>OY728138.1:955916524-958416524 GCA_963277665.1 Viscum album | reverse complement strand
TGATATGGTATTTGTGTCATTTATATTGGTAGATTAATTGGTGCATTAATTCATACTGTAAAAGAGGGAGATGGTCCATGAATTAAATATGGTTGATTGAAAAATGTAGGAGATAATAGAGTAGTTTTCAGTAGGAGTTATATGAATTCTTAATAATCTAATTCAGTAATGATAAAATTCAATTGGTTGGACCATAATACATCAAATTATATGGGTGATAAATATTTTCATGATGAAAGCATTTTTAGGGGAATTATTTGTGTATACATTGAAAATAGATAAGAACAATTGGATTTTATGGGAGTCTTAAATAATTTGGAAAATCAATTGAGAAAAAGAATAGTGATTTATATTGAGGGGATGGAAAGAATAATGAACTAGTGTCGTTATTGAATATCCAAATTCGTAAAAGGGTTTGAGATTTTTGTGCCTGCAATAAAGTGAAGTTTATTCTAGACTTGTTCAAGAAAATGAAGAAGAATTTGATACCATGGTGGAATTCAAAAGAATCTAGGGATAAACCTAGAAGGAATATAATAGAGCATTTACATTTATTTGAAGATCTATTCCATGATTATATGAAAGTACTTACATGTCCATAAACTATGTATATATCCTATCCTAGAGTAGTGAGAAGGAAAATGAATATGGAAATGAGCTAACAAAAGTAGTGATATAAAGTGAGGGAAATGAGCCTTGGGAAATAATGATCAAACCCTAAGCATTGTACAATTGTGAGAATGAGAATGGAGTGACCTAGAATAAACTCCAATTTTTTTATTGTGGATAGTGGATTTTGGTGCATGGAACACTGTCGATGCATAGTTGTTGGACGTAGCTCGGTGAGGGTAAACCAAGTAAATTATTTGGGTTATATTTAATTTATTCATTTTCACCAAAAAAGATCTAGTAACATAAATTATATTTTTTAAAAGATAATACTAAGTGACCCTCATGGTTTAGTGGTCAAGATACTTTATGGAAATTTATAAAAAAAATGTTTTAGTAGTTTTAATTTGTTAAGAACTATGTATAATCTGATTCACAACCCCTATGAGTAATCTAGCTTTAATCCACTATCAGGGGACCAAAAAATACTAGGCCTATCAATATTTTATATTTTTATTATATATATCTATTTAATAAATCATGTAATAAATAGTATAAAATATATTAGTTTTAATAAATATATTATTCTCAAATTCATTTTTAGGGATTTTCCAAGGCATCGTTAAACCATCCTTATAATAATATAATATGATAATAGATTAAAAAATTATATGAACTGGGAACTTCACTTTAAAAAACAAAATACAAAACATTGAGATCTTAACATAAAGCTGATGTAATTATAGTTCTTATAATGGAAACTTCTATTAAAAAATATATTCTTATGGTTTTCCTAGGAAATCACTGCACCAACCTTGTTATAATCAAATAAGATACTACATTCAGATAGTACATACCCTGATAGATTCACCTCAAATATCAAAAAATGATTCTTTGAGATATTAGTATAATGTTTATGTTATCATAGTTATCCCATCACAATCACTAGATGCCTCACAAGTTCTTCTTATATCTAGCTACATAGAAAAATATTTTGGAAAAATACTAACACAAATAATTCAATATCTTTATAAAAAAACTTGTTCATCCAATCCATAAACATATTTAGTGAATTTATATTCCTAAAAAAACTTCTCCAAGAACTCATACAATTCATATTAACTCTTAACTTTTTTACACTAAAATTCCATTACTTGAACCTTAAGCTAATGAAAGTCAGGTCATAGATCAATCTTAGAGATCAATTAAGCTCCTCTAACATGATCAATTATATAATTAATTTTTGGAAATTAGATACTAATTCTTCCACTTTTCTTTATTTCATATCTGTAAATACACACACAACCTTATACTTTTTCACACTTATTGAATAATTACACTAGATCATCCCATGGTGAAGTTATTTATATGATGAACCCCTTTACATTAAGGCCCACAATTTACGCCTTAAATTATTTATACTCGAAAAAATCCACATGGTAAGATAATATCAGTATATGATCAAATCATGGTATTAGATCAATAATAAAATTTACTTCTCTCTTAATGGAAATCCTAAAAAAATTCCTCAAGAATTACATTTAAAATTTAACCAAATACTAAAAATAAGACCACATTATATTTTATATTCATTTCTCATGTTCATTTAATACATTAAATACCAATAAATATTATTCTATGAAGAATTTATAATAGTTAACTAATAAAAGGGTAATTGATAATCACCTCTAGTAATAGTCTGTGTTAGTCTTAAAGTGATCTAACCAATCTATGCCAATAATCTCATCAAAACTGATCATTTTTATTATGAGTAAATATTATAGATATATGTAGTTTCTCACTACTATAGTATAACCTAGCCCCTTCCTGATATATTCTGTTCTTATCCCCAAACGAGTACTTATGGTTAACATACCCACCAGAAACTTTCAAATGAAACCTAAAAAATTCACAAGATGAGTGGAGGTAAAATATTGTTTCCCACTCAAATAAATGAAATTACTTTTCAATGTATGAGTAACTAAAACAAAACCTCTTATTGAGTATGGTCCCTTATTTTCATAAATTCGTTTCTACTTAATCACAAAGATTTGTCTCAAACCTACCCGTGACCATCCCCCTGAGATGTATGACTAGAGTTTGGAACAATATTATACTTTGATGGTCCATGTTAACTTTATCTTCCACCAGATCCAATTCTTTTAATATTTATATTATACCACTCCATGATAACTCACTAAACAAGTACAAGATGTATGATTCTATGCTGAACCACTCTCATCACCCCTCAAGGAAATATCATAAAGAAATGATGTGATTTTCCTAAACTACCATAGTAATAACATATTATCATATCATAATGGAAATCATATTATGTGTCTCTAGAACAATAAAATTGATAACATTATGGAAGGGACCTACCTCAAGGGGGATAAAAGGCTGAATCCATTCCTTAAATTTCCTCTTAATTATATACCATAATTCACAGTCTTGAATATAATTTTTCTATATTTATAGGATTCCTTACTAGAACCCCCAAAATAAAAAAAACTCCCATAATCCATGACCTTCAACCAGAGAATTCATAGCTATGAGAGACTTATTGACCACCATGGTAAATTCTATGAAGCTAAAAAATGAATCCTAATAATGGATAAGTGGTTGTTATGCAACCTTGAACCAATGAAACTTACTAGATTAATCTCTTAATAACATCAGTGAAAATAAAAATAAATAATTGAATCCCATTACATTGTCCATGAATGATAAATCTATCTAATGGATCTTCATAATATCATTTGCCTTAACCATATTTAGTGACTTAGAGAGATTTTCACATTATAACACCTATAATCCACACTATGTGAGATCCTCATGATTCTTTGTATGAACCAAGATATCCCACAAGTATCATGTTGGTCCCTCCAAAAAATATATATCAAAAAGAGAATTCTAGTAAATTGGGGTACTGATCGTATCAATAATAAGGTATATCCTCTTTATCCACATACTAGTGAATTTTAGTCCAAAATATACATAGAAGATTTATGTTAATTAAATAAAAAATTACACAATGAATTCAATTATCATAGCCTCACCCCTTAGAATTCATCTCTCTATTATCTAAAATACCATAAGTAGAATATTATTGATCTATTCATCACCTAGAATCTATAGAGGCACTATTGGTGGAGTATAATTTTCCCTTTAATCTTATAATCCTTTAGAAAATGTTTTAGTAGAACATTATACAATGAGAAACCAATATTTATAAATTGATTTAAATATAAAAAATTAAATTGAAAATATGAAAAAGTATGTAGATATACAATTTTTATACTAAACCTTTTCTCATTTCTCAATATATAACTTACGGATCATTAATAATAATACCAAGGTGTTTCAAGCCTAACCCATATCATCCTTACATCCTCATGTATGTAAAATAATTCACTCAAATCACCAATTCAAAATTTGAACCCATACATTACCGTAGTTTACAAATACATAAGAACCATTATATCAAGGAAACATTATTCACATAACACATTCTATTAATTTATAAAATACTACCCAAAATAGAGATCATATAGGATTTTTCAATTGATTTAGTTCACAGTTTTTAAAATATTAATTTATTTAAAATATATTAAATAAATATATTATTTTATTTAATTATTTAAACCACTCATTAATTTCAATCACATATAACAACAGAAACATCATGTGAACCTTGGTGTCTAGTATGATATAAGAATGAATTTACTTTTACACACTTATCTAGGAGTAAAAAATAAAAAATCTTAACTCATAAATATAAAAACTCATTAGTGGTAGCTAAAAAATAATTAAAAACTAATAATCCTATCACATGATCCCTTGTAGCTTTTATTGGATATACAATAAAATGGGTATATCATATTCTACGATATACAGTAATTCATATCCAATTATATGCCTGAGGTATAGATTGAATATACTTTTATCATATAGTATAATGATCTTACGACATGGGTTTTTGAGTGCATGGTCACTACAATATCTTTAACATGGTATATATCAAGTTATAAATCATTAGGATAATTCATTTTTGGCTATAAAAACATAATGTGTGATGATTACTTTTTATATTGCTTTTTAACTATCATTAAGGAATATGTTTTTAATTAAATCACGGTTTTATCATGATTTTTATTGATTTATGATAAAATTTCACGACTATAGATAAATTTTGAGTTTTCACATATTGTTTTAAGAAAACTGTAACATACCATGTAATGTAAAGTACATTACACTGTGGACCAATGAAGCGAGTCAGATGATGATAAAAATATGCAATGTATCTATGGGAACCATGACACAACATGTGTGAATTATATAGAAGAAATGAAGATTTTAGTGGACTACCCCATGGACTCATTCCCACACCATAAAAAGTACCAATAGTTAGTAAATATTTAAGAAACAAATACCAGATCTTAAGATGGTGCCATAGGAAAGAAATAGATACTAAACTACAAAAACAATGAGGGAGGTAAGGAGCTATAGGAGGATCCACTAATGTTGGGTGACACTAGAGATTAGGTACAGTGATGGATAGGAACTGGACCAATGATCATCAATGTTGGGTGGATCTGAGATATTTTTTATCCACTGAAGCAGTATCCTGTTTTTTTTCAAGAACTATTCTCCCAATATTTTCGATGTGGGACAACTGAATTTTGTATAACTCCATAACATCCCATATAATGACATGGAAAGTCTTCAACCTATCAACACTTTCAAGAAAACCATCCCATGATATAGAAATTTCCCCATAGAAATGTAAGTATGGTGAAAAGGACACCCTTTTATTTATATTTAATGATACATTAAAACCTTTATATCATGGAGGGGTGAATATATATAGGGATTTAATTTTTATAATCTTATAAAACTAAGATTATTTAACTCTCACACACCACAACCTCGCCAAGGAGTACTCGATACCAATCAAACCATGAATATGTTTTCAAGTAGATATATGTTATGGATGTTAGGTATTTGTAATTATAATTGAGATAAATATCCCCATGCCATAATACATGTGGTTTCATTATAGCCATTATTTAACACAATGAATTTAATATTTTAATGTTCAAATCCACAATTACTATTGATGCACCATGAGAGAGTTTGACCTCTTTAAAAGAGTATACGAAAAAAGGGGAACCAAGACTTTTATGTGAATGAAGTAAGTAATATACAAAGAAATTAAATGGAATAAATAAGTAATCCTCGGGGAAGAAAACAATTATTGATATTGTAAATTCTTATTTCTTGTGAATTAGAGACAAATGAAAAGTTGGTAGTGAATGTTCTCAAATTTCATTTCACTAATTTTATATCTACCTTTTTTCACCATGAATCATTCATCCCTACTATATTAAACTTTTCTCATGAGGGATGATCATGTTTTAATGAGTGATTAGTCACATTAGGATTGGTGGGAAAAGAGTACAGGGATAATGATAAGTAATGAATGAATAATTGAATGGTGAATAATCTGTGAAAAACTAATACCATATTGTTTATAATTTATATATAATACCTTAAACATATAGAAATATTTTTGATAATTAAAGGATGAATCCCAACTTGGTATGGGGAGTGGGAGAGTGAGAAATGATCTTACTCTACCTCTTATATTGAGATTTAATTTAATGCACCTTAAATAGTTAGCGATTATCTCAAGAGAAGGATTGAAGGGACTTTGTTGAAATATTTTTTATTGAACAAATTGAACTAGTGTATCTAAGGAGTATCACAATTAGTACCCACATTGATCACCAGAAGATGAACCCATTATCCATAGGTTCTTATCCTATGAAATTAGTCTACTATCATGAAATTAAATCTGATTTTTACTGACCCTTAATATGTATTCCTTACTTATATTTTTTATCCCCTATTTTCCATTTAATTTGGTATAGACCTACTAGATATTCATTAGTTTCTCATAAAAATAATAATCAATAACCATTGGATAGTGTATGATATTATCTAATCCATATGGTTTGACCCTAGGACTCTAATTACCGATAATACTCCTAGTGGTATAAGTTATTAGGACTTCATGTTTTAAATTATGAAATCAGACAAAAACCCATGGGAGTTTATGATTTCTAGGAGTGCACCGTGTTTTTATCACTTTCATTGGATATTGTGGGCGAATTATTGGTTTTCCTTTACTTCTAGTCACATGTCATAAGTTCATGAACCACACTCCCCACATGTGGTCAAGGAGTGATAAATCTAATGAAAATCATTAATTTATTCAATAAATTAATAATCATATCTCTTAGCACATGAGAGCCATGATGGTGAACAATAACTAGGCTCATCCTTAACATGATGTGCTTTAAAAAATCATTAGAACTATTAAACTTTTATAACAAGAGAGAATTTTGATGGACTATGGACACTTTTATATTGATGGTTATAAACCACGTATTGTAAGACCTCCCATATTTTCCAAAAAAATAGAGTTGAAATTTACCACCCTTAAAATGATTATTATTTTTATACATTTTGGGAGAATGAAAAAAAATTGATTCTCAAGGTCACCCATAAAACATTCTTGTGATTTTAAACAATAAAAAGGGTTCTAGATGATTTAATCCACTAATGAGACATTATATTCTCACTAAAAATGTTTTCTAAGGAGTTTTTTAGTCAAAACCTCCAAGAATCATCTTGAACTTGGAGGATTTCAAGCAAAATTTATTAGAAAAATACTCCCTTTAGAAGAAAATGAATTAAACCTGGAGTAACATAAAGATTTTTTTTATAGAATGTTGGGGAGTCCACATAAGAGTATTGGTAATATTTAATGGAGATAACTTGATGATTTTATCATCATGGTGTTACTATATAGATGTATTTATAGACCTTATATTTCAAATTAAAAAATATTTCATAAGCCATCAATGATTTTTTTGTAAGAGGTGGATTGATAAATAATACCTCATCGGAAGATCAATATATTTTTGATAATATAGTATATAATATCTTACAAAGGAAAATTGAGTGGGCCCTATCTATGAGAAAATTTAATTAGGTTGAGGATACCACCAAACTAGCTGCCTATCTTAAATCCATGTCCAAGAAAATTGAGTCACACTTTACACATCGTAATTTAGTATCCTCATCTAGAAGACCTCAGGTGCATCTATGTGAGATGTGTAGAGGCCCTCACCTTTTTAAAGACTATTAAGTTGAAGTGCAAAGTCCTTCCATGGATAAAAAAAAATTCATCAATTATAACTGAACTCAAATTTAACACAAAAAATTAGTATGAATAGGGAATGAGTACAATTCAATGAAATCAAGGACGTAGAGATGCTTTAGGGTGGAATAATATTCACAATCTTGGTCCTCTAGGTTTTTCTCATGGACAGTAGCCAATCATACCTACTATAAAATAATTTTATCCCCCTTGACCTCTATTTCATCAATAGTTCTAGCAACCACTATAGGGAACCTAGCCTTCCATTGCGGATCTAGTCACTGAGTACATCAAATAGAATGATCAACACCTCATTGAAGTAGAAATAACTATATATAAGAACATGAATTAAATGGAATGTCACCAAGTATATTAGAGGAATATTGATATGCAACATGGATAGATGAAAAAAATTGAAAGATTTTCCCCTTAGAGTTATATTGTGAAACACTAAAGTACTAAGAGATGAATCTAAGGTGATTAATCTAAGAAGAGGGATAGAATTTCTAGAAATTATTGAGACTAATGAGGGATAATCGATACAATAATATCCCTAATAAAAATAAGAATAATATTTTAAGCAAAGAAAACTGAGAAACTAAAAAATTAACCTCAAAATGAAAAATAAAAATAAAATAAATAGGTAAAGAAATATAATCCACCCCATCCTTTTTCAAAGAGGATGCACTATGGGAAATTAGAGGAGAATCATAAGAAAATATTGTAATTTTTCAAATATTTTCACATCAACATACTATTTTTAGAGGCCATTTATCAAATTATTACTTATTATTAGTTAACTATATAGTTTCTACAGAAGAAAAATAAAATATAGGATTTGGGCATAATATTTTTATGTGAGGAATGAATCCTTGTGGTATAAATTATGTTCCCTTAGATGCTATGATACCTAGAAAGTTTTTCAATTCCCTATAACATTGGGTCCTTCACCTTTACAAAATATTTATTTGACTTGGGAAAAAATAAAATAAATTTTTATTAAATGTGTTAAATAATATTGGATTGAGTGATCCAAAACCTATATGACTTTCACTACAATTGGTGGGTAGGTCTATGAAATATCTTAGTGAAATCCTTAAAGGCGTATTAGTAATGGTTGGAAAATTTATCTTTCTTTATTATTTTCAAATCATGGATATGTAAAAGGGAGAGGTTCCCATTATCTTTGGTTGACCATTACTTTCCATAAAAATAAACATATTTATATTAATATATGCTATTTTTTATTTCATATGGGTGACAGGAAAGTCAAATTTTACCTTTCAAGAGCAGTGAACCATAGTGGTGAAACCTAATATTTTCATTAAATTTATATAATGGAAGTGTGATATATATTTTTAGAGACATTTTAAGAAGAAAATTTCAAATAAGAAACCAAATTTATTGAGGACGAAAGAAAAATACAAGAAGATGAAGAGAGCCTAAAGGTTTGTGAACAATTTTCCGAAAAATCATTTGCTAAGACAATACCTTTAGTTGTGAATCCAGCAATGTTGGGATTAAAGTAACTCCACAAAACTATCTATTATATTTTTCTAATATAAGCTGAGTCCCTGTCATTTATTTTCTATGTAGTTCTATCAATGGAGTAAGATAAGTAGTTGATAGAATTTTTAAAGAATTAGAATAATGATATAACACGAAGAATTGTCGATATAAAATATATTATCCCTTCTATTTTATCCACAAATTCAGGAGGAAATAATGAAATAATCATACAAGATAATCTCAATGATAGATGAACCCACATATGAATGAAGTCAAAAAGAAGGAAGTATTGAATCAATAGGTTTTCGGTATTGTTTAACTCATTTTAGAATATGAATAGGTAAGTCCTTTATATATATTTTCCAAAGAAAATCTAAATAATGGTGGTCAATAAATATTATGAGATCATTTCCACATGGATGTTGATGGGATAGAGAGCATGTGTTGACTATAAGAAATTAAATGAATCGACACAAATGGATCACTTTCATTGTTCTTTTATCAACGAAATGTTGGAGACGCTAGTTAGGAATGGATAATAACATTTCATATATGTTTATTCCATTAATAACCAGATACCCATGTGCCAAAAATTTGAGAAAATAATTCTTTCATCTGTCCCTATAGATCATTTATTTATCATTTCATGTCATTTGGCATGTGAAATGCACCTACCACCTTTCATTGATCAGTGAAACATAACTTTCATGGGATGTATAATTAGTTACAAGAGATTTTTATTATTTATTTCTTAGTATATGGAGGTCCATAAAAATTATAATTAAAAAATATTCACTTGTTAATTGGAATATGTAAGGAGATATTCCTCATGTTCAATTGGGAGAAATACCAATCCGTATTAATTAATGTCATCATTATTGGCCATAAAATTTTTAATAATGGAATAGAATGTAACCATAAAAAAATAAAGACAAAATGGAATTGCAAGATATAAATACCATATAGAAAATTGAAATATTATTGAGTAATTCTAGGTTTAATCATTGATTCATCAAGTAATTTTCGCTCATTTCCCAATAATTCACTCACTTTATAGGAAAATATATGGAATTTAATCTCAAAGAATGGTGTAAGTAGTATTTTATAGAGTTGAACACATGTTTTATCAATTCCAACATAGTTTTTCTACTAAATTGGGAGAAACCATGTATACTAATGTTTCAATACAGTGATTACATAACAGTATAATTCCTTAGAAAATGGAAGGAAAAACAATTTTGGATACTTTACTAGGAAAATAGGAAATTAATATAAGAATAAGTCAACTACACTATAACATGGAAATGAATTATTACAGTGTTGTATTCATTTGATAATTATATACCTTACCTTATTCACTCTAAGGTGGTTGTTCACACTGACCATATTGTATTGATGTTTTTTCTTATGAAAAAAATATTTCAAACCATTCATGATAAAATGAATTACACTACTACAAGAGTTCTATATTTAATTTCATTATAAAAACAAGGGAAAAGTTTTAAGGTATTCCATAAATTATGGATAAAATTTCATAATAATTATGGGTAAAATTAAATTGATATTTGAGTTTAGTTTTTTGGTGAATATATATATTTAGTCGACATGAAATATTATCCTTATTTGGTAGAAATTAGTAATTATTTAAAAATAGGAGCTATATAACACAAGTTTTCATACCAAAAGAGGATGAAATTATTATTTGATGTATGAAACTACTTTTGGGATGATAAAAATATCTTAAAGAATTACATTGAATGACTATATCTAAGAGGTTTTGTAAAAAGTTAAGTTCCAACTGAGTTGAATTTTTGTCACTCATCTCCAATAGGTTAACACTACGGCCCAAAGAAGAATGTGGATTTTTTACAAATAATATTTTTCCTAACTAAATTGTATAATAATTAAAAACTATTCACAGAATCTCATGATCCATTCCATATAAAAGAAAATATTGGCAATTCTGATGAAATTCCCCAATAGCCTATTGTAGAAGTTGAGAGTTTTTTTATGTTTGGAAAATTAACTTCAATGTCATATTTAAAAATTAAAGGTTCCAAACATATATAATAATATTCATCTATTATGTTTCCAAATAGGTTGAATATGACGAAACAACTTTAAATACAAAACAATTGGTCATAAATTCTTGAAAATGAACAAATTTTATTGGTTTCAGGTACCCAAACTACTTACTAGTGTTAGAGGAATGAATTTAAAAACCCATTTTTTATTGGAAGTGATAGAGAAACATGAAGTCCACTATAATACTAGAAACACATATCATACAACAAAATTTGGTAGGTGGATATTTCAAATAGAGAGTTGGAGGCGATCCTGGAAAATACTATGAGTTTGAATCCAAAATATTAGTCAAACAACATCAATTATGCTATATGGGATTATCTAAAAACCTCTAAGACATCTTTGGGGATATCACAAGTTTTATTGGTGTACGATAAACTATATCACCTTCCAAAATAACTTGATCATTTATCTTATTGGTTGATCAAAGTAGTAAATTGGGATGATGATATTATAGGGAAGAAGTTTCTTTTCGAGCTTGATGGGTTAGAGTAAATTCAAAAGGATACTTATGATAATGTAGAAATATATAATGAAAATAACAAGTAATTACATGAAAATATCATATAGGGGAAAGAATTACAACATTTTGATAAGGATTACATTTTAATTCATGGGTGTTTTTTAGATAGGTTGTGGTCAAGATGAACTAAAACAATTTTCATCATTTGTGTGTTCCCTTATAGATATTTTGAGTTCCGTAAGAATTAAGAAATACCATTTCATGATAAATATCCATTATCTTAATCCACACACAGATCTTGTTCCAGTGAGAAACATACTATCCATAGGATTCAACTGATTTTATAGAAAATGTTAGTGTGAGATTTCAACTTTAAATAAATAACTAAGTAAGAGGAAACTTCGGTACATTTTATTCTTTAATTTTATTTTTATCATGGTAGTTTTTCATTGATTGTCTCAAGTATTTGTGTATAATAAGAGTACAAAGTCATACTATATGAATTTCAATCTATTGTGTACTACTTTTGAAAAGAGTACAACATCCAAATTATATACATGATGTATATCATGAATTACATTACAAGAATTAACCCTAACACAAATTGGGATGTGGTTGTAAGAACCATGGAATAACATGGTAGTATAAATCATAGATTCATGAAGTATGGTGATTAAAAATTCATATCATGCTATAAAAATAGACACCTCCATTTCATTCTTTTGGAACCACGAATTAGTCTTTATGATGGTTAAAATTACAAAAATTTTGGTCTGGATTAAACTTCAAGGATTAAAAGCCTATTTAAAATAGCATTGAAATTATACTTCCAAGTCTCAAAACCATTATCTATTATATTACCATGTTCGACCACTAATCTAATCCATGGTGTTTTTGGGGATCATTGAGATGATCCAAAAAAATTAAATATTATTTACCCAATATTTGGGATCCTTCAAAGCTACTCATTTCCAAATTTCTCCTTGTATATTCTTTTGCATCCCCTAAATCATCTCACATATGTTTTACTAATTTTTTTCTTCAGATTCAAAAACCCATTACACTATTCATAGATCCATGTAATTCACATTTTCACATACATTTCCCAACCTTTAATTTACTATGGTGTGGATGAAACGTGCATGGTCAACTACTCTGGCCTCCAGAGACCCCTAAAAGTCTAACATGAAAGTTTCACCACTAGAGTCCTCTATCAAAAAAACACCACCCAATCCAACTCTCTTGAAAATATTCCTCCCCATAATCTTAAACATAATCCCAAATAAAATTATTCTAAATCTCAATCACAACCATCCTTTTATATTTAAAAACAAAAAAAATCTACACCAAAAAACCCATCTCCTACTAAAATTCAATTAAACAAGAACAATACTACCTCTAATGAAAACAACTTTTTTAAAATAAATATTATATCTATCCAAAAAAACAACCTAGAAAACCATCACACTCTTCTTGAAGGGTTAAATCCCCAATACCATCTCTAGAACCTACCCCTATCCACATCCCCACCTACACCCTACCCTCATCTAAACCCTAAGTCACAACCCCGCCCCAACATTATAAAATCTCAAGTCCTGATTTTATCACCCACACCCACATACATATATACCATCAATTTGATAATGAGGCATTAAATATAAGGTTGGAGTAGCTTGAGGAGAAAAATAATCATATAAAAAAGATAATAGACTTTTTAGTGAAGATGATTATCAAGATAGAGGACCCTATTCATGAATATATGGAATATATGGGCCTTTAAAAGATTATAAAGTTTAGATAACACTATTTTCATGAGTTATTTCTAGGATTACCTATAAACATGTATATCATACAAAAATAAATCAATTTTCAACATGGGTATAAGGAATTGAAATTAATATTTTTTTAATTTATAGTATGTTTTTGACAATATAGTGATTATTTTATTGACACTCATGAGTATGATACCTTTGATCATGACCTAATAAATGATCACATGAAATAATAGGGGAAATTTTTTTCCTCTAACACTGAGACCTAATATGATGAATCAATGGATAAATATATACAACTAAAAATGTGTATCTTGTGTATCATTCATTGGGCCATTACACTTGTGTGGACTATTAAGGGGGACTCCTAAGGCTCGATGAGTTAGTTAGATTTCATTATTTTATACTTTATTTACATATCCTCAAATTTGTTTATGAACTAAATATTTTCCATGTATTATCAGGGAAAAACAAAAAACAAAAAAGTGACTCTCATTGAAAAAAAAAATTATTACTCATTTAGTGAAATATCTCAATTATTTTAATAGTATTTTAATAGTCACATCCTTTGGGAAGATGAAATTGATTGATCTCATAAATATGGGCCTCATTATTAATGATGGTACTTAGAGTAAGTGGAAGCTAGAGTATTTCATTGATTCTATTGAGAATGAGGGATAAGAAATCAATTTTCAAGGTATATCTAGACACCATGATCATTCTTTTACATCTATCACTAATTTTACTAGATAGATGCCTCAACTAATTTTCGGGTGGAGTGGACTTAGTTATATGGAGATAAAATTTTGTACGTTTTCAATACACTTGAGAATATTTTTACCTTATATGGGGATTTACTATACACCACCACTAATTCCATCTCCATCATTTTGAGTGAAAGATTAGTCTCCTAAGTGAGGGCACCCAATAGGTATTTTAAACTTATTAAACTAGGATACCCAATCCAATATCTTAATGGAATCTTTTGAGTAATTATACTAGTAGAAACCTCATTAGGAGACGTATCCACCATCCTTGGAGCTTCCAACTAAAGTGGTAACTTACTAAATGTTCGAGATTGATTCATAGAGAAGGGGTAAGGGAATTTTATTTTAGGCACTCCATGAGACTAATTTTATTAATATATCCCCGGCTATAAATCCACCCTTTATATTTGAGATCCAAAATTTCTTTTGGAGGATGGGGCCTTGGTTGAACACTATAATCCCACATCGCTATTGAACCGATTCTTGGAACCACTCTGGTTGTAAAAAATACTATTACAAAAGACATATCCTAGCTATCCCCATATTTATTTGGCCAAAGGTGGTGATAATATATTTTCATGATGGAGGGTTAATATACTATATTAAAATTTTAAAGTGATATGTTAATTTTATAAATTAATTATCAAGGTAAAAGTTAAATTAATTTATTAGAGTAATTAAGATATAGAAATTAAAAAAAAAGTGATTTTTATAATAGCTTAGTCCAAGGTGGACATAATATTCTCTTACACATATTTAATTTTTGGGAGATGCGTTTTGAACTAAATAGTTTTTTAGTGGGAAAAATAACCCAATTACAACCTTCTTTTTCTAGAGGTATTATATCCAAGACACAATACTATTTTATGGGGATTCAAACCCTATAAAACCAAACTTTAGATAGATTGAATAAAATTCTGAATGATACTGACTTCAGAATACATGATTCACAACCAGAAGAGATATAATTATTTGGTTGTGAAAATAATAAATCAAATATTAGAGTATAGGTGTGATTGATAGAGATAATTAAAGAAAACTGAAAAACTAGAAAGATAAAGTCTTAGAATAATAATAATTTATAGGCAATTGTCTTTGAGTAGTATATCAATATATCATGTCAAAGTAATACTTGTCAAAGAAGATTTGGTTCCTTGAGATATCATCTAGTAGATGAAATAATGATAATACCAGACTTTAGATATACAAATATCATATGGAGAGTTTGAAAGATAGAAGTTCTCATAAAGGGAATTCGTCACATTAATGAATTTTGGGGGTATTCAAATGAGTCTCGATGCCATTTAAATAATATTTATAAAATTAAAAAGTTCATCTATAACTGTACAGAACAATTCAAAATCAAATTGAATAATTATCTGAGAGATAGAGAAGAGTTTCTATAAAAATAAGTAAAAAAATATAATTTTAATTCCAAACATAAAGAATAATTCAAATTAGTGTTAATAATCTAAAAAACATCCACAAGTGTAGGTCAAAAAATCCCATAAATATTTCATAGTCTATTTCTATAAAATTTTATTTTTATTTTTTAAAAACACTTTTCATATTCATGCATATATGTAAATATTCAAAATTTATAATTATTGTATTAAATACTATAAAACAAGTTTAAATAAGTTCGTTGTCACAAAATATAAATTTATAAAATAAAAAAATAAATATATAACACAAAAATTATAAATTTCATTTTTTTTAAATATATGTTTTAGGTATATGTTTAAAATGAAGAAAAAATTTAATCCTCTTTGAAAACTATTTAAAAATAAATCATCATTCAATAATTTTAAAAAATGACAATAAAAAATTCATAGAAAATATATCATTAACATATATTTAAGATGAATTAAAATAATTTGAAAAACATAAGATAAGAATAAATTAAACAATAAATACTATGAATATCATAAAATAGAGCATACTAAAAAATTTAGTGTTTTTCCAAAATAAATAAATTGTTACACTGACCATGAGGAATATAACGTTTCATAAATTTAATATAAGATGTTATCACTTGAGTATAAGGTACATTCATTTGAGTATGTTCTAATAATTATTTTTTTTATAATGTAATAATTTCACTTTTGAGTTTATGACTTTATTTTTGAAGCATAATATTTACAGTTTTGAGTGTAAAACATTTTACTTCTTCAATAAGATTTTATTTCCTCAACGTGACACCTTAAACCGAACCACTAACTCTGATATGGATCTTTACATGACCTCATTCATTACTATACATATGCAAGAGTCTACTGACTAATATCGAGGGCTAATTCCTTCGATGGGGATATTATACCCTAAGTATCAGGTAAACATAATTGTAAATAAATATAGGAAATAACTATAATAAAAAATAATTAATTAATTAATAACCATCATATTAGCAATAACATATAAAAAATTTATCACCCAAGTAGTAACAATATGGCATGCTCGACATATAAATCAAAACAAATTAAGGATAAAAAGTATGATGTAAATCCAATAAATAAAAAAAGTAAATGACATATCGCTCAAAGTCTATCCAAAAAATATCTTTATCCTCCTACTCCACCATCTCAACCATCCATAACTGATCTATTTCCCTTCACCAAATCCCTAGTTATGAAATCTACAAGCACACTGAAATACCCAAGTAGTGTTCAGATACAAGACACAGTATGACAACACCAATTACCCTTATCATCAGGGCATATGATATTAAACTACAATTCATGAACATAAAAAATGTACAAATATTAAAACAATATATAAAATAAGTACAAAACATATGTTTGGTCCTTGGGGACCGACTCTACTTGACTCAACTATATGGTGAAGAGAACACCATATCATATCTTAGCACACTTCCCTCTGATAGATAGTTACGAACATGTATGACATGTCTCTCTTGAATAGACAATACAATGTATAAAGACATCACTCCCAATATATCCTCGAAGGGGTCATCTACAAGGCTCAACCTACATGGTCATAAGTAGAATATAGGAACCAAAAATATGATACAAGATGAAAATGATAGATCAAACATCACATCATGTCAAATAGTATCATCATCAAAACAGTTAATATGAAGAAATACAATAATAGGTCATAAGGAAACACACACACACCTCATGTGATCAAGCATTAGAATTTTGTTTCTCATGACTATAGAAAAACACCGACAATATTTCCAATAACTCATATAAGACATGTGTGAACGTTAAAGCCTTTATACATCAATATCACTGAAGAAAAAAAAAATCAATTTTAATCAATTAAATGTCACCCAGATCATGTCCACATGTTCATTAGGTCAAATCACATTCCATGGATTCTTAAAAATAATTATTGAAATTTTATTTTTAAAGGAAATAAAAACTTCATGTGATAATAGATTCTATCTCTTGGACAATCAAGAATAAGAATGATAATTACAATTTATTTCTTAGAGAATAATTAAAATTCCACATGCTATAATACAATCTCTCCCTGAGATAATTTACAAATTATCAATTTAATACATATTATGTGTTTAACAATTTCTTTCTTAACGAATAATTATATTTACGCATGCAATAATATTCTATTCCTCCAAAATAGTTTGTGTTAACCATGATAATTATTTTTTATAATAAATTGATAATTTCTGGATTATTATAATTTAAGAATTATTTTCCATTTTTCCATAAATATTATAAAGGATTATTTCCTAACTAAATAAGAAACATGAAACTATAATTATCCATGTAAAACACCACACCCAAAAATAGAGAAGAGTGGGAAAGGGTTATGACATTCCTAGAAACAATAATATTTGTTCATATTGATGAAATATGGCTTCACAAATATCAAAAAAAGAAGAGTAATATATTTATTGGAATAAATATAATAACCAAAATGAAGGTAGAAGGGTTCATGTATTTTTCAAGAGAGAAAACAACATATTGATTCATCATAATAAAAAACGTAAATTAAATAAACAATTTAATTTATCTTTTACTAAAAACTTGAATGTAAAGAATTTAAATCCTTCTTAAATATATGTTATATCTTTAAAATAATTCAAAATAATAAATTCCATGATTTTATCCATTTTAAAACATTGAAATAAGATATAGGGTCAAACTCGAGGAGAAGAAAAAATGGGTTTTAATCAATTTTATCATAAAAATGGTGTTGTGTAAGAGTAATGTAGTTTTTCCCTTACATAGCCCATATATTTCACTTAAGGGTATGGTTTTAGCATTATGAATCTTGGATTTTCATTATATTAAGAGGTTTTATCCTTACACGATGAGAGGAATTCCCAGGTTATCATTGTATAGTGTATCAACTACCCATACATAACTCATAGTATCCTTATGAAACTCTGAAAGTACCCTTACATAGTGGATGATTCCCTTACACTAATAGTATAGTTATGCAATAGTAGATTCTTCGACCTACCCATATGCAACTTAACAAAAATCAGGTATACCTTTACATAGCTTTTGGGATAAAGAGGCTAGAAAGGCCCAAGAAGGATCTGTGTGATCCCATAGAGGGGGGTGGGTGAATCCATGATATTATCATTTTATTAAATTATTTATTTAGAAACAACCTTCACCACTTTTTAAATAGATTTTACTTTTCTGAAAATAATCACCAAAACACTACCATATGAACCTAATTTTTCACAAGGTTCACTAGTCAACAAGAGTAGCTTTTCATTTTCGTGGTTTGAAAGTAATCCAATACCACACAATTCACTAGAAAATAATTCTTTTTATATGTTTATAACAAGAAGGGAATATCCATACACTTTTATTTCATTAGGATCAAAATAGTAGTGCATGTTTTCTTATATAGATAAATATATAACAATTATTTTCATATTAACTTTTTAAACCTTCACCAATATACTCAGAATGTTTCCACTATGATACTTGTGAAATATTCAATTTAAAACTTCTTGAAGAAACATCATATTCACTTTCTTACCCAAAAGTAGGTAATAACACCTTCTTTTACTTTGGTATGAATCATATGTTTGATGGGATCATCTAGAAAATTCCATTTGATGGGTTCATATGATATGTTCATTTGGTGCCTCTTGAAAATGAGTCTAATTTTATTACACCCAATTTATCTGATTCCACATGATTTAACATTTTGTTTGGCTACTTAGATATAAAAACGTCTACTTGATTACAACTTCTACTTCAAGAAATAGATAACTTGGTTGGAAAATTCCAACTCAAACTCAGTATTTCATCAATTCATCTAGTATCACTATCTAAAAACAAATTATGTAGTACTTAATCCTTTTTTCACACATGAATAATAAATATCATTATTTTACTTATACTTTCCCCTATATATAGAAAAGTTTGAGGGATCAAAGGTTGGATTCCGATTTTATTTCCCAATAAATGAAAAATTGAAACTCAAATCTCCCACTCAAACAATTCACTGAAATATTCCAAACAAGTATAGAACATTCTTTAATGAATACGAAAAACTTTAGTTACTTCGCCCTTTTCAAATTTCCATAAAACAAGGAAATTATCACAATTTCCCTCCATGATATTTGGAATATTAAAAGACTATACAAACATAATCTCTTTTTATATCTTTATGAAAACTTCATAAAGAACTTCTAACTTTTAATAACTTCATAACACTCAAAACTTCATTCAATATGTTCATCTAGTAGAACTTTATATCCTTTGTTTTTCTAGTAGAACTTCATGCATGTTCTTCTATATGATTACTTACATTGGAAAATTTAAAACATTTCTTTCATATTCCTTCTTCTTACCTATGATATTTATACTATAAAGTTCATATGATCATATTGTAGTAATTAAAACTTCATAAGTTCTTATATGTTTAACTGATGGACATTGTACAAATAGTTTTTCCATTGTATTTCATCTGAAGGATTTTTTAAAATTAGATTTATTTCGATGAAATTTTCCAGTATCTACCTTTGTACATCATCAAATTTATTTTATCCAGTAAACATAAAAAAATTCAATACCAACCTCATAAATCATTGACTTTAAAAATTCTTAAACATTGAATGTAATTTAGATAATTCCCTTTTACATCATTCTCATAAACTATTACATATCTCAACTAAAAACTCTTCTAAATGAAACCCCTATGAATTTTTTTTTCTAACGGACTCATTTTAAATTATTAGTAAGAGATTTTTTTACCTGAAAAAAAAATTTCTTCCCATTTCTACAAAATACGTAGATCCAGATATCATTAATAACTCATGATGTTGGAAAATTTTAAAACAACAAAGCATCATAAGATTTTGTTATCTAAAATTTTGTCTGATGTAACTTTAGAAACATTTGATTATAAATATTCAGCACAAAAATTCATCTGATATCCTTAGTCACATAAAGTTAATCCAATATACTCTGGTTATAAAAACCTCATATAATCCTCTCCATCCGATGATATCTTCTCTTGATTTCTTTTCATAGAAAAATTTACAGTGTAATGTGATTTTTTTAATACAACAAAAGAAAACCATTTTGAAAAAAACCTTCATTTTCAAAAACAAACCATCAAAACTTCTTCAAAACAACTATGATAAATCTCAATAATCAATATATCCAACTTGGTATAAAAAATCACCCCCTTTTGATTTCATTGTAAATGAAGAAAAATAAGTCACTAAAACTAGGTAACTTAATATATGGATTACTTATCCAACAATTATGATCCTAAGTGATTGGACTCAATGTTGGCAATAAGAATCATAGAATAGATCAGGAAATTTTTATATAGGTATTGTCTTAAGAAACTTCTTATTAAAACCCTCTTCCTCATAATATTTTTCTAAAACCTTTATCTTTAAAAAAATCACTTTTTATTAAAATAACTGTGTTTCTTGTATCCACTTCTATAAACTATTAAAATTTTACTAATATGCTGAAATAAGAACTCAACCCTTTTATAAATTAATCCTAAATTCATTATTTCCTCAAAAATGTTATGCACATACCAATAGATATATTTTTGTTATAAAAAATTCCACCCCCCCTAAAAACACTATATAAATACAAGAACGAGAGTATACATATTCACATACCGTAACCCTGAAGAGAGGGAGGTTGTACACATGTGCTCAAACTTATCTTATACAATTGTTCCTTAAAAATTGGTTTAGTGAATATATAAACTAATTGTTCCCATTTTAGAATAATATTTATCTTTAAATCACTATTATCCACATTCTCTTCGATGAAGTCATATTTGATATCAATGTTTTTTGAACAATAATGTTGCATAATATTTTTAATGAGATTTATAGTACTCGGAATATCACAACCTATGAGAAGGGGTAAATTCACTTATATAAGAAAATATTTAATCTTTGTCTCATTTCACATAATCTGGAATAATATCAATATACTCAAGTTTATCTATTCATATAGTTACATAATTTTAATTTTTTATGCAATCTTACAGAGATTTCCAACAGAAATAAATCTTCATCAGATGTTGATATTATATCATCAACACTTCCGGTCCAATGAACATCTAAATTACCATACAAATAAATATTTCCAAATATATCATATTTGACATTGAAATTAGTTGTGCCTTTGATATAGTTGATAATTATTTTGACTAGAATAAGATGATATTCCTTAGGGAACTTTGATAATTGGAACATAATGTAACAAAATCTGCAATATCTGGCCTCAAGTATGTTAGATATAAAAATATTCCAACCAACTTCATAAACTCCTCAGTATATACCTTTATTTCTTCAATATATTTAAACAACATGGCTCCCAATAAAATAGTTGTTGAAACAATTTTGAATATTCCATTCCAAACTTCTATATAAGTTCATTAGAAAATTTCTCTTGAGATAGGAAAATATAATTTTTCTTTTGTGATATTTATAAGTGAAGAAAATATTTCATTTCTCCCAATATGGACATTTGAAATAACATTTTTATCAATTCAAAAATATTCTCCCAAATTTATTCATTGTTATAAGAAAATATTTTATTATCAACATAAACAATCACAATAATGTAAATTCCTTTATTTTCTTTTATGTAGTGATTACTGAAAATTATTAATTTTTTGAAGATAATATTCTTTAGTAAGTATCCAATTTGGAATACCAAGAGATTAAATCATAATTCAAACCATAAAGCCCTTTTTTAAATTACACACATATGTTTCATCTTTCCCAATAATCAATCCACATGGTTATTCAATATAAACATTTTCATTGATCTCTCCCTTATGAAAAAATTACTTTACATTCATTTAAAAGAAATTATATATTCATTTAGTAGTGATAGTAATAAATATTTTGATAGTTCTTAATAATTCCACTATAGAAAAATCCTCATAAAAATAAATTTATTTAATTTCTATGTAACCTTTTCCTACTGACTAGGTATTATTACTTTACACTTCTCTATATTCATTAAACCTATTTCAGAACACCCACTTTATGCCAACAAAATTGTTATTGTTTGGTTTTGGTACCAGTTCCCATGTATAAATCTAATAAATCTGATC
The DNA here is from genome assembly GCA_963277665.1 of Viscum album. Taxonomy (NCBI): domain Eukaryota; kingdom Viridiplantae; phylum Streptophyta; class Magnoliopsida; order Santalales; family Viscaceae; genus Viscum; species Viscum album. Next base: position 958,393,532 of record OY728138.1, on the reverse strand, counting down.
AAGATTTTCATTCCTAGAATCATTCAACCCATGATTCTCATAATCTTCATCAATATATTTTGGATCCACCTATTAATATAAGAAAGCATGTGATAATAAATTTGATTGTCTTCTAGTTTAAACCAATTTTTGTTGAGAACCAGTGATGTTATGAACTTCTTCTTTCTTTCTTGTCCAAGGATAAAATATATTTTATTTTTCCTCATCGCTTCAGATAGCCAAGTCTAAATCTTAATCATGTGAAACATTGAAATTTTAACTATCATTATAAACTTTTCATGTCTCTCAACTGAAACAACCTCATCTTTCTCAACTTCTACATATGCATATGTTTGAGAAAGTTTCTTATTAGATTTTTCAAGAGCTTTTACATATTCATAGTCAACTATATTTTATATTTATTTATTAAAAAATTATTTACCCACTACCATTAGGAGAATATCCAAGAAATGTTCTATCAACACCTCTCTAATTAAGATTCCCAAGATTTCCACCTGTAACATTCATAATGAAAGGACTAATAGACACTCTTAGGTTCTTCAAACATGGGGTTTTACTATAAAACATTTCATAATGAGTCATATCAAAGTTAAATCTATAGAATAATTTATTTTTAATATAAAATATTATATTAATAGTATTCCACCAAAAATAATTAAAAGTATCATGTTCGATCAACATTATCCATACTCTCTCAAATAAAATTCCAATTATTATATCAGTAACACTATTTTTATATAGTGCGTACATTGAAAAAAAGAGATGAATAATTCCATGTTTTAAAAATAATAAATAAACTATAGAATTTTATATTTTCCACCAATATTAGTTCCTAAAATTATCAAAGAATATCCACATTATTTTTATTCTCTTGTGATCAAAATGCTAAACATTTTTTGAGCCTATGATTTATGTTTTAAAATAAAACTACATGTAATGTGAGTAAAATAATAAATTATATAAATAATTTACTTATCTCTGTATATTTATTATTTACACATTTTTTCATAGATATAAGAGTGAATTAGCACCATGGTATGAATTGAAAGTTTCTCAAATTTCTTATGAACTATGTCTGTTATCTCACCTTTATGGAAAATGTAACAACACAAATCAATTATTATTTTCATTTTAGAAGTATCACAGATAATTTCTCTATTTGTTAAATTCCTTATATTCCTCTAAAAAATGTTCACCACCCTTTTATTCCAAATCTTATTTTCTTTCATTATGCTTAGATAACATGAAATTTGTAAACATCCAGACTGAAACAAACTTCCCTTGGTTTTTTGGCATTTCATATCAAATTTATCTTATTAAAATCTCTTGGAAACCATATTTTCTAGAAAAGAATTTATCACCTTAAACAAAATGTTACTAAACACATAACAAGATGTGTTTTATCCCATCACAGACAATGATATTTTTTTATTTCAACCTCACTTCCCTAATGGTTATAGATCCAATGCTTTACATTCTAAGTAACTCACCATTTATAATAGTAATTTTACCTTTAAAAAAAATCACATTATTAAATATATTAAAATATACATTCATATGTGAACATCAACCAATATCAAAATCCAAGGTCGTTCTCCTCTTTTAGCTTTGATAGTAGTTTCTACAAAAAGAGCTTTTTAATTTCCTTTTTATTTCTTCACATATATATTTTGAGATTTGTTATAAAAATTTTGTTGTAGAACCAAAATGAAAATTAATCTGTTTTCAAGATATAAAGACTTTTCAAATCTCTCAAAATTAGTTTCCAAGGGTTGGAATCTATTTTCAATATTCACAAAAAATTTCTCAAGCTGCATTCTTTGTGTAGGTTAACTCTCCCTAAATCAATAATTATAGTTTCTCTTTGAATTATTTTAGTATTAATTATTTAATGGAAAAATACCCAAAAAATCCATTAGTATCCATTGAAATTATATTTTCATCTAAAACTTCTATAGTATTTAGTTTTTTGTAATCACTCCCCAATAACTATCATACTTTTCATTTAAGAACATTATTGTTCCTCAATTTGTTTTATATTCTAAGATTTTATTCTTAATATTAGACTTATTTTTATCCTCAATTGGATTACTAATAATAATTTTTTTTGGTTAAGACATCATAATTTTAGAAACTTCATCTATTTCCAATCTGTTGGTTTTGGATACATATATAGTTTTTTCAACTTTTTTATTCTTTTAAAGAGATTCATCTTCGTTATCAATCCTTGAGGATAATTTATTTTGACATATTTTAGAATTTTCTCTAGTTTCATAAACAAATTTTTTGTATCATTTAATCCCTTGATCATATTTTAATTTTTTTTATTAAACATGTTCAAATGCTTCCTCATTTTACCACAACATTTCTTCAAGATTGATGTTGAGTTTATCTTTTTCATAAACTAAATTATTCTGATTATTAATATCTTCTACAAACATGGATTTATATTCAAGATAAAAATATTTATTTTTTAGTAAGATTATATTTATTCATCTTCTTATTATCCCTTTCAAGTATTACAATATGTTGAAGTCATTATTTCAAATATATTTTCAGTATAAACTCCATCTGAATTTCTTCTTAATAACTACTTCTTTCATCATTAGTGAACTTTTAATCATTCAATCTTACAATTAAATTATTTCTATCACCATAAAATTTAAAGTTATCATTCTCATTATCATTATAATTATATTTATCACAATTAAACAAATAGTTATTCCCTTTTTTATTTGGATATATTTCTATCCTTTCACCTAGGATACGATTTATATTTTTATTCCTTCCTATAAAAATAATTTCTTGAGTTTTTTAATCTTCGTAACTTAATTTTTAATTTTTTATATGAGGAAAATCTGATGCAAAATACCCAATATATCCACAATGAAAAAATTTCAATAGTAAATTCCCTTTGTAAATTTTATGCCACTTTTCACCTTTTTGGACATAAATTTATCTAAATTTGTACTAACATCATCCTCGGTGTTAGAGTCACAAATTTCATCATCTTTAGGAACATTCATAGATTTCCATTTCTTAGAAACTTAGAAGGAAATTTCTTGATAAACCTTCTCTTTGTTATTAATTAACTCTTCTCTTCTTAGTTAAAAAGTAACGAGCGTGTAATATTGATCATCCAGAGATATGGTTTCTTGAATCTATATCTTCCAATGATGAAACATTCATATCAAATTTATTAGGAAGAATTTTTATGTTCTTTTTAACAAAGGCAGATTCTTGTAACTTATTACCAAGACTTATTAGGGTTATTACAATGTAATTAAACCTTGTAAATAAACCACCAATTGATTAATATCATCAATATTAAGATCTTAATATGTTACCCTCTATATATGTGACTTCACTTTCCTTATTTTCATATTTCCATCATATATGTTATTCAACTCACCCTAGAAAACTTTAGTCGTTCTAAATAATTTAGCTATAAGAAACTAACTTTCATAGAGGGAGGTAAGTATACAATTTCTATCTCACCTATAATTTTATAAATTCTTATTATATATATGTGTAAGGGGAATATTATATGCATGAGGTGAAATCCATATACAAAATCATTAAAAAATTTATATCTACGAGAAATAAGATATGGTAATATTATATAATTCTAAATATGGCAGTTCTTTCCATTAAAAACAGGAACCCCATTACTATTAAAAATTTTATAAAATCCTTGGAAACTTATCTTTTCTTCAAAATTTAGAAAATATTCAAAAAAATAAACATTCACTCTAATATAAATTTAAAGGCCCAAGAAAGATATATATAATCACTGATAGGGGGTGGAGGTAAATCAATAATATTTTCTTTTCACAAAATTATTTCTTAAGATACAACCTTCACCAACTATTAATTATGTTTTACTTTACTAAAAAAGAATAAAAAAAACAACAACAAAAAAACAAGTACTTAGAAGGTTCACTACTCAAGAAGAGTATATAGTCCTAGTAATGGACTTGAAATAATCTAATACCAAAAAATATACTAGGAGAAAATACATTTTATAAGTATACAACAAATATGGAATATCCTTACACTTTTCTTACACTATGATCAAAAAAATATTACATTTTTTTCCTGTATAAATAAATTTTAACAAATATTTTCATGACAACCTTAGAAACTTTCACCAACATACTCTAAATATTATCACGTCGTTTCTTGTACAAAATTCACATTATCACTTCTTGAAAAAAATTGTTATTAAATTTCATACACAATAGAAGATAAGAAATTCTTCTTGGAATTTAGTATGAAACATCTATCTGATCGTTTCTTATAGAAAACGTTTTTTGATGGGTTTTCATATTTTGTTCATTTGGTACATGCTAAAAACTGGTAAACATTTCTTATACCAAGGTTATTTGAATCCACATGATATAAAATTTAATTTTGTGACTTTGGTCACAACACCTCTATTTAAGTATAAATTCATATTTAACTAATATATTCCTTGGATGTAAATTTCCTTCACAAAAATTAGATTTTATAAGTTCATATAGTATCTATATCAAAAAACTAATTCTTGCAGTTCTTAGAACTTTTGGAACAAGTGATTAGTACACATCATTATTATACTCATAACTTTACCCTTTATATAGAAAAAATTGATGGAGAATAGAAGTGAGTTCTATTTTTATTTCCTAATTAATGAAAATTTGAAATTTAAAACCCCCACTCAGATAATTCTCCTGAATCTTCTCAACTAATATTTAATATTATTAAACACATATGATAATAGTCAATGACTTCACCCTTATTCACATTTCATTAAAACATGGTGGGTATTGAGATTTTTCTCTATGATATTCACAATATTAAAAGACAATCTCTACATTGTCACATTTTTTATGTTTATAAAAACATTATAAAGAACTTACAACCATTAAAACTTCATACCACTCAAAACTCAAAACCATATTTTTGTCCATTAGAACTTCACGCCTTCTCCCTCCATCTAATGTGCCTTGGTCTGCTGACATTTATCATAACATTTGAAACATTTCCTTCATATGCCTTGCTATGATCAATGATCTTTATACTAGAAAGATCATCTGATCAAGTTGTAGTAATTCTAACTTCAGAACTTCATATATGTTTTTCAACTGTAAATTTTAAAAATAGTTTGTCTTTGGGATTTCATCTAAAGACTTTATCTGATTTGAATTTGTTCGATGACATTCTTCAGCATCTCCATTTGAACTTTATCAAATTTATTCTATCCAAAAAACCGAAAAACATTCATCATTAATATCATAAATCCTTAGATTCCGAACTTCTTAAAATTAAAATTTAATTTATACAATTATATTAAATATTATTCTCAATAACTCTTTCATATCTCAACAAGAAACTCTTCTAAACCAAACCATTGTCCAATGTTTTACGGTAAATTTCACAAAACATATAATTAAAATTTTTGTACACAAAAAAAAATTCCTCCACATTCAACTAAACTCTTTGATATTGAGATATTTTTTAACCAATGATGTTGGAAACTTTCATAACATCAAAGAATTGTTATATAATTTTGTCAAACATTCCATCCAGTGGTACTATGGAAACTTAAGAAAAAAGATATTCATAAATAAATATCATCAAATATCCTAAATTAGAAAAATCTTCTCTGTTGGTATCAAGTTAGAAACCCTTTTTATGATCCTATTTTTCTGATTCCATCTCTGTCCAATTTTAATTGTTAAGAAAACTTTATGAAGTGATGCGATTTTGTTTAAGACAACAAAGGAAACTGATTCCAAAAAAACATTATTTTTAAAAATTAATACAAACAAACTTCTTCAAAATAACATTCAATAACCTCAAAATCTTCTTCATCCAAAATTTTACCAACATGTAATACCCTTACATAGCCATAAAAATAGTCATTTACCATTATGTAACACATGAAAACTCTATATTACCCTTATTTAACCATTAAATACCAGAGGTTACCTTTACATAACTCAAGAGAAATCCTCAATAACCGTATTCATGGTCATAATACCCATGCTACCCTTATGTAGACCCCATTTCTAGTGTAAGTGTATAAATTTAGTTTAAATTTTTAAAACATTCAAAAAAAGACTTTTAAATTTAAACCAAAAGGGTTTATAAAAGTAAAGATGTCCTAATCCTCCCACTCTAAGAAATTCTAAACCATGATAATTATATCTACTGATATTTCTATAACATCCATAGAGAAGGAAAATAGATTCAATAGGGAATCCTAAAACCATATAGGCACACACAAGGGTTCACAACAAGGTCCAACCTAGGAGTCTAACCACATGCATAAGAAATAGCACTTCTATTCACTACCCAAAACCCAATTCAAGACTCCAATATGTGCAATTTAGTCAAAGAAACATATATTAACTAAAAAATAGAATATAAAAAGATCAATTAAAATTTAAATAAATAATTTACCATGAACATATCACAATTTTAGCAGGAATTTAATTTTTTGGGTCTTACAAGAAACATATATTTTTCATGTGAAACTACGTGCCTAACATGATGGACAAACACCCAACAAATCAATAAATCATTATATTAATTCCATTTATATTACCCAAGGTTAACTTAATCAATGGTAACATCAAAGGGAAATGACATAAATTCATAACTTTATGGAATCTTAGAGGTCCACTATAAAATGTTGATTAGACACTGACATAGTTCCCCTACTTGAGTCCAAACCACCCTAACTATTGTTTACCCTATCCTACATCAAGGAAAAGAAAAAAATAATAGTTAGTGAACTTGGTGCCTTTGATTCGATTTTGTAACACCATGACCTGAACTGGCGGGTCTAAGAGAGAGTGCCACATGACCTCATATGCGCCTCCCCACACACACGAGTCTTTCAACTTGCTAAGAGAATAAAATTCCATTGGTGGGGGTACTATACCCTCTATAGAAGGTAAACAACAAAGTATATAAACATAAGAGATAATGATAATAAACAATAGTTAAAAATTAAATTACCATCATAGTAGAAACAATATATACAAAAATATTAACCCAATTAGTAGAAATATGGAATACCAGATATATAAATCCGAACTAAATAGGGATCAAATGTATAAGGTAAATCTAATAAATAAAAAGAACATTATAAATCTCACTTGATCTTTATCCAAAAATATCTACATCCTCCTACTCCACTTGTTCAACCATCCACCACATATACCTTTCCTTTCTCTGGATCCCTATTCATGAAACCTATATGTTTGTCAAAACGCACGAGTAGGGTGTGAGTACATTACTCATTAGAACACCACCAATGAACCATAACATTAAATAATAATATATACATGTTTATTCCATGAATGTAAACATTGTATAGATATAAAAATAATATATCACACAATTACAAAACATATGTTGTGTCCAAAAGGGATGGATCTATTTACTTCAGATCCATGTCGAAAATTACACCATCCCATAGATTGGTACATCCACCTATGAGAAATAGTCCTAATCATGTCTGACCGATCCATCATGAAGTGATAATTCAATGTATGTCTTCCTCACACATAACACATCCTCTAGGGTGATTTTTACCAGACATAACCTAGTCGATCATAAGAAGAACACATCAATATCACCTACGATACAAGATGAAAATTATTAACCAAAAAACAAATAAATTAAAATAATATCATCATCATAATGATCCAAATGCATGAAATCCTAAATATATCAAAAGGAAACATGCACAAAAAACACATGTGATCAATCAAAAGACATAAGTATCTCAAGACCTCACACAAATATCAATAATCATGCCAATAACCTTTATAATACATGCATGACGATTAATAACTTCCTACCTCAAGTTTTTTGATTAAAAAAATTATGGTTTATCAAAGAAATGTTAACATAATCACATATGAATTTTTTTCATCTCAAATTACTCATTGAGGATTCCTTGAACCATTTCAAACATTTTATTTATAAAAGATATAAAAACATCTAATGCGCTAATAGATTATCTCTTAAGGATAATCTATAATAAATATGATAATTATATATTATACTTTTCGCAAATTTTGAATTATTTATTTGTGAATAACAATAATTCCACATGGGATAATACATTCTCTCTCCTGGATAATTTCCAAATTATCCATTTAATCCATTACATGTGCATAATAGTTTCTTTCTAAAAGACTAATTATAATTGCACATGTTCTAATATTAAATATCTCTATAATAATTTGTGTTAAAAATGATATTTATTATTTATCATTCATTGATAATTTTTAAATGATTATCATTTAATAATTTTTTTATCCTTTTTCCAAAAATCATAGAAAAAATTATTTTCCAACTAAATTAGAAATATGATACCTAGAATTATCCTTAAAAAACACTGCACCCAAAAATAGAAAATATAAGGAGAGGGTTCTACCATTCCTATAATAAAGTAGAAGGTTTTATATTGATTAATGAGGTATTCACTAATATTGAACAAGGAAAATCATGGACTACCTCGACATAAGAGAATAACCCAAATAAAGGCAGAATGATTTGAGTAATTTTTAAGAAATAAAATCACGTACTAGTTCACAGTAATAAAAACCATAATTTAATTTAAATTTTTATTTTATAATTTACTCAAATATTGAATAAAAATTATCTATAACCTTCTAAAGTATAATTTATAACCTTTAAAAATTTAAAACAGTGAATTTTATGATATTTATATTTAAAAATGTTGAAATTGGTTACAAGGTAAATCTAAGGAAGAAGAAATGAAAAATAGGTTATTTTATCAATTTTCTCCCAAAAATGTGTGTCATGTAAGGATAACAAGGTTTTACACTTACCTAGCCCATGGATATCATGTAATGGAAATGTTTTACCATTATGAATTTAGGCATACATTTACGTGAATAGAGTTTATCCTTAAATTAGTAGAGGAAACATCATTTATCCTTTATACATCATAGGAACCACCATTACATAGCTCTTGGAAACCTTATGAATCTTAGAAAGTACCCTTAAATTTTGGTCAGTACCCTTACTTAGTAGATTTTACCCTTATGCGGCAATTGTTTCTTCAACCTACCCTTATACAGCTTAATAAAACTCAGGGTTACCTATATATAGTGCTTGGGATCATGACACTTACCTTACATAACCTTAATAATTATCCTTTAACCACTTGTAACACATTAAAACAAGAGGTTAACTTTATGTATCCCAGAAAAATACTTATCCACCCTTAATCAAGGTATTAAAACTCATCCTACCTTACATAAATCATATATTATACATAAGGGTGGAAATTTAGTTGAATATTTTAAAATTTCCATCAAATAGACTTACAAATTTAAATAAAAAAGTTTTTATGAAAATAAGTATTTATAAAAAATAAAATACTTCACATGGTAGGTTTTAAAATAATCACATGATGGGATCAAAAATCATCATTTGATAGGTTCAAAAATAATCACATGACCGGTTAAAAAATCATCATGTGGAAGCTTCAAAAATCATCATGTGGTAGGTTTAAAAATCATCATGTAGTAGGTTCAGAAAACATCACTTGGTAAGTTCAAATACCATCATGTGGGAGGATACAAAATCATCATTAAAAAAATTAAAGAAACTTGTGAGGAAGAGTAGTATTCAAAAAATATATAAACAAAAAACTCCCCAAAACCACTCTCTTTTTATTCAAAAATTAAATAAAAACAAAAAAATCATAATAGACTACCCCTTTTTGAAAATTAAAAAACTAATTTTTTTTATAAAGTTATCCCACTTTTAGTATTTTTTAAATACAATATTAATATAAATACAATGATATTGAAAAAATAGTTGGAAAAATTAAATTTAAACAAAATAAAACACCACTTAATGAATAAAAAATTAAATAAGATTTATAAATAAAAATTAAAATATTATAGACTAAATGTTCAGGAGACAGGCATAAACCTGCTCCCAATTATTAGAGAAAAGAGCAAACAGTTCAATACAACTCAAAAACAGGAGGCCTTACAAAGCCTTGTATAAAAAACACCATCCCTATCATTGCAAATCAAAATTTCACAATAGAAAGGTAGGACAAAAGACCAACTAGAACTGATCTCCATAATGTCCCTTTTAGATAGAGCATCATCAACCTGGTTTGCTTCTCGATATGCATGATAGACATCAAGACATAAGCTTTCAGCAATCCTATGACAGGAGATCCAAACGGGCATCATCCACCAAGGAATATTTCGAGATCTATCTTTCAAAATTTTCACAGCAAGAGACGAATCCGACTCTAACCATACTCTATGCCAACCATAATGCACTACATACATGATAGCTTTGATCATCGCCCACAATAACTGTGTGCATGCTTGAGTGGATCAATATACTCAGCTTTCGCAGTGCACAATGAAATGCAATCATGCTTCTTACATATCCAAGAAATACAGAATTCGCCAAGATAGAATGCACCACCTGACGTTGATTTTCTATCATCAGCCGAACCGACCAAATTTAGCAGGAACTTATTAAAAATATTTAATGGAAGTATGTTGCAATAAAAAATTCAAATTCCAAAAGATAACACATCATTTTTACTTGGTTTACTGTTAATTGATAGTCCATGGAGAATACGCCGAAAATGTGTCAGTCGTACCAAAATCTACTAATATTCACTAGTTGTGGAATACAAAAGATCATACACAGTCACTCTGTGTCAGGAACACTACCTCCCTCATAACACTCCCATCAACTCCCCCTACCTCACTACTTTGGGTGAAGTAATACTCTGTATTAATGACATGAATATATCTTTATTATATTTACATTTACTTCTTTGTCCCAAACTTGAATGAGATCTTTATTGCACCGTATTCTAGAATTGAGGCACTTGAAAGAACTGATCAAGCATACTAGATATTCAAAACTAGCTAGTAGCGCAACTAGTGTACTTGTATGAAACACATGTACATGAATACAACTTTTGGTATTATCACACAAGATGATTATCACACAACCCTTATCTTTCAAACAACCAGACCATGAGTTTCACTTCGTCTCGATAGACATAAGGAATACTCTATGTGCAAGATTTACTATGCATAACTCTTATATGTGAAACTCCTTTTCATGTTAGAGACTCCAAATATTCATTGAAAAAGTGCTTAACTATAAACTCGTGGTGTCCACTTTTTTATAGACATTTTTGACCTTGTAAACATGTTTCTCACCCACCTACCACATTGTGTTCAACATTTCCCTAGGTGAATAAGACCACATTTTGATTTCTTATTTGGCATGTAACTCTCCTTCACACCGGATAATTTATCTTTATTTCATAGGCACACACAACTCCTCCCATGTCGCACAATTTCAAATTTTTTGAAGATAAAAAATCATGCCTATGATTCTTTCATTTTCTGTATTTTGATGAGACGATCCTGAAACATAACTTGCACAAAAAGTTTTGATTCACCATAAAATGTTTAAACAATATCCTTTTAAAAAAAAACCTTTATCCATTATCCAAATTTTGGATACCAAAATTTGAAGAAAAAGGTAGAAATGCCACCTTCAACATCGAATCCATATAAATTGTAAAAATACTCATCCTGAAAACACTTAATCATCCCATTGTGAATTGAAAACAAACAAAAAATAGACTCTGTTTCTAGATTCAAACTATAAAAGGCCTTAGTTCCAGTACTCCTCCCCTTTGGGTTTGTTGGGAATCTTCTTGATAAATTTTCTAAAGCACCATCCTTGAGAAAAAAACTAGAAACATTAGAGATAACTCATCCGACACTCTAAGTCTATGTGATCAATGATCGGTGAAGAAAATAAGAGGGGAAGCATGAATTTGATTTTTTGTATTGGAATTCATAAATATGTATTAGAAATTATCTGATAAAAATGAAATATTTACCCATAAAACATAATTCTCATTTTGTCATAGAATCATCGCATATTGTTTCCTCATAAAACCTAATTCTCATTGTGTCATAGAATCATATCATGGTTTGTCAAAATAATTCAACTAAAAAACCATTATAAAATTGAATTTCTACATTTTCCACCTTGTAAATAAACCAAAAGAACCTGTATTTGTACTTTTAGAGCTCTATATAGACTCCCCTAGGTCATATCAACCCCATAAACCTATATCACTTCCATAAATAGATTAAAACACTTAGTAAAAATTGGGAGAAGGGACCATCTGCAACATCCTCAAGAACTATGAGGTGGATGAACAACAAGGTTCAACCAATGTTTCTCAAAAACATGTGGTTCCAATGGCTTAGTTAGAATGTTAGACACTTAGTCATTAGTTACAACATGCTTCATTTTTATCACACCTTGATCATAATTTTCATTGATGAAGTGATATCTGATCTTAATTTGTATTTTATGAAAGTGATGAACTTGATTATTTATAAGATCAATCATGAACTTATTGTAACAATGAATCACTATTTGTTGTTAAACCTCACCACCAATATCATCTAGTGGTTTCCTCATAAATATTTTATTAGTGTAAGCCTTTTTTGGTAGAGGTATACTCTACTTCATCCATAATAAGAGAAGTTATTTCTTGTTTCTAGCTAAACTATCCCACACATTTATTTCTAATAAAGAATGCTCCCCTACATATGGAATTTATATCCACCACATCTCCAGCCCATTCAACATCATAAAATAATAATAATTTTTTATATCTTCCTACAATAAATTATAAGAAAAAATCTAGAGTACCTTGAATATATCTCACATTCTCTTATCCTCTGGAAAATTCTCTTCCTTTGGATTAATTTGAAAGACGGCCTATAAGAATTTTGAAGAGACTGTATATGGAAGTGTTAAAGTCAATTATAATAAGCTTCCAATGATTCTCCTATACAAGGTGGGATATATGAAATCCCTTTCCTCATTCTTTCCATGTTTTATCCAAACCATAATCAGAGTTGACATTGGTTTGGAATCTTTCATATTCAATTTCCTCAGAATCTCTCTTATATATTTTTTCCGAGAAATGAATGGTAATAATTATTTTGAATCACTTACAACCCCATGATGTATTTGAGTTAACTAATCATATAAATTTCAAATTATGATTTCCTGTGATTAGATAATTCTTCCATCGATTCATACCCTATTCCACTAAAAATAATATCATCCAAATACATGGGAACTAGAAATTGATCCTCTTGAAAGTTCTTTACATAGATATTGTTTTAAACATTAACTTTTTAAATTCAAGCTTCTTCAAATTAAAATCCAATCAAGAATAACACACTCGTGGTACATTCATCAAACCATAGAGTGCCTTATTTAATCTACAAACCATTATTTAATTGTTACCAATCAGAAAACCCACTATTTGTTCAATGTAGAATTATTCTTTAAGAAAAAAGTTTAAGAATTATATTTTGACATCCATCTAATAAACATTGTACCCTCTTTGAATCTCTATAGCAATAAAGATCCAGATCAACTCCAGTCTAGCGACTAGAGAAAGTGTTTCTTCAACATCAACACCATCAATATGTGAAAAGAATTTAAATACCAAGAAATCCTTATTTCTAATCCCATCTCCATGCTCAGGGAATTTATTTAATGGTCCACTTTTTAATAGTCACATTGTGATTTTCAAGTCTTTTAATAAGATATCATGTCTAGTTCTTGTCAATCTTATCCAATTCTTAATTCATGGCCTTAAACCATGATTCTTCTTTCACTGCTTATTCAGATGAGGTTGTTTCCAAAATTTATAGAAAGGTATAATGTGACTCATTACTCATTTTATTTGTCTTTGTGGGTGTGGTCCAATCCACAAGAATGTTGGATTGATCAATTTATTATCTTAAACTTCTTCTATGAGGTTTTGTTAATGTTTATTCAGCTACAAATTCCTATTTTTATTCTTATTCTAAATAATTATTATTCTATGATCCCTGAATGTTTTCAAGACTTCCACTATTTATTTACTTGAGGGTGTCCATTTTCCACTTTATTCTTCATCTTCTTTTATATTATCATATAAACCCCATGATGTATTTATGGTTTTATCTTCAATGATATTGAAAAAATTCTTTCCAAAACTCATCCATGATGATTATTTTCACAATTGTAGGATTTAATCTTCATTGAATATATAAGTAATATCCCCTCATTTGAAGAATCACCAAACATTCATTGATTACCTTCTTTGTTTCAGATGAAACTTTTACTTCCAAAGACATGAAAATACTTCAGAGAGGTATTCCTTCAATACTATAACTCATATAGCATCTAAGATTCTTCTATAAAAATTCCGTTTCGATTTTGAGTATACACTACAACTTGGATATCCAATTTCGAGTACTGATGAGAAATGAGACTCTCAATCGTCATAGTTATATCCATATTGTTCACCTGTCGATTTCTATGTTGAAAAACTCCATTTTTCTTTGGGATATTACTAAAAACACATAATTCCTTATTCCATGTCTTTGGGGAAATTTTGAAATTAAATAGATGTTTATTATCCTCTATGTTAGATCATAGAATCTTGATTGTGCATCCAGATTCATTCTCAACAATTTAACGATAAATATTTATAAAATAAAGAACTTATCGTTTCCTATGAATGATTATTACACATTCCATTATTCTATATTCCTCAATAAATGGAAATAAGTATATCTCTCCATATGTTCGATAGACATTTATTAGACCACAAATGTCTATGTGGATGAGATCAAGAAGATTTGATGGCCTTTTTTTTCTTTGGCCAATATGAACTTCCAAACTTCTTTCCTCGCATGAAATCATCACATGTATCTTCATATTCACACTTTATATTGGGAATATCGAAGACAATATTCCACCTATATATCATTTAAATTATTTATTGATTAATTTTACCCATCCTTTGGTGCCACATGTTTTTTCATGTTCATCTGTTATGTAACAAATGATATCTTTATAGTCTACCTAATATAAGTTTCTATATTTTCTATATCTCTTGGTCTGATAAGTAACTATACATCCTTTTAATGTTCATCATTTTTTATTATATTTCACTATTAATCCCAAGTGATAGAGTTGAATCAAACATAGGTGATTATGATGAAAACCATCAACATGGAGAAATTTAGTTTTCTTAAGCTCGCCATTTTCCAATTTTTGTACTTCAACTGCCTTTGATATTTAAAGCACCATTATTGTCAAACCTCACTATTCCATCAAAATGATTCTTTACATTCTGCAAGAAATTTGTATTTCCATTAATGTGGTATGTGAGTTCACTATTAATAATCTAGGAGCTATGATTCTTTATAGCTTTGAGAGATATTTTTGTAAGGTTTGATTTCTCTATTTGTTCACTTACTAACATTAGATACTGGATTTAATGGTTAGACATTCCAATCACTTTTCCACATACATGGGTCCAATATACTCATATTTTAATTCTATAGTATACTACCAATTTTCAAGAGCATGTCCACCTGGTTAGTAGTTATTGACCTTTCAATAAGTTCTATAAGTAATGTTCCCACCTTTAATCTACTCGCAATGAACAGATTTATTACCATAGTTAGAATAGTGAAAAAATATCCATAGAAACTATTTCTTCTATATCATGAAGGATATGTTTTCATTATCATTCTATGAATTCCAGTCACTTCCCCATTCAGAAAGCTCCTTTCCTCTTCACAATATGACATGGTATAGGCCAGAAGGCCATAGAATTGACATTTCATAAGAGGAAATTTCTTCTTACTTACATTTGTCCTCATGTCCCATTTTTTCAAGAAATGTTTTTGATTGGAGATCATCTCTATATATTTTAGAATAAATTTAAGCACTGTTTTCTATTTTATTTAAGGTTTTCTTTATTAGAACATCAAGTGAATTTTTAAAATGTCCAAATTTCTTATTCCCATTATTCTGGATCATCATGTTTCCAGCCTTTGATGTTTCAGCATCATAGCCAATTCCGCTTTTCCCACACATGTGGATATCTAATCATCCAAGGAATTATATAATCCTTTATAACCACATTTATCTCTTTCTAAAAACTCATTATCATATAATATTATGAATTATAATATCTTATTTACTTCCCTTAACTTTTATTCAGTTTCCAGTTTACAGCTTAGAGAAACAACTTCTTCTTCGTACCCATCAACTACCTTAGCCTTCTCCTCCAATCCGGATGTATGGTCGTTGATGAATTTTTTCTTCTATTCAATATTCTTATTAAATTACAAAAATTCTAATTGGTTTTTAAGAGTTTTTAAATTTTATTCTACCCTTGATTCTAATCAACAAAAATCAACTTCATGATGATCAACATACTCTGACAAATCTTCTAGAATTAGTCTTATATTTTGGTTTCTTTTTAATTGAATCTCAATCTTATAAAGAGAATCCTCAAGTTCCACCTTGATTTAAAAAACAATAATAAATAGATTACCTTTATAGTTTGAAGGTTATTCCTTTTCAATAGTATCCATCATGGATGCTTGGGTTTTAAATTTAAACTCTGGTTCTTCCACCTCCAAAAAGATATTATAATTTTGTTCTTTATTTTAGATGAAACTATTTCTCTATAATTGATTTTCTGATTTGAAGTATCCATATTGGGGAAACATTTTTTAAGGGTTCTACATGATTTATTCTTTAATTTCATTATCATAAAACTTTCTTGAGCACTAAGAGGAAATGTTCCCCGCTATACTATATCTAAAACAATATATCAGAATATTTTCTTAAAATCCCTATTTTTATATCTTTAATGTATTGGGGGAAAAGATAAATAATTTCATCTTACTAATTATATTCATCAACAATACCTCTAGAATCCTAAATTTTTTCATGGATTTGAATTCCATTTCTTCACTTACACTAGATGTTCCATTATCGGGTTTGACTCTCATTTCATAATCCACAAAACTTCTTCACAAATCATCAAGAGAATGTTTAGAAAAACCCCTTTACTCAAGAGATGACACTTTTGGATTATACAAAGGTGTAATCCATCTAATTATTTTCTTTACAATATAAATATTTTTAATTTCTTCACAAGGTTCACAAATTTTTCAAAAAAATCCTTAATTAAATTAAAAAGGGTATCTTTATTTTTAAAAGGATGTATTTTTATATCATCAATCCTATTTTGAAAAAATAGAGTTTGGACCCCATCACATTGTTAAGACATTTGAATATATTTTTTAGTTTTCCCACGTAGACTTGGATGAATTGAAACTCATCACCTTTAAATAAATTTCATCATATAGAACTTCAGTAAGGGAATTTTGTGATTTGGCAACAACATCAAGAATTTTCTTGTCTATTTTAGTCATAGACAATCCTGTCGCGTCAGTGAACTGAATACCCGGATTAGTAAAAAAATAACTTCCATTACAAGGGATATCATATGAGATATAATCATTTTATTCTAAATATGGACGTTTCTTCCATGTAAGAGGAGGACTATACTAACATTAACTAAATTATCCATGGAAAAAATAGAGGACAGATTCAACTTTAACAACTTGTACACTAAAATACCACTTGTAGGGCCCTGGAACACCCTAAGAGGGGATGGTTGAATCAGGGTGTCAAAATTTTCTTTTAAAGTGACAGATCGTATTCCCACTTTGGTAGGATATTGTTAACCCCATCTGATAGAATCATGTAGTAATCAAACATTCACAGAAAAAAGAGACACTATGGTAGTTTTACATTGTTCACTACTAAGGGATAGTCCAAAGATCATTCACATAAATTTTGTCCATCATAAAAAAATAAACTAATATTCACTAGTTGTGGAATACAAAAGATCATATATAGTCACTCTATTCTAGGAACACTAACATTATAAGATTTTAGGGATAACACCCTGCCTCCCTTAAAACACTTTGGTTGACTCTTCCTAGATTACTAATTTGGGTAATGATATACTTAGGTTTAAAAAATTAATGGTCACTTAACTAGATTGGAATTTATGTCTTTGTCCCCAACAAGCTTGAGACTCTGCCTTCACTATATTCATAAATTGATTCAATAAAAACCACTGATCAAACAATCTACATATTCAAAACATGCTAGTAGCACAAATCAATTAATTTCGTGAAATACATTTAATTCCATGAAACTTTTTGAGATTTTTCCATAACATAACTTTCATGTAACCCTTATCTTTAGTGAAATAAGGCCATGAGTTTGACTTAGTCTTGCTAGACACAAGGAACGATTTTCATGCATGATTTATTGCATGTAACTCTTCTACGTGCAAATATTTTACATGATAAAGACTCAAAATATTCTTTGGAAAAATTATTAACTATAGAATAGGGCTAGCTACTATTTCTAGAATTTTTTGAAACTACGTTCAAGTTTATCACCCGCATACCATGTTTCATGCAAGATTCCCCCAGTTGAGGAAGTACACATTTTCACATCATATTTTGAATGAAAATTCCCTTCCTACCACCTAATTCATATTTTTTTCTTAGGTGCATGAAACTCTTTCTATATAAAAAAAGTTCATCTTTCAAACAATAACAATTCCTTTTTATGATTCTTTCATTTTATGTATATTTATTTGATGATCCAATAATATCACTTGTAGCCAACATTTCTATTCACATTCAAATTTTAATAAAAATTAATTTACCAAAAAACACATTTCTTTATTTTCTAAATTTTAGACCTCCAAAATCATGAAAAAACTAGGAAAAAACACCAACTTTAACACTGAATCCATCTATACCAAAAAAATAATCATCCTAAAAACATTGAATAAACATAGCGTGGGTTGATATTAAAATAACTATACTCCATTTCTTGCTTCCAAATGTAAATTTTTTTTCTTATGACAAGAAAAAAATATTCACTACCAATTGAAGATAAAGTAATAGATTTTTTTCCTTTAACTCCAAGATACTGTGATTTTACTAAGAAATGTTCTAATAAATGAAATAGTTTTTTATTAAGTTTTCATCCTCTAAAATCAAAATCAAAATAGATTTATCTACCATATAAAAATCAATAAATAATAGTATCTTTAACATATTTAATAATACATTTAACAACTTTTAAATGATATTAATTATGATCTGATTTTATTCTTGAACATAAACAAACTCTAAACATAATATCATGTCTAAAAACTATCAAATATATAAAAATTACAATAAGTCCTATAAAAATTTTATTATCTACATATTTACTACAATTGTCTAAATATAATTTAAAATTAGTACTCATGAGGTATTTATATGTTTTAAAATATTTAAAACACAATTCATAACTAAATATTTAGTATAATTAAATAAATTCAAAAACATAATCTTCTATTTAATTAATTTGAAGACTTACCTTAAAATAATTTATGTTAACCCATTAAGGTCATATCAAATTCAATTTCATTTAAATTATAAAATTTTTTAAAAATTAATTCACTTGAGGATCCAAAAAAAGTATCGTCAGAAAGTATTTGTATAATTAAAATATCATCCATAATTTTTTAATAAACAAAATTAGATCCCCTTTAATTTTATTAAACTCATTTTCACTAAGAAAAATTAAGTATGTCATAATAAAAATTAGTTTCTTTATTAAGAAAATATATTCCCTTTTATAATTTAAAAAATTGATTAGGAAAACTTTCATTTTCAAAACCCAGTGGTTAAGAAAGATAAACTTCTTAAGAAATAAAATCATTGAAAAATTTACTTTTAACATCCATTTAAAATAAAATAAAACCATGAAAATATAAAAGATATAATAAAATCCTAATATTTTAAATTATATAAACAGTCAAAAATGATTTATAAAATTTTATACCTTCTTTGTGAAAATAAATTTGATCTATAAGCTTATATTTATTCTTAACAATTTGATTAGATTCATATATTTTATTTCTAAAAATCCATTTAGTTATAGAATCATGCTTATCAACAAGGTGTTTAACTAAAATATAAGCATTTTTTCTAGAAAATTTATTATGTTTATCTTTCATAGGAATAATACAACTTGTTCTATTTAAATCATTGAAAACATCATTTTCTATACAATCAAAAACAAAAATCATTATTTTTATAAAAAATCAAATAAATTTTAGTTTAACACTGGAATAAACATTACCAATAATATTGTCAACAAGGTGGTCTTTATGAACCTTTCATGTCTTAGGAGTGTAATTATAAGGAGTAAAATCCCCCAAAATTGTTACATCATCACAATTTTCTTCTTCACAAAAATTAAAATCATTAAAATCATATTTGAAATATATTTAAATGGAATCATTTTCATGACATATTCAACAAAACCTAACAAAAAATATTATTGTACCACCATATTTCTTTTATTATAAAATTTAAAACATTTTTTTTTTCAGAATATCAATTAGAAAAATACATCATTACTTTTAGAATCAAATGTATCTAGGTTATCCACGGTATTTATAATAAACAATTTACCCCCAACGACATTGAAATTGTCATGACCTGCCTTCACCAAGATAAGGGAAGGGAAAAAACTGTCAAAACTTTTATTATTCAAGTTGAAAGAGACATAATGACCCCTGAGTCACACCTTAAATAGGCACCAACATGGTGACTAGCAGCAAGGGTAAGAAATCACATGTAAAAAATGGAAGGCACTACCCTTTTTATTTAATAAGATCAAGAGATATGATGGTAAATCCCAAACAACTCAAAAAACTAAAAGTAAAAGTAATGCCAACAAATCTGTTCCCATATGCATGTTCAAAATAAAGTCTTACAAGTACATGAAAACTCCAAAGGAACTTACCAAAAGAAATAAAACTAACAATGAAGACTATCCTGATGCCCGAGCTACTAAGGTTCAGTACGATCCTAAAATTCCTCCTACAAACCTGAAAGAGGTTTTTAAATACGTAGGGTGAGTATACAAGAAGAATCAGTATGGAAACCAAAAGATCTTGTGCACAATTGGGGAGACATTCTAATACCTCCTGAGAAATAGAGATTACAAAAACATCTAGTATGGAATCGATCCACCAAACCTCACCAAGGCACACTTCTCAAATAACGCAAATCTAGTGATGTAATAGTGATATCAGATCGATATTTGGGTACCCCTTACCGCTTTTCCACCGGTTATTTAATACATCCTACGCATCAGACCTCACCCACCATTTCCACTTTAGTCTCACTTCTATATGCCGCCCACACACACCTGGGCCACCACAACCACACATCCCTCCCAAAGACACCTGGGCCACAACAACCACCACCACGCCCAAAGACACCTGGACCACAACAACCACCTCCATGCCCAAAGAAACATGGGACAAAATAACCACCACCATGCTCAAATACACCTGGGCCACAACATCTTCTACCACACACAAAGACATCTGGGCCACATACCACAGACACTTGGGAAACAAACCTGCCCGCACCCACTTGGTCCAACTCACCAGATCAAACCTTGTCCAAATAAACTTGGAATATAATGGATCTTAATATCTCAAAACCTTCCCAAAGATTCTTGGGATACCTTCTAGGGGGAGAATAAAGGAGATAAAAACCATCCACTTATAGGAATTTTGGGAAAAACACCCTCCCCCATGAAATGGGAGTGTTCGGAGTGAAGTGATCAACATTGGTGGGATGTGTATAAGAAACATAAGAACTAGATTTTATACATATAGGTAATCAAGAACTCATACAAACCTAAGGGTACCGAAACAGACAACTAGCTTATACACAACCACTCTTGATGTTATCCCAACATGCGCAAATAGATAACAACCATAACAAGAGCACAACCCATTTCTGAAAAAAAAATTCCCCATTACACCCAATATTTTTTTCATGTTCATGTGATTCCATTTAAATTTTCCTTAGGTACTGGGAATCTAATAGGCATAACCACAATCCAAAATAATGACTGAAGGAAAAAAACCAAGTGACATTTAATCATTCACACCCTGTTATCTTATAATGTAACAACATCAAAAGGGATCTGTGAGATCCCTCAAAGTACTGGAACCAAACCAAGCCCCAACATACTGGCTCCACACACTACAGATTCATAGGCCAAAAAATTCTCAACCAGAAAATTCCTTCCCCCTTTTTTAATTCACCCCAAAAACATTAATCACAACAACCATTCATATTAACAGAACAAGTCAACACATTTTTTAGATTTATCCAACACCATTCATTACGTTACTTCTTTCGGTTTGGTTATCCAAGGTGATCACATAGGGGTTCTAATTCATCGAGAATCCATTTAATTAACCAAGATTATATGATTAAATAGTTTACATGTTACAACTATTGAGTCACAATATTATCTAGAAAAACCTAGATTCATTAGTGCACATGAAAGGACCACCAACAACCATGATTTTCAGTGGACATAATCCCATACAATTCAAAACATAAAAATAGAGGCATAACACAGAAACATCATCAAATTCCTACCCCTTCATCCATTAAAAGTCCATTCATTATCTTTGTTAAAGTTGGTTTCACTTACATACTTAAGGAACATTATCATACCCACCCTAAATGATGCATAATAAAGAGAGATGAAGGAAGAACCCCTACCTGAAAGATCAAGGATTGAAGTTTTCTCCTTAGTCCAAGAATTAGAGAAGCGATACTTGAAAGAAAAACTCCATGGATGAGAATAAATGTTTCCATCATGGGAACATGATTCGTATCAGGGAGGGGGACTCCAAGAGTACCAAGGAAAATAATGAGACTCAGGAAGAAGAAGATCTCAGTGTGTAAGAAGGCCGAGTCCTAGAGTTATGGGATGTGCAGTCTCAAAGTGATTAAAAAGAAGATTGTGGTTTAACCACACAGATGGGTGGTTTCACACGGTGGAATTAATTTATATTTAATAATTCTCCTCATAAACGGTGAAGATAGACCAACAGACGACTATGAGTTGATATATTCCCTTTAAATGACGAAAAAATGTAATAGGAGAGAAACTGGAAAACACATGAGGCAGAAAAACATGGAAAAAGGGTGTGACATGCCAAAATTTTTAGTAATTGAGGGTAAGACCACTCTTAGAGGATTTAAGATTTCATTTATGGTCTCTTAAATGGACTTTAACCAGTTTAAAAGTGGAAATAAAGCTTAAAAGATATGTTATGGGAAAACTTGGGAACGAAACCCAAAGGCCCCTCTATGAGACCGATCGGTGGCACCGATAGGTGACACCATGGTGACACCCTACCACCGAAATCGATGCCCTCCTGACTCACCTGTGGTGTTTAGGACACCAGAAACACTAGAATTTGACAAAGTAATGGACACAGATAATCTCATATATTACAGAAATAACCGAAATTTGGATTTTTACCTTTAGAAAATTTATAAGGAGGTTTATTTAATAATAGCCTTATTAAAACTATATTTATAATATAACAAATTTTATTAATATATTCAGCATAAAATTAATTATGCGAATTATAATCTTTTAAAAATGATTTATCTATTTCAATAATATTTCTTTTGTTCTATTCAATAACTATAGCATCCCAGGATTATCATATAGAGATATTATGTATTTTTATATGAATATACAATAAATTACACAAAAGCACACCTAAAACCATAATATTTCCGTGTATTTGGAGGCTAGGAATAAAAGTTTCTATGTTTGTGATTGATATTTAGTGTTTACCACAAATACATTCCAATTTTGTGCCCTTCAAAGACAACCCCTACTTAAATACTTTCTTCAAAACCTGGGTAAATGAAACATAATAAAGGGTGATAATAAATTCTCAGTAAGGGTGAAAAAGGTATATAAGTAAGTATAACACAAAAATTAGCGTATGATAACATTATTATAAGAATAACATAAACATAACAGTATCAGATCATGAAAAAAACATTTGAAAACCATGTCCTGCATATCAAAGATCATATTCTTGATTCATGGAATAAATATTGGCAGTTCATAAGACATAAATAATAATTTAATCAAAGAACATGATCCATGAGAGTGTAACATTGAAATAAGACAAAGATTTTTGGCATACAGATAAGAATATAAAATACATTCCTTAGTAGTCAAGGATCATTTTCAATACAAATCAGGGAAATCCATGGGTGGATTCACCTCCTATGTGGGACACACTACCATCCCTAGTGGTAGCCATCTACTCATAGTGGAATGGGTTCACTCTCTAGACAATCATATTAGTCAAGGTACATTCCCAAAACCATCATTGAGAACAAATTCTCTTACTAAATCAGGTTCACTTCTCATTCCAATCCTATCTATCTCATGATATATACATATTTACACAACGCATTGGAGGGAGATATTGGTACAACTAGTCACATAATAAAAATCATAAAAATTTGTTCCATAAGACCATGAAACGTTCATCAATACTAACCCTTTAAATGAAATGGGTTTCATAAACATTTTATTATATCATAACCAATGAAAAATAGACAGGATTTATATTCATTTTATCATAGCATAACCCATGGAAAAAGAAGTAGGTTTCATAAGAATTTTACCATTGTATAACCTATGGGATTGAAATAGGTTTCATAAACAATATTAATTAATAAAAATAAATTATTAACTGAATGAATACAAATTTTATCCTTGGAACATATCCCCATTAAGGGAAATTTAAAATAAATGGATGTTATCTCAGATAAAAAAATATTTTGATCAATAATTTAAAACATTTCTTGGGAAAATTATCATTTCATCTTTGAAAAAAACTTTTTAAAGCATAAAACATTTTGAAAATACATTTATATAAAAATAACCTAAAAACATATAAAGAAAACTTCAAATAAAATAACGATTATGAATATGGGAATCTTCATTCATGTTGTACATATTAAAATAAAAATTCCATTTACATTTTTAATAAAATAAAAAAGTGAATTAGTTAGAAAGATACATGAATATTCCATTCAATATTTTTTGTAAAAAGTAAAACATGGGTATAAATGTAGTTTAAAAATCATAGGAGAAGAAAAAGAAAATTCAAAACCAATTTATAAATCATGGTTTTGGAAAAAACATATTTTCATTCTAAGAGATAAATAAAGTCATATTTTTCTTAAAAATATTATCTAAAATAATTTTGAGGATAAAGAGTGGGAAAATGGAAATATTACTTGAAAATATCATTAATAAAAATAGTATAATAAAATTAATGAGGATCCAAAAATATTTATCATAATATTTTACCATTATAAACATAATCATAAGCAATCCCGATAAATCATGAGATTGAAACATAAATCCTTTACCAGTTTGGTATCATTAAAATTTAAACCCCATGAAAGAATATATTTAAATAAAATTTTAAATAAAATTATTATAAATTAATTCATTACATTAAATTTTAAATAGGGTCTATATACATCTCTTAAAATAATTTTGGTTCATAACATAATCATATCTATTAAGGAATGGAAATTTAGAAAAAAATACCTTAACACTTTAGAAATATTTTAAATCATAATCCCCAGTAAATAATAACATAAAAATAAACATTAAATACCATTATGATAAATATAGTCATGATATAAAAATTTTAAAGGGGCATCATATGCACAACATAGAATAAATGAGTGGTGAATTTTCATATGTCTCCTATAAATAAAAGAGAGACTAGAAATCCCTTACCTTAAATTTAAACTTCATTTTTAAACATTAAAACTTATTCTATAATAAATATAAGTTTATTATATATATATTATATAACCATATATATATATATATATCATACCATATATTATTTATTTATGTCCTTTTATTACCTGTTTATTAATAGTTTGATGTTAAAGTCGTGTTTCAGGCAATAACTACTTTGTTTTTCGTATATATTTTGATTAGTTATTTTTGTTTCTCTTACTTTGATCATGGTTCCATAAGGACATGAATTTTAACTATCATATAAATATCATATATATTCAGAATATATGAATTTATTGTAATCTATAAAAGATAGAGATAGAAATTGAATTACACCTTTCATGGCATGAATAGGGTTTCCATTTTCATAATGTTTTGAAAAAAAATTATATGATATATTATAATTATAGAGTCATTTTATGTTATATATATCACAAATTTTCATTGAAACCATCCATATTACCTCTCCTGTAAAGTGTGAACGAATCGCATCACTTCATGAGGCGGTACTCCGCCCTACATACGAGAGATGTTATCAAATTCCCAAAAATGTAAAGCATTATGTAATGATTGATATAATAATTATAGAATAATAATAATATCCTAAATATCATATATAAATAATAAATACATCATTAGGTCCAACTATGAGATGTGGTTATGGAAAAATTAATAACATCTATTCGCGAGGTGGTAATACACTATACCCATGAATGATGAGTTTATAACCCATTTGATGAAAGAAGAGATGGTTTTAGAACATTAAAATAACATAAATATATCACATTATATATAATATAATGTGGTTAATATATAATAACAATTTAATAAAAATTGAAGGGGGTGGAGTAATAAATAAAGAAAAAATGCTCACTGATGAACATTACCTCTTCTTTGGGAATACTCCTTAAGTAAGCACAAAAATCCTTCCTAGGCTAGATTTATATCCAAAATAAGGATTATATGATGATATAAAGAATATTTTTAAGTTATTTTGGTATTTATTGGGAAAAATGGTTTTAAGTTGTGAAGAGGAGAGGAGAAGTGGTGGTTATTAATAAGTGTGTTGAGTGGCACACAAGTTATTTGTTGAAAGAATAAATTTAACCCATGTTTTTTTCTTGTTAAAAGGATAAAATAATGTACTATTATAGAGAATAAAAAATATGTGGTCAAAAAATTTCAATGCAATGGGTTTTGGAAATGTTTTGTGTTTTTTAACCCTTATCCTTTTAGTTTAACACCCTGTACACCCATTTTTACCTTAACCATAGTAAATTGTTTTTAATATTTTACTATTCATTATTGTTAGAAATTATGTCTAACTTATTAAATAATATAAATATTTCTTATTGTTAATATAAAATATATTTTTTCAAATTCAATTCACATTAATTAAGAAAATTAATTTAATATTAGTCCTACAGATGCGATAAGAAAACAGAGTTTTAAAAAGAAAATGTTCAAAAGATTATAATGTTATTATATACAATTTGGAAGAACCCATACCTTATTTTCAGGTATGGGTTTTCTTTTCTGTTGTTTTTGATAAAAAGAGAATAATATATAAATTTAAGGAGTACACGCCATGTACTTTGGAGTACACACTGTCTACCTGGTTGCTGCGGGTCACCATGTAATGGTCGTGTAACAGCTGAGTACATGTCCATGTGGGTGACCTGGTGACCACCTAAAGAGGGGGATAATTAAGAAATATACACTCCGTGTACTTAAAGAACACTCTGTGTAATTTTCTTTTAAAATGTTATATCAGACCGGGGTCGCATCTCGTTCAGAAAAACTTCTTATTTTAATGAAGTCTTGTCCAAGAGAAAACGGGGAGCATGATTCCTCCCATTTCCCTCGACCATTCATCCATTCTCTGAATTCACTGACGTTGATTGCGTTAGAATCTCCATGGTGAGTTATTTCTTCTTATAGAGTCTTGTTCCTTAATATCACTCCTTTCGTGAGATATACTTGGTTGAACATTTTAGAAGTTTTTAGAGAGCTACTGCATTCTAGGTCGATTCAAGGGATGACACCAGAGTATGTCGATCGTACAACGTCGAGGTAGGTGTTTTGTGCCTTTATGTAGTTATTCTTTGAATATTATATGCAAAAGTTCCCATTAACCTAGAACAAGGTATGAAATGTTTAATTATTGTTTCTCTGTTAATGCCTGCTATGCCTTGTTTGCCTAAGTATAGGTGGTTTGATTGTGAATAGGGTTATTTTCCATGCTATGGATTTTTTTCCCATGTTTGTTTTTGATACTAACCATTTGGCCTAGCTTTGTCAGTTGGATGGCTTGTCTTCCATGCCTAGTGTTGTTATGATGTAGTGATATTATCAAATGTTCTTATATTCCTGTAGCTGTTTAGCCAAATAGTTATTGAAAGTTTTTAGACATGTAGTTCTTATGTTTTACATTAGATTTTGAACATCGTTGTGCATGATTGACTTACAAAGGGTTGTGGGAACCTGTTGTAGTAGACCATAGGGGGAATGGATGCGGAGGGATTCTCGAGAGTGTCTGTTTACTTTTACATTGAGAGACCATATGAGGATGGACTTTGTGCCCCATCAGAGTGTTTATAGTTCCACATTGTGAGACTATATGTGGAATTGGGCATTGATTTCTTCCTCAGAGTGTCTATAGTTACCGATATGAGACCACATGAGGAATTGATGGTGAGTGCTTCCTTAGAGAGTCTTTGCTAAAGCTGAACCAGAGGGGTTAGACTATGAGTACTTCCAAGAGGGTTACATGTGTTTGATTGGTTGAACCAGAGGGGTTAGGCTGTGATTACTTCCCAGAGGGTTACTTGTTTTTGATTAGTCTCTTACTTGATATATAAAATGAATGCAATTGAAATTGTAGGATTGTTTATTTTTGAGTAATTTCTGGTTTACTAATTCTTTTTTCTTATTGTATTCCATATATATCCACTGAATGTTAGGAACAGATCTTTGGGTGTTTTCCTACTGGGATTCGTCTCACACCCTATTTGGGTCATTCCTTTGGGCCCAAATAGATTTTATTGTTGTAGTTATAGATAAGGGAAATCACCCTTCTATGTTATGTACTTGATTGCTGTGGAGTTGGAGAGCATGAGACCAAGATGAGTCTTGCGATACTGGTGAAGTTTATTTGTTTTCTTTTTTTTACATTGGTTTAGTTCTGTATTTCATCATTGTGACTTATTTGGATTCTTTCCTAGACATATGTATCATGGACAATTTATTTATATATCCTCCAGTTGTTTATTTATTCCAGTCTTCAGTTGTTTACTTATTGCATGTTATTACTGTTTCCTCTATTGTTTTCTGTTTTT
The DNA here is from genome assembly GCA_963277665.1 of Viscum album. Lineage (NCBI taxonomy): Eukaryota > Viridiplantae > Streptophyta > Magnoliopsida > Santalales > Viscaceae > Viscum > Viscum album. The sequence goes on along the minus strand of OY728138.1, from coordinate 958,364,505 downwards.
TTTTACTGCATTACTCTACCTATGAGGGAATAGTTTCCTCACTATCACACCCAATTCCCTCACTGCTAGTCGGAAACCTCTGGCGTTTGGGGAAATGCTCTTGATTCCATGTGACCAACTGGTTACGGGACACCTCTGAGTGGAACCCGAAACTGGGACGTTAAAAAGTGGTATCAGAGGGAGGTTTTGATCCTCCAACCTTTGGGTTATGGTCCCACATGGATAATACTTTGGTTGATCATTTCATTTTTATGATTTTATATGACATGTATAGGATGCAAAAATTTTATTCGTGTGGATTATGGGCCCCCATGGGTTAGAATTTAGCACTTTACTATTAATTTCAGTGTTTTTATGGGTTCTGGAGTAGTTTCCGAGGCTTACTATCTGAAAAAACCCAGAATACATGGTGTTTATTTGTGAATACACACCATGTATCCTTTTTTTCTAGAAGGAACTATTTTTCTTATATACACGCCATGTATTGTATGTATACACCATGTAGTCTCTAAATGTGTTACTACCAGTGTGGACTGAGACATAGGATTGGGAAATCTTTGGTGGAACATGTCGTGTATTGGACGTTCATGCCTTGTGTATAGACCATGTTTCCAGCTGTGTGACCAAAGGCACAAGTGTATTATGGGTAGTGAGTACACACCGTTTCTAGAACACACACGCCATGTAGAGTCAGCCGGGTAACACGTTGTGTGACTTACAACATGGGTTGGTGATGTAATTTCTTGTACACACCGTGTTTGTAACAAACACACCGTGTAGTTTTTATCTAGGATAACTATGTGGGTTAGTCATGTAGAAGAACTCGGGAAAGGGAAAACTATTCAATTACACACCATGTCTTGGGAGAACACACCATTTGTGTGGGGTGTTACACGACCAGGGTTGGAAAGAGTACAAGCCCATGTAAAGGATCAAAGGAATATGATGTGTAAGGTTCAAACATGCCATGTATCCTTGTTTTGATAAAAAAATGAATGCTTTCCTTCTCCTATTCCATTCATGAATTTCTATGTTTTAGTACTTGATAATCCTAACTAAGGTGCGCGCTTGACCTAGCATAGTCATGCCACCAAGACGTCCTCCGGTTGTATGCCCGATACAGGGCAGTGATCAGACACTGGACATGGCTGATCAGAAACCACTAGCAGATCCTCCATTTGTACCAGTCTTGGCACCAGAAGTTATCCTAGATATAGGTGTTGATGCATAGTTCCGAGAGGGATTCATGAGGTTTATGCAGACCTTCTGGGGAGCACCTCATCCTTCCCTATCTATAGAAGAATTGAAGCGGTTTTCTTTGTAGCCGCATCCTCCCACTTTCTCATGGGTAAGAGGACCTTTGGGTGAAGAATCATGGTTAGAATCCATGATATCGATCTTTGAGCATTTGGAGATGCCTCCAAAGAGGAGGGTGAAGCTCGCTACGTATACACTTGGGGAATCCTCCAAGAGATGGTCGGATTTGATCTCACAAGCAGGACACGAAAAGGTTATGGATTGGGATGAGTTCCATCTTTCCTTCTATGATTACTTCTACCCAAATACATTGAAGGCAGATTGATCCTGAGAGTTCATGAATCTGGATAAGGGTACTCTTTTAGTTATGGAGTATTCTTCTTGATTCACAGAGCTGCAACACTTCACACCCATCCCAGGAAGTGATGAGTTATTTCTGGTGAGAAAGTTTGAGGATGGTCTCAGCAACTACAACAAATCTCAAGTGAACATCTTCAGGTTGACTTCCATCACCTCTATAGTCAACCAAGTATTGATCATGGAGCGTGATCTGAGGGATTCTGGAGTTGTGATCCAGGGCGGCTCGGCATTCGGAGTTGGTATCCCTCCTACTGATATTAGGAAGCACCATAAGGAGTCTATGCGCGGGGATCCAAGGAAGTGGGATACTTCTTCTGGTATCCTGGTGTTGCACTACCAATATGGGATGAGTGGTAATATGAGGCCACATTTCCCCAGAGACCCAGTGGAGTGCCGATATTGCAGAAATATGGGTCATCTTCACTGGTTCTTCCAGATTTTCTCACCAACAACTGGTGATAGAGGTCATATTTTGACTCCTTGTATTGGAGCAGGGCTACCATATTCTCATCAGTTTGTGAACTGAAGTTCTTCGGACCATTCAGGATGAGGTTATGTTTGTGGCTGTGGTATCCAGTTGGTAGGATTTTAGCGACAACAGGGTGGATCAACTCAGGGTGGTTAGGAAGGGTCATAGGGTCGTGGTGCCAGCTGGACTTTTGCAGTGGAGCAGATCTAGTAGGAGTAGGAACCCAAACCCTCTAAAGTTAGAGGTTTGATTCTAGTTTCCTCAGTTCTAGATTCTATACTTTTTGATACAGGGGATTCCCATAGTTTCATATCTTTTTTTTATGGAGAGCCTTGGGCTCTGTATCTTTAACTATGCTGATATATTGATGATAGACACTCCGTTGGGGACTAGAATGACTGGTGTACCTCACCTCAGTACAAGGAGTGAACTCTTGACTTTTATGGATGTCGCTTCTTATGGGACCTTTACGTCTTAGAGAAAACAAGGTATGAAGTCAGTATATGAATATACTGGTTAGTTCCCTTTTAAGACGTTGTGTATTTCTATCACCGTAGGGTGTGTTTCATGTCACCAGAGGGTGAATTGTTCCTATATAAGGGCGAATGGGATTTACAGGTGAGCAGAGCAGGACCCGAGTATCATGGGATGGAGGGAATTACAACCCAGATTTCTAGTCTATATCTACATGACTAGGTTACTTCACAGTTGGACTTTTCTCCAGTGGCTGATCGTTTCAAGAATATGTTTCTAGAAGACTTTTCAGGTTTTCCTCTAGAGTGATAGATGGAATTTTCTATTGATCTTGTTCCAGGAGTGGTTCCAATGTCCATTCCTCACTATAGGATGGATACACTAGAGTTACTGGAGCTCAAGAAGTAGTTAGAGGAGTTACAGACTAAGGGTTTCATCAGACCCAATACTTCTCCTTGAGGTTATCCTATCCTGTTTGTGAAGAAGGTGGATGGTACCCTCTGACTTTGTGTGGATTATCATAATTCTAACAAGTTGATGATCAAGAACTGATACCCCTTACCAAGGATTGATGGTCTCTTTGATTAGCTTCGAGGAGATTGAGTGTTATCGAAGATTGACTAGAGATCTGGTTATCATCAGTTGCAAATTAGACCATCAAATATACCTCTTACAGCATTGCAGAGAAGGTATGTTCTATATGAGTATGTGGTTATGTCGTTCGGCCTCATGAACGTGCCTGTAGTTTTCATGGAACTAATAAACTGAGTGTTCCATACATACATGTATTCTTTCATGGTAGCCTTCATGGATGATATCTTGGTTTACTCTAACACTCGACACGACCATGCCAAAAACATTGATATCGTTTGAGTACACTGAGAGAGAATCATTTAGGTGATATTCTCTCAAAATGTCACTTTTGGATGGACCAGATTCACTTCTTGGGTCATGTTATCTTAGAGACACGAGTATCAATGCACCAAGATAATGTGAGGGAAGTAGTGTCTTGTATTTGAAGAACATATTTGTGGTGAGGAGTTTTCTAGGTCTGTATGGTTACTACATGTGTTTCATACAGGACTTTTCACGCTTAGCAGTGCCACTGACGGTCCTGACTAAGAAGGGTGTGAAGTACATGCAGACAGATTCCTGCGATTTAGCCTTTTAAGAGGTGAAAGAGAGGTTGAATTCTACATAGATACTAGTATTTCCAGAGCCAAGAAAGAGTTATACTATTTACTGTGATGCATCAGGTATTGGGATGTGAGTAGTGCTTATACAGGGGAAAGGAGTCATTGTGTATAAGAATCAGCGATTAAGGCCACATGAGATGAATTACACGACACACGACGTTGAGTTGGATGTAGTTGTTTATGCTTTATGTTGTTCGAGACATTATCTTATGGGATTCCATTTTGTGGTTTTCACTGATCACAAAAGTTTCAAGTATATCTTTACACAGGGTCATATAAATTTGAGATAGCGAAGGTGGGTTGAGTACCCTTAGTCCTTTGACATTGTGATTGTTTACACACCTGGAGAAGGCAATGCAGTATATGATGTGTTGAACACAAGGGCTCAGATACATATAGTTCAGGAGGTCAGTAGTGAGTGGAATCTTAGGACTATATTCTCTCAGATGTACTTGTAGGTGCACGATAAATAGGGGCAAACATTTCTTTCTTCGATGGCTATTACCTCTGCAGTACCTAGTCGAGTGCGAATGAGGAAGCTATCAGATTCTAAAGGCCTAGGCCTATAATAGGTTGTATTAGAAGAGGACCCTATTCCTAGATGAACTATCGGTGAGTATGAGATCTTGTGCTTTGAAGGTTGTGTATGGGTGTCATCAGACATACATGAGGAGTTGATGTGGGACCTTCATTTCACAGTTTGGGTAGTTCATCCTGGTGTCACCAAGATGTATTGAGATCTGCACCATCAGTATTGGTGGCTAGGTATGAAGATATATGTTATTGGGTTTTTGATGAGGTGTTCCACCTATCAGCAGGTGAAGGTAGAGAATCAGTGACCCGAAGGGTTTTTGCAGTAGTTACCCATTCCCGAGTGGAAGTGCAATGATGTCGTGATGTATTTTGTGACAGGTTTTCCAAGTTCACCTTGAGGAAATTATGTATTTTGGGTTGTCATTGACAAACTCATGAAGGTTTCTCTCTTCATGCCGATTAATGAGACCTTCAGTATTGATGATATGGGAAGTTTGTACATCTGAGAGATTTTACTTCTACATGGGGTTCTACACTCCATTTTTTAGATAGGGATTCCCATTTTACTTCTCATGTATGGTAGGGACTACAAAGGGATTTGGGTACTCAATTACATATGAGTGCATCTTAACATCCCAAAACAGATAGCCAGTCCGACCATACTATTCAGGTACTAGAGGACATGGTACAAGCATGCGTCTAAGATTTTGGAGGTTCGTGGGAGAAGAACATATAGCTTGTGGAGTTTTCCTAAAATAATCGTTTCAAGAAACTATTTAGATAGAACCTTTTATGGATTTGTATAGTAGGACATTCTAATCACCCCTATGTTGGATGGATGTTGGAAAGGAGGCTATGATGGGACCTCGTCTTGTCTAGGAGACTATAGAGCAGATATAGTTGATTCGAAAGAGAACTTCTACTATATAGTCATAAAAGAAGTCTTAGGTTGATCGACAGAGATGACCACTAGAGTTCAAGGTCATAGATATGGTTTTCCTGTGTGTCACACCAAGGTTGGGACATAAGAGACCTAGAAGACATGGTAAGCTTTCACCGAGTTATGTTGAACCGTTTGAGGTTTTGGAGAAATTCAGGCTGATTACCTATTAGTTGAAGTTACCTCAGAGGTATCGAGCTATGCATGACATATTCCACGTTTCTCATCTATAACATTACTTCTCAGACCCATATCATGTTTTCCAACCCAAGGAGGTTGAGTTAGATGTGGATGAATCTTTAGAGGAGCATCCTATCTGGATTGTTGATCACATTGAAAAGGTTCACTGTGGTCGGTCCGTTCCTCTGGTACGAGGGCTATGGCAGCATGAGTGAGTATAGAACGATACATGGGAGAGGGAGGCTGACGTATGATCACAGTGGTTGGAGCTATTTGAGGATTCTTCTTCGACACTGCCTTGCTAAGAAATATAGGGTTAAATTTATTTAAGGGAGGGATGTTTGTAAGAACTATGACCTTCTTTTCAGGTATGGGTTTTTTATGGTGTTTTTGACAAAAAGAGGAGAATCTGAAAATTTAAGGATTACATGTCGTGTACTTTAGAGTACACACCATGTACGCTGTTACCACGGGTGACCGTGTACTGGCCATGGGACAGCCGAGTACATGGCCGTGTGGGGTGACCTGGAGACCGCTTAAAGTTGGGGCCGATTAAGTTAAGTACATGCCATGTACCTTTAATGAAAACACTATGTGCTTCTATTTTTAATTGTTTTACTATATTGAGGTTGTGTCCCGTTCACAGAAACCCCTTCTTCTAATGATGTCTCATCTTGGAGTGACTGAGAAGCATGATTCTTCCTAGAGCCCCTAATCATTCATCCCTTCTACAAATCGATCATTATCGATTGTGTTAGAATCTACACTATGATAACTTCCTTCTTCTAGAGCCTCATTCATTGATTTCTCTCATTTTGTGACATATAATTGGTTGAACGTTTTAGATGTTTCTGTTGATCTACCACATTATCGATTGATTCAAGGGTCGACTCCAGAGTATATCAAGCGTAAAACATTAAGGTAGGTGGTTTGTGCCTTTCCGTAGTCAGTCTTTGAATATTATGTGCAAAATTGCCTAATACAATAGAACGAGGTATTGTGTGTTTAAGAATTTTATCCTTGTTAATGCCTGCTATGCGTTGTGTGCCTGAGTAGAGGTTTTTTGATTGTGAATAAGGTTATTTTCCATGCTATGTATGTGTTTCCCATGTTTTTTTTGATACTGACCGTTTGGTCTAGCTCTTACGGTTAAGCTACTTGTTTTCCATGCCTAGTGTTGTTAGGATGGAGTGATATGGTTTGATGATGTTATATGATTGTAGTTTTTTATCCAAATAGTTCTAAAAAGCTTTTTTCCAAGTAGTTATTAAGGTTTACTTCGGTTGTTGAACATTATTGTGCATGATTGACTTAGATAGGGCTGCAGGAACCAAGTGTAGTAGACCATAGGGGGAATGGATGTTGAGGGCTTCTCTATAGTGTCTGTTTACTTTTACATTGTGAGACCATAGGGGGGAAATACATTGTGCTCCCTCAAAGTGTTTGTAGTTCCACATTGCGAGAAAATAGGGGGAATTGGACGTTGAGTGCTTCCTCAGAGTGTCTATAGTAATTGATACAAGACCACATGTGGAATTGAAGGTCAGTTCCTCCTCAGAGAGTCTTTGATAAAGATGAACCAAAGGGGTTAGACTATGAGTACTTCCAATAGGGTTACTTGTTTTTGATTGGTTGAACCCAAGGGGTTAGGCTATGAGTAATTCCCATAGGTTTACTTTTTTTATTAGTTTCTTACATGATATATGAAAATGAATGCAATTGAAACTGTAGGATTATTTACTTTTGAGTACTTCCTTGTTTACTACTTCTTTTTTTCTTATTGTCTGCCATATATTCACTGACTATTAGGTACAAATATTTGGGTGGTTTCCAACTAGGATAGGTCTCACACCCTATTTGGGTCATGCTTTTGTTACCAAACAGATTATATTGCTATAGGTATAGATAAGGGCAAGCACCCTTCTACGTCAGGTACTTGATTGTGGTGGAGCGAAGGAGCATGTGACCAAGCATAGGCTTGCGATGCTGCTAGAGTTTATTTTTTTCCTTGTAATTTGTTTTTGTACTGTATTTCATCATTGTGACTTGTTTGGATTCTTTCCTAGACATATGTATCATGCATCATTTATATATATGTGCTCCAGTAGTTTATTACTCCATGTCTTTTACTGTTTACATATTGCATGTTATTAATGTTTTCACTATTATTATCTATTTCCCACTAAATTACTTTGCAAATGATGGAATAGTTTCCCCAATATCACACATAAGGCCCCCTGATAGTTGGAAGCCTCTAGAATTTGTGGAAATGCGCTTGATTCCATGTGACCAACTGAGTACGGGGCAACTTTGGGTGGCACCTGAAACTGGGACGTTACACAATTTCAATATGAAATTGATTCTAGTGAACTAATTTGGGTAAATAGATATATAATTTAACAATTTTTTTTAAAACAATTTTAAAATATTATTTAATTTATAAATAATTTCTACAAAAAGATAGTTTTCAATTCAAATTCATTATTTTTTCACTATTCTTCAAAAATTAGTATTTTTAGAGAATTATAAAAAATTAATACTAAAATATTTTTTGAAATTATAATTTAAAAAATTAGTTTTATTTTTTAAAATTATTTTTCTAAAAATATAAAAAATTAAATTTAAAACAAAACCTCTAAACTTGATGAAAAATGGGTTTTCTAAAAGTAGATTTTTTTAAGCACAAAATTATTTTATATTAAATATATGTATAATAATGATAATTTTATGAATATAAGATGAAAATTATTGATATATAATATTTATATTTCATTTAAAAAATTCATCATTATGAAATTTTTTAATTAATTATAACGGGGAAACATTATGCACTTTAAACAGTTCTTATAAAACCCCTTTTTAAAACCCAAAAGTAAACTTATATTGAAATCCAATATAAAGTTAATTACAAAGTAATTTGGTGGATTAAAAATAATTAAATTATACATATGATAATTTAAAACATAATTTATCATTTAAATTACTTAATTTATTTAAAAGATATGATAATTTTACAAAAAATGGTATTTTTTCACTCTTTACTAAAATATTAATATTTTTTGAAAAATCCCTAAATTCCAACATAAATTAATTTCAATATTATGATTTAAAAAATGACTATAATTTTATAAAATAAATTTTCTAAAGTCTCTATAAATTAATTATATTATTTTCTCTAAAAAATCTATAAAAATTATTTTTGAGGAAAATATATTTTTGATGAATGTATTAGCTTTAATAAATATTTATTTATTACATATTAAGAATTTATAAATATATTTATATTTTTTTAGAAATTTATATGTATATTTCATAAATTATTTAATACTAATCATACTCACTGATTTTGTAGCTTTGACATAATAGATATATAATACTTCATGGTTTGCTGAAGCTCGATGTCGTGTGTTATGCACACTATAGAAGAAACTCATTATTACATATAACAGAATCTAAAAATAGCATTGTGTATAATGAAAGATATACTCAATGTTATGTGTTATGTAAAATATAAAAACAATTAACTTTATTTGAAAAAATATATTTTAAAAAATCTCAGGGGTGTTACATTGTACCCCCTTAAAATGAATTTTTTCACTCCCAACTCATCACTTTGGTGAAAAAATAAGGATATTTCTACCTTATTACATCCTTAAGTTCCCATGTAAAATCCTCATGCTAGTGGTTTTACAAGAAAATATTAACTAGGTGAGTGGTCTTGTTTTATGGAACTTTATCTGTACAATCCAAAATCTCCATCAGTTGTTGATAATTAGAAATATCAATCTCCATAGGTGTGATATTTGAGTTCAATACATGTGATGGATCAGGTATGTACTTTCTTGTGAGTGATACATGTAAAAAATAACAAACCTAAGAGAGGTTATGTAGAAGTACCAAATAATATGATATTTCCCCAATTCAATCTACTATGTTAATGGGAATGATATACCTAGATTATAGTTTTCCCTTCCTTCTTTCATGGAGGAATTACAAGAAAGTCTTTATGACCAACTTCAAATTTTAGATCACATTAATGATTATCATTTTAACATTTCTAACAAAATTATTTTTTTCTTATGTATTTTTTAATGGATCTAACCTTCTCTTCCATCTCCTTAGATCACTTAGGTCCTAATTGCTTTCTTTCTGCAACTTCATTCCATTACATTTGAGTTCTACACTTACATACATAAATAACTTTATAAGGATCCTTCTTAATGCTTTAGTGAAAGGGATTATTGTATGAAAACTCATCTTGAGGAATTTTTTTATCCCAACCACCTTTAAAATCCATATAACAATATCTTATCTTATCCTCTAGGGTTTTAATTATTCCCCCAGACTAAACATGTACCTATGGATGATATGTTGTATTGAAACACAACTCCATATCAAGAGATTTATAAAGGATTTTCCAAACAAGTTAGAGGAAAAACTAAAATCCCAATTAGTTACCAATTAATGTATCACTTTATGAAACCTTTCTATTTATTTAATATATATTTTGGTAATTTGATCTAGAGTGAAATATTCTTTGATAGATATTAAGTGTGCTGAATTTTTAAGGTGATCTAATACAACCCATAATTATTACACCATAGAAGATAAGATAACCCTAAAGGTTACCATATCTTTAATCATTTTCCATTAAAGTAATTACTCGTAAAATCCAAAAGAATGTATTTCCATAAATTTATCCTAAAGTATCCTTAATCTTGGTAAACACCCATCACAGAAAACCTAATGAGGGGAACCTAAGATATTGAATATATGATCAAACACAAACATATAAATCCATTATAGAATTCATAACACTTAATTTAATATTATTTGGAGACATATATTCTTCCCAAAATAATATAATCCTTAGATTTTCCATGATTATTACAACCTAAATACCATTATCAAAATAATTTTACAAAATAATCATTAAATCCAAATACATAAATAATTCAATCCTTAGACATAAATGATTGATTTGGAATAGGTCCTTCCTTTTTCTAGAAGTTAATTCTAGTGGCAGTGCATTGATTCATATAATGCCCTTGTTCCCCAAACATAAGAAATTGAAATCCTCAACAATTTTTCAATCTATGACCTTCATTTCTACACAGATAAAATATTCCCCTCCATTTTATATATTCTTCTAGGTTCTTCTTCCCTCCTTCTTAACATATAGTAAGCTGAATATTCTTTCCTCTATGTCAATAGACATGCAAACTTTCATAAAATTTCATCTTCCTCTTATTTAAAACTGTAGGAATCTCATTGAAGTTCATGTTGTTAATAATATATTGCAATAGAAGATTATGAATAATCATAATATCTATATATCCTATCATCATCTAATTTGGTTTCTCATAATTATCAAATTGTGCATCAGATTCAATGTCAACATGATTATTCATGGTTCCATCCATTGAATAAAACAAAAAATTGTAGTATGAGAAACTATACTCATGGTTGAAAAATCATATAATCATGGAAAATTACTTCTAGGATGTCTAAATAATGATACCATATTTTTAATATATTAAACCATAGGTTTATCTTATTTCATCCATTATCATAATCTATATAAATATTTTATGATGGTTCGTAAAGCATTTGAGAATTTCCAAAGCATAACACCCAAGAGTGTCAAACTAGGTGTGCAATGAGGCCTATTTTCATGCCCATGGTGACAATAAAGTCCATATCAATGTTCCATTTTTGGAGTTATTACTACTAGGTACCTTTGTGCAGGAGCCACATCCACTTGTATTATCCAGACAAGGATTTTATTTCTTTGAAACCACTTGATTTTTCATTTACCAAAATTCTAGTATATTTTCTTAGGATTTGAATCATCCATAAATATATCTTTAGAGACATCCCTATACATATTTTTATAAATATCCTTGGGTATTTTAGAAAAAAATTTCTTCATAGTTTTCAAAGGTCTATTATCCCTTTTCTCTGATACAAACTATAGCACCTCAAGCTTATCCCAAAGTGATAATAATTTTTTTAGATGAATATAATATAAATTAAACAAACAAACACATGAGAACAGTTATAGTTTACTGTATTTGGGGATTAGGTACAAAATATAATAATTTAGTGAAATATATTTAATAATTTCAACAAAGATATTCTCGTTTAGTACTCTTCATAGACATATCCTACTTAAATCCTTTCTTCATAATGTAGGGAAATAAATCATAAGAAATGGTGATATTATATGATCAGTAGGGGTAAACATGGGGGGGGGGGGTACATAAGACTAAAATGAAAAATAATGCCATGAGTACTTGAAAGTAAGGATAAAAATGACTTCAGGGTATGAGAACATGAGAATGAAATTTGAAACCAATACTTTCATATCAATTATCATAATCTTGATTCATGGAATAAGGATTTTCATTTAATAATACATTAAAAATAAAGGAATCAAATAACATGATCCATGAGTGAATAACATTGACATAAGACATAAATTTGTGGCATACCAATTATTATAGAAAAATAATTACCTAAGTAATCAAGGATCATTGACAAGACTTATCAGGGCACTCCATGGGTGGCTACACCTCCTAGGCGGGAAACACCACCATTACTAGTGGAATCCCTTTCCTCATAGTGGAATGGGATCACTCCCCAAACCATCATAGTAGTCAATTTTCATTCCAAAAAGAATCATAGTGGAAAAATTACCTTACCAAACAAGGTTAACACCCCATTTGAGTCTTATCTATCTCATGATATGTAAATATTTACCCAATTCATTGGATGAAGATATAGGTATCACACATCACATAAAGAAAATCATACATATGTATTCTAAAATATCATAAAACATTCATCATATCCTAACACATGATATGAAATGGGATTCATAAACTCTTAATTTTATCATAACCTATTGAAAAGAGACAGGTTTCATAATCATTTCATTATATCATAACCCAAGAAAAAAGTAAAGGGTTTCCTAATAATTTTATCATGGTATAACTCATGGAATATTAATGAGTTTCATAAAAACAATCCATAATAAAAATAAATTACTTAGATAAATAAAAATATTGTAATCCTAGGATCATATCCTCAGTAAGGAATAGGTAACATCAATAGAAATCATATTAGATGGAAAGTAGTTTTGATCATTCATTTTAAACATTTCTTGAGACAAAATATTTCCAATTTGGGAAAAAAATATTTTTAAAACATATAATTTTTTTAAAATCAATTTATTTTATAATAACATTGATAATGTATAATTTAATCTTCAAATAAAATAATTTTCAATATGACAGGATGTTTTTTTTGGGTCATACATGTTAAAAAAGATACTTTTAATGTTTTCGATGAAAGCCAAATGAGAATTGTTTGGAAAGATATATGAAGATTCCTTTAAAATTTTTCAGTAAAAATTTAATCATGGATAAAAATGTCTTATTAAGTTTATGATAAAATGATAAATTATTTTTATAAAACATAGTTTTATAAGAAAATATATTATTGACATAAAAGAGAAATAATGTCGGTTTTTTATTAACAAGATTTTCTCCATTATTTTGCGAACTAAATTGTGGTAAATGGTGATATTAAATTAAAATATCTGAAATAAATATAGGAGAATAAAATTCAATAGTTTCAAGAGATATGGATCATAATATTTTATCATAAAAAACATAATTCAAAACAATCCTGATAAATTATGAGACATTAACTTAAAATATTTACCAATATGGTAACATTGAAACATAACACCCATGAGAGAATATCGTTAAAAGAAACATATGATTTATTAAGGATTAGTAAATTCATGATATTACATATAAAATGGGATGCATATAAACCTTATAAATTATGATAAGGTCATAACATAATCATTTGTCTCAAAGCAAGAAAATTGAGAAAAACAAATTCAATACCGCTTTAGAAATATTTTCAATCACAATTACTAATAAATAACAACATAAAATAAAACGTTAAATACCATTAAAATAAATATATTTATGATATAAAATTTCAAAGGGGTAGTATGTACACCACATTAAATAAATGCGTGGTGAATTTGTATATGCCTCCTAGAAATAAAAGAGAGAGTATAAATCCCTTACCTTAATTGAAAAAATCCCCTATACATGTTCAAAACTCCTATATAATAAATATGAGTTTATTATATATCTATTATAGAACCATAAATATATAGATAATAAAATATCTTATTTACTTATGATCTTATATTACCCGTTTATTAAAAAATCCATGTTGAAGTCATGTATTGGGCAATAACTAATTTTATGGGTATTGATTGATTGGTTATTTTTTCCCTTATACATTGATCATGGTTACAAAATATCTATAATAATAACCATGATATAAATACCATATATATTTAGAATATATGTATTTTCAGCAAAATCTAAAAGACAATGTTAGAAAATGAAATAAACCATTCATGGAGATGGTATGTCGTACGTATTTATGAAAGTTGTTTCCATTTTCTCAAAATATTTAATGAAATAAAGGTATTTCATATTTGAAATATTTTCATTAAGATAATCCTTATTACCATAAATGTAATGTGTGCATAAATCATATCAATTCACAAAGTAGTAGTCCTTCGTACACATGAGTGACATTTTAACATTCCCCCCAAATATAAAGCATCTAGTTACGTGTGATATAATAATTCTAGAAGAATATAATGTCATAAATGTCTTATATAAAAAATAAATCCATTATTAAGTCCAATCATGAGTGGTGATAATGAAACTATGATTGAAAACAGTTCAAGAGGTGGTAGCCTGTCGTACACAGGACGATGATTTCATAACCCATTTGATGAAAGTGGAGATGGTTTTAGGTTATTTACATAGAATAAAAACATCTAAATTTATGGAATATATTTGCTTTATTATATCGTCCTGTATTACTTAGAATTTAAGGGGTGGTAGGAAGAAATAAAATAAAAAAACTCATTGATGAAAATTAACTCTTCTCTAAGATTACTACTTTGGTTTTCACAAAATTCATTCCCTGGTTGGATTTATATCCAAATTTATGCTTATGGGATTAATAAATGGATGTATTGAAGTGTTTTGGAAGATATTTTATGATCCAAAATGGTTTTATAGTGTGAGGAGGAGAGGAGAAGGGGTGGCTATTTATAAGTGAGGTGAGTGTCATACTTGTAATTTTTTAAAAGAATGAATTTCACCCACATTGTTTTCATGTCATAAGTCTCCAATACTGAAGAATTATAAAACCTATAAGAGATATGGTCAAAAAATGTCCATACAATTGGTTTTGGACAGGTTTTGGGTTATTTTTAACACTTATATTTTTAGTTTAACTCCCTATAGACTCATTTTTTTCCTTAACAATAGAAAATAATTTTTACTATTTCACTATTAATTGTGGTAATAAATTAAGTTTCACTTATTATGTAATACAAAATATTTTGATTAAAAATATAGATTAAAAAATTTAAATTATTTTAATAGTAGTTAAAAAAGTTAATTCAAAATTATTCTCATAGATGCGATAAGAAAAAATGTTTTAAAGAGAAATTATTAAATAAATTATATTAATAGATATATAATTTAACTAATTTACTTTTAAAAACAGTTTAAAATATAATTTAAATTTATAAATAATTTCAAATAAAAGGTCGTTTACAATTAAAATTCAGTATATTTTTAGTATTCATCAAAATAGTAATATTTTAAAAAATATATAAAAATTTCCCCATAATATAATATTTAAATGGTGATTTAAAGTATAATATTTTTTTTCCAAATAATTATTATAAAATTGGGAAAAATTAAATTTAAAACAAACCCAGCAGAGGAATTGAAAAAAAGGTTTTGAGAAGTGTATTTGTCAAGCACACAATGATTTTATATTTACTCTATATATAATAATAATCAATGTGTGAATATTAATTAAAATTTATTGATATATAATCTATAAATTTAATTTAAAACATTCATAATTTGGTTTAATTTTAATTAATTAAAATGGATTAACATTATGCACTTTAAAACAGTTTTTATTAAAGGGCTTTTTTAAACCGAAAAATAAACATATTCTAAAATGAAATATAAAGTTGATTAAAAATTAATTACATAGATTAAATATAATTACATAAAAAAATGATACTTTATAACATATTTCCCCTTTTTAATTACTTATTTTATTTAAACTAAATTATATTTTTACAAAAGATATTGATATTTTCACTATTCAATGAAAATTAAATATTTTCCAAAAAATCCAAAAATTCAACTGTATGTTAATTTTGATATTATTATTTCATAAATTAAAATAATTTTATCAAATCATTTTTCTCAAATATCTATAAATCAATTAAAATATTTTCTCATAAAAATCAATCAAAATCATTTTTGAAGGATATATATTTTTATGTATATAATTACTTTAAAATAATTTAATGATTACTAAGAGTTTATAAATATATTTTTATTGATTTTGAGGTTTATATTTATATTTAAAATTTATTTCATATTATTCATGCCTACCTATTTAATGGATAGGTTAAAACATCGCATGATAATTCATGGTTCACTGAAGCTCAGTGTCGCATGTCATGCATGCTATCAAAGACACAGATTTTTGCATGAAATGAAAGATAAAAACATAGTTTAATATATTAAAACTATAATAATTATATCTGTTATTTTAAATATCAAAAATATTAAATTTATTTTAAACAAATATGTCACCAAATTTTGGGGTCTTACACCAAGACTATTTTTGTGTACTGTGTTAAGAGAAGATAAATTATGAAAACAACAATTTTATTTAGAAAAAAATTTAAAATTTAAAACAAATGAATTCACATCCATTGAAACTTACAATTGAAAAAATAAATAACCTTTTGGATTTTTAATGATCATATAAAAATAAATAAACCTAGATAAAGATCTACTTTTATGATACATAAAATAAATCGATGTAAAACTAAAAAATCATTAACTATCATAAAAAAATATTTCTTAACAGAAAAAAATATCAACATGAATTGTAAAAAATAGATATAAATGAACAATTTATAATAGAATATCTATTCTAACTTCATTAAGATATTTAAAACCAATATTATTCTATTAACACATTGAACAAGATTCATAAGTAAAAAAATTACTAATTTTTGAATCTGGTATCTATTATATATGTCTTTTCTTTAACGATTTATATAAAATTTGAATGTTCAAATGTACAAGCCTATAATGTCATAATATATCAACTATCTCTATATTATTGAGAAACTTGACATTTGGTTTGGTTAATTCAAAAAAATAAATACATTAATTATTATCCTTCTTTTTTCTATAAATTAAAACATTTTCAATTTTAAAAAGTAAACTTTTATTATTTTCAAATCATACACTCATTCCATCATATTATAATTTTGAAATAAAAATAAAATTTGTTTCAATCCTTTAACATATAACACTTTATAAATTAAAAAAATATTAGATATACCTACTTCACTAAATCCCTTAACCATTCCTTTTGAGTTATCACTGAATATCATAGAGCCTCCGTCACATTGATTATATGATAAAAAATTGACGCATATCCAATGATATGTTTTTAATAGTGATTGTATATATATCATTTAGCTTTGAAACTCTAAATCCCTATATCATAAAAATATTAATCATGTAGAAAAAAAATTTAGTACCCATGTTATCTTGGGAATAATGAGGTCAGTATAATAATTTATAGTTACCCCTAGAGAAGTTAGACACATGTTTTGTGGTAATATAGAAGATAAATTTTTTGAAATAAATTTTTTATTATAAACAAGAGATTCAGTAATCATTAAGGAATATTCATTATCATAATTCCCTTATGTATAATATTTAATGTATGAAAATTTTTATATACATCCTTTTGAGATTTTAACAAACAAAGTCTTATATATGTTATATTTTTTTATTATATCAAAATCCACTATTATCTCTTTTTGGTTTTATAGAGACCCCATATAAAAATGATTTAAATTATACAGTAATCTCATAATTTAGATTATACATATCACAAATAGTCGTATAACCCAAAGAAAAATGTATTTAGAGTCTTATATATTAGCTAAATAAAAATCATATTTTAAAACACTTATAAACTTTAATATATAATTTTGATCATATAGAACCTTTATACCCTTATTCTACCCTCTCTCTATGTTAGGGTTCCCTCTTAGAAGTGGCTTAGGGAGAAGATTGAAATCCTTCTTCGATGATTAATCCTGCTCCACCTATTTTACTTTATTCCTTCTTTTACAATCATCTATCTTGTTTCATACCACATTGAATGAGTAATTTTTTCTGATAGTTATCCTTTTATATATTTTTATTTTAATGTATTTCAATTTCTTTGGATCCAATTTCATCTTCAACTCATCCAATGGTTTCCCTCATTTCCCCTTGTTCTTCCAACAGAGTGAGATATTTTGTACCAATCATCTTTAGTTCTTCTAATTTTTATTTAGTTTCAGTATAATACCTAGTAAGAGGTTGTAAGATTTATATTCTCATTTTCTATCCTTGGTGTTCCCTATTGTTCTTAAAGTCATTTTTTCAAGCCCAAATTGGAGTCTATTTGTTCTTTCATTCCTAGTGGTGTCTTGGTTCTTTTCTTTCTCCCCCTGGGTTCACAGATTTGGTTAGTGGCCTCCAAATGATTCTTCGTCATTGAATGATTTTTTATGTTTTTATATGTATTTTCCATTTTCTATTTATTTCTTTTTCCCTTTATTGGGGGTGGTGCATTTTCTGTGTAGTGGAAGCCTCTGGTGAATATGGCGCTATGTTGTGGAATGTTGAGATCGAGAAGTGATTTTGGAGATCAAAAAACTTGATTTTTTTTAAAAAATGTAATTAAAATTGATATGTTGTGGTGATTAAATTTTAAAGGGAATAAATTTTATGTTGTTATTTTATATATTTATTGAATATGACATAATAAATTGGTTTAGGGAAAGTAATTGTCTGTGTTTCTTTACAATCTGACACTTCATCTTGGTTAGTTTCCCCTACTTTAGTGCAGGTTTCTATTTTAGTGGTGTTTCTTCCTATCATGAGTGCTCATGATGTCTTATTATTTTTTGGGAGTTCATTATATATAATGATAATAAAGTTATTTGTTCCTATTAATAGTGGTGGTTCTAATGACGAGGATTCCTCTATGATATGTGGTAGTCGACAGTAAGACCTCGAGCAATATGGCATCATTCATCATAGTGGTATAGGGACTGATGCATCAGTGGTTCTCCTCAGGATCCTTATTGATAATCCATTTGAATTTTTAATTTCTCTTATTATGACTTTAAGGAATTTTTTTATTTTCTAAATTTTAATGATTAGATAGTGTGTGTAAGGGTTCTCACTAGACCTAAAAAAGTGTTTATTCTAAAATAAAAAATAGATTGGCTAGTATACCCATTCTGTACATCTCACCCGATACAATAATCTTCATAAACTATGGATTTTAAACTTAGTAAATAGGTGAGCTAAAATTCTCAGTATTTGAAAATACCTAACATAATGTATTAGATAGTAAATAAGAAGGGGAATATGAGAAATACAGAAATATCTTAATAAAATAAAATAATGCCAAGATTTATAACCTTAAGATCATAAGAACATGGTTAATGGGGCATATATGATAGTAAATGAAAAAAAATGTCAATAATCATAAAACATGTGATCATGAAATAAAAGTGTGGAATACAATAAAATTAAGGCACAATCTTGAAAATTAGGAATTTTAAGTAAACGAAATGCATCATAAAAACTTAGCATAAATTCAAGAAAAATAATGGATGTGTGGAATAAATATATGAAAAACATTAAAATGTGGTTAAACCATAATTATAATAAAACATGTGTGACATCATCCATTATTACCATGCCTATGTGAACAAACTCATTATGTACACTCCTAAAAATGTGAGCGACCTCATCATTCCCACGCACATGCGAACAAATTCATTTTCTTAAACCTGACTATCTCATGCTATATAAGATTATACTAATGCATTTGGGAGATAATGGACCTAACCCATCATTATTTATATATATCCATGCCAATTAAGAACAATCATCATCATAATAGAGATAACACAGGGAAAAAATAATGGGTTTCTTAAACATGTCACATAACATGAACTTAAGAAATAATAGGATATTAAAATCTCATTTCCTATAAGGATTCATAAAATAATAACATATTGAGGAGGATCAAAACATAACAGAATGAGATATAATCCTTATGGTGAAAATTAAAGTGAAAATACAAAAAATCAAAAAACTAACATTGTTAAAAATACAAATTGTAAAGTATTTTATTGAAAAAAATTACCAAGGGAAAGATAATTAATTTTGGAAAAATTATTATAAAAAGTTATGAATAAAATATACTCTAAAATACATATGTTTTATAAAAATATACATGAAAATAATTTGAAAAAAAATATCTTTTGAAATGAATCTTTAAAAATGGAATATTTAAAATAAGATAATGTTTTTTGAAAATGGGAAGTTAAAATATATTTCAAATATTTAATTTTAAAAAGAATATATAATAATGGAAATGTGAAAAAATACATAATTTTTTAAAAAGGGGGATGTGGAATAAATTTAAAACATGTAATTATAAAATAATAATTAATAACCTTACCATTAAAAATATATAAAGGTTATAAAAATAATATTTGGAATGGATGATAAAAACCTATTATTTTTAAAGGATTGAATAATATTTTAATAATTTTGTAACAACCTTGTGGAAACACCAAATCATTAAAAATATATCAAATTAATTGTCTAAAAAATAATATAGGGTAAAAATAGGATCATTAGAGATAAAATTAATTTTATTTTCTACTAGGTAGAGGAGAGTATTTATGGGAAGTAAAAAACATCAATAAAGAAGAAAACCTATTAAAAGAAATGAAATTTATTCTTAATAAATATTTATTTTAATTAAATAATATAATCATAATGGTAGAATAAATTTTTTGAAACATTATTTTCCCAAAACATTATGTGGGGATACAATATAAAGTTATCATAGAGGTTAATATATCAATGTTAAAAGACAATTGTCAAAGAAGAGTGATTACAACCCAAAGAAATTATTTGAGTCATAGAAACCCCTTACAACCTTTGTAACATTAGAATCAAAACCCCATTATAGGTATAACTCTAAATAAAATATTTAATATCATGAAAAATAATATAATAATTATAAAAAATAAAAAAGGGGAAGTATTTATACCATTTAATTGAAAACAAGGTGTATAACATAAACATGTCCCAAAGATAAGATTTTGAGATGAAAACACTTGCGATTTAAGAAATATTCTAATAAAAACCACTTGAAAGAATTATATCTTCAATTTGAAGTTAAACTTATGTGAATAAGGAGAATATATGATATTAAGTACCCATTTTTAGTATATTAATAACATGAAACAAATTAGGTGCATAAAATAAATTCTATCTCAAAGATGAATGATTTTGAGATAAAACCCTTACCTTCTTTCCCTACTTAGTCAGATTCGGTATAACCTATAGAAAAAAAACATAAATATATTCATATAACATATAAAAAACATATTAATACTCATAAAAATTATTAATTTTCATTTATAATCATTATCTAAATGTATATAAGATATATTTTCTATTTTCCCACATCAGATGTTCACAATTTTGACTATTTATAATATTTTCAAAGGATTGGTGTTTTTATTCATTATACTTATATTGTTTATAATTAAATTTAATATGATTTTTGTCTTACAATTATTTATTTTGTTTATTTTTTCTTTCGTGATTACTTTAGTCTTTATCCCAGAATAGGAAATCAACAATCAATAATTTTCACTGATTTTCAAGCAACCAGGGGTGTTTTCTTAATTAATGAGACATTTTTATATATATATTTTATGATACAAAAACCCATTATTTATATATTCATATAAAAAAATAATTTTTTATAACAATCCATGCTAAAATTTTATAGCATTTTTCAATTAGGTGTTCAAACCAACCCAAACAATGACATATAATGATTATTGATGATTATGGGGTGATTTAGTTTTAAAATAATGATACCAGTAGATAATGATATAATTTAGAGTTTATTAGTGAGATACATCAAAATTATAAAGGAATTATGTGATTAAATTAATTATATGGAAATATCATGTAACATGAGTTTTTATTTTCCTCCCAGTACGCTGGTTTCTAAATGATTGAATTTATGAAAATTATTTTTTGCTCATATCATTAATATCATAACCATATTTTCATATTATAACCATAATTCCATAATAAAAATAATATTTATCCTCTAAAAATATTCCCATGACAATCCATGTAAGGTGGTGATGAAATGAAAAAATAGAAATCAATTCCCATATGCTGGCAGTATTCCACATGTGCGCATGGTTGACGATTTCATTTTCCACAGAGTAGGGGAAAAAGAATAATATGGTTTATAATTTTAGAATATAAAATATATAATTAATTTCAAAATTATATAATAAATTTCTTATTAGTAACATCCTTTTAATGTGGTGAAGGAAAAGGAAAAATTATTACGTCGTGAAGGTGGTAGTCAACACAACACTTGATTCATGTTTTAGTATTTCTTAATGAAAAGGGGGTGGGCGGTTAATTATTATACCAAAATTATAATAACATATCATTATTATATTTATACTTATGTTTTAATTATTATATGTTAAAAATAAAATCATATAAGTGGAATTGAAAATAAAGTAATAGAAAAGAGAAAAGGTGAATAAGAACATATGCCTATATTCATGGATTATCTTCTTTCAAAAAGGGATTACACAGTTGGGGGATTGTATTTTTAAAAGACCAAAACCTAATTAGTGTTTTTAGGATAGTTTAAAAGAGTCATTTTATATTTTTTTCAAAATTTATGTTTTTTTTGGTGATGATAGGAGTACTCCTTTTATAAGTGAAAATGTGTTTCATTTTTGTAAATACCTAAAAATATTCCATAATGGGAAGTCACCCTCAATATAAATTCCTCCAAAATTAATAAATAATGGAATATATATAACACAAGGTCTTTAAAAATCGATAATATTCAGAATCAAAAGATACATGTTTTAATCATTTTATACCCTTTACCTCTAAGGTTACTCACTTTTACTATTTTAGTTTTCACCATGATAAATAGTTTTTTTATCTAGGTAATTTATCTTTTAGTAATATGAATAAAAACATAATTATCATATATTATGGGAAAAAAGTTTTAAATATTAAATCTAATTTATCAAATATAAATCCAATGTGTATGGAAAATTAATTTTAATATAAACGCATGTAACACATAAAAATCTGTTTATTTGAAAAAGATTATTTTAAAACAAAACGATTTATGATTAGGTTAAAATTATCAATTTAATTAGTTCCAATTAATTTAAAATCAGTATTATTATTAAAATTTTATTTACTTAATAATAAATTAAATCAAAAACTTTAATTAATCATGTTATAATTATAAAAACAAAATGGTCGAAAAACAGTTTCTATTAAAACGCTCCCAAAATTTTCAAAATATTGAGCATGGGATTATGAATTAAAAATATTATTTTAAAATGTTTTATTATACTTTATAATATATTATTAAAAATATAAATATTAAAATAAATTGAATGTTATTATATAATAAAATAATTTCATAAAAGTGATGAGATTAATAAAATTAGTATTTTCACTATTTATATATACTTTAATTACTTCCAAAAAATAAAAAAATGAAATCATAAGTAAATAAAATCATGATAAATATAAAAATGATGTCTTATTTAAAATTAATATCCTAAAATTTATAAATTTTATTTTTAATTATACATACATAGGAAAAATATTTTTATCAAAAAACTACTTTTTGTATATTTTCTATTCTTTTTCAAAGTTATTATAAATTAATAATTAAACTAGTATCTATATTTTATTCATATGAAAATATCTTATGCATGAAAAGAAGTAAATTTTTGAAAAGATATTTCATTAGTTTCTTATCTACACTAGTTTAGTTGATATCTAATGTGAACTTTATTATATATATATATATATAATCCCACGAAAAATATATATACCTTCCAAATAAATGGATACCTTACAGTGGTCTAATTATTTTTTGTTTTAATTTTTTGAGTAGAGAAATCCATCAAACATGGTATTTATTTAAGAAAATATATCATGAAATATCAGGTCATTACATCCCCCAAATAAATAAATTGTGTCCTCACAATTTTAGTTATCACTTACTAATAGTGATAGCTAATGGTATCCATAAGATAGATATTATCCGAGAGTTAACTTTAAGTTTGGAAACAACATTATTAATTCAAGTGAGTCTATAAAAATCATACATTATTTCCAAAGAGTTGGGTCTAAATATTGAGTTTCTTTCTAACAATTTGAGCTAAACACCCCTTATCATTAGTTTACCTATGGATTTCATAATCATCCATGAAGTGATTAGTGATCATAGGTTGATTTGATAATTGAAATATTATTTAACTACTTCAAAAATTAATATAAAATATCTATGGGAATATCCAGTCCTTTAAAAATATCAAATTACGTTAGTGTAAAGAGATAATTTTAATATTCACATTCCCATAAATGTTAAGATAATATAAGAATATCTTATAACTATATGCTTCCTTGTATGCTCAAATCATCAGGGTCGTGATTTAATGATCTTAGTAAATATATTATATATAATGGAGTTCCCATAATCAAATTCCTACAATACATCCACAATTCTATATTAGAGGTTACATTTACTTTAAATATCACTATTCACTTTGAGTAAAGTGCATTCGTAGGAATTCAATTTCCCATTTGGTCATAGAGGTTTTTAGTTCTCATATTTATGTTTAATCCATGGATTAGGGTGATGAACTAGATAATTCCTATGTTCTTCACACATGATATATTGAATATTTAGTGGTTTGTTTGTATTAGTTCTATATTATTTCCTTGTTTTGACTATGATCTTATTTTTTATATGATAGTTTGATGCTCGATGACCCCCAATTCACAAATAATGAATCTTATTTTACCCTTATGAAACTTTCCATGTCACTTATTCAATCATTTTTGACATATAAGGAATTAAATATTTCCCCCATCATCATATTATTCACTTTATATTTAATGAGACTCTATCTTTAACTTATTTTACATGTTTGGACATTGAATTTATTTAAATTTTTATCATATTCAGTGACAACATGTTTGTAATAATTATAAGTTCTATCATTCCACCTCCCATTATGATGGGTCGTTCATTGAGGTAATCTCCACATTGTCACTCACACCTATAGTTATTTCTCATTCCAAACATTACTAAAATTAAAATGTTTGAAATGAGTGATGAAATATGTACAATATTTTGGAATTATCAACATCATATAATGAATTCATCCATAAAATGTTTTACTTTTTAACATTATAATGTTGGAATATGGTTTCTTTAGTTCAACCTATATTAATCTTAGTTTGACCAAGGTAATATTAAGTTCTTTATCTATGCTTATAAACCTAATACAAAAAATTAACTAGGAAATAAATTATTTATAGTGATTTATAAATAGAATATTATCAACCAAAGAATATACCTTAAGAGTTTCAAACTAGGTGTTTTATCTTAGGCCCACTAATCGTGTATCAAGGTGATGATTTATTCAATGATCAACCAATCTTTTCTGGGGTGATTACCCCTAGGTTCATCTATCATATAAGAACATCTACTTATAGTATCTAGAAAGGGATGTATTTCTAAGAAGAAAAAACTACTCACTAATTTATTAAAATTTCAGGATATCATCCAATACTTAGATCCATATCTATGGGTTTCTATAATTTTCTATAAACTAGTACAAAAAATAACTACAAAACTTCTAAAAATAGCTAAAATAATCTCTAAAATAACTAAACCTTTCCCTAATACAAACAAAAGCAACCCTAGGTAAATAGAAAATAAATAATAAAATAATCTCATGATTTAGATTATATATTTCATAAATAGTCACATAATACAAAGGACAAAAGTTTTAGTTTCTTAGAAACTTATAATTTTAAAACACTAGAAATCTTTTATACCTAATCATTTTTATCTAGATCATTTATAGAAAAATCACATGATATAATTGTCTTTATAACATAGGGATTGGAAATATAAGAATATGGTGAGCTCAGACACTCAATAAGGGAAAATATATACCATAAAGTATTACATCATAAACATGAAGAAGAATGTGAGGAGGATATAAATATTTTAATAAAAGATCATAAGTCCATATATAATAGTCAAAAGATCATATAATTATCACTACGAAAGTATAAAATATATTAAATTGATCAAAACACATATCAAAATAATAAAATATGTGGTAATGATATTCTAGCATAACAATCGTTAAATTAAGGTATAACCTTTAAAACATAGAATCTCTATGAAATGAAATGAATCTTGAAAATTTAGCATAAATTGATAGATATGAGGGAAGTACGTAATACGTTTTTGAGTAAGATGAAAATGTGTCACAACAATGATCATAAGAAAACTTTTGTAATAAAACCCATTATTCTCATTCCTATGTGAACAAACTCAATATATTCACACTTGAAAATGTGAGCAAAGCCACCATGCCCATGCCTATGTGAACAAAATAATTATGTCCATGCATGAATATCTCATGGGATATAATATTATTCCAATGCATTGGGGGTAATATAGAACCCTAATCATCATCATCATCCATACATATGTGGTCCACTTAAAATTAATTATCACAATATCTTAAATAACCCATTTAAAAATGGGTTTCTTAAACATATCACACAACATGAACTTATGAAATCAAAGGATATCTGATTATTATTTCCTAAAAGGATTTATAATTTAATAATTTATAGAGGATAATCAAAACATCACTTCAGGGGAGATAAAACGTGGGGGAAAATTTTGTGTGAACATACAAAAAATTTCACGAAAACATTTTAATCACTATTATAAAAGATGATGAGTAAATAAATTTCAAAAAAACATTTCTGAGAAGGGAAATAGAATTATTTTTGAAAAAATTATTATAAAAATTTAAAAATAAAATATCCTTGAAAATAAATAATGTTTCAAAAATGAAAAGTGAAAATAATTTCAAAAATTAAAATTTTGAAAAGAATAATTAATAATGAAAATGTGATAAGAAAATAATGATTTCAAAAAAGAAAAGTGAACATATTTTGAACAAAATTTATTTTAAAAATAATCTTTAATAATAAAAACATGAAAAATAAATTAAAAAAATTTACTTTTAAAAAATATTTAACAATTTAACCTTGAAAAGTACATAATGGTTATCAAAAGAAAACATGGAATTGAGGATAAAAGATTTTATATTAAATGGATAGAATATCCTTTTAAACCTTTTTAAATGACTTTGTTGAAAAACCACATCATCAAAAAGATGTTGAAGATTTTTTGTAATATTAATAAAGGAGAGAAAATGGATCATTGGAGATAAAAAAATTTATATTCCCCTAGGTAAAGGACAACATTGTTGGGAAGTAAAAACAAAGATACGGAAGGAAGCTATGTAAAAATAAATGTGAATCATTCATAATGAAAATACATTTTAAATAAACAATATTATCATAATGGTATAATTTTATGGTTTGAAACATGATTTAACTATAAAAGTAGGCAGAAATACATCATAACATCATCATAGGATTGAATAGATAAATCGATAAATATAATTGTCAAAGAGGAACTATTATAACTAGGGGTGTCCAAACCTAACCCAACCCAAGGGAACAAATCTGACATGACCAGGTTAGGTCTCATTATGTGAAAAATAATATCAGGTTAGGCTCTGCTAGGTTGACCAATGTACGGGTCTATTTGTCTCTTAGGTTTTCAAGATAACCACTCCACTGGACCTCTTACTACCATTGAATTCCTTTAAAGATATGGATTTAATGGTTTAAAAAAACTACTTATCACTCACCCCAACTGCCTCCTCTCTCATTCATCACCCCCACACCTTCACTTCCCATTCAAAAGTGATCATGAGAATCTCTAATCCATGATTGGGAGAAACCCAAATCATGAAAGACGACTACTTATAATGAGGGAGTGCATGTTCCAAATCCAGATCCTCACTAGTGGGTATAGGTGGCTTTAATCCTCAAAATTATTCTATTTAATTCATTCCAATTCCTTTATCAAGACATTCATCAAAGGTAGTACAAGTGGATCGACTCCTCTAACCTATATAAGAACTCAAATTCAGAGGGGATATACTCCAAGTACCCAATAAATTAAGAAAATAAAAGGCCTATTATAAATAAAAAACTAGTTGAAGAAACTATATATAAGACATCATTTAAGAGGGAAATAATTATTAATTCTCTATATAGCATTTCTCAATCTTGGGATTATTTTCATAAGAAAGAATATAGAAGGGATGTGTGTAACTATTTTAGTAAATATTATTCATTCATGTCTTTCTAACATGGAACTAGTAATTTGAGTAGAAATTAGAAAAAGTTATACAAATATCCTTATAAAAATATTGAGAAAAGTTAAAAAAAACTTTTGGTGTTTGAAATTATAGTGATGATAAGGATAATGGGATAGTTAAAATTTCAATATCTCATTTTAACAAAGAAATGTATAGAATGAATCATTCTAAATTGATAATAATTAACGTGTCATAATTTATTTATTTTAATAATTAAGGCATTGTAAAATTTATTAATGTTATTCAGTCTCAATTTTAAGTTCCATCAAGACGAATAGTTTTTAGATATTTCTTGAAATTATATTTTAGTGAGAAATAAAAATTAAATTCAATGATCGATATGTTCTCTCATATGGTATGTATTACTACAGACACATGTACTTCAATTAAAAATTAAAATTATATGTGTGTGAGTATAAGTTTTATTAATAATAAATAGATCCTGAATAAAAAATAATAATCCTATTTTGTCCTGTTATGGATTATAGAGGGGAAGCAATTAGATGAGTATTATAAAAAATAATGAAATTAAGGGGGATTAAAAGGATTAATATTTTCACTTTGCATAATAGTAGTTATAATAATATAGTGATCAATTATTTGATGAGGAGGGTAAATGATTGGAATGGTTCTTCTCTTAAAATGGTTTTCATAAATATAAAATATTTTGCACATATTTTTAAACATTATTTTAAGTGACTCGTAAAAGGAAATATCAACTTCAATTTTTATAATCAATGTTTATTAGAGGTTTTTTAGAAGTTCACCTTCCATATTGGCTCATTTAAAGAGCACTATTGAGGAATTAAAATATATCAGTAAACATGCCATAATTCCTAATGTTCCAAATATGTTTAATTCTTGTTAATTTATGTTGAATTTATCATAGAATTATGAGAAATTATTTATTTTCACTGAGGAGGATTTATGTTTTATGAGAGCACATATCCGAGAAGGTGGGAATCCTACAATATGTTATTATGGTTGTTCTCATGTATTTTTTAATTTTTTAGAAATATTTAATGATATATGTGTTGAATTTTTAGGTTCTATTTCTGTTTCATTCCACTCTTTATTTGATACTCTTTGTGAATTATAATGAAAAATCAATAAATTGATGAAATGTAATGATATTATAGTGAGTGAAATGTTTATTGAAATTATTGGGATGTTGGACAAGTATTTGGGTATTTTTTCAAATTTTAATTACCTTTTACTTTTTGAAGTTGATATCGATCCTTGATATAAATTATATTATGATCAGAATATTTACTAAATATTTCTGCTGATAAATAAAAGAATAAATTAACGAGTAAATTAATGGAGTTTATGAATAATCTCTTTGGGTTGTTAAAATATAAATATTCAACCCCTTTTGATAAATGTGAGTCATATTATAATCAAGATTCACATATTCATGAGCTAGTAGTTGTAGTGAGGATGGTGAGAAATGGAAATACACGTATATGTCAATGAAAATGAAGTCAATTGAAAAAAATAAATGAATTAAAAATATATATATATATAGGTGATAATTGTGAAGATAATTTCTATGAATTTGATATTTTGAGATGGTGGAAAGGTAATACAATAAAGTATCATTTTCTATCATTAATTTATAGATATATTCATTCTATTAAAATATCTACAGTATCTTTGGAGTTATAATTCAGTACATGAGTATTATTACTTAATCCATTTTAATGTTGTTTGAATTCCAATACTATTGAGGCATTAATTTTGGCCAAAATTTCTTTATAAAGTCTAAACTAATTGAAATTAAAAATAAAATAAAATAAGTTTCATTGAACCATGTACCATTAGAGATATTTTTTTTATTACTTATCAATTATAATCAACTTGTTTAAAAAACAAAAATATTGAATTGCCCTCTTGTTGTGTTTTTTAGATGTTCCAATATCAATTATTTATGATAAAAGTGTAAATATTAATATTTAAAAATAAAATAATATTAAAGGATGGTAGATCACTCGTTAATATGCTATAAATTTATAATTTTTTTATAAATTATTTATAGTACACATTTCTTTAAACATTGGTGGATAGATTTTTTTATTTCTATTTGATTCACAGTGTTAATGAGAATAATAGTCATGTTTCTATTTAAATACTGTGAAAGTTTTGAAACCAAATAGTACATTCCAAGGTATTTATAAACTCTTTATTATTACCTCTTGGACTCTAATATCTTCAAATTTTATCATAATTGTCCATGATAAATAGCTATAAAAGTATAAAGTCACCCATGGTAAAATGTTATTCAATATTTCTAATGTTTTATTGGTAAGATCTCTGATTTTTGAAAAAATCTCAGTGAATTTTTTTAAGTGTTTTATTTATATTTTCACCTTCCTATAAAAAAGATTCATTAAATAATATCTATTTTATTTAATTGTTTTCAAATTTTCTCTATCATCACTAAAAAAAATTTCCCATCAAATCGATCATTTTATTTCTTTTATATTCTTCATGTTTCTTTTATGATTTATTAATTTTTTTAACTATAAAACTTTTTATGAATCCAAACATCGTATTTCCAAATTTAGTTCACTTTTAAATTTACTTCTTATTGTAACCACTTTTTTAAATATATTTAATCATATTTCCAATATAATTAGATAAAAAATTTGTCCATCCATTCATCTTATCTTGTGTTTTTATTTTATTTCAATTAGACACTTCAAATTGATGTTCTTGAGAAAATATATTAATTAGATCTCACTATAGGTTTCATGATTGGTGTTTTTATAGGTCACTAGAAAATAATATTTATAGAAGGGGAATATTCATGTATTTGTAAAATTAACATGAATTTTTTAAACCTTTTGTTTTGGTGAACATGCATTGTGTAATGGTTGAGCTTAATCTAAACTTGTTTTGTAAGTTTAAAATAAAAATTCAATAGCATACATAAAGTTAAACTACATTTTATACTTGTGTTGTAATGTTAAATAGATAAATTATTTACATTTCATAAGGGTAACATAAATGTGACCCTTAACCATGCATACAGGTAACACCCACTGCATAAGGGTCACACCTGAGATACATGAGGGTCACACCAGAGTTACATAAGAGTCACACTAGGGATACATAAGGGTCACACCACAGTTGTGTACGGGTTACACCTCAACTGCACAAGGGTCACACCCAAGCTATGTAAGGGTGAAAAACTATAGTGTAAAGGTTGACTGACTCTCATGTAATGGAAATAAACATATACACAGACTATGTAAGGGATTAAATCCACAAGCGTAAGGGTATAACCAAGCAACATAAAGTCTAGAGGACATGATATAAGGGTAAACCAGAAAAACATAATGGTAAGGGGATATCAAGTAAGGATAAGGATACTAATCCAAAACCCAAGTATGGGTAATGAGGGAATTACATAAGGTTAAAAGGATCATCAAAAGGATTATGTAAGGTTAAAAACTATAACGACCCAAACATTTATTAATGAAAATTCCTCTCAATCAAATTAAATGTATTATAATGTATAATTATAATATGAAACATATAAAATTACTTTTTTTATTTTTTTGGATTTTAAAAATACCGTTAAGAATTGCGACCATTTCTAATATAGTCGTTGAACAGTGATCACACGACTAATAAAAATATAGTGCTTTAACAAATCCAATTTACTCAGAAAAAGGAAGCGATTGACTCATCCAGTAGAGTTTCTCCATACGAATCCCATATTCTAAATCTTAGAAAGGAGGTGGCATCACTGGGCTTCACTCTTAACCAAGCCCAAGCCTAGCTTCAACACGTTAAGCTCGAACGGAACAGTCTATGGGGGAAT
Organism: Viscum album; assembly: GCA_963277665.1. Classification (NCBI taxonomy): domain Eukaryota; kingdom Viridiplantae; phylum Streptophyta; class Magnoliopsida; order Santalales; family Viscaceae; genus Viscum; species Viscum album. The sequence goes on along the minus strand of OY728138.1, from coordinate 958,332,654 downwards.
TGGAAGTTGATAGAGATTACCACCCAAGCGATGTTATCCGAGCCATCCCAGGAATATTTCACCATCACACACCTTACCCTTCGGTCTTATGTGAGTATTATAAGGGGTTATGTAACAAGAACCTAGCACTATGATTATGTACATTAATGTTTTATAGAGAATATGCATTTATTTTATTATTGTCACTTTTTAAATAGTTTTTAAGAAAAAACGGTATTTTTAGTTAATATTCAACTAAGAAATCTATTTTGATGAATTAATGGATTTTTGAATTAAATAATACTTTAATAAAATTTTATTACTAAATCACTTTTTATTAAATTTAAATGATTTTATAATTTTTATTAACACAATTGTAATTTTTTATTATGATTTTAAAGATGTTTTTCTCAAAAACAATAATTTTTTTATAAATGTCAGTTTTTATTTTAAAAGTAAAAAATCATATATTTAGTAAATTATTTATATAAAATTAATATTATTTTTGGATTCAGGACATCGAAATTATCCAATGGGAAATTTTTTACAATTTTCTGAGATAGTCGGATTTTTGGGTAAAAATTAAATATCATTTAATTACACAATGTGTTTTATGACATCATAATAACCCAATAGTGATGTAATAAAAAACTATAAATGTGTTTTTTTGGAAAATATATTTTTTACCATTAAAATAATGTGATTTTAGGTTTTTTTTATTTATTTTACAAAGCTTTAGTGGACCCTCCTAGACTTATAAAACATTTTAACTTTTTAAATTGATTTCCATGAGAGTGTGACTCAACTCCACATAAGTAAGCTAAATATTTTCAGAATTTAAGCCATTTTCCTTATAAAATAATTTTTTCCACTCCTCATTTTCAAAAAACATGGGAAAAAACCATGGTATGGTTTGTGGTTTTGTTTAGTTTAATATGTTGCGTCCAAAACCTAAATAATAATGATTTCCCTCACTTTTCTTATAAACACCCACCCAAGATCCCACTTACTCTTCACTAAAAGCCTTTGAAAATGAAGAACATCTACCCTCCTCTCTCTATAATCCTCCCAAGGTGCCCTAATTCCCAATAATCCTCTTTCAAGCCTCTCCCAAGCCTTTGGGATCACACTTTCAAGTAAGGGATTTCTATCCTTCTCATTTTGTCCAAATTTCATTATATTATTATAAAATTTTGTTTTCAATTAAAAATGTCGGGGTATGATTTTGAAACTCACCCATTATTCCCTATTTATGTATTAATGGTGAAATACCCTTTTCTTTCTCATTAATTCTTCCCATTTACACTCGTTACCATGCTGAAATTATATAAATAATTTCTCTCTCCTCATTTACATTCAAGCAATTATTTTGAATTATGAATCTAAATTCCATTAATTATGTTGGAAAATGTATCTATTTGACCCCATTACTGTCCATTTCATGTGAAAACTATGAGAAACCCATTTATCTCTCATCACCCATTTTTATGAATTCTTATGTCACACCATTATACTGGAAAAAGTTTACCACAATTTTCCAAGCCGGAGTCATTATATAGTGAATGTCATGCCCATTTCTCTATCAAGGGTATTCACGTTTATACACATTTACTTATTGGTTATTGAGTTTAATTTATGAATTCCACATTATTTTATCAGGGAATAAATTATGATGTTTAATGAAACCATGTTATAAGATCCATATGGCACACTTATGCTTGAAATGAAATGATTAAGAAGGGTGTGCCCTGAGAGCACTCCAATGAATTGAGTAAATATTTGTATCATGATATGTCAAGTGAAGTGAGTATTTACTCTTGATAATTCATGTGAAAGGAGGATTTACTCATGCTTCATGTGCAATTATCCTTGGCTCATGCTAATACCATGTTAAGTGTTGTTATCACATTTCCAAGTTATAATAGTCATGATATATCAAGCCATTATGTTCATGTTTCTCTTGAAATACATTGATATGAATATTTCCTAACATGTCATGTATTCTTTATTTTATGACTTTTTTACTTGTTTACTTGGCTTTATAGATCACCCTTTTCACATGTATGTCATCAGGTTATCCCATGAAATTCTATGTATGAGGGAATGTTGTGGTCATGTAAAGGAAGTTTTTAATAAAGATGTTCTGTTTTATGTTCTATGTTATTATTTAATGTTCCAAATCCCCAAATACACAAAACTCTCTATCTTCATTTCGTATCAAGTGAATTTTTTATGTAATAAATTACGTTTAAGTTTGGAATAAAGATAAGGGTTGTTTTAGTTTGTATTAGAGGATAGGTTGAGTTATTTTTGGGATTAGGATTAGAAAACCCTAGGGAAAGCCTTAGGTTTAAGACTAAGTATAATAAAAAATCCCGAAATTTTGGTGTGTATTGAGTAAGTGGTTTATCAAGAAAATAAATCCTTGTTTGGATACGAGCAGGTAGAGGCGGCTCTAGCACATATGTATCTAGGGGTAAAACCTGAAAACACTACTTTGAGCTAGAATCTAATGGAAACTAGTGAAAAAATGGGCCTTTCTACACTCTTGGTTATGACACTCCTAGGGGATATGCTTTGGTAAATTTAGAAGCATAGTTTGAACCATTATTAAGGGAATAAAAAATTCCCTTAAGAATATATGTTGGGGATTAGATCATGGATAACATATATTGAAGCTTATAAATTCATGAGTTAAGGAAATAGAATTAATTTATAAGTAATATGTTTTTGTCTTTGAATTACCATTTATTTTTTACTACTAAATTTCCTTTTATTCTAGCCAATGGTTGGTAATAAAAGGACTCGGGCTAACAACTGATGTGAAGATCAATGTGATAACTTTTCTAATGAGATGCCCAATCTGGTGGGAGCGGGAATCACAAACATTGTCATGATACTCTCTCAGTTAACTCAATTTTATAATAGAAACATGGGTCTAGATGAACATTCAATTCTCCCCCCTAAGAAATAACAAGTCACAATTGAGATCTTCATGACCCAGATTCCTCCTACTTTTAATGAATCATATGTTCCCTCAATCACTGAACAATGAATCAAATCCATTAAAAAGATCTTCTCACTCTTGTTGGTTTATTAGGTGTGCATACATTTGTGGTGAGTGAGGGTTTATATTTCATAAATTAAAAATGATTAATCAAAATGATTAACAAACTTATTTTCAACTAATATATTACCATTCACAATGTACCTGAATAGATGCCTCTTCACGATGACCAATAAATGCTTCCCACTCTTGTTGGTTTATCAGGTGTGCATACATTTGTGGTGAGTGTGGGTTTATTTTTCCTTCAGCATATTTGAGATGATACTTTGTAATAATTTTTAGAAATCTTTTATGAGCCTTTGTAGTGAGTATTAATACAAATTTCATTTGGGAGTCATCAATTATAAGTGCACACTGTGAGGGATAATGAGGAGTAAATCAATGTTTCATTATTATTTTTTGTTATAAAAAAAGTATATCATAAGGTAATCCTTATATCTTCTGAAATTAGTGCCTTAATCTTTGAAACAACATTTTTTCAAGAATCTATATCAATTGTTATCCACATTTATGTGGGGAGCCTAATGTAACTATTTAACATGACCTTGTTGGGGTTAACAGCATAGACGTGTACACTCCATCCAACCTCAAATTTGATGAATCTGTTTCTTATCGTAGTAATTTTATCTAACACCATTACACTAAAATTCTCATGTTTTTTTATAGTAAATAGGTTGTTCATTATCTACCATTTACTTTGATTAAACATCATTGATTTTTTTTCTTCTTGCATGGTAGTATTTTTAGGTTCATAAGGTTATTCCACCTCTATATTGGGAGCAATAGCATGTTGAGAAACTTGTTGGCTCTCAGGATTGTGAGAATTGACATGTAAAAATATATTTATTTAAATAAGTGGTTCAATATTTAATTTTGATTATGTAAATGCACCACTGAATAAATAATATTATAAGGTAACTCAATGTATATTAAAAAACAATATAACATGATTATTGGAGATATTTTTTATGGTTAAAGGGATTTAAACCCTCTATTGATTATCCAAATTCCCTAATTGTGGTATCCTCTAACATACAAGACCCCTTATACATTGGTACCACTATGAAATGATTGTGATGTACCAATTTAAGGGTCATCATCAGTTGAATTGTCATATGAACCTTCATTGGTTTTGGTCGATAATAGAATAGTTGACCATTATTAGTTTATAGGATCTGGAACATAAAATACTTATACTATATATGATTCCATTATAAATGGTTAATGTTTTTACACTTACTGAAATCCACTTCCATGAATCCCAATTCATATATTTTAACTTTACTCCTATTATCAACCCACTTTCATTGAAAAATAAAAACATTAAAGGTTGTATAATCCAACACCAATATTTGTTTGATGATTCCAATGTTTGATATATTCACACTAATGGATTTCTATACTAGGTACCATATACAAGAATCACTTTAGATATAAGTGTAACTCTAGTATTTTTCATGGTACAACATTAATCATGTTTATATGTATAGAATGTATAACCATTAATTATCTAACCCTTAAAAGATAATATGTATGATCCTGACAATTTTTAAAGATTTATCGGGATTTTTATAGGTATTCTTTTTGTATTTTTTTGAGTTTATTGTGTTTGGGTTTTACCTTGGGGAGTTTTTTTTTGTGAAGTTGGGGAATTTTTGAAGGAAGTGGGGAAGTGCACAGTTGGTGCACGGTTTGAAAAAACTGTGCACACAAGATAAAAAATCACGTGAAACCATATAGAGGGGATTCACATGGCTGGAGCGTAGATTTTCAAACCATGTTCCATCTTATTAGTAACCATGATACACCCATAGGCTATGTTCATGTTTAAAATCACTATTTGGGAAAACTGTGTTCCCTGTACAGGAAACCGTACACACAGAAATTTTAACCCCCAAAATATTAAAATAAAATCCAAAACACCCACCCCAGTATTAATCCCTAATCACCCAAACAAAACGTATTTTGATTCTTAAAAAATTTAGAGGCTCTCAAATGAAGTATAAGTAATTATAACCCCATTTATTGATGAATTTAATATCATTTGATTGATCTGCACCTCTCCCGATAAGAGATTCTCAATATGTATGGTTTCACCCCTTTATCTCGTATTTCTATCATCCTATGAATATATGTTTTACACTATTTGTAAATGGATCTAGATCTAGTATTTCATGTATCCAATTCATTTGATCTTAGATCTAGGACTCAGATCATCATGATCGTTGTTTTTCCGCTTCAATTGGGGATTTCTTTTGGCAAGCATTTTTCAATGACATAGAGTTATATGGTCTAAATTTAAAATACCATTGTCTTGATTTAATTATGGGCATGTAATTGTGAAATTTCAATTTCAATGAATGGGAAACTGTATCAGATATTTAATTTATTTAATATAAATTGACATGTGATAAACTATTGGGTTAAAATTGGGGAAATTGGAATGGGTGGAATTGGATTAATTAATTGGTTAATTAATTAATGTAATGTTGTGATCAGGGAATTGATGGGATATTGGGATTTCAGAATTATTCAATTACTATGATTATGAATAAATTGACAATGAGAATTATGAGTTGGTTGACTTGACCATTATGGGTTAATGTTTTATACAATTTAAATATTTTATAATGGTTTAATAGTGAATTGTTCATATTATTTCATGTGATTAAAGTATTGAACCATGACTGTTTTGATAATTGAAATGGTATCAGTGATCTGAAATTTTATAAGAGGGTAATGTTGAATAACCCTATTGAATGTGATATATGTGTGATTGATTTAAATACGAGTGTATAAAATAGACTGATTCTATGAATACTCATATGTGATTGACTGGTATATGAGTGTGGGAAATAGAATGATACTTCAAATAAACTTATGTGATGGACTGATAAATAGGGTTTGAGATAAGGTTTGGAACTCTAAATTCTCATGGGGGTCTAGACAAGGTGTTCTAGGAAAAAAATATTGGCGTTGGACTATAGTTCTAAGTATCCAAGACATTAAATTGAATAGAAATGGATAACAAAATACCATGTGTAATAATTATTTTTGGATTAAATATGTGTTATGGTTCAGACTCTAGCATGGGCTGAAACAGGTATTGAGGGTTTTAGTGTCCTCGGGAACCTGGGGGTTTATGTGGTTAAATAAACAATAATTGAATATATAAATTGTTTTCCTTGTTGATTGTATTTTATTATTTATTCGATTTCATACACTATTTTAATTGAATATTGTTTTAGATGAGATTGGTGGTGGCCTACTGTCACGAACCGAATCTGGACGCCGCCAAAACCGGCACCAAACCCAGACCGTGACAAGTCCCGAAGGGCGTTCCCGATCCCCACGGGCTGGAACAAGTGCCCGGGTATCATAAAATGATAATTGGGAATGATTTACCCGAGTTTATAAACTTAAAATGAAAAAAGAATCCAATGAAACGAATATGGATTTTTCAAACCAAATAATCTTTTTCAAAAATTCAGAATTGAATTACACAATTTTAAACAATTTTTAAAGACCATTACAAAGGTACAAACCCAAGAAAATACAGCTCAAGAACCTCCACATGGAAAGAGGCACCGCCCTCAAGCCATCTCCACGAAACTCTATCACGATGGACCGCTAAAAACCCGAACCAAAGGCATAAAACCTGTACCCAAACCTGTGACATAAAATAAGCAAGTCTACTTACACCCAAAGGTGTAAGTAGGGTGTGAGCGAAAGCCCAGTAGGATACCACCTCTATGAGATTCCATGTGATAAACATTTCATGACAAAAATCATTGCATGTTTTGTAAGTAAGAAATGCTAGTTACAATTTTCTAAAGAATGAAATAATAAATGAAAACAGTTTTCATGTGAGATAATTTTAAAGGAACAACAATTTTAAAATAAATAACAAAGATACTGAATTTTACAGCCAACAATACCGTATACCGACGGTAAGTACAAAGGATCTAATGAGCACAAGTAATAGGAAATAACCCCTAGTCACTAGCTAGCTGTGGGTCCCAGGTACCTCGTATCTCGGTGAGAGTAACCACAAAAAATATCTATTCTCGTGCACGATCCACTAGTAGGGATCATATCCATAACCTAGTGGTCCCCAATCATCATCATCATTGTTTAGTTAGAGTTGTAAGCGTCCATCTTGCTAAGTGAAACTGAGGCCAAACCCCACAGATTCACTAGCATACTAGTACACGTCCACCCACCTAGATACCCGGGTTTTCCCTTTGTGCTCAAACAAGTTCAACAATCCAAGAAGTATAGTTTTCACATGAAAATATCAATTCCACATCACACATTAACCAAACAGCCCCATGTACATCACACAAGTCAAAAATTCCACTATTCATTCAAATGCATTTTGAAATCAAACTCACAACAAAATTCCCTACAACACTTTTCACATTTATTTAACACTTACACAAATACTTTAAAAGATTTTATAAAACCATTAAAAGATATTCAACTCACATAACAGCCCACACACATGTCACATAATACCCTTCTCACCTTCACAATTCATTTTATCAATAAACTCACACGAAACATCCCACACCCGTGTTTCGCACACAAAACACAATTTAGTAAAACATTTCGGCAATTTATAAAACATTCTAAAAATGTTTGACATCTCAAATCACCACTTTACCATTCTAAAACCCACATTAGGTGAACACACTCACCCAAACAGTACATATACTCCATTTCCCAACTTTGTTTAACAAAATAAAACATTTCCAATTTTTATAAAACAAACCCAAGAGGTATAACCATTGTTTGCACACTAAACCCATTCCAAACCCCTCATTCAAAACCAAAATCATAACAATAACAATCCAAGATATAATTTTCAGCCCTAAAACAATTATTAAAGCACCCCCAAATGTTATAAAAATACATCAAATAATACCACAAATATACACATGAAAAACACACGTTTTTATAAATCTCCTTCAAAAAGTACAACACGGTTTTACACATTAAACTCATTCAAAAAAACCTCTTTTCAAGGCCCACATGATAATAAGGAATTAAAAAAACAGAATTGGCATCCCCTTTCTAGAATAATAAATCACTTTCATATGTTATAAACTAAACCCAAACATTACCCCAAGAGTCACACATGAAAAGTACACAATTTCAAGCTAAAATACAACTAAAAATTAAATGTTTAACCAAATTCATCAAAAACAGTTTTCAAACCACACAAGACAGCTTATAAACATACTAAATTAATAAAACAAGCAAGCTAACTCATCATAAAATGGTTACACATGGAATCACCTACCTTTTGAGTCGAAACCCTCAAAACTTGGTGCGAAACCTTAAGCGCACCACCGCCGCACCACAAGGAATATAAATCCAGACCTAGACCACCAAAAATTGACCCCAAAGATACCAAATCAGACCTTAGGATCGAAACCTAACTTCTGGACATGAGGAACTTCAAGAAATATGAAATAAAATTAAAAGAGGATGGAAGGAACCAAGAAGGAATTCCCTTACTTGAAATATCTTGAAGAAATCGGCCCCAATCCACCTAACTATGAATCTCCAAGTACCCAAAACTGATATGGATGTCTGAAGGAGTCATATTAGGTCATGTGGGGACTGAAATGGGGGGAAAGGATGAAAATTGAAGGAGTTATGAAAGATTCATTTTACCTCATCAAATCTGGTTGATTTGAGAAAGATTGAGAAAGATCGTCCAAATCCGTGGGGTATATGAGCTCCAAAGAGGAAAACGTGATACAGGGGGTGAGGATGAGGTTTTTGGCTTCAAGTGGGAGGTTTAATCACTGAAAAACAGTAAAAAACTAATGATATATTGAAATTTTAAAAAAATAATTTAAAGCATGAAATGGGCTTACGGGCAGGCCCATTACCTTAATTAAAAACCCAAGTCCATCATGTTTTGGGATTTCTATGTGGTTCAAAAGGATATGGTGATTTTAATATATTATGGTATGCCAATTGGGAAGTAGAATGGGTTTAAAATAGTAAAAATTGAAGGAGTTATAGAAGAATCAAAATTTGTTTTTAAATATGGATTTGGGCTCACGGTTTGGCCCAAATTTTCAAAACCCACCATTTTCACCAAAATGAGTGGTAAACCCCCAAAACAAATCGGTAATGGAAATTAAATGAGTAATGAATTTAAAAAAAAAATCATGGGTGTGACAATTCTCCCCACCATAAAACTTTCCGCCCTCGGAAAGCCACATCACGGATAAAGCAAAAAACCAAACCCAACCGAAAGGCATAAATGAACTCATTTGCTAGGCTTCGCCCCCAAAGGTCAAAACACCTCCAGTGATCAATTAAGGAAGGAATACTTCACAACCAAAACATAAACCTCATTACTTAAATTATCAATCACATTCAAGATATATCCTAAAACAAAACTCCTCAAACACTATCTGAACAAGGCTCAAGAAATTTACCCAAACAAACAAGAACATAGAACAAGGTTACACTTACCTTGATATAACTAAACAATTGAGAAATCTCCAATCCCAATGTTTACTCAAGGAAGATGTATGTGGTTATATAGCTCCAAACGAAACTACCCACATCCAATCCAAGACCAAGTACATAAGTGAGTTACTGGTACAAGGATACACAAATGGGCTCCCCAACCATAAGAGACGACTTAATTTTTTTTTCCGAGAAAGAATCAAGACACTAACAGGGGAGCCCCAAACAAACTCCGTAGTACAAGGGGTAGAATCCCATTAGGAATTTTCAAAATAATATACATGAGACTCATAGTGGTTCTCCCCACTATAAGAACCATCCATCTTAACTGACCAATATGGGCCGGTATAGAAAAACCCCAAAACATAAAGTGTTGGGACGACAACACGGTTAGCCCGCGCAGTTTGGGAAACTGTGCTCTAACCATGTGGATCCTTATACCTACATGGTTTTCTGGTGAATGGTTACTGATAAATGTTCACTCAACATGTCTAGAAAAATAAAAAACCTTTCCCCAAACCCAAAGGAAACCAAAGGGGAAAAGAAAGTCATTGGGAGATAACATGGGGATGAGGCACTCCACCTCTTTCCACCAAATGGGAACAAAAGAAGAAAGATAAAAACACCAAAATTTTAAACTATTCACATCTCTCATACTAAGAAAAGTTCTTTGTTCAAGGTTAAAAACTACCATGGGATTTCCTTTGACTATGTGCCAGCTTCTCTCTGGGACCTATGGCTGGAGCTGGAATGATTGAAGCATCTTCAGCCTCGCAGTTAGGATTTGGAAACCCCCGAATAGAATTTCTTCTTCCAATGCTAAAAACAACTACACGCAATCTGAGATGGGTTCACCCAAACATAACACATTCTAGAACTCACTTTACCCTAACTTTTAAATTCACTGAAATAAGGGTTTAGAGGATGCACTCACATCACACCCTGCTTCGTCAGGTGAGAAACAACAGAAATGAAGGACACATATAAACACCTTCCTCTAAAATAGAGGATGTCCAGATCTCCCAAAAGGAAAACCAGTTTTGAAAAAAAAAAGACTCACATAATATTGTACAAATTCACCTTTACAATAAAACGATCACGTGACATCACATCATGTCACCGAACAAGACCAAAGAGACTGAGAGAAATAATACAAGGAGGGGGGACTTATACAATATCACCAAATATCACTACATTCCAGAAAGTGTCCATAACATCCTCTCATGTCCAGATTTCCCACACTAGTAGTTTAACATAAACCACTTCTACGAAGAGACTATGAAGGACTTAGAGGCCCTCTTAGACACTATCCATACTGACAACCCCAGACAACTTTCACCTTCGATGAATTAGGTAGCTTAAGAAACTAAGGTCTCTTTCAACCATCCACGAGCACTCTTACGCAACAAGAGGATCCAAAAAAACCAAGAAAGTAAATGGTGTATACTCATTCCACAAATCTCAAGAAAATATTCCTTACATTGATCAACTAGAGGATTTTTCTAATGGTGAAACAATCTTCATTGCACTTCAGTTGTGCACTAAATCTTAATGGGGTGTACCTTATCCAAATAGAGAACCCAAGGACCCAACCAAGCTGGTCCATTGGTAAAAACATACCAAAAAATATATCCAAACTCGGTAATGGAAACATCTTAATGGTTTCCCAAAACATATATCATAGGAGACTACTAACCGGACCTTTTACCCAGCTTTCCGACCAAACACAACCCCCAAAAAAACAGTTCGAACAGGAGGGGTTCTTGGACTCAAAACATCCCACAACATCAAAATTTTCAAAAACCCATAATAAAAACCATACCAAACTATTCATCAAGAAAACATGTTTTTCTTTAAAACCATTTTTTTTAAAAAAAGGTTCAGCGGTGAGCGTATCCACCAATGGTACCCCATGGGCCTCACACATGCATGTTTTTGTGCCACACCAGGCACCCTCCTCATATCCGTCCTGGAACTCATCCAGTCATGCCATCAACCATATATCATCCCATATAACCCCATGCATGTGGTCACTCATGGAAATACCAAAGGTCAATGCACTGATTCTTTCCACTTTTCAAAACCAAAATGGTCAACCAACACATCATTCTTATCAAAACCGCTAACCAGGAGGTCGAACCCAAATTACAGCATTAAAAAAAACCTTTTTAGAAAGGCATAATCACTCCAAAGAAAACTCACATTCAATTTATTTACATCAATTTGAAAACATCTCATCCCATTAAAAACCTTTTAATAGTTTAGAAAACTCTAATGGGAACACTTTTTCAAAACCAACTTCAATATAGTTTCTGCTTTCAAAAGAGGTGTAAGAACACAATTTTCCATTTCAAAATAATTATGAATATTCGGTTTTTCCATTTCATAAATCAAACCATTCCATATTTATTTGAAAATCATTTCACAAAAACATTACACTTCCTAAAACCAAAGTTCCAAGATTTCAAAACTAAAGAACACCAGACAATGCAAGAGGAAACTAGTTTCAGTGGGTGACTTGGACATATTGTTGGCGGCCATATTCCAATCACTTCACTATCACAGAGAGTGTTCTAGGGAATATCCCCGGCTGCACATGGCTTGCCAGACCCTGCGATCTCATTGAGACCATTAACCCAACTCTCTTTTCATTTCCCCTAATCATCATCAAACCAAGAAAACCAAAAGACCTAGACAAATCCCCACTTCCCCTGGTGACTTGAATTCTGAAATGAGGTGTGGTGATCAAGAACACTACCCATAACCAGAATTCCATATCCCAACAATCATAACTCTAGAATATCTCGACTATTTCCCAAATAACATGACTCCAATGGAGAGAACCTCCTCTGATACCATTTTGTCACGAACCGAATCTGGACGCCGCCAAAACCGACACCAAACCCAGACCGTGACAAGTCCCGAAGGGCGTTACCGATCCCCACGGGCTGGCACAAGTGCCCGGGTATCATAAAATGATAATTGGGAACGATTTACTCGGGTTTATAAACTTAAAACGACAAAAGAATCCAATGAAACGAATCTGGATTTTTCAAACCAAATAATCTTTTTCAAAAATTCAGAACTGAATTACACAATTTTAAACAATTTTTAAAGACCATTACAAAGGTACAAACCCAAGAAAATACATCCCAAGAACCTCCACATGGAAATAGGCACTGCCCTCAAGCCATCTCCACGACACTCCATCATGATGGACCGCTAAAAAACCGAACCAAAGGCATAAAACATGTACCAAAACCTGTGACATAAAATAAGCAAGTCTACTTACACCCAAAGGTGTAAGTAGGGTGTGAGCGAAAGCCCAGTAGGATACCACCTCTATGAGATTCCATGTGATAAACATTTCATGACAAAAAGCATTGCATGTTTTGTAAATAAGAAATGCTAGTTACAATTTTCTAAAGGATGAAATAATAAATGAAAACAGTTTTCATGTGAGATAATTTTAAAGGAACAAAAATTTTAAAATAAATAACAAAGCTACTGAATTTTCCAGCCAACAATACCGTATACCGATGGTAAGTACAAAGAATCTAATGAGCACAATTAAAAGGAAATAACCTCTAGGCACTAGCTAGATGTGGGTCCCAGGTACCTCGTATCTCGGTGAGAGTAACCACAAAAAATATCTGTTCTCATGCATGAGACAGTAGTAGGGATCATACCCATAACCTAGTGGTCCCCAGTCATCATCATCATTGTTTAGTTAGAGTTGTAAGCGTCAATCTTGCTAAGTGAAACTGAGGCCAAACCCCACGGATTCACTAGCATACTAGTACACGTCCACCCACCTAGATACCCGGGTTTTCCCTTTGTGCTCAAACAAGTTCAACAATCCAAGAAGTATAGTTTTCACATGAAAATATCAATTCCACATCACACATTAACCAAACAGCCCCATGTACATCACACAAGTCAAAAATTCCACTATTCATTCAAATGCATTTTGAAATCAAACTCACACCAAAATTCCCTACAACACTTTTCACATTTCTTTAACACTTACACAAATCCTTTAAATGATTTTATAAAACCATTAAAAGATACTCAACTCACATAATATCCCACACACATGTCACATAATACCCTTCTCACCTTCACAATTCATTTTATCAATAAACTCACACGAAACATCCCACACTCGTGTTTCGCACACAAAAAACAATTTAGTAAAACATTTCGGAAATTTATAAATCATTCTAAAAATGTTTGACATCTCAAATAACCACTTTACCATTCAAAAAACCCACATTAGGTGAACAAACTCACCCAAACAGTACATATACTCCCTTTCCCAACTTTGTTTAACAAAATAAAACATTTTCAATTTTTATAAAACAAACCCAAGAGGTATAACCATTGTTTGCACACTAAACCCATTTCAAACCCCTCATTCAAAATGAAAATCATAACAATGAAAATCCAAAACAGAATTTTCAGCCCTAAAACAACTATTAAAGCACCCCCAAATGTTATAAAAATATATCAAATAATACCACAAAGATACACATGAAAAACACACGTTTTTATAAATCTCCTTCAAAAAGTACAACATGGTTTTACACCTTAAACTCATTCAAAAAAACCTCTTTTCAAGGCCCACATGATAATAAGGAATTAAAAAAACAGAATTGACATCCCCTTTCTAGACTAATAAATCACTTTCATATGTTATAAACTAAACCCAAACATTACCCCAAGAGTCACACATGAAAAGTACACAATTTCAAGCTAAAATACAACTAAAAATTAAATGTTTAACCAAATTCATCAAAAACAGTTTTCAGACCACACACGACAGATTATAAACATACTAAATTAATGAAACAAGCAAGCTAACTCATCATAAAATGGTTACACATGGAATCACCTACCTTTTGAGTCGAAACCCTCATAACTTGGTGTGAAACCTTAAGCACACCACCGCCGCACCACAAGGAAAATAAATCCAGACCTAGACCACCGAATATTGACCCAAAAGATATCAAATCATACCTTAGGATCGAAACCTAACTTCTGGACATGAGGAACTTCAAGAAATATGAAATAAAACTAAAAGAGGATGGAAGGAACCAAGAAAGAATTCCCTTACTTGAAATATCTTGAAGAAATCGGCCCCAATCCACCTAACTATAAATCTCCAAGTACCCAAAACTGATATGGATGTCCGAAGGAGTCATATTAGGTCATGTGGGGGCTGAAATGGGGGGAAAAGGATGAAAATTGAAGGAGTTATGAAAGATTCATTTTACCTCATCAAATCTGGTCGATTTGAGAAAGATTGAGAAAGATCGTCCAAATCCGTGGGGTATATGAGCTCCAAAGAAGCAAACACGATACAGGGGGTGAGGCTGAGGTTTTTGGGTTCGAGTGGGAGGTCGAATCACCAAAAAAACAGTAAAAAACCAATGAGATATTGAAATTTTAAAACAATAATTTAAAGCAGGAAATGGGCTTACGGGCAGGCCCATTACCTTAATTAAAAACCCAAGTCCATCATGTTTTGGGATTTCTATGTGGTTCAAAAGGATATGGTGATTTTAATATATTATGGTATGCCAATTGGGAAGTGGAATGGGTTTAAAATAGTAAAAATTTAAGGAGTTATAGAAGAATCAAAATTTGTTTTTAAATCTAGATTTGGGCTCACGGTTTGGCCCAAATTTTCAAAACCCACCATTTTCACCAAAATGAGTGGTAAACCCCCAAAACAAATCGGTAATGGAAATTAAATGAGTAATGAATTTAAAAAAAATTCATGGTTGTGGAACCTACTAAGTTGTAATCACACCGAACTCAGGTTTCATGATCAGTACTTGAATAGAATTCTTGTTTTTCGGATAGGATAAGGGAAAGGTACTTATGTTAAATAGTTGATATGGGATGGAGAATGGATGAGGGAAGCAGAATTGGTATTGGGGCCTTCTTTGGAGGTATTAGTGTCATTATTTTGTGTTTTGCAATTAATACATGACACATATTTGGCATATCATACCTACTACTTTAGTTTTGGATGTTGTATTACTATTTTATTCTTCATGTGATACTGGTCTTATTCTAGTCATGGTAACATCTTTTGGCTATTTTTTTCTTCAATAAAGTGGTTATAGTCTCCCCATGATCAATATTAGAACCTCGCTACTAGTCGCCAGCCTTTGGTGTATAGGTAGGTGCACCTGTGGTCATGTGACTGACCGATTTGGGGTACCAGTGTGTGGAACCTAGGTCGGGACATCACAAATTGGTATCAACGGAGTTTTTTTTTTCTTTTTTCATACTATTTGGGAAAGGTATAAAATATACTAGGATGAGTTAGTCCTTATTCAAGATATTGTTTATTAGAGGAGATAACCCATGTAAAGAGGTAAAACCCAATTACCTAGGGTGCAATCATTATTGTTGATCTATATTGTTAAAGTTGTATTTTATTTAACCTCCAGTGATGAACCTTTTTGGTGGTGTGATCATTGTTTCAGAGAATTCCTGAGATTCCACTCATTACCCATAATGGACTAATATTTAATTATGCATGCATCATTTTAGGCACTCCAGAATTATTGTGACACGCATCATTTTTAGGCATGCATGGGAAAATAAGGGTTTATGATGAGTTTTTTATATGAACATGAGTTTATTTCTTCTGTAAATATTAATTAAAAAGGTGCCTAATGTAAAACTGAATGTTTTAAAATGATAAAATTTGTAAATAAATGGGTGTATAATAAAGTAATTGAATAATGAGAATGTGTTTACCCTTTTTTATCCATGACCTAGATGTAGGATGGTAAAGGGTAGTGATTGTGCCTCAGTTTTAACCTCATCGAGGGAAATGGGGGAATAACTTATTATAGATTATTATGAATCCATATTATGAAAACGTTTTAATGTTGTGTTATATTTTCTGAGACATGTGTTTGGAATTGTATAAATATACCTCCATGACAATGCTTTTTGAGAGGATGACAAGAGAATACGGCTAAAGATGATCTACAAGTAATGGAACTAGAATCACCAATAGTGATGGGTGAAGAAGTTAGAGATAAATTTTGTGAGAAGTTTTCTCAGTTTAAAATGTTTATAGAGAGAGAACTATGTTAATTTATGAATATTATGTTAGAATAGACAATGAAGTTTTAATTGCATCATGCTCTAATTATTACTGGAAAGGTCAGACCTGAGGAAACTGAGTTCTGGATTGATTCTATATTGACTATACTTGACCACTTAGAAAATACTATTGGGAAGAGATTCAAATTGGATGATTATATGTTACATGTTTAAGAGAATAATTAGTAAGACATATAGAATCATGATGGAAAATTAGACAATATATAGTGGTAGGAATTTTAGGGGAATTTCTTGGAACACTTTGACCCTTAGATGCTCAGGTTGGAGAGAGTAGCTAAGTTTATAAAGATGACATAGGGGAGTATATTACTTATGTAATATGATATAGTCTTTATATATTTGAAGAAATTTATTCCTAAATTGGATGGAGATGAGGCTACTAGGGAAAAGTGGTTTTTGGATGGCCTTAAATGTGATAATAATTCCCAATTGAATATCTTTTGGAAAAATATTTTTTTCTGAAGTGGTAAATCATGCTCTCATTTTTTAGGGGAGCCTGAACGAAGCTTCCATTGGGGTACAAGTAGTTTATGATGGATGGTGTAAAGACCCGTAAAATTCAAGGAAATTTTTTTCTTAGTTTTCTTTGGGATTTTACATGAACGCTGTTTCAGACGACACTTGATTCCGAGGCCCAGTGTGCCCAAAATTTCTATCCGAAGTTTTGCTCGGGTACGTTCAGTGAACGAACGAGCGGGAATTCCTAACTTTTGAACCGATACTCGGAATCGAATTCCAAGGGAACCAATGGAACCGCAGTGCCGATAATTGCTTAGCAACACCTATTGCAGAGTTGCTTTATCACGAGAGTAGATGATAAAAATTGTGGAAGTTTAATTTATTATTATTCTACAATTTTTATTTCTCTTAAAGTGGTTTAAGGCTTGGGTGGAAGTTGGGTAACTACCCAACTTCCCAAGGGAGTTTATGAGGGTGGTGGGACCCACACGAACCCCACCCCTTAAAATTCCTAACTTGTTCAACTTACCTTTAATGATGACAACTTGGCTTGAATTAATTAAGTGAAATTAATTCAAACCTTTGATTTTCAAATACTTATCTTGTGTTAATAAAATAAGTCTTGGGATTATTTTATTTGGGGTTGCAACCTTGTGGTGGAGTTTTTGGGAGAAAAGGCTAAGGACTTGAAGATCTTCTTCGAATTTGACAAAGAACACGAAGAACGCATCGATCTCCGACGAAGAACGACGAGTCCTCAGAGACCGACTACGCGACGCCGTATACCGCGACGGTTCTTCTGCGACATCTTCTTCCGCGACGTCTCTTTCCGCGACGGTTCTTCCGCGACGAATCCTCATTCGACGAACCTCCGTTCAAGCTACGCTCGAGGTAGGAGATTTATTTTATTCGAGATTACTCCCTTAATTTTTATTCTTTGTGAATATGTCCAACTACTATCGTTTAACGAGAGGGGGCCGGACCGCACAAAGACGACCGACCCACCTCCTTTTTCCAGGTTGGATTCTTTTTTGGTTTGAAATGGGAGTGGCATGGTGTCGTTGCACAGCGCAGGATCGTGTGGCAAGAAATGTGCGGTGCCGTCGCATCGTGCCGCGAAATCATACAAGGACGTGATGTCGTCGCGCCGCGTTGGTGAAACCCAAAAATACCGCAGCCGGAGCGGGGCTGCGGCCGGAGCGGGGCCGCGGCGGAGGGGCGCGGTGCCGTCGCACCGCGCCGGATGAACCAGGCCGCGGCCGATTCCGGGCCACCGGTGTTGGCGAAGGAGGAAGGACCGGCCGTCGCCGGTCCTTGTTGGTAAAACCGGCCGGCCGGTGCGGGCCAGCCGGACAAAGGGAAAACCGAGGGATTCAATTCCCCCAGCCGGCCAAGCAAGCGGCCCCATTAATGGGGTCGCGGTTACAAGGAAACCGGGGGGGGTAGCGCCCCCCCCCCCCCCCCCCCCCGCGAGCCGGAACGGCTTGGCTGTTTGGCCGAGCCAACTGGCGCCAGCACGCCGGGTCACCGGTCGGGCCGGGCCGCCTGGCCGGGTCGGGCCCAGTCGGGTCGGGCCGGGTCGGTCCTGGCCCGAAACCCCCGTTTTCGGACCGTCTTCGGTCTTTTGCCCATAACTTGGGATAAGTTTCTCCGATCGATGCACTGTCAGTTGCGTAGAGATCCTGGGAACGATACGGTCGTTTTGGTATATTGCACTCAAGGTTTTGGAATACTTTGGGTTTGGCCGGGTTGGTTCGTACAGGAAACCAACCGGGCCCTCGGAGTAGAAACGCTCATATCTTAAGCTTCAGACGTCCAATTGACGTGCCGTCAACTTTGATTGTTTCCTCTTAATGAGACGAATCATTTGGCTTACTACGCCCGAGGTTTGGATGCAGATGGAGTATGGTCGGGTTGGTTTTGACTTAAAAATCAACCGGGCCCCTGGGATGAAAAAGCCAATAACTCTCAGACCAGGCGTCCGATTGACGCGCCGTCTGCGATGTTGAGTTCCTGTTGATGATACGGAACTTTTGGATACATCAACTCTGGACAATGTGCCAGTTGATGTATCAGCCTCTCGGCTCATGGAGCGGACCCTCCTGAACGAGCTTGCTGTGTGCGGGAACCCTAGAGCTGGCTGCGACTACTACTACTACGACAACTGTACAGAGATCCTCAGTGGATTCGACGATGAAGACTACAGCACTCAGCGATCCTATGTGGATCAGTGCTACCGATCCTATGTGGGTCTGATCCTGTGTGGGTCAGCGCTCAGCGGTTCTGTGTGAGCCAGCGCCTACAGATCCTGTGTGGGTCTGATCCTGTGTGGGTCTTTGCGGGGGTTAGTTACCTACAGATCCTGTGTGGGTCTGATCCTATGTGGTTCTTTGCGGGGGTTAGTTACCTATCGATCCTTTGTGGGTCAGATCCTATGTGGGTCATTTCGGGGGTTAGTACCTTTCAATCCTTTTTTAGTCCGACGACTTAGATGAATCAGTAGATATATCTAATCATCACTATCATCATACGAAAAAGTATACCTGTGTGAGATGAATCCCTTTTGCTTTCCTTTGTGGATTGTGTTGTGGTATCCTGTGTGGATTTACGTTTTTCTTTCCTGTGTGGACTGGGTTGTACTTGGGTTCAGATGTTGGGGTCGAACGAGATTTGATGACTTAGGTATATGTATGGGCATATACCTAAGACGTGTCGGATGTTACTTCGTGATTGTATCTTTCCTTTGTGGATTATCCTTTGTGGATTTTGGGATACCTTAGGGGGTCTTGGGGTCCCTAATGAGTAGCTTATACTCACCCCTGCACGGGCTATGCCCGCACTTCATTGTGTTGGTTGCAGACGACGGACATCGCTGATCGTTGTTGAGGCTTGCGGAGAAGGACAATACCTGGAGGTGGACCACTGGACAGGACGTACTTGGAGCGGTCGGCTAGACCCGAGGAGTGGAGGAGGCTATCTGTTCTCACCCTTCAGGAGGGATTTCTAGTAGACAGCTCGGCGTTGCGGCTTTACTTTACAGTTGTTGTTTTCTCTTTCCAGTTGTACTTTACTTTCAGTTTGGGTTTGTATACTGGCCCAATTACTTTTTCGCACTTACTATTGTACCAGCTTTTACTTTGAGTTTACTTCTTCTGCATTCTTACTCTGTGGTGTTTGTTTACTTTAGAAAGGCAATGGCTTCCCTTTTTACTGGGATTTACGCCTTGGTTCTAGTCGTCAGCCCCTGGCCTATGGAAGGCGGGCTTGGGGTAGTCACGGCACGAGCCCCGAGGACGGGTCGTGACAAATTGGTATCAGAGGAGTTCGGTTCTACCGCAGAACTTGGGACTCTGATCTTTTTCTATGTGAAGCAATAATGTTTAGCATATTGGGTGTGCTTATGAGTCCAGGGAGTCTAGTGTTGGTGCGGCAGCCGACGTATCTGTACACCAGGACCCTGACTTCTGATTTCCGACTTAATGCACGAAAACATTGATTGCATGTGTGTTTCAAGTTCTCTTTGTGATTACTTTGTATCAACTCAACAGGTATACTGTTCTGACCGTGGTGCACCTGTTCCCTTTTCAGGATGGCCCCACGACAGCAGCCAGCTAGGGTTCCGAGAGTTGAGCATGACGACAACCCACCAAGCGACGAGGCCTCAGTGTAGGGCCCTTTGTCAGCTGTGGCACCGGCGGTAGCTCTATCCGCCGAGCCACCGATGCTTCCAGCCCCAGCCGCTGATGATGCACGTCGCCTTAGTTCACTACATGAGTTCTAGCGCTAGCAACCGCCCAGGTTCCATGGGTAGACGGACCCCCAGGCAGCCGAGGACTGGCTGGAGGCAGTGGTGAGAGTTTTTAGGATAGTGCGGACACCAGAAGACCTCATGGTGATCCTCGCAGCGAGCCTACTGCACGCAGCAGCAGGCAGATGGTAGATCTTGATGCTCTAGGTGCACGATGAGGCATCTCTTCTCTGGACAGACTTTGAGAGCCTCTTCCGCTCAGAGTTCGTCCCAGCCACCCTCTGTGCGGTACGCATCCAGGAGCTTCTTCAGCTCCGGCAGGGCAGCATGACGGTCGCCTAGTACTCGGCGAGATTTACCGATCTCTCGCGCTACTCTACAGAAATGGTACGGGACCCATTTTTCCGGGTCCGGATCTTTGAGCAGGGATTGAGACACGAGATCAGGGCATCAATGATCTCCCTCGGTATTCCGACTCATACATGAGTACTGGAGCGAGCCTTTTTGATCGAGAGATTCCTTGCTGAGTCTACACCAGCGCCGAGACCCACCGCAGGGCGGCACGTTGTAGAGCCTTCTGCAGCAGGTAGTCGATAGATGACTCATGGGTCCAGGTAGACCAGACCCTCAGGAAGACGACCTCAGGACACTGGCTCAACAGTGCGGGGCACACAGCGCGGAGCCAGTCTTTCGAGAGGCAGGAAGTTCTACTCGTGCGGGGGGCAGGGCCACATGGCTCGTGACTGCCTGACCCGCCGTGCTGAGGAGTAGTAGACAGTTGAGGGACCACCAAGGCAGAAGCAGAGGGTCGACCGTGGCGGTCTGCAGGGAGCAGGCAGACGAGGTAGAGGAGCTGTCCGAGCAGCAGGTGGTGGGAGACGCTTTGAGGCTTTACCACCACCACCACCAGGAGGTCCACCCTGACCACAGGGAGCTGGTAGGCAGAGACAGGCATAGATCCAGGCAGTAGAGGCCTACGACAACGGCACACCCAAGATGATTCGAGGTACTATCTATGTCTATTCCACCCTTGCTGCAGTACTTATAGACACAAGAGCGATTCATTCTTTCATAGCCGATGCCCTTGTTCGGAGCTCGGAGATTCTGACAGAGCTGTTGGCTCGATCCTTACGGCTAGAGACTCCTATGGGAGCAGACTCGACTATTACGCACTGGTGTCGGCAGTGTGAGCTTACTCTAGGAGGCGAGATATTCGGCTGGGATCTTCTTGTAGCACCGTCAAGGCCTTACGATGTCATCTTGGGCATGGATTGGTTGTCTACATTCCATGCATAGATTGACTATATTAGGCGTAAGGTGCGATGTGTACGCACTGACGGGAGCAGGTTCACCTTCACCGGTGAGAAGGGAGCCTTTGCAGCACAGGAAGGCCTCTCACAGAGGAGAGGACAACCCATCACTCACCAGTTGGCTAGCCTCATCCTAGGAGCTGTTGACGTGCAGAGTCCTAGTTTTCCTGCAGTGGTGGATCAGTTTGCGGACGTCTTTCCCGATGACGTTCCAGGGCAACCTCCTCGTAGAGAGGTAGACTTTTATATTGACCTGTACCCTGGGACAGCCCCGATATCGACTCTAGCATATTGGATGGCCCCCTCCGAGCTTCGAGAGCTACGGGTAGAGTTGGAGGACTTGCAGGGCAAGGGGTTCATCCGACTCAGTGTTTCACCCTGGGCTTCCCCGATTTTGTTCGCCAAGAAGGCGGACGGAAGCTTGCGAATTTGTGTTGACTATCGTCGCTTGAACCAAGTGACAGTAAGGAACAAGTATCCGCTATCAATGATTGATGTCCTCTTAGATTAGCTCAAGGGAGCATGGTGGTTCTCAAAGATAGACCTCAGGTCAGGATATCATCAGCTCATAGTTCGAGACGAGGACGTGCAGAAGACGGCCTTCAGGTGTCGGTATGGCCACTATGAGTTCTTGGTTATGCCATTCGGCATAACCAATGATCCAGCAGTGTTCATGGCCCTCATGAACAGGATCTTTCAGCCATATCTCAATCGATTTGTCATGGTATTCATCGATGACATTTTTATTTACTCGATGACTGAGGAGGAGCACGCCTACCACTTGCGGGTTGTACTAGACACACTCCAAGAGCATCAACTTTATGGAAAGCTCTCGAAGTGTCAGTTCTGGATAAGTGAGGTCCACTTCTTGGGACACGTCATCTCTGAGGCAGGAGTTGCAGTAGATCCTGCAAAGATCGAAGCAGCGCTAGCTTGGGAGCCACCCAGGAGCGTGACGGAGGTGCGGAGTTTCTTGGGACTAGCTGGATACTATCGTAGATTTGTGCCAGACTTCTCCAGAGTTGCGGCACCACTCTCAGCTCTGACGAAGAAGGGGAAACCATTTGTATGGTCAGACAGATGTCAGCAGAGCTTCCGGGAGCTGAGACAGAGATTGACCAGCGCACCTATCTTGAGGTTGCCTGAGGAGGGAGTATGGTACGTAGTCTACTACGATGCATCAGGGACAGGACTCGGATGTTTCCTGATATATGAACGGACCGTGATCACCTATGGATCACGTCAGTTGAGGTCGCATGAACAGAACTACGCTACCCATGACCTGGAGTTAGCAGTAGTGGTCTTCGCTCTAAAGACATGGCGACACTACCTGATGGGCGAGCGTTTTACAGTCTTTTCCGACTATCAGAGTCTCAGATACATCTTCTCTTAGAAGGACCTAAATCTGAGACAGCGGCGATGACTCGAGTTCCTCCAGGACTATGACTTTGAGATAGTCTATACTCCTGGGAAGGGGAACGAGGTAGCTGATGCTCTCAGCAGGAGGACATGCATTCAGCTACTTGAGAAGGAAACAGAGCAGCTAGCCTCTTTGCAGATATCCTTCATGGATAGAGATGGAGCAGCCTTCCTCCAGTATCTCACAATCACTCCTCCACTACTGCAGCAGGTCAGAGAGGCACAGCGTGGGGACGCTGACTGTGAGACGCGGCATACACAGATATCCTCAGGACAGGCACCTGATGGTTTCTCCTTTGGAGTAGAGAACAACATCCTTCTCAAAGGACATACCTTGGTACCAGCCGTTTTACAAGAAGAGGGGATAATAGAGTTTCACACTTCTCCCTTGGCGGTACATCCCGAAGTGGCAAAGATGTACTAGGACCTCAGACGATAGCACTGGTGGCCGGGCATGAAGAAGGTTGTGTCAGAGTTCGTTTCTCGATGCCTCACCTGCCTGCAGGTGAAGACAGAGCACCAGGTACCAGCAGGCTTAGTACAACCCTTAGAGGTCCCGGAGTGGAAGTGAGACTGGATATCTATGGACTTCGTGACTGGACTTCCACGCACTTCCAGAGGTCACGACTCCATTTGGGTGATTTTCGACCGAATCACCAAGTCGGCTCACTTCTTACCTATCAGAGAGAAGGGCTCAGTGGAGAGCTTGGGACGACTTTAAATTCAGGATATTGTGCGGCTTCATGGTGTGCCACCATCTATTGTCTCCGATCGCGATGCCCTTTTTACTTCCAGGCTTTGGAAGGGGTTGCAGGAGGCAATCAGGACACAACTACGTCTAAGCACATGCTTTCACCCTCAGATAGATGGTCAGACGGAGAGGACCATTCAGACTCTCGAGGACATGCTCCGCGCATGTGTCCTCGACTTTGGTCGCAGCTGGGAGGACCACCTACCCTTGGTGGAGTTCGCGTACAACAACAGCTACCACTCCACTATCGGGATGGCACCATACGAGGTGTTGTACAGCTGACCTTGCAGATCTCCTTTGTGCTGGACAGACCCTGGGGAGTCAGCACTTATGGGACCGGAGATGGTCCAGGCCACGACAGAGAAGGTCCAGGTCATCCAGGAGCGGATGAGGACAGCTCAGAGCCAGCATAAGTCATATGCTGATAGGAGGAGGAGGCCACTAGAGTTCGAGGATGGTGACCACGTCTTCTTGCGTGTCTCACCTCAGCGTGGAATACGGGAGATTTGGCCAAGGTGGAAAGTTGTCTCCATGCTTCATCGGACCATTCCTGGTCCTCGGCAAGATTGGCGAGGTGGCTTATCACCTGGCTCTACCAGCTCAGTTGCACCGGGTGCACGACGTCTTCCACGTATCTTAGTTGAGGAGATACGTGCATGACCCGACGCATATCATTGACCATGGGGAGCTTGACGTTGGTGATGGGGAAACTTTTTCAGAGGTTCCAGTGGAGATCGAGGATCGACAGGAGCAGGTCCTGCGTGGACGGTCAATTCCTCTAGTGCGCATCAGATGGAAGCAGGGGAACCTCCAGGAGAGCACTTGAGAGAGGGAGGCTCAGATGCATGCTCAGTACCCACATTTGCTTCCCTAGCTTATGATGCATCTTTACGGGGATGTAAATCCCTCAGGTGGGAGTAATGTAAAGACCTGTAAAATTAAAGGAAAATTTTTTCTTAATTTTATTTGGGATTTTACATGAACGCAGTTTCAGACGGAACTTGATTCTGAGGCCCGGTGTGCCCAGAATTTCTATCCGAAGTTTAGCTAGGGTACGTTTAGTGAACGAACGAGCGGGAATTCCTAACTTTTGAACCGGTACTCGGAATCGAATTCTGAGGGCACCGATGGAACCGCAACGCCGGTAATTGCTTAGGAACCCCTGTTCTGGAGTTGGGTTATCACGAGAGTAGATGATAAAAATTGTGGAAGTTTAATTTATTATTATTCTAAAATTTTTATTTCTCTTAAAGTGGTTTAAGGCTTGGGTGGAAGTTGGGTAACTACCCAACTTCCCAAGGGAGGTTATGAGGGTGGTGGCGCCCACACGAACCCCACCCCTTCAAATTCCTAACTCCCTCAACATACCTTTAATGATGACAACTTGGCTTGAATTAATTAAGTGAAATTAATTCAAACCTTTGATTTTCAAATACTTATCTTGTGTTAACAAAATAAGTCTTGGGATTATTTTATTTGGGGTTGCAACCTTGTGGTTGAGTTTTTGGGAGAAAAGGCTAAGGACTTGAAGATCTTCTTCGACTTCGACGAAGAACGCGAAGAACGCATCGATCTCCGACGAAGAACGCCGAGTCCTTGGAGACCGACTACGCGACTTCGTATACCACGACGGTTCTTCCGCGACGTCTTCTTTCGCGACGACTCTTTCCGCGACGGTTCTTCTACGACGAATCCTCGTTCGACGAACCTCCGTTCATGCTACACTCGAGGTAGGAGATTTATTTTATTCGAGATTACTCCCTGAATTTTTATTTTTCATGAATATGTCCAACTGCTATCGTTTAACGAGAGGGGGCCGGACCGCACAAAGACGGCCGACCCAGCTCCTTTTTCCATGTTGGATTCCTTTGTGGTTTGAAATGGGAGTGGCACGGTGTTGTCACACCACGCGGGATCATGCGGAAAGAAATGCGCGGCGCCGTCGCACCGCGCCGCGAAATCATACAGGGACGCGACGCCGTCGTGCCGCGTCGGTGAAACCCGAAAATACCGCGGACGGAGCGTGGTCGTGGAAGAGGGGTACGGTGTCGTCGCACCGCGCTGGACGAACCAGGTCGTGGCCGGTTCCGAGCCACGGTGGAGCAGGGTGACCGGCGGCCGGTTCCGGGCCGCCGGTGTCGGCGAAGGATGAAGGACCGGCCGTCGCCGGTCCTTGTTGGCAGAACCGGCCGGCCGGTGCGGGCCGGCCGGACAAAGGGAAAACCAGGGGATTCAATTCCCCCGGCCGGCTAAGCAAGCGGCCCGATTAATGGGGCCGCGGTTAAAGGAAAACCGGGGGGGCACCCCCCCCCCCCCCCGCAAGCCAGAACGGCTCGGCCGTTTGGCCGAGCCAGCTAGCGCCAGCGCGCCTTGTCATCGGCCGGGCCGGGCCGACCGGGGGGGCTCGGGCCTGGGCGGTCCGAGGCCGAAAACCCTGTTTTCGGACCGTCATCGGTCTTTTGCCCATAACTTGGGCTACGGACCTCCGATCGACGCACCATCAGTTGCATAGTAATCATTGGAACGAGACGGTAGTTTCGGTATATCGTACTCAAGGTTTTGAAATACTTTGGGTTTGGCCGGGTTGGTTCGTACACGAAACCAACCGGGCCCTCGGAGCGGAAACGCTCATATCTTAAGCTTCGGATGTCCGATTGACGTGCCGTCGACTTTGTTGGTTTTCTCTTGATGAGACGGATATTTTGGATTACTCCGCCCGAGGTTTGGATGCAGGTGGAGTACGGTCGGGTTGGTTTTGACTTAAAAACCAACCGGGCCCCTGGGACGAAAAATCCAATAACCCTCAGACCGAGCGTCTGATTGACGCGCCATCTGCGACGTTGAGTTCCTATTGACGATACAGAACTTTTGGATACATCATCTCTAGACTATGTGTCAGTTGATGTATCAGCCTCTCGGCTCGTGGAGCAGACCCTCCCGAACGAGCTTGCTGTGTGCGGGAACCCTAGAGCTGGTTGCGACTACTACTACTATGACGACTGTACAGAGATCCTCAGTGGATTCAACTGCGACGACTACAGCACTCAGCGATCCTATGTGGATCAGTGCTACCGATCCTGTGTGGGTCCGATCCTGTGTGGGTCAGCGCTCAACGGTTCTGTGTGAGCCAGCGCCTACAGATCCTGTGTGGGTCTGATCTTGTGTGGGTCTTTGTGGGGGTTAGTTACCTATAGATCCTGTGTGGGTCCGATCCTTTGTGGGTCTTTGCGGGGGTTAGTTACCTATCGGTCCTTTGTGGGTCAGATCCTATGTGGGTCTTTGCGGGGGTTAGTACCTTTCGATCCTTTGTGGGTCCGACCACTTAGATGAATCAGTAGATATATGTGATCATCACTATAGTCATACGAAGAAGTATACCTGTGTGAGCTGAATCCCTTTTTCTTTCCTTTGTGGATTGTGTTGTGCTATCCTGTGTGGATTTACGTTTTTCTTTCTTGTGTGGATTGGGTTGTACTTGGGTTCGGATGTTGGGACCGAACGAGAATTGATGACTTAGGTATATGTATGGGAATATACCTAAGCCGTGTCGGATGTTACTTAGTGATTGTATCTTTCCTTTGTGGATTATCCTTTGTGGATTTTGGGAGGCCTTCGGGGGTCACAGGGTCCCTACTGAGTAACTTATACTCACCCCTGCACGGGTTATGCCCACACCTCGTTGTGTTGGTTGCAGACGACGGACATCGCTGATCGTGGTTGAGGCTTGCGGAGCAGGACGATACCTGGAGGTGGACCACTGGACAGGACGTACTCGGAGCGGTCGGTTGGACCCGAGGAGTGGAGGAGGCTATCTGTTCTCACCCTTCAGGAGGAATTTCTAGTAGACAGCTCGGCGTTGCGACTTTACATTACAGTTGTTGTTTTCCCTTTCCAGTTGTACTTTACTTTTAGTTTGGGTTTGTATACTGGCCCATTTACTTTTTCTCACTTACTGTTGTACCATATTTTACTTAGATTTTACTTCTTCTGCTTGCTTACTCTATGGTGTTTGTTTACTTTACAAAGGCAATGCCTTCCCTTTTTACCGGGATTTACACCTTGGTGCTAGTCGCCAGCCCCTGGCCTATGGAAGGCGGGCTTGGGGTAGTCACGACACGAGCCCCGAGGATGGGTCGTGACAGATGGTTGGAGGTATTACTTCAAATAGAATTAAGTTTCATTATATTAATGTTGACCAGAGAAGTGAAAAAAGAATAGAAAAGGGGAAATATTAGTTAAATAGGATATTACTTGAGTGATGTGTCACTAGTATGTTAGGTTAGGTCACCTTTGTAGGTAGTTCCCCCAACAACTGGTAGAGTTCTAAGACTATATTAGGATGAGACATCTACATAGGTTCTATAGGATTCCATGATTGATGGGTAATTATGGAAGAGTTAAGAAGAATCCAAGTGTTGGGATGGGGTCTCCAACCCCATATCAGTCTGGAAGTTATTGTTCTTCTTGATGTGGTGGTCGAGGAAGTGGATGGGGTACTTCTATGCAAGGGAACCCATATCAGCATATTAGTTTAGTTCAGAGACTCAGAATGTGTCACAGGGAAGAGGAGTAGCACATATACATATATTTCAGTATATAATTGTGGATAGCGAGGTTAGACAATCTACATATAGAGGTATTATTCTTGTAGATTAAAAACTTTATAGTTCCTTATTTGATAATGGTGCCTCTAATTATTTTATATCTTCACAACTTGTAAATGGTTTGAGTCTGGCAGTGGAGTTTGTGAGTGACATGATAATGATCGATATAGCACTGATAGTATGGTTGAGAGACATTGGTTTGTGCCAGGGGTGTTCTCTTGAGATTGGGGAGTAACAATTCAGTTGGGATATTTACATTATTTATATTTATATCTTTGAACAAATAATGGTTATTTACTGGTTAGTGTAATACTAATCCCAAATAGATTTCAATTTAAGGATATTGACTTTTATGTATTTTGAGGGTGACAACAATAGTCACTGTGGAGAGTTGGATATCATTGTGGTCCATGTAAGTCCAGTTCATCATCAACTGGGGGAGCTCACCACACATGTTTCCAATCTATTGTTAGATGAAAGAGGTTAAATTAACAATGTATTTCTACCTATAGTGGATTAGTTTTGAGATGTGTTTTGTAAATATTTATCAAGGCTTCCACCTAAGAGACATGTAAGATTTATGATTGAGCTCATGATTGGGGATGATCCTGTTTTTATTCCACTCTATATAATGGAACTAATATAACTTTAAGAGCTTAATACTAAACTGGAAGAGTTTATGGATAATGGGTTTATCCATTCGAGTATGTCACCTTGGGGTTATCCATTTTTTTTTTCAAATAAGTCTAACAGAATGTTCTGTTTTTGTGATGTTTATTTGGATGTTGAATCAGATTGCTGTGAAGAATGAGTATACTATTTGGTGTATTAAAAATTTATTTTATGAGTTGAGAGGAGCTTGTGTTTTCTATATGATTGACTTCAGATCAGGGTATCATCAGTTGAATGTCCGACCTTATGACTTAGCTCATACATAATTTTGAAGAATTTATGGTTTTTATGAGTTCTTTATAACGCCGTTTAGGTTGATGAATGCTCTAGAAGTGTTTATGGCCTTTATGAATAGAATCTTCCCCCTACCAAGATTACATTTTGGTAGTGATTGTGGGTGAAATCTTGGTTTACTCAAATAATCATGACGATTATGTCCAACATAGTGAAATCATTTTGAGCACACTAAGAGAGAA
This sequence comes from Viscum album, assembly GCA_963277665.1. Lineage (NCBI taxonomy): Eukaryota > Viridiplantae > Streptophyta > Magnoliopsida > Santalales > Viscaceae > Viscum > Viscum album. Next base: position 958,302,522 of record OY728138.1, on the reverse strand, counting down.
TCATCTACACACCAAGATAACTATGTTCCAATTACGTATTGATTGGGTAAATTTCATGGGTCACAATATCTTAGAGGAATGTGTGTTTGTGGAACCAAATAAGGTTTAAGTAGTGGTTTTTGGGGAGAATCCTAATAATGTTTTCTATATATGTATATTTCTAGGATTAGCTAGATATTATCAAAGGTTCATCTAGGGAATTTTCTTATTTGAAGAACCACTTTCAAGATTTACCAAGAAGAGAGTTATGTTTGAATTTTCATGATCAATTTAGAATTATTTCTAGTAGTTGAAGAAGAACATGAAAGTGGAACCAATATTTATCCAACCCGATCATGGTGAGGATTAAATGGTGTTTTTTGATGCTTCTAGGATCATTCTAGGAGAATTTTTTATGGAGGGAGATCAATTTCTGTCATATGGGTCATGGATGTTGAGGCCAAATGAATGTAATTACCCTACACATGTTCTCAAGTAACCTGTAGTTGTTTATGACTTGATGTTTTGGTGGTATTATCTGTTGGGTGAAATGTTTATTGTGTATACTCATCAAAAGATATTAATGTATAAATTTTCATATGGATATTTTAATCTCCTAAATAGGAGGTGGGTTGAGTATATGTAGTCATTTTATTTTGAACAAGAATATATACCCAATAAGGGAAACTTTGTTTATAATGATTTGATCCAAAAAACACAAAGCATAGAAGTTCATGATTCTAGTTCAGAGTGGAAGATGATGACCTTGTTTGGAAGACATGTAGGTTTTGGTTTATGAGATATAGAAGCATATAAATCTCATATCTATAATTATGGAGTGTTCAATTTTTAGTCAGATCAGGTAAATGTAGTATCAGGATCTAGAAAACATTTTCCTCTATGGGAAATCCTTCAAATTGGAGAGTCACCTTCAGAATGGATCATATATGAGGATGAGATCGTCTATGTTAGGAATAATGTTATTGTGCCTCTGATTATGTGAGAGGATATAATGAATGGGATTCATGCATTCAATTGGGCTATGCATCTTGGTTTGACCAAAATGTACTGTGAATTCCATTGATTGTATTGATGGAGAGGAATGAAAAAAAATATTTCATGGTTTGTGACATGATGCTACACCTTCCAATAGGTGAAGGTTGAGCATCAATGACCTAGTGGTTTACTACAACCATTATCCATTCAAGAATGAAATTGGGATGGTGGTACTATGGAATTTTTTGTGGTTCTCCCAAGGATGCCTCAGAAGAATGATTCTATTTGGGTGGGTGTGGACCAACTGAAAAAAATATCACATTTAATGCCAATTTGGGAGACATTCTCAATAGATTATTTATGAGATTTGTGTTTTAGGGAGATATTCTATCTATAGGGGATGTCCAAAAATATTGGTTATACCATTACTCATGCTTTGCTTCATGCTTATTTTAGGGCTTACAAAAGGTTATTGTTACATAGGTTTGACTAAGTATGAAATTCCACCCACATACAGATGGGTAGTCATAACATACAATATAGGTGCTAGAGGATATTATTTTGGTGTGTGCCCTAGACTTTGGTGGGTCTTGGGAGCAATAAATAGCTTTAGTGGAGTTCTACAATAACAATTGTTATCAAGAAACTATACATATTGAAACATATGAGGTAATTTATAGTAGTCTATGCAGATCACATCAATGTTGGATGGAGATAGGTGAGTCAGAGCTATTGGGACTGAGTCTCATTCTAGAGACGTCAGAATAGGTTCAGTTAATTAAAAAAATAATGGATACTACTTATAGAGTAGACAGAAGGTATATGCTGATTGTCATTGATGACCCCTAGATTTTGTAGTGGGTGATCACATGTTCATTTGGTTTTCATATTGATTTGTTCACCATTGGATTTAGAGATAGGGAAAGTTGGCACCTAGGTTTGTTGGACCATTTGACATTGTAGATATAATCAGGTCGTTGGCATACCAATTGGCTCTTTTATATAGATATAGTTCTATTCATGATGTTTTTCATGTTTGAAAACTTCAGTGGTATCACACCGACCCTTCTCATATGATTTATGTAGATGATTTTTGAGTTTGAGATTGATGTGTCCTTTGAGGAGCATATGGTATTTGTGTGGGATCATAGTGAGAAAGTGTTACAGGTAAGGAAGGTGTTGATAGTTCATGTATTGTGGTAACATGGATGTTTTCTAGAGGAAACATTTGGTAGAGAAGTAGATATATAAGATTAGTGGTCATATATTTTTTACACTAGAATAATAGATATTTTTGGAAGTATATCTCAAGGATGAGCTATTATAAGGTGGGGAGATTGTAAGATCCTAACCTTTTTAGAGATTTCTTGGGCCCATTTACAAGTAATATTTTTTCACTGTTCTACTTTTATCTGGTATGGGTTTTAACTTGGGTTGTTTTTGTATAAATTTGAAAAATTTTGGATAGAAGTGGGGCAGTTCATCATTGGCACATGGTTTGACCCAACCTTGATCCCAGGATAGAAAACAATGTGAACCTAAACAAAGGGAATTTTCATAGCTAGCTCATGGTTTTTAAAACCATAATCTATCTTAGTAGTAACCGTAAAACACATGTAGGTGAGCTATACGATTAGGCACAAAATTAGGGAAAGTCATGCACCTCTTATAAGAAACTATGTGTGCATAAATGTAAACCTCCAAAAAATTAAACTAAAATCAAGACCCCCTGTATAAATCCATAATCACCCCACTGAGACCTAAACAGATTCCTACAAAATTTAGAGTCTTCGGGATGAATTCCAAGGTATTTAAGCCACTATTCTTGATGAATTTAAGATTAGTTGACAAATCTACACCTCTCATGTTAAGATATTCTCATTTCCTATGGTTTACTCCCCCCCCTCTCTCTCATATTACTCTACTCTTTTAAATAGATATTTTCCATTGTTAGTAATCTATCTATATATATCTTTTCATGAATCTAATTTGTTTTATCTTGGATCTAGATTTTAGATCAAGATATTGTTCTTCATTATGATCTTGTTTTTTAATCTTCAATTAGGGATTTCCATTGGTGAGGCTTCATCAATAATCTTGAGGTAGGTGGTATAAATTTTGAATCCCACAATCTTGATTTAATTATATGTATGTAATTGTGTAAATTTAATTTCCCTGATTGGGTAATTGAATTAGAAATTGAATAGATTTAATCTAATTTCTATGTGACAACGAATTTGGTTAAAATTGGGAAATTTAAATTAGTGGAATTGGATTAATTAATAAGTTAATTAATTAATGGAATATTGTTATTCTAGAGTTTATGGGATATTGGGATTTTCTAATTGTTCATTTAATGTGATTATGAATTAACTGACAGGGATAATTATGATATGGATAACATGACCTTAATGGGTTAATGGGTTATATGATTTGAATATTGAAAAATAGTTTAATAGTAAATTATTAATATTATTTCATGTGATTAAATTATTAAACCATGATTGTTTTGATAATTGAAATGGTATACATGATGTTAAATGTGATAAGACAGTCAATGTTTATTAACCCTATTAAATTCGATATATGTGATATATGTGTGATTGATTGAAATATGAGTGTTGTAAATGGAATGATGCTCAAAATACCCATCTGTTATTGATTGATATATGAGTGTGAGACACATACTAATGCTCCACATATCCATATGTGATTGACTAATAAATGGGGTGTGAGATAGGGAATGATGATCTAAATACATATGGGGTTCTGTACATGACATTCTAGGCCCAAAATGTCTGCATTGGACTATGGTTCCAAGTATCCATGATATTAAATTGAACAAAAATGGATAATGAACACCCATGTGTTATAATGATTTTTGTATTAAATATGTTTTATTGTTCAGACTCCATCATGAGCTGAAGCAGGTATTGAGGGTTTATGTGTCCTCAAGAACTTGAGGGTTTATGTTGTTAAATAAATAATAAATTAAATGTAAACTATTTTCTTTGTTGCTGGTATTTTGTTATTTATAAATTTTCATACACTATTTTGGTTGGATATTATTTTAGACATCGTTTGTGGTGGACAACTGAGTTGTACTCACACCCTACTCGGGATGCCAGATAGGTACCCAAATAGTCTTTATGTTTGTAGGACATGATAGGGATGACTTCCCTATGTTATATAGATGATATATGGTGGATCATTGATGAGGGAACCGAACTTGTTATCGAGATCCACATCGGAGTTTTTGGTACCAGTCTTTTGGGTTCTTCATTTTACAATTGATATGAATATGGAATGTCAAACCTACTACTTTAGTTTTGGATGAGTTTTTCTATTCTATTCATTGTGTCATACTATTCAAATTCTTGTTATGGTTATATACGTTAGATATTTTTTATTTATTTCCACTGTTTTCCTACTTTGATAAAGATGTTATAGTCTCTTTATGATCGATATTAGACCCTCATTACTAGTCGGCAACATCTGGTGTATAGGGAGACATGCCTAAGGTCATGTGATCGACTGGATTGGGGAACCATTGTGTGAAAACCGGGTCTGGACATCACCTAATACATGCACATATGGTTCTATGGTTATCCATCGAATTCATTCTGAAATTGAATCTATATTTTCAGTGTATTCCTTAAAAATATGGTCTCAAAACTATCCTATAAACTATTGATTTTCTGTATTAGATATTCAGTTTTAATCCCTTTATGGATTAAAATTCCTAATAATTAATTTTTGGGATTCAACATATGGTGCAACCTCTAAAAAATTAAGAAAAACATAAAGGTGACCCTGCCCCCACTCTGTAATATTAATGGTAAAAACTTATATTCCAAAAATTCCTTCACAAAAAATCCACACAGTGTAAAGATATTTCGATAGACCAATGATTTCCATATCTAATAGGTAATAATTATATAATTCAATGGATTCCTTAACAACATATCACTCTGAAATACATCTTTATGGCCGACGTCAATTTTTAACATAACCTTTCAAAATCATCATATACCATTTACTTGGGTATGTCCATCATTAATGTATATGACTACATAGATGAATTACTGATACCAAGTGGACAATCATATCAAAGAATACTGACAACAAGAACATACTAAATTCACATAATATGAAAAAAAATTCCCTTTTTCATAGTTTGAAAATTTTCTAGGTTTATAAAATTTCTACATATATATTTGAAAAAAAACAGATATTGGTTAATATATGATTAACATGCTTGGTAAAAATGAAATATAAATCTACTAGCATTAGACCATATATCAAAACATTAAAGTCATGTGATTCGAAACATTTTAAGTTCAATTAAGTCATTGAAATGATATTCATGATATTTGTTGATTACCCCTATGGAACCATTACATCATTCAATAATTTACAAAACTAATATCTCAATTTCCTATAAATTGTGTAAGAAAATGGAGGATAAAAGGTTCATTTTTCACTCTTCACATGCACCAACTCTTCCCATATCCCCATGTTAATCATGTCTAACCTATCCTTAATTTCATCCTTTGTTTCATTAAGTGAATTTAGTAACATTAAAATGAAACTATCTCATACATTTTTTTCACACGGATGACATCATAAATATTAATAATGTATAAAAAAGTATAGTATGGTATTCTAAAAAATGATCCCTTTTTTCAACTAGTTTATGTAAGATTTAATTTTTTTTACCAAAGGTAGTGTCTATATCATTTACATTGTCAAATAATTGATAATCTATTAGTAGAGAATATTTTGTACGTTCTTCTAAACTCCCATCGAATGATGTTATCCAAGATCATAACTTATGTCACTGGGGTATAAATCTATGATGTTCAAGAAAAAAAGTTTTTGATGAATGTTTGAAGATAATTGATTTTCTACCTTGTTCAAAAATATGATACACTTGAGTTACATTAATGTTATATCTTGAAAAATTAACATAATATGTAAATTCATTTATCACCCCATACAACATGTCTCTAAAAGTGAAATCATCATTTCTTTAAGAATTATAAAATGTACCACCAGAATCCCATAAAAATTTAAATTCTTCAATCAATGGATCCAAATAAATATCAATACCCTTAACCAGTTATTTTGGTCTGGATATAAGAAGAGATAACATTATGTAATTTTTTTTATTCATAACAACAATGGAATGTTATAATTTACAAATATAACTATCCATATACCATGATTTCTTTTTTGAAAACCAAAAGTATTCACTCCATATATAGATAGTTTAAGACTACGGTTTCTTAGATCATTTTCAAATTCAATATTCTCATAATTAGTTCTATTCCACTTAGGAGATTCTGGTGCGAGGTCAATTTTTCCATATATATTTCTATTAACTGGATTCCATTTCAATTGTCTTGTAGTATCCTTAACTCTATAAAGGCTCATAATCTTTGTAATGATTGGGAAGTTCCCTGAAACTTTTGTACAACCTGATTCTTCTTTCTTGTATCAAGAAGAACGACACTTTGGTAAATTTTTATGGGATTTTTTGTCCTTTTTAAATAGTATACATTCATTTGGATAGGAATTTATTCTTTTTGAGATCATACCCATTGAAAAAAACATTAATTTAGTCATATGTTCATAATGTAAGCTCATTATCTTATGGAAGAATATCATTTAAGAGAGAAAGTAGTTCAAAAAAATAGGCATTACTCTATCTGTTTCTATCTTTTAAATTATATAGATTCAATATTGCTGAAAATTCTATTTAGTTAGTGTAACAAACATATAATTTCACCTTTAAATAGATATTTAACTTATCAAAAAAATTTATACCATCACAACGTTCATGTTAAACTTTCATTTTTATTTCCTCAATATGATCTTCATCGCCATTCAAACCTGAAATCATATCCTCAATATGATCATCATCATTTTTCACACATGGAATCATATTTGATGATCCATAAAACATAGTCATACCCCAATCACTAGATAAATTAATTTTTCCCCATGTTTATTCCAAAATTTATAACTTTGATCTATTATATGATAGATTAATTGTTTTTCCAACATTTTTGGAATAATTAGTCTTGAATAACAACAAAATTAACACTGACGAAAATTTCAGAAGGTTCATAGGTATAATCCTTTATAAACATGAAGAACTATCTAACCTTATCCTCATACTATTTTGAAATATGATTAGAATCCATCCATTTTTTATTCTTATCCATCATAGTTGATTCAGTAATATTAATATTTAAAAAAATAAAAAAAATACACAAAAATTATAATCATGGAACCCATAAACTGTTATTCCTAATGAATCATTTATACTACATGAAGTCATTTTTATTTTATAATAAGAGACGAATGATGGGTATTGAAATTATTTGGTAGTGGTGGAAATCATTTAAGGAAAGGAATATATGATATCTAAAAAGTTAGAAATAATCTAATTAAATATTATCAATTGAATAACATATAGATCTATCATAGGATTAATTTTAATATATGTTGTATGATTAAACAAATGAAAAAAATCCAAATAAGGTAGAGAGAACTTGAAATCAACAAGAGGTAGAAGTTGTTATTTATTCATTTTTTCACTTTGTACATAGTGGGATATGTTTTGTTTTAGTGATAAGATCTTTAGGATCTGAATCTGAATTTTTTTCAGATGATGAAAATTTTTATAGGGCCCAATCACATGGTCTAGGGAACCCACTGTTTGAAAAAACTCTTGAATTTAACTTAAATAAAGCATAAATCTTGATTTGGGGCTCCCATGTTCTATTCCTATTTAATTAAGATCATGTTTTATCAAAGTTGAATTCAACATCCCATTCTAAGACATTAAATTCCTCAAAAACAACATTCCACTTTAAGACAATAAATTTCTTAAATCAAATTAAAAAATTTCAAACAACCCAACAAACATAAAAACCCACAAATATCATCATAAAAAATATTTAAACAATTAAATAACATTTTATACAACATGGAATGATAGTAAAACCAAAAAAAAATCGAGGAATTTTAATTTGAAATGACCAAAATAAAATTAATATACCATTTTGAGAATCCCATTTTAAGACCAAAATTTATAATCCAAGTTCATGATATAGAATTTCAGTTTTAGAAGCACTCTGTTTTCCTTACACATGTATGAATTTGTAAAATAGACACCACTCATATTTTTTTACCATATTCCCAAATCATCTTGTGAAGATATGAAGTAGTGTATCTATATTTATATCTATGTAATCTTTAATTAATTCCATCATTAACTATCAATAAAAAACATTTCTTTTGTATCTTGGGAATGCAATATATAAATCAACTATAATTTTCATGAACTAAAAAATCCTTTGAGACAATATCATGAACCATTAAATAACTTCAAGTACTATTAATTTTTATATAATGAATAACAATATCAAGAAGATAAACTTGTGTTAACTAGTCAGCATGTAGTACAACATGTTGGAGTTCAAAAATAGTGGAGGTGTTAGGCATCCTAATTCTCATTGTGTGGGATTTATTTTTTAGCTACATTGGCATTGGAGAAATGACATATATTATGTTGACATAGTTTAACTCTATTGGTGGTAATGTAATATGTGTTCAATTGTGATGTAATATATACTCCTAAAGACATTTAAGTAATTTACGCAACCCATGTTATAGATATATCATAACATCATGTTCATTGATACATGAGAGTTCATTATACATGTAACATAGCATAATTTCTTGGCATGACCTATGATATGTTGATATCATAATACTCATTCTCCAATTGTCATAGATGGCGTAATACTAGATTCTTAAAATTTACTTTAGAAGACTCACTTGATCTTTACTTACACACCACTACTTTTTTCATGCAAGCCTCTTATACACCCTCAATATCTCTTTTACTGATGCACATCTATAATCCATGTTCATAACCTAATTGTTCATACCATATCACATGAGTAAAATATAAAAAAATAAATATCCATAAAAAATATATATAATAATAATAATTTTAAAAAATATTAAAAAATACAATTAAAATATAAAAACTTATTAATTCCATAACAAGATAAAATTATTAAGAACAAACATAAAACAAAAAATAGGGAATATAAATAAAGAGTACGTGTATAAGTGTTAAAAGTATCATGAAATAATTTTTATCAAGTTCTATAAATATAAAAAATTCGAACAAACCATGAACAATAAATTAATCCCATTTCATGAATCCTATAAAAAGTTTAAAATTTTTATGTGATATTGAAATGATTGAGGATTTCTTATCTAGTAATGGAAGAAAATGTATAGAATTTTTTGATTTTAATCCATGGTAGTAGGAGGTATACTAGGAAATTGGAGCCTATTACCATATTTTCACCATAAAAACGTTGATTACTTCTCATTTTTGGACCTCAGGTTACATGATAAGTGGGAAAATCTTTTTCAGTACATTCCTAGGAGCTCTATAAAATTAGAGAGATAGATAGTGGTGAATTAATGAAATAAACATGAAGTTGAGGGAGAGGGTAAACCAACAATGACTTGAGGTAAGGAATATTGGATATAGAATCCACAAGGTAGATCAAGGAAAAATAAAATCACTCATGTGTGTTGTTCAACCAATTTTGGAAAAAAATGATGTTTGAGGGGGAGTGAGGGATCACAAGTGATAATATAACTTGGCTTTTAAAGATGTCGATTCATTCGATACGATTGAGGGGGAGCGATGAAAAAGATTTAGTTATGTGAGAGGTTGAATGGTGCGAGTGAGGAGAACCATGTTAGGGTTGTATTTAAATTATCGGGAAGGGTTTTATCATCACTTGTAAAAAATGTTGATAAAGAATGGTTTTATCATCACTAAAATAATAAGCGCTGATAAAACTCATCATTATCATTGTTAATAAAGCACTGATAAAGACTTATTTTTAATAATATAATTACTATATTTAAAAAATGTATATAATTATAAATAAATATAAATAAATATATTTGTAAATATATTTAAATAATTATAAATATGTCTTTATAAATATAATTATAAATAAATATAAATATATACAAAAATTTATAATTATAAAAAAATATTTATTTATATAATTACAAATATATTTAAATAATTGTAAATGTGTAATTATAAATATATTTATAGATATATATTTATGATTATAGTAATAAAGAAAAATATTTATAAACATTTGTATACAATTATAAGTATATATATATATAATTATTTATAATTATATAATTAAATAAATATGTAATAATAAATAAATATAAATAATTATCAATATATAAATATATTTATTAATAAAATATATTTATTATAATTTATAATTATATATATAATTATAATTAAATAGAAATATATTTATAAATATTTGTAAATAAATATTAATATATATATTTCTAAGTCTGGGATGAGGCATAAAGGTCACATCCCTTTTATTAAAATTTAAATATGAGATGATGAAGGGGGAATCATGGATGGAAATATAGCACTCAACCAACCAAAAATAAATGTCAAAGTCAATAGTATTGGTAAACATAGGATCACGCCAACCCTATCTATTAAGGGCTATACCTCACATATGTCATCCATGCTTCCAGGTCTTCAATTTCAGCAAAGCCTCTTTTTCTTCATCTGAAGAAGATTCCATGGTTTCTATTGTACACATATCTTGAGGTCTAAACCTAATCTTTATATCCCCTACTATGTCTATTTTCACAATTGGGAATTACTTGGAGACGTCATCACTTGCACCAACATCAGCTACACCAAATGAATCCTTGATCCTTTCCTCTTCTCTAACATAAAATCTAATCATAGTTCCCCCCACTAGAAGCACCTTCCACAGCCTAAGATTATATAATCACTATCCCCAAGGGAACATCTTTAGATGAATCAATCACTCCAAATGTATAATAGATATGGACTATAGCATTTTTTAGGTTATCTGTTCTAGTAGTTGGCACAAGAGTCATCAATGAAGCCCTACCCTTGTCATCCTTCATGGGTTATTGGATAGAAATCACTACATTGTCCCCTCCATATTCCAACTCTAATATCCTAGGTGAACCACCTTATAGACCCAACCTCCCTAAAGTATCATAGTTTGAGCATCGTCATCATTCTCTAGGTAAACCATGCCCATCTAAATTTGAATTTCCAATGAAGTCTTCTTATTTGGACCACTAGACCTAGGCAGATCACTCTACTGAGTCCTATGATCCCATTTTATATTCATCATTCCATCCATACCTGCATGTTTATTGAAATTGGTGAATAAAACAAACAATGAGGTATTTTCAGATCCAATATTTATGTCCAATTCATCTGTAACACTAGGATATTTTATTGACATCACTACAATAGTGGTAATAGGAAAGATGATTCCATTGAAGTTATCAACAAATGAATGTAAAAACTTATGATGAGGGGAAGATACATCTTCTATAATCTTAGTGCAACTTAAAATTGTTCTAACCAAATAGGTTATGCCTATCCTCGAATAAGATCCCTCTGATTACCCATTCTCCATTGTAGCATTAGTCAATTCACTAACTTTAATGGTATCCTTGGGGTTTGGGAGAAAAGGTTCCTCTGCCTACATTTTTTTCTTGCCTTTATTTACTCTTAAATAAATCATTTTTTCTTAAATATGGTGATGATCATCAGTCTCATGTTCCATCGCTTCATCAGGTGAATTTCCTTTGATAGCCAAACCTACTTTCACAATCTCATCCCAAGATCTAACATATTAATACCCATTATGATCTATTGATCTCACACTAGTTAGGGAAGTAGGGTTATAATTACCTATAATATCTTATGCAGTGGAGAACTCACTCTCATGAGGATATTTTTCCATGTTTATAGACCCTTCCCCAACATGGGCACTAGCAAGATAAAATTGGTTGGCCCATCCCCAAACATGAATTCTTACTTCATGCCCATCCTCTTCCAAGTTTCAATACCAATACCCTATCCCAACATGTTCACTAGATTTAGAAATCCTTCATGAAGATGAATATTATTAAAGTCACCAAGAATACAATGATCTAACTTAGACTTTATAAAGTAGGAATTTTACTCATGACCTCAAATAGAGATGTAAACACAGATAAGAGATTTCTTACATTTTATAATATCATGTCTGATGACCCTGTAACCTTTAAAAAATGAGGTATTTTTTCATACTCAATACGCATTTCAATATCACTATCATATGTCAAAATAAGAAATCTATTGACTATAGTGGAGCACCAAACAAGCATAATGGATGAATTTGGAAAACATAGTTTCCCTCTCTAAATTTATCAGAATCCCAATAACCAATGTGATATCATATAATATATTCAGGTGCCAAAGTACCCAATTCAACTCATAATCCCTGAACCACAACTATACAGAGGTGTTAATTAGCTCAAGAAGAATGAAATTTTAATCTCAATTCCATATGTGTAGAATACCTATCATGAGATTAATCAAATAAAAACCCCAAGACATCACCTTCATATCATCATAGGGGAATAAAATGTGAAAAAAACCAACCCAAGGAGATACACTTCGAATTATTGAAGCCCCATATTTTAATAAGTCTCACAACTGACTCCCTGATTTTCTATGGTTTTGATCCCATTGACAAAACAATACACAAAACAATGGAATTCTAACCAATTTGAAGACATGATGAGACGAAAACCAGTTCATAAAATGTGCCATATTTCTTTTCCATACAAAACATTCAGTGATGGACCCCTTTTAGAGTGAGAAAGACCAACCAAGGGCATTATCAACAATCAAGGAAACCGTACCTGATCAATCAAGAACTACCTTTTGAGTTTCCAATCCCACCCCAACAACTCTGTGGGAGTCGAATCAGCCCTTAGGAAAGAAATATCCTACTAGAGAGAACAGATTTGAAGTCTCCAAGAGAAGGAATCCCTAATCATCTTTAAGAATTAGAGGGACAAGCTCTTGTCAATCCTTCATCCTCCTCTCTATAATTATATATATATATATTAGTATATAAATATTTTTATTATTATCAATATATTTATAAATATAATAAAGATATTTTTTATTTAAATTTATGTATATATTTATTTATCATTATAATTATAAATTAGTATATTTATGAATATTTTTATATAATTATAAATATATATTTATATTAATATAGAAATATATTTAATAATAATTTAAATTATTATTTAAATATATTTTTTAAAATTTCAAAATTATATATATATATATATAATATTATAAATACTTTTTTAAAAATTTATATATATTTAAAATTTTATAACTAACTATTTAAATTTAAAAATGATAAAAAAAATCATTTAAGTAGATTATTAATTTAAATTTCAAACATATTTTAAATGTTAAAACTTAGTGAAAAAAATGAATAAATATTATTCATATAAATTATAATAATATTAAAAATATTACTTGTATAGTAAATAAATATATCTATAAATAAATATTTTAAAATGACTAAATTACAAAAAAAAGATATAAAAAATAAATATTAAAAATGAATAAATAATATTAAATGAAAGAAATATTAAAAATGAATAAATTGAATTTAATAAATAAGACCATTTTAATAAATGAATTCATATAAGACTAACTACATGAATTGTAAGCACATACAGAAATGAAAGAAATTTTAGAAAATGCATTTAAATAAATTAATTATTTAAATTTCAAACATTTTAAAAATATTCCAAAATTATAAATAAAACTGAATAAATACTAATCATATAAATTAAAATCAAATTAAAAATAAAACATAGTAAAATACAAATATGTATAAAAAATTAATAAATTCCAAAAATATTATTTCAAAAATGAAAAATATATACATCAAATACGAAATGAGAACATGCCATACATACAAATGTACACGTGTTATGTATGTACATCCTTAGTACATGTGAATATATATATATATATGTATACAAGTAGAAAATCAATATATATGAACATACAAAATACACACACAATATAATTCATGTAACGCCCCGACCCTAGTTACCCAGAGTCGGTGCATTATTACATAACATTGGCATGATCACAAGAAAGATCAAATATCGAAAGACCGATTGCTTTAGTAGCCTTGGAAACAATAGATATATTCATAAGTTTTACATTACATCATAAAGTGAAAAACTACTACGACAACATAATGTCTCCATAGTCCACACTATTATCCCCTCATAATATCCCTGCAGGTCATTCATAACTTACTTCTTCACATCCTGGGAAAAATAAAACATAGAAAAGGGATGAGCTCAAATTCCCAGTAAGGATAACAATATAGCGGAACATTCAAAAATAAGAATAAACATTTAAGGCAATGCATTTCTAAAACAAAAGCCTTTTAAACTTGAACTTAAACATAGTATGGGAAAAGTAAAATGAAATAATGCCATTTACTTATTCACATGGATATTCTACTAATCGAATAATCACATGCAATATCAATAACCACTTTCATAATGTCAGAATGCATAATGATGAACTTTAATTTCTTTGTCAAGGCCTCATCCCAAGACCTATGGGCTAACTTTAACCGGAACCCTACCCGGAGTGCCTCTAATAACCGGACATCAACCCGGAGTGCCTCTAATAACCGGACACCAACCCGGAGTTCCTCTAATAACCGGAGACCAAACCGGAGTTCCTCTAATAACCGGAGACCGAACCAGAGGGCTTACTTTTACCGGTCCCCAACCCGGAACATACTTTTCTAACACAATCATCTGAATGAAAGGTTGAAATATAACATAAAATTTCGGATTAAAAATAAATTATGAAATGTCAATACTTTAAAAAAACCATGAGTGACATAAGAATAGATTATCCGCAGTAAAAAATATCACAAAACCTTCAATACAATATAGAAGTTCTGTATCATAATAAACCAACTTCAAATAAGCTTAATAGCCATCAAAGGATGTTGACATAGATGAAATAAAGACTATTTTAGATAAATATCTCTTTCTATTTTGAATTCATTTAAGAGTCTTATATTTATGAAATAAAACATTTTTTTTTTGAAAATATTCTTATTATCTTGTAAGGGAAGCTTCGACGATTTTATAACGGTGGAAAATAGCCACACCCGCCGTATAAGTTAAAAAAACATTCTTACCTTAATTTTGTCGAAAAGGTTAAAAAGCACCTTGTTTGGAAAACGACAGAAAGATTCCTTTATAAACCTCTTATAAAAAGTCAAACAAGGTTATAAATGACTTTAACCCATATTCTAGTAAATAGTAAAAATGTTTTGAAATTCATTTTTAAGAAACATGGATGTGGATGATAAAGAGATCCCAGTAGATTATTATGTATAAACAACCTTGGATAATGATGAGATTGCGAAATAACTCTTACCAATTTGGTAACTTATGAAACATACAGCCCATAAAAGAGGTATCACACAATGAATATGTAAATACACATAAATTAGAGTGTATTACACAAAGAATATAATTATGGGCAGTACATACATCACACAAAAGGTGATGGTGTAAATATGGCATGAATCTCACGGGAATAAGGAGTGAGATGAAAACCCCTTACCTTGTACTTTTCCTGGGTTGGGGTAGGTTAACCTCCTCTTCTTCGGGTTCTTCCTTTTGATTTGATCAAAAGGGCTACTTAGGTTGGCTTTCTGATCAAACTAAGGCCTCTAGGTTGTAGTGAGGGAAGTCGGGAGAGTATTTGGGCAGAGGTTTGCCGAACCAAAAGGTTTTGAAGGTGTGAAGAAATGAGAAGTAGGAGTGCCCTTTTATAAGAGGGGTGAGGGGCACCTTTGGAAAAGCTAGAAATATTAGTTTATAATAAATTCATATTAGGTTTCTAATGGCTCCAAAGTTGATTATTTAAATGTTAAGGTGGGGATGGGTAGAAAAAAAACTCAACCAATAGAATTTAGTCAGGTTTGGGTACTTATATTAACCTTATCTTTAAGTATTAACTCTAAGTTATTTAGTTTCACTTTTACAATGTCTCTTTGTATTTTTATATAATATGTTTAATAAACGTACTATATACATCCAAGCGACCACCAAGTGGTCCATTAATGATGAAACTATCATGATACAAGTCTCTTGGAAGAACCATAGATTTTTACGAATTTAATATCAATTAATAATATAATATTTGTTTTAAGAACTCTTTTATGTCAATTTTGAAACTATTCAATATTTGATTTTTTTGAAACTCATAACAGATTGATTACTAAGTCAATTAAATAAATCCTAATATATCTTATTATCATATAAAATTAGTTAATTTATTAAAAGTTTCATATTATATTTATTTGGGTATTTATAATATCAATTATTTTAATTTTTCACTATTATAGTAATTAATTCATCATCATTGTATCATATATAAATTAAATTATTTAATTTCTAAAAATTATAAATAAAATATCATTATGTAGGAAATATTTTTATCTTTCTAATTAATATTTATAATCTAAAATCCAACATATATAACCCTATGTAAATTTTTTTTTTCTAAAAGATATATGCTTCTGTCATTTTTGTATTCATTTTAACTTAATTAAAATAAAGTGTCCCTATCACCTACAAGTGGCACCATGGGGTCCCAAAATCGACCCAAAGATGCCTATGGTCGAACATGTATCAACCAATAAGTCTAGGACACGTTTTAGGGTAATTTAGTATTATTATAATATTATTTTTTAACCCTTATTTACCGGATTTACCCTTAACCATGGGAAATAAAATATTTACCGCAGTAATTATTCAAAATGTCTAAAAATAAAAGTTACCTATTTACACAATTTGAACATCCTGATTCCAATTATGGAATCCATTTTTCTAAATTCAAAACACAGAAGTGGTAGAAATTAATTTAAAATTAATTCCCGCTGTCAAAACAAAAAGCGTGTTTTTAAGAGATAATAACTATCAAAAGATTGACACTTGTTTATGTTCGGTTTAATTGTAAAATTATGTCCAATGACCAAAATTATATTAAATGGTAAAAATATATTCTAAATATACTTTAAAACCACTCAAATTCATAATTTATCACTATTAATTATTTTTGTTAAAAAAGTTGTTTTTAATTAAAATTTAGTAATTTTTACTATTCATCAAAATATGAAAGTTATCCGAAAAGTACCAAAATTTCACCTTAGGCTAAATTAGATACTCTGAATCCAAAAATGAAGTTCGTTTTGAGAGATAAAATTTATAAAATTTTAAAAGGTAGTTATTACTATTCATAATGACTAGTTTGATTGGTTGTGGTGTGTTAGAACTCGAAGTTGCGTACAACACACACTACTGTATTATTCAAAAGAAAGCGTACCGTGGAAGCTTGGGATGTTAAATTTTTTTATGTCCCCCATTTAGTAAAAAAGTTTAAAATATTGTATTTAAAAAGGTTTTAGTATTAAAAGTTGATAAAAGTGCAATACTGAAAATGAATCTGTTCTTGCATTATGTCCAAGAAACTCATAATATGGATTCTAAAATTATAAGGATTATATAAAGTTTAAAATTTAGTTAATACTATTCATAAACTCTTTTGAATGGCTTTTTTTTGGTAAGTCATGATGTGATTGAACTCAGTGTTGCGTGTCGTGCAAGTTATTGAATTATTTTGAACAAATAACACACTATGAAATCTTGGGGTGTTACATTCTCCCCTCCTTCAATAAATTGCATCCTTGCAATTTGAAATTTTTTTTCAAAAATAAAAGGTTGAAAATAGAAAATATATTTGTGGGAAAACCCACATCGGAAATTGGGTTACTAAAATTTAGTCTTAATATGAGGAAAAGAGAAATGAAAGGGTCACCACCAAATTATGATCTTGATTAGGAGAACATTGGTGGCAATTAGAGACATATAATTGGAGGAAAAACATAAATATTTATAGGTAGTGATTGAGGTCATAAATCACAAACAAGTATAAAATTGAGGTCCTTAAACTCATCAATCTATGATGATTTGAAATACCATCGGTTCAACAAAACATAGGGTATTGGGATAACACATTTTTGACGTTTCAAAATATCTTAGTTGAAATCCCACATCGAAAAATGAATCAACGAGGCCTCTATTTAAAATAAAGAGTGGAAAGTATGAAGATTATCAAAAATAACACATACTAGGGTTCCATGTAGGAAAATATGGATATGAAAGAGAAATCTAACCATCAATTGTCTGATGGAGAGTGGTAGAGAACATGGCTATGAAAAGGCCAACAATCCCAAAGCCATAAATTAGTGATGATTTAATGTACCATCTAGGACAACATTTTTGTTCTAAGTTCCTTTTATTAATGTTGAGGAATTTATTTATGAGATTGGTTAAGATCATATGGAGATATACTTACTTTATAATTAGAGTTTTATCCATTAATAAATTTCTACCACAAACTCATCTTTCACTCTATATGATAATAGAACGTAAAAAAAAATTCTATTTATACTATTCGTACAGGGTTCCAAAATAAATGAATTTATAATTCATCTACCAGATATTTTAAAAAAAACTAAATTATTTAATCCAGGACATCTCATGGGCCAGTGGTAGGTGATACACCCTTGTCTCCCTTCGGTTGAGGGTTTAAGTCTCGCAGCATTGCCGGACGCGACGAGTTGCCGCCCGACCTCCGGGTTGTCCTTTTATGGCAATAAAAAATAATCCAAACTAGAACTATCCAAAATACTTCTGTCCAAACTCACAGTCCAACATTTATAAGGAAGGTAAACATAATGTAGATCCTTTTTACCCCGTAATAGCATATGAATACCTTCATCATGTATTCTTTTAATATACTGAAACATCCTGAATTACCATATTCCTTATTGATTACATTCATGCTCCCTTATTCCATATAGAATGATGGATATACTTCCTCAATCCAAAAATGTTTTAAACCCCAACAATGATGGAATATACAAATCATTAATCAGTTCCAAGGTAGTCAAGAATATCCAATATAATTTATCCAAAACAATCATGTATTATTCCAAAATCACTACCTCGGTATCAGAACTATATTATGGTTTATCATTCTCTCAACCATATATTTTCCAAAAATTTATCCTGTTATTGAGTCACTTTTCTTTGTTCCACACAATCTCAAGTCCTTAATGAAATATTACTGCAGTACAATCCTTATATACTCCATAATTATTATAACAAGTACATTGTTGATACAACACTCAATTGACATAATCAACATAAGAACTCTAATCATTCCTCTTCATCTGTGGTAGTATCATAACTTGATTACTATCCAATAGCATCATTTATGGCATAGTCTGATGACTGGGACATAGGTTCGTGTAGTGTCCAAACTCTTTGAAAATTAAGCATTGTACATTTGAAACCATTTTATTACCCTTGTAGTCACGTACTTTGTGCCCTTTTCCTCCACACTTATAACAAACTCACATTCCTTTCAGGAATGTTCCAGGGTGTTTCTTTCCACAATTATCACATATGGGAAAATTCTTCTTTTCCCTCGTCCCTTTATTCATATTTCTCTCTTCCATCCTTTTCTTCTCTTGCTTCCCTTCAAAGCCATAGGACTCAGTAAACTCTTTACTTATCTTATCAACACATGATATTATTTCTTCATATGATGATAATAAATGAGAGACTATTTCTCTTGTAAATTCTGGCTTAAGACCATAAAATATATGATCTTTCTTTCTCTTTGTATCATGTGCATTGCTAGAGTTCTCATTCCTTCTACTGGGCGCCATTTCTAAACAATGGCATACATTAGATTAGTTTATGAATAACAATACCTAATCCCAAACTTGTAAAACACATAACATAAATTAAATAGTTTATGAATATAATCCATAATCATAAAAATGTCTCCTTTGAGGAAGTATATACTCATAAACCCTTCATAATGATTTGTAAAGAAAATGAGAGTTATCCTAAGAATATCCTCCGGGAGTGTCGTAACCAAGAGTGCAGCAAGGCCCGTTTTCGTGCACCAGTTCCCGTTCGAGTCTAGCTCAAAGCGGTGTTTTCGGGTTTTACCCCTAGGTACATCTGTGCTAGAGCCGCCTCTACCTTCTCGTATCCAGACAGGGATGTATTTCTCGGAAAACTCAAAAAATCTATACAATACCAAAATTATAGGAAGTTCTTCTATACTAATCCTCAAAATTCATTTTAAATCTATGTGCTCTAATCAGATTTTATCTAAATCTAGCTTCCAAGGTTTGTACTAAACTTCCTCTGATACCAACTGTAACGCCCCGACCCTAGTTACCCAGAGTCGGTGCATTATTACATAACATTGGCATGATCACAAGAAAGATCAAATCTTGACAGAACGATTGGTTTAGTAGCCTTAGAAACACTAGATATATTCATAAGTTTTACATTACATCATAAAGTGAAAAACTACTACGAAAACATAATGTCTCCATAGTCCACACTATTATCCCCTCATAATATCCATGCAGGTCATTCATAACTTACTTCTTCACATCCTGGGAAAAATAAAACATAGAAAAGGGGTGAGCTCAAATTCCCAGTAAGGATAACAATATAGCGGAACATTCAAAAATAATCATAAACATTTAAGGCAATGCATTACTAAAACAAAAGCCTTTAAAACTTGAACTTAAACATAGTATGGAAAAAGTAAAATGAAATAATGCCATTTACTTATTCACTATGGATATTCTACTAATCGAATAATCACATGCAATATCAATAACCACTTTCATAATGTCAGAATGCATAATGCTGAACTTTAATTTCTTTGTCAAGGCCTCGACTCAAGACCTAGGGGCTAACTGTAACCGGAACCCTACCTGGAGGGCCTCTAATAACCGGACACCAACCCGGAGTGCCTCTAATAAACGTACACCAACCCGGAGTTCCTCTAATAACCGGAGACCAAACCGGAGTTCCTCTAATAACCGGAGACAAAACCGGAGGGCTTACTTTTACCGGTCCCCAACCCGGAACATACTTGTCTAACACATTCATCTAAATGAAAGGTTGAAATATAACATAAACCTTTGGATTAAAAATAACTTATGAAATGTCAACACTTTAAAAAAAATGAGTGACATAAGAATAGCTTATCCACAGTCAAAAATATCACAAAACCTTCAATACAATATAGAAGTTTTGTATCATAATAAATCAACTTCAAATAAGCTTAACATCCATCAAAGGATGTTGACATAGATGAAATAAAGACTATTTTAGAAAAATATCTCTTTCTATTTTGAAATCATTTAAGAGTCTTATATTTATGAATTAAAACATTTTTTTTGAAAATATTCTTATTATCTTGTAAGGGAAGCTTCAACGATTTTATAACGGCGAAAAATAGCCACACCCGCCGTATAAGTTAAAAAAATATTCTTACCTTAATTTTTTCGAAAAGGTTAAAAAGCACCTTGTTTGGAAAACGACAGAAAGATTCCTTCATAAACCTCTTATAAAAATTCAAACAAGGTTATAAATGACTTTAACCCATATTCTAGTAAATAGTAAAAATGTTTTGAAATTCATTTTTAAGAAACATGGATGTGGATGATAAAGAGATCCCAATAGATTATTATGTATAAAAAACCTCAGATAATGATGAGATTGCGAAATAACCCTTACCAATTTGGTAACTTATGAAACATGCAACCCATAAAAGAGGTATCATACAATGAATATGTAAATACACATAAATTAGAGTGTATTACACAAAGAATATAATTATGGGCAGTACATACACCACACAAAAGGTGATGGTGTCAATATGGCATGAATCTCACGGGAATAAGGAGTGAGATGAAAACCCCTTACCTTGTACTTTTCCTTGGTTGGGGTAGGTTAACCTCCTCTTCTTCGGGTTCATCCTTTTGATTTGATCAAAAGGGCTCCTTAGGTTGGCTTTATGATAAAACTAAGGCCTCTATGATGTAGTGAGGGAAGTTGGGAGAGTATTTTGGAAGAGTTTTTCCGAACCAAAATGTTTTGAAGGTGTGAAGAAATGAGAAGGAGGAGTGCCCTTTTATAAGAGGGGTGAGGGGCACCTTTGGAAAAGCTAGAAATATTAGTTTATAATAAATTCATATTCGGTTTCTAATGGCTCCAAAGTTTATTATTTAAATTTTAAGGTGGGTATGGGTCGAAAAGAACTCAACCAATAGAATTTGGACAAGTTTGGGTACTTATATTAACCTTATCTTTAAGTATTAACTCTAAGTTATTTAATTTCACTTTTACAATGTCTCTTTGTATTTTTATATAATATGGTTAATAAACTTACTATATACATCCAAGATTCCCCCAAGTGGTCCATTAATGATGAAAATATCATGATATAAGTCTTTTGGCCTAACCTTAGATTTTTAGGAATTTAATATCAATTAATAATATAATATTTGTTTTAAGAACTCTTTTATGTCAATTTTGAAACTATTCAATAGTTGATTTTTTTGAAACTCATAACAGATTGATTACTTCAAAAAAAGTCAATTAAATCAATACTAATATATCATATTATCCTAGAAAATTAGTTTAATTTATTAAAAGTTTCATATTATATTTATTTGGGTATTTATAATATCAATTATTTTAATTTGTCACTATTATAGTAATTAATTCATCATCATTGTATCATATATAAATTAAATTATTTAATGTCTAAAAATTATAAATAAAATATCATTATGTAGGAAATCTTTTTATATTTCTAATGAATATTTATAATCTAAAATCCAACATATATAACCCTATGTAAAAATTGTTTTTCTAATAGATATATGCTTGTGTCATTTTTGTATTCATTTTAACTTAATTAAAATAAAGTGTCCCTATCACCTACAAGTGGCACCATGGGGTCCCAAAATCGACCCAAAGATGCCTATGGTCGAACATGTATCAACCAATAAGTCTAGGACACGTTTTAGGGTAATTTAGTATTATTATAATATTATTTTTTAACCCTTATTTACCGGATTTACCCTTAACCCTGGGAAATATAATATTTACCGCAGTAATTATTCAAAATGTCTAAAAATAAAAGTTACCTATTTACACAATTTTAACATCCTGATTCCAAATATGGAATCCATTTTTATAAATTCAAAACACAGAAGTGGTAGAAATTAATTTAAAATTAATTCCCGTTGTCAAAACAAAAAGTGTGTTTTTAAGAGATAATAACTATCAAAAGATTGACACTTGTTTATGTTCGGTTTAATTGTAAAATTATGTCCAATGACCAAAATTATATTAAATGGTAAAAATATATTCTAAATATACTTTAAAACCACTCAAATCCATAATTTATCACTATTAATTATTTTGATTAAAAAAGTTGTTTTTAATTAAAATTTAGTAATTTTCACTATTCATCAAAATATGAAAGTTATCCGAAAAGTACCAAAATTTCAACTTAGGCTATATTCGATACTCCGAATCCAAAAATGAAGTCCATTTTGAAAGATAAAATTTCTAAAATTTTAAAAGGTAGGTATTACTATTCATAACGGCTAGTTTGATTGGTTGTGGTGTGTTAGAACTCGAAGTTGCGTACAACACACGCTACTGTATTATTCAAAGGAAAGCGTACCGTGGAAGCTTGGGATGTTAAATTTTTTGATGTCCCCCATTTAGTCAAAAAGTTTAAAATATTGTATTTAAAAAATTTTTTAGTATTAAAAGTTGATAAAAGTGCAATACTGAAAATGAATCTGTTCTTGCATTATGTCTAAGAAACTCATAATATGGATTCTAAAATTATAAGGATTATATAAAGTTTAAAATTTAGTTAATAATATTCATAACCTCTTTTTAGTGGCATTTTCTTTGGTAAGTCATCGTGTGATTGAACTCGGTGTTGCATGTAGTGCAAGTTATTGAATTATTTTGAAGAAATAACACACTATGAAATCTTGGGGTGTTACAATTAACACATACACTCACACACAAGCATTGATATAAATATATCAATTAAAATATCACATATTAATAATAAATCATTTATATTAATATAATTATTTTAATTATTAATAAATATATATGAAGTTAGAATATTTATATTAATTATATACATGCATTTTTTAATTAAAGTATATAAATGAACATTAATTTTTTAATATAAAAAGGATAATTTTATATATATTAATAATTTTTTAAAACTTTTTATTAGTTCTAAGATAAGTGATGATAAAGAAACATCTCTATCAGTGTTAAAAAAATGTGTTGGTAAAGGGTAAACATTTAACATCACTTATTTATAACTTATTAAATTTACCAATATCAGTAATGTTAACAAGGGCTGACATAGGTTACCCTTTTGTAAGCACTTCATGTTGAGCACTAATAGAAGCCAGAATTGGCTAAATCATGATTTATAGTAGTTATTACAGAATTTATATTCCATATACAGGGAAAAAGTATTAATATTTTTTTTTTGTCATTTTAGAATATTAAAATATCTCATTAATAAAAAAAAAATACTAAATTCCTTATTTATCCTTGTAATTCGGTGACGTAAAATGAAAAATCATTTCATCGTGGAGGCGGTAGTCCTCACAAGCCATGTTTCACATTTTTTTTTATTAATGAAAAATTGGAGGGTGGTTAATGTGTGTAATATCATTATAATAACATATTAGTATAAAAATGGTACAAATGGTGGCATTATGATATGGTAAAAATAAATTTATAGAAGAATAACTGCACATAAAGAAATAAATATAAAAAGAGGTTAGGAACTTATACCTATCTTATTCGGTTATCTCTTTTTAGAAGGGGATTATACATTTAAAAGATGGTATTTTGAGAATACCAGAACAATATTAAGGTTTCTAAGGGATTTTATAATAGGTTTGGTCAGAATTGGGCTAAACAGTTTGGGTTTTTGTGTGAGGGGAAGTGAGGAGATGACTGCCCCATTTACAAGTTAAAAAGAGTAACATTTTTGTAAATACCCAAAACTATTTGAATAATGGGAATTAAATCCCAAGAAGAATTCATTATAAATTTATAAATAATGTATTGTAGGGAATATAAGGTTGATCAAAACCAACACTATTTTAAAAAATAAAAAACATGTTATTTTTTTAACTCTAAGGTAACTCACTTTTACCATTTTTGTTTTCATGATGATTACTAGTTTTCTATAAATGTAATTAATGATTTAATTCCTAAAATAAAATTATTATTATTAGATAATTTGTGGAAACTAATTAAATATATGAAATCAAATTTATCAAATAAAAATATAAAGTGTATGTAAAATTAATTTTAAAATAAAAACTTGTAACGTATGAAAACCTATCTTTTGAAAAAGTATATTTTTAAGAAAAAAGATATATGATTAGGGTATTATTATGATTGAAATTGATGAAAATTAAATCAAAATAACAATTATCATTAAAACGGTATTTATTGAAAAAAATTAAAAAACTTCACTTTATCATGTTATAATTAATCATACAAAATAGTCGAAAACTGTTTTCATTAAAATGCTATATAAAATATCAAAATATTAATAATGGGTTTATAAATTCAAAATAAAATTTTAAAATTATTTATTATACTTTATAATATATAATTTCATTTAAATAATGTTTCAAATACATTCAATTTTTTTAAATAAAAAATAATTCCATAAAACTGACAACATTAATAAAATCGGTATTCTCAGAATTCACTAGAAATATATTTACATATGAAAATCTAAAAAAAATATTAAGTAAATATGATCATAATAAATCAAAACAAGATTTCAATTTTCTCAAATTCAAATAATAAAATTTATAAATATTATTTTTAATGAAAAATATATCGAAAAACTATTTTTATCAGAAAAATATTTCAATATATTATATATTCTTCTTATTATTTTTAGAAGTTATTAATTAAACTTATTCCAATAAATTAATGAAATAAATATAAATTATTCATTGAAATAAATAAAATCCAGAAAATAAATTTCTCTATTTACTTATTTTCACTAGTGGAGTCGATATCTAATGTGAAATTTATTTTCATTATATATATATATATTCATATATTTTTTTTATTTTCATAATCTCATTAACATTATTCATACCATCCAATTTTATGAATACCTTATAATAGTCTATATTTTTTTTCATTTTTGTACATGGATAAATCCATTGAACATAGTATTTATTTAATGAAAATATATTGTGAAATATTTGTTCATTATAGGTTTTATCAATGAGATCATTTTATCATTATTTGATTTTCCTCAAATAAAAGTAGATAAATTTTCTTTTAAAATAACAATGTTTTCCTTTAAATTACCATTCTATTTTTTTGAGAACTATAAATCACTAGAAAATAATTTGAAGAATAGAATTATTATTAAAAACATTATTTCATTGATTCAATTTCTTATTTTTTTAAAAGAATCTTTTATTATACTTTTTATTTTTATAAAAATCAACAAATTCCTAAAATATCATTGTATAATTCATCATTTTACTCATTAACTTATTAAATATTAGGTTGTTTATATTTAAAATAATAATAATAATAATATGAATAATTAGTAACATCATTAATACTTTGATCCATAAAAAAAATGTTAGAAGTTTATTTTTCACTTTTGGTTTCATCACTTGAATTAGAATTTTTTATACAACTCCATCCGGTAGTCAATGGAGTTTTCTATTTTTTTATATTTATTATCTTTTCTAAAATTCTTTAACATCTAAAAAATTATATTTATGTGTCCCTTATTTCTATAATCGTAACATTTGAGTTTGAAAACATCATTATAAATGGGTTTCCATTCATCTTTATATTGATTCAAAGGTTTCACTTTCTACTTTTCATTTCCTTAGTTTCTGAAATCACAAAAAAATCATAAAACCCTATTTTACTTACTTTATATGTCCCAAGTGTTTTAGTATGTTTTTCTTAGAAAACATATTTTTATACTAAAAATATAAATTGTTATAATAAAATAATAATAAAAATAGTTATTATTCAATATGATCCATCAGACAGATGATGTGTATCATACATCGAATCGACTAATATTCTAACTAGTGGTTAGACTACTATTCTTTCAATTAGTCTGACTGAAGACTTAACCATCAGAATGAAATTAGTACTAATTCATTGAATTGTCCTTTTTTCAGTTCTTTAGATCAACAATCATTAGTATAGTCTATTAGACTGACTGATTTTCATAATCAGAGTAGTTAGAACTATATCTATTATATGGAAATATTTTAATCATTGTAATGGTGCAAAATAAAATGTCAGAAAATGAAGTAAAGTTCATGCTTAGCTGTCAAGTTCAATATATAGATCATTCAGATCTATCAGAGGGAAATTTTCCCAAATTTTTTGCAAATAACTTAGAAATATGACCATTATATAATTTATTATAAATAATAGTTTATTTAATGAGCTGAGAGATGACACATTTGTAGCTCAACAGATATATAGATCACTCTACATGAACATATCACTTCTAAGTGTTGTAATATTTCAGAGTGTTATAGTTCTATGGAATCCATGCGAGGAATATAAATTCCATTGAATGTTTTTCTTTTGTATTCATTGTGTTTGATCTTTGTTAGATTGAGGGATTTTGGGGATAAGAAGATAGGTAAATCTGGTCTACCAAATCAAGTTCTTCTAGGGATATAAAATAGGATACATACTGATCACCATATGGTGGGAATTATTTTTTAAGAAATCAAAGACAATACCATTCTATAAAATTGAGTTCTTATAGGGGATTTTAAGATAGAGACATTTCGATCATCATATCAATGGATTTTTTGGTAATGAATGAAATACCTTTACAAAATGTATTGAAACTGTGGATATCTAAAGTCTAGATTTCTGACTTATTTAACTCTTAAGGTTAATGAGTTGAATTACCTTTTGTAAAGAGTATAATTATTTTTTATTATTATGATCTTTTTTTTATTTGTTTTGAAAATTCTAATAGTATATTGTGCATATTAATTAGAAATTTCGTTCTATGCTTATATTTATAATAATTTTTTTATCTGTGTGTCTATGATAATGATAACAACTCTAATATATAGGATATCTTCTGGGACTGATGTTAATACTCTGATCAGCATATGAAATCTGAGTCCAATCTTTTTGACTTAAGATGTTTTTTTTGTTTCTTCCTAGTTTAAAATTTTAAACTATAATTTCCCCCTTCTTGTAGACATCGTATACTCCTATGATCCAAAAATTGGTACCAGATCAGGTTCTAAAACTATACTTTCTATGTTTTTACTTTTAATAAATACTTCAAGTTATTAAGTTTTGTTTTAAACTTCTTATTTATAAACTACTTCTACACAAACATTTTTTATAAAATACTGTCTTTTTTATAACATGGCATGTTTGAATATTGTTACACTAAAAAATTTGAATCCCATTAGACCACTTATTTTTTATCAGAATGATTGTGAATACTTGAGAGATAGAATGAATACATTTTTTATTAATACTGGTGTAAATAACATTGTTATAATAACTGGAGATTATAAGAAAATAGATAAGTAAGTTACTACATTTAAAAATTAGGTGAAGTGAGAACATCAAGTGAATTCTAGAGTATGTAATATTTTACATTGTTCTATGATAAGAAGTATGTATAGTAAAAAAATTCAGGTGAAGCAGATAAAATTTTATGGAAGAAGTTAAATGTTACTCAAATTGTAACTTAAAAAGTTTTTGAAACTATAAGATATATGTTGAGAGATGAGAATAAATATTTTGATTTTATACATGGAGAATCAGTGAAAAAGTTGTATCATTGATTCATGACAATTTTCAATAGTTTACATTCTCTTGGAGAGAAATATTTAATAGATAAAATCTTAGTTGATAAGATTATTGAGATCATGCCTAATTAATGGGAATATATGTTAAAAACGTTACATGACATGGGAAGGATTACAAATCTTAATTTAGATTATCTTGTTGGTACCCTTATGCAATATGAATATAGACTAAAAAATGGATGCAAATAATATGTAAATGAAAAAATGGAGGAGTTTCTTTTTCAACTACTTCTATTTTTCTTATTAAATTTCAATATGCTGATAAAGTGGGGAAATAATCAAAGAATAATATTGTTACTGTTGAATCTAACACTAATTAATCAATATAGACTTGAAATGGGTTGGATAATATTGATAAATTTATGGAAAAGACTATTCATAAGAAAAATATACTGTATAGATATAATACGAGTCATAGAGATAAATGGGGATAAGAAATATTCTTCTGAGGTCATATGTTATGAGTGTAATAAAACATGACATATAATTCCAGATTGTCCAAAGATTTAAAGGAACGGAAAGAAGGAGAATAATTATAAGATATATAGTATGAATTACTATAAACATAAGAGAAATAAGTGTCTAAAATCTTCAGACACTAAGACTGAAAGTAGAGGAGATAGTTGTTCTGATTATTCTTCAGACAATGAGAGTTCCAGATAGAGAAATATTAGTTTATATATAGAAATACCAATTGTTAATAAGTTTATCAGGGCTAAGGTTACTATTTCTTAATCTTTTAAAAACCTTACTTTAAATGAAAACTACCCCGATAGTAATAGGGGGAAATGTTATATATATTTGGATGATGAATCTTATTCAATCAACGATGATAGTACTTTACCTAGTTAGGAATAATTATATAGGTTTTCAAAATTATTTGAGAATAAAAACTGTAATGTTTCAAAATAACATGATTATTCTTATGTTAAACTTGTAAAAGGAAATATGAGAATTACTACTCTTACTATAAAAATAATAGAACATTCTAAAAAACATGATAAACTTAATTTTGAAAAAAATTCTCTTTCTAAAGATCGTGAAAAATAAATTTCTGTGAAAAATAATTTACAACCTCATTTTGTAAAACATAGTTCAAATACATGTTTTACTAGGGATAATAACTTAGTTGTAAAACTAAAATATGAAATTTCCAGTTTGAAGAATTTTTTCCTAGTTTATCTCAAGAAATGAAAACTTTGATAAAATGTTAAACAATATTAGACCTCTTGGAGATATTTCAAGAATGTGTTTTTTAATAAAAAACCTATTTTTAGTAATAATTACTTTGTTTCAATGAGTGACCCATTTGACACTAAAAGTAAAAGTGGTGGACACTATAATAGATTATTTTATTAAAATAAATTTCAATATTTGGGATTTCATAAATCTTACTTTTGAAAGGAATTGAAATTTTATAAAATTATAATAATATTTGGAAAATGTGGATACCTAAGATTTTACTTTATGATAATATCAGAACCAAGAAGGATTAGTTTCTAAAATGTTAATGAATTTGTTTTCAAAAAAATTAATAAAGTAATAACAATAAAAAAAATTCTACATGTATTGTGTTTTCTCCAGCCATATTAATGGAAACAAACAGTTCATTAAAAAGATCATAAAGATAAAAGGTGGAAAATTCACTTTCATAGATAATTGTCATGGAGAAATTATCGATATAGTTAACATAGTTCTCCTTGGAAAAGAGTTAATTTTAAATGTTTTATTTATTGTAGGACATAAGAAAACCCTTATTAGCATAATTCAATTATGTGATGAGGTTTATCTTTTGAACTTTAGGAATGATAAATGTATTATTCATAGTTCTAATGATGTGTTTATTTTTTTCCCATCATCATGCGAATGATTAAATTATAACTTTATAAGTCCTTGGGATTCAATATCTACATTTTCTAAGTATAATGGAAGAGCAATATTAGTTATGGAAAAGAATATTACAACTTTATAACCTTATAACTTTAGCTGTAATGTCTAATAAAGGATTAGTTGAGGATCTACTATAACTTACGATTGATTCTTCAAAATATTATGATACTTGTCAATTTGAAAAGATACATAAGTCAATAATGAAGTCTATTAGTGAAGTATAAACTTTTGATAATTTACTATTTGCGTGGATGGATTTATTTGGTCCTATAAAAACTGGATGTATTTTTGGAAAATAATATGTATATGTTTTAGTTGTTCATTGCAATAGATATACTTGGAATTTTTTTAGCAAGGAATAGGAATCCATTAGTTATTTTAAAAGTTTTGTATCTAGATTTAAAAATGAGAAAAAAATCTCCTTGATAACTATTCATAGTGATCATGATGAAAAATTTGTAAATTATGATTTTAAAACATTTTGTAGTAAAAAAGGTATTATACATAACTTTTCAGTAACTAGAAATATATATAAAAATAGTGTACTTGAAATAATAAATAGTGTTATTCAATATATTACTAAAACCATACCTAATAAATAATCATTTTCAAAAAAAAGTTGGGGTGAAGTAGTAAGTAGTTCCTATTATACTATAAAATAGTGTTTTATTAGACCTTCTATTAGTAAAACAAGTTATGAGTTCTGGACTGGAAGAATACCAAAAATTTCTTACTTTAATGTTTTTGGATGAAATTTATTCATTATGAATACTAAATATGACATACATAAATTTTCTCCAAATTCTGATGAAGGGTTATTTTTGGTTATTCAACAAGTAAGTCATATAGAGTTCTCAAAAAAATATAAGTACTATTGAAAATTTTTTACATGTATAGTTTAATGAAACCGATCCTTTTGTTTTAAAACAACCCCAACCTACATCCTAAGGTGTTATTTATAAAAATAATTTTTAACTTTTATTAAAATGTTATTCTCATGAGAAAAATTCAAGAATGTATTTCTGAATTTATTCCATAAAAATATTTTCAATATATTTTTCAAGAATAATGTTTTGAAAATACAATAAATAATTCGTTTCCTACGAATCATCCAAGTGATAATATCATTGGCGATGTAGAATAACTAATTAGAATTATAAGTTCTTTAATAAAATAAATTTAAAATATATCATTTTTATCTCAATTTGAACCTAATAATCCTCATGAGGCTTTAGGTGATGAAGATTAGATAAAGTAAATTCATGATGAAAATAATGAGTTTGAAAGGAAAAAAGATTCAACTATGGTTGAATGGCATAAATATACTTCAATAATAGGAGTGAAATGGGTTTTTCGAAATAAATGTGATGAAAATCATATAATAGTTTGAAAAAAATCTAGACTTTTTATTAAGGTTTATAATCAAGAAGAGGGAATATATGTTAAAGACACTTATGCTTGAGTAGCTAGAATTGATTCTATTCGTATACATATATCTTACACAACATCCTTAAATTTTAAACTTTTTCAAATGGATGTGAAGTGTGATTTCTTTAATTGAATATTTAGTTGGAATTTTATGTAGAAAAACCACCTAGTTTTGAAAATATAAAACAGCCAGAACATGTTTTTAAACATACTAAGGCACTATATAGACATAAACATGCCCCTAGAGCCTAGTATGATATGTTAAATTGATTGTTTTACAATTTTATTTGTTAAGGGAGCTATGAATCCACCTATTTTTATAAGAGGAGTTAATAAAAATATTATTGTTGAAAAAATTTATGTTGATTGCATTTTATTTGGTTCAAATCAAATGTCTCTAACAGATTTCCCTGAAGATCTTATGAAATATGGGTTTTAAATGAGTATGATGGGTGAGTAAACATAATTTCATTGTTTTCAAATTTCACAAAAACTATAAGGAACAATTATATATTAAAATAACTATATAAAAGTTCTTATTAACAAATTCATTCATTAAAATACATAAGTTATTAAAACTCATATCAAAACCTCAAATACTATAGATATTTATGATAATGGGAAACTATTTAATCAGAAAAACATTTAAGGGTTTGATTTGAAGTTTACTTTACTAAAAAAATAGTCTTACGAAATTTCTATTTTTAGTATGATTATGTGATAAATATCAATAAAATCCAAAAGTTTTCCACATTAAATATGTTAAATGATTTTTTCAAAACCTTAAGAGAACTGTAGATTTAGGTTTTTTTAAACTTATGGAAATATTTGTGAGTAAAAAATTATGGATGCTGACTTAGATGGATGTAGATTGGATATAAAAAGTACATAGGGAACAAGGAATTTATTTGGAAAATGTTTAGTTTCATGGTCTTTTAATAAATAACACTCAGTAACACATACCGTTGCAGAATCTGAATATATAGAAGCTAGAAGTTATTGTGCTCATGTGTTGTGGATGAAACACACACCAACTAACTATGGAATGAGTTTAAATAAAACATAAATTTTTTGTGACAACACAAGTTCCATTACTTTAAGTAAAAACCTAGAACATCACTTACATGATAAACACATAGATATAATATTCTATTAACTTTGGGATGATAAAAAAATGAGATATAATTTTACACTTCATTGGGACGTAAGAACAACTAGCTAATATTTTTACTAAAACCCTTAGTTCAGATATATTTAAATATATTAAACAAAATCTAGGAATAATCAACATTAAATTATTATTCATATATACTTATTTTTTAATTATCTATTTATATTAATGAATTCTTTCTCAAAGGGGGGAGGGGGTATATTTGAGTTTCTGTTTTCTAAAACCATTAGTTTTCTAAAACATTTTTTTCCTAAAACCTATTTTTTTTAAAACATTAGTTTTCTAAAATAAATTGTATCTTGAACATTTTAAAAATTATATTTTTTATTAAATTTTCAGAATTAATTTTTTTTTAAAATAATTTTGGAAACAAAAATTTCATAAAAAATATTACTAGAGTAAAAATATTTCAAAAATTCAAAATTGTTACAAAATTATTCTGGAAAATATTTTGTTTAAACCTTTTCATAATAATTTCATTTTACAAAACCCATGAATTATAGGTTAATCCTTTTGTGGGTAAACTTATACTTTGAAAGGTACACATATTTTATTTTTTTCACTTATTCATTACTTTAGTTTATTCATATTGTTTATGTATTCTTTTTGTTTTATATAATCTAGTCTATTACAAATAAAAATGTTTTTAAAATAGTATTATAGTTTACCCTGATAAAAAAAATTTCTTAAAAAAATTTAGATTTCATATTTATTTTTTAAACATTGGAAGGTTAAATATCAGTCGTCAGATCATAAAAAGGTTTCTAATCTGAGCAGTTGGATTTCATGGAATGTCAATTAAAGCTCCCATTATTATAAATATGGGTGGGTTATGCAAGGACTTATACTTAATATATATATATATTATAGTTATTTGAACACTATAATTAAATTTATTTTCTAAAATATCCTTTAGTTTTAGAGTTTTGGATAATTAGGAAACACTTTTAAAAAGGAAACCCATTAATTATAATTGGAAACTTACACTCAATGTCAATTTTTTTACCAATGTAAATTCTTTTAAAATAAAACATTTTTTCTTTTTACAACATATCTTAAAATTTTTTATCTTTTCCTCATCCTCATCCCAACACATAATTTTCCTTGTGAAAATATTTAAAAAACATGGGATGAGTATATATGGCTAAGTTAGGGACATAAAGAATGAAAACCATTAGTACAGTGAAAAATATGAAAACCCATGTAATATTTACCTTTATCTCCAAGTTCATTGAGATATTGATACAAATAATTTTCTCATGGAAACACACATGCTTTTATATCAAATAAAATCATATGAACCTATATTAATAAAAATAAAACACTTTTTTGGAAACTTAGATCATCACATTCATAAAACCTTTCAAAACCCTTTTTATTGGAATAACTATATAAAAAAATCCAATATAATCAATAAAAAAATGAATTAGAGAACTATATGGGGACACCCAAAGTGGTTATGGGCTCACTCAGTGATATATGGGATACCCTATTAGATAATATATGATGGGATCACCTGGAATTATCCAGGCTACCCAATCATATAAGATGTAATGAGCTCACCCGGTGCTATCTGGGACACCCCCATATATAAGCTATAACAGGGTCAATCGATGCTATCCTGGAACCCCATTATATAATTCTCAATTATCATATTATTAATAAAACATTTATATGTGTTCACCTTTTCAACATAAAATATTAAAAAACTCTTTTCAAGTCGTAAGATACACTTTTTTTTAAAACAAATATTAAAATTGAAACATTATGAACATAATAACGAAAACATTTTATTTAAAAATAACCATGAAAACCTATTAAGGAATAATAAATGAATTAAAGTTTCAATATGATGAAAAAATCTACTCTTCCATATAAGTTAAAAAACATTCATTTTTTATTTTTCTCCGAAAAGTCACAAAGAACATCATTTAGAAAACAAAAAAATAATTAATTCAAAACGTTTTGTAAAAACTAAAAAATGAGTTAAAATGCATTTATAAAAACCATAATAAAATTTTAAAAACATTTTTGGAATTTTTTCTTAGAAAACATGGACATGGGAGAAAAATATATTTTTAAAGGAAATTTTATAATGAAAAAATTTAAAATAATGTCTATTATAAATATCATATCATTAAATAATGCATTAATAAAATGAATCAAATATTTATATGTGATATAAATATATATATAAATGTGTAAATACAATATAAGATATTCAAAATTCATATCACAAATAATATTATCATGAAATAATCAATGAAGATGATGTTTATCCCCAAGAATGGAAATTAGGTTAAAAACACCCTTACACTTTATAATATGTCGAATCATATGCACCATAAATGTAATAATTATAAATCTAAATATTTGATACCATAAATATAATTATATTATATATATTATATATATAATGGAATTATATACCTTAACAAATTAATAAGTAGTGAATAAGACATATATTTCACAAAAGTAAAAGTCAGACGAGAAACCATTACCTCACGCTTCACTTTAGTGGTGAACATTTTAAAATCCTGTATAATGTTTTAAATAATGTTATTAATTAATTCAATAACTATTATTATATTTATAACACCTTATACTATACTTTTATAATATCTTATTATCAATTTATTAATAATATTTCATTATTTCCATGGTTTCGTTTATGTTCGTTTAAAGGTTTCATGATCAGGTCATATTTTTATAACTATGGATTTTCATGTAAAATGGTATTATAACTACAGTAGTGGAATTAAATAGTATTAATTAACTTCAATAAATATAAATGTTCCCATATATAAATTTTTTTTCTCGCATGAGGTTGATTCATTTGATAAAATGTTAATGATAAATGTTTAGTTTATTTTGGAATTTTTTTCAAACATCCTAAACTAGTTTTGTTTTAATTTATATTATATTTATATTTTAGTTATGAGTAATTAAAAAGGTTATAATATATGGATTAAAAAATTATTGTATTAGAATAATATTTTTATAACCATCCATGAAGGCGGTATTGGAAAACAATAAAAAAGTAGTATTCACGAAGATGGTAAACCGCAATAATTTAGACAATGGTTTCATTTCGTTGACTAATAAGGGATAAAAATGAAATATATATGAGTTATAATATTAGAGATATAAAACTAAAATATATACATTATTTTTTTGTTATAATTATTTTATTGATCAAGGAGGTGATAATAAGATAGAAAAAGAAAAAAAATAAGATATGTGGTTTAAGAAAATTACCTCTTCAATATCACCTCATGGAGGGACCCCTTCAGTACCTTGGATTTGATATTTGGGTGATACTAGGAGAACATGAATGTGTTTAGAGTTAGGAGAAGAGTTTCTGGCAGATATTTTAGGATATTCAAGTCTTTTGTGGACAAAATGGGGTAGTGATGGTGGTATTTATACTTGGGGAGGGGTGATTTTAGGTGATTAAATAAAGATTATTTTATAATTAAATCATACCACATTGATGTGGAATTAATTTCCACGAGTTTTGTGGATAATTAACGTTATAAAGTATGTTTCGGTTTGATAAATACCTAAAAATTCCACTTAATGTAATATTTTTTAGGTATTTTAATCTTTTACCTTTTCACTTTATCCCATTTAATTATTTTTCTTATACTACGGTAATTATTTTTTTCCTAGGGTAAATGTTTTACACATAAAAATTAAAATGAACTTAAAAACTAATTTATAACTTATTATTAAAAACATGGAATTTATTTTAACAAATTCAATTTACATTATTATAAAAATTAAATTTAAAATTAATTTTGTAAATGAGATGAGAATATGAGTTTTTAAAGTGAAAATGTTCAAAAGTTTGAAATATTTTTTATATCTAATTTCAATGTTAAAATGATTAAAATTATCTAAATTGGATTTATAAATGTATAATTGATCTTAATTTTTTTTAAACAATTTGAAATGTAATTTAGCTTTATAATTTATTTAGATGAAAATTCTGATTTCAATTAAAAAGAAATATTTTCACTATTAATCAAAAATTGAATCTTATCAAAAAAATACCAAAAATTAACCCTAATATAATTTTAAATTTACGATTTAAAAAATTATTTATTTTTATTTTTCATTATAAAAGTGCTAAAATTTAATTTTAAAAAAATGTGCCACCAAAAAGTTGTAAAACTGCCGTTATAAAAAATATAGTTTTTATGCTTCAAATTGGATTTATTGTTATCTAAAGCCAATCAAACGTATTGGATGAATATAAAAAAATTATTTAATATATAATATATAAATTTCATTAATAACTATCACTAATACTTATTAATTTAATTTATTATGAAAAAATTCCATAATAGGCATAAATATAGTTTTTATATAAATTCATATCGTTTATACCCAATTGGTTTTTATTTTTTTTATAATTAATTGGTCACAAAATAATTTATATTATAAACACGTGTAAACTATATCTTTGTAATTTAGTTAATATCACTGATTCAATCCATTTTAATGGATAGGTGACAACTATCACATAAAAATAATAATTTTTAGTCATTTATTTAAGCTTGATGTGGTGTATATTATATGATAATAAATATAGTGATTACTTTTAAAAAAGTCCAGGATGTTATAGGGAATCTATGTCCCACATTATTTTTTCAAGAATTTATCCTCTAATATCACCATAGGTTTTAGTTTCCAGTTCGATTCTTATCCATTCATCCAATATTTGAAATGAGATTCACTATAATGGCCTCTGTGGAAGATTTCACTAAAAGAGAAGTTATCATGGAAAACTTATTGAAAAAAATTGTATTAAGATCATGATTCTATTCTCAAAAATATTATTACTTTTCTTGTTTGGGAAAATATTTGTGTTAAAAAATAGAATTTTGATAAACATAAACCTAATATTACAGGAGGGTTTTATGCATTATTAGTGTTTCATTCTGAAGAGGATAATGAAGGGATTTCTTTTACATATTTTGGTGAAAAGATTAAATTTTCATATCAACAATAAGTTAACCTCATGGAAGTACCTCCCTAAGAAGAAAAATATTTCCCTTATCACAAGATTATTGAAAATCATGGAAGTTTTATCGAGTGAAAATCTAAAGCATCATTTTTTACATCTTTTGAGAATGTTAGATAAGTATGACATCTAATTCTAAATGCTGGACAAGTTACCCTTTGTATGCAAGGGTACATGATACCCATAAAGGGTGATGGAGATACCCTTATGGTACTTGACATCTTTATTTTATACTTCTTTATAAATATGAGGTAGATTAACTTAGTAAACATTGTCTTTCTTTCAGTTAAACCAATTATGAAAGCATCAATTAAATCAATGATTCTAATGTTTTTGTGTTTTATTAAGAAAAATTATTGATCTTGAAAGATAAATATTTATTATAAAAACAATTTTATGAAAAATTGAGAACCCAATGTTCACCCAGGTACAACACTAAAATAAAACACAGACTTGTTGAAAGTTATCTTGAGCCTTCCGGAGGAATTCTCCCTACATAATTTCTAGAAAAGGGATGGTTCCTGTAATTCTGGATCATCTGTTATTAGATATTCAAAGTGTGTCGGTGGATTATCTCAAGCCTTTAAGTACTCATTTATGTTGTTATTCCCTTCATTGAATACTCTGATCAGTATAAGATCCTTCTTGTCGATCCATTCACTTTTTTCACTATTAGTGTCCAGGCATATGAATATTCCCATAATTTTCTCTACTTCCTATTTTGTGGTATTAATCGGAAAAACTTTCTCCTTTAATTCTTCTCCTGAATGCATAAGTAGTTCCAGAAAAATCTTTGGTTCTTTAGAAATCTGTTTCTGTTGTCCATATAACATGACCACAATTTCTTCAACCTCATCCTCCAACCGAACATCCTTAGAATGTAGTAGATATCCCCTAGGAAGGTCCCCAACCTACTGCACTTCTCTATCCCTTTGTAAAAATTCCTAAATTTTTGAGTGATCATTCCCCTTTATAACTACTTTGACTTAACCTATTGACCCAGGATCTCAGTTATCTTGATCTTTCTTGCTTCCACTCATTGTATGGAGCTCCTACATCTTGGTGTTACCACCTTTTTAGCCGAACGAGTCACTATTGGTATAGGAATGCATGATCAGTCTTTAAACCCCTTTGTATTATTCTTCTTATTAGCAATGAAACTCCCCAGATCCATGTTCTCTTTATTTCATATCTTCCTCATTGGGCTTTAAAGACCCTTACCATAATCTCTAACTACATTTTTATTTAAGGTTTCCCTTCGTGACTCTGCTTTAGAGAGGCCATTGGTGATTCCCTCTGCATGACCATCATCACTAAGGCAATCAAAGCAATTATTCATGTTAAGATAGTAGAGGGACCTTCTCAGTTGGAACCCATTTTTATCGTTCAACAGGCTATTGGAGCCATGTCATGGTTCTACTTAGTACTGGAGATCCTTATAGCTTCCCTCACCAGTTGGCGGTGACACTCCTTTAACATTGATACCATTGCATGCTGGATAAGCTAGTGCATAAGTGCCATGACAGGAATTTCATGTGCCAGCCAGACTAACCACACTGCTTTCCATGAAGCTTGAGGGGTCTTGATCAGTAACCTAGGGAACTACCAGATCATTTCTCAAGTGTTTTTAAAAATCCACCACCATTGGGTTGTCCTCTGTTCTCTTATCCTGTAACTTATCCACCTTAGGTTGATCCCTGGAGGCATCCAGAATTGATGACTCCATCAAACCTTCACCAGAACCAATAACCAAATTATTATTAATGCCTCAAGAACCTGTATTTATCTAACTTCCACACCTACAACCCATCCTTACATGACCCATTTTCTGGCACGTAAAGCAATAATATGACCACAACTCAAAAACAACAGGTTGTTTCCAATGGAATTCTTTCCCAACTATAATCCATATAGAATCAACTGGCCATCTAGATACGTCCACTTCCACACATATTCGAGGAGATATCAGACGAAATACTGACCTGGTTCTACTGTTGGAGTATAAATATCTTCCAACCAAGTTCCCTAATATGTGCAATATCGAAGGATTTGGAAATTGTAATGGGAGTTCAGAAAGACTAACCCATATTTCCATTTTTGGGGGCATCACACTTCATATAAAAGTTAAAGGACCACCTGAATAGAAAGAAATGAGATTCATTTCATATTTGAGGAGCCCTGGACCATGCCTTGATCAAATTTTCCTTTCGTTGCAAATCGAATCATGATATGTTTGTTATCAGGTAAGCCCACGGTCGCACGATCCTTTAAATACCACAATCCAAAAAACATACATGTCGAAACAATCTACTGAAGAAAATTTCTGTTTGAATCATGCAATTATGATTATATTCAAAAGAGATGAATCATCATGATAATAGGTAGAAGATATTGAAAGATTAGGGCACCCTTTGAATAAATATGGAACTTTTGAGTTGAGCTGATTATAGGGAAAGGGCAGAAGGAGATCAGGTTGGATAAGGGAAATAAGGGGCATTATGGATCGACTGCGAGCAAAAAGTGTTCATCCCTCATTGAGGGGGGAGGGTCCAGCATGACAGTCATCAAAGGTTCAGGGAACCTTGAAATCCTACCCCATAGCGAGTCCCTGGTTCCCTATTATTGAAATAGAAAAAGGTTTTCTATATCAAGAAGTAAAACTATGAAATTAGAGAAAATATTTCTTTTGTTGGTGAAAATTATATGGTGTGAATGATGTTGGTTTTTTATTCTAAGATAAAAAAGTTTGTGGATAAAAAAACAAAGACACATCCTAAATTGAACCACTTAATGAGAAATGGATAGAAAAAGAAAATAAAAAGGTAGATTAGTCACCCCTAAAGTTAAAAGGAAACATAAAATGATTTTAGATGAATAATTCAAGTGTATTATGGATCATAATGTCCGAAAGTAACCAATTGATCCAGTTTTCCATTTATATAAGGCTGAATCCTTGTATTTGAAAATACAAACAACTGATGAACAAGAAGAGGCCATGAAAATAAAGTAAAAAAATAAAATATGAGAAGAGGAAACATTTATGGATATTTTGTTAAAGGGAGTTGAAAAAATATTGAAAAATAATATTTTGATAGTTTCTCCCTTATTAGTTGTAAAACCAGTTCAAAGAACCATAACATTTCATTATACTAATCATAAAAATCCTGATGTCAATTTAAAATTTTTACAAACTTAAGTAGTTTAATTAAATTTTACAATATATGGTGATAAAATAAAAAGAAATGTATTTTAGAATAAGTTGTTGTTGACTATAAAGTACAAAAGACAATTATTGAATTGATTCCAATTCTTGTACATAAGGTAGTTGAGAATGAAAAATAAACAACACTAATTTTTTTTGGATAAGGTGTGGTCATAATTTTTAGGCATTTGGAACAATAAATTTTAGAATAAGTGGGAGAATTAGAATATGAGGAGGAATAAGAACAATATGTTGAAGAATAAATAAAAACAATAGAAAATATAATGGAAAAAATCTCATCAGAATCATATTCAACATCTAATCTTCTACCTTTACAGTATGAAAATAATAATAAATTAAATGGTTGTATAATCCAGATCATCTTATAATAAAGAAAAAGAATCTAAAATTTCAGGTATGTAATTATTATACAAGGCCAAATCAGATATGGATTATAAAATTATAAAATTTTTAGAAAAAGAAAAATCATAGATGAAAGAAAATCAGATGTTGGACCTTCCCGACCTCATTTTCAAAAATCTAATCAGTTTTTTCAGAATCATATTCTATAGATGTATAGAAAGGTTTTTATTTAATTTTACAAAATCTAAATCTTTTAACATATTTTATTCCTTATATACCAAATATTTGTGCAAAATGTAAAAATATTAAAAATAGTATTAAGGGAAAATCATACTCCATGATGTTGTTGAATGAGTTAGTTATTTAGAATGAGGGGAAAATTGAAACTTATAAAAGTAACTCTAAGGGTCACGCAAAAATATTCAATCAAATGGTGATATGGTCTAGAAAAGTTGATAGTGATATGAAAGGTCATGATTTCCAGTTTATTGAAGTCAAGATAAATTATAATTAGTATTTTGATTTGTTTTATAAGTTTTCATTTGATGTATTATACTAATTAAAGTTTGTCAAATAGTTAAGATACATGTCCAATTCTTAGAATAATTAAATCTTACTTTTGAAAGAAAAATTTCACAAGTTGGAAAAAGAAAATATCTTGTTCGTATATATCTAAGAGCAGTTTCAAAAGATGAGAGAGGATAATTCTAGGATCAGATCTTTTGAATAAGAGCTTCTCAGACTTAATGAGGAAAATAAGAAAATTATAAATCTAGAAGAGGAGGTTAAAAGTTTTAAGGAATATATTCAATAGAAATCAATTATGGATGATATAATTGTGAAGCTGTATTCATCAGTTCCTGAATCTAGGAAGAACTATGAATATGTGAAATTTTTTAAGATAATTACCGAAAAAATATATAATAAATAATGTTTTTAATGAACTCTTTATGTAATAAAATATATTTTGATTGAAAGTTTAGTTTGGATTTTTTTTTCTAAATAACTTTTGTCTAAATTTTTTCCAATTCTTATTGGATGTATGTTATTTATTTTACTACTTAAATGAATAGTTAATTTAGATAATATTTTTTCATATGTTTTTTTCAAACATTTTGGGAGATGATTTGATATCCCTATTATATTTTTTAAATAAAAAATGGGGATAGTTTTTTTAAAATGAGAGATTTTGTTAAAAAGTGGATGAGATATTTCCAAGGGAGAATTTTTTTTTGATAAGTAAACTATATAAGGAATAAATTTTATTAATGGTTAGAATATAAATTTTTACATTCCATCTAATCTAAATATAATTGATAAATTTAGGGGGGATTATAATATGAAGATTATTTCTGAAGATCATAAAAGTACAAAGGGTTGTAATTATTTAAAATTTAAATTTTTTTTATCTTTTATGTTATCTTTTTTTCTTTTCAAAAAAGGGGATATTGTTTAGTAAAAAAAATTAATTTTTAATTTTTCTTTCCTTAGTTTTGAAAATCACAAACACTTTATTAAAATAATATTTTTTAAACTTTATATGTCTCATGTGTTTTAGTATGTTTTTCAGAAAGATTATATTTATCAAAAATATATGAATGGTTGTAATAAAAAAACAAATATGAAATTTTATTAGTCAATCTGATCCATTGAACTAATGGTGTGTCATCTACATCAGATCAACTACTGTTCAGACTAGTGGTTAGACTGGTGTTTAGTCTATCAGACTGATCAAAGTTATAACCATCAGACAGAAATCAGTAATAACACATTGGATTATCATTTTTTGTGTCCATTGGATTTAAAATCATTATTTTAG
Organism: Viscum album; assembly: GCA_963277665.1. Taxonomy (NCBI): domain Eukaryota; kingdom Viridiplantae; phylum Streptophyta; class Magnoliopsida; order Santalales; family Viscaceae; genus Viscum; species Viscum album. The sequence continues at coordinate 958,258,776 of OY728138.1, read as the reverse complement.
TTCTTTAGACTAACTAATGTTTATAATTATATTAGTTATAACTATATCTATGAGATGAAAATATTTTTAGCATTTTAATAGTGCTAAAGAAAGACATCTTATAATGAAGAACATTTCATTCTTAGCCGTCAAGATCTAGATCTATATCATTATGAGTTATGAAAGTAAAATATATGAAAATCTATTACAACCAACTGAGAAATATGACTATTCAAAATTTATCTATAAATATGATGTCATTTGAATAGATGTGAGTAGATGAATTTGGAACTCAACACATCTGAAGATCGCTCTATGTGAACATCTCACTCTAATGTTTTTTATTCTTTCAGAGAGTTGTAGTTATAGGGAATCCATGTGAGTATTTTAAATTAATTATAACATTTTTATTTTTTAATCACTATGTGTGATCATCGATAGATTGAGGGATTCTAGGGATTAGAAGATAAGGGGATTTGTTCCATCAGATCAAGGGCTTCTGAGGCTAGGAAGACAGATACGTACCAATAATCATATCAAGGTATTTATTTTTTAATAAAGAAATATCCAATACCACCCTTTCATATTGAGGGATTCCAGGGTATCCAAAGGATTAGAAATTATGATCATCATATTGAGGTGTTTTCTAGTAAGGAAAGATATACCATTACAGTTGTTATAGAGACTATGGATATCTTATTTCAGGATTTCCGACTTCATTAAATCTTATGGTTAATGTGTATAGTTACCTATTATAATGTCTTTAAGTAATTTCTAAAATTATAGTATTTTTTACTTATTTCTACAGGTTTAATAGTTTTCTGTAAATATTTAATAAAAATTAAGCTCTTTAATTATCTTTATAATATTTTTTTGGTCATTGTTTCTATGATATTGATAAAAACCTAGATACATCAAAACAATTTTTTTCAATATTAATTCTTTGATAGTCATATGAACTCTAAGTTAGATATTTTTGACTTAAGAGGTTTTTTGTTTTGTCTTAGTTTAAATTATTAAAATTTAATTCACCCCCATGTATCGATCATATAATCTTGTGATCTAATACTTTCGATCATCCTATTTATTATCCTTCTTAATACATTTTCTGAAACCCCCAGTTCTTTTCATCATTTAATAGATTTTTTTTTGAAATTTTATACATATTTATAACTTTTATGTGATTCATAATTATAAGAGTTAGTTGAAATAGTAATAATTTATTTAAGTTCAATAACATAATTATTTGAAGTATCTCTTCAACAAAGTGGTTTAACTCAAGTTTCTATTAAAGAAATGAATAGAGGAGTTTATTCAATGCATACTCCTTAATGTTTTATATTTCATTGAGTGTTACTTTCTTTTTATGCCACTTATTGGGTAGATCTGTTATTACTAATTAAATTATAACAATGTTCTCTAATTTTTCTCATATGAAATTTATTCCATTCTTGATGCTTATATATCAATGGAATATTCAATTGAATCTTTCATCATCACTCATTTTTAATTCTTAGTACGTATCCTGAATCATTTTGAATTTTTACTGGTCTGCATATCAAATACAAGGTGGGTAAATTAAAAAATATTCCAGATCTCATGAGTTGTCTTACACATATAAACATGACTAAATAATCTTTATCTAGTAACATAATATAAAATATTTATTACTTTGTAATTAAAATCATTTTTAAAATAATTTTTTCTTATATGAGTATATGGGTCAGATTTTAGAGGTTTGTAAATTTCTTCCATGATCGACCAATTTTCTATGCTTATGTTTTTCGATGTATGATTCCATTATGTATTGAAAGTAACTGTATTTATTGGAATCGAAGTGAATTTACTTTTAAGGAATCAATGAATCGTTTATATTCCTTCATGTCATCTAACAATGATGTTTTTCATTAAATGGTGAAGTATAAGATAAAAAATTTTACACAATGAAACATAAACAATAGACTCTATTTTCAATATGAACTAATTATTGATACCATTTAATTGGTATCAAGAAAACAGAAAATATAGTTAATATATCTTTAATGCGGTCTGACCTTAGATACCAATTATTAGGTCAAAAATGAGGATGACCGATGGTCTAGAGGTGGAAGGGGGTGAATAGACAAAATTATAATTTTAAAGAGGTAGATTAATTTTATTAATGAATTATTAAGATTAAATTCAATGGTATTTGTTAGAGATATTAAGTATAAAAACTTTAAAAAAACAATAAATCTTTATAGTAAGTTAGTCCAAAGTAGACATATTGTACTCTTACACCAATTTACTCTTTGAGATATATGTTCTTCACTACCTTAATTTTTAAGGGAAATTATAACCCAATTATAATCTAATTTTTCTAGGGGGAGTTTTACTAAGACTCCGAAATTTCATATGGGGAGTCAAAACCGTTACAACTTGAATTTAATAAATTAGAGAGACAAAATGAATGGTCCTAAATTTATAATCATGGAGTCACAACAAAAAGAGAGAGTGTTCTTTTGTTGGAAAAATCATAAACCCAAGATTATAGTATAGGTGAGACAAACATAAATAAATAGAGTTGAATTAAAAAACGAAGAAGATAGATTCATATAATAATGATGAAGAATTGTTATTAGTATTTAAGTTGTGTATAGATATATATTTTCAAATTATTAATGGTAAAATAATATTTAGTACCTTTACTGATCGTTTAACAGAATAAATAATAACCAAAAAAGACTTCACAGATTCCTACATCAATTCGATACATTGGATGTTTAATTTTCTCATCAAAGGATTTCCTCATTGTAATGTAAATATGATTCCTATGAATGATTATTGAATCAATTTAAATAAGATCTGTAAAACTAACAATAGAATCACCAATTGGGTAAAAATATTCAAATTCAAACTATATAATTATCTAAGAGAGATAAAAAAATATACATAATAATCATAAAAAATATCATCTGAATTCAAATCTCAATGAATAATTAAAATTAGTTTGAATTCAATTTTAAATTTTTTTTAAAAACATCATAAGAATAGTCAAAGTGAACCTAAAAATATTACATACATTATTTCTACTAATTTTTAGTTTGGATTTTAAAAAACCCGAATATATTCATGCAGATACATAAATGTTAAAAATGTAATAATACTTCACTAAAAACTATAAAAAAGTTTTAATAATTTTATTTTTACTAAATATTAATAAAAAAATGAATAAATAAAATAAATATATCAAAAAATTTAAATTCAATTTTTTGAAAAAAAATTCATGTTATATGTATATGTGTGAAATGAAGAAAAAAATTAATCCTCAGTCAAAAGTTTTTAAAAAATTAACCATCATTCAAAACTGTATAAAAAAAATTCTAAAACCACTTCACATAGTTAATAAATCATTAATATGAATTCATGAAATAAGAAAATCAGTTAAAATACTTAATATTAGAATATAGTACAAAGAAATTCCAATAATATCATAAAATAGAGAATACTATTTTTTTTATTAAATAATTGTGTTTTACTAACCCTAAAAAACATAATATGTAGTAACTTGGTATAAGGTGTGGTTGGCTGGGTATAACATTTTTTCTCCTAATTATAAAGTATGGTAACTTGAGTAAGTCATCATAATACATTATTTTTGAAACATAATATTTGTATGTTTGAGTATAATCCTTTATTCCCGTGACATAATACTTAAATTTATGATCATAATAACTTTCAAGTATAATGTAACAATTTTCAATTCGAGGGTAGTACATTTTACATCTAGTATATTACACTGTAATTACAATTTACTATTTCATTTTCAGAATGTAAGACTTCATTTCTTCAATATAATACTTCATGCAGTAGTTTCTAAAATAATTTTGTGGTAGGTTCAAAAATCATAATGTTATAGGTTTAAAATTCATCATGTGATTGGTTCAAAAAGTCATCATTAACAAACAGTTTATAAAAATTTGGGAGGAATATAAATATTCCAAAACAAAATATAAAGAATTTTTTTTTGAAAACCTTTAGGATACCATGATAATCCTCAAGGAGCTATTATAGTTCAAATATAATAGTCTTAAGATTTTTCCCTATTTTGTATCCCACCCTATATTTTTCCATTTGTTGTTTTCTCGTATCTTTTTTCACTACGTACCATTTGACTATCTTGCATTACTTTTTTATGTCTCATTGGAATATACATGGAAATTTTAGGTACCTCCACTTAATTTTTTTAACATTTTTATTTTGTGACATTTTGGAAATTTCCTTACTTATATACTTCTGAATAGGTTGATATCAAAAAAATAATAATTATCCCCATACTATTTTAGAGAGCCCTCTTTTCCATTACTCTCTTTATGTTTTTTTCAATATCTCCCCTATTGACATACACATTAGGTAAAATGTTTCATTAATATGTGGGGGTGTTTATGTTATACCCACATAAAGGCCTTCCCTAATTAATCTAGGAGATGCACTTAACTAGAGGAAACCTTATGTCATATGATTCTTTATGATGCACTATACATAGAAATCATAGAGATATTAGTAGGCTTTTTACCATATTTATTGTGTGATACGTGGGGAAAGAATACCACATAGAACTTTCATTTGTATCTTCTAAAATTTATGATAGAATGAAGTAAATTTTAATTTTATTGAGGTATTTTATTTATAATCCCTTTATACTTGAAACCAACCTTTTCATTTAATATTTAATTATCCTGTAGAATCCATGAATGGAATTAGATAGGGAATATCTAAGGTATATGAATATATAATCACGTATCTTCCATAATCTAGGGGATTTTTCATTATATTCAAAGATTTAAGTGTAGGGAAAAATATTTCCATAGTAAAAAAGGAGGTGTCATTAGAGAGATGATGTGGGGAGTGTGTTTGTTTGAATTTGGGAAAGGTTTGTGATTTTTTATCACTGTATTTTATCATTTTTCCCTCTTTAAAATATAGGTTATACCCTAGGTAGGTCAAATAATGAAATTACTCAACTAATGATTCTCATTATACTATTTAAAATTTTTTTATAAGGAGATCTTGTGTTCTTTAGTGATAGATATGAGAATTTTCCATAAACATTATATTTAATAAATAACAAAAAAACAAAATAATTGGTTTTATTTCATTCATTGTTATTTATTTTTCTTAAAAACCATTACTCAAAGTTGGGAAGTGTTAGGCCCAATATATGTTTTGGTTGAATTTTTTTCAATATATGACATGTGGTTAAAGTTTAGAAAAGGTAATGATATGGATCATAAGACTCACCATCAAAATCAAGGGATTAGAATCACAATGATTAATAAATTCCATCTGATTTTAAATAATATTTCTTGAATAAAAGTCTAATTAGAATCACCTTGAGCCTAAAAAAAGGATGTACTAATTGTAATGATAAATTTAATCAGAGTCTCCATAGATCCAATGAAATCCTAATGATTCTTTTTTATTTTTTAATTCAAAAAAGTCCTAAGTTATATGAGAAACTTATGATACAAGGAATATGAAGGAATGTGGGAGAGATGGTACTTCTAGTCATTTTGGGGATTGGTTTGAAATAATGATATTACTGGAAGCATAAGAAATTATTATACATTACATTGAATGTTAAACCATCCTATTCCAAACATGAATGTTCTCAAATCATGTGGAATTCATGATACAGATGAGAATTTTTGTAAGATAGGAGAATATGATGTAATGTATCCTGGATTCTTCTCATTGGAGTGTGAAACACTATACATAAAAGGATAAAGATCATCAGAATGAGAATCATCGGTGTGATTATATCAGATGCTTAGAAGAATGATTGTGCTGAATAAAAGATGTCACTACTAACATTAATCCATCAAAATGTATTATGACACCAATTATTTATATATTCTTGATATCCTTTGTATATAGGATGCATAGTTTCATCAAGATTAAAATTTTTCAATTGGGTCAAGAACTTTGATATGTTTTCCATTTGGTAAAAAATAGACATGTTGATTGATTCTCAATGAAGTGGTGGAGAATAATTGGATGGAACTAACAACATTCATCAGAGTGAATCAGAGACTGATCCATTAGGCACACACAGACACTGATAAATTTATCAGATAATGAACAATATTAGATATTGGATTATCATTCTGAGTGATCCCCCTTTGTATTGTGATTATTGATGAGATTAACTGGGAGACTGCTTCATTTTTCCTCGATGGCGGTGATGCCCTAGCTCGGAGATGCCTGAGGCTCCGGCACCCTCCTCCTCAGCGGGGGGAGGGGTGATCCTTCCTTCTTCCTTGATGGTTTGGCCCTTCATCCCCTTCAACAACCCAACTTACCTTCCTCTTTTCATGTCAATCCCTCTTTTCCTCATGGTTTCCCACCTTCTTGAAGGCTCTCTCCACCATGTTATTTCTACAAAGGAGTTCATTGCAGTATTATATCTTCACATATTGATGCTTATGGCTCTATTTAGGGGTCTCCATCCATCGGTTTATGGTTTTGACAGATTTTTTTTATAGAATGGGGTCTTCAAAATCAAGTGGTTGGGGGTCTTCTCGATTGGAATCAACAGATGATTTGCTTATCATTAGAGGAGGATTTGGTTATTTCTTGGTTCAGTGCTCCACAGGTGTTCAGTGGATACCGATTTTTCCTCCTATGATGGTCCTTTGATCTCAACTTGAATTGTGACCCGTCTTCTGCTACAATGTGGTTATGTTTTTCTGACCTGCCCCTAAATTTTCAAAATCATTACATTATATGTATGCATGAGAATTTGGTTGGAATGTATCTGTGTTTGGATACTCACACATCGGCGATCTTTCACCCTATTTTTCCCTGCGCATGTGTTGAGGTTAACGTCTCCAAACCTACAACGGAGTGGCTATGGATTTCGGTCAGAGAAGAGATAATTTTTAAGTATAGAGTGGTGTTTGAATCCTGAAAAACGTTCAGTGTGCGATGCAATAAATATGGAAATTTTACCTCTAGTTTTCATCGTGCGAATTGGGACCGCCCATCAGCAGTGCAGGTGGAAATAGTGGTTGAACATCTGTTGTGGGATAGTGGTGTTTTGGGTTAGCATGAGGATGCGCACGGGGGGTTTTCAATGGAGCTGGAACTGGCCAAGTTCCATGATTCTTCAGTGGCGGAGGCTAGTACCGGGGAGCCTCAGAAACAACGAAGTCCCTTGATTTCTATAATGTATATGAATAAAGTGAAGCCTAAGGAGTATAAACTATGGGTTATAGACATATTCTCCCAGTTAAAGCATGATTTTAGTATCATTGGAGTTTAAGAGGAGAGTACCTTTGCAATGGCCATGGTGAATACACTAGCTAATCCAATTCTACCAAGCAAGGTGAGGTGATATTGATAGGGAGTGAGGTCCAAAGACTCAGTGGATCTCAAAGTAGAGGCTAAGAGGACACTAATAAGTATCTATAGTTTATGGTCCACAAATATGAGGAATCCACATGATCAAAATTGGTGTAGGGGAAGTCCTTATTATCAGCTGAAAATTCTCACAATGGACAAGGGAATCATGACAGGGTGAATGTATTGAGGTCCTTAGACCCAAACACACTCGGTGCCCACATAAATGCTGAGTTTGGGGGGGAAGAAATCTGTCTTGGAGAACAAGATAGGTAAGGATGAGTCTCTATCCAAGCAGAGGCCCCTTAAAGAAGACATAAGGATAAAGCTGGGTAACCTCTTTGATGGCTTGGAAGGTCAAGAACCTCCATTGAATCATGAGGATGACTCGTAAGAAGCTAATAGTTATAGTTTCCATTTAGTGGATAGTATGGAGTGATGTCAAGGAAAAGGTCCTCACAGCCCTCATAGGAAGAATGGGAAAAAGGCATTAGAGATTCGCAGAAGTGTATTGTGGTTTAGTGGAAAAGCCAAAGGGACACAAGGATTACTCTCACTTTCCAAAACCAGCAGAAACTAGGATGGCCAAGAAGGGAATACACAAAGAAATATCGGCCCAACAAAAGGGATAAATTGAAGAAGCAAATAAGTACACAAGATACATAGAAGAAAAGGATGGGGAGTGCTTGAAACTAATTATGCACTCCAAGGAAGATATTCTTGAGCAAGACATATGACCAAATGTCTCAGAAGAGGTGCTCAAGAGGTTTTATGAACGATGGTTGGAATTTTATGCCATAAAGGAGAAAAAAGTGTGGTTAGATAAACTACATAGAATACTTGCCTGAGGCTTTAATCAGAGTAAAATCAACTCACATGAATTTATTCATACAATTAAAAGGATGATTACTCATCTTGAAGAGCTTATCAGAGATGATCCAGATATCCAGGTTAGTATTCTGCACTGGGAACTTTATAGAGTAGTTGAGTCAAGAAATATTAGTCTTGTGTTTAACTATTTTGTGAGCTCTTTCAACACATAGTGATAACATATTTGTGAACTTTGGTATCCCATTTTTCCTAAAAATGGTTTAATAAAAATTTAAATTTGGATGGATGGATGATTATCATTCTGAGAAAGAATAAAAAAAAGGTGATGTTTTGAAAAATTATTTTCATGGGATTTGGAAGCTATTGTTCGAAATTTTCAAAGGAGTTATGAAACCTTATTAGTGAAAATTATGGTTATGAAAAAATAAAATTAGTGATTTGATAAAATATTATCAATGTTTTAACAAGTGTTTTTAGTTGATATGCAACATCTGAATGAGAATACATTCACTATTTACAAGAGTTCGTCATAATGATCCCTCTTTAGTTTTGTATATGTATTCATCATAATGATGAAATATAATTATACTGAAGAAAGTTTTTGTAAAATTATAGCAATATAATGTTTTAAGAATATTTGAGAATCTACCAAAAGTGTTGAGAATATTTGAAGAAGTCAAATATTAAGAATTAAATATCCTATAAATACATAATTTTTGAATTTCATTGAGTGGTATTGAAATTATTTTTCCTCCCTTTTCCATTCAAGGGTTCCTATAAAAGGAGTGTACAATACATTCTTATTTTTATAACTTGAAATATTCACATGCATTAGATCTCTGAAAATTGTGGAACATGTATTGAGTTCCCAACCAAAATTTATTTTTTCGGGTAATTCAGAGGAAGATCATCGATGTGAGGTTCAATCTATTCATCAGTGCAAGTCCCAATGGGTTATGTTCCATAAGATCAAGTCCATTAGAGTGAACCCATATAAGTAACATTAATTAGATAAATATTCATCCGAAAGAGTTCCATCATATGAATTAATTGTGAACTAATGATTTAGTTCCTTCTCAATTGAAGTAGGAAGATTATAAAGAGAATTGGGTCAATGGTAATCAAATAAAGATCATCAGATATAAGGTTACCAGACTGATACTGATTAGACTAACTTTCCCAATGATGTTTTCCAAAATAATTTTCTATAATAAGTTTGAAACCCAACAAGTTACTTAGATAATTTTTGATGTTATTGAAGATTTTATGTTGGTATTGTTTGTTAAATATTACTTGTGGTGGAAGTGAACACTTTCTTAAGTTGATCAGAAAAGAATAAGGAAATTAAATCTTTTAATTTTGGATAATTAACAGTTTCTAAAAAGGGTTGATTATCTTGATGGGTTGTATAACCAGCTGTGGGAAAGTGGATACAAGAAATTGATAATTGGGGTTATAACCAAATATAGTAGAAAAGTTGATATTGGGATTATAGAATTGTTCACTTCTTGTGCCTTTGTATTTCAAGAATACATTGAAAGAATCCATGTTAGTGGGTCTATCCAATATAGCAAGGAGTAGAACTTTGTATCGAACCATGTAAATATCATGTTTTCAACTCTATTTATATTTATTGCATATGAAATGTGAAACTGATAAGTTTTATTTGAGTTGATCGTAACATTAACATGTTTTTGAGGTTAATAAATTTTACCAAATAAGCTAATAAATTTTATTATAAAAGAAATGGGAACCCCTAATTAACCCCCAGTGTTCTCAATCCTATTTGGAGAAAAATTTGGTATTAGGGATAGGTTCCCTCTGAAAGATCTATTTTTGCGAATAGAGAATTTTAATTTCATGAACAATAAAATGATTATAGTTTTTAATGGTAAGAACTATCATATATAGAAAGATAGAATGTTTCAATATCTGATGTCTCTTGGGTATGATGTTTTTGAAGCTACTACAAATGGATTTATCCCTTTTATTAAGAATGATTCTATTACTAATGCTGATAAGAAAAATCTTTAGGATAATGGAAGAGATAATAATTCTTTACACTTATCACTAAATTAATGAGAGTTTCATAGAGTAAAGGGAGTCAGAATCGCAAAAGGTATTTAGGATAAGTTCAAAAACAGTTATAAAGGTAATATAAAGGTGAAGAAGGAAAATTTAAAACTATGGAAGACAAATTATGAAGATCTAAAAATGGATGAGTATGAATATATTTGTGTCTTCTTTACAAGGGTGAATGACATTGTTAGCACAATAAGATTTCTTGGTGATATGTTTGAAGAATCAACTACTGCTGAAAATATCTTGAGAATTCTTTATGATAATTTTGATGCAAAAATTTCATATTTGGAAGACAGATATCCTAAAAATATATCTTTGGATGATCTCTATAGTACTCTTATTATTTATTAAATGAAAAGATAGAAGTTTATGAAAGGTAAATAAAATGTTGATCAAGAAATGGCCATAAAATCATTATTAAAAGTGAAAAAAGGGAAATAAATAAAAAGAAAAATCATGTTTTTCAAAAGTTGAGGAAGAATCTAATGATTTCAATTCAATTATTAAATATTATCTTTGAAATATAATAAGGAATAATGGAAATTTAAATAACCCAAATGTTGGAATTTTGAAGGGAAAAGACTTTTTGCATATAATTTTCCTAGGAATAAAGTTGAAGAGTATGATTATTGGGAATATTATTATAAATCTTAGAAACAAAAGTACAATATGAATAAGGAAAAATTTCATTATAAAAAGAATTATAAAAGTTATCTGAGAAGAAGAAAGGAGGATAATTCCTCATCCAGTGATGAACATGATCATAAACTCAAGTTTATTTCTTAATTTATAAAGGTAAGTAATTGTTTATAAATTGATAATGATGATGAATAAATTATAGAAATAGAGTGTAATCTCAATGATAATTTGGAAAATGAAATTGATCAGAATACACAACTCAATAAATAAATAAAGAAGATGAAGAAATATGTTAAAAGAATAACTTTGGATAAAAATTATTGGATGAATAAAGAAGAAAAATCACAATATTATCATATCTTATAATATGAACATTGGTTATATTGAAATAAAACTAAAAATATATGAAGAATGATCAGTTTGAAATGAGAACCTCAACATGAACGAATATATTCTATTAGAAAAAAATAAGCAGAACAAGATGAAGATAGATGAATCCAATAATATGATAGATGTTTTGAAAGTTATCTAGAATGATAAATAAGATGATTTTTTAGAAAAATAATCAATTCATCTTACAACACAATGCGAGATGGGATATATTAGATAAAACATCATCAAGGAAGTTGATGTTAAAGTTGAAACATCGAAAGATTTTGAAAAGAAAGGTTTACAAAATCAATTTTTTGAGAAAACATATCTCATCAAGAAAGATAAGAATTGTTTAGGAAATTATCCTACGAAGCAAAGTGGTCCAAGATTTTGGAATAAAAAATCAAAAAAGTTATGAACAAGATCACTATAAATCAAAAAAGTAATTATCCATATTTCATTGTTGGTATTGTGGAGATTTCAGACGTAGTGATTATTAATACTCGTATAACATGTCTCTACCAATAAATAGGTATGGATAAAAGGGGGACATAATGAAAAAAAAAGATCAAATGTTCCAAAAAAAATTGAACCATAAATGGAAATTTAAATGATGATGAAATTTGTGTTTATTAAGAAGGAGGAGAAATAAAAACATGTTGAATCCTGAAATAAACATGATGACTCTGAAAATAAAGAGTTCTCTGTTATTTGGCCATATAAACTTGTTATGGCTATAAATTTATAAGAAGTATAAAAAAAATCTGAAGAAAATGGGAAGAAAAAGGTTTATGTGTAACACCCCAAGCTTCTACGGTACGCTTCTCTTTGAATAATGCGATAGCGTTTGTTGTACGCAACACCGAGTTCTAAATACCAATCAAACTAGCCGTTATGAATAGTAATACCTACTTTTTAAAATTATATATATTTTATATTTCAAAATGGACTTCATTTTTGGATTTGGAATATCTAATTTAGCCTAAGGTGAAATTTTGGTACTTTTCGGATAACTTTCATATTTTGATGAATAGTGAAAATTACTAAATTTTAATTAAAAACAACTTTTTTAATCAAAATGATTAATAGTGATAAATTATGAATTTTAGTAGTTTTAAAGTATATTTAGAATATATTTTTACCATTTAATATAATTTTGGTCATTGGACATAATTTTACAATTAAACCGAACATAAACAAGTGTCAATATTTTGATAGTTATTATCTCTTAAAAACACACTTTTTGTTTTGACAGTGGGAATTAATTTTAAATTAATTTCTGCCACTTCTGTGTTTTGAATTTAGGAAAATGGATTCCATATTTGGAATCAGGATGTTCAAATTATGTAAATATGTAACTTTTATTTTTAGACATTTTGATTAATTACTGCGGTAAATATTTTATTTACCATGGTTAAGGGTAATCCGGTAAATAAGGGTTAAAAAATAATATTATAATAATACTAAATTACCCTAAAACGTGTCTTAACCCTATTGGTTGATACATGGTCGACCATGTACATCTTTGGGTCGATTTTGGGACCCCATGGATCCACTTGTAAGTGATAATGACACTTTATTTTAATTAAGTTAAAATGAATACAAAAATGACACAAGCATATATCTTTTAGAAAAACAATTGTTACATAGGATTATATATGTTGGATTTTATATTATAAATATTAATTAGAAAGATAAAAAGATTTCCTACATAATGATATTTTATTTATAATTTTTAGACATTAAATAATTTATTTTATTTATGACACAATGATGATGCAGTAATTACTATAATAGTGAAAAATTAAAATAATTGATATTATAAATACACAAATAAATATAATATGAAACTTTTAATGAATTAAACTAATTTTCTAGGATAATATGATATATTAGGATTGATTTAATTGACTTTGTTCGAAGTAATCAATCTGTTATGAGTTTCACAAAAATCAATTATTGAATAGTTTCAAAATTGACATAAAAGAGTTCTTAAAACAAATATTATATTATTAATTGATATTAAATTCCTAAAAATCTAAGGTTCGGCCAAGGGACTTATATCATGATAGGTTCATCATTAATGGAACACTTGGTGGTCTCTTGGATGTATGTAGCAAGTTTATTAACCATATTATATAAAAATACAAAGAGACATTGTAAAAGTGAAACTAATTAACTTAGAGTTAATCCTTAAAGATAAGGTTACTATAAGTACCCAAACCTGTCTAAATTCTATTGGTTGAGTTGTTTTCGACCCATCCCCACCTTAACCTTTGAATAGTCAACTTTGGAGCCATTGGAAACCGAATATGAGTTTATTATAAATTAATATTTCTAGCTTTTCCAAAGGTGCCCCTCACCCCTCTTATAAAAGGGCACTCCTCCTTCTCATTTATTCACACCTTAAAAGCCTTTTGGTTCGGCCAAACTCCGCCCAAATACTCTCCCAACTTCCCTCACTACAACCTAGGGGCCTTAGTTTGATCGGAAAGCCAACCTATGGAGCCCTTTGGATCAAATCAAAATGAAGAACCCGAAGAAGAGGTAATAATTTCACCACCCTTTTCTAAGTTCATTTCTTCTTCCACTTCTTCTTCCCTTGTTGTTACCATTCTAAAATAATAAATAAAGTATCATATATATACTGTGATGTTATTATAAATATGGTACAACCATATTCAGTATTCTATCCACCCTTTGAATAACATGTCACCATACGTGCGTACGTACGGCTTACCGTCTCCACGTCATGGTGTAATTGTTATTCAATATAATATTATTTGGATGGGTATAATAATGATATGTAACTCATGTAAATAATAACTATAACATGTTAATTATTTTGTATATATTATATACCATCCATTTATATATTATTTTAATATCAAAAGAATGATATTGTCGCTCGTGCGTACGTACGGACTACCGTCTCCACGAACGCGATGAGATTCATTCTCCATCGTATCCATTCAAGTATAATTATCATTTGATGATTTAAAAAATGATTTTTAAGGACTTGATATCATTCTGGATATGAATAATATAAAACCTATCCTTTACAAACATGTCTTATGTAACAAAACATATAAAAGAAAACAAGTAAGTTAACACCCGAAACAACGATAATACTAAGATATTATTATCAAATCAATATTAAAAGATCATATATGATATCATATTAATGTATATGATTATTTTATAATTTAATAAAAATTATTTCACCATTATACAGGAGGTTAACCTACCCCAACCAAGGAAAAGTACAAGGTAAGGGTTATTTCACAATCTCTTCATTATCCGAGGTTGTTTATATGTAATAATATTCTGGGATCTCTTTATCATCCACATCCATGTTTCTTCAAAATGTATTTCAAAACATTTTTATTATTTACAAGAATATGGGTTAAAGTCATTTATACCCTTGTTTTACTTTTTATAGGAGGAATCTTTCCGTCATTTTCAAAACAAGGTCCTTTTTAACCTTTTCGACAGAATTAAGGTAAGAATGTTTTTTTAACTTATACGACGAGTGCGGTTATTTTCCGCCATTATAAAATCTTCAAAGATTAAATTACAATATTATAAGATTATTTTCAAAGAAAATTTTTTATTTTATATGGATCTTAAATTATTTCAAAATAAAAGGAGATATTTCTTTAAAAAGAATTTTGATTTCATCTATGTCAACATCCTTTGATGGATTTTAAGATTATTTGAAGTTGATTTATTATGATACAAAACATCTATATTGTATTGAAGGTTTTGTGATAAGTTTGACTGTGGATGTGCTATTTTTATACCATTCATAGTTTATGGTGAAAGTATTGACATTTCGTATGCTAGTTTTAATACGAATGTTTATGTTATGTTTAAACCTTTTCATATGGGAATGCATTGGACTTAATATGTGACGGGTGGAGCCCGCTATAGCTCCTCGATGCATCGGTAGGTCTCATGAGACAAACTAGTGTCTTGGCACAAGGCCTTGACAAAATCTTATTTGTAGTCTTGGCACGAGGCCTTGACTATGTGGTTATGATAGTCTGGCATTATGCATTCCAACATTATGAAAGTGGTTATTTATTTTTGCATGTGATTATTCGATTAGTAGAATATCAATGTGAATAAGTAAATGGCATTATTTCATTTTATTTATGCCGTACCATGTTCAAAGTTCATGTTTGAAAGGCTTTTGTTTTAGTTATACATTTCCTTAAATGTTTATTATTATTTATGAAAGTTTCTGCTATATTGTTATCCTTACTGGGCATTTGAGCTCACCCCTTTTCTATGTTTTATTTTTCCCAGGAAGTGAAGAAGTAAATTATGAATGACCTGTAGGGATATTATGTGGGGATATGAGTGTGGATTATGTAGACTTTATGTTGTTGTAGTAGTTTTTCATTTTATGATGTAATGTAAAACTTATGAATATATCTAGTGTTTCCAAGGCTACTAAACCAATCGGTCTTTCGAGATTTGATCTTTCTTGTGATCATTCCAATGTTATGTAATAATGCACCGACTCTGGGTAACTAGGGTCGGGGCGTTACATTATGAATATGTGAGAAAATATGATAATAATATATTAAAAGATTATGGATTGAATAATTTATAAAATATGAAAGATATGTGAGTAATAAGGGAATGGTACTAAAAGTTATTTGACCATATTTCCAAAACATGAGGAAGGAATGAATGAATTCTTAAAAACTCACTATAAAAAATATTTAGTAAATGGGAAAATAAATTGAAGTCCTTATCAAAAAATTATATATATATATAAAATAAACTCTTTAAAAAATCTGATAAGGATGAATAAAAGGAATAAAATACATTCCATGTAAAATCAAATCAGAGGAATAAAAAGGAAATAATTATAGAGGACTCTTAGTCTGGTTTTTTATTCTAAGAAACAATTATGGTTCCTCTTTATTCATAATTTTTTTATACTTCTACAAACGTGAAGAGAATTGATAGAGTAGAAATACAGAAGAAATATTTTTTGAGTCTCTTATTATTCTTTCAAAATAAAACAATGAGGTTAAAAAATATAAGTTTTTCAATGTTGTGATTATACTCCTAAAATTTCTTATATGTTTTTTGATATGGGTGCAGGTTAGATTTATCTTAAACAAATCCTTTCATGATTTCCCTAGAAATGAGAATGTTGAAAGAAACATGAACCCGATATTACTTGAAAGTTATAAAATGTATGTCATGGAAAACTTTGATTATTCACTCCTGTTTTCTAAACCTAGTTCACACAAATATACTTAGAGTTATTTAGTTAAAGTATCTTTGTTAGTAAACTTATCTGATACTTTTGTTCTCTTGAATAATAGTTTCATGATTTTGAGACAAAAAGTTCTAACCCTTAGAGATGTGGTAATTTTTTAATAAGGGGACAACTTGTAATGATGGATCCTATGATTTTGATTGTTAATAATGGGGATAGATAAGGGAATGGTGGATAAAAAATAAATAGGTGGATTAATAGAAGAAAATGTGAGAAAATAAAAGAAAAAAATGTATCTTTTATTGGTTAAAGTAGGTATTTATAGTTAACATAGAGGGGGGTATTATTAGGCCCAAGTTATGTTTTGGTTGTATTTGTTTAATAGATGATATATGGTTGAAGTAGAGAAAATTTAAAGATATGGATCATCGTACTCACCATTCTAATAAAGGGATTATAAATAAAAAAGAATAAAAAATTACATCAGATTATAAATATTTTTGTTATGAAAAAAGGCTAATAATACTCTCCTTTAGTCTGAAAAGGAAGTACTGGTTGTAATGATTAAGTTAATAAAATTATGTAGGGATCTGAGGAAATTTTAAAGACGCTTTTATATTTTTTAATTCACAAAATTCATAAGTTTTTTATGAAACTTTTGATGAAAGCCCTATTGAGGAAAGGGGTAAGGCTAGTGCAACCATTCATATTACATATTGGTTTGAAAGAAAGTTTATACTTGAATACTATAAATTTATAATAATTTTCTTTGAAAGTTTGACAATGTTATACTAAACATGAATGTTATCAAATCATGATAAATTTAGGATATAATCTAGAATTTGTGGAAGATATTAGAATACGATGTAAAGTAATTTGGTTATCGTTCATTGGAGTGAGAAACACCAGACATAGAAGGATGAAGATCATCAGTATGAGGATCATCAGTTTGGCAATATTATAAGGCTATAAAAATGATTATTCTGAAGAAAAGAAGTTATTGTTGTCACTGATCCATCATAATATATTCTAACATCGATTTATTTTATTTTATTCATATCATTTTTATATTATATGTTGAGTTTCATCTGGATGAATTTTTTTAAATTGGGAAAAGAAGTCTGATATGTTTTCGATTGGGTCAAAAACAAATGTATTGATCATTTCTCAAATATATGGTGGGGACTCATTATACTGGAGCAGAAAAAGTTAATCATAGTGAATAAAAGGCCAATCCATAATATGCATACTAACACCAATAAATGTTTCAGATGCTGAACAATATTCGATGTTGGATTATCGTTATGAGGAAGATGAAGAAAAGGTAAAGTGTTGAAAAATTATTATCAAGGGGACATAAGCTATTTTAAGATAATTTATAATAAATTTTGAATCATTATAAGTGTCAAATATTTTTTTTGAAAAAGATAAAATCAATGATTTGATAGAAGGTTATCAATATTTTAACAAATGTTTTTTAGTTGATACAGAGGATTTTTATGAAAAGGATTTTAGTGATTACAAGAGGTCATCATAATGGGCCTTCTTCAATTTTTCATATTTCTTCATCATAATGAAGAATCAAAATCTGAATTAAGTATCAAACTATTTTTTTTAAAAAAATTGAATAAGATTGAATTTTTTAGATGATTTTATAAGTGCATATATGGATTTAGAAGGGTTTATGGAGTAAAACAAGAAGACATAAATTAATGATAAATCTATAATTTTTGAATTTCTTTGAACAGGAAGTAAAATTAGTGATCCCTTTTTCCCATTCAAGGTTGTATATAAAATAAGAGCACAATACATTTGTATTTTTTGAACTTGAATTGTTCACATGTGTTAGAGATCTAATAATTGTGGAACAGATATTGAGTTCCCAACCAAATGTTTTTTCATGTTGAATATGAGGAAGATCATGGATGTGAATGAGTAATGTTCCATCAAAGAAATCCCCTTAGAGTGAACCCATCAAAGTGACATCCTTCGGAGAGAAGTTCATCAGACCGAGTTCCATCAAACAAAAGGAATTTTAAACTAATTATTAAGTTCATACAGAATTTAATAAGGAATAGGAGATGTAGAATTATACCAAGGCCAAAAGGATAGAGATTATTATATAGATGGTTACCAGACTGAGGCTGATCAAACTGGCTTTGATAAGGAGGTTTTTTGGACTATTTTTCTATAGTGAGATTCAATACCAACAAGTTTCTCGAAGAACTATTGATGTTCCTGAAGATTGATACATGTAAAGTTAGATTATTCTTACGTTCATAGTAAGTTAAGTCTTTCTAAGGTGGATTTGAAAATAATATTTAAAGTAAACCTTGTAACTATGGATTATTTCTAGTTTAAAAATATTTATTGTCTTGTTGGGAGGTAGAACTTGTTGTGGTAAAGTAGATAATGAAAAAGATAGTTTGGGGTATAACCAATCATAGAAAGAAACTTGATACTAGGATCATAGAATTGTTAACCGCTTGGTCCTTTGTATTTAGAAAATAATATAGTGAAATAATCCTTGTTTTTGGGACAACCCAACATAGAAATAAGTAGGTATTTTTACTGAACCCTATAAATATAATGTGATTATTTCTATTTATATTTATTTTATATGAAATGTGAGGTTGAGAAGTTTTATTTTAGTTGATTTTAACTTTAACAACTTTCATAGGTTAAGAAATTCCTCTAAGGAAGTTGATACATTTTCTTATAAAAATAAGGGAACTGCTAATTTACCCCCCCCCCCCATTGGTCTCGATCCTATTTAAGAACAACAGGAAGTGGAAAGATGTCATTTTTTTTAGAATATTTTCATGGATATTCTTTTGTTTATCATGAAAGGTATGTTATAGTTTAAACCTCCTTATTAATTTTAAAAAAATTACATCACTACATGACTACCCAAGGCCTCAATTAATGTTGAACCCTATATCAAATTCATCATTATGATTTTTGATATTTCTTTTATAAGGTGGATATTTGAGATCCAATGTATGATTATTGTTAGAGATTGTATTCAATGTATGAGTATAACTCAACTTACAATATCACCAGGAGTAATGAGAGAAAAAACTTGAAGTGAGGTAAATCATTAATAGAATGCGTGTTAAAAAGATGTTGAATATTGTAAGTGACTTTTAGGGAATATCTCTTGAGTTGTAATAGAATATAAATCATGATTTTATTATTATTAAGTTAATGAGTTTTTATTTTTTGAGTTATTCAGTTATGGAATGATATTTTGGAGTCTGATAATATGATTTTCTACTTTTTTAAAACGTAACTTTTTTTGATGTGTTGTGGGGGTTTAATTATGGGAATGAAAATATTCAAGTTTGAAGCCTTTTGATAAATCATTAACAATCTAGATTTTTAACATTAATTTTAATATTTAAATTGTTAAATTTTATATGTTTTTAATTAATAATACCCATGTTTTAATTGATAATATTCATTTTAGGGTATTTATAAAAATATGATTACATTTTTGAAAATGAAACAAAAAACAAAAAAAAATACTTTTCTTACCTTATGTATTAGTGTGTGTTGTGTAGGTGGAAATTCAAAAGGAGAGATTTAGTAAAAAATGAGCCAACCATGGTATCCCTCAACTCAAAGTGTTGAAATCCATCTAGCTAACACAATAAGATCTATCCAGTTAAGAAACCACAATAAAGAGAACCATCATTACTAGTATGTGGAAATAGAGTCCACAAATAACACATGTAGAAGAATATAGTGTCAACACAAACACACACATGGAGAGGTTGGGAAAAAGACCAATGGGACCATGATTGTAGGCACATGCCCATGTTGTGAATGTGTGTGTGTTGTGGGAGAACATCCCCATAGCAGGCTTCTGAGCTGATGCTTCCATGTAAACTCTTATATGAAAGCGACCGGACAACCTCAAATTCAATATGGGATGCACTCACCACTCAGGATACCATGCACTTATCGAACCAGTTCCTTTTTGAGAAAGGTCCTCATGATATCATCCTTGTTCATTTCAACCACTCCACCATCACCAATGTCACTCCATATACCACTGTTCTATGTTGTCATTTTCTCAATTTTATTGTGTAACCTCCATGGAAAACTGAAGGGGACCTTAGGTGACACTAGATTTTCAAGCATCACTTCACCACAACCATTGATTTATGGCATAGTTTAATAAGGAACAAAAAATATTTGAAGGTATTACACAATGTTCTATCTATAGATGAAATGGATCCTAATGATATGATACTGAAAATGGTTTTATGACATCCTCAAAATGTTACACCGTGGATATATTTGAATAATATAATTGGGTATTCCATATAGAATGGGTGTTTCATTAAACCATGGGGGTTTATTTTTGGGAAAGCTGAGGTTTTGAAGAAGAAGGTGGTGGTCACTATAGAACCCATGTTGCATTGTAGTTGTGTTGATATGGTTACAAAAAGATTTAATCCACACGATAAGATTCTATCTTTTCATGGATGATTGAAAAATAGTAGTATATAAGGAAATTGAGAAATATTGGATTGTAGCCATGAGATGTAGGATACGCTTCATAACCATTCATGTCTATGAATATCTAAAAATGTTTGTGTGGAAAGGGATAAACTCACTTCTAATGGGTTTCAACTATTAAAAATTAAAAACACAAATATTTTTTAGATTTCTATTTCACACGCGATAAGTGTTAGAGAGTTAGAAAATGAAATTATTTTATGGGTCCTTTCATATAGAATAAATAGTTAAAATAGTCCCACAAAAAAATAATATGAAGTCGAGGAAAACCAGTACCCTAAAACCGAAGTCTCAACCAAAAAATTCTTTCTATACGAGAGAGAAATAAAAATAGGAGACTTAAAAAAAGTATTATCATTAATAGATAATGTGATCATTTTCAAATATACCTAATGGGATTCATGCATTTATACAAGGGAATAAAAATTGAGAGAGAATAAGATTTAAAATTAAAAATAATAGGATTATACTACTATGCAGTGGATTGAAAAAAATTCAATCCATTCCCAAAGATACTGAGAGCCATATTTTCATAGAACTAGAGTATGTCCCACTATTAGTTTAGGAAAATAATATGGGATGAAATTGGGATATTTCTATCTGACATAGAATTTATGAGTGTTTGAAAAGGGTAATCTTTGACCATTATGCTACATAGTCATGATTTCGGTTTCTCTTTATCTTTTTGTGTGTGTAAATTTTAAATTCACACATGAATTGTGAAAGTGATGTGGGTACATTTCCAATATTTCATGGAACATTTATTTTAGATCTATGTTTAATATTTATTTTACCCAAACACATATCTCATTCATATTCGTTGAGATATTAATCATTAACAACTAGGTATTCAATGAAAAAGAGAGTTTGGTAAATGTGGATGGATTCCAATATTTGTATTCTTCTATGATTTTAAATTTTTCTAATTAAATTGAATTACATTTAGAAAAAACAAAATAAAATACTTATATACCTAGAAAAAGTGATTGTATTTATTGGAGGCAAGCCAACATAATTTAGGGAAGTGGAAAGAGATAGTGGACTCAAATTCACCTTTGGCTTAAATATTAACCCTAATTCACATAATTTAGCTATAGAAATACCTTGAGAGATGATTCATATGACATGGGTTGTTCTAACTGATGTTGATAATCAAGAGTAGATACTTTAAGAAGACTTTCAATAATTAATTCGATGCAATCTAACCTATAATGGTTAAATAATTTTGAATTATAAAAAACCACCATTGATGTCAAAATTTTCTTCTTCGTCTTCATTTTCATTTTTTAACTAGTCCATCTCACTTCTCAATGTAATTAGATAATTTGAGTTTTAGTTTAATAAATTGTGGAAAAAATATAATTTATTTATCATTTTATAAACCCTTTTCAATATGAGACTATTGGTTCTATAACCTACTACTTTCATGCAATTTAAGAGGTATGGTTGAGCATAATAACCTTAATGAATGTGTTTTGTAGGATGTAACCTGAGTTTTATTGATTTTTATTTCCTAGTTTATGAATTTTTATTATATGGTTCAGTGATATATACCCCATAATTTTTTAAAATTAAATGAATGAACCTTAATATTTCAATATTTTTAATTCTTTTTAGTTCTATGAAGCAAAAAATAAATAAAGAAAATAGAGAATATATTCATTAATGTGGGGAATAAGATTAAATTTTCTGTACTTTTGAACCCTTTTTTTAGAATCTAATTTTTTAGATTTAATGAAAAATAAATTTCCACAATTTGATTAGTGCTTTACTTTTAATAAATGATAATAAAAGTTATTTAGAATCCCATGACGGCGTGTTTTTATTTTCTAGTTGATGGAATTGAAAAATTAAGATTGGGATATTGGATTATTAGAGTTAATAATTAGAACATGATTTCAATGAATCATTATTTTTTTTAGTCACATGTAGATTAAATTTACTACCATATTTTCTTGACTTTAATTTCATAAGTTAATGTTGATTAGTATATTTATTATTATGAATTCCAGGAATTATTATTTTTTATATTATGTGATAAAATTCCCAATAAGTTTCTAGAACAGATATTTAAAATATTTATTAGTAAACTAACTGATATAATATGAGACATTTTAGATATAAAGATTTGGATTTGAACTTTTCAAAACCCAAATTTCAAAAATTAACCTAAAATATGGTTGGAGAATTTTTGTTTTATATATCCAATATCCTTGATACCAACCTTAGATCAATCATCATTTTACCCCTTAGAGACCATGAATGTCCTTTGATAGGAATAGACATATTTCACATAAATTTTCTATTCTTACCCATACACTAGTGTTTTACATGATTTTCAATGTTCATGTTTAGGAGGAAATAGATTTCATGGAAAAAGGGATATGCCTATTTGACAGAATATGTTGTGGATGTATCATTGGATTTTGGGAAAATGGTTTATTTTTTCCAACACTATTTTTTTCTAACCCTATTAAAAATGAAAAAAATTTGTTTTAGTTATAGAGGGTCAAAAATAACTATCACTTGACCAGTTATTTTTATAATTTGGGGTCGGGGGGTAGATGTGAGAGCTATCCTAGCTTATCTTTCAAAAAACTAAAAAAAATTAAAGGAAATAATAAAATTAGAGGCATAACACATTCATTATTTTTATTTTTCATCGACTTACTTGAGATTGGGATTTGTGGGAGTTTTCACTTTGAATAGGCGTTTTTATTTGTTATTTACTTTAATTATCATGTTTCATACTTAGAGGGGAACCCTCTTTTAAGCCTTAAATTGTTTTTATTAATTTCCTACCATCCCTAAATCTTAGAATAATTTTATACTTATTTAAAATCGTTATTATTTATAGTGATATTTGCCTCTAATAATTGGATCATGTATATAATTTTCAAATTCATAAGTTAGTAAAATATTCTCAAGGTAATAAAAATGTTTCACATTAATATTTTACCCTTCATAAAGAGATAATAAAAATAATTATCGTGGTAAATCATGAATTGAAATATTAATAATGATTAATTAAAATATTTTAATGGAATAAATGAGAAGTTCCATAACTTTTTCATGGGAAAAACAAATACACTGTGAATAGTTATGAGTTGAATCATTTTTCATATGTGTAATTTGAAATTTATCTCTACCCCATTTAAATTTTTTTTATTTCATTGAATTTGAATTTTTAATATTGGTATAATGTGGTGAGTAATTTTTAATTATTTGTAGATATTTTTTATTGATCTAATGAATGGATTAAGCATGGGGGATTTGATAATCTAGTTATTTATATAAATTTTAATATTTAATTATTAAATTTCTTAAGTTTTTATTGAATAATAACCATTTTTTAACAGATAATATCCATTTTGGGGTATTTATAATATTTTTATGGAATTTTTGAAAATTAAATAAAAATAAATAAAAACACTTTTTTACAAGATGTTTTTTTGTGTGTTGTATAGGTGGAAATTGTAAAGGAGTGACTTTGTAAAAAATGGTCAACCCCAGCTAGCACTCAACTCAAAGGGATATAAGCCAGATAAATTTCCTGATAAGGTCTAGATAGATAAGAAATCCCAATGAGGTGAGACTTTATAGGAGGAAAGAGGAATTAAATGTTGTACATAGCCCACACATATGAATATTGGGTCAAAATAGGTGTGCACATGGGAAGATTGGGCCAAATCCCACTAGTCTCGTGAATGTTGGCACAAACCCATGTTGTGTGTGTGTGTGAGTGTAGTGGGAAATCATCCCTAGGGTAGGATTCTGTGATGCTACTGCCATAGAAATGCTTATATGAGATCGGCTAGCAAACATAAACTGTGATGTGGGATGCACTTTCTACCTGGGATAGTGTGCACTTACCAGATCGACACTATTTCAGGTTAGGACCATGGGTCATGATCCTAATTCATTTAAACCATGCCACTCCCACTTAATTTTTTTGTATAACAATATGATATTCCATTATTTTCATCACAACACCAAGGAACCTCTATGTTCAGATGAAGGATATCTCAGTTGTCATTAAATTTTTTAGCTCTACTACACCACTACCATGTCTCTACAACATAGTGTCCTAGGATGCCTGAACTAGATAAAGGTGCTACACCATGGTCTTTCTACTACTTCTACACATAATTTTTCTAATAGACTAATAAATGATCCCTTTCATTGTCCAATTGTTTCACTATGGCTGAATTTTAAGAAGAGAATGGAGAAGACCCTTCGGTGAAGGTGTTTCACCACATCATAGATGGTTTTTTTGGAAGAGCTGTGGATTTATATAAGAATATATCTATAGTAATAACACTGATATTGTGTTTTAGTGAAATTCAGATGGGTTCACCAAGAATGATGCAACATTGTAGACTTCTGGCTATGCTATGGAGACTCTAAAAATGGAATTAACTAGGGAAATAGAGAAATAGGATCTTGTATCCATGGGAGGTGGGATACACCACATAGCCATTCATGTCCATGCACACCTTAATAAGGTTGTTCTACAGGGGATAAAACCACACCATATGGTTTTTAACCACCTTAATTTCAAAGCATCAATATTTTCGATATTTTCATATCCCATAGGCCAATCCTGTTGGAGCTGAAAACATAAACACATTTGTGGGGCCTCGCCTACAGAAGAAGGGGTCCATACAAACCCACAAAAATAGAGATTAAGATGGGGGATGTTAGAACCCTCAAACTAAAGACTCATTCAAAACATACTGACCAATATATAGTTAGAAAAAAGAAGGCGAGTTATACAAATTATTCTCATTAATAAATAATGATATCTTTTATTGATACACATAAAGCAGTTCATTAATTTTTTAAAGATAAGAAAAATGGGGTGAGGAGATTATTTCAAATTTCAAAAAAATTAAGGGGATTATACCTATAAATATAAGAGTATGATTTTGAGAAGAGAATAAAATACCATCCATACCTAGAGGGACCTAAAACTAGATTTTCATAAAACTAGAGTAGATTATACTACTAGTTTAGGATTCTAACATAGGATTAAAGAGAAATAATTATATCTAAATTATTAATTGAGAGGGTAGGATAAGGGTTATACTTGAACATGATGCTATTTATATAGGATTTTATTTTCTCTTTATATTTTTTTGATGTAAATTTTGAATTCATATTCAGATTTTGAAAGTGATTCGAGTACATTTTCATCAAGGCATGATATGTTTAATTTAGATATAACATTTCTCTACATTTTCCTCAAACATATAACTAATTAATGTTACATTATATGTTAAGCATGAATTACTAGGTATATAAGGAAAAGGTGAGTTTTATAAAGAGTATGGTTATAACTATTTTGATTCTTCCATTCTTATGAATTATTCTAATTCAATTGTTTTTCCAAGAGAACAAATATAATCACATCTCTGTTCACCTAGTGACAGTGATAGTAATTATAAGAGGAAACCCAATGTAATTGAGTAAAGTTGAAGTTTAAAATGGAATTCACATTTCATTTCATCTAAATATTAAAAATAGTACACCTAATATGGTTATAGACAAACCTTGAGAGAGGATTTTTTTTGTCTTCGGTTGTTCTAGCTGATGTTGAGAATCTAGTATAGATACATTAATAAGTCTTGAAATAATTAATTTTTTATGATGTCACATGTAATGGTCTAATCATTTTAATTTATGAAAACCCATCCTTTATGTCAACTATTTTATCTTCATCCTCATTTTCATTTTTAAGTGAGTCCACCATACCATTAAAAATAATTAGGATATTTTAGTTCTAGTTTAATAAATTACGGAAAAATTCAAAGCTATTGAATAATTTTATAGCCCATTTCTTCATGGGCTCGACCATGTCTTACAAAAATTCTATTTTTTGGTAGTTAGTGTTGTCATTTTACTATAAGTTTGTGTTTTGATAACCCTAGGATAATTAATTATGTTTTTAGACTAAATTATTCCTTTTTATATTGATTTTTTCTACCATTTTGGAATCTTTTGTGATCCAAATCATGTTTTTATAATGAATTTTAATTAATTTATGTCCATATATCATGATTGAATAAAATTTTGGTGTTTTCAATAATTTTTGAATAAAGATACACATACCATGACTCAAACCATACATTACAGTGTGGACAAGTGAATCCATTCAGCTTATGAGAAGTATATGCATTACATTTATGGGAACCACACTGCATCATGTGTAAATCATAGAGAAGAAATAGTAATTTTAGTGAATCTATGTCATGGACTCATGAGCGCAGAAAATAAAGGCATTATACTTTGTAAAAATTGTGTTAAAAAATATTTCATCCCTAAAGAAGTCATTATAGGAGAGTCAAAACCACTCGACCACAACACCATAGAGGTTGGAAAGTAATTCTAAAAAGATATTCCTTTTTGGGTAAGTGTTGTAAATTAGGTTCGGTGATGGGTGGGAACCATAATAGTGTTCATTTGAGAATTTTGTCTCCAACATATTTATAAGAAACTAAATTATTGCGTCGGTATTTTAGCAAGATCAATTTTCCTGATAGTTTTGGCATGGGGAATATGAATTATGGATATAATTGTAGCACCACATACTTTGATATAAAATTTATTTCATATTCCAACACATGGGAGAAAACCTCCCCATAAAACAATGATCCCCCCTTCAATGCATAAGGTAAAGGAAAATTCCACCCTTATGCAACTCTCAAATATTTTAGTCATACCTCTATTTTAGAGAGAGGATAATGGTGATGTAGATATAGTTTTTTAAAAACCAAGGCAACTATAACTAAGGAGTTATCCTATTCTACAACCTATCAAGGAGTACTCAATACTTTTCAAACCATTATTGAAATATTAGAAATATCTATGTCTCCAATCATTTAGTTTTAGAGTTCAAATTGAGATACATATCACTACACCATAGGGAATGTTTCTACACCATATCTATGATTGAACACCAATGAAAAATTCTAGATTTTAATGTTTCATGTTGTAATTACTTCTACTAGACTATGAGATAGTATGAAATATTTTAATGATTATATAACCAACTTAAAAGGGTAATCAGGACTTTTACACAAAGGAAGTGAGAAATATGAGGATAATATTTTCTAGGTAATTAATGAATAACATAATGGTGAATCATTTGTTGAAAACTAATACCATAGTTTACTTATCATATATACTATTGCTTAAACATCTAGTGAATGTAATTATGATTAAGGGATGAATCCCAACATGGTAGGGGGAGTGGTATTGTGAGAGATTACCTTACTCAACCTCCTTTTCCATTGAATTTAATGCACCAAGGATAGTTATAGATTAACTTGAGAGAGGGATATATAAGTATAAGGAAAAATAATTTCAATCATCCAAATAGAAATATTATTTCCAATGAGTCTCAAAATTATATTCATATGATGATCAACAAGATATTAACCCATTATACATAGGATCACATCATCTAGAATTGGTCCATTTTTTCATATTTAAATATTAGTTTTACTAACCCTTCATATATAGTCATTTAAAAAATATTACTCACAATTCACCCTTTACTTTGGTGCACACGCACCAGATCTTTTGTTCTTTCTCATAGAAGTAAAAATAAAGAAGCATTGGTTTGTGTATGATCATCCCCATTATCTATGGTTTTAACATGTAACTCTAATTACCTATACCACTCTTAGTGGTATAATTTGTTTGGATCAATTTTTTAAATTCAAAACTCTGATAGACACCCTTAAGAGTTGATGATTCCTAGGAGTGAATCAGTGTGATCAATGAAACTTTATATGATCACAAACCCCAGTGGGAATCTGTTATGGGTATTTCATGTAATTTACTATGTGATAGAATTTGACCATCAACTTCCTTAATTGAATGAAGGGATCCTACATAAAGTATATTATCCTCTTATTGGGTGGGTGAGTGTAAGTGTGACACTAATTAAGTCATAACTGAAATTCACTTACATTAATTTCTATATTTATCTCTACGGTGAACGTTCTAGAACTCCATTGAAGTTAGGTAACTCTCCCATAGAGTATTAAGATCAATTATATGATGATACCCCTATGAATGTGATAAGTTGTTGGATATCATTTGGTTATCTCCATTAACTTAACTAAATCATGATCGATAGAGATGGAGTTCGCACTATTTTAGGTATTCTTGTTTTATTTATGTTCATCATTTCATACTGATTTAGGTTGATAGATTATGAAAACATTTGGGTTTATTATATTTTAATAATACTGTGAATATCCTAAAAAACCCATCATTGGTTTAAGATCTAAAATATTCTTTAATTCATCATGTTTTTATACTATTTCTATAAAGAATATGAATATCATTAGGGGTTGGATTTCATCTCATAATGTATGATATAAAGTGTTTTATTTTCATTCATCACTTGTGGGATTTTATTTGTGTTTAATAATATGGTATAACTCGTGTGTATTGTAAGGTTGTGTACATCAAAATATAGTGATTTAATTCTCTTTCATAAATTATGATAAGAATGATATCATAGGATACAATTTAATCCTATGTCTCACAAAAAGAGAGTATCGAATCATGATAATGATACAAGGGATATCATCGATTATGATTTGGTGCTTTATGGGATTCCTCAAATCTATATGTGTAAGTTCTAATAGAAACTAAGTGTTAGTGCTTACCCAATTTTCAACTATGACACTAATCTCATGTAATCATAATTAGGTGAACTACATTAGATTAAATATGTGTTCCATGGAAAGTGTAATCTTATGATAGGTACTAATATAAGGTAAACAATAACTTGTGTAACATACTCAATCAAGATATACAACTGATAAATCCATAATTAGTCGTAAATTATGATGCAAGTAAAAAATGGAAAAAACTAATATTTTTAATATTAAATTAAATTTAATGATTTTTTTCAATGAAAATTGTTTGTAATAATAAGAATAATATCTTAATTCCTAAATAAAATATGAAATGTTAATATTAATATCTTAAATTAATTAAATAAATAAATTGATTATTTATTTATTTAAGCCATTTAAATTTAAATTTTCATATTTTCTTTATAAATTGTGAATGTTTTGTTTTAATTAATTTAATTGTTAAATTAATTATTATAAAATTTTCATTCCATAAATTACATGCTAGGTACAATAATATAAATTTATTTTCCATCTAACATGTCTTCAGTTTGTAATTAAAGTTATTAGTTTGATTAGGTTATTGAATATAGCTTATATATATTATGTTTTAGAGTTAAAATGGAATTTAAATATCTGTTGAGTAATGTTTCCTTGGTTATAGTGACTTTATATTGGACTACCCAATGGACCAATGGCTTATGCATTCTTTTATGAAAGTGGGTGTTTGTAATATGTGGTTCCCAAATTACTCATGTGGATATTTTTAATTTCATATAATTATATTCATTTTCATGAAAATAATTTTGTTTAATTTTTGAAAAGGTTGTTTTTTGATATTTTTGAGTATGCTTGGATTTTTTTTAGTTGAGTAACATAAATTTTTTGTTTTGTGAAGTGTTACACTTCATATGGTATGAAAAAATTAATTTGGTGGATATAATAAGTATTCACAAACTAAATCATTATAATAATGAATACCTAAAGGAATAAAACATAAGATAATAAATATTCCATGTGATATAATAATAATTGATTTAATATGAATTTTATGTATATTAAATTGTTTATTGTTTAAAATAATACCCCTAAAATACTATTTGTGAGATTCCTTTGGAAGAAAACACATGTCAATACCTCATTCATTCCAACAATTAAGTTTTACCAAAGTATGGTGCTCATGGATTATATTATATAAGACATGGTGGAAATGTAAAACCCTAAGAGTTAGGAAACCAAATATTGATTTGAACTTTGAGTGATGCTCAGTTTGAAAAGTTAAATATTTTAGATATTATAAAAATAAATTTGAGTTTATATTCCACTAAAATATCCAAGGGTCATATATTATATGATTGCAATGTTTTTCTAAAAATTAACTAGCTTATAAGTGAAAATTCAAAGTGAGATAATTGCTTAGTGAAATTTAGATCTTGCCCCATTAATGATAATAATGTGTTGGTTCATTATTTTAGTAGAATTACATTTATTAAAATTACTTGATGAAAATATATAAAACATTAATCTTGCTATAAGATATTCACTTATTATATATTATGGAATTCATCTTGTTTATCATTTATAGATCACTTATTGGTATTCCCTATAAAACTATTATATATTGGTATCTATGGTTGATTAATGTTCTCAAATAGAAGCATACATAACATATGAATGTGACTATTATGGAAATTAATTTCTCTAACTCCATCTTGTGAGTATTATTTACCAATAATTCATCACACATTTCTTCCAATAAATATAAAATGAGGGATATGATATAACTAAATAAGTTTAAGTCGATATATGTGTTGGAATTGGAAAAATGGGTTTCTATATCGAAGTTCAATACTTATGATCTAAGTTTTTCTATTATAATAATTATGAAATTAGGGAACTATTATTGTGTTTCTACTGTAAAAAAATTGTTTTAGTATCTTGTTTGGAAAAGATAGTATTTTAATTAATTATTAATAAAAATTGTTGTTATATATATATATATATGAAAGTTATGTTATATGGAATTAGAATTATGGTAAATGGTTTATATATTCCAGAAATGGATAATCTAATATATTATTCAGAATAAGAAGGTCAAAGTTGACTCTAATCCCACAAACCTTTGGTACTGTCACCATAGGAATATAAATGAGAAATACATTCAAAGACTATATCGAGATGGATTTTATAAATCATTCAACTATGAATCATTTTAAAACTATGTATATTGGTTATTTGAAAAAAAAATAAAAATACACTTTTTAGGGGAAAATATGAATGGGCTAGTGAAAAATGTGATCTTATATATAGTGAAGTATGTGAACCAATGAGTACTAAAAAATGGTGGTTATATGTAATATATAACCTTCACTTATTACATTAGTCGGTATGGTTTTGTGTTTCTGATAATACACATGTTTGAAACTTTTTAAAAGTTCAAATAGTCTTACAAATAAGTAAATAATCAACTAGAAAAAAGTATTAAGATATTGTGATCTAATTAGTGTGGGGAATACTAAGGCATGGAATTCAATAATAATATAAGAAATTGTTGAATTATTTCATTACATGTTCCTCATAGAACACCATAATTTTATAATGTGTTTGATGGGAGGAATTATACTATATTAGAAATTGTTTGATCAATGATGAGTCAATGTGACCTTCCTATTTTATTTTGAGGATATTCTCTGGAAACTACTGCATTATTACTTAATCATGTTCTATATAAAAAATAATAAAGATATGATATCAAATATGGATTTGTAAATATCCCAATATTTCTTTCAAAAAGATTTTTTAATGTGGATAATATGTATAGGGTATGTATTCTTATAATCTTTACCCTTAAGTATGATAAATTATCATTTTTTGGTGAACCCAAAGAAAATAAGGGATATTATATCTATAGTAATATAAATCAAATATTTTTTATGTCCTGATTTACTACATTACATAAAAAAATAATATATAAATCAAGAATTTGGAGGTGGATTTGAGCTTATCCATGTTCGAGACAAATAAATAGGAAATATCCATAAAATAAAAGATAAGATGGTTCTACAAAGAGTTATTGTAGAATAACTGAATCAAGTTACAAAAGAACCTTAAATGTATATTAGGATTAATTAGGATCCCAAGATATATTTATTTCATAGGAAAAATTATAATTATGTAATGTTTAGGGATGATGAAACTACTGCCTACCAAGAGGAACTTGAGAGTTCTGATTCTAATAACTGGTTAAATCCCATGAAATATGAGATAAACTCCATGTACAATAACCTCTAGATTAAAAAGTAGTGTATGAACATAAATGGGTGATACCCATAGGGTACAAGTAATTTTTTTATAATAAAATTGACATGGATGGTAGATTTACTACCTATAATTCTCATATGGTGGTTAAATGTCTAAAACAACATCATGGTATTGACCTTCAATAAAATGATTCTTAATTTGTGGTGATAAAATCAATTCATATTTTCATTTCCATAACATCTTATTATAATTATGATATACATCAAATGGATATCAAAACCACACTCCATAATGATAATTTAGTTGAGGAAGTGTATATGATTCTTCCCAATGTTTTTAATGTTCAAAACAAGTTTGATAAGGTTTAAAAGATACAACAATCTATTTATAGATTAATGTAAGCCTCTTGGGGTTGTAACATCCATTTTTATTAAGAAATCAAAGAGTTTTTTTAATAATGAATACAAAATATTCTTGGGTATATAGTAGGATTAATTGGAGTGTTGTGTTATTTCTGATATTGTATGTGGTTGAAATACTACTTATCAGAAATGATACCCCAATTTTAAAGTCAATAAAGAATATTTTGGGGTGATATCTCTCAATAAAATACATGGGTGAAGTGGCTAACATACTTAGTATAAATATCCATGAGGTTTATAAGACAATATGAAAACAAATATATTAGTAAAGTGATAAAGCATTTTATCACAGATAACTATGAGAAGTAATCTCTACTAGTGTTTCATGGAATAAGTTTTATGAAGATTCAAAACCCATATAAAATAGTTAGAAAGGATGGATATGATTATTTAAAAATCTACCATAGGATCTTTCTTTTATGTAATATTATAAACTCAAATTGATGTCACTTATGATTTGAGTTTAAAAAGAAAATACCAATCTGATCTGGGTGAGAGTTACTCATTTATAGTCAATAATATACTAAATTACTTTAGAAGAAGTAATTATATGTTATTAGTCTTTATAGGATAGGATTATACCATTATAAATGGTTACAATGATTCTAGATTCTCTTAGGATAAATATGATATGATATCTCCATCTAGTTAATTATTTTTTCTAAATATTGGAGATATTAATTAGAATAGTTCTAAAAAAGGCACTTTAAAAGACTTGAAAACATTGGCAAAGTAAATAAGAACATATGGTGTAATAATGAACTTTTTATAATCAATGGATTCATTTATAAACTTGGGGTTGTTCTTATAATTTATGGAGAAATTGAGCTTTAATATGACAATAATGGAGGTATTTGTTAGGCTATGGAACCCTGATTTCACCAAAGTACCGAAAAGATCTTTTTCAAATACTATCTCATTCAAGTGATTATTGAGTGAGGTGTCTCAATGAACTATTGTGTGGATACACAAGATAATTCATTGAATCCTTTGAAAAAACTCTTAGTATAAAAAAATCATAGGGGTCATGTTGAATATATTTTAATTGAATATAAGAAATATTTGATGTAATTGTTGTAAAATATGTCATGGTTTTATTATAAATCTATTCTATATTTATCATTCATTCATGTGTACTATATTTATATTACATGAATAATGTAATGCTAGCATAACATAAAAATATGACATTTTTTAGTCCATAATAGATGATCATAATAGAGTATTATGGGTTGTGATGATATGTTATGATTAGAAAGAGTAGAATATTGTACTTAAAAGAAAAATTTATATTAACTATACAGAAAAAACACATGAGATAATAATTTGAGTCTAAAAGATCCCAAAATGGATCACCTAAATGTCACCTAAGCATAGGTAATTTTTGGGTTTTTGATGTCTCTTTAGTTTTTGGGTAGGAGTGTTCTAAAATAAGAATTTAATGAGGGATATTTCTTCAAAATAATGTTTCCTATAGAATATGTTGATCTCAAAAAATATGTATGTATTATAGATAATATATATTATTCTAATATTATGTTTAAAGTATTAAAATGATAGTTTTGATGCTTGGGAATCACCCATGTTCACTGGTTGTCAGTGATCAATCTGAAGGTGTGTTAGTGAATAAAAGTTTTCCTAGTTCAATGGTAGTATAACTATGAATCTTAAATGGATATGGAACTGGTTTAATAAGATAATACCACTATAAATAGGAGGTGAAACCAATTTTTGATTTATGATAACTACAAATGAAAATATATGATCAAAAGTTATCGGAAGGAGACTTTGGTTGAGTGGTTGTAGTGAAAGTGAGATTACTTTTGTAATATATTGTATATTAATTTACCATAGTGATTATATTGTCCCCCCATGGAAATAACCCTTTCATATAAACATCAAAATTACTTATTTTGCTTTATTGTTAACTCTTATTCTTTTTTTTTGTGTTTTTTGATGACTTAATATAGTGATTAGGTAGTGTATAATTTTTTTGTTCTAGAATATGAAGTCAATGGGGATGTAATGACTTTTAGAAGTACAAATTTAGATGGAAAATATTTTAAAATAGTCATCATGAGAGTTCTTATGGTTTCGATCCAAATAAGTGGTATTGGAGCACATTTTTAGTTATACACATTTGTAAGTATGAATAATGGAAATAGATAAAGGAAAGATTCATATTAACAAGTTTAATGGGATAGAAATTGGAATCTATTAGCTGCAGTTGGAAATATTCTATTATAGAAAGATCTAGATACACTTTTGTCTAGAGAACATCTATAGAAGGTTCAAAATCATAATGGGAGTAGTTGGACAAGAAAGGATTTACCCATGGTAAGAATGTCTCTTGCATGAAATGTGGCCTTGAAAATTGGGGAGAAGAAAAGCACTGTAAACGTTATTAAAGAATTGGATGATATATATGAAAAAACAATGAAAATAAAAAAATTATTTATGATTTCATTATTATTCATATTGATACTATCATAAGAAACATTAAAAGTGAACCATGTGAATGATTTTAACATGGTACATGGAAATACTAAATTATTGAAGGTTAATATCATGGACAATGTACTGAAATTTCTTAATTTATCTGCACTTCTAGAAATTTGGGATTCTAAAGTTAAAATAGTAAGTAATTCAATCATAAATAAATATCTTGTAATTAATGAAATTCAGAATCTGATTCCTAATGGGGAGTTGAGGTGGTAGGAAGTATTAGTACCCACTATAAGTGCCCTAATTTCTAGTAGATAGGGATGTTCATGTCAATACAAATATCGTTGGAATAATTCATCAAAGGATAATTCCCAAGGAAGAAGTTGTAGTAGATTGGATGGTCATGTACCTAAAGTGTGGATTTTTAGAAAGAAGTTATATTTCAAAAAGGACTAATAAATCAAGAGTATAATTGAAAGGATTTAACTTCTGAAACAACAAATTTTTTCAGTATGATGAAAGGTGGAAACAATTTTATTTGTTTAAATATTCTTTAAGAGTCCTCGGTTATTTTCTTGGGTACATCTTTTCATTCAACTAGTGAGTTGGGTTCACGGTGGACTATGTATCCAGGAGCATGGAAAAAGTACATCTCATAGATGATAAAACTATAGAGATTGTTAAAAAATGAAATGTAAATATTCATATGAGGAATGTTGGTATCTTGATGTTGAAAGATCACTACTATAAAACATTACATTAACAACACTGACCTTTATCAGCACTAGCAAAAAGTGCTGATAAAGCGTGCATTTTATCAGTTCTAAAAAATTCATTGATAAAATATACCCTTTAACATCACTTTTTATTAGTGATGATAGAGGGTAACCTTTTTCGGTGCTTCTCTGTAGTGCTGATAAAAGGTAGCCTTTAGCGGCACATTATTTTTGGGCTGATAAAGGTCCGGAATAAAATGAAATTATTAAACTAAAAAAAATAAAACGTGTAAATTTAAAAAAAAATATGAACGATTTTATTAATTAAATAATTATTGATAAAAATGAAAATATTTTAATATACATATTTATAAATTATAAATATTAATAAATAGTATATATTTAACAAATAGATATGTAAAACGAATAAAAATAAATAATTAATTTAAAAAAATTAAAAATGAATAAATTAAGAAAAAACATTAAACATGTTATTAATTAAATAATTATTGATAAAAATGAATTAATTTAATATATATATATAATAAATATTAATAAATAGTATATATTAAATATATATATATAATTAATAAATTATAACAATTAAAAAAATTAAAAATGAATAAATTGTAACCATTAATCCGTAAAATTAAAAATGAATAAATTAAAAAATGATAAAATATTTTTTAATGAATCAATTATTAATAAAAATGATTAAATTATCTACATATATATATATATTATAAATAGTAATAAATAATTTATATTAAATATAAATATAGAAATTGAATAAAATGTAATAAATAAAAAAAGTTACTGTCTTATTCATTTTTAATGGTTTTCATACAAAGTTATTCATTAATAAAATTAATATAGAAATATATTCATAAATATATCTATATATATATATATATATCAATTTGTATAATATTTCTTAAAAATGATTTATAAATTACAAAATATTTATGCTTACATAATAAGTCATACATTTAGTTATAATTTGATTATAAATAAAAATAAATATTAATTAAAAATACTGACTAATAGCATTGAGTAAAGAACATAATTGAATGTTGCTTGATTTTTCAATTTATCATATATCAAACATATTTGACAATTATTTCACATACATGTATGTAATTAATATAATTTTATACATAACGCACACACAAAAATATTTACACAATTATTGAAATCTTATATAGAAATACATAAACCAAATGTTTATGTAATTTATTCAAATTTTAGTATTCATATTAGAATTTCATTATAACATGACACATTTAACATAATATGGTTTGAATCGGTAAATTCAGTATATTTATTTTTAATATTATTACAGTTATGTATTATTTATAAATTTTATTTTGAATTTAATCATTTTATATTATTAATATATTTATATATTTAGTATTTTTTTAGTATTTTCAATATGTATTCACCATTACACCAATATATATCTATAATATTTTAATAATTTATATTTAATTAATTAAACTTATCCATTTTTCAATATTTTTAATGTGTACTCATTTTTAATTATTCAATTTCACTAATTTCTAATGTGCATTCATTTAAGAATATATATTCATTAATAATGTTAAAGGAATATTTTTAAATAAATATTTATAAATAAATATTTATAAATAAATATATTTGTAAATATATATTTACTATATTTAAAAATTTATATATTAAAATTTATAAATAAAAAGATATGAATTTTAAAAAAGTATTTATATATTTATAAATAATTAATTATATATATTTAAATAATTATAAAGTTATAATAAATTTATTTAAATAATGAATATATTCACTATATTTATATTTATTTATTAAAGATATATACATATAATTATATAAATATATAATTTGTTATTAATATATAAATATTTTTTTAAATTACTCTTATATTTATAAATAAATAAGTGTATATTTAAGTAATTATAAAATTTTAAAAAATATATTTAAATAAGGAATATATTTACTATATTTATATTTATATTTATATGTATTTAATATATATATATATAGTGATATAAACATATTTATGATTATAAAATTATAATAAATATATTTAAATAATGAATATATTTACAATATTTATATTTATATATATTTATTAAATATATATTGTTTCTGACGCTTTTACGCCAGGGCGCGCGCGCGTCCATCACGCAGGGGAGGATGCGCGGCTTGAGGCCCCGCATTCCCGCTTTCCAAAGGTGAGTGGCATTCGTTCCTTGTTCAGGGACGTCTGCTCCTTGATCAAAACTGGGATGATGGGATGTCGGTTCTTCCTTCCATGGATTCCTCCTCGGATCTCGTCACCTAGTCTAGGTCTCCCTCATAGAATTAAGACAGGTTCGTGAAGCTCATTCCCGGTGCCATATCTGCATGGATGCCAGTTAATTACGCTGCTTCTGTCGAGACACTCCAAGGGGTCTGGTCGGGGCAGCAACCTTCGGTGAGGACAATTGTCACGCTAGGGTGTCGTTGGCATGCCCTGATGCTGGGGGATTGACATGTCTATCTTCTGTCCCTTATTATAGGGCTTCTCGAGGGCGCGGAAGCCCGAGGCATCCCACATCGAACGTGGGGAATTGTGTACCATCTGATGTTTTCCTCATCTTCCCATGTTTAACACGGGGTATGCCGTGAGTTTAACGTCTGGTAGAGATGGATCAGACTGATCGAAATACTGAGAGTGGATCAGATTGAAGGACCCCCTAGGGGGAACACCGATGTTGGGGCCAGCACATGGGCGTCTTCTCAGATACTATGGAGTGGAATGAGGTGGCATGATCCCACCGGGATGTGGCTGCCCATGTAAGGATCAGGATGGGTGATGGAGTGACGGGATTGAACCTCATGGAAGCTTCCTACGTATCCCCATGGCAGGAAATCAAAGTCCGCGTAGTTCGATGATACGGTGGGACACCTGAAGAGGCGGCCCGTGAGAATGAACGCATGGATTGGATCCTTGAGGAAGTAAGATCTCCGGGTTAGGGAATGAGCTTCCTAAGGCACGTGGGCTCGAGGGAGAGGTCAGGATGAGACGTGGGTGTGAGGTATGGGGCTTATGCTCTGAGGCGGCCCTTGACGGTGGTTGTGAACCAACGTGGAGGGGTCGAGACAACTGAGTGATGGGCTTGAGCCTCGTGGAGGCTTCCTATGTACCATGCATTAGCATGGATCAACGTCCATGTAATTCGGGGCATACTGTTTAACGTCATGCGGGACAAGGGCATATAGTTTAACGTCATGCGGGATGAGGAATTTGGGGATTACGCTCTAAGGCAGCCCAAAGTGTTGGCTAGCCGACGTGAAGAAGTCGGAATGACTGGGTGGTGGGCTTGAACCTCGTGGAGGCTTCCTACGTACCATGCGTTGGCATGGATCAAAGTCTGCGTAGTTTGTTGGGATGGGGCTTACGCTCTAAGGTGCCCATAGGAGGATTTCATGGTCGATTCTTACTCTAATCCCACGTGAGTCATGCTTGGTGTTAGAAAAAAGAGACAGTAGGGACCAGACGATCACATCGCAAAGACTGCGTCCATGAGAAGCGGAAAGGGGCTTACGTGTTGAGCGGACCAAAGAGGAAACAGGGGCTTATGCGTGGTTAGGGTCCCTTGGTTCCAGGGCTTACTCCAGGATGGAGGCCCGTGGTGTGACAAAGCATTGTGGAAAAGGGGCTCCACTGGCCTTGGCAGTGGGGAAGTACGGAGGTGCATGGGTGAAACCTTCTGCAAGAGAGGCTAGTGGATTACGCTCTGAGGCAGCCCTTCCCCCGTGGACAAACGCCACTCCAAAAGGAGGATATCATTCCTTGTGAGGAAGAATCCATTCCCATGGAGACGAGAGGTGTCACGAACCAACCCGGGTCGACCCTGATCCGGTCACCCAAGCCGGCCCGCGACATGACCCGAAGGGCGTTCCGGATCCCCACGGGCTGGCAACCAGTGCCGGGCATCAAAATTTAACTGTTGGGAATGATTTGACCCATGGAAAAAATATAAACATATAAATGAACTAACTATAAAGATAATAACTAGCATTGGAAAGACAAATAAGTCGAACATACCTCCTTGTGACCTCCTAGGTCACCACCCAACTCAAAACTACGCTGCTCCAATATTGAGCAGCTAAACCAGAAACCTGTACGAGAAACTGAACGTGCAACTGGAAAGATAAAATAGGTGTGACCATTAAAAATGCTCAGTAGGGATGCCAATGTAAACCACATAATCCAACCAAGACTACTTTCCAGAAACAATCCCAAAAACACTAGTTTGCACATACAAAGATAGAAAATAGGGTTTTCATGTTTTTAAAGGAAAAAGGATCTCGAATTCACCATTTCAAAAACCAACACACGCCACAACCCGTTTTCCCCAAAATAATGCATTTCTTGAAAACTGAATTTTCTAATCCATGCTTATCACATTTGTGCAAAAGAAGAACATGTAATAAGTAAATGATAGAAACCAAGTGCAATTAAAAGTAAACAAGAAGATATAAGCAATAACCATGGGTGATCCTAAACATCCCTAGAAAACCCCTGGACGTACTCGGTTTCAGTCTACCTGCCGACATGGTACTCCATAGTCAATAACCACTAGTCTCCCTAATAGCCAACCAGTGGCACACCACACAAGGCCTACCTACCAAGGGGGAACCAACCCGTCTGATCGGGGCTGGCTAGAAACCGTCTCTCGATAATCTATAAGACGCCCAGGAAACCATGGTGATTTCGATAATACTGTGTAAGTAAGAGTCCCTCGCACACTTGACTCACCTCACCGCACTTGCCAACCCCTTACATGGACACCACCACATGAAAACCCTCGAAGGGAAGTCCCCCTGTAGAAATTCTCACAAATATGTATATATGAAATTCATTCACATTCAACAAGGTGACAATCGGGCCTTCACAGCATGTGCAGTTTCAAAACATTTCGTAAATGAGTTAGGTTGCAAATCAGGGACACACACTTTTCCCAAATGTCAATGCAAACTTCCCATTCAAAACCCCATACCAAACGGGCCTTCAAACAGAACAACCATTCAACTCACACCAAAATCAAACTGGGCCAACTTTTTTTCATCCCTCTTGAAATACCAAACCATTTCATCAAAAACAATATCTGAGCCAGGGGGACCCTGCGTGCGAGGCATGAGGTCAGACCACAGTTTAAGGTCATGTGTTAAGGACGAGGCGCTTGGTAGTTTAACATCATGTAGCTCGGACAAGGTGGGTTCGCTCTACACCCCTAGGGCTTACATGCCCAATACCCTCTACCCCTTGTGGGAGGGAAGGCATTAGCAAGGCCGTCGGGAAGGGGGTCCATAGGTTGAACCATCGAGGGGTCCATGTTATCATGGCTATGAAAAGAAGAAATAGCCATTAGCGTTCCTATGCGAAGAAACATAAGGCAATGTAATGCAACGGGAAACACCACCCAAGGGAATTTGAGGTTACTTCGTACAAGCCTGGAAGGGCGTATAGGAAAACAACGCATAGAGTGCATGCCTGGTATGGAAGACGTTGGGTGCTGGCACAGAGAGGCACCCAAGGGGCATCAAGGTGAGGGGTCCTGGGTTTTGTGCGCAAAGAGAAGTTTTGCGTGCAAAACACCGGGATGGCGCGCAACTGGGGCAGAAGGATAGCGCACGAGTAGGGAATTGCGTGCAAAGGGCTTGGATTACGTGTGTTGGAATGGCCGATCCCTAAGTCGTGGAAAAACCTATCAGTGGGATTGCATGAAATTTAGAAGGGATTGCACGCAATTGGAAGGGATTGCATGCAACAGGCAAGGATTGTGCACAAAGGAAGAACCTGGAGGAGTTGGAAAATTCACTTAAGACAGTGGGGTTGCGCACAAAGGCGATCCCGGGGCAAGGTTGCGCGAAAATGGGAATTACCTTGAAGTCATCTTGCACACGTGGGAGTCCGAATTGCACGCGCAGGAGCTGGTCCGAATTCCTCAACCCCGAAACGGTTGAAGTCGCCTTCTATTTATAGGCATTCACAATCACGGAATCCAGGCGGCGCACAGAATCTTCCA
Organism: Viscum album; assembly: GCA_963277665.1. Taxonomy (NCBI): domain Eukaryota; kingdom Viridiplantae; phylum Streptophyta; class Magnoliopsida; order Santalales; family Viscaceae; genus Viscum; species Viscum album. Next base: position 958,216,155 of record OY728138.1, on the reverse strand, counting down.
TGCCAGGACCAGTCGGTGCGCAAGGCTTCCCCGCGCGGAACCGGGCGCGCAAATTTGTGCACCACGCCAGTTCTTTTTCATGAATCCCAGGTGTCCTTCGCACGAACATCAATTTTTGGCGCAATTCCTCCTTAATTTCGCGCACCACTTCCAAGTCCTCCGGACCGGGTCTCTGAGTCCGAATATGACTTCTCTCCATCTGTTCGAAACTTCCTCTAGGAGTTACGAACTTTTTCAGCGTCTATAAATACCCCCCCCCCCTCAGAATTGGATCGTTGAGATGTCGAAACGATCGAATTCTGAGGGAAACGCCGAAACGCCAAAGTAGTGCATCTCCTGGGCATTTTACGTGCAAAAATCTGACGGGGCGCGCAAAACGACGGATCAGCAAGGAATTCGATTTCTGCACGGTGCAGAACCCTGGCCTCGCCTATAAAAAGGGATGATGGGTCCCAAGTTCTGTACTCAATCTTTTCTTCGCGATAGGCATAACTTTCTCATGCGCGAAATTGCTTCCGCAGCTGCGCGAAAAAACGATTTGGAAGCACGTAATTCCTTCTGAATTTCGGCCGCATTTGCACGCCTACTCAGGATATTCCGCACCTAGTGTGCTGATTACGTTCCCAACTCCTGGATTTCACGCCGAAGCTTCAGATTTTGTGAAAATATCCTCAATTCCACACACTTCATCCTGATTTCAGGAAACTCCCAAAATATTCGAGATGGCTGCAAACCAAGTTGATGAGGGGGAAGCCGCCGCTCGTAGAGCCAAAATGGCGGCAAATGAAAAGATTTATGGCCCCAAGGTGATCGTTTCCAACAACCAAACCTTGTTCAATCTGCTGACCCCAGCCCAGAAAGAGTATCCCTTGTATGACAACCTCCCGCTCTGGAACTTTGGCATCCTGGAGGAGGTTCCCCTGCCTGGCTTCGAGGTGGACACACCGCGGTCATGGGTGACCCTGCGGCAATCACTGGGCATTGAAGTTGTCTAACAGAAGATAATGCAGAATAGGATCCAGCTGCCGAAGGTCGGGCTCATTCGAGTTACCAATAGAGTGAACTTCTATCGATGGAATGCTTATCTGACGTCCATAGACACATACGCAGGGACAAAGGGGTCGAGGTGCGGAGCCACCTTTCCTAGTGAAAGTGATGCTCGACCAAGTGCATGATACGGAAGTGAAGCCGCCGGGAGAAGGCGACAGTGATGATGAATTAGATGGGGAGTAGGAGACGAGAGGAGATGAAGGAGAAGGAGAAGATGAAGGAGAAGGTGAAGGAGAAGGAGAACCCGAATGTGAGGGGTCACAGCGGGCGGCCTACCAAGGGAGTCTCCAGGAGAGCGGTGAGATTGTCGGCTATGATCTCGACGTAACCGAGATAATCAAGGTTTTTCTCTATCCTTAATCATCTTTTTTATTCATCCATTCTCTTCTGCAATTTCTAATTCATCTCTCCAACTCACTCAGGAGCACCTAGGGCCTGATCAGGCGTCCCCAATAGAGGGAGGAGAGGAACTGGTGGGACAGGATGGGGCTCCGACGCCAAACATTGAATTGACAAGCGCAGAGGGGTCTCCTATCAAGGCAGCTCCTGTAGTGGCTGGAACACTGCAGGCCGACGCTCAGGGTTCCTGTAAGTCCCACAATTCACTACTGGCGCTTGTTATCAAAAGATACCAACTAATCAGGGTACGCCTTGCGTAGTGATCTCAACATTGGAGGCTCGTCGGGCAGCGGAGCCCGAGCCGTCTGTGAGTGGACCAGTGACTGACATACCACCTCATTCAGAACATGCTCCCCACACTGAGTTGGCCCCGAAAATTGGTGAGAAGGGGGCGACAGACATCAGTGGCGCTATCCTTGAGGTGAGGCCGGATGCTGACGGAGGCACCGTCACTGTCAGGGTGAGAGAGGAAGGTCGCTCGGACATCAAGGATCCTATTCCTCATGAAGACATTCCTGAGGCAGATCCTGCTGCCGACCTGCTGGCTGCCTTTCCTGTGTATTGGACTACTGATCCCGAGGAGGTAGACGACTCAGACTCAGAAGAGGCCGAGGAGAGCCGGATGACACGACACAAAGGGTGGAAGTGTATCCAATGCTTTCTCAGGCATCCCCAGTCGGATTGGCTGAGGCGGATGGGATCACTTCATACCTGGCTGCGCTTCCTGTACACTAGAGGGGCTTCCGCTCAACGCCTTCATCTGACGGTCCGTGATTACATGGCCGATACATGAGAGAAGTCGGCACACCGACGTTTCCAAGTGTCGGGATAGATCGTAGAGCACCCCGAGCATTTCTAAGGGTGGAGCGGGAGGTCTGGCACCTCGAAGGGCAGACGGCAGAGAAGGAGGCCTTCATTACAATGTGATCTGAGCTCGTGGAACAACTAGTGGACCAACTGGATGACGCCCAAGAACAACTGATGGAGGCGAGTCACCAGATGACCGTACTTCAAACCGAGTGGGCGCATGCACATGCTAGGGTTGGTGAGTTGCGCTCTGCAGCTGCTGATGAAGAGAGGGTCTTCAAGGAGCGAGAAGCAGTCCTGGAGGCTACCAGCCAAAGGGTAGCAGCGTTGGAAAGATCAATCCAGCATGCTGATCCCTGAGGGCTCTGTTTTGGCCCTCTCATGAAATTTTACTTCCACTGCTTAACATTTTGATCTGATGTATGGACCAATCTATTAATCTATACCTTTGGTTTAATATCCTCACCATAATTCCAAAATGAATAAAAACTCACCCCTAAGCTCTTGTGGGTCGCACCCAACGTGACGAATAAAGTTTTCTCGTGTTATCATTCCATCCAACTTTGGGGCGTTAACGGGGATTCAGGCATCCGACATTGGGCCTGGATCTTTGAGGAGGAGAGGGAGGTCCAGCCGACAGGGCGAACCTCAGACCGATCGATGTATCGTCTCCTCAACGTGACCTAACACACGAGCGGGGAAATGCCGGGGGCATTGAAATCTATCCGAACACAGGGATATGAAAAAGGTGAATTACATTACCTGAATTCGGAACACTATGAAGGTGGTGTGGTGGTGGAGGATAACTGCTGGTCGTAGCAGAAACGCAGCATCCATGTCATGTTGGCCTGAAATGGGGACAATAAATGAGGGCTGACCGCTGACCATGTTCAAAACACGGGTCCTAACTCAAATATTACCGATCCATCTTCCGGAACGTTGGCACATGACAGTAGGCAGACCGTAGGTCAATCATCCATATTGCTACAATTGGCGGACCAAATGTCTATCATCCATATTGTCGCAGCAAGCGGGCCAAAGTCTATCATCCACACTGTTAGGGGGTCCCATCAAACATGACCAGTCCTCTAGGACATTGGCCCAAGACAGGAGGTGGACCATAGGTCAATCATCCATATTGCTAGAATAGGCAGACCAAAGGTCTATCATCCATATTGTCGCAGCAGGTGGACCAAAGTCTATCATCCATAAAGTTAGGAAGTCCCATCAAATATAAAAGAGGATGAGGATCTGAATAAAGGGGAACACAAAGTGTGGAAAGTGGAGTGGTGGTTTGTTCAAACAGAGTACAACACTCCCAAAATTGCGCCACCGTGGCAGAGGCGCATTAGGCGGATGTACCAACCTGGTAACGGATCGTCCCAATTTTCAGACAGGAACTCTCTGGTGAGAGAACTGTCTCTTCCCACCATCACCATGGGGCATCCCGAAGTTATTCGGGGTAGATGTCGTGATTACACCAATCCCAGAGAATTCAGGCCGAGGGGCCGATAGTAAGGAGGGACGAGAATTGGTAATCCCTGGGGCTGGACCCAAGACAAAATGTCCAGGCATTCCTATGTATCTCATAAGGATGAGAATCAAGCCACACATAGTTCTTGAAGCAGAGTTTAACGTCATGTAGGATGATAAGACAAGAAGGCTAATTCTTAGAACGGGGTGTGCGGGGTGCAGCTGTTGAAAACCCGACGTGAGTGAGGACATAATCCCTCACTACGCCATGAAGTCCCGTAGTTGGGGTCCCGAAAGCGGGGCCGAAGAGACGAACTAGTTGAACTCTAGATGAACCCAAAGACAGAAGTTCTGGGTGTTCCTACGTATCCCTTTAGGATGGGAATCAATCCAGACGTAGTTCTTAGGAGATTATAGTTTATGGTCTTAGAACTCGGACCAAAAAGGCCCAAATATAGGGCAAAATGCAGTTTAGGGTCATGTAGAACCGCGAAAGGATCTTAGTTTTAGGTCCTAGAACTCGGACCCAAGGATAAAGGGAATGGGAGACACACAGTAAAGAGGTTACAAAACCCAACGTGAGTGAGGGAGATGCCCTACTTACTATGTGCTCTTGGGGACGTGTTTAGGCCGAGGGACCAAACACGAAAAGTTAGGCTGGGACAGTGGGGAAATACCCAGGTTCTCTTACATATCTCATAAGGATGAGAATCAAGCCATACGTAGTTCTTGATATGTAGCATGGCACGGCATGGTGCATTCTCAAAGAAAGAAGGAGACGTGTGGGTCTAGCCCTCATGCTAAAAGAAGCGGCATTTTGATATATCTTGTCTGTCCTTGAAGGTGAATGGTTTTTCATTTGTAGGGCGACCAACCTAGGGTATAAATTCCTGGAATTTCCACAATAATGAAGCCATAACAGGCATTGACAAACGTTATGGAAATCGACCAATACCCCACGCGATTTCCCCAATGGGGAGGTCATCACAATGCAGTGCCGTTTTTCGTCATGCGGCCAGGATGATATCATCACCGTTTATGGTCATGTGGTAGGACCAAACAGTATAGTTTAAGGTCAGATGGTTTGGACCTGGGGAATATGCATGATGTGATGAGGCATACCTGATGTAAACGAGGACATAATCCCATTCCATTACTACGTGCGACTCCGAGAGATGAGCCTCGGGCAAACGGGCCGGCGAGGGTTCAACAATTAGGGGGCAGGAGATGCTAGCTCCCAGCTAAGCTGGGCACGAAATGCAATGTCTGGGCGACTCCTCATTTCCCATGGGAATGAGGTTCAAGTTGCATGCAATCCTTAGAGAAAAAACCCAAGAACATACTCTAGCGCTCAGATCGTGGGATCCCCAAGAGACACCGTTACGCAGCTTGGTCCATCTGACATGTGGGGGTGCACTGAGGGTTAGTGAAAGAGTGTCAAGATTCCACCTTGGCATGGTGGGGTGGAACGTAATGTGAATCATGAAACCAACATTCAGGTCCCAAAGGAACCGGTGTGACGAATGAGGATTACTGCTGACCATGTTCACAACACAACATCCTGTCACGTTAGCCTAAAGATATGGGAAAACAAATGAGTACCAACCGCTGACCATATTCGCAACGCGGGATTTGTATCAATTTGTTGCCCGGAACCCTCGGGGGCATTGCCCCATGATGGTAGGATAGCCCTTAGGCATTGTATCCAGGCCGTTTTTGGGGGTCCCTACGGGTGTGAGAGATAACGAGGGCCCGGATGAAAGGGATCATGAAGCTTGGCAAGTGGAAGAAAACTTGCCTAAGTCGAATCTGACACTCTAGGTCCTAGACCAGAGTACTCTGAACAGATTAGTAGACCATTGGAAAGGGTTGAAGGGCTTGTTTTGAGAGCGGCCAAAAGATGGCGGATTCCTAGGAGGGGGAGGGGGTATGGTGCTGAAGACCCTGTATGGCACATATATATCCCCCTGCGGGGAAGGATAGGCCAAAAGACTGAGGTGACCGGGAGATCATGGGATCTCTCAAGAGATGGGGATGGACCTGAAATCTAGGTGTTCAGGCGGTCCTACATATCCCATAAGGATGGGAATCAAGCCGCACATAGTTCTTGAAGTACAGTTTAACGTCATGTAGGACGATAAGAAGTATTTATTCCAGGGAGTGTGCATGGCACGACGGGTAACCCATTGTGAATGAGGGAATAATCCTGCACCACATGCTCTGGGTGAAGGCTGGGGATGAGAGGCCCAAGAATGCCAAGGGGCCTGAGGCTGGGCCTTGGTCAGAGATTCCTAACCAGCCTACAGTTTAACGTATTGCAGTGAGGACGAGCATGTAGTTTAAGGTCATGCTAGACCATAAGGTTCTTATTTTAAGGTCTTAGAACTCTGACCAAAGGGGGCCAAGAATGGGGCCAACTGTAGTTTAAGGTCTTGCTGGACCGCAATCTAGTTTAAGTTCATGGGGGACCGTGGTTACAGTTTTGGGTCATGCAGGACCAGGTGTAGTTTAGGGTCATGCGGGACCGTGGAAGGATCTTAGTTTTAGGTCTTAGAACTCAGACCCAAGGATTTAGGCAAAATACTATTTGATGAACATGTTTTTGGTGGGAGGAGTGACATGCTCACCATCCATAGTCACTAGGGAATACTCTCCATTGGGATAGACCTTATGGAAGATGAAAGGCCCCTCCCATTTGGGCTCCAACTTGGGTGGTTTCCTGTCAGGAATCATTGGCGCTCTGAGCGAGTACCAGGTCACCTTGCAGGAAAGAGTGAAGGTGAACCTTCTTGTTGAAAGCTAAAGCCATCCTACTCTGATTCCTTTTTAGGTTATGTAAAGTGCGAAGCCTATTCTCGTCCAGTGCTTCTAATTCAGCTAGACGGACTTCAGAAACTCTATCCGGCTCTTAGTGGTCGTAGACCGCCGTGCACAATGAGGGCAACTGAATCTCGATAGGCAGGACGACCTCAGCTCTGTACACCAGGGAATATGGAGTCACCTATGTGGAATTTAAAGTTGTTTTCCAATAAGCCCAGAGACCATTGGGGAGCTTGTCTGACCAACTTTTCTTGTTCTGAACAACCATTTTTTTTGCAGAATGTTAGAGAGGGTTTTGTTAAACGCCTCGATCTGTCCATTCGCCTGTGCATGATAGCGGGAGGTGTGGTTGGAGCGAATGTTGTACATCATGTACAATTTCTTCAGTTCAGCTGCTCGGAAGTTGGTTCTATTATCCGTGAGGATATCATGAGGGACTCCAAATCGATAGATGATATTGGAGTTCACGAATTCAGCGATAGAACGAGCTTTGAATTCCTTGAGCGGAATTGCCTCGGCCCACATGGAAAAGAAATCCGTAGTAGTCGAAATGAACTGGCACTGGCGGGCCGTCGCCGGTGTGTAAGGTCCTATGACATCCAACCCCCAGACTGCAAAGGGCCAAGAATACTTGGTATTGTGGAGAGGCTCTGATGGCCAATGCACAAAGTTATCATGAACTAGGCACACATGAAACCTCTTGGAAACCTCGATGCAGTCATAGATCATGGAGGGCTAGAAGTACCCCAGCCTCCAAATATAGTGGGACAACTTTGAACCATCCTGGTGGGCACCACAGGAAATAGCATGAACCTCTTCCATGACCTGTGGGATCTCGACTCCTTGAAGGAAACGGAGGAGAACACCATCAAATCCACGCCGGTAAAGGACCTGCTCAAGGCTGGGACTGCTCTGAAGGGTAAACTGCAGTGTGCGGCATCGAGTTCTCTCATTCTTGGCTTGGTCCGACAGAAGATTGTCGTGTTGGAGGTATTCAACCAAGGGCATCCTCCATTCAAGAACTGTCTCGGTTACCGCATCTGAAGTCCCCGGGGATCCTGACGTAGGGGCACCAGTGATGAGATAGTTCACCCGCGGGCCACGATCATCCTCCGGAATAATAGGAGAAATGACTCTCCAGTGTTCCATTTGGATAATTAGGTCATCCTGTTCAGGCTCCGCAAGTGATGCGGCTAGGCTGGCCAAAGCATCTTCTTGACTATTTTGCGACCGGGGGATATGAACGACCTCTGGCCAAGAGGGGAACTTAGCCATTAGATGGAGGGTGCACTCTAGAAATTGCACGAGTTCTAGATTTCTGAAAACATAGTCACCACTGACCTACTTGACGACCAGCTCAGAGTCCCCTTTCACGTGCAGATGGGGGATGTCAATCTCGAGAGACAACTCGAGGCCAGTGATGAGGGCGTGATATTCTGCCTCATTGTTGGTGCAGCCTTCTGACAACAGGAACGAATACGGCAGAATGTCTTGCTTCGGGGTGATGAAGATGACACCCAGGCCCACTCTGTTGAGCCTAAGATCATTGAGGCTTCTACCAGTGGGGCTCTGGGAGGCACCATCAAAGTGCATCTACCAGCATGGGACGACATGACCGACTGAGAGGATTGCCTCATCAGGAAATCCTAGATCAAGTGGCTGATTCGTGGAGGTTGTATGAGCAGCTAAGAAGTTTGCCAATGTTTGTCCTTTGATAGCCTTCTGAGGTACGAATCTGATGTCGTACTACTAGAGGATCACTGCCCACCGCACTAGTCGGCCAGTCAACATAGGTCGGTTTAGGAGGTATTTCAAGGGGTCTACCCGAGAGACCAGTTGTACCTTGTGGTGCTACAAGTAGTGCCACAATTTCTTTACGGAAAATATGAGCGCCAGGCAGTTCTTCTCGATGGGAGAATACCTAATTTCTGTATCAAGGAGCATGCGACTGAGGTAGTAGAGGATATTCTTTGTTCCCTCATTGTTCTTCTCGGCGAGAAGTGCACCGAGGGATCGTTCCAGGGTGGTCACATAAAGGATCAGAGGCTTTTTAGAAAAGGGTGGCATTAAGACCAGAGGTTGGAGAAGATACTGCTTGATTTCCTCAAAGGCGGTCTAACACTCATTATCCTACTCATAGGTGGCACCTTTCTTCATGAGCTGGGAAAAGGGATTACACTTGCCAGCCAGATTCGCAATGAATCGGCGTATATAGGATAAGTGGCCTTGAATTCCTCTAAGCTCTTGAATATTACTCGGGGGAGGCATCTGGCTGATGGCCTTGATCTTCTCCGGGTCAATCTCGATGCCTCGGTATCTGACAACGACGCCAAGAAACTTTCTGGAGGTGACCCCGAAGGCACACTTCAATGGGTTCATCTTCAAGCGGCAAGAACAGAGGAAGCCGAAAACATTCCCAAGGTCTTTGAGATGGTCCTGGAGCTGGCGAGATTTGACCACCAGGTCATCCACATAGCATTCCACTAGTGTGTCAGGGATCGACTTGAATATGCGATGCATGGCCCGCTGATAGGTGGAACCTGCATTCTTCAGGCCGAAGGGCATAACCTGGTAACAGAAAGTACCTTGAGGGGCCCTAAAGCTAGTGAACTCTTCATCCTTAGGGGCCATACAGATTTGGTTGTACCCAGAATACCCATACATGAAGGAGAGGGCTTGAAACCCAGTCGTGGTGTCGATCAACAACTCTATCATTGGAAGGGGAAAATCATCCTTCGGATAGCAGTGATTGAGATCGCGGAAGTCGATAAAGCCCCGATTTGTCCATTCTTCTTCGTGACTGGAACAATGATGGCTAGCCATCGGGGGTACTAAACTTCTTTGGTGAAGTTGGCTTTGAGGAGCTTATCAACTTTGGCCTCAACCAGGGCACCGTGAGAGGGGCACATCTTTCTGGGAGGCTGTTTGAACCCGCGATGGTTTGCTGGAAGGCCAAGGCGGTGGACGGATACCTGAGGATCCAATCCTGGAATCTCTTCATAACTCCAAGTGAACACATCACGGTGCTGTCTAAGAAAGTCTATGTAATGTTGCCGTTCCTCGGGGGCATAGCAGCTCTGGATAATGTGGGTATTGGGTCCGCCTCGCTACCGAGGTTCACCTGCACTAACTCTTCGACCGGGGTGGAGACACCCTCCTCAAAGGAAGGGGGAGCATCTTCCATGTCCTCCTCTCCACTTGTGAAGGGATCATCCATGGGGGGATCCATTTTGGGGCTTCCAAGCCCTGATGGGAAGTTGGTGATGGCTTGGGCGGTAGTGGTCGTCACGTCAGGAGACTCATGCACTACGGAGACCATGGCGACAAAGGTGGTTGATCCAATCCCATCTATTCTTCATCCCAAGGGGCCACGCTTTATGACATCAAAGTAGTAGTGGTGCGTCACCTTGAGCCAGTGGATTTCAGCCCAACGAAACAGACAAGTATGATGTACTGCCATTACCATGAGCCTGACGTCCCGATATCGTACAGGGGTAGGAGGTTCGGGAATTACCTGGGCCTGGTTGGTGTAGGATTATGAGGTGATTTTCTTCCGTCACTTGGACCCGAGAATATTCCTTCCTATGGTACTCAAACCAATAAATCACTGCCCCATTTTGGGGGTTGTGGCCTCAAATTGATGGATTGGGAAGACATAAGCGTCATCAAAACCTACACAGGGATTACTTGTAACGGTGGCGGGCTCGACCTCACCTTCCAGGATCTGCTTGTCCTTGCTCTTGTAATAGTCGGTGTCCAGATAACAAGCTTCGCAAGAGGCAAAAGGAGACACATCTCCTTGGATCACGCCTACTCGACCATTAAGGGAGTATTTGAGGCATTGGCGATACAATGAGGGGACCTCTGCGTGAAGGTGGAGCCACGGCCTGCCCATCAACGCGTTGTAGGAGGTGTCCTGAGAGACAACCATGAATTCGGCGCTGGAAATTAGGCCACCGAATTGGGTCTTCAAGAAAATATTGCCGAGTGGAGTTTTCTTGGTCCTTTCATACCCCTAGATCCTGAGGTCGAAGGGAGTTAGATCATCCTCAGACAACCCCAGCTTCTGTAGTTTCTGAGTTGGGATTAGGTTAATCCTGGAACCAGTGTGAACAAGACAGCGTCGGACTTCCACACCATTGAACTGGCTAGTGATGTACAGTGGGTGAATGTGCCCCTTTATGGGGGGGGAGGGGTCTTCATCTTCACCTAAGAATGAGATAACCGCCTAACATTCGGCGTTCTCAATCACCTCGGAGTGGAAGGCTTCTGCAGCCACTACCTCCGCCTCAAACTGGAGGGGGCTCCTTAGGGACTCAGAGAGTGCCTCACGCATTTCAGATGACAGGTGAAGAGCCTCAAGGATAGAGAGCCTTGCTAGAATACTGCCAATGTGCTTCATGACAACATACTTTCGGGCCAAACGTGAGCTTCTGCTTATAGGAGGTCTCTATACGATTGGAGGCATGACAGGCCCTGTGGTCTAGAATGGTGGCTGGATGGTACTAGGCACGTCTGGATGTTCACTAGTAGAAGCCCATATATTGGCTACCAGATTAGGACTGGAAGGATGGGGTCGGCTGGTGGTAGGGCGGAGCTGGTCGCTGCACAGCCGAGGTGGTTATGCCTGATCCAACAACACAAACGATGGTATAGGAGAACCTGTCGACACCGGATGAAGGGGTCACGTGTGCTGAGCTCTGTAATGGGCTTGCTGCCTAGTCTCAGTTGCGAGCACGGCCTGGCTAGAGGTACCAACTACTGTTCCCCGGTGATTCATGTAGCTGCGGCTCTGCCGACGTTGGTGATGGTTGGGGACATTGGGAAGGTCCACCTGGCATTCCTCATCATCGGGAGTCAAAAAGGGATTTACCAACTCCACAGTGTTAACCGAAGCATTCCACGAAACGTCACTTGAGGAGTCATCCACTACCGGATGGAGTCTCGGAGGGATCCCCATTTCTGGGGGCATAAAATCGCCAAGAGTGTGGGATGATGACGGTATTGGAAGGGCACGTTCTTTCTTCTTGCGCCGCCACTTACTCTTGTGGGAAGAGGTAGGCCGGGACGACGATGCCAAGGTAGCACTCGCAGATTCTGAGAGATTTTGCTGATTCCGGCAGGCACAAATGATTCCATGGGCGGGAGCGACCGTCTTGCGGGCCATCCAATCATTATACTTCCGGGACCCACTGTCAGAAACCTTCTGCCACTCATCCTCATTGACACTACCACCCTCTGGTCTCACAAAGACACATGCTACTTGTTTCGGGGCTGGGCCCAACCTGACTATATTATTTTCAATGTGGTCTTGGAGCTAGTCCTTGAACACGTAGCATCGCAGGATGGTGTTCCCCAGGGTCTGGTGATAAGGGTAGTAGTTGGGGTGATCAGTGAGACATGCCTCTTCCTGCTTCCGGCACTCGGGCAGCTGCACGATTCTCTGCTCCAAGGCACTACGAAAATAACCGGGAACCTGGGCCCCGTTGAACGAGTAAGTCTGATTCCTTCTGTCTGGATAGGGGGCTCTAGGATGCTGGCCCTGACGAGGGGCCAGAGGAGAATGACGAGGAGGTGGAGCCTGATTATCTCACATAGGTGGTGGCGGTGCATTACGCAGAGGCGCCTACCGATTCAGAGGTGGTCACTGTTGGGTTGGAGGTTGCGCCCATGGGGGTGGAACCCTATGAGGATGCAGAGCTGGCCTCACTAGTAGCAAATCTAGCTGCTAGGGGGCCTCTATCTGGGCCACATCAGCGGGCTCGGCTTTGGAAGCTCTCCTTGTAGGGATTACAGGAGGTAGCGGGCGTGCCTGACTGGCCTGTTGCAGGGCTTCTTCGAGGGGTTGAGCCTTGTCTGAAAAGTCCCGGAACCCTCCGGGGTAATTATGAGTGATCAGAGAAGGAAAAAACTCTGCCTTGACATTCCCTACACACATTTTTAGTAATTGTTCCTGAGTTAGTGGCATGTCAAGGGAGTACGTGACCCCCTTCCACAGGGCGACGAAGTCCGCGACTCACTAATCGGGCCTTTGGTTCCCCCTGAAGAGGTCTATGATGTTCATCTTCTGGGTTGTGGACTGAACTAGTTGAGGAATTTCCAGCGAAGTTCCTCCCATCTAGTCACAGATCTGACAGGGAGCTGGCTGTACCAGACGAATGCTGGTCCTTCTAGCATCTGAACGAAGCAATAGATCTTGGTGGCCTCCTGCTGCACCGGAGTCCGTAACATAGGCCCGCACCTTAACTTGAAGTGGGCTAAGTGCTGTGGTGGGTCTCCGGTCCCGTTAAAGGGGGAGAAATTGGGGTTCCCAAGTCCCGGTGGGGCTGACATGTCATCTACCCATGCTAGGTATGGCTTACCGTCTGGTGGGATTGAAACCTGTCGAGTTTCCAAAGCCTCTAAGCGAGCGATGAGTTCTTCCATTGGATTGTCCAGATGTGTGTCTTTGTCCTGATGGGGATCCCTAACCACAAGCGCATTGCTGGGATATTCAATCCGGTAGTCAAGCTCAGAAACATGCGGGGCGGCTAGCGGAGCGACGCTCAGAGCAGCGGGAGGAAACCGAGCGGGGTCCCTCGGGTGATCACACCGCTCAGGAGGGTTCGGTGAAATGTATCGCACCCTCTTGCCATGGGCTCCAACCTCTCCCATGTCGGCTAACACAACATGATCACAGTTTCCAAGGAGAATATCATCAAGTGGTAGTTACTCCTGCCCCTACTGTCCTGGCCTAGTATTACCGTAGTCAGGCCGCTGCTCTGCAATGCATTCGACCAAGAGCTCATCAACCAACCTCTTCTGTTCAGCAAGATATTGGCGCAGCGAGGCCTTCTCAGGATCTTCCTCTATCTTCTATACCGAGGCAGATGGGTCGGCGAGCGTGACAGTACCGACATGCTCTTTACCCTTTCCGATGTTTCGGCTCAGTGTTAATGCCTCGGTGGGTGTGGGGAGACCTAGGAGGCTCCTCTTTTGGTGAGTAATCCTCCCAGATGGGTCTAGTAGCAGCCTGTCCTCAGGGGGTGAGTCCCCATTGAAGAGTTCCACACCGTTTCCCTCACCTGAATGGTCGTCCATGTTGGCCGCCACTGCCCTTGGGGGCATTATTTCAGAGCCGCCCAGTGTGTCAGGCTGTCGGCAAATCATACTGAAAAGAAGGGAAGTGTACTGCCCCATCCCCGGACGTGCGTGTGGGGGGTGGACTCCTCGATAACTTTGCGGAGCACTTGAAAACTATGGACGAATTGTTTCTAGAGGTCCCTGTGGTGGCCAAGTGACTCGGGCTGCCGAACCGTGGGGAGCAAGGCCAGGTCGAACCGACGACACTGCTCGCTGATATCCTTGAGATGTGCTTGAATCCCGGGATAAGGCGCTAACTGATTGCGAAGATTGGAGTGAGTCACCCAGAGAGTCTGGAGGAAAAATTCAAACTCTCCCAGGGTGAGAGACTCTGGCATATCAAAATATGATCCTACGACCGGCCAAAACTTCTCGGGGAAGTGGCCCACTGCGAGGATGGTGCAGAATCTCCACGACTCTAGTTCGGGATCCAAAACTTGCTGCCCCATCTCATCAACCGAGAATAGACAGGGAACTGGAAGCGGTGCTGAGGAAGGCCGCTGGGCCGATGGTCTAGGCCAGTGGGGAATACGATGAGCAGGTCGATTGGTCGTCAAATCCTAAGTCGTCCTCCAAGGGTTGCAGTGTCTTGGCAGCCACGTCACGATAGGATGGGCCGGAGAATGGGCCTCCTGTCACAGTGTCGGTGCTTGTCGAGGGTGTGTCATGTCGCGACTCTTCCATCAATCCCCAGAAAAGTTCTCCCCCTTCTCTGACCGAGGTGGAAGGTGCTTCAGGGGAGGCCAGCAGTAACTGTAATTTTGACCCCTAGGAGTACGCCAAATCCTCGTCCTCCTGGATATACCTCCGGAGGGAGGTGGGGATCGTACGGATCTCGCATTTGCGGAGTACGAGGATGACACGCCACGTCCCCACCCTTTACCTTGACTCATAGGACCGGGGGGAGGGCTCCATCACCGAGTCTTACTCTGCCTCAGAGTCCGAGAAATGGACTAGTTTGATTTCTGTCCGGACTTCCCTGACATTCCTCTTATGACGATGACGTCCCTCCTTCTTGCCCCTTGGTGGCTCCTCGGGGCAGGGCTGATCTCCATCATGGAATCCTCTGGCCGCAATAGTGCTGGGGAAGAGAGGACTGAAGGCCAGGGTGCGGGAAGCACTGGGACAGATGTCGAAAGGGACATGGGGAGGACCTCCATGTGGGTGAGCGACCGTACATGCAACAGCTCCATAGTCGTAGCCAGTGAGAGGGGTAGTGAACCCGTACCCAGTGCAGTGGGCGCTGGAAAGAGCCATACCCGGAGCATAGCTATCACAAGGAAGTCTTTTCCTTTACAGATCAGTGGAATGGAGTGGGCCTTCACGCTGGATAGAACTACCACGAATTGGTCCACGGTGGCCATTTCCTGTGCCAGTGACCGAGAGAGTCGGCCCAACCTACCAGTGGGGTAGTCGGGGCCTTGATCTGGGTCAGACATGTAACGGCCCCAGGTCAGCGCATGCGGGGGTCAGGTAACAGGAGTCAGTAGTGGCTCGGGCCATGGTGGTTACTGATGTTGGTGCCCCAGTGTGAGTATTCTCTTCCGCTCGTGCCTGACGCTGGCGTCGGGTCAGATGGGTTGGAGCCGGTGGTGCGGGAACAAAGATTGTCTACTCCTTGGTCTGGGGAGTCAGGCGGCGGCGTTGACTTAGCCTGGCGGAGGCCCTTATCGTGAACCCCTGGAATGGGTCTCTGATCGGGCGAACCCAGACATCCCCTACCTCATCGGTGTAGGGAAGGGAGGTGTCAAGGCGCTCCGAGGACTGGCTCCCGAAACGGTTGAATGTCGGAGTGGGAAGCAATGGCTCCCGGCGTGGCCCTCGGGGGCGGCGATGGTGGTGAGGTGTAGCTGCCTTTAGATCCAAATGGGCCATGCCCCAGGTGGGGATAACCCCTTCCTCCTCGTACCTATGAACCAGGTCGTTGATTACCCTTTGTTGGATGATATCTGATAGGGAGAGGGGGCATGAGTGCCCAGCAGTCGCAACAGCTGGAGTTGGAGAAGCTATGGAAAAGGTGGGGCCATGCAGGGTGGTCATGTCAGTACTTCCCCTGCCCCTACGCCGGTGGGCAGGTGGCGATCGAGCTCCGGATGCAGCGGTCTGATTCCTGGAAGCTGGGAGATGAACCCATTACTACTAACAGGAAAAAAAATCAATAACCAATAGCCCATCGTCATTTCGTCTTCCGTGGTCGTCGAGAGGGATCCACGCTGACGACGTCACAGAACAGAGTGCTAAACATCCTAACTACCTCAACCCCTGGCGGGTTTCACGTCCTGGTGCTAGGTGCCCGGACCTGGTGACATGCTAATCTTCGACACCCAGAACGCTACCAGTCTCCGTGTTGAGGAGAAGAGATTCACATTGGGTTCACCATTTTCTATTTCCAACGCTTTTACACAGGGGTGCACGTGCATCCGTCACGCGGGGGAGGACGTGCAGCTTGAGGCCCCGCATTCCAGCTTTCCAAAGGCATGCGGCATTCATTCCTTATTCAGGGATGTCTGCTCCTTGATCGAAACCAGAATGATGGGATGTCAGTTCTTCCATCCGTGGATTCATCCTCGGAGCTCGTCACCTAGTCCGGGTCTCCCTCATAGATTTA
Source organism: Viscum album (assembly GCA_963277665.1). NCBI lineage: Eukaryota > Viridiplantae > Streptophyta > Magnoliopsida > Santalales > Viscaceae > Viscum > Viscum album. The sequence continues at coordinate 958,199,876 of OY728138.1, read as the reverse complement.
AGATAGGTTTGTGAAGCTCGTTCCCAATGCCATATCTGCATGGACGCCAGTTAATTACGCTGCTTCTGTCGAGACGCCCCAAAGGATCTGGTCGGGCCAGCAACCTTTGGTGAGGAGAATGGTCACACTGCGGTGTCGTTGGTGCGCCTTGACACTGGGGAATGGCATGTTTGTCTTCTGTCCCTTATTATAAGGGTTCTCAAGGGCGCGGAAGCCCGAGGAATCCCACATCAAATGCGAGGAATTGTGTACCACCTAAGTTTTTCCTCATCTTCCCATGTTTAAAACAGGGTATGCTGCGAGTTTAACGTCTGGCGGAGACGGATCAGACTGATCGAAACACTGAGAGTGGATCAGATTATAGGACCCCCTAGGGGGAACACTGATGTTGGGGATAACATGTGGGCAGCTTCCCGGATACTGTGGATTGGAATGATGTGGCATGATCCCACCAGGATGTGGCGGTGCGGGTAAGGATCGAGATGGGTGATGGAGTGACGGGCTTGAACCTCATGGAGGCTTCCTACGTATCATCATGGCAGAGAATCAAAGTCTGTGTAGTTTAGTGATATGGTGGGACACCTGAAGAGGCGGCCCGTGATAATGAATGCATGGATTGGAGCCTAGAGGAAGTAATATCTCCAGGCTAGGGAATGAGCTTCCCGAGGAACGTGGGCTCGAGGGAGAGGTCAAGGTGAGATGTGGGTGTGAGGTATGGGGCTTACGCTCTGAGGCGGCCCATGACGGTGGTTGTGAATCGACGCGGAGGGGTAGGGACAACTAAGTGATGGGCTTGAGCCTCGTGGAGGCTTCCTATGTAACATGCATTAGCACAGATCAAAGTTCATGTAGTTCGGGGCATACATTTTAACGTCATGCGGGATTAGGGCATACATCTTAACATCATTCGGGATGAGATCATACAGTTTAACGTCATGCGGGACGAGGTCATACAATTTAATGTCATGCGGGATGAATAATTTGGGGCTTACGCTCTGAGGCAGCCCAAAGTGTTGGCGAGCCGATGTAAAGATGTCGGAATGACTGAGTGGTGGGCTTGAACCTCATGGAGGCATCCTACGTACCATGCGTTGGCATGGATCAAAGTCCCCATAGTTCGCTGGGATGGGGATCATACTCTGAGGCGGCCCATAGGAGGATGTCATGGTCGATGTGTACTCTAAGCCCATGTGAGTCATGCTCGGTGTGAGAAACAAGAGAAAGCAGGGACCAGACAATCACGTCGCAAAGGGTGCGTCTATGAGAAGCAGAAAGGGGCTTACGCATTGAGTGTCCCAAAGAGGAAACAGGGGCTTACGCAGGGTTAGAGGCCCTTGGTGTCGGTGCTTACTCCTAGATGGAGGCCCGTGGTGTGACAAAGCACATAGGGAAAGGGGCTCCACTGGCCTTGGCAGTGGAGAAGTACGGAGGTGCATGGGTGCAACCTTCCACAAGAGAGGCTAGGGGCTTACGCTCTAAGGCAACCATTCCCCCATGGACAAACACCACTCCAAAAGGAGGATATCATTCCATGTGAGGAATAATCCATTCTCGTGGAGACGAGAGGCGTAAAGAGTGTCCGAGCCGAGGGGACCCTGCGTGCGAGGCATGGGGACAGACCAAAGTTTAACATCATGTGTTAAGGAAGAGGTTCTTGACAGTTTAACGTACTACAGCTCGTACGAGGTGGGTTCGCTCCACACCCCTAGGGCTTACATTCCCAATACCCTCTACCCCTTGTGGGAGGGAAGGCATCGGCAAGGCTGTCGTGAAGGGGGGCCACAGGGTGAACCATCGAGGGGTCCACGTTAGCGTGGATATGCGAAGAAGCAATAGCCGTTAGCATGCCTATACAAAGAATAATAAGGCAATGCAATGCAATGGGAAAAACCACCCAAGGGACCTTGAGGTTATTTCGTATGAGCCTGGAAGGCCATACGGGAAAACAACGCATGACGTGCATGCCCAGTATGGAAGACATCGGGCGCCGGCGCAGAGAGGCACCCAATGGGCTTCATGGTCAGGGGTCCTGGGTTTTGCACGCAAAGAGAAGGTTTGCGCGCAAAACACCAGGATGGTGCACAATTTGGGAAGAAGGATAGCGCGTGAGTAGGGGATTGCGTGCAAAGGGCTTGGATTGCACGCGGGGGAAATGGTCAATCCCTAATTCATGGAGAAACCTATTAGAGGGATTTCACGCAATTTGGAAGGGATTGTGCACAATTGGAAGGGATTGCGTGCAAGGGGCAAGGATTGCACGCAAAGGAAGAACCCAGAGGAGTTGGAAAATTCACTTAAGCCAGTGGGGTTGCATGCAAAGGCGATCCTCGGGTCAAGGTCATGCAAAAAGTGGAATTACCTGGAAGTCATCTTGTGTGCACGGGAGTCTGAATTGCGTCCAAGGGGCAAGGATTGAGCGCAAAGGAAGAACCCGGAGGAGTTGGAAAATTCACTTAAGCCAGTGGGGTTGCGCGCAAAGGCGATCCCCGGGTCAAGGTTGTGCAAAAAGTGGAATTACCTGGAAGTCATCTTGCGCGCGCGACAGTCTGAATTGCGCGCACAGGAGCTGGTCCAAATTCCTCAACCCCGAAACGGTTGAGGTCACCTTCTATTTATAGGCATTTGCCGTTGCGGAATCCAAGCGGCGCGCGAAATATTCCATGCCAAGACCAGTCGGCACGCAAGGCTTCCCCGCACGGAACCGGGCGCGCAAATTTTCCCGCCACGCCGGTTCTTTTTCGTGAATCCCAGGAGTCCTTCGCGCGAACATCATTTTTTCACGCAATTCCTCTTTAATTTCGCGCACCACTTTCAGGTCCTCCGGACCGGGTCTCTGAATCCGAATATGACTTCGCTCCATCCATTCGAAACTTCCTCTAGAAGTTACGGACTTTTTCAGCGTCTACATATAGAATTATAGCATTATATATGATTATTTAAATATATTTATAATTAAAAATACTTAATTATAAATATATTTAAAATATATTTATTAATGTATATTTACAAGTTTTATAAAATTATATATTTACAATTATAAATAATAAATTTATTTTTGAAATTTATTTTTATATAATTATAAATAAATATTTATATATTTAAATAACTATAAAATTATAATAAATAAATAAATAAATAAATATATAAATATTTTTAAAAGTTATTTTATTTATAAATATAATATAAATCCCTTATTAGTGATAAAGAATACTTTTAAAAGGTATCTTTATCAATGCTAGACCATTATCGCTCTTAAATATGACTTTTATCTTGACTTTTATAGCACTAATAAAGCTCTATATTTATAAATTCTTATTAATTTATCACTGATAAAAAAGTATCTTTATGAGCAATTTTTTGGAAGCAATGATAAAGGTCTCCTCGATTTATTAAAAATAACCCTAACTGTAATAGATTTAGTCTAGAGTCTCAAGATTTTGTGGAACTCCCTTCTTACCGGTGCTCCTCCTCTACTTTCTCTCGAATGAATCAAAATCTAGAATCTAGTGAATGTTATTTTCTCCTCCTCCTCACTTTTTTATTTCTTGTTTGAGTTCCATGGTTTGTGTTATTGTGGTGTTCTCAACCATGATGAAACAAAATTCTCTTCTCTCATAACTCTAGTCGTGAATGGTCTCTCTCATTCTTCCTCACTGTTTCCATTAGTATTGCCACCTTCACCCATGGATCTTTCTATTTTTAGAAATATCAGTTTCACCATCACTATCTTCATCATTAACTTCCCATTTTTCTTCATCCCCTACCACTGATTCTCTTTGATAGTTCTCTAGGGTTTTTAATCATAGTTCTGATTTTCTAACACATCCAAGGTCTGTTTTGTTTTTTTTGGGGCTTGTGGTTTTATTGTATGATTATTCGAGAAAAGGGTGTTATAAATCATATTGATTTAATTATAAATGGGTGTATAAGGTATGTTTAGTAGGTTCTATATTTGATTGAATGATTATTTAATGAGTTTCAGGACAAAAAAGATATGTTTAATTTTCTGGAAAGATTATTTAACCAGTGTTATACATGAGGAATTATTTTTTGATGATTGGGTGTCTTTTAAATCTTCTTTTTATTTTTAATGGTATTTAAATCAAGTTTAATTTACTTATAAATATTTATACAACATGTAAGGTATGTTGAATAGATCATATGCGTTTTTGGATGATTAATGAATGTTGGTTCTTGCATTGTGAATTATTTTTTGAATGTATAATGGATTATAGAGATTGAATATAAAGTATTAATAATATATATATAAGTGATCATCCTGGGAATGTTTTGATTATTTTGATTGTGTAATTTCAGTATTGGGAAATCTATTTTTTAATTCAATTTTATTACATAATAATAATAAAAGAGTTTTTTAGAGTTATCACTGTTTATTTTAAAATATATAGTTTAATATTTCTATAAAACTCCTCTGAGAATTTTTTAACTTAACCCTCATTAGTTACTATAACTATTTCACCCAAAAAATCATCACTTCTTTAATGTTACTTTCTACTTCATCTCTAGTCATAGAGTACACTAATATTTATCAATTTAAATGATATGATAATGAGGAAAATATTTCGATTTATTTTGAATATAATTAGAAAAAAATAATCAAATTATATCCTTATTTAATCATGTTCATTGTATATATCACTTCATGTTTACTATATGAAGTGTAATTTTAATTTTCAATATGATTTATGAAATTGTATGCCTCCTTTTGGATCCTTATCACTGGGAATATTTTTTCATCACTAATATATTATTCCAAATGTTATTTTATAATTTATATTTATTAAAATATTTTTAAAATAAAAATTTATTAATTATATAATGAAAATCAAGAAAAGTTGAGTTCTATTTATGGGAAACCTTTAAAAATAAATGTCATAATAATTTTGGAATTTTTTCTAAATGGATTATAATTTAATATGCCTAAGTTGAAACCATTTTTTGATATCTATTACCATTATATTATTTATGAAATAATTTTCATTTATTATATTGTATTTTCATTTATAAATGTAAATTTGAATTTAATTTTTCAAAAAAAGTATATACAGTACTTGAAATTGACTATATGTGGTAATTAATTGTAGTTGGATTACAAAACTATGAACAAGTGATGAATCAAAGGAAAGGGTTGATGATTTCTTATAGTTTTCAAAACAGAATGTTCAAAAAAATGATATGAAATTCCGTCACACCCCGACCCGACGCTTTATTTTATTTTAATTATTTTTGCATCTAGCTTTTGAGATGTAGTTTGAACAGGTTCTATTTTAAAGAAATTGGGATCTTATAGGTGTGGGTGACTGTATGCGCGATCGTGTGTAGTGACCAATTTTAATAAGATAATTTTTTATGATTAAATTTATTTTTACACGGCCTCATGATTGTGCATGCGATCATGCACACATCTGTACGCGGTGTCCAGGTGAATAATTAATGCAATTATTTTGCAAGTGTTTTATTTATTTATTATTTTAGATTTATTACTAATATTTTTATTATTTAAGTTCATGCTTCAATCAATATACTATTATTATTATTATTATTATTTCAGTTGATACTCTATTTTTTTTGTTTCTATTATTTTGGTTTTAATATTTTTAGTTTCATAATTGGTATTAAAATTTGTTATGATTAAATAGAATTTTGATGTATTATTTTATTATTTTAGTAGTATTATTATTATTATTTCATTTTTATTCTATTTTCTCTTATTATTAATAATAATATTATTATTATTTCTCCATTCTTTTTTTTCTTATTTATTTCTCTCTCTTTTTTCTTCTTCTTTTCTTTCTCTCTTTTTTTCCTTCCTCCCTCTTGCTCTCCCCTCTCTCCCGTATGGAAACCTCCCCTCCCCCCTTCTGTTTTGTGTAGCGTGACTCCCCCCTTCCTAACCTAGGTCGCCACCCTCCCCTCTCCTCTTCCGACAGGACAACCCCTGACACCCCTCTGCTCCGCTTCTTCATCAGCGAACAGGACCGATGCGTCCCCCCCCCCCCTCCGCTTCTCTTCCAGCCGCACGCGCCCCTCCTTCTCCTGTCCGAGGTGACCTCGTCACTCACCCATTGTGGCTCCTCCCTCACCGGACCACCCCTATCAATCCCCTCCGGCGACACACACCCAGACCGGCGCCCTCCTCTCTACCTTCTACCTCATGCCACCTTACAGCACACCCTTTACCGAATCAGCGGCTCCCCGCTGCCTCGCACCATCCGGACCCGCACCTCCCTTCTTCTGACTGAATTTTTCAGGCGTGCTACAACCCCGACATCCCCCCTTAAGCTCGAACCAGCATTCCACTCCCTCTCCATAGGTGTGTTCCACTTCAATTGGATGTTTCTTATATTTTGAATGTAACGCTCATACCCAGTTACCCAGAGTTGGTGAATTATTACATAACATTGGCATGATCACAAATGATCAAGTATCGAAAGACTGATTAGTTTAGTAGCCTTGTAATAACTAGACTCATTCATAAAGTTTACATTATATCATAAAGTGAAAACTACTACAACAACATCTTGTCTTCATACCCCCTCATATTATCCCTGCAGGTCATTCATAAATTACTTCTTCACATCCTGGGAAAAATAAAACATTGAAAGGGGTGAGCTTAGATGCCCAGTAAGGATAACAATATAGCAGAAACTTTCATAAATAAGCATAAACATTTAAGGCAACATATAACTAAAACAAAAGACTTTTAAACATGAACTTCATTATAATATGGAAAAGATAAAATGAAATAATTCCATTTACTTATTCACATGGATATTCTACTAGTCGAATAATCTCATGCAATATCAATAACCACTTTCAAAATGAAGGAATGCATAATACAAGACTATCATAACCACGTAGCCAAGGCCTCGTGCCAAGACTAAAAATAATTTTTTTTTAAGGCCATGTGCCAAGACACTAGTTTGTCTCATTAGACCTACCGATGCATCGAGGAGCTATAGCGGGCTCCACCTATCACTTATTAAGTCCAATGCATTCCTCATATGAATAGGTTTAAACAGAACATAAACATTCGTATTAAAAATTGTATACAAAATGTCAATTCTTTCTCCATAAACCATGAATGGTATAAAAATAACACATCCATAGTCAAACATATCACAAAACCATCAATACAATATGGAAGTTTTTTATCATAATAAATCAACTTCAAATAAGCTTAAAATCCATCAATGGATGTTGACATAGATGAAATCAAAACTGTTTGAGAGAAATATATCTTCTTTTTAAATCATTTAAAAGTCACATAATTATAAAATAAAACATTTACTTTGAAAATATCCTTATAATCTTGTAAGGGAAGCTTTGAAGATTTTATAATGGCCGAAAATATCCACACCCGCCGTATAAGTTAAAAAAACATTCTTAACTTAATTTTGTCGAAAAGGTTAAAAAGGACCTTGTTTGGAAAATGACAGAAAGATTCCTTTATAAACTTCTTATAAAAAGTCAAAAAGGGTATAAATGAATTTAACCCATAGTCTGTAAAATAGTAAGAATGATTTGTAATACATTTTCAAGAAACATGGATGTGGATGATAAAAAGGTCCCAGAAGATAATTACGTATAAAAAACCTCAGATAATGAAGAGATTGTGAAATAAACCATTACCTTGTACTTTTCCTTGTTTGAGGGTAGGTTAAACTCATGTATAATGGTAAAATAATAATTATAAAATTATAAAATAATCATATACATTAATATGATATCATATATGATCTTTTAACATTGATTTGTTAATAATATCTTAGTATTATCATCGTTCCGGGTGTTAACTTACTCATTTTATTTTATATGTTTTGTAACGTAAGTTGTGTTTGTTATAGATAGATTGTATCTTATTCATATACAGAATCATATCAACTTAAAAATTATTTTTAATCATCAAATTACAATTAGACATGAATGGATACAATGGGAAATTAATCTCATCGCGTTCGTGGAGACGGTAGTCCGTACGTACGCACGAGCGACAATATCATTATTTTGATATTAAAATAATATATAATTGGATGTTATATAATATATATAGAATTATTATTATGTTATATTTATTATTTTCATGAATTTCACATCATTATTATATCCATCCAAATTATAATGTATTGAATAACAATTACACCACGACGTGGAGACGGAAAGCCGTACGAACGCACGTATGGTGACATGTCATTCAAAGGATGGATAGAATAATGAAGATGGTTGTACCATATTTATAATAAAATCACAGTATATTTAAGATTCTAGAGTTATTATTTTAGAATGGAAATAACAACGAAAGAAGAAGTTTAAGAAGAAAGGAACTTGAAAGAGGGTGGTGAAAACATTACCTCTTCTTCGGGTTCTTCCTTTTGATTTGATCAAAAGGGCTCATTAGGTTGGATTTATGTTCAAAATAAGGCCTCTAGGTTGAAGTGAGGTAATTTGAGAGAATATTTTGTCAATTTTTGGCCAAACCAAAAGGCATTTAAGGTGTTAAGAATTGGTTAGAAGTGGTGTCCTTTTACAAGGGTGAGGAGGGGCTCTTTAGAAAAAACGTAAAGTATTAATTTATAATAAATTCATATTAAGTTTCTAAAGGCTCCAAAGTGGATTATTAAAAGTATAAGGTGGTTATGGGTAGAAATCATTTAAACAAATAGATTTTAGATAGGTTTGGGTCACTATATTAACCTTATCTTTTAGTTTTAACTCTTAGTTAATTAGTTTGACATTTACCATGTCACTTTGTATTTTTATATTATATAGTTAATAAATGTACTATATACATCCAAGAGACCCCAAAGTGGTCCATTAATGATACACCTATCATGATATAAGTCCTTTGGATGATCCTTAGTTTTTTAGTAATTTAACATCAATTTATAATATAATATTTTAAAAAAAACTCTTTTATGTCAATTTTGACACTATTTGGTATTTGATTTTTGTGAAAATCATAAAAGTGTGATTACTTCGAAAAAAACATTTTTATGTCAATACTAACATGTCATATTATGATATAAAATTCTTGGAATTCATTAAAAGTCTCAAATTATATTTATTTGGGTATTTATAATATCAATTATTTTAATATTTCACTAATTAGGTAATTACTGCATCACCATTGTGTCATAAATAAATTAAATTATAAAATGTCTAAAAATTATAAATAAAATACCATTATGTATAAAATTGTTTTATCTTTCTAATTTATAATTACAATCGAATTTATCTTATGTATAACCCTATATTAAAAAAGATTTAGTAATTAAACTTTGATTTTAACTCTTTTAACTCTTCTTTGAATTAAATAATAATAAATGTCCTAATCTAATCCAAGTGGACCTAAATGATAATATTTTATTCCTAAGGTTTTTTCGGTCGAGATACAGTTGTCCAATAGAATTAGGACATGTTTTAGGGTAATATTATTATCATTTTTACCCTTAATTACCCGATTTACTTTTAACCGTGGTAAATATTAGTAAAAATTTACTATTCACCAAAAAATAATTTTCATCTCATTGAACCACATTTTACTCCTTGATATTAACCGTGTCTCTTGGATTTTTGAGATTCTACTCACAGAAGCAGTAAAATTATGTTTTAGTGTGAATTTCCAAATTCTCCTTGGAGGTGGGTAAAAGACGGTGAAAAGTTAAATAAACTTTTTATATATCTAAAATTATTCTAAACTAACTCCAATGAATTACATTGAACTTATATAGGTATTATTTATATATTTTTACCTTAATTAAATTTAAATAAAATAAATAATTATTTAGATAAAAAATTCAGTTTTAAACTATAACTCAGTTTTTTTTCACTATTCATCAAAAATTGAATGTTTTTAGAAAAATACCAAAAATTCATGCTAAGCTAATTTCAATATTCCGAATCCAAAAATGAATTCCATTTTGAAAGATAAAATTTACAAAATTTCAAAAAGTGGGTATTACTATTCATAATGGCTAGTTTGATTGGTTGTGGTGTGTGTTAGAACTCGATGTTGCGTACAACACACATTACTGTATTATTCAAAGGGAAGCGTACCGTGGAAGGTTGGGGTGTTACATTCTCCCCTCCTTCCAATAATTTCATCCTCAAAATTTCTAGAATAATATTTCATGAAAAGAATCGGGTGGTTCTTCATCATATGTTCCTCGGGTTCCCACTTTGCTTCTTCCATCTTATTGTTTCTCCACAAAACTTTTACCAAACGAGTCGTCCTATTTCTTAGTACTTGTTCTCTCGTATCAAGAATCCTAATGGGCTCTTCGAAATAAGACAAATCGGGTTCCAGTTCTAATTCCTCATAGGTGAGTACATGTGTTGGTTCAGGCATGTAATTCCTCAACAGTGATACGTGGAACACATCGTGAACTTTGGAGAGACTTGGCGGCATTTCCAAACAGTAAGCTACATCCCCAATTCGTTCTAGAATTTTGAAAGGTCCGATATACCTGGGACTCAATTTACCCTTCTTACCGAAACATATAACTCCCTTCCATGGAGATACCTTTAAGAAAACATGATCTCCTACCTGAAATTCCAACTCCTTCCTTCAGTTATTGACATAGATCTTCTGCCTACTTTGAGATACTTTGATGTGGTTTTGGATTACCTTTACCTTTTCCATTGTTTCCTCCACCAGTTTTGGGCCTACAAGTTTTCTTTCACCAACATCATCCTAAAAGGTTGGTGTCCGACATCTCTTTTTGTATTACGCTTTATATGGTGCCATCTGAATACTCGAATGGAAGCTATTGTTATAGGAAAATTTTACCAGAGGTAAATATTGATCCCACATACCCTGAAAGTCAAGTGAGAAAGATATGAACATGTCTTCTTAGCTTTGAATAGTCCATTCTGATTGTCCAACTATTTGAGGGTGGTAGGCAGTACTCAAACGAAGTTCAGTATCCAAGGCCTTCTGAAGACTCTTCCAGAATCTTGAAGTAAAACGTGGATCACGATCAGAAACAATCGATAGGGGTACTCCATGAAGTCTCAAAAATTCACTAATATATATTCTTGCTAGATGTTCTAGTGGTATATCTTATCTTATAGCAAGAAAATGTGCTTACTTGGTAAGACGATAAAAAACAACCCATATTGCATCGTTCCTTCTATGATTTTTTGGAAGCCCCATGACAAAGTCCATCGTAATATTATCCCATTTCCACTCTAGTATGGGAAGAGGTTGCATGACTCCTCCAGGCTGTTGCCTTCCAGCTTTCACTTTTTGACAAACCATACATCTTGACACAAAATCAGCAATCTCCCTCTTCATGTTGTCCCACCAAAAGTGTTCCTTCAAATCTCTATAAATTTTGGTGCTCCCAGGGTGTATAGAGAAATTGGATCTATGAGCATTATCTAACAATTCCCTTTTCAGATTAGGTATATTGGGAACACAAAGTCTCTTCCCAAATTTTAAAATTCTTTCTTCATACACAAAGTCTCTCAATATTTCATCACTCGTAGCTTTAATCTTCTTTTGAAATTCTTCATCATCGGTTTGAGAACTCTTAATCCTTTCTAGTAAAGATGGTTTGGCAACCATTTTAAAAAGAATTGATGTTTCACCTTCCATGGTTATTCCCATGTCCATCTTCACTAGATCCATGAAAATTGGATCCCTTTCAATTCTCAAATTGTTCAAAACTCCATGATCTTTTCTACTCAAAGAATCTTCCACCTTATTTGCCTTCCCCTGGTGGTAGTGTATCGTGCAATCATAATCCTTGAGTAATTCAAGCCATCTCCTTTGCCTCATGTTGAGTTCTTTTTGTGAGAAAATATACTTCAAACTCGTGTGATCAGTATAAATCTCACATTTTTCACCATAGAGGTAGTGTCTCTGTATCTTCAAAGAAAATATCATAGCTGCTAACTCGAGATCATGAGTAGGATAGTTTGGTTCATGAATTTTCAACTGTTGTGATGCATATGCAATAACCCTATCATTCTGCATAAGGACACAACCAAGTCCTTTCTTCGATGCATCACTATAAATAACGAACCCATCATTCCTTGATGGTATAGTCAATATAGGAGCATTGACTAATATTATCTTCAATTCCTCAAAACATTCTTTACACTCTTTTTTCCAAAAAAAATTAACCCCTTTATGTGTGAGCTTTGTTAATGGGTTATCCAACCGGGAAAAAATTCAGGATGAAACGTCGACAATAGCCTACTAAACCAATAAAACGGTGTACCTCAGTTATACTTGTCAGTGCAGGAAATTAATGGATTGCCTTGGTCTTAGAAGGATCAATAGAGATTCCATCCATAGAGACAGTATGGCTAAGAAAAGAGATCTCTTGAAGCCAGAATTCACACTTACTAAACTTCCCATAAAATTCAGGTCTTCTAAGAGTCTTCAGGATAATGCGCAAGTGATTTTCATGATCTTAGTAGATTTTGGATTATAAAAATTTATCATCAATAAATACCCCCACAAAATCGTCAAGATATTCCTTGGAAACTCTATTCCTTAGATCCATGAATACAGAGGGTGCATTAGTCAGCCCAAAAGGCATTACTTTAAACTCGTAATGCCCGTACCTGGTTCGAAATGTTGTATTCAGAATGTCTTCCTTCTTCACACACAACTGATGGTATACATATCGGAGGTCAATCTTTGAAAATTATTTAGCTCCATGCAGTTGGTCAAATAAATCAGCAATGCGGTGTAGGGGATACTTGTTCTTTATTGTTATAGCAATGATTTCTCTGTAGTCGATACATAACCTCATGGATCCATCTTTCTTCTTAACAAAAAGGATAGGGGCTCCCCACGGAGAAAAATTAGTTTTAATAAATCCCTTATTACTTAATTCCTCTAGTTGTTTCTTTAGTTCAACTAATTCCATTGTGTCCATCCAATAAGGGGTCTTCGATATAGGCCTTCATCCAGGAATTAAATCAATGGAAAACTCAACTTCTCGTTCTGGAGGATGTTTAGGTAAATCTTCCGGAAACACATCTACATATTATTTCACAATAGGTACATCCTCTATTTGAACATTCCTTTACTCACCCACAATCATTTAATTCTCTTCCTCCTCAATAATTGAATTTAGTTGAGCTACTGGGGTGGATCTAGGTAAAAATTAGGTGGTGATGATTTCGCACTAATGATAAGGTGTTCCTTATAATCATCATCAAAAATAGTAACCTCCTTCTTCTTACAATAAATTTTTGCACCATGGTCTGAAAGCCAATCCATACTGAGGATTACATCAAATTCAATCATAGGTATGACGATGAGATCAGCGAATAAAGAACATTTATGTGCACTAATGGGGACTGCTTCAGAAAAAATTGTTGCAATGATACTTCCCTTAGGAGTTTTAACTGACAAATCCCTTGTTAAATCAAATTGGAAATATCTAATTTCCTTAGAAAACTATGAAGATATGAAATAATGCGATGATCCAGAATCAAATAATGCATTTTCTAAACTTGAGGAAACCATTAAATTACCTACCGCCACGTCTTTCGGAGCTTCTACCTCAGCAGTAGTGATAGCATAAGCTTGGACTTGATCCCTTGGCATTTCTGAGGTACGTTCCCCTGACACATTGGACATTCATTTTCATAATGTCCCATATCCCTGCAATTGTAGCATTGGACATCAGTAGCTTCCTTATTCCCCTTGCAATCACGAGCTTGGTGGCCTTTTTCACCACACTTGTAACAGACTCCAATTCCTTTTAAGCAAGTACCGTGGTGTTTCTTTCCACATTTACTATAGTATGGATATTAAACATTTCCTTTCTTCCCCTTATTTCCAGTCCCAGAGTGATTATCATATCTCTTCTTCTCTTGGTTTACTTTAAAGTCATAAGACTAAGAGAATTCCTTTTCTGTATTGATAGCACATGAGACAATATCTTCGTATAACGAGAAGGTTTGTGAGACTAATGCTCTACGGAGAAATGGTTTTAACCCATCAAAGAAATGATAAATCCTACTTCTTGGGTTATGTGTATAATCTCCAGCATACCTTGCTAACCTTGTAAAGTTAGCCTCATACTTTGTGACATTTTCATCCTCCTTTTGTCTCAGACTCAGAAATTGCCTTTCCATATCTTCTTGATGGTCACGAGGAAAGTATTTTTCTATGAAAAGTTATTTGAACTCCCTCCATTCCATATTTGATACTTCCTCGTCAGCCTTTGTGTTTTGAATCAAGGACCACCATTGATCAGCATCTCCAGTGAGGCGGTAAACTGCCATGATAACTTTTTCCCTTTCACTACTCCCCAAATCCTGAAATATTTTCTCTAGGGAATTTATCCATTTCTTAGATACTAATGGATTTGTAATCCCATTGAACATTGGTGGTTGTTTCCTCATGAAGTGATCTAACATTGATCCTCCACGCTGCGGATTAGGGTGCTCTATACGAGTAAGGTTATTATTCATAACCTGAGTGAGTTGTCCCAGTATGGTGATTAGCTGATCAGCACCGGTTGCATCACCAGCTCCACTATAATTATCTTGACCAGGAGGGAAATCCCTACATGGAGTGCATGAATTGATATGGTTTCCATTTCTTCCACTAGGTTACATTTGTAAACAATGGCATAAACTAGATCAGTTTATGAATCAAAATACATAATTCCATACTTATAAAACACTTAACATAAATTTAACTATTTATGGATATAATCCATAATCATAAAAATGTTTTATTTAAGGAAGTATATACTCATAAACCCTTCATAATGGTTTGTAAATAAAATGAGAATTATCCTAAGCATATCCCCCAGGAGTTTCATAACCAAGAGTGCAGCAAGGCCCGTTGTCGTGCACCAGCTCCCGTTCGAGTCTAGCTCAATGTGGTGTTTTCGGGTTTTACCGCTAGGTACATCTGTTCCAGAGCTTCCTCCACCTGCTCGTATCCAGACATGGATGTATTTCTCGAAAAACTCACAAAATCTCTACAATACCAAAATTCTAGGAAGTTATTCTATACTAATCCTCAAAGTCTATCTTAGATCTATTTGCTCTAATCAGAGTTTATCTAAATCTAGCTTCCAAGGTTTTTATTAAACTTCCTCTGATATCAACTGTAACACCCCGACCCAAGTTACCCAGAGTCGGTGCATTATTACATAACATTTTCATGATAAAAAAAGATCAAGTCTCAAAAGACTTATTAGTTTAGTAGCCTTGGAATAAATGGATACATTCATAAAGTTTACATTACAACATAAAGTGAAAACTACTAAAACAACATCTTGTCTTCATATCCCCTCATACTATCCCTACAGGTCATTCATAAATTACTTCTTCACATCCTGGGAAAAATAAAAAATTGAAAGGGGTGAGCTCAGATGCTTAGTAAGGATAACAATATAGCGGAAACTTTCATAAATAAGCATAAACACTAAGGCAACGTATAACTAAAACAAAATCCGTTTAAACATGAACCTCAGAATAATATGACAAAGATAAAATGAAAAAATTCCATTTAATTATTCACATGGATATTATACTAATCAAATAATCACATGCAATATCAATAACCACATTCATAATGAAGGAATGCATAATGCCAGACTATCATAACCACATAGCCAAGGCCTCGTGCCAAGACTACAAATAATATTTTGGAAAGGCCTCATTCCAAGACATTAGTTTGTCTCATGAGACCTACCGATGCATTGAGAAGCTATATCGGGCTTCACCCGTCACTTATTAAGTCCAATGCATTCCTCATATGAACAGGTTTAAACACAAAGTAAACATTCGTATTAAAACTAGCATACGAAATGTCAATACTTTCTCCATAAACCATGAATGGTATAAAAATAACACATCCATAGTCAAACATATAGAAAAAACATAAATACAATATGAAATTTTTTTATCATAATAAATCAACTTCAATTAAGCTTAAAATCCATCAAAGGATGTTGACATAGATGAAATCAAAACTATTTGAGCGAAATATATCTTTTTTTTAAATCATTTAAAAGTCACATACTTATAAAATAAAACATTTAATTTGAAAATATCCTTATAAGCTTGTAAGGTAATTTTCTATGATTTTATAATGGTGGAAAATATCCACGCCCACCATATAAGTTAAAAAAAACATTCTTACCTTAATTCTGTCGAAAACGTTAAAAAAGACCTTTTTTGGAAACCAAGAGAAAGATTCCTTTATAAAATTGTTATAAAAAGTCAACAAGGGTGTAAATGAATTTAACCCATAGTCTGTAAAATAATAATAATGATTTCAAATACATTTTTGAGAAACATGGATGTGGATGATAAAGAGGTCCCAGTAGATAATTACGTATAAACAACCTCGGATAATGAAGAGATTGTGAAATAAACCCTTACCTTGTAATTTTCCTTCGTTTAGGGTAGGTTAACCTCCTTTATAATGGTGAAATAATTGTTATTAAATTATACAACAATCATATACATTAATATGATATCATATATGATCTTTTAACATTGATTTGTTAATAATATCTTAGTATTATCATCGTTTCGGGTGTTAACTTACCCGTTTTATTTTATATGTTTTGTAACATAAGCCATGTTTGTTATGGATAGGTTGTATATTATTTATATACAGAATGATATCAAGTCCTTAAACATTATTTTTAACCATAAAATGACAATTCGACTTGAATGGATACGATGGGGAATGAATCTCATCGTGTTCGTAGAGACGGTAGTCCGTACGTACGCACGAGCGACAATATCATTCTTTTGATATTAAAATAATATATAATTGGATGTTATATCATATATAAATAATCATTATAATGTTATATTTATTATTTACATGAATTTCACATCATTATTATATCCATCCAAATAATAATGTATTGAATAACAATTACACCACGGCGTGGAGACGGTAAGCCATACGTACACACGTATGGTGACATGCCATTCAAAGGATGGATGTAATACCGAATATTGTTGTACCATATTTATAATAACATAATAGTATATATAAGATACTAGAGTTGTTAATTTAGAATGTAAATAACAAAGAAAGAAGAAGTTGAAGAAGAAAGGAACTTGGAAGAGGGTGGTGAAAACATTACCTCTTCTTCGGGTTCTTTCTTTTGATTTGATCAAAAGGGATCCTTCAGTTGGATTTATGATCAAACTAAGGCCTCTAGGATGAAGTGGGGGAAGGTGAGAGAATATTTTGGCAATGTTTGGACGAACAAAAAGGCTTTGAAGGTGTGAAGAATTGGTTATAAGTGGTTTCTTTTTATTATGGGGAGGAGGGGCTCTTTAGAAAAAACTTAAAGTATTAATTTATAATAAATTCATATTTGGTTTATAAAGTCTCCAAATTCGATTATTTACAGTATAATGTGGTTATGGGTTGAAATATTTTCAACCAATAGATTTTAGATAGGGATGGGTCACTATATTAACCTTATCTTTTAGTTTTAACTCTTAGTTAATTAGTTTGACATTTACCATGTCACTTTGTATTTTTATATTATATTGTAAATAAACATAATATATACATACAAGCGACCCACAAGTGGTCCATTAATGATACACCTATCATGATATATGTCCTTTTTCCAAACCTTAGATTTTTAGAAATTTAATATCAATTAATAATATGATATTTGTTTTAAAAACTCTTTTATGTCAATTTTGACACTATTTGGTATTTGATTTTTGTGAAAATCATAACAACATGATTACTTAGAAAAAAACATTTTTATGTCAATAATAACATGTCATATTATTCTATAAAGTTCGTTGAATTCCTTAAAATTCTCAAATTATATTTATTTGGGTATTTATAATATCAATTATTTTAATATTTCTCTAATTAGGTAATTACTACATCACCATTGTGTCATAAATAAATAAAAATATATAATGTCTAAAAATTATAAATAAAATAACATTATGTAAGAAATATTTTTATCATTATAATGAATATTTACAATGGAATTTATCTTATGTATAACCCCATATTAAAAATGTTTTAGTAATTAAACTTTGATTTTAACTCTTTTAACTCTTCTTTGAATTAAAAAATAATAAATGTCCTAATCTAATCCAAGTGGACCTAAATGATAATATTTTATTACTAAGGTTTTTTTTGGTCGAGATTCACTTTTCCAATAGAATTAGGACATGTGTTAGGGTAATATTAATATCATTTTTACCCTTAATTACCATATTTACCTTCAACAGTGGTAAATAAAACTAAAAAGTTACTATTCATCAAAAATTATTTTCATCTCATTGAACCAAATTTTACTCCTTGATATTAACCAAGTCTCTCGAATTTTCGAAATCCCACTCAATGAAGCTGTAAAATTATGTTTTATTGTGAATTTCCAAATTCTCCTAGGAGGTGGGTAAAAGACGGTGAAAAGTTCAATAAACTTTTTATATATCTAAAATTATTCTAAACTAACTCCAATGAATTAAATTGAACTTATATAGGTATTATTTATCTATTTTGACCTTAATTAAATTTAAATAAAACAAATAATTATTTAGATAAAAAATTCGGTTTTAAACTATAACTCAGTGTTTTTTCACTATTTATAAAAAATTGAATGTTTTTAGAAAAATACCAAAAAATCACCCAAAGCTAATTTCGATATTCCGAATCCAAAAATGATGTCCATTTTGAAAGATAAAATTTATAAAACTTCAAAAAGTGGGTATTACTATTCTCAACGGCTAGTTTGATTGGTTGTGGTGTGTGTTAGAACTCGAAGTTGCGTACAACACACGCTACTATATTATTCAAAGGGAAGCATATTGTGGAAGCTTAGGGTGTTACATTGAAGGTTGATAGGTTAGGGTATTGGTTTTTCCGAGTTAGGGTTTTGGGATTTCCGTGTTTCGATTTTGATTATAAATGGTTTAATGATTTGATTTCAGGGTTTATTTGAGTTGTTTTAAGTGCGATTGAGGTGCAGTGGACTTTGCGCACCAAATTGGTGAAGTTGGACTACATCGAGGTAGGCGGTCCCCCATAAAATTATTATTGATAAATTGATTCGTGAATTTAATTAATTTAGCATGTTTATTAACTTTTTTGTTTGATGCACTTTCGATTTTACTTGGAGGTTTAATATATTTTTTGATGTGTTTATGAGTTTAGTGGTATGTTTATATGATATGAGTATTTGTTGCTATGAAAACCCATGTTGAATTGTTTAATAGTGCTTTATAAATTTTACAGTTAATTTGTTAGTATGTGCAAAGGGTGGAGTTGATGTTTTAGTGTAGCGTCTATGTGCATGTAGTCATAAAATAGTTTTTGATTAAGCCTTTGTAATTTTGAGTCATCCGATGCATTCTGAAAATTGTTTAATAAATTTCCCAGTGATTTGTTTAATCAATAAAATGGTCATTTTAATTATGTAGTTGGTTATTTTAATTGTGTGTGTGATGTAGATAGAGTTTTCAAAGGTTTTTATTGTGTGTCATTTTTCAAAATGGAATTGGGGTTTGTGTGTGTCTTGTTGTGCATTCCTCAATATGTATTGTAAATTCTATTAAATTATGTATGGTGTGTTTTAATGTATATTTTTTGTAAATTTGGTTTCAAAGTGGCTTCCCAATCTGAAATTGAGTGTGTCATTGTCGGGAGCCTTTGATGTGTTATTTTGAAATGTTTAATAGATTGTTTAAGTGTTTGATTTGTTTTATTAAATTATATGTGTAGTGTGTTGGACTTCACTGCGATGGTTTTGGATCGCGAGTATTGAGGATCCCTGCATGTACATGCATATGGAAAGGTATGTATATAGATATTCCCTCATTGTGTAAATTCCCTCATGGCGTGAGGAATAGGTGCAATGCATCTAGGGGTGTGTGTATATATATTTATACATGCATGTGTGTGTATGTGCCATGGTCGGTTCGGGTGGTCGTCGAAAAACAACAGCATGTTTGAGGTAGGTCCTCTATGCCCATCCCTTTAATTTGAGATTCATAATTTCTTGCTTGTTTTAACATTATTTTTTACATTTATGCTATATACACATGCTATGAAATCCGGTTACAGTTGCTAGAAATGGTTATGCCTTTACTTTGGAAATTGAAATGTATTTTTTTATGCTATTGGTCTTAACTGACCTTTTCATGAAAAAAAATTGATTTCCTAAGTGGTTTTGAATTGGTAATGTGTTCTTCCAAAGGTGTTTGGCCTTTTGGCCGGTTAATTTTAAAAATTATTCCCTTTATGTAATAAAACCCATTTGGAACCTAAATAATGTTTTATGAAAAAGAAAAACCACTCTTGAGGCATGCCCCCTTGGTTTTATAAAATGATTTGTATGATAAAAGTGTTATGTTGTGCCTACCATTGAAGTTTATGCATTGTGTGACGTGAAAGAGGGGGACTGCGCTTAAGGAGGAAGAACAATGGTGAGAGGTTGAATGAGTTTTTGATAAAGAAAATGTTATATTCATATATGTTTGCAGGATGAAGAAAAACTCACCACCACTTGAAATAGGGCACAATGGGAAACCTGAGTATCTAGGTAGGTAACCAGGACTAGTACGCTAGATGACACGGTAGAGGCTCATTCCGGTTTGTCTAGCAGGATTGACACAACAACACTAAATAAACATATGAATTTCTGACGGTCGTGGACTTCTAAGACACGTTTTATAAGGGTTGTGGTCTTATAAGCCCGTTTTCTGAGGGTCATGGTCTTCTAATCCATGTTTCACTAAGGTAAGAGGTCTCTAGGGTCCCACATGTGCTAGTTACCTTTATAGATTTCCCATGGTGCTTGTTTGTGACATATTACTTATGGTGGGATTTTCATTTTTAATTTTTCATATCTAACGCTTCATTTGGGAAAAACCACATTTTATTATTAACTGCTCTGTTTTCATTTCAAAAGGTTAATGCATGCTTGATTCAATTTCTTTAAACATATTGGAAATGAAATGATTTCCTTAAAAGTGAAACCTGTTACTTAAATTTTTAATGTAGTGGAAAACTGTATTTTAATAGGTCTTATTTTCAAACTTGCAAGATCAGATTTCTTATTAAAGGCAGGGGCATGAGAAGCTGTTGAATTTTTCTTTGGCTTTCCTACTGACCACCTCTGTGCTCATGCCTACTTTACTTTCAGTTTCAGGTTTTAGACTTGGGTTGCTTTTGGGCATGCATGGTTCTATGTCGGTGGTGACCCATTGGGTCACTTAGAGGTACGTCTAGTTGATTATCTCTAATTTTATTTTCCACTGCAATTGTTTACCTGTCTTATTGTGTTCATTCCTATTTATATGTATTTTATTTTTATGGGCTAAACCATTCCCATTTTCTTTTTTTATGCCTGGTACTGGTTTCCAGCTTGTGGGGATCGGGAACGCCCTTCGGGTCATTTCGCGGACCGAGTCGGGCGCCGCGTCGGATGGCGACCCGACTGGGTTCGTGAAAAATTATATCTTTTGTTGAAATGTTTAAATAAAATAGAGTTTAAAATTATAGAAATTGAATATCATTTATGTTGTTATGGTTTTAATACATGATACAATCCTTGTATTTTCTATGGTGAAATTTGGTAGAATTCAAGATCTATTAATTATTATGATTATCAAGTTAATAGGTTTGATCAAATTGAAGAAATTATTTTTGATATTAAAGTAATGTAAATTGAGAAGACACCAATGACCACACACTTATATGGTGATACTAAAAAACCATTGCAACAATATTGTAGAAAATGTATGGCTTCATTAATGAATTTCTAAATCAAAACCTAGGTAATGTATTGGCTAATTTATTAGTTTTTTTATTAAATCATATATCATTCCATTGCATGATCCATACTCGTATATTTCAAGGAAAGAATCCTATTCTAATTGGAATATAGAAAACTAGGACCAATAGTTTGTTCTGGTTCCCACTTTTGTGTTGCACATAATGCATCTGGATGTGAAACCAAATATTGACCAAAGAGTGGTTGGCAATCTGGGTAAATCCAATTTTCTAGACCAAACATATTACAACTACATTATATCAGGGATTTTAAAATTATTTGGGGCTTATATAATTTCTAAGCATGACCTTATATACTAACTGAATGAAATTTTAATTTTTATTAAAAAAATTATAGAAAAAAGTGATAAATCTGTAAGTTCAACAGGACATAAAACACTATAGTTGATAAAAACATTATTAAAGGTCAACATAAAATGGCTAGACATAACCTCCCTAAATAAATTATAGGAATCATGAACTTATATAAATTAATTAATGTAGATAATTATAGAATATAATTGAAAACTTTAATTTCATATAATAGATAATTTTAAAACAAGTAAACATGTTTAATATACTTTACACAATAAACAAATAACAAATACATAATGTCAATATCACACATGATGTGGTTTCTATATGACCATCGTAAGTGCCCAGTCAATGTAATTGTATCATTAATGGTGGTAGGGGTGAATCAGTGATACCTTTTTCTTTTATGTTTCTTTGAAACAACCTTCATCACCTATTATAGATTCAATTTCATACTGAAAAAATTCAACCACACATCTAAAGGAACACAAGTATTTACAAGTTTCATAATTGAAAAATAATAGCCACATTCTTGGTATTGTTTGGAAATGATTCAATAGAAAAAATCCAACAGAAATCAATCCTTGGAATAAAATTAGTAGTATATACCCCTTCACTCATGTAGAACTATGCTAAAAATTCTAATAGTGTGTGTGCACCCTATTAGAAAAAATATGATAATACAGAATTTAGGTGACAAATCATGTTACCTGTGTTTCTTTTAAATTCCACAAAAGTATTCAATTGAAAACAATTCTTCAATTTTTTACCCAGAAGATGGTAAGAAATTATTAGACTTTGTTAAGGAAAAATCAGTTTGGTTTTCCAAGAATTTTGTTTCATGTCTGATTCCTCCATGTCTGGTTCTCCCTAATAAAATTCTTCTAGGTAAGATTATTCCCAATACGAAAAATATTACTAATAGAGTATGGTAGATATGAATCGAAACCACCTAAATTCGGAGTATGGAAAACTCAGTAATATTATCCCTATATGATTCTTCCTTAGTCGAGAAATCCCTGTATGAAAATCCCAAATAAGATTATCTAGTGTGATACAATGATCAACCGAATATGATTGAAAATCCAAATATGGTAATCAGTTATGTATTATAATTACCAAGTATGATGATTAACTGAATACAACATTACGATATTGTCTCTTCACTATCACTTCTCAAATACAAAACATCATCAATACAAGTTAATAAGGAATATACTTTTTCTCTCTAAAACTATGATCTTCTCATTCTTCTTTGGTGAAAAATACATTGGTCATTTCAAAATTTTAATATTCTTTTAACCTTTTATAGGTGACCCATGAGATATTTGGTGGGAATCACAAAATCTTTCCTGCTCACTTAAATTTCCCCAAGTCAAAATTTCCTCTAAAATCTCGAGTTCATTTTAAATTCATCAATACTTCTTGAAGCTTCTTAATTCTTATTTGAACATTATCTTAGACTATTATTTTTAATTTCCAGTCCGGTGACAATTTATGAGTCTGATTTTCTGAATCTGATTTCTTCAAAAGAAATATCTTTATCAATTGAATATATAAATGTATAAATAAATGGATACCAATCTAAAATTGGAATACAATCATTATTTTTAATTCCAAGCTTCTCTTGCTATCACCTTTAGTTGGCTCTTTCATATCTTCTCTTCAAACCACTTTTACTTCTTCACCTCTTCTCTTGACCCACTTGAAATACACCTCATCTCCTTTATTTCATTAGATTGACTCACTTGAAAAATCACTTCATTAAAAAACCCATTCTTGTATCATGACTTCCTTCATGAATTTAAATTCATTTGAGAATAGCTTCAACATCGTCATAATTATATTGGAAAGTATCATAACTTTCCATTCATTTGATCTTATTTCTTATATTATCAGCCCGAGAATGATCTTTTCAGAATATGATTGTCCTAGATATGATCATACTGAGTACTATTGTTCTGGATATGATCATTTATGAGTACAATTATTCTAAATAGGATCATTATAAGTATGATATTTTTCTTCATGAGACTGAGTATGAATTTTCAGGGTATGATGCCTTCTCCATTGAAAACATCTCTTTCTTCTCTTCTGAATAGGATTCCACATAAATCTTCTTTCTATTTTTCCATCAATTTCATTCTCATTCCCTTCAAATATGTCTGAGGATCATCTGTTACATTTCCTTAATTCAATTTTCATGATTATGATATTTTTGAGTAGGATTCCCATCAATCTTTTCTTCTTAGAATACAATGGGCCTAAATATTTTACACTCCCCCTTTCTTTCACCAATATTTAATCATAAGTTCTCCAATTAACATATTATTTCTGAAATATGAATTAGTAAATCATTGTCAAATTTAAATTTTATCATAGTCATGAAGAATATGATTTGATCACTTCTTTCATATCAGATCTAGAGTGACTCAGATGACCATTTACATCCAGCAAGATACATTCTCCATGAGACCTATTCTCTCCTTCTAGATAATGATCAATTACTCATTATTATCTTCTTCCATTCTTGACCTAAGGTGAGTCTGATTAGAAAATTTTCCTTCAAACAACTTCTTTTCATCATGATGAACATTTCCTAAACAAACAGAGTCTGATTATTTTGAAAACAACTATCAAAACTATTTTCGCAAAAAAAGAAAGGTGATTTTATTTCTTCAAAAACATTCCTTGACAACAAAAGAAAAAAAATGAAAACAAATACCTTCTTCATTATTTTGGTACTAACAATATAAACCTTGGGATTTTGTTCTCAACTAGGTTTCATAAATCACTAAACTTTGTATCCTCATGAAATGGATCGTTTTTCAATAATTATATGCCTACGTGAGCTAACTCATTGTAGGAAACAATAATAATTTACAACAAAAACCATGTTGTCTAAAAGTAGTGATTATGAAAACCTAGTTATTTTTCTTTCCTAATATCTTTATCAACTTGATATTTTCTTCATCTTCATTGGAATAAATAAAATTCTCTTCCTAAAACCACTCAAACAAATAGTTAAAATAATCCACACACAATAAAATGTTGAATTCATTGCTTACCCATAACCCATGTTTTTTTTAATATGAAAAACATTTCTTCCTGAAATAATTGTACCCCTTGAAAATAAAATCAAAAGGTAATATGGGATAGAGGATAGATAAACATACCTCAAACTTGATGAGAAATAGGTTGGAAACCCATCTTCAACCTTAATTTAGAGATTTATTCCTTTAGTAAAGGTTTTGTGAAAATGCCATCAACCTGTTCTGATGCTTGAACATATTCCAGCTTCAATTCATTCTTCTTCACATGATATTTGATGAAATGATATTTGATATCAATATTCTTTGAATAATAATGTTGAACTGTATTCCTATTGAGATTGATTGTATATTGATTATCACAACCCAAGATAAAGAGTAACTTTATTTCAACAAGTAAATCTTTGAATTGAGTTTTTATCCCCATAAGTTGAGTAATTGCTTGAGTGGGAGAAACATACCTAACTTCAATTGTACTTAGAGTTGCTGAATTTTGTTTCTATGAATTCAAATAAGTGTCATTATTTCCCAAAAAGAATACTCCACCAGATGTGGATCTTCTATCATCAAAATCAATACCCTCAATTTGTGAATACCTTTTTCACAATAAACTTCCTTTCTTTCTTATCAATTCACATTTTTTATCCAACAGTTCTAGAAAACCCACATTATTCCAATAATGTTTTTGTTTTAAGGATTGGGTACAAGTTCCCACGTATTATACTTTTTAATTTTTTCTAACTCTTCATTTATGGATTGAACCTATTTTTATTCTAAGAAGCTTCTTTTAAATCATTCTTCTCAACTTTAGAATATAAAGAAGTATGTGTAATAAAATTTACTATTGTTCTTATTTTGACATTCTGATGATGATCACCAATTATATTCTGACCTTCTAGTTTCATCCTCTGCCTTGGATGATATTTTTGAGTGACTTTATCATCATGAGAGATATCTAAGTCTGATTCTGCTTCTTGAGTAGGAATAAAATTTTATGTATCCTTATTAAAATTGTTTTCTTCAACTTGCTCAACATCCTTTTCTACCTGAATGTTTTTTTATTTCTATCCACTTTCAATTACTTTTATATCAATAGAATAAATAATTTTTTTTGTATCTTGGTTGAATCATATATATCATATTCTTTCTAGATAATATCCATGAAATATTCTATATTAACCTTTCTTCTCAAAGTTTCTATAGTTTCCACCTTTATTATTTATAATAGATCAAATACCAAAAACATTAAAGGGTTTTGTAGTTGGATTTTTGCATAAAAAATAATATGGACTCATATCTAAATGATGCCTCTAGAAACAATAGTTTTGAATATAAATTGAAGTACTCATGGATTTCCTCCAAAAGTAATGAGAGAGGCCATGTTTAAGTAACATGGTTCTTCCCATTTCCACCAAACTTCTATTCTTTCTTTCTAAAACTCTATTTTGTTTAGGATTGTATGTAGAACTATTCCCATTCCAAATTCTAGTATACTTAAGATAAATTTATAATTCTACAATTCTGTATTCACCACAATTTTATTTTATCAACTTCATTATTGAATACACACATTATTTTTCATCCATCCTTATTAAACATTTAAACATTTTAAAAGAATCTAATTTATGTTTCATATACATAAAACAATTAGTGAGTGTAAAATCATCAATTAAAGTGATGAAGTACTTATCTAATTTTTTTTATTATTTTCTGATCAACCAACATATTTCAGAATCAATCAACTCCAGGGGTTGTTTGGAACAAATCCCAACTTTTTATGCACATCATTTACAATCTTTTGTTTCTGAAAAATAGTGAAACACCAATCTCTTCTTCTTGAAAAATTAGTACTTTCTCAGACACTGTCTCTATTTTCCAATTTTCTCATGTTTCTTTAACACATGTGTCATATCCTTTTATGTCTATGTTAATTCTCTTCCTCCATACTCATGTAGAAAGATTTTTGTATTTCACCAAAATGAAACAAGTTTTCTTTTGTACCAAGGCCTCTTGTAACAATATTTTTTTTCTTCATAACTTTTAACAAAAAAACTATATTTCTTAATGATAAATTTTTTACCCACATATCACAATTTTGAAACACTTATTAAGTTGTGTTTCAACCCATCAATGAATAATGCTTTCTGGGATTTCAAATTTTCTTTTACAATGATGGCTAGTATAACTCCTTTGATTCCCACAGATTCATCATTTCCAAATGTCATTGTGCCTTCTTTAACGTATTTCACATTTATAAAAAATTTAAAATTTCCTATCATATAATAAGAAAACCCACTATCAAGAATCAATTTTTTTTCACCTTTTGTGTCTTTTAATGTGGTTTCAACAACAAGATCATTTTCTTCTTCGTTTTCTTTCTTCAACTTTGGCTTCTGAGAATTGTTATGTTTAATTTTTTTCTATTAACCGAACAAGAAATAAATTTTCATGGTGTCTAGGTTGTTAGAATATATAAAAAATAGTTTCTAGGTGTTGGAACATATTTTAAATCTTTAATACAATTTTTTATTATTTCATCATAACAATCTTCTTAGTCTTCTTCTTTTGAGGGAATTAACTCCCCCTAAAACCATTCCTTTCAAAACATATGGAATAATAGTAATGTTGTTGGTACACATATTTTCCATATTTTCAAATCCACTAAAATACCAGAAATGGTCATGAAATGATTATTTGCTTCTAAAACATCTATACCATCTGGAATTGTGAATATTTTTCTCAACCACCTTCTTCTCTTTCTTTTCTGATCCATCAATATTTCGATTATCTATCAGGCTCTTCATTTTAATTTATTATTTATCGAAACCATAAGTATTTTAATATTTTATAAAAAATTTTTGTTTCCAACCATATTTAGACTCAGGGTTCTTTGAGACTTTTAAATTCTAGACATTGTGGGCCTTTCCCACATACATGACTTTCCCAGCTTTTTTTCATTCCAAAAACAATTTCATCTTTCATCTCAACCTTTGATGGTATACTTTTTTTTATCCTTCTCGGGCTTCTCCTCTCGAGAACTCTCCCCAAATTCATTGATGTATTTTTTGAATCTTGTAATTGTATTTTCATATTTATAATGGTTTTTGGACATGTTCCAACTCTTCTTATTTTTCTTTCAGATTCACGTTTAGATTCTCATTATGATTCTTTTCTTCTTGAATAAATTTCCTCAAATCATTAATATATTTCATCAGATTTTATTTCTTATGAACAAAACATTTATTATTTATTATAAAGGAACACTCATCTACCAACTTTAAATTTTTATTTTCAAGTCTTCTAATCTTTCTGAGACATTATTTCGACTCTTATTTCAAATGATGTTCAAGTTGGGTTTCTTCTTCTTCTTCAGAACTACTAATTCCTAATTCATCATCTTTTACTATTACAACTCAACCGATTTTTCAGATTCAGCATCATTTCATTCTTCTTCTTTATCTTTACACAAGAAACTTCTTCTTTTGTATTTCAATTAGTTTCTTTCTTTTCCTATGAATTTCAATCTCTCTTTTTTCTTCCTATTTCTTCCATGATCTTCTAGGATTTATTTCTTCTTCATCGTTGTCCTCTTCATTATTTCATCAAGGATGATTGGAAGCAAAGTGACCAATTTCTCCAGATTCAAAAACAATTCAAGGGATATTTCCCTTTGTATTTCCCTACACATCTTTTAACATTTTTAGAAAACAAGGATATAATATTATCAATATTTTTACATACCTAAATTTCAAAGTTAGAATCACAAGATTCATCTTCAATAAGAATCTTCCTTTATTTTTCATTATTAGCAGCCTCAAAATATATTTCTCTATAATTTTTTTTATTTTCATATATTTCCCCATTATAATTACATAAGTAATAAGAGTTCTATGTAAATAATTAATATATAATGTTTCAGGATATATGCCTTTTAATTAAGAAACTTTTGTATCATACATGTCGGGAAGGATTCTCAAAACCATTTCAACTACTGTAGAATCATTTAACTTCTCACCAACACATCTGATAGTACTAAAAATTTAATTTACTCTGGTAATGAATTCCCTAATGGATTCATACGCACACATATTCAAGTCCTCATACTGAAATCTTCAGATTTGTTGTGTTTCCTTCTTCACTTTTGTATTTCCTTAATATATGTTTTTTAATTTATTCCACATAAATTTGGCCGTTGAAACACATTTTACCCCTAAGAATTCACTTTTGTAAAGTGATGATAATATATCATTCATAGCCCTTTCCATCATTCTATAGATTTTTCTTATCAACAAATGTAAGAGGTTATTTAAAATCAATAGGAGGAAACCCATCTATTTCAGCTTCAAGAACATCATATCCAACATACATAATATAAGGCAATATTCTATGTTTCCATATATGATAATTATTTCCATCGAAAACTAGAATACATTTACAGTTCACACAATTCAAAATTTCTATCAGCAAAAAGTAGGTGAAGGTAACCTGTGCTATGATACCAATTATAAGTGCTAATTTAATGTAAATGTATCACTAAGATTGGGAGGGGTGAATCAGTGATACTTTTTCCTTTTATGTTTCTTTCAAACAACTTTTTCCTCCTATTAAAGATGTAATTTTCTATTGAAAACAATTCAACCATATATCCAAAGAAACAAAAGTATTTATAAGGTTAACTATTCAATAAGAATAGTTATGTCCTTGGTATAGTTTGGAAATAATCCAATACAACACAATCAAACATTAATCAATCCTTGGAATACAAAGATTATGATATACCCTTTCATTAGTGTAGCACTATGTAAACAATTCTAATAGTGTGTGTGGACCCTCTTAGAAAAAATGGATAATACAAAATTTATGTAACAAATCATGTTACCTATACTTATTTTTAATTCCATAAAAGTATTCATTTGAAAAAACTTCTTCAATTTCATACCCAAAATATAGTAATAAATTGTTAGACATTGATATGGAAAACTCAGTCTGATTTTCCCAGTAAGATTCTTCCCAGTTTGATTCCTATGATTCTAATTCTCCTTGATACGATTCGTCCATTTACAATTCTTTCCATTATAAAAAATATGATTGAAAAAATATGGTAGACTTGAATTGACACCACTTCAATTATGAGTTTGGAAAACTCGGTATGATTCTCCCTATATGATTCTTCCTCAATCCTGAAATCCGAGTATAAAAATCCCAACTATGATTATCCAGCCTGCTATGGTGACCATACAAATATGATTGATAAGCCAAATATGGTGATTAGCAGAGTACGATGATCCCTGAGTACGATGATTCACTGAATATGAATTTATGATCTTATCCCTTCTCTTTCACTTCTCCACCAAAAAATAATTCAATACAAGTGAATACATAATAGTCTTTTTCCCTCTAAAACTCATAGCTTCACTCTCTTTTGTGGTGAATAGTACATTAGTCATTAGAAATGTACAATGTACATTATTTATTCTATAGGTGACCCATGAGAGATTTGGAGGGAATCCCAAAATCTTACCCGCTCACTTAAATTCCCCAAATCACAATTTAACCAAAAATATAGAGTGCATTTTGACATTTTCAACACTTCTCAAAGATTCTCGATTCTTCTTCAAACCATATCTCAGTGTATTATTTCCAATTTCTTGTCTAGTTTCATTTTATGAGTCTGATTTTCAGAATCTGATTTCTTCAATACAGTGTGCTATATCAATTTAATACATTAATGAATGAATAAAAGGATACCAATATGAAATATCCATACAATCATTATTTTGAATTCCAAGCTCCCCCTTGATATCACATTTAGCAGGGTCCATCATCTTTAATCATTGAACCACTTATAATTATTCACCTCTTCTCCTGATACACTTTAAATACACATCATGTCCTTCATTTATTTCTCTTAAATCACTTTAAAAACACTCCATTCAAAAATATATGCGTGTTTCATGACTTCCTTCCAGACTTTAAATTCATTCGAGAACAACTTTAGCATCACCAGACATCAATTGGAATGTATCGTAACTTTTCATTCATTCCCACATCTTTCTTTTCTTCTTGGCCAAAGAACAATCTTTTTTTAAATTATACTAGACTGGATATGATCATCATGAGTATGATTGGCTTGGATACGATCATTTCTAGGTACGATCATTCTAGATACAATCATTTTGAGTGCACACTTTTTATTCATGAGACTGACTATGATTTTTTAGTGTATGATTACTTTTCAATCAGTAGCATCTTTTTCTTCTATTCTAAATTTAATACCACTTAACAATTCTTTCTCCTTTTATATAAACTTCATTATCATTCCCTCTGAATATGTTTGAGGATTAGCTACTACAGTTCTAAAATATGATTATTATGAGTATGATCTTTTTGAGTATGATTCCCCGGAACATTTTCTTCTTAGAATAAAATCGGACGAAATCTTTTTTCACTCCCACATTATTTCACCAGGATTCCATCACAAGTTCTCCAAATAAATTATGATTTACGAAATAAGAATTAGTAAAGCATCCTCGCATTTAAATTTTATCTTAGTCATGCTGACTCTCATATGATCACTTATTTCATATCAGATCCAGAGTGAATCTAATGACCATTTAATTCTAGAAAGATACATTACCCCTGTTCTGATTCTCTCATTCCAAATAATGATCAATTACTTATTACAATCATATCTCATTTCAAAAACAAGGTGAGTCCGATCAGAACATTTTCCTCAAACCAGCTTCTTTTCAATACGACGTACATTTCCTAAACAAAGTGACTTTGATTATTTTGAAAAAAAAAACCATCAATACAATTTTAAATAAATACTAAGTGATTTGATTTTATTTCTTCAAAAAATTTCATTGAAAATAAATGAAAACACTTGAAGACAAATATTGTTAGGTCCACAAGGTCGAATACCTAGAGGGGGTGTATCAAGGTATGACAGATTAAAACTTATGCCCCTTTGGATCTTGTTTTGTTATTAAAAAAAACTCAATTCTCTCTACCTCCCATAGAAATATATGAATATATTTGAAATCATGAACATGAAACAACAATTTTTACTTGGTTCCCCCTAACTGGGCTACATCCAAGGAGCATACAACGACAAGGTACTGATGTACCAAATTCACTAAGGCTCACTACCAATATAGAGTAAAATGTTTGGGCTAGATCTTCTATGATTAGGATAACTGCCTTTTCAATGTTTATAGTCTGCTCACTGCATTCCCAGGGGTCAATCTCTATGAATCTTTCTCTGGATCACTGCCCATGGAAAGAGTCACCATCTTCCTCTTCCTGCACTAACTGCTTCTGGAAAGGAATCCACACATAGTTAATAGACTTGTAGGTCAATCACAGTTTATGGACATGTAGGTCCCTTCATTTGCATGAAATCCTACATTCTCAACTATAGGCAGATGCACTGTTGAAGTTCATTTTTCACCTACAGATGAATTTCACCTTCTCAAGTACTGCTAGGCACTGAAAAATACTATCGCAAACAGATTTTAAGATTTAGCAAGCATCCTCATGAAAATAATCAACCACCCTCTTATTAGACGTGATGAGTACTGGGTTCAGTATGTAGAACACCTCCTTCGCATACTACTTCCATTTCCATGAACCTCCCATTGTCCGCTAACTGCCTCCTCCTTTGCTATCACATACCGCCTCTGCGTACCGACTTCACAAACCTCTTCTGCAAATCAACCTTTGTCCACAAATTATTATTTAATCATGGACTACATTCAAAAACCTTCTGTATACCACTCATTCTTCATATGCATATCCTATCCTATGTAGGTTAAAATTCATTGTAAAAACCTTCGGCAAAACTTCACCCACGCGAACCACTTCAGCTTTCGCGGAATTCTCCCTCCCGAACATCCTCTAGACTTTACAGAACTCTCAGAGAAAAAATATGTTCTCTAATGATATTAAATCTCACCTCTAATTGGTGGGATTTATATTTATTATATAATAACAGATATCTACAATATCCGATAATCCATGTTTTACCAAATCATTGATTTGGTACAGCCTCCACTACATACCGATCCTCCTACCGCCGTGAACCACAAGCCTTCTTGCAAACCATTTTTCATCCATAGTCCATATAAATCCTTTTCTCTTACATAGTCTATATCCACTTCCAATGACAGGACATCCAAGTAACACATCGCCTTCCGCTATGAACCATTTTCGGTTTCATGAACCACACTCGCGTACCGTTCCCGCTGCCTGGTACCAGACCATGTACCCTTCCCAAACATGGTATATGAGCCATGTCTCAGGCTCCATATTTCTTATCCATTGCCGATTTAGTTTTCCGCTCTTCACACCAGTCAGTCCTATGAATAAATCCTTATATTTCCAAACAAAAATTCCTGATTTTGAGGCCCAAAAATTTTGCAAACAGTGGGAAACTGGGCCACCTTAAAAACATGTCTTCAGCAAACACCATTCATACTCATTCTTGGTCAACTGGTTTTGTCAACAAAAACAATCACACCCAAAACACATCAATAGGACACATCGAGGGATTTTTTTTCCAACAATATCCCCCTTTGGGTTTGTTGAAAACATTTCTCATAACAATTATTCATATTTTATTACCTTATTAAAACTCTTTTCATCTTTTTCTACCATTTTATTTATGAGACTAAGATAGAGATAACAGATTTAATCAACATATACTCTAAGACCACATCAGCTAGGCTTGGCATGAGAAACAAGAGTATAATTCAAAGTTTATCAATGATTCAATTTGTTGCTAATCACCAATTTTTGATACCATACTGATACCAATAAGTTTCTTTCATCATGAAACTCACCTGTCGTGATATCTAATCTTTGATTAATCACTTCAAGCATTGTCAGATGTAATTCTCCCCCTATATTATAGCTCTTCCAAACAGATTCAACTCAACTTCAACTCCCCTTATCTCACTGCTCCACTTAACAGCTTCTCCCCAGGCCTTTTCTCCCCCCTATAATAATCAATCTTTCTCCCCCATCATCAATAAACATGAAGGACACTTCAAGTCTATCAACAATAGGGTAAAGAAAATGTATCTGCATATTAGGGAAAGACACATCATATCTCTGGGAGAGGGGGACCCACTTCCACACCTTTTCAAGTGTGGGAGGTGGACTAAACTCCCATACACAATTGATGCCTTTAAAAAGCTTATTTGGTTAATTCCTTTGTCAGAATGTCTGCAACCTGTTATTCTGTAGGAACATACTCCAAATTCAAAAGCTCATTCTCCACCTTATCCTTGATGAAGTGATATTTTATTTTAATTTTCTTTTTTCCTTGAGTGATGGAATATATTTTTTCTAAGATTTATAGCACTTGAATTATCACAATTGATTCTGATTAGAGATTTCACTTCAATTTCCATAGCTTCAAGTTGTTTCTTCATCCACAATAGTTGCGTGCTATCTTGAGTTGTTGAAGTGTATTCATCTTCGGTGGTTCTCAATGAAATGAAATCTTGTTTCTTGCTTAACAAAGAAATACACAACCCTCCAAGATAAAAGGCACCTCCTGATGTTGATTTCCTATCATATGCTAAACCAGCCCAATCTGCATCTGTATATCCCAATAACTCTGGATGAGATTTTTCATTATACATTAGGCCAAAATTCACTATTCCCTTGATATACATAAAATTTATTTTTACCCGTAATCATGTGGCTCTCCTTTCTATTGCTTTGATACCTTTATTTTTGGCATGTGGAAAATACAATATCAGGCCTTGTCGCTGTCAGGTATAGCAGAATTCCAATTATTTTCCTATATTCTATGGTATTAACTGCCTTGCCTTCAACATCTCGTGATAGTTTTAGCCAGGTAGTAACTGGGGACATCATATATTTGGAATTATCTATTACAAACCTTCTCAAAACCTCGATGAAATATTTATATTGAAAAATAAATGTTCCATTTCTTCCTTACGACACCTGTAAGCCAAGGAAAAACATCAACTCACCAATCATCGACATTTTATCTCACTTTTCGTGTATTCAGAAAACTGTCTGCATTATGATTCATGTGATCCACAAAAGGTTATGTCATCAGCATAAAACAGCACCATCATCCTTTGACTACAGTCATTATTGAAATATAGATTGTAATCAACTCCAGCACAATAGAAACCAAGCTTCTTTATAAACATATCAAGACTTGAATACCATTCTCTAGGTGCTTACTTCAATCCATATAATGCCTTCTTTAGCTGACAAACTCTATTTTAATCATCATGAATGAGAAAATCATCTGGCTGCTCATTGTAGACTTCTTCTTTTAGAACTCTATTCCAAAATTTCGACTTAACATCCATCTATAAAACCTTAAACCTTTGTTTCATAGTTATGGACAAGAATAATATGATTGTCTCTAACCTTGAAATAGGTGAAAACATCTCATCAACATCCATACCCTCAATATGAGAGTACCCTTTACACACCATGCATGTTTGGATTCGAATCACAACACCATCTCCATTCATTTTTTTTGTGGAAGACCCATTTTTTCCTATGAAATTATTTTCTTCTTGCCTCGAAACAATTTCCCATGTCTGATTCTTCTCAATTTGGTCAATCTCTTCATTCATTTCCTGAACCCAATTCTCATCGCCAACTGCTTCATCAAAGAATTTAGACTCCACTTGTGATAAGTATGATGCTTGTTGTAGAGAGTTCATCCTCTTTTTCTACACTGGTTCTATCAAACTTGCTATTATGTTCTGCCTATCAATTTCACCTCTCCTCGCTGGTCTCTAGAAAGAAACTGATTTATTTTCATCATCTGATTCTTCTTCAGAATAAACCTTTGGAGATGGATCATCTCTAGACTTGCTCAACTCTTCATCACTACCCTCTTGAGTCTGATCATGTATCTACTAAATTTTCTATTCATTATCCACTATAGTCACATCATGACTTTCAACTGACTTTCCTAGACTCTTATTAAAGAATTTATATGATTTGATCTTCTTGGAGTATCCAAAATACATTCCTTCATCTCCACAAGAATCAATCTTCCTATGTTTCTTTTTATTGATAATGAAAAACTTACTTCTAAAAATTCAAACGTATTTCAATGATGGATTCTTTCCATCCCATATCTCATATGGAGTCTTATCTTTTTTTTGGGCACAATAATTATTTATTTTATGTATAGACTATTATCATCACTACCTCTTTCCAAAATGTCTCTGAAAGATCTTTCTCAATGATCATTGTTGTAGCTATGTTGTTCACAATTTGATTTCTCCTCTCAAACGATCCATTCTATTGTGGATTTATTACCGTTGAATCTTGATGCATTATCCCATGTTTCTTAAGATAATCCTCCACTTGGGTATTTGTGAACTCTGTTCCATTATTTATTCGAATCTTCAATTTTTTTTACCATGCATCTTTTCACATTCCTGTCGATATCTTGTAATGCAACTGAATAATTCAGATTGGTGGGTGATTATTGAAATACATGCCATTATGCTATAGTCATCAATGGATAGAACATAATATCTCCTCCCATAAATATCCCTTGGAGAAATTTTCCCACACACATCAATATTCACCAAGTCAAGCAATCGTGTTGACTTTTCCTCCATTGGCTTATATGTATTTTGAATGGTCTTCCCTTGTTGGAAGGCATCACATGTATGAGTATGATAACGTGATATTCTAGGGATATTTCGAGAAACATCACATTTTACTAGATCTTCCAAGGACGTTTGGCTTATAAGGCCAAGATGCTTATTCCATAACTTATTTTCTTCATCCTTGTACAGAAATCATATATCTTCTTCTCCACTTATAGGGTAGAGATTCCCTTTTGTACGCTTTCCTTGAAAAAAAACAACACAATCCTTTGAATTGAGGATACATAGTTTCTTTTAAAAACTTATGGCATGTCCTGAGTCACACAACTGACTAACACTAAGAATTTTGTGACTAATCCCTTCAAAAACCAAGAAATCAAACCATCTCAGGTATTTTTCTCCAAACATTGATTTTCCAAAACCAATAATTTTCAATCCCTCATCATTACCAAATATTACAATACCTTCTTTATCGTACCAGATTTTGGTCTCTATATCCTTATTTCCTGTCATTTGGGAAGTGCATCCCCTATCAATGATCCATATCCCACGACGATCTAATGCCATGAATGCAATTTTTTCAACCACTTCCTGCACTGACCTTTTATTTTTAACCCATGGATCATAATTCATCTCCATCATGGAATGAAAATCTCAATCTTTCTCAGTATTTGAAGTACTAGCTTCAACCTACAAAGATGAAAAACGATTTTGATTTTTCATCTCACTTGAAGACTCATTTGGATTCTCTTTAGAAACAGATTTAGTCTGCCTCATCACATTCCTCTTCATTCTCGATGTGCAATATCATTCCTTATTTCTGAGTCCTTTACTCCTGAAACAATGACAAAAAAATAATGACATGTAATTTTGAGCCTTGTATGACCACCTTTTTTGGTCTCGTTCCCTTTGGTACCTCTTTTCTATGGAGAATACATTTTGAGAGTGTCCCATATTTCCACAACAATAGCATCTTATGTGAGTCACATTCTTATGTGGAAATTATACACGACTAGTTGTCCCTTGGGTTCTCTGAGTCTTTTGATTATTCTTCATACCCAAATCAATATTCAATCTTAGAGTGGGTGCTTGTGGTATGAATTTAACCATAACATATTTTTGTTTTAGATCAAGCTCCATACCAGCCTTATCATTTAGAGTTGATTTGTGATTCTATTCTACTGGACTACTCGGCATAAATTTCATCTTCTCTGTTTCCTATATACACTTCTTTTCTAATGTTGAACCGAGAGTTAAAAGTTTCTCCTGATCTTTAATTCTTTGTCCCAGACTGATGAATTACTCTTCTAGTTCTTCAATATGTTTGATTTGATCCTTTATAATTTCAGTCAAACTATCAATTTCTATTTTATATTCATCAATTTTGAGTGTGCACTCAACCACCTTTTTTTATCTTTCTAGCATTGAAGAACTCATCTTTTCAATTTATTCATTCGGTTCAGAATTCTCCTCTATCTACTGCTGTATAATGTGTTTGGAATCATGAAATTTTTTTATATTTATTTGTTTTGGCTCTCAAAATATCTACCTATTCAAGGGAAGATTCTAATTCAGCTTAAAGGTCAAATATTTTTTCAATTTCTCCTTCTACAATATCACTTTCTTCTCTTGTAAACGAATTTCTGAAAACTACCACCAAAGCATCTATTTTATGATCCTTATAGACCTCCAACTATTATGCATCAGATTATTCTAAAATTTCATCCTATTTTGAATACATATTCTTTTTTTTGAAGAAATTTCTCCTAGTACTTCTCCTCCCTTTCTAATTTTATAAATACTTCTTTTGGGTAATTTCTTTATTTTCTTCATTTTTTTCATCAAAATTCTTAGGAAAATTTTCTACAAAATTCCTAATATTTCAACATATAAATCATGAAAATGAAAGTTTACCTTTTAACTACCCTTTTCCCCTTTGTAGATTGGAGGATAGAAATGAAATGACATCACCCATATTGTCCTCCTTTGGACTATCTTCAAAAGTGATATTCTTCATGGTCTTGAATTCCACTTCCTTATACTTCCCCTTTTCTACATCATTGTTATCATTGTTTCTCATTTCATATGCTACATGGGTACTATATAGGTTATCTATTGTCAGATCTTTCAGGTATTTTTCTACTAACAGTGAAACATTCATATTGAACCGTAGTGGAAGTTTCCCCAAGATACATTTCACAATCTTTATATCATCAATGACTTCTCCACGAACCGGCATGTCTTCCACAATAACATTTATCCTATCGAAGAATGCATTAATTGTTTCCTTGGGATTCATTCTAATATCCTCATACTTGTTCCACCAAACCTGTATCTTTTCTTCTCAGACTTTTGTGCTACCCTCATAAATGATGAATAATTTTTCCCACATTTCATGTGATGTTTTACTGGACATCACCTTCATATAAATTTTATTTTATAGGGCTCCCCCAAAATCATTGATCCCTTTATCGTCATCATCCAATTATCTTCTTTCATATTCTAATAAAGCACCACTATTAATGTCAGTAGATATTCCATGCATAGCTACTGTGAAGACATCCATCCCTACTATCACGAACCAACCTGGGTCGACCCTGAACCGGTCACCCGAGCCAGTCTGTGACATGGCCCGAATGATGTTCTCGATCCCCGCAGGCTGAAAACTAGTGTCGAGCATTGAAATTAACATGAGGGAATGATTTTTCTCATAAACAATAGGTAAACTGTTAAATAAATGCTGATGATGAAATAAAAACCCACATTGGAAAGAAAGTAAAAATCCACAAACCTCCACGTGACCTTCCAGGACACCACCCAATCAAAGACTAATCTTGCTCTAATAATGAAAAATCCATCCAAAAGAACTTAAGAAAAGGGAACCTACAACTGAAAATATAAAGTAGGCTTGAGCATAAATATTCTCAGTAGGGATACCAAATTAAACCACATAATCCAACATCTCCTTTCCCAAAACAATCCATTAACAAAAGTTTGAAATACAATTATAAAAGTTGGTTTTAAATATTTTAATAAAACAATAACATTTGACCAATTTAGAAACCCAACATACACCACATGCCATTCATAAAACAAATTACAATTTTTTAAACAAAATCCAAACAAGGAAACAAGGTAATTCTAAAATAAACAGGTGACAGTAGAATCTAAAATAACAAGTATAACTGAAAGTAAACAAGCAAATAAAAGGAAACCCATTGGTGATGCTAAAAATCCTTAAAAGACCCATGGACATACTCGGTTTCAGAACCACCTGTCGGCGTATGGTGAAGATCCTAAGTATATAACCAACTGGATCCTCTAAACTGACCAATCCAGTCGCAAAACCTGCTAGGCCTAAGAAAAAATTCAGGGGGTACCAACCCGTCTTCAGAAACCATCACTCGATCATCTAAAAAACACCCAAAAACCCATGGTGGTTATAATAATATTGTGTGGTAGGAAGGCCCTCTCACACGTGAATCATATCACCGCACTTGCCTTCCCCAAACACAGACACTTCCGATACGTTCACCCATAAAGGGTTACACTAGACAGGAGGGCATCCTATACATATTCAGTTGTTTCACTTTAACAAAGTTCCAACATGGTCGTCATTCGATTAAAAACATTAAAACCATTTGAAACCTTTTCTCAAAATACTAGAGTTGTTAAATGGGAATATAGTAATCAAAACGTCATCATTTAAAAGAGGCAACACAAAAATTACATTAAAGCAGAAAGTGCCAATCGGGTCGTCATGACACATCAATGTAAAAAAAATTATTCTAGAAACATTTAATGTTCTAACCAGGCACACACAATTTCCAAAAAAGAATCATTCTTACAATTAACACTACTCCACCCATAATTCGGAATATCCAAACGGGCCTTTAAGACCAAAGAATCCAATTCATTTTTAGTAAAACATTTCATACTCTAAATGAAAAACTCGCAATCTTACAAAAAGACCAAATGGCCCCTTGAGCATAACATTCATTAAAACACACACTAAAGGCCGAACGGGAAAACCCTTTGAGACTTCATTTCAAACCATTCGTAAATGCCACATAAAGAACCAAACATTATTTAGGAAACAAATTTTTTTAAAAAACTAAACTTTAAAGAAAACATGGTTTTGAAGGTTCCATCTTCATTTGAGGGCACATCCATGTGTGCACCTAGTGAACCCAAGGATGTGCCCACATCCAATGGCACAACAACAACCAAAATGACATTTCTAAACCATTTCTACAAGAACTCAATTTTCCTAGACATCAAAACCAACAATTTACAAAATTAAGAGAACATAAAACAATCCCCCTTAAATCCATAAACCCCTTTTTAAAACATTTTTAACACAATTTACAAGATAAAACATTGTCAAACCAAACACACCAAGCCTAAAGTATAATTGACTAGAATATCTCCAAATTCCCTTATATCCAGAAAATAAGAAACCAGTGAACCATACCAAAAAAATCATCAAAAATTATTTATACAGGAAAAATGGATCATAAAAAATTATATAATCAACCCAACCAATATATTAGAAATTTTATAAGCCATTCAAACAGTTTATAAGCAATTCCCTAAACAGCTCAAACAAATTGCACAAACAAAAAAGAAAACACCATGACAGACTATTGAGGAGTGTCACGAAGGTGAGTTTCATGTTTGATACACTAATAATACAAATTTTGACGTCATAAGAACACAATGTCCACAAACACATAAAATTATAATCATCGGGGAATTCTTCAAAAAAAAAATTGACAGAACCAAATAGCTTGGAAAGACTATATCAGAATAACTAAGTATATTGTGAATGTGAAAATCACATTAAATATTTAATTAAATCACTCAATCATTAAATGGGAATAATCATAATGGAAAAAGTGGATTCACCTACCTCAAAGGCATAAAAATGCAATGTTGCTTCCACAGAAGGTCGGAATGATCCTCAAGAACCCCTCACACACCTTAAAACAACAATAAAAACGCACTACACATAACTTGGACACTAAGGTTCAATTAATTTGGATAAAAACACAAATCAAACGAATAACACACCACAAGGTGAAGTCCACATGATGGAGGGGAGGCAGAAGTGCTACGAAGGGGGGGTTTGGATGCGGATAGGACGTCTTAGTGGCGGGGTGTAGGCATGTAGAGGAAGGAGCTCCACAAGGAGGCCTAGCCAGAGCAGTTTCTAGTCGGAGGCAGAAACTCGGGCCGTGGGTGGCCGGAGCGGTGGTCTGTGGGTGGTCGGAGCACGAGCAGGAGGGTGCAGCATCCCGACGGGTGTAGGGGAGGCCGGGAGGTGGCTGGAGGGTAGTGGTCTGTAGGTGGCTGACCGGGTGTGCCGAGGGGGCACCGGTGAAGTGCTGCGGAGGCCGTGGTGCAGGAAGGTGGATGGTCGGGTAGTAGAAGGGGGGTCAGCGTAGAGCTTCATAGAAGGGGTAGGAGGGGGGCTCGTTCTCGTAAGAAACAGGAAAAGGGGTGTGGGCCATGGCATGGAACAGGAAGGGGGGGGCTTTGGGTATGCGGGTAGATTAGGGTTCCATGGTTTGTTTATAATAATAACAATAATAACAATAATAATAATAACAATAATAATATAAAGAATAATAAGAATAATAATAATAATATAAATAATAATAATAATATAAATAATAATAATAATACTAATACTAATAAAACCATGAATAATAATAATAGAAAAATGAAAATTACAAAAATTAATAACAATAAGAAAAACAATAATAAAAATACCTTGGTAATAATAAAAATATTATTAATCAAATAACAACATTATTATAATTACAATTTAAAAATTTAACCCACATTAATTAAATAAAATTTTTATTTAT
Source organism: Viscum album (assembly GCA_963277665.1). NCBI lineage: Eukaryota > Viridiplantae > Streptophyta > Magnoliopsida > Santalales > Viscaceae > Viscum > Viscum album. The sequence continues at coordinate 958,157,227 of OY728138.1, read as the reverse complement.
TTTAATCAATAAATTTATACGCTGGTACACGAGCTGACCGTGCGGCTATCGACCACTCTACGGTGACCGCGCATGGGTTCAAAACCCACTAAAAAGGTTAAATGAAAAAAATTAATCCAGGACCCAGCATGGACATTGGTGTGAGAACCTAGAGACAATAATTAATAAAAATAAAAATAAAAAATAATTTAAAATGTTGGGGTGTGACATTTCTCCCCACCACAGACACTTTCTTCCCCCAAAAAGTCACCCAGTTGATCAATAGAAAATACAAGGATCCTTGCTCGACTGAGTCCGATAGAAAACACAACATAAGAGATTGGGAGAACACAATAGGGTTCTCCCCACCCCAAGAACTCAACTAATGCATAAATTTATCGCCCAAACATACCACCCCGAAAAAAGGGCAATGCAGGAACTCCCAACCGATCCAAACCAACTTCTATAGCATGAGCGAACAACACATCCGTTGAAACTTGAAACTCTCGACTCTGACCAAAGAAATCCCAAACACTAAAGGAAAACATCAGAGCAAAACATAACTCAAAAAGTGAACCCAAGAATTACCAAAAACATCATATAATCCATAGGCACCTACATCTCTGAATGAACATAGCTAAACCTAAATTAACCCACACAAGGTCTGAACACACTTTTAAGAAAACACACGATTCGGAAAACCACAATCATACAACTGAAACTATTTGGATTACAATAGAAAAAGTTTATCATAACTTCAAAAAAAAAATAATGAACTCACCACAATGTAAAAACATTGACCAATTGAAAAACAAGATTGAAAATACTTAAAATGTTCCACCACCAACACGGAGCACAAAACCTGAACTGGGGCTTCACGCAACCGATAACTCCTGACTGCGCACGAGATTCACCCCAAGACCTGTGGTTTGGGATCTGATGGCTGAAGAATCTCTTTCCTCATAGTCTAGAACTGGAATACCTTGGTCACAGAATCTTATTCAGGCAATGCTTCCTACAAAACTTCTCTAGATAACCCAGACATCTGCAACAATGGAATGTCTTTGGAGGGATGCGACATGATGAATTCACGTGCCCGAACCGGCCACACTAGTGGCACACCACTGAATGGTCCAAATAAATGGAATATAGAACCAATACAGAGGATTGTTTAGAAATAGGTCCCTCTGGAACACCTTGCTCACCATATGGGGAACCTTTACGTGCAACTGGATATGTTGGATTTCAGACCATCTGCACTCCAGAGACCAACTCTTCTAAGAAAATCTCATCTACCAGCTTCTCGAAATGGTGGTCTTTAGAAATGAGAACCAACTTCATGAACTCTAGATGAAGACCCCTGATTAAGAGTGATGCCGTCATCAAATCATGTGACGCTGCCTCCAGATAAATGGACACAAGTTCCATGAAATGGTCCACATAAGTCTTCACCATCTATTTTCCTTGTTGAATGCACTTTAGATCTTCCCTTATCATCATCTTCACCACTTCAGGTATAAACTATCCGACAAAGATAGATTGGAAGACATCCCAAGTCATCCCAACATTCATTGACGGTGGGGCAACCAACTCCCATTCGTCTAGAGATGTACCTTCAAACAAATACAAAATCGCACGCACTCTTATAGCTTTGAGAGTTCCCAATACCCTGAAGATGTGCTCGACCTCTTCAAGGAACTCCGTTGTCTCTAACAGACCTCTATCACCATGAAGGGAAAACAACATCTGAGAAGGAACAAAAACTGGGCATGACTTATTATAAACATTTGGAAATTTTCTATGTGTCATTTTCTAAATAAAATATAAAACACATAACCAAAACCAATATCAAGCCAAAGAAATATCATTAAAAGGGATTTCATCCAAAAATAGCTATCTTAGAAACCAAACACATAAAAACAAAACAACAAAAATCCCTTTTCATTTTAGATTTCAAAACTGATTTCTTTCAAGGCCATTTTCCAAATACCAAACCCACTTTTCAAACCAAAATATATTTCCAAAATCTTTTCCCCTTAAAAAAAACTTTAGAAAAACAAGGTCAAGCCTTAAATTACATGTACACACCTTAGTAATCCCATGAACTGTTACACATGTCTTCATCCTCTTTCATCCACATGCACCAACACACACCTTCCATGCATCCCCTCTTATGTGGAATCGTTCAAAAAGAGTACCAAAGTTTGCACCCAAACCATTTCTCTACCACTTCCAAAGAGACACCAAATTTTTTAGAGCAATATAATTCAGTTTTGAAGCTCATTTCACGAATTTAAAGCCATTTAAAATAAATAATTTTCATTTGAAAAACCCTTTTTCAGTTTTCAAAACCGCACTCACACCAATCAGAACCTAGACAAAACATAACTTGCATCAAACTACTAGAGTGAGGGACTAGTAGTCATGCTTAACTTTGTGACAGGGTAGTGGGTCATGCCCCAAATAAGTGTCAACAACTTGGAGAAACTTAAACTATGTACTAATACACCACATGGGTCACTACTCTAGGTGAAATCACAATGTGACATCGGCTTGCCTCCATTGTCATCCCTCTATCCAAAACAAATAAAAACGAGACAAGAACTCAGTTTCTTGACTACCCCTAGCGACTTGAGGTTCCAAACGGACAAGGTTTCATGACGTCCTTCCTGTACATACCACTCAAGTCCTGAAAATCCTAATCTCCATCTACCGGACACCCCAAATAACAAGGGCCTCCTCTGATACCATTTTTCCATGAACCAACTCGGGTCAACCCTGAACTGGTCACCTGAGCCGGTCAGTGACATGGAATGAAGGGCGTTCACAATCCCCACGAGCAAGCAACTAGTGTTGGGAATCAAAATTAACATGAGGGATCAATTTGGATCCTAAAAATAGCTAAACAGATAAATAAGAACTGACGATGAAATGAAAACCTACGACATAAATGAAGTAAAAATGCACATAACTCCACATAGCATTCCAGGTCACCACCCAACCAAAGTCGGATTGTGATCTAATAATGAGAAATCCAGCCAAAAGAACCAGAGAAAAGGGAACCTATAACTAAAAAAATAAAATAGTAATGAGCATAAAGATGATCAGTAGTGATTCTAAAATAAACCAAAGAATCCATCCTCTCCTTTCCCGAAACAATCCATTAACACAAGTTTGAAATAAAATTATAAAAGTATGTTTTCCATTTTTTAATAAAACAATAACATTTTCCCAATTTAAAAACCCAACGCACACCACGTGTAACGCCCCGACCCCAGCTACCCAGAGTCGGTGCATTACTTCGTAACATTGGAATGATCACAAAAGATCATGTCTCGAAAGACCGATTAGTTTAGTAGCCTTGGAAACACTAGATACATTCATAAACGTTACATTACATCATAAAGTGAAAAACTACAATAAAAAAAAGTCTCCACAGTCCACACTCATATCCTCTTCTGACTATCCCTACAGGTCATTCATAAAATACTTCTTCACATCCTGGAAAATATTAAAACATTGAAAGGGGTGAGCTCAGATGCTCAGTAAGGATAACAAAATAGCGGAAGCTTTCATAAATAAACATTAACATTTAAGGCAATGTATAACTAAAACAAAATCCTTTTAAACTTGATCTTTAGCATAATATGGAAAAAGTAAAATGAAATAATGCCATTCACTTACTCACATGGATATTCTACTAGTAGAATAATCACATGAAATATCAATAACCACTTTCATAATGATGGAGTGCATAATTCCAGACTATCATAACCACGTAGCCAAGGCCTCGTGCCAAGACCACAAATAAGATTTTGTCAAGGCCTCGTGCCAAGACACTAGTTTGTCTCATGAGACCTACCGATGCAACGAGGAGCTATAGCGGGCTCCACCCGTCACTTATTAAGTCCAATACATTCCTCATATGAATAGGTTTAAACATATTATAAACCATAACATAATTGTATCACATAAAAAATGCATAAAGGAAACATAACATTTCCACATTTCAATCACAAGATATCAACACATTGATATATTAAAACATTATCAAAACCATTTTTGATACCAAAATAAATGAAAGTTAAAACTTGGTTTTTATTTTTCATTTAAAAAAAATTTATGGCTTGTAGGGGAAGACGAAACTCAAATAATGGTCACGGCGGCGGAGAAGTCATTGTCGCCGCATACGTATGATAAGAAAAACATTCCTTTTTTTCGTTTACTAAAATGCTTCAAATAAAAAGATTTATTTTGAATAAATGTAAAAGTCAAAGGGGTTTATACACAGTATAAAATAATTTTGTGTATAAACCAAAATATGCCTCAATGAATGGTGATTGAGACGAAGTCCCTTAAAAGATACTTTTTTAAATAAAATAGATCTATTATGTGTATTCACTATAAGTACACATAAATAAAGTAAAAATAAAAGATAGGATATAATAATATCCTAACATAATTTGAAAGTAGAAGATTAACCCAAAGAGTGGAAATTAGGTTATGAAGTTCCCTTACCTTGCGTCCTGTCTTGACTCGACCGTTCTTTAACCTCCTGAATAATAAACTAGAGTAAATTTATTATTTCATAAGAACCTTTTTCAAGTTTTTTATTCCTTTTATATCACTTATTACCATGTTATGAACATTATGTAATTATTTATGTTAATAACGGTCGTTTTGTCGATCTTTGGTACTTGAGTGAAAAATAAACTTCTTATAATTACAAGTTGTTCATGTGGTCAAATATCCATTGTATCCAGAATTATATTCATGATTTAGATATCATATATATAATATATATCCAGTATATACATTTGTTTATAATATTACGTAACATTTAGAGGTAAGAAATGAAATGCACCGTTCATGGAGACGGTAAGCCGTACGTACGCATGAATGCTACTTTCATTTCTATTTCGTATTTAATGGAATAAAATCATAATGATATAAATGTATAATATAATTCCAGTATAATATACTTTATAATACCATTTACTCCATCCTTTATACTTCCCACATATGGCATTAATGATTCAAATCACTTTGAGGGGGCGGTAGTCCACACTTCCTAAAATGAAATTATCGTGTTTACACATAATGGAAATCATAAAGGTATGACATAAATGAGAAATACATAATTATAATGAAAACATAAACATAATATATATGTCATAGATGAAAATAGTGTCATCAATATGGCCACCGTTAGAGGTGTTAAAAGAATATTGAACAATCATCGTTTCGTGAGGCAGTATTTCGCAACCCACAAAAACAGTATGTTCTTTAACCATTAGACGAAGGTGTGTGTATTTTTAAACCAAATCCTTAACATAAAAACATCCTAGTATATTTTAGATACTTTTTTTGTTACAAAAGAAAGGAATAAAAAGAGTTTAAGGGGTTGGAGAAGCTAAATAAAACAAAACAACATTAGAGAAGACATTACCTAAAAAGCGGGTAACTCTTTTTGATTTGAGCCAAAGCCTTCCTTGGGAAGAATTCTGCCCAAAGTGAGGATTCTAGGAGTAAGAGGGGGGAATTTGGGAGAGTATTTGGGCAGAGTTTGGACAAGACAAAGGGCTTTGAAAGTTTGAGTAAGGTGGTAGTGGTGGGGGCCTTTTATAAGAGGAGAAGAGGGGCACTCTTGGAAAGTAAGGAAATGTTACATTATTATACAATGCTTTTCGGATTCCAATGGTACCACACTTATATAATACTAGGCTACGGTAATAATGGTTCGAAATCTCCTCATACAATAGGTTTTGAAAAATGTAAGCCTTATATTTTACATTATCCTTTCATTTTATTTAAATCGTTAATTAATGAGGTAATCACTGCATCATCATGGTGTCATAAATAATTTAATTTATTTAATTTCTAAAAATTATAAAAAATTATCATGATGTAGGAAATATTTTTATCTTTCTAATGAATATTTATAGTCAAAAATATGACTTCTATAACCCCATTTAAAAATTGTTTTATTAAAACAACTCTTGTTTGTGACCTTTTTATTTTAACATTAAATAAAAAGTTATTTATGTCCTTTTCCTACCAAAGTGTCTCTATGGGGTCCCCAAGTTGACTCATGGATTGTATTGTTCGGACATGACACATCCAATAGGGTTAGGACAAGTGTAAAGGTATTTTCATATTTTTATAATATCATTTTTACCTTAAATTTCACTAATTACCTTTAATCGCGATTAATTAAACTTAAAAGTTACTATTCTCCAAAAAATTATTTTAATTCCATTGAACCACATTTTACTTCCTAATGATAGCCATGTATGTTGGATTTTTGAAAATCAAATCACAGAAGTGGTAATATTTCATTTAAACGAAAAATCAGTTATTTAACTACCACTTAGTGGTTTCACTATTCATCAAAAATTGAAGTTTTTCAGAACAATGCCAAAATTTCACCCTAAGATATAATTGATATTCCGAATTCAAAAATGATGACTATTTTATGAAATCTAAACATATAATTTCCATTAATTAATTTTATAATTAATTCCCGCTGTCACAACAAATAGCGTGTTTTTAAGTAACAATATATATCAAAACATTGACAATTGTTTATGTCCAATATCAAAGTGAAATTAATTCTAATGAACAGCATTGGATAAAATGGTAAAAATATATTCTAATTATACTTTAAAACCACTAAATAGTATAATTTATCACTATAAATTATTTTGATTAAAAAAGTTGTTTTAAGTATTTTTCACTATTCATAAAAATTTGGAAGTTCTTAGAAAAATACCAAAAATTAAACATAGGCTAATTTTGATATTACAAATCCAAAAATGAAGTCCATTTTGAAATGTAAAATATATATATAATTTCAAAACGTGGGTATTACTATTCATAATGGCTACTTTTATTGGTCGCGGTGTGTTAGAACTCGAAGCTGCGTACAACACACACTACTGTATTATTCAAAGAGATGTGTACCGTGGAAGCTTAGGGTGTTACATTCTCCCCTCCTTCAAATAATTTCGTCCTCGAAATTTCATATAATATCACTGTATAAAAAGACTCGGGTGATTCTTCATCATAAGTTCCTCGGGTTCCGACGTTGCCTCCTCCATCTTATGGTTTCTCCATAGAACTTTTAACAGACGAGTCGTCCGGTTTCTCAGCACTTGTTCTCATGTATAAAGAATCCTGACGGGCTCTTCACAATAAGACAGATCGGGTTCCAGTTCTAATTCCTCATAGGTGAGTACATGCGTTGGGTCAGGCATGTATTTTCTCAACAGTGATACGTGGAATACATCGTGAACTTTGGAGAGACTTGGCGGCATTTCCAAACGGTAAGCTACATCCCCAATTCGTTCTAGAATTTCGAAGGGTCCGATGTACCTGGGACTCAATTTACCCTTCTTACCGAAACGTATAACTCCCATCCATGGTGATTCCTTCAAGAAAACATGATCTCCGGCTTGAAACTCCAAATCCTTCCTTCGATTGTCAGCATAGCTCTTCTGCCTACTTTGAGCTTCTTTGATGTGGTTTTGGATTACCTTCACCTTTTCCATCGTTTCCTCCACCAGTTCTGGGCGTACAAGTTTTCTTTCACCAACCTCATCCCAACAGGTTGGTGTGCAACATCTCTTTCCATATAACGCTTCATATGGTGCCATCCAAATACCTGAATGGAAGCTATTATTATAGGAAAATTCTACCATAGGTAAATATTGATCCCACATTCCATGAAAGTCAAGTGAGCATGATCTCAACATGTCTACTAAGGTTTGAATAGTTCTTTCTGATTGTCCATCTGTTTGTGGGTGGTAAGCAGTGCTCAAAAGAAGTTCAGTATCCAAGGCCTTCTGAAGACTTTTCCAGAATCTTGATGTAAAACGAGGATCACGATCCGAGACAATCGACAGGGGTACTCCATGAAGTCTCACAACTTCATTAATATACAGTCTTGCTAGACGTTCAAGTGGTAGATCATCCCTTATAGGAAGAAAATGTGCTGACTTCGTGAGACGATAAAAAATGACCCATATTGCGTCATTTCTTCTTGGAGTCTTTGGTAGTCCCATGACAAAATCCATCGTAATATTATCCCATTTCCACTCAGGTATGGGAAGGGGTTGCAATACTCCACCAGGCAGTTGCCTTCCAGCTTTCACTTGTTGACAAACCATACATCTTGACACAAAATCAGCAATCTCCCTCTTCATGTTGTCCCACCAAAAATGTCCCTTTAAATCTCTATATATTTTGGTTCTCCCAGGGTGTATAGAGAAATTGGAACTATAAGAATCATCCAAAATTTCCCTCTTTAAATCAGGTATATCGGGAACACAGAGTCTCCTCCCAAATTTCAAAATTCCATCTTCATACACAAAGTTCCTCAACCTCCCATCATTCACAGCTTTAATCTTCTTTTTCAACACCTCATCATCGGACTGAGAACTCTTTATCCTTTCTAGTAAAGATGGTTTGGCAACCATTTGAAAACGTTTTGATGTTTCACCCTCTATGGTGATTCCCATATCCATATTTACTAGATCCATGAAAGTAGGATCCCTTTCTACTCTCATCGTGTTCAAAACTCCATGATCTTTTCTACTCAAAGAATCTGCAACCTTATTTGCCTTCCCTGGGTGGTAGTGTATCGTGCAATCATAATCCTTGAGTAGTTCAAGCCATCGCCTTTGCCTCATGTTGAGTTCTTTTTGTGAGAAAATATATTTCAAACTCTTGTGATCGGTATATATCTCACATTTATCACCATAGAGATATTGTCTCCATATCTTCAAGGCAAAGATTACAGCAGCTAACTCGAGATCATGAGTAGGATAGTTTTGCTCGTGAATTTTTAGCTGTCGTGATGCATAGAAAATAACCTTATCATTCTGCATAAGGACACAACCATGTCCTTTCATTGATGCATCACTATAAATAACGAACCCATCATTCCCTGATGGTAGAGTCAATATAGGGGCGTTGACTAATATTCTCTTCAATTCTTCAAAAACATTATTCACACTCTTTTTTCTAGACAAACTTAACCCCTTTACGCGTGAGCTTCTTTAATGGGTTAGCCAATCGGGAGAATTTCTGGACAAAACGTCGATAATAACCAGCCAAACCAATAAAGCAGTGTACCTCAGTTATACTCGTCGGTGCTGGCCATTCTTGGATTGCCTTGGTCTTAGAAGGATCAATGGAAATTCCATCCCTAGAGACAATGTGGCCAAGAATGGAAATCTCCTGAAGCCAGAATTCACACTTGCTAAACTTCCCATATAATTCATTCCTTCTAAGAGTCTTCAAGATAATGCGCAAGTGATTTTCATGATCTTCGTAGCTTTTGGAGTACACCAAGATGTCATCAATAAATACCACCACAAAATCATCTAGATATTCCTTGAAAACTCTATTCATTAGATCCATGAATACAGAAGGTGCATTAGTCAATCCAAAAGGCATTACTGTAAACTCATAATGCCCGTACCTTGTTCGAAATGCTGTCTTTGGAATGTCTTCCTTCTTCACACACAACTGATGGTATCCAGACCGAAGGTCAATCTTTGAAAAGTATTGAGCTCCATGCAATTGGTCAAATAAATCATCAATGTGAGGTAGGAGAGACTTGTTCTTTATTGTTATAGCATTGATCTCCCTGTAGTCAATGCACAACCTCATAGATCCATCTTTCTCCTTAACAAAAAGGACAGGGGCTCCCCACGGAGAAACACTAGGGAGAATAAATCCCTTATTACTCAATTACTCTAGTTGTTTCTTTAGTTCAACTAATTCCACGGTGGCCATCCTATAATGTGTCTTCGATATAGGCCTTGACCCAGGAATTAAATCAATGGAAAACTCAACTTCTCTCTCTGGAGGATGTCCAGGTAAATCTTCCGGAAACACATCTTCATATTCTTTCACAATAGGTACATCCCCTATTTGAACACTACTTCCCTAGACCTTAGTTATTTCATTCTATTCCTCCCCAATAATTGAATTTAGTTGAGCTACTGTGGGTGGTTCTAAATAAGAATTAGGTGGTGACGATTCTGCTCCAAAAATAAGGTGTTCCTTATCATCATCATCAAATATCGTAACCTCATTTTCTTACAATAAATCTTTGCATCATAGTCCGAAAGCCAATCCATACCAAGGATTATATCAAACTCAATCATAGGTATGACAATGAGATCAGCGGATAAAGAACAGTTATGTGCTCTAATGGGGACTGATTCACAAAACATTGTTGCAATAATACTTCCCTTAGAAGTTTTGACTGACAATTCTCTTGTTAAATCAAACTGGAAATATCTAATTTTCTTAGCAAACTGAGAAGATATGAAACAATGTGATGATCCAGAATCAAATAATGCATTTGCTAAACTTGATGAAACCATTAAATTACCTGCCACCACGTCTTTCGGAGCTTCAACCTCAGCAGTAGTGATAGCATAAGCTTGGCCTTGATCCCTTGGCCTCTTCTGAGTTAAGTTCCCCTGACGCTTAGGACATTCATTTTCATAATTCCCCATCTCTCTACAATTATAGCATTCCACATTGACAACAACTTTCTTTCCCTTGGAATCATGAGCTTGGTGGCCTTTTTCACCACACTTGTAACAGACTCCCATTCCCTTCAAGCAAGTACCGATGAGTTTCTTTCCACATTTACTACAGGACTGATATTTAACTCTTCCCTTCTTCCCCCTATTTCCATTTCTAGATTGATCAAAAGATCTCTTCTTTTCTTGCTTTTCTTTAAAGTCATAAGACTTAGAGAATTCCTTTTCCGTCTTGATAGCACACGAGACAATATCTTCATATGAGGAGAAGGATTGTGAGACTAAGGCTCGACGGAGAAACGGTTTTAACCCATCAAAGAAATGATCAATCTTACTTCTTGGGTTACGTATATAATCTGTTGCATGCCTCACTAACCGTGTAAAGTTAGAATCATACTTTGCGACATTCTCATCCTCCTTTTGCCTCAGACTCAGAAATTGCCTTTCCATATCTGCTCGATGGTCATGGGGAAAGTATTTTTCTAAGAAGAGATCTTTGAACTCTCTCCATTCCATACTCGATACTTCTTCATCTTCCTTTTTATTTTGAATCAATGACCACCATTGATCGGCATCTCCAGTGAGGCGGTAAACTGCCATGATAACCTTATCCCTTTCGCTACTCCCCAAGGCATGGAATATTTTTTCAAAGGATTTTATCCATTGCTCAACTCCAAATGGATTTTTACCCACATTAAATGTTGGTGGTTGTTGCCTCATGAAGCGGTCTAACATTGATCCTCCACGTTGCGGATCAGGGTGCTGCATACGAGTAAGGTTATTATTCATAACCTGAGTGAGTTTTCCCAGTATGGTAATAAGTTGATCAGAACCAGTTGAATCTCCAGATCCACAATAATTATCTTGAGCAGGAGGGGAATCCCTACACAGAGTGCGTGCATTGATACGGTTTCTATTCCTTCCACTAGGAGCCATTTCTAAACAATGGCATAAACTAGATTAGTTTATGAATTAAAATACATAATTCCATACTTGTAAAATACTTAACATAAATTGAACTACTTATGGATATAATCCATAAAAATGTTTTCTTTGAGGAAGTATATACTCATAACCCTTCATAGTGTTTTGTAAAGAAAATGAGAATTATCCTAAGAATATCCCCCGGGAGTGTCGTAACCAAGAGTGTAGCAAGGCCCATTGTCGTGCACCAGTTCCCATTCGAGTCTTTCTCAAAGCGGTGTTTTCGGGTTTTACCCCTAGGTACATGTGTGCCAGAGCCGCCTCTACCTGCTCGTATCCAGACAGGGATGTATTGCTCGGAAAACTCACAAAATCTCTACACCAACAAAATTCTAGGAAGTTCTTCTATACTAATACTCAAGGTCTATCTTTGGGCTATGTGCTCTAATCAGAGTTTATCTAAATCTAGCTTCCAAGGTTAGTACTAAACTGCCTCTAATACCAACTGTAACGCCCCAACCCCAGCTACCCAGAGTCGGTGCATTACTTCGTAACATTGGCATGATCACAAAAGATCAAGTCTCAAAATACCGATTAGTTTAGTAGCCTTGGAAACACTAGATACATTCATAAACGTTACATTACATCATAAAGTGAAAAACTACAATATAAAAAAGTCTCCACAGTCCACACTCATATCCTCTTCTGACTATCCCTACAGGTCATTCATAAAATACTTCTTCACATCCTGGAAAATATTAAAACATTGAAAGGGGTGAACTCAGATGCTCAGTAATGATAACAAAATAGTGGAAGCTTTCATAAATAAACATTAACATTTAAGGCAATGCATAACTAAAACAAAAGCCTTTTAAACTTGATCTTTAGCATAATATGGAAAAAGTAAAATGAAATAATTCCATTCACTTACTCACATGGATATTCTACTAGTATAATAATCACATGAAATATCAATAACCACTTTCATAATGATGGAATGCATAATGCCAGACTATCATAACCATGTAGCCAAGGCCTCGGGCCAAGACCACAAATAAGATTTTTTCAAGGCCTCATGCCAAGACACTAGTTTGTCTCATGAGACCTACCGATGCATCGAGGAGCTATAGCGGGCTCCACCCGTCACTTATTAAGTCCAATGCATTCCTCATATGAATAGGTTTAAACATATCATAAACCATAACATAATTGTATCACATAAAACATGCATAAAGGAAACATAACATTTCCACATTTCAATCATAACATATCAACACATTGATATATTAAAACATTATCAAAACCATTTTTGATACCAAAATAAATGAATGTTAAAACTTGGATTTTATTTTTCATTTAAAAAAAGTTATGGCTTGTAGGGGAAGCCAAAACTCAAATAATGGTCACGGCAGCGAAGAAGTCATTGTCGCCGCATACGTACGACAAGAAAAACATTCCTTTTTGTAGTTTACTAAAACGCTTCAAATAAAAATATTCCTTTTGAATAAATGTAAAATTCAAAAGGGTTTATACATCATATAAAAGAAATTTGTGTATAAACCAAAATATGCCTCAATGAATGGTGATTGAGACGAAGTCCCTTAAAAGAAATTTTTTAAATAAAATAGATATATTATGTGTATTAACTATAAGTACACATAAAGAAAGTAAAAATACAAGATAGGACATAATAATATCCTGACATAATTTGATTGTAGGAGATTAACCCAAAGAGTGGAAATTGGGTTAAGAAGTTCCCTTACCTTGCGTCCTGTCTTGACTCGACCGTTCTTTAACCTCCTGAATAATAAACTAGAGTTAATTTATAATTTCATAAGAACCTTTTTCAAGTTTTATATTCCTTTTATATCACTTATTACAATGTTATGAACATTATGTAATTATTTATGTTAATAACAGTCGTTTTGTCGATCTTTGGTACTTGAGTCAAAAATAAACTTCTTATAATTACAAGTTGTTCATGTAGTGAAATATACATTATATCCAGAATTATATTCATGATTTAGATATCATATATATCATATATATCCATTATATACATTTATTTATAATATTACGTAACATTTAGAGATAATAAATGAAATGCACCGTTCATGGAGACGATAAGCCGTACGTACGCATGAACGCTACTTTCATTTCTATTTCGTATTTAATGGAATGAAATCATAATGATATAAATTTATAATATAATTCCAGTATAATATAGTGTATAATACCATTTACTCCATCCTTTATACATCCAACATATGGCATTAACGATTTAAATCACTTTGAGGGGGCGGTAGTCCGCACTTCCTAAAATGAAATTATCGTGTTTACACATAATGGAAATAATAAAGGTATGACATAAATGAGAAATACAGAAGAATAATGAAAACATAAACATAATATATATTTCATAGATGAAAATAGTGTCATCAATATGGCCACCATTATAGGTGTTAAAAGAATATTGAACAATCATAGTTTCGTGAGGCAGTATTTCGCCACCCACAGAAACAGTATGTTCTTTAACCATTAGACGAAGGTGTGTGTATGTGTAAACAAAATCCTTATCATAAAAACATCCTAGTATACTGTAGATACTGGTGTTGTTACAAAATAAAGGAATAAAAAGAGTTTAATGGGTTGGAGAAGCTAAATAAAACAAAACAACATTAGAGAAGACATTACCTAAAAATCAGGTAACTCTTTTTGATTTGAGCCAAAGGCTTCCTTGGGAAGAATTCTGCCCAAAGTGAGGCCTCTAGGAGTAAGGGAGGGAAGTTGGGAGAGTATTTGGGAAGAGGTTTGATGAGCCAAAAGAATTTTAAAGTGTGAGTAAGGTGGTAGTGGTGGGGGCCTTTTATAAGAGGAGAGGAGGGGCACTCTTGGAAAGTAAGAAAATGTTACATTATTATACAATGATTTTCGGATTCCAAAGGTCCCACACGTATATAATTCGAGGATAAGGTGATAAGGGTTCTAAATATCCTCATCCAATAGATTTTTGACAAGTTCAAGCCTTAGATTTTACATTATCCTTTCATTTTATTTAAATCGTTAATTAATGAGGTAATCGTTGCATCATCATGGTGTCATAAATAATTTAATTTATTTAATGTCTAAAAATTATAAAAAAATATCATAATGTAGGAAATATTTTTAGCTTTCTAATGAATATTTATAGTCAAACATATGACTATATAAACCCATTTAAAAATTGTTTTAGTAAAAAAACTCTTGTTTGTGACCTTTTTATTTTAACATTAAATAAAAAGTTATTTATGTCCTTTTCCTAACAAAGTGGCTCCATGGGGTCCCCAAGTTGACCCATGGATTGTCTTGGTCTGCCATGACACATACAATAGGGGTAGGACGAGTGTAAAGGTATTTTCATATTTTTATAATATCATTTTTACCTTAAATTTCACTAATTACCTTTAATCGCGATTAATTAAACTTAAAAGTTACTATTCACCAAAAAATTATTATAATTCCATTGAACAACATTTTACTTACTAATGACAACCATGTATTTCGGATTTTTGAAAATCAAATCACAGAAGTGGTAATATTTCATTTAAACGAAAAATCAGTTAGTTAACTACCACTTAGTGGTTTCACTATTCATCAAAATTTGAAGTTTTTCAGAACAATGACAAAATTTCATCCTAAGCTATAATTGATATTCTGAATTCAAAAATGATGTCTATTTTATTAAATTCCAAACATATACGTTGAATTAATTAATTTTATAATTAATTCCTGCTGTCACAACAAATAGCGTGTTTTTAAGAAACAATATATATCAAAAGATTGACAATTGTTTATGTCCAATTTCAAAGTGAAATTAATTCTAATGAAAACCATTGGATAAAATGGTAAAAATATATTCTAATTATACTTTAAAACTACTCAATAGTATAATTTATCACTATAAATTATTTTGATTAAAAAGTTGTTTTAAGTATTTTTCACTATTCATAAAAATTTTGAAGTTATTAGAAAAATACCAAAAATTCAACATAGGATAATTTCGATATTACGAATCCAAAAATGAAGTCCATTTTGAAATGTAAAATATATATATAATTTAAAATAGTGGGTATTACAATTCATAACGGCTACTTTTATTGGTTGCGGTGTGTTAGAACTCAAAGCTGCGTACAACACACGCTACTGTATTATTCAAAGAGATGTGTACCGTGGAAGCATGGGGTGTTACACCAAGTGCCATTCCTAAAACAAATTATAATTTTGCAGGCAAAATCGAATCATGGAAACAAGGAAATGCTAAAAGAAACAGGTGGCAATAGAATCTGAAAGAACAAGTATAACTAAAATTAAACAAGAAAATCAAAGGAAACCCATGGGTTATCCTAAACATCCCTATAAGACCCCTAGACGTACATGGTCTCGGAACCACCTGCTGGTGTATGGTGAATCTCCTAAGTTTATAACCAATTGTCTGCCTTAAACTGACAAATCCAGTGGCGAAGCCCACTTATCCTAACAAAAAATCCCGGGGGTACCAACCTGTATAATCGGGGATGGTCAGCAACAATCACTCGATCATCTAAAATATTCCCAAGAACCCATGGTGGTAATAATAATAATGTGTAGTTAGTAAGGCCCTTTCACGCGTGACTCATCTCACTGCTCTTTCCTTCCCCTAACACGGATTCTTCCTATACATTGACCCATAAAGGGTTACACTAGATAGGAGAGCCTCCAATACACATTCAGTCATCTCACTTTAACAAATTTCTAACTGGGCCATCATGCCATGCAAAACATTAAAACCATTTGAAACCTTTTCTCAAAATACTAAAGTTGTTAAATGGGCATACAGTAATCAAAAAATCATCATTTCAAAGAGTCAACACAAACATTACATTAAATATAAAAGTTCAAAACGGGCCGTCATGACACATCCATGTCTTAATCGTTATTCTAAAAAAATTTAAAGTTTCAACCAGGAACACACAATTTCCCAAAACAGACCATTCTAATAGTTAACACAACTCCACCCATAATTCATAAGATCCAAATGGGACTTTAAGACCAATGTCTCAAATGAATTTTTAATAAAATGTTTCAAACTCTAATTGAAAAACGCACAATCTTGTGAAATGGGAAAATGGACCCTTAATAATCACATTCATTGAAACAGACACTAAAGTCTTAACAAACACACCCTTTGAAACTACATTTCAAATTTTCATAAATGCCACATAAAGAACCAAACCTTAATTAAGAAACAAAATCTATTCAGAAAACTAATGTTTTATGAAAAAATTATTTTGAAGGTTCCATCTTCATTTGAGGGCACATCCATGTGTGCACCTAGTGAACCCATGGAAGTTCCCACATCCAATGGAACGAGAACAACAAAAATGACATTTCCAAACCATTTCCACAAGAACACAATTTTCCTTGAAATCAAAACCAACAATTTTCAAAATTAAGGGAACACAAAACAATCCCCCTTAAATCCATGAACCCCTTTTTAAAATATTTTTAACAAAATTTCCAAGATACAACATTTTCAAACCAAACACGCCAAGCCTGAAGTAAAATTGACCCGAATATCTCAAAATTCACTTATTTTCGGAAAATAATAAACCAGTGAAACCTACCAAACAATTCATAAAAAATTATTTAAACAGACAAAATGAATCATAAACAATTATATAATCAACCCAACCAATTTATTAGAATTTTTTTTAATCCAGTCAAATAGTTTATAAGAAATTCAATAAAAAGATCAAAAAAATTGCACAAACCAAAAAAACCATGACAGACTATTGAAGAGTGTCAGTAAGGTTCGTGTCATGTTCAATAGACTACTAATACAACTTTTGACATTAAAAGAACACAATTTCCACAAACACATAAAATTATAATCAGATTGTAATGCTTTAAAATATTTTTGACAGAACCAAATAGCTTGGAAAGAGTATAGAAGAATAAAAAGTATATTATGAAGGTGAAAATCACATTAAATATTTAATTAAAAAGATCAAGCATTAAATTGGATTAATCGAAAAAAGTGGATTTTCCTACCTCAACGGTGTGATAACATGATGTTTCTTTTGCAGACGGTGGAACTGATCCTCAAGAACCCCTCACACACCTTAAAACAATAATAAAAACGCACTACATATAACTTGGACACTAAGGATCAATTAATTTTAAGAAAAACACAACTAAAATGAAGAACGCACCGCAAGGTGAAGTCCGCGCGCCGGTGGGGAGGCAGAAGTGTTGCGAAGGGGGGTTTGGATGAGGATAGGTCGCTGGAGCGGTGGGGTGCAGGTGTGTGGAGGTCGGAGCTCCGACAAAGAGGCTTGACCGGAGTGGTTTCTGGCCGGAGCTGGAGTGTCGGGCTGTAGGTGGTCAGAGCAGCAGTCTGCGGGTGGTTGCTGTGTGAGTTGGAGGGTGTGGGGTCCCGGCGGGTGGAAGGGAGGCCGAGAGGTGGCTGGACGGAAGTGGTCCGGAGGGAGCCTGGCAGTCCATGGGTGGCCGATCAGGTGTGATGAGAGGGCGCCAGCAAAAAGCTGCGGAGGCTAGGGCACGTGTTGGTGGCCATTTCGGGATCAGTAGTGGGCACCGTCAGAGAGCTGCGGAGAAGGGGTTGGATGGGGGGGGGGGGGGCAGGTTTGTGCAGGGAACGAGGAAAGGAGTGCGGGCCGTAGTGTATAACAGGAAAAATGGGAGGGGGGATTCAGGTATACAGGTAGATTAGGGTTTCATGTTTTTTTATAATAATAATTACAACAACAACAACAACAACAATAATAATTATTAAAATAATAAAACCAAGAATAATAATAATAGAAAATGATAATAATAAAAATTAATAACAATAAAAAAATAACAACAATAAAAATACCTTGGTAATAATAATAATATTATTAATCAAATTAAAACATTATTATAATTACAGTTTAAAAATTTAACCCACTTTAATTACATAAATTTTATATTTATTTTAATCATTAAAAATTTACGCTGGTACCCGAGCCGACTGTGTGGATATCAGCCATTGTGTGGTGACTGTGCACGGGTCCGAAACCCACTAAAAATTTTAAACGAAAAAAAAATCCGAGACCTATCCTGGATTTTGGCGCCAAAACCTGGAGCCAACAATTAATAAAAATAAAAATAAAAATTAATTTAAAATGTTGGGGTGTGACACCTTCTGATCAGAAGTAGTGACGCATTCAATTATTCTATAGTTTAAAATTATTTCCATCAAATATCAGAATTCATTTATGATTCAACACCTCCTTTTTGAGACAGAACCACTAACTTTCAACCTTTCCTTATGATACTAATGTTTTAGGTATATAAGGTCGAATACCCTTATAGGGGGTAAATCAGGGTATGACAGATTAAAACTTCTACCCCTTTAGATATTGTTTTTTAGTTAAACAAAATTAAACTCTCTCTACCTCCCATAGTAATATATGAACAAATATAAAATCATGCACATGACGTAGTGATTTTTACTTGGTTCACCCTAACTGGGCTACCTCTAAGTAGCATACAACGACGATGTGACGATATACGAAATTTATTAAGATTTGCTGCCAATAATGAGTACAATGTTTGGGCTATATCTTTTATGCCCAGGCTCACTGCCTTTACATGGTTTAGGGTCTACTCACTAAATCCCCAAGGGTCACCCCTTATACCTCGTTCTCTGGCTCACTACCGGTGGAAAGGGTCACTGTTTTCCTCTTCCTGTACTCACTACTGCTTGAAAATAAATCCACACATAGTTTATAGACTTGTAGGTCAATCAATGTTTATGGACATGTGGGTCCCTTCATTTTCATGAATTTCTGCATCCTAAACTATAGGAATATGCACAGTTGAATTTCCTTTTTCACCTACAGATTAAGTCCACCTTCCTGAGTATTTCTATGTGCTGGAAAATAATATCACAAACTGATTTGAAGCTTTCTCAAGAATCCTTGTTAAAATCACTAACCACCTTCATCTCACATGTACCGAATTCCAGGTTTGGTATGCATAACACCTCTTTCACATACCACTTCCGCTTCTGCGAACCTCCCATCATCCGCCGACTGCCTCCGCCTTCGCTATCACATACTGCCTCCACATACAGACTTTGTGAACCTCTTATGTAAATAAACCCTTGTCCACAAGCTGTTCACTGTTCAAAGACTGCCTTCACAAAACAACTACATTCCATTCCTTCTTCCTCCTTTTACCGTGTCCTATGCAGGTTATAGTTCTCTACAAAAACCATCCGCATAATTTCTTCTATGTGAACCACTTCAGCTTTCATAGAATTCTACCTCTCGAACTTCCTTCATACTTTGCCGAATTCTTAGAGAAAAAATATGTTCTCTAATGATATGTGGTCTCAACTCTAATAAGTGGGATTAACGATTCTTATTTAGCAAAAGATATCCACAATATCCGCTAATCCTAGATTTACTGAATCTTCGATTTGGTACAACCTCCACCGCATACCGATCCTCCTACCGCCACGAACCAAAAGCCTTCCTATGAACCATTTCTCATCTACGGTATGCGTACTTCCTTTTCTTCTCCATGGTCAATCTCCATCACTGATGAAAATATATCCACATACCACATCACCTTCTACCATGAACCATTCTTGGCTTTTCAAATCGTACCCGCGTACCGTTCCCACTGCCCGGTACATGGCCACATACCCTTCCCAAACATGGTACATGATCCATGTCAAGAGCTCCATATTTCTCATCATTTTCCTATTTCTTTCACCGCTATTCTCACTGTTCAGTCCTATGAATAAATCCTTACATTTACAAACACAAATTCATGATTTTGAGGCCCCAAAATTTGGCAAACACTTGGAAACTGCGCCACCTTAAAAACCTTTCTTCGTGAAACACCATCCATACTCATTCATGGTCATCTGGCATTGTCAACAAACACCGTCACACCTAAAACAGACCAAGTGGACACATCAAAGGATTTTTTCCCAACAATATCCCCCTTTGGGTTTGTTGACAACTTTTCTCATAACAATTCTTCACATTTTGTTACCTCATTAAAACTCTTTCCATCTTCATCCACCATTAACTTTATGCGATTAAGATAACAATCACAGATTTACTCAACATATACTCTAAGCCCACATGAGCTAGACTCGATGTGAGAAACAAGAGTATAATGAAAAGTTCATCAATGAATCACTTCATTTCTAATCATCAATTTTTGATACCGTACTATTACCAATAAGCTACTTTTATTAGGAACCTATGTTGTCTGGATATATAATATTTTATCGATCACTTAAAGCATCATAAGATTTAATTCTCCCCCTATATTATAGCTCTTCCAAACATCTTCAACTCAACTTCAACTCCCCCTATATCACTCCTCCACTTAATAGCTTCTCCCCGTGTCTTTTCTCCCCCTATAATAATCACACCTTATTCCCTTTTTCAATGAACATGAAGGACAATTCATGTTTGTCTACGACATGGTAAAGAACACATATCAACATATTAGGGAAAAACACATCATACCCAGTTAAAGGGGGACCTACTTCCACACTTTGTCAAGTGAGTGAGGTGAATTGGACTCCCAGATCTAGTTGATGCCTTTTTAATTCTTCTTTGGGTAATTCCTTTTTCAGAATGTTCGAAACTTTTTATTCTGCAGTCACATAATCCACCATCAACAGCCCTTACACCACCTTATCCTTGATAAAATGATATTTTATATTAATGTGATTTTTCCTTGGGTGACGGATTGGATTATTGATAATATTTATAGCACTTGAATTATCACAATAGATTCAGATTGGATATTTCACTTCAATTCCTATATCTTTGTGTTTTTTCTTTATCCACAATAGTTAAATGCAAGTTTGAGTAGTCACAATGTATTCAGATTCTGTATTTCTCAATGAAATGCAATCTTCTTTCTTGATTAACCAAGAAACACAAAATCCTACAAGATAAAAGGAACCTCCTGGTTTTTATTTTCTATCATCTGTTGAACTGGCCTAATCAACATCTGTATATACCAATTACTCTAGATGAGATTTGTCATTCTGCATTAGGCCAAAATTCACTGTGTCCTTGATATACCAAATAATTCTATTTACTGCAATCATGTGAATCTCCTTGGGATTTATTTGATACCTTGTTTCTTAGTATGTGGAAAATATAATATCAGGAATTTTCGTTGTCAGGTACAAAATACTTCCAATGATTTTCCTATATTCTCTGGTATTGACTGCCTTGCCTTCATCATCTCGTGATAGTTTTATCTGGGTATTAACCGAGGTGATCATCTCTTTGGAATTATCCATTCTATACCTTCTCAAAACCTCTTGGGTATTTTTATATTGAGAAATAAATGTTTCATTTCTTCCTTACATCACCTGTAAGCCTAGGAAAAACACCATCTCACCAATCCTCGACATTTCAAACTGACTTTTTAGGTATTGAGAAAACTATCTGCATTGAGCTTCATCTGATCAACAAAAGATTATTCCATCAACATTAACCAGAACCATCATCATTTGACTACTATCATTATTGAAATATAGATTTTAATCAACTCAACCATGATGGAAATCAAGCATCTTTGAAAACTGATCAAGCCTTGAATACCATACTCTTGGTGCTTGTTTCAAGTAATATAAAGCCTTCTTTAGCCAAAAAAATATGTTCTCATCTTCATGAATGATAAAAACTTTTGGTTTCTCATTGTAGACTTATTTCTAAAAAAATCCATTCATAAATTCCAAATTAATATCTAGCTAGAAAACATTAAACTTTCATTGCACCATTATGGCCAAGAATAATATGATTATTTCTAGCCTTGCAACAAGTACAAATGTCTCATTAACATCAATACCCTCTATTTGAGAGTTCCCTTTTCACACCAGGTGTTATTTTTTTTGAATCACAACACCATATTCCTTCATTTTGTGGTGAAAGACCCATTTTTTCCCTATGAAATTCTTGTCTTCTCACCTCGAAACAATTTCCCATATCTGATTCTTCTCAATTTGGTAAAGATATTCATTCATTGCCTGCACCCAATTATCATCTCCAACTACTTCATCAAATAATTAAGATCAGCTTGGGATAAGTATGATGCTTTCTATAGAGAATTCATCCTCTTTGTCTGCATTGGTGATGTCTGATCACCAATTAGGTTTTGGCTATCAATTTCATCTCTCCTCACTGGTCTCTAGGAAGACACTGATTTATTCTCATCAACTGATTCTTCTTCTGAATTAGCCTCTAGATCTGGAGCGTCTATTGACCTACTCATCTCTTACTCACTGTCCTCCTAAGTCTGATCATTTATCCGCTGAAGATTCTGTTCATTCTCTACTATATTCATATCAGGACTTTCAACATTCTTTTCTAGACTCTTATTGAATTATTTATAGGATTTGATCTTATTTGAGTAGAAAAGAAATATTCCTTCATATCCACTAGATTCAAACTTCCTATGTTTATCTTTATTGAAAATGAAACACTTAATTTCGAAAATTTGGAAGTATTTCAATGATGGGTTCTTTTTATACCATATCTCATATAGAGTCTTATCTTTTTTTGGGAACAATAATGCTCTATTTGATGTGTAGACTGCTATCATCACAACTTCTTTCCAAAACATATCAGGAAGATCTTTATCAATGAAAATTGTTATATGCATGTTGTTCACAATTCGATTTCTTCTCTCAACTACTCCATTTTTCTATGCAGTTCTTACTGCTGAAACTGATACCTTATCCCATGTTTCTCGAGATAATCCTCCACTTTTCTATTTTTAAAATTTGTTCCATTATCTATTCAAATCATCCAGATTTTTTGACCAAAAATCATTTCACATTCCTGTTGATATCTTGTAATGCGTCTTAACACTTTAGATTGGTTGGTTATTATTGAATCCCAAGACATTCTACTATAGTTATCAATGAATGGAACATAATATCTTCTACCATCAATAGACCTTTGGGAAATTGGCCCACACACAACAATAAGCACCAACTCAAGTAATCTTATAGACTTTTTTGTCTTTGGTTTATATGTCTTTCAAATGATATTCCCTTGTCGGAATGAATCACATGTATGAGTACGATCATGTGATAATATAGGGATATTTTGAGCCATATCACATTTTACTAGATCTTTTAAGGATGCTTGGCTTATATGGCCAAGATGCTTATTCCATAACTTGTTTTTTTTTCATCCTTGGACATAAATCACATATCTTCTTATCCACTCATGAGTTAGATATTCCATTTTTTATGCTTTACCCACAACACAACAACACCATCCTATGCTTTGATGATACATTATTTATTAAAAAAACTTATCGCATGTTCTGGGTCACACAATTGACTAACACTAAGCAAGTTGTGACTAATCCCTTCAACAACCAAGACATCTACTCATCTCATGTATTTTCCTCTAAACATGGATTTTCCTGAACCAATAATTTTCAATCCCTCATCATTACCAAATATTACAATACCTTCTTTATGATACCATATTTTGGTCACTAGATCCTTATTTCCCTTTATATTGGAAGTGCATCCACTATCAACATTCAATATCCCACTGTGATCTAATGCCTTTAATGCAATTTCTGAAACTATTACCTACTCTTCCCTTTTATTTTTGACCCATGTATCTGATTTCATCTCCATCATGGAATGAAAATCTAGATCATTCCTATTATATGGAATACCAGCTTCAACCTCCAGAGAGGCAAATTGATTATTATTTTTCATCTCACTTGAAGATACATTTGGCTGCTTCTTATGAACAAATTTAGTCTGCCTCAGCACAATCCTCTACACTATCGATGTGAAATATCTTTCAATATATCAAATTCCTTTACACATGAAACAATGACCATCAAATGATGAATTGTAATTTTGAGCTTTGTACGACCACCTTTATTGGTCTTTTTCCCTTTGGTACCTCTTTGTTATAGACCATACATTTTGAGAGTGTCCCATATTACCACAACAATAGCATATTATGTTAGGTACATTTCTATGTGGAAATGATGCACCAATAGTTGTCCCTTGGCTTCTATGAGTCTTATGATTCTGATTTATACCAAAATCAAAATTTGATCTTGTATTGGGTGCTTGTGTTCTAACATGAACCATAATAACATTTTTTTAGATCAATCCATATACCATCCTTATCATTCAGAGTTGATTTGTGCTTATGTTCTACTCGACTGATCTACTTAAATTTCATCTTCTCTGTTACTTGTATACACTTCTTTCCTGATGGCAAATGGGAGTTAACTATTTCTCTTGATCATTAATTCTTTGTCGTAGACCGACGACTTCCTCTTCTATTTCTTCTATATGTTTTTTTTGATCCTTTCCTATTTGAGTCAAACTATCGATTTCTATTTTCTATTATTTAATTTTTAGTTTTCACTCTATCACCTTTTCTGATCTTTCTGGCATTGAAGACCTCATATTTTCAATTTCGTCATTTAGCTAATAATTCTATTATACCTATTGTTTCATACAGAGTGTGGTATCACAAAAAAATTTGTTAGCTTTATTTGTTTTGGGTCTCAAAATATCTACCTCTTCAATGGAAGGTTTTAATTTATCTTGAAGATCAACCCTTGCTTCAATTTATCCTTCTTCATTGTCACTTTCTTCTCTTGTTAATTAATTTCTGACAAATTCCAATAAAGCATATATTTTATGATCCTTGCAGTCCTCCAAATCTTCTACCTCAGATTCTTCTAAACATTCATCTTCTTTTGAAAACAGATTCTTATTTTTGAAGAACTTTCCCCTAGTACATGTCCTCCATTTCTAATTTGATGAATACTTATTTTGGGGTAATTTTATCATTTTATTTATTTTCATCATAAAACATCTTAGGATACTTTTCTATAGAATTCCCAATATTTCTATATATAAAGCATGCAAATAAATGTTTACCTTTGAACATTCCTTTTCTCCTTTATATATTAGAGGAGAAATATGACAATACATCATCAATATTTTCCTCCTCAGGACTATCTTCAACAAATAGATTCTTCATGGCCTTGAATTCCACTTCCTTAGACTTCCCCTTTTCCACTACATTTTTATCATCATTTCTCATTTCATATGCTACAGGGATACTATGTAGGTTATCTAGTGTCATCTCTTTCGGGTCTTTGTCTTCCAACACTGAAACTTTTGGATTGAACCGCATTGGATGTTTCCTCAAGATACATTTCACAATATTTATATCTTCAATTACTTCTCCAAGATCCTATATGTCTTCCACAATAATATTTATCATCTCAAATAATGAATCATTAGTATCATTGGGATTCATTATAATATCCTCTTACATGTTACATAGAACCTGCAGCTTTTCTTCTCAGACATTTGTGTCACCCTCATAAAGGTTCAATAATTTATCCCGAGTTACATGTGATTTTTTACAGGACATCACCTTCGTATAAATTTCATTTTATAGGGCTCCCCCAAAATCATTGATCCCTTAATAATCATCATCCAATTCTCTTCTTTAATCTTCTAATAAAGAACCACTATTAATGTCAGTTAATATTCCATACATAGCTGCTGTGAAGGCATCCATCCCTACTGATCAAAAGTATTTATGCGTTAAATTCTTCTATAGTTGAAAATTATTTCCATCAAAGATTGGAATTCCTTTATTATTGATGACCTCCATTTTTTTGAATGGGAACCACTGACTTTAAACCTTTCCCTCTGATACCAATTGTTAGGTCGACAAGGTTGAATACCCGGAGTGGGGTGAATCAAGGTATGTCAGTATAAACCTTCTACCCATTTAGATATTATTTAGTTGTTAAACAATACTTAATTCTCTATGATTCCCATAGAAATATATGAAGAGATATGAAATCATGCACAAGACATAGTGATTTCTACTTAAATAACTATAATTGGGCTATGTTCAAGGATTATAAATCATCGATGTGCTGATGTACCAAATTCAATAAGGCTCACTACCAATAATGAGTACAATGTTCAGGATAGATTTTATATTC
Organism: Viscum album; assembly: GCA_963277665.1. Classification (NCBI taxonomy): domain Eukaryota; kingdom Viridiplantae; phylum Streptophyta; class Magnoliopsida; order Santalales; family Viscaceae; genus Viscum; species Viscum album. The sequence goes on along the minus strand of OY728138.1, from coordinate 958,130,690 downwards.
ATAGGATAACTGCCTTTACAAGGTTTCGGGTTTGATCAATGCAGCCCCAAGGGTCACTCCCTATGCCTCTTTCTCTGGCACACTACTAGTGGAAAGGGTAACTGTCTTTCACTTATTGCACTAACTGCTCTGGGAAAGGAATCTATACACTGTTTATATAATTGTTTGTCAATCACAGTTTATGGACAAGTGGGTCCCATAATTTCCATGAATTACTGCACCCTCAACTATAGGTAGATGAACTATTGAAGTTCCTTTTTCACCCATATATGAAGTCCAAATTCTCGAGCACTTCTTTGTACTAGAAAATACTTTCACAAACTGATTTTAAGCTTTTGAAATATTCTTTATGTAAATCACAAACCAAAAATTTGTCTTGCGTACTGAGTATCAGGTTCGGTACGTGGAACACCTCCTTCATGTACCACTTCCTCTTCTACGAACCTCCCTTTGTCTGTCGACTGCCTCTGCCTTTGCAACTATATACTGCCTCTGTGTACCGACAACATAAACCTCTTCTGTGAATCAACCATTGTCTTCGAATTGTTCTCTATTCGTAGAATGACTTTGCAAACTGCCTACATATCATGCCTTCTTCCACATCATATTGTATCCTATGAGAGTTATAGTTCTTTGCAAAAACCTTCGGTGGAATTTCTTCCACGTGAATCTCTTCATGCTCCGCGGAATTCTCCCTCTCATTCATCCTTCAAACATCTCTGAATTACCAAAGAAGAAATATGTTCTCTAATGATATTAAATCTCACCTCTAATCGGTGGTACTAGTGATTCTTATATAGGAAGAGTTATCCGCAATATCTGATAATCATATATTTACCAAATCTTCGATTCAGTACAACCTCCACTGCATACCGATCCTCATACCACTGCAAACCCAAAGCCTTCCTGCATACCTTTCTTCATCTGTAGTCTGTGTACTTCTTTTTATCTTATGCGATCGATCTCCACTGTTGATGAAAAGCCATATCTGTACCACATCGCCTTCCATTGTGAACCATTTACAGTTTCCAGAACCACACCGGCGTACTGTTTCTACTACCTGGTATGCGGCCGCATACCCTTACTGGACATGGTATGCAATCAATTTCCATGGTTCCATATTTCATGTCCTTTTACGATTTTGTTCGCCGCACTTCACACTGTTTATTCCTATAAATAAATCCATATATTTCCAAACACAAATTCCCAATTTGGAGGCCTAAAATTTTGGAAAGCAATGGGAAACTATTCCATCTTAAAAACTTGTCTTTGGTAAACACCATCCATTCTCATTAGTGATCATCTGGATTTTTCAACAAACTCAATCTCACAAAAAACACACCAAGAGGACACATCGAGGGATTTTTTCCCAATAATTACCTTTTTCATCTGCTTGGTCTGAACAACCACACCAAATATCATAAAAACATTTTTTGATAGTGATGTGATAAGAGGGGCATAAGGGTAATCTTGGATAATATAATTATCCCATAAGTGTAACGACCTGACCCCAGTTTCCCAGAGCTTGTGCCTTAATACATTACATTGGCATGATTAAAAAAAGTCATATCTCAAAGGAAAAGGTAGTTTAGAAAATTTGAAAATACAGATACATACATGAGTTCAACATTACAACTTTAAATGAAAATAATATTAAATTTACATTGGGAATATCTCCCACTCTAATATTATCCCAACAATTCAATCATAATATATATCTTTTTGTCCTGGGAGAAATGAAACATAAGAAGAGGTAAGCTCAGATGATCAGTAAGGGTAAAAAATATAGTATAATATATCATAAACATAAACATTAGGCATGTTGAATAATTGAAAACACATGCCCTTAAAAATAATAAACTTAAACACATTATGGTAGGAATATGAGATGAGTAAACATTCCAGAATAAAACCTAATAATGGGTATTCTACTAGTCAAATAAACACATGACCAAATGGCCCAAAGGCCTTATTTATTATTTTTATTATGGATAATCCCCCTTTTAAGGGTTTAAGGGAACTCATACATGACTCGTAGGCCCTATGCATAAGGCCCAACATACCCGCAATACATGACCCGAAGGCCCATAGGCATACCATGCCCAATACTTGACCTGTAGGCCCAGCCCACTTGAACTGCCTCTCCCTAGATTTCTGCGTCATTGATCACCTAGCTCCCCATCTTGAATTTCTGATTGTCTAGCATTGCCCCGTACAAAGCTGCAAGGTGCCTGGTCCCGATGGCAGATACCATACCCTCTCATTCTTCCAATCTAGTTAGATCTTCATCTGGTGGTTGCTACTTTTTTTGCTCTGATCCTCTTCTTGGGTCTGTTCTTTGTGAACTGGGCTACTCCATGGTCTACGTGGCCTGAAGGCCCTGAGGCCCGAAGGCCTTTGATGACCCAAAGGTCCTGGAGACCCGTAGGCCCAAACCGGTGGCCCGAAGGCCCAAATCGGGTGAATAGTTCTGGCTGCTACAATACCAAACAGTAACTGCTATAGTACTGCTACAGTACCCCAGAAATTCGCCTCCACCCGGTTTTGAACCCGGGTCTCTTGGATGCCAAGCAGGAGCCCTTACCACTCGGGTACGAGCTCGTTGCTAAACACATGAAATATGAATTTCTAGCTTCATACTAAGGGAAATTAATATTCCATACATTCTGAATCATACCATTAAGGCCTCATACAAGACATCTAAAAATTATTTAGGCCTTTTCCAAAACCATATGTAAAAAATGGGCAAGGCCTTAGCCATGTCCATATCTATTTGTCTCGTGAGACCTACCGATGCATCGAAGGGCTATAACAAGCCACAAACTTCACATAATAGGTTAAATTAATTTATCTTATAAATAGGGATAAACATAAACAATATATACATTCAAATTTAAACTAACATATGAAATGTAAATAACATTCCAAAAACATTAATCATAAACACTAACCATTCAGAGTAATTTGGTGAATGGTATTATGAAATAATTTGCCCCATAAAACTAATCAGAAACCATTAAATGAAATATGGGGGTTGAGATCATAAAAAATTAACCCCATTTAAACATAATAATCAACAATAGTGTTGAAATAGGTGAAATTACGCATATAAAATCATTTAACAATTTTTGAGATAAATACCCTTTACTTTGAAAAGAAGAGTCCTTTTGGAAAACGATTTGTATAAAGAAAGAAATGAATTAAAGTAGTTTTATCAAAATAAAATGTGTACTTTTACAAAAATAATTGTGGCTAAAAACATATAATAGAGTTCCCAAGAAAATAGGTGAAAATTTGATAAATTCCCTTCAATCGGGCTTGTATTTTAGAAAGAATATTTAATATTCTTTTCAAAAGGTGTAACTCCTCATAAAATAAATAAGGATTATGGTTGGTAAATATATATATAATACTCATACATAATTTATGATAAGTACATAATAATACATAATAATTTCATTGAGGTAAGTAGACAATAATAGTAACCCGAATGAAAGTGGAGGTTCGGGTGGAAAACCCTTACCTTAAGCATGAAGGTATTCCTCACTTAATCTTAATGACCTGAATAATAAAATTTAGGTTCATAAAATAATAACTCCAGAAACTCAACTACATTTAATTGAATTATTATAACCTTATTATGTTCATTCATGTCCTTTTTATGGGTTAAGAGATTCAATTTCATTGTTTGGGAGTATTTTCTTCCTTGGTTTTCATGATTCATTTACTTATATTCATGTACGGATAAACATGTAAATGAGAATGGTTGTACAGAATTGAATATATATGTGATTATTTAAAATCCATAAGATTATATATTTATAAAATTCATTTGGTTATTTTTATTTAATATTAATCATTATATAAAACTTTAATGATAATTGTTTGGGTTATTTGGTTATTTTTGATCACAACGAACTCATTTTGATCTATAAATTAATACCATTTGTAAAAAATGATAAAATAAAATTAAATTCGATATATTAAATATATAATAATCGGGTGTTACCATAAAAATTGTTTGATTACCATAATATAATATTTTAATATAAATTGAAAACTTGTCGTCCTTGAATTTGATAAATTAACACTTCTCGGATGGTGTTTTCATTTATTGTATAAAAAAAGGGAAAGGAGAGATGCTGATGAATTACTCCATTATCATAACAAAATTATATTACATTTAACTTACTAGATTTATCATAAAATATATATGAGGAGATGTGAGGAAATAAAACTAAAAGAAAGGAACTCTAAATAAAAGAAATAAGAAGAGGAATTTACCTCTTGAAGTTATCTTCCTTGAGAGCCTATTTAGGGTAGAGGTTTTCATATTTTTATGAGACCAAGTGATTTTGAATGTGGGCAAGGATATTAAAAGAATATTTGGATAGAATTTGGTCATGACACAAGGCATGAGTGGAGTGAAGAGAATAGGGATTCGGGGTGGGGTGTTGTAGTGGAGGAGAGTGATTTGTGATTATCTTAATAATTATTTTATTATTTTGCTCAAAAAATTAAATAGCATTGATTATTGTGAAAAATAATAGTAATATGTTAATTTATGTTCTAACTAATGGTTTCATACATCATCCATGATGCAAGTAATAGTGTATTTAACCTATAATGTATATATACGGTAAATTACTGTATTTCACTATAGACTAAAATTTCAAATATTTCAGAAAAAATAAAAAAAATCACCATATCCATTTTTGATGTGTAGAATCCAAAATGAAATCAATTTTATCAAAATAATTTTCTAAATATGAGAAATTTAAGTTTTAATTAAAATCATTATTTAATTGAAAAATATAGTTTTAAAACCAAAACTGATTTTACAATACCCTGAAAAAATAGCCACAGTAATATTAAACTATTCTAAAATCACAGGGCATCAAAATATGTATTTAGGAACCCAGTTTATGAAAATAATATCATTTATTAATTTTAAATTTTAATTAAATATGTATCAATTATAATAATACGAATACTTAATTACTAATTTATAAAATATTCTACTTTATTTAAAATGTGTAGAAATTTTATTTATACAATCATGAGTGAGTTTACTATTCATAAGGGTCATATTAATTTTCATAAGGGTACATTACTATACATAAAAGTAAATTACTATTCGCCAAAATTTAAGTTGATTCTATCAGACTCAAAATATCACCCTAAACACAATTGTGTATGTCAGTTTTTTGAAATACAAATCATAGAAGTGGAAAATTATGCTTATTGGATAGGTAATAATAATTTTTGTTTTGTATAGACATAGTGTTTCATGCATTCAATATTAAATTTATTTTCAAATCCTTAGGGTGTCACATTATCTCCTCCTTAAAAACATTTCATCCTTGAAATTCACATGAGGTTACGTCATAAAAAGATTTGGGTATTTCATCATCATAAGATCCTCAGGCTCCAATGTTGCCTCTTCAATTTTTTAATTTTTTCCAAGTATCTTTACTAATCTTGTTTTCAGATTCCCTAGAACCTATTCCTTAGTTTCTGAAATCCATATAGTCTCTTCACATTAAGATAATTCATGTTTCAATTATATAACTTTAGAAGTGAGGCATACATTGGATCTGGAATTTATTTTCTCAACAATGAGACATAGAACACATTGTGTACATTAGACATTCTAGGTGGTGTAGCCAACAAATATGAAACCACTCAAATTCTCTCTAGGATTTCAAAAGGTCCAACCTACCTAGGGTTCAGTTTCCCTTTCTTCACAAATCAAATAACACCCTTCCCTAGAGATACCTTCAAGAAAACATGATCTCTTACTTGACATTCCAAATCATTCCTTCGATTATCAACATTTCTCTTTTTCCTACATTGAGATGATTTGATATGGGTTTGAATATTCTTTACCTTTTTTTGTTTCCTCTACAAGCTTTGGTCCCACAATCTTCTATTATCCAACTTAATCCCAACATGTTGGTGTATGACATCTCTTTCAGTACAATGCTTCATATGGGGAAATTTGAATAATTAAATGGAAACTATTTTTGTAATAAAACTCCACTAAATGTAAATATAGATCCCACATAACTTTAAAGTCAAGTGAAAATGATTTCAACATGTCCTCTAAGGTTTGGATTGTCCTCTCTGATTTCCCATTAGCTTGAGTGTGATAAGAAGTACTCAATCAAAGCTCTGTATGCAAATCTTTTGGAAGACATTTTTGGAATCTCAATGTTAATTGTGGATCAAGATTAGAAAAAATTGAGATCAGTTCCCCATGAAGTATCACAAATTCATTTATATATAGTCGTACAAGGCGTTTTAGTGGAAAATCCTCCCTTATAGCGAAGAAATGAGAATATTTCATAAGTGGATTAATAATTAACTATATTACATCATTTTTTTTTGGTGTTTTTGGTAATCTAGTGAAAAAATCCATGGTGATGTCATCCCATTTCCATATAAGAGTGGATATAGGTTTCATGACTCCTATAGGATTTTATCGTTCGACCTTCGCTTGTTGACAGACAAAACATCTTGATACATAATCTAAAATTTCCCTCTTCATGTTATCCCCCCAGAAATGTTCCTTAAAATCTCTATACATGTTATTACTACCAGGATGTATAAAGAAATTAGAAATATGGGAAACATACAATAACTCCCTTTATTGCTCAAGTATATCTACAACACAAATCCTCTTCCCAAATTTCCAAATTCCATCTTCATATACAAAGTATTACAGCTTCCAACCATTCACAACATTAATTTTTTTTTTGAAGATTCTCTTCATCAGACTGAGAACTTTTAATTATTTCCAATAATGATGGCTGAGAAAAAAATTGAATAAGTAATGATGTTTCACATTCTTTGATAATTCCCATGTCCATCCTTACTATATCCATGAATAAAGTATCCCTTTCAATCCCCATTTTGTTTAACACACCATGATCCTTCCTACTCAATGCATCAGATACCTTATTTTCCTTTCTTGGGTGGTAGTGTACAGAACAATCATAATACTTGAGTAGTTCGATCCATCACCTTTTCCTCATGTTGTGTTCTTTAAGTGAGAAGATATATTTCATACTATTTTAATCCATATATATCTCACATATTTCACAACAAAGACAGTGTATCTATATTTTTAGATCAAAGATCACAATAACTAACTCAAGATCATGAGTAGGATAGTTTTGTTCATTATTTTTAACTACCTTGATACATAGGCAATAACTCTATCATTATGCATAAGGAAACAACCAATTCTTTTCTTTGATGCATCATAATAGATCATAAACCCATCATTACTCAATGGTAGAGTTAGGATCTGAGCATTCAATAATATCCTCTTTAATTATTTGAAACATTCCTCACATTATTTTTTCCATACGAACATAGCCCCTTTATGATTAAGCTTGGTTAATAACTTGGATAATCGGGAAAAGTTCTAAATGAAACATCAATAATAACCTACTAAACCAATAAAACCTCGCACCTGAGTTATGTTCATTGGAGTAGGAAATTCTTCCACAACCTTTTTCATCACAGGATCAAGAGATATTCCATAATTATAGATAATGTGGCCAAGAAAGGAAACAGATTGAAGCCAAAATTCATACTTTCTAAACATCCCATTATTTCATTTATTCTATGAGTCATCAGAATAGTGAACATGTGATTTTCATGATCTTCGTAGATTTTGGAGTATACCAAGATATCATCAATAAATACCACCACAAATTCATAAAGATATTCATTGAAAACTCTATTCATTAGATCTATGAAAATAGAGGGTTCATTAGTCATTCCAAAAGACATTATTGTAAACTGGTAATGCTCATACTTGGTTAGAAATTCTCTCTATGAAATATCTTCCTTCAATACATGAAACTAATGATATCTAGATCAAAGGTCAATCTTTGAAAAATATTGGCCTCCATGAAGTTGATCAAATAAATAATAAATGCATCATAGGGGATACTTGTTGTTTATTGGTATAAAATTGATCTCCCTTTAGTCAATGAACAATTTTATTGATCTATATTTCTTCCCAACAAAAATAATAGTGTATCTCCATGGAAAAACACTAGGGAGAATAAATCATTTTTCACTAAATTCCTCTAGTTGTTTCTTAATTTCAACTAATTTCATAGTGGCCATTATATAAATATTCTTTGATATAGGTCTTGAACCAAGAATTAAATCAATATAAAATTCAACTTCCCATTCTTGATGATGTCCAAGTTAACCCTCTGTAAAAAAATCAATATATTCTTGAAAAATAGGAACATACTCAATTTGAACATTTCTTTCCTCACTTGTAGATATTGAGTTCTCATCCTCTCCAAGAATTGAATTCAGTATAGCTAATGAGGGTGGATCTAGATGAGAATGATATGGTGATGTTTTTTCCCTAATGATAAGGGATTCCACATCATCATCAAAAAATGAAACTTCCCTATATTTTCAATATATTTTCAAATCAAAATTTGAAATCCAATCCATATTAAGGATTATATAAAATTCAATCATGGGTATGATGATAAAATCAGTAGATAAAACACATTAATATTCCATAATGGTGACTTCCTGACACATCTATGTGGTAATGATACTTCCCTTGGGAGTTTTGACTAAAAAATCCATTATTAAATAAAATTGAAAATATATAATTTTCTTAGAAAACTGGTAAGATATAAATCAATGTTTTGATCTATAATCAAATAAATAATTTTCCATGTTTGAGGAATGAATAAAGTACCTTCTGCCAAATCTTTAGAAACTTAAACCTCGGTAGTTGTGACTGCATAAGATTGGAATTAATCCCATGGCCTTTATTGGGAGAAGTTTCATTGACAATTTGGAAATTCATGTGCATAATGTCCCATGTTTTTATAATTATAGAATTGAATATTGTTATATACTTTCTTTCCCTTGCAATCATGATAATGGTGGCCTTTTTCTCTACACATGTAATAAACACCCATTCCCTTTATGCAATTATCAGGGTTTTTCTTCCCATAATTATTATAGGGTTTAAATTCAACCCTTCCCTTATTCCCTATTTCATTATTTCTTTTTATTGATTATTAATCATCCTTATTATACTATTCATTTACTTTAATGTCATAAGACCTAGAGAACTTCTTTTCCATCTTGATAACACATGAGACTATGTCCTCATAAGATGACAAAGTTTGGAATACCAGTACCTATTGGAGGAATGGATTTAGGCCATCAACAATTTAACCAATATTTCTCCTTGGGTTATTTATATAGTCCACAAAATGAATTTATATCCTTTTCAAGTTATATTCATTCTTTTCAACATTATCATCTTCCTTTTACCTCAAATTTAAAATCTGCCTTTCCATATCTGCTCATTGTTCATGAGGAAAGTATTTATCTACGAAAAGTTCCTAAAATTAACTCCATTAAATGTTTTCTATTTATTCCTCCACCATTGTGTTTTGAATTAGTTACCACCATTGGGTTTTGAATTAGTGACCACCATTGCTCAACATCTCTCGACAGATGATAAACATCAATAACATCCTTGTCCCTTTTGTTACTTCCCATAGTGAGAAATATCTTATCTAAGGAACTTATCCACTATTATGTTACAAGTGTAATTTTTTTCTAATTAAATAATGGAGGCCATTGTATTAAAAATTGATATAACTTAGCTCCTCAACTTTTTGGATCCAAATTCTCCAAACAGGTAGGGTTATTATTCAAAACCTAGGTAACTTGTCCTCGTATAGTTATAAGTTTCTCCGCACTAGTCGCATCCCTAGAGCCAACATAATTATCTTGAATAAGAGGGAAATCCCTACATGGAATACGTGAATTCATGATATTTCCATTCCTTCCACTAGATACCTTTTCTAAATAATGGAATACACTAGATTAGGTTTTGAATCATAATGTACTATCTCAACATAGGAAAAATACTTAACATAAATTGAAATCATATGCATGGCTAATCCCATAATCATAAACATGGTTTCATTGAAGAAAAAATTACATTTAAATCCTTTATAATGGCTTGTAAAGAAAATTTGAATTATCCTAAGCATATCCCTCGGGAGTGTCAAACCAAGTGTGAAGTAAGGCATGTTGTCGTGTACCAGGATAACGCAGGTCAAGCTCAAAACTCCTTGTCAGAGTTTTTACTTCTAGGTACATTTGTGCCAGAACCACGTCCACTTGTAGTATCTAGACATGGATGTATTATATATAAATTTCCACATAATCTATTCCTTACCAAAATTATATGATATTATTGTATAATTATGCTAAAATACTATCTTAGAGTTTTTTCTCTAATATAAATTTTCAAAATCTAGTTTTCATGTTCTTTTCAACTAAACTCCCTCTGATACAAACTGTATAGACCTGACCCCCAGTTTCCCGGAGATGATGCCTTAATACATTATATCAGAATGATTACAAGAAATTTGTATCATGAAGGAACAAATAGTTTAGTATATTTGGAAATCCATATATAGACATCAGATCAATATTAAAACTGGAAATGAAAAACAATATAAAAGATCCCTTGGGAACATCCACCACTCTAATATTATCCCAAAACGTCAATCATAACATACCTCTTCATGTCATGGAAGAAATGAAACATAAGAAGAGGTGAGATCATATGCTCAATAAGGGTAAAAAATACAGTGGAAGATATCATAAAAATAAAAATTAGGCATGGTGAATAATTGAAAACACATGCCTTTAAAAATAATAAACTTGAACATATTACAATAGAAATATGAGCTGAGTAAACATTTCCATAATAAAACATAATCATGATTATTCTACTTGTATAATAGCCACATGAACTATAAATTTCTATCTTCATAATAAGGGAAATTCATATTATGAAATTATGAAACCCACCATCAAGGCCTCATCCAAGAAATCTAAAAATTATTAAGTCCTTCGACATATCCATATATAAATAATGGTCAAGGCCTTGGCCATGTATATATCTATTCATCTCACGAGACCTATCGATGCATCGAGGAAACATAGAGGGCCACACATGTCACATAATAAGTCCAATTCATTCATCTTATAAATGAGGAAAAATATAAACAATATATACATTCATATTAAAACTAACATATGAATTGTAAATAACTTTCCTTGAACATTAAACATAATCACAAACCATTCAGAGTAATTTGGTGTATGGTATCAAGAAATAATATCCACCATAAAACTAATCATAAAAATTTCAATATTATATGGTTGATTATATCATAAAATATTAACCCCATTAAAACATAATAATCAATAATAGTGTTGAAATGGGTGAAATTGGGCTTATAAAATCACTGAGCAATTTTTGAGATAAATACCCTTTACTTTGAAAAAAAAGTGTTCTTTTGGAAAAATATTTTTATAAACACAAAATTTAATTAATTTAGTTGTCTCATAATAAAATTTTCTTATTTATGAAAATAATGGTTTTTAAAAACAAATGATAGAGTGACCATGAAAATAGGTGAAATTTTGATAAATCCCCTTGAATTGGGCTTGCATTTCGGAATGAATTTTTAATGTTCCTTTTAAAACATATAAAAGACCATAAAAAAAGAAGGATTATAGATGGTAAACATATATAAAACACTGAAACATAATTTATAAGGATAAAATAATAATAAATAATAATTGTATTGATTTAATTAGATAATAGAAGTAACCCAAATGAAAATGGATGTTCGGGTAGAAAACCATTTCCTTAAGTCTAAAGGTGTTCCTCACTTGATATTAATGACCTGAATAATCAAATTTAGGTTCATAAATTAATGATTATTGAACATTAATTACATTTAATATATTTATTATAACCTTATTAGGTTCATTCATTGCCTTTTTAGGGGTTAATATATTCAATTTCATTGTTTGGGTGCATTTTCATCCTTTGTTTTCATGGATTGATTTACTTACATGCTTGTACGAATAAACATGTACAATGAGAATAGTTGTTCAGAATTCAAGATATATGTGATTATTTAACATACACAAGATTACATAGTTATAAAATTTATTTCATTATTTGATGTGAATGTATCACTCCAAGCTTCCACAATTTTCTTCCTTTTTAAATCATTTGATAGTGTGTGATGTACACAACACTGAGTTCAACCACACCACATCCTATCAAACTAGCTTTTTAAAAAGTGGACATGAATAGTATTAAACAAAATTTTAATTTTATATATCCCATATAATTTTAAAATTCATATTTTTTTCTTAGATATAATATATCGTCAAATTTATTTTTTTAGATAAAAGATGTATTTTTCAAAAATATGTAATTTTTTTCACCTTTTAATGAAGAACCCTTTTTAAATCCAATATTTGATACATTTATATATTAAATTTTATGAAATTAAACTCTTCTTTGGATTAATGACATAAAAATTTATTTTGGATACATTTTTGGTACTTTTCTGATAACTTTTATATTTTGATTAATAGTGAAAAATACTAAATTTTTATTAAAAACAACTTTTTTAATCGAAGTAATTTATTGTGTTAAATTATACATTAGAGTGGTTTTAAATTATAATTAAATTATATTTTTATCATTTAATATATTGTAGGTAATTGGATGTAATTTCACATTTAAATTGGACATCAACACATGTCAATCTTTTGATAGTTTTTACTTCTTAAAAACCCACTTTCCGGTTTTGACAACAAGAAATAATTTTAAATTAATTTTTTCCAATTATATGTTTTGAATTTAGAAAAATTGATTCCATATTTTTAATCATAATTTATGAATTTTTTAAAAAGTTTCTTTTTATTTTTGTACATTATGAATAATAACTTCAAGAATTATTTTTATTTACCATGGTTAAATGGTAAATCAGGTAAATAAGGGAAACAAAAATATTATAATAATATAAAACTACCCTAATCCTATTGGATGATATATTTATAACCATGGGCATCCTTGGGTTGATTTTGGGACCCCATGTATCCACTTGGGTGTGATAATGACATATTATAAGAATTAATTTAAAGTAAATATAAATATAACATAAACATGTATCTTTTTCTAAAAAAAATTTAATTTGAGTTATATAAGTGATATTTTTAACTATAAATATTAATTACAATGATAAAATAATTTCACAAATCATGGTATTTTATTTTTAATTTTAAGAAAATAAATAATTAAATTTCTTTATGACACAATAATGATGGAGTATTTTCATTATTAATGAAAGTGTCAAATAAATGATATGATAAATATTAAAATAATTATAATTTCAAAGTTTTTATGGCATAAAGTAATTTTTTGGATTGAACTAACATATTATTAATGAATTAATTTTATTGGTTCTAAGTAATCAAGTTGTTATGACATTAAAAAATCAATTAATAAATAGTGTCCAAATTGACCCAAATAAGTTTTTAAAACAAATACTATTTTATTTAATGATATATAAATCCTAAAAATATAAGACTCAGAAAAATGACTTATATAATGTTTAAATTTTCATTAATTATACAATTGTGGTTTTCTTGGCATTTTATAGTTACTAAATTAAGCATATAGTATAAAAATACAAGAAGGCATGGTAAGAGTTAAACTGTGTAACTAAGCATTAATTCAAAAAGATAATATTAATTTCATGAAATAAACTTATCTTAAAATTAATTTCTAATAGTATTTGGAAATATAATCATCTTAGACTATAAATAAATTAATATTGTGCTATTAGAAACCGAAATTAATTTTCTAATAAATTAGTATTTCAAGATTTTCCTAAAGTTCCCCTCACCTCTCTTATAAAAGGGCACCTCCCTTTCTCTTTAACTCACTCTTATGAATCCTTTTGGTTCGGCCTAGACCTACCCATTTTTACTTCCAACCTCCCTCTTCTCATCCTAGTGGCCTAACATTGGGCAGAGAGCCATCTTAAGGAGCCCTTTTGTTCAAATCAAAAGGAAACACCCGAAGAAGAGGTAATTGTTTTATCACCTCTTTCAAAGTTATTTTCTTATTATAATTCCTCTATTGTTGTTGTTTCCATACTAAAATAATAACTCCAGTAACTTACACATGCTGAGATGTTATTATAACTATGGGATAACAATATTCCTCCTTTTACCCATCCTACAAAAAGCAATATCACCATGCGTTCGTACGTATGGATTATCATCTCCATGTCATGGTGTAAATTGTTTTTCATATAAAATTTAATTCTATGGGTATAAATAATAATATAATTGATTTAAATAATAAATATAACATGATATTGTTTATTTAAAATTCATATTTTATCCAATTACATACCATTTAACCATTAAGGAAATGATACTTTTTCTTGTTTGTACGTACGACTTACTGTCTCCACGACACGATGAGACTCATATTCCATGTTCACCATCCAAGAATGATTATAAGAATAAATATTATTAATATGTAAGAAATATATGATATAATAATTATACTGGTATTTCATATATATATATATATCATTTACTTACTTCTATATGATACGAAAACAGAAACAATGTTCATGAGTACGTACGACCGACCGTCTCCAATAACAGTGTATTCCATTTCATATATCCATTTATTATATATATTTATATTATGAATATATATGATATATAAATAATATTATAAATTATGGAAGTATGTAAATCCTATTCTATGTAATTTTATCAAGAATAACAAGTCAAAACATGTATGATAAACAAAACGATTATTACCAGAAATATTGAATTAGCAATGAATTATTAATAAATGGGTAATATAAAGTCATAAAATAATAAAATATAATATCATAAATTTTATTATGATTCTCATATAAGTTAATAAAATATTATATGGGAGTTTCAGACATGTATAGAGAGTATCATACCTAAGGTAATGGTTAATTCCTCAATCACATTATTATCCAAGATTATTTATGTGTAAGTATTTAATACGAAATATTTGACATCCATATCAATGTTTCATAAAAATGTTTTAAAAAAGAATATTTTATGGTTTTATAGAATGGAATCTTTAACTGTATCATCATTTTAAATGTTTTAGAGATTTAATTTTCTAAATATTTTTAAATAATGTCCATGTTTTCAAAATGATTTTAAGGATTTATTTATATGGACATGATTGTTTTAAAATGTTAATTAGTTTCAAATGTTTAAACGTGTTATGGAATAATTTGATTCATAAATCTCTTTTAAATTACAAACTTTATAAATTGTGCAACATTTAAATTATTTCAAGAAAAAAATAGATATTTCTCTCAAAGTGTTTTGTTGATTATTTTCATCTAAGTCAACATCCTTTATTGAATATTATTCTTGATTAAGGTTGATTTATTATAAAAAAATTCCATATTTTATGAATGAGATATGATATGTTTGAATGTGGATATTCTATTTTTATATCATTAATGTTTTATGGTTAATGTATTAACATTTTGTATGCTAGTTTTAATAAAAATGTTTCTATTATGTTTCAAAATTTTCATATGTGGGGTGCATTGGATTTAGTAAGTGACGGGCGAGGCCTATTATTGCCAATCGATGCATCAGTAGGTCTCATGAGACAAACTAGTGTCTTAGAACAGGGCCTTGACAGAACATTTGTGAATGGTCTTGACACAAGGCCTTGACATAGTGGTTATGATGTCCGATATTATTTATTCCCTCGTTATGAGATTAGCTATTACATGTGATCATTAAAATAGTAGAATATCCATGTTCTTGTTTATATGGTAATGTTTGATTTATTTTTTCCATATTGTGTTTAATTTTATGTTTATAGAGGCTTATTTTTATTATTATACATTTTCCCTTAAAAGTTTATAGCTTCTGCTGAATTATTTACCCTTATTGAGCATCTGAGCTCACCACTTATGTTTTATTTTCACATGATTCCAAGAAGTGTATTATGATTGATATGTATAGTTAATCTAAGGGAATAATGGAATTATAAAGAGATTATTTATGCTATGTTTTATGTTATAAAGTGTAATGTAACGTTCATGTATGTAATCTATTTTCCAAGATTGCTAAACTGATTGGTCCTTCGGGACTTGATTCCTTCTAATTATGCCAATGTATTAAAATAATGCACTTGCTCTAGCATTATAGTTGGTATCAGAGGAATTTTATCAAAAACATCAGAAATAGATTTAGAAAACATTGATTAGGGATCATAACCCTACGATAGAATTTAAGGATAAGTATAGAAGAGAATCCTAGAATTTTAAAATAGATATTATGTGGGTATTCTTAGAAACCACATCCCTGTCTAGATACTAAAAGTGGACATGGTTCTGACATAGATGTATCTATGGGAGAAAACTCCAACAAGGGGTTCCAAGCTTGACTCGGAGTAACCTGGTACATGAAAACGAGCCTTATTGCGTACCTGGTTTAACACTCCCAAGGGATACGCTTAGGATAATTCATATTTTCATTACAAAAAATTATAAAGGATTTTTGATTAAATATAACCTCAAAAAAACCTTATTTATGATTATGGATTAGATAGGCATCAATTTTTCAATTTATGTTATATATTTTTCTAGTTTAGAATTATGCATTATGATTTATAACCTAATATAGTGTATACCATTGTTTAGAAATGGAGTCAAGTGTAATAAATGGAAATCATATCAAAACATGTAATCCATGTAGGGATTGACCTTCTATGAAAGATAATGATAGTGGAGCTGGTGAAACGACCTTTACTAAACAACTTATATCCATATTGGATAGCTGACTCAAGTTATGAATAATAACCTTACCTGTATGGAGCATCCTGATCCACAACGTGGAGTATCAATGTAAGACCATTTCATTCGAAAACAACCTTCAACATTCAATGTGGCTAAAAATCATTTTGTATCTGAGAAGTGGACAATATCCTTACAGAAAATATTTCTTTCTTGGGGGAGTAATGAAACAGAAAAAGTTTTTATGGCCTTCTATAGTTTTTTAGGAGATGTTGATCAATGGTGGTCATTAATTCAAAACACAAAGTAAGATGGAGAAGTAGGAAATATGGAATGAATAGAGTTTAAAGAACTTTTCCTAGATAAATACTTTCATTGTGAACAACAAGCTAATATGGAAAGGCAATTCTGAGTCTGAGAAAAAATAGGATGATTTTGTTTCACAGTATTAGGCTAACTTCGTGTAGTTATCGTGGAATGATACATACTACATAAGTAACCCATGAAGTAAGCTTAATTCCTTATTTTATTGGTTAAAACCATTACTACTAAAGGAATTTGTCTCATAGTATTTCTCATCATACAAAGTTACAGTCTCGTGTGCTATCAAGACAGAAAAATAATTCTCTAAGTCTTATGACCTTAATGTAAAGAAGGAGAAAAAGAGAATGGTGGAGCAAAATACAGATAAATGGAAAATGGTAAATAAGTATTTTCCCTTATGTGATAATTGAGGGAAGAAACACCTTGGTATTTTCCTAAAGGGAATGGTATTTTGTTACAAATGTGGAGAAAAAGGCTACCAAGATCGTGATTTCAAGGGGAATAAATAGGTTGTCAATGTTCAATGCTACAATTTCAATGAAATTGGACATTATGCTAATGACTTTTCAAAGCGTCAAGGAAATATAGCTCATAAGAAGTAAATAGATCAAGGTCAATTTTATGCTGTTACTACAGTCGAAGTGGAATAATTAATGTATTTGTGTTTTTGGATTCAATAATTCTATTCTGGACATAAGAATAATGTGATATATAATGATTTTATTTTCATAATTTTTTCATTAAGGTTTTAATATGATGAAGGTAATCATATATTCAATATGTGGCAATAAGAGAGACATTATTTTATTTAGGTAATCTGATGTTACCATTGATTTTTTAAATTGAGAGACCTTCTTAAGGAGAGTTTGGACCGGAGAATTTTGTATGACTCTAAAGGTTTGAATGTATTAAGTTGAAGTTTGGATAGTATTGTTTAAGGTTAAAACATTTCTTAATATTATTTTTGTAATTTTATAATACTATAGTTCTAGAAAAGGACAACCTGAAGGTCAGGCGGTAACCTATCGCATCATACAAAGATGTGGGAATAAAACCCACTAATAAAGTGGGACAAGGCTTTATCACCTACTAATGGGATCTAGGAATTCCTTGGATATTATAACATGTTTTTTTCATTTAAATAGTATATGTTTATATTTGTATCCTTATATGATTAATATAAACAAAATTTTTCTCAGTTTTATATTTTGAAGAGAAAGATGAGTTTGTGGTAGGAATTATTTACAGGATAAAACACTACATATATATAAAGTATGCTCATAGCATAAAATGTAAATTAATTATAAAACACTAGGGGACGGATCATAAAACCAAAAAAAATCCTAGTACTTTCTTTTGAGATGAATCAAATGGTCCCTTAGATCATCGCAGATTTATAACTTTCAGATTATTAACTTTATCCTAAAAATATTTTCTATCAATCTCTATTAGAACATGATTGTTAGTTTTCTCTTCCATATCCATATTTTCTTACATGTAACCCTAGTATGTGTTATTTCCAGAAACCTTTATACTTACTTTGATTTATTTTAAAAAAGAGGCTGCATTAATCCATTTTTCGATGTGGGATTTTAACTAAGCTATTTTGAAATGTCTAACCCCTAGTTTTAAATCCTGATTTTAAATTGCAAGGATGATTTTTTTTGAAGTAGGGGATAATGTAACACCCCAAGCTCCCACAATACACTTCCTTTTAAATAATTTAATAGCGTGTGATGTATGCAACACCGAGTTCAAGCACATCATAACCTATCAAACTTGCCGTTTAAAAAACAGTTATGAATAGTAATGACAAAATTTTGAATTTTATATATCCCATATAATTTTAACATTATTACTTTGTGTTTCTTAGACATAATATAAGGAAAAATTAATTTTTTATATAAAAGAAGTATTTTTCAAAAAAAAACATACTTTCCACCTTTTAATGGAGAACCCTTTTTAAATCCAATATTTGACACTCTTATATATTAAATTTTATAAAATTAAATTCTTCTTTAGAATAAGGAAATAAAAATTTAGTTTGGATAAATTTTTTGTACTTTTCTAATAACTTTCATATATTAATGAATTATGAAAAGTAGTAAATTTTAATTAAAAAAAGTTTCTTTAAAAGAAATAATTTACTGTGTTAAATTATAAATTTTAGTTGTTTTAAAGAATAATTATATTATACTTTTATCATTTAATATAATTTAAGTAGTTTGAAGTAATTTTACTTTTAAATTGGACATAAAAACATGTTAATCATTTGATTGTTTTTACTTCTTAAAAACTGGCGTTCGGGTTTTAGCAAAGAAATTTAATTTTAAATTAATTTCTTACAATTAGGTATTTTGAATTTAGAAACATGGATTCCATATTTGGAATCCGAAGGTCCAAATTTTTTAAATAGGTACCTTTTATATATGGACATTATGAATATTAACTTCAGTGATAATTTTTAATTACCATGGTTAAAAGGTAAATCAAGTAAATATGGGTAAAAATAATATTATAATAATATAAAACTATCTTAACACAAGTATGAATCCTATTGGATAAGATAAGTCTAACCATGGGCATCCTTAGGTCGATATTGGAACCCCATGGAGCCACTTGGGGTGTGATAATGACATGTTATAGGAATTAATTTAAAGTAAAGAGAAATATAACATAAACATGTATATTTTAATATAAAAAAAATATAATTCGAGCTATATAAGTGATATTTTCAACTATAAATATTTATTGTAAATATAAAACTATTTTTTTACATCATGGTATTTTATTTTAAATTTTTAAACATTAAGTAAATATGTTTATTTATGACACAATAATTATGGAGTATTTTCCTTATTAATGAAAGAATTAAATAAATGATATTATAAATATTAAAATAAATATAATTTGAAAATTTTGATACCATACACAATTTTTTTGGAGGAAATTGGCATATTAGGTCTGATTTAATTCCTTTTGTTAAATGTAATCAAGTTTTTATGAATTTTTCAAAAATCAATTACTAAATATTGTCAAAATTGACATAAATAAGTTTTTAAAACAAAATATATTTTATTAAATTATATAAAAATACTGAAAATATATGATTCAGTT
The DNA here is from genome assembly GCA_963277665.1 of Viscum album. Classification (NCBI taxonomy): domain Eukaryota; kingdom Viridiplantae; phylum Streptophyta; class Magnoliopsida; order Santalales; family Viscaceae; genus Viscum; species Viscum album. The sequence goes on along the minus strand of OY728138.1, from coordinate 958,110,531 downwards.
AAATAACATAGATAATGTAAAAAATGTAATTAATGATCCACTTTGGGTTCTATTAAAATTATACTGTAACTAAATGAACCATATAGTATACAAATACAAGAAGACACTGTAAGAGTTAAACTATTTAACTAAAGGTTAATCTCAAAAGATAAGGTTAATTTCGTGAAATAAACTTGTCTAAAAATTATTTTAATAGAGTATTTATACCTATACTCATATTATAATAGAAATAAATCAATTTTGAGATATTATAAACCTAAAATAAGTTTATAATAAATTAATATTTCAAGCTTTTACTAAAGTGTAACTCACCTCTCTTATAAAAGGGAACCACCCTTTCTCTTTATCTCACACCACTAAAGCCTTTTGGTTCGGCAAAAACCTATCCATATATCCTCAAAACGTCACTCACTTATTCCTAGAAGCATAAATTTAGGCATAGATCCATCTTAAAGAGACCTTTTTTTCAAATCAAAAGGAAACACCTGAAGGAGAGGTAATTGTTTTATCACCTCTTAGAAAGTTCTTTTCTTCTTCTACTTTCTATATATCTATTGTTTCCATACTCAAAAAATAACTCAAATACCATACATATGATGATATTTTATTATAATTATGGTAAAACCATATTTCTCCTTTGATCCATCATATGAGAAAACAATATCACCATACCTGCCTACATACGACTTACTATATCCACATCATGGTGTAAATTGTTTTTCATGTACACTTTATTTCTATTCTAATAACGATGAATATAATGAATTTAAATAATAAATATAACATGGTATTTTTTCTTTAAAATCAATATTCTATCCAATTCTATACCATTTAACCATTAAGGAAATGATATCGTCACTCGTGTGTACGTACGGCTTACTGTCTCCATGACATGATGAGACTTATCTTCCATGTTCACTATCCAAGAATGAATATAAGAATAAATATTATTAATAACTATGAAATATATTACATAATAATTCTACTAGTATGATATATATATATATATATATCAATCACTAACTTCCATATGATATGAAAACAGAAACAACGTTCATACGTACATACATCCTACCGTCTCCATGAATGGTGTATTCAATTTCATATATCCATCTATTATATATATTTATATTATGAATATATATGATATATAAATCATGTTATACATTTTTTAAGTAATTAAATCATTATCTAAGTAATATGATCGATAATAAAAATTCAAAACATGTATGATAATCAAAGCGATTATTACCCAAAATATTGCATTAACTTGAAATTATAAATAAACTGGTGATATAAAGTCATAAAATAATAATATATGATATCATAAATATTATTATGATTCTGATATAAGTTAATAAAACATTATACCAGAGTTTCAGACATGTAAGGAGAGTATCAGACTTTAGGTAAGGGTTAATCCCTCAATCTCATTATTTTTCGAGATTGTTTCTGTGTACGTATTTACTAGGACATATTTATCATACATGTTAATGTTTCATGATAATGTTTTCAAAAAGAATATTTTGTGTTTTTATGTAAGGGGATCTTTAACTAGATCATCATTTTTAATGTTTTAAAGATTTATTTTTCTAAATATTTTTAATAATGTCCATGTTTTCAAAATGATTTTAAGGATTTATTTATATGGACATGATTGTTTTAAAATGTTAATTCCATTCAAAAGTTTCAAAGTGGTTTGAGACACTTTTATTCATAAATATCTTTTAAATTACTACCATTATAAATTATACATATTTTATATGATTTCATGAAAAAAGTGGTATTTCTCTCAAAGAGTTTTTCTAATTATTTTCATCTATGTCAAGATCCTTTATTGGATATTATTTTGGATTGATTTTGATTTATTATAAAAATTTTTTATATTTTATTGAATGAGTTATGATATATTTGACTGTGGATGTGCTATTTTTATACCATTCATGGTTTGTGGTTAAAGTATTAACATTTTATGTGTTAGTTTTAGTACAAATGTATATGTTATGTTTCACCTTTTTGATATGAGGAATGAATTAGACTAAGTAAGTGATGGGCAGGGCCCACTATAGCCCCTCGATGTATCAGTAGGTCTCATGATACAAACTAGTGTGTTGGAAAAAGGCCTTGACTGAACATTTGTGAATGGTCATGGCACAAGGCATTGACTTAGATGTTATGATGTCCAACATTATCCATTCCCTCATTATGATATTAGTTATTACATGTGATTATTAAAATAGTATAATATCCATGTTCATGTTTATATGATAATTTTTTATTTTTTCCATATTATGTTCAACTTTATGGTTTAAAAGGATTTTTTACTATACATCTTGCCTTAAAATTTTATAGCTTCTGTGGAATTATTTTCCCTTACTAAGCATCTGATATCACCCCTTTATTATGTTTTATTTTCCCAGGATTCCAAGAAGTGTATTTTTATTGATATATATGGTGAATCTAGGGGATTAATTTCATTGTCAAGGGATTATTTATGTTATGTTTTATGTTAGAAAGTGTAATGTAAAGTTCATGTATATAATTTATTTTACAAGATTTTTAAATAGATCGGTCCTTCAGTACTTGATTCCTTATAATATTGAAAATGTATTAAAATAATTCATTGAATCTGACATTCTGGGGTCGGGGAATTATAGTGAATATTAATCATTATAGAAAACATTAATGATAATTTTTTAGGTTATTTGGTGTTTTTTTATAACAACGATCTCATTTGGATAAATATATTAATACAGTTTGTAAAAAAATATTACATAACCTTACATTCAATATATTAACTATATAATAATCGGTTTCAACCATAAAAATGGGTTCATGACCATAATTGAAGATGCTAATATAAATTTAAAAAATGTCATCCTTGAATGTGATAAATTAACTCATCTCGGATAGGGTTTTCATTTCTAGTATAAAAGAAGGGGAAATGAGAGATAGTGATGAATTATTACATTATCATAACAAAATTATAGTACATGTATGGTACTAGAGTTATCACAACATATATATGAGTATGGGAGAGGAATTAAAATGAATAGAAAGAAACTCGATATAAAAGAAATGAGAAGAGGAATTTACCCCTTGAAGTTATCTTCTTTGAGAGCCTCTTTAGGGTAGAGGTTTTGTTCTTTTTATGAGACTAAGGGATACTATACATGGGGGAGGATATTGGGAGAATATTTGGTTAGAATTTATACAAGTTACAAGTCTTGATATGAGTGAAGAGAAGAAGGAGTGGGGGTATAGTGGGGGAGAAGAGTGATTTTTTTATCTTATTCATTATTTTATTATTTTTCTCAAGACAAGAAATATTATTGATTCTTTTGACCAATAATGATAATTTATGAATTGTAGTTCACAATAATGGTTTCTCACATGATCCATTATTCAAGGAATAGCGTATTTAACATATAATGTGTATATAAACTAAATTGCAGTATTTCACTATTCTCTAAAATTTTAAATATTTAAGAAAAATATCAAAAATTCCACATAACCATTTTTACGCATATAGAATCCAAAAATGGACTTCATTTTATCAAAATAATTTTCTAATTATGATAAATTTAATTTTTAATTAAAATCATTATTTACTTGAAAAATACAGTTTTAAAACGAAACTAATTTTATAATACTTTGAAAAATTTACTAAGGTATTTTTAAATTATTAAAAAACATTAGGAAAAAAATTATTTGGGAATCCATTTTATTAAATTTAATTATTTTAAAATTTTAATTAAATATTTATCACTTACAAAAATATAAATACTTAATTAATAATTTATAAGATATTCTACTTCATTTATAAGGTTCCAAAATTTTATTTATACATTCATGAGTGATCTTAATATTCATAAGGTTTATATTAACATTAATAAGGGTACATTACTATTCATAATGGTATATTACAATTCACCAAAATTTAAGTTGATTCGATCAGACTCAAAATATGACCCTAAACGCAACCGTGTATGTCAGTTTTTTGAAATTCAAATCACAGGAGTGGGAAAATTATTTCTATTGGATATGTTATAATATGTGTTTTTTTGTCGAGACTAAGTGTTTTATGCATTAAATATTAAATTTATTATCCAATCCTTACGGTTTTACAGTAATTGTATAACTGTATTTTGATTTCCCTTTGAATGTTTTTCTAAGGATAGTGATCTTCTAAGAGGGATTATACAATCATCTTAGTATTGATTATATATGCGGTGAAAAATTGAGTATAGTCCCTTACAACCTAGTGGGATAACCTATAAGGGGTGGGATGGATTACTTGGTTATAAAGATTAGTTTTTATTTAGATTTTGGGTGTGTGAGTGATGAATTGTGACCAACTGACTATGAGATTATCTAACTAGTGATCGTTGGGAAATATGATCATTTCCTAAGATAGCTGATCATTGAGTATCGTATGTAATAATATGATGGGTATTATGTGGGCTCTAGGTATGGTATATTAGAATTTTAGTTACTATAGACATTTTAGAAAATCATTGGGGGCTAGAGTGAGGGTGATGTGACATTTTTGTTGTTTGTTATTATTTATGGGTATTCATAAGTTAGGTTTAACTAATGTATTTTGGAACCCATTGTGTTGTTCTTTCCTAAGGGAATAAATTATTTTATTACTTCTCCATATTTAAAATGAACATCCTAAGATAAATTGATATGTTATACCCATTTAATGATTTAGATTCAATAAGCACATGTCATGGTTATCCTTGAGGGACAATATTGGATGCTAGGGTTATGAGGTAAAATCTAATTGTTTTGTGATGTAGTTATTTCCAAATGGAGATAGATAATTCTTTCTCCTCCTATGATTAAAATGTTTACCTCATATTAGTGAAATTATTTGAATTTCTGGGAATAACCATGGTATAAAATTATGGTATGATTAATATAATTCACTTGTATGAAATGAAGTTGGTACATTTTATTATCATGGTTTCTTAGTTAGTACACATTGACTTGACTTACATGTGTAATTTATGTGTTACTTCTTTTAACATATACTCAAATATATGCATTGTTGTATATTTTAGGGGCCCTATTAGTATTTTATTTTTTATTTTTATACTCACACCCAACACATGATGCTCTGCAGACATATAACTCCTATATTTGAGATTCAGGTGAGGGAAAAGGGCTAGTCACATAGATTAGAGTCGGTGCAGCTCAGTTGGGATGAGTTGATGTTCACAAGTTAGTGTCAGGTACAATTTAGTATTTTGATATGATATTGTAAATTTTAAATTCAATAGTGGTAACTTAAACATTTTTATGGGGAAATTTTCATCATCACCAACTGCATCTCCCTTGTAGTTATTATTGCATTTTTTTATGAGAATCATCCCCCAACTCTTCTTTGTTTCTCGAACTAATATGAGCATTTTTCATCCAAACTGATCAATGGTACCTGGTAGGGGATTACTACTACTCAAAGTTGTTCCCTAAACATAGTTTCATGTCTATGTGAGATAAAGTATGAGTCTCAATAAACAAAAATCAATAACAAATGTATGGGAGATGAAGCCGATGAGGATGATATCTTCCTATAACTTTCACCTTTTGATGTAGTTTGATGATAACACCGACCATAGTGGAGTAATTATTTTCGTCAATTCAATTACCCATTTCCTTTAAAATTTATTCATGACAATCATTTGAAAAAAGTGTATAATGATGGATTTAATGATTTTATCATGTTTTTAATAGTACATGTGTGCGACCCTTCTCAGATCCTTTATTCATGTTTATATTGTTGTTATTCAAGAAAAATTAAATGATTGACTACTCATGCATACATTGTTTTCTACACAAGATGATGTTACCAATACCATGTAAGAATATATTGTTCATACTAAAACATTTGGATTATTAGGGTATCAAAAACATATTGATGAAGAAAATAATAATGATGCAAAATCATAGTGTTGAACTAAATTATCATGGCAATAAGTAAGGGTATAAAATTTGAAGTTGGTTATAATTAACAAAGACAACCCATTGACCCAACAAGTCAATGTTCATTAGTTATATTGGGATCAAAATGAGGATGAATGTGTTGATTGATATTGATTTGTGATGCCATATTAAGTATATAATAAAATTAAACCCTTTACAAAGATATGATAGTAATGTTACGATATACATTTTCTATTTTACTGAAAAATTATAAAATTAAACATTGATTTAATTTTCATTATTCCTTGAAGATTTTGTTTATTTTAATATAATTAAATAATAAATTTTTCTTAGTGGCCACTAGGAATGTCCATAGAGTCTTCCAGAATCATCATACCAAGTTACATCTTAGGTATGTTGAGGTGAAAGTTTGGCCGCACCCAATAGTTAGTTATAAACACATTATAAAGTGGAAAACATGGAATTATTTTATTAGTCATCCTGATGAGAAATCATTTTAGGCGACTTTCAATAGAAAATATATTATTTTACATTTTTTATTTTATATAATTTGATTCAAATTTTTTAATTTATGAAACAAAAAAAGAGTGTTGAAAATAAAGAACATGCATCAAAACAAATGTACCCCTATCACAATGTAGGAATGGGTCAAATGTCACTAGAGAATAAATTGTAATTTATTATAAATACAAAATAAAATTTTTATGTGATGTGAAACAACATATGTTCCTTTTTTCATATGCAAATTGATGAATCAAAATTTGAAGCCACTTCCATCCCACATCATGTGATATGGAAGGAGGCTTGCATAAATAAAGAGGGTGTACTTGTTGATGAAAACAAAAAATAAGTATGGGAAACATTTGTATGTGTGACATTATAATAATTCATTAATGATTTATAATTGTATCACATAATAATATCAATTTATGTTCATATTTTTTATATGGTTTAGGCACATAAATTATTAGTGAACATACCAAAAGAAAAAAATACTTTCAAAAGATTTGAAGTGGCTGGAAGAATATGGTCAGGTAATAGGAATAGGTTATAGAGTTTCCCCTAGAACATATTTTGGAAATATAAATCCACATGAGGATACATATAATATGGTAAAAAATTGCATACACAAATAGATTCCTTTTAATATATTATTGTATTGTCTGGTTTGGCAGAACAATGTAAGAGAAAGAATCAAAGTGAACTAGTGGTGGGAACAAAGATCCACACAAGAACCCAATTACCCAACTATCTTTGAGGGTATTCATTCCCCTAAACTTCAGACCATACCCAAAGTAATAAAATTTTTCATTAATCTTTATCCTAAATTTGAATCAAATAAATTATGATAACTCTATATTACTAAAATTATATTGGGCATAATTTAATGTGATTTATATATGTCAACACTGAAACACCGCCTTATGGCGAGTGGTGTGATGTATAATATCCTAAGAGACAAGATAAACCAGAAAGAACTCAGAAAAGATCACATGATAGTGGGGATTGAGGAAGATCATGATATGAATTGTGAGTTTCATGTTCCACATGTTGATCTAGACATTTTAATGGTTAATGATGGTATTATAACAATCATATCATGGATGTCTATTCTTATAAAGATACATGAGGTATGCCTTTAAAACAATTATATGAGAAACCTATAAAAGTTGTTAAAAATGGTCTGAAGTGAGGTTTGATATTATTGATTGATAAAGCGATGAGGAAATTGATGGTCGGTTCAAGACAATCTAGTGAATCGACTAAAAAATCAAAACAACACTCAGGGAGTACCTTCTCCCCCCCAGTTCCAGAGAAACATTTATTATCATTAAAACTTCATTGAGTGTCCACATTTAAAATTTAAATTATTTTTTACAATCCATATGAAAAAAAAAATATATAGAACATTAATGATTTATGTAGTTGGTCTAAATAGTATAAATTATATTCTCAAGAATAAATGGTTGTGATCCTCAGTTTTGAATATATACATAAGGTACATTTCCATAATACATCTATCCAAATAGTGAGAAAATATGTTTATTAGTCTTAAAAACTACAAATATTTTATAAAGGAATTTATATTACTACTATATAAATGGAAAACTATGTGATTGATGATTTGTACTCCTTAATGTATGAATCATTTATATGAAAAAACTTACTTTGTATAAGGATAAAATTGAGAATAAAATAGATGACCTACTCGAAGCATTTGAGGAACAAATAAAATATGACTGACTATTTTTTATTCTTATAATGAAGATGTAAAACTCTAAAATCTAATCATATAAAATTTTTGTTTTTATTTTTTTCATTACTTATTTGTTTTTTATAAATAAGTAGATACTGATCACAATCAATATAGTTACATAAAACATTTAATTTTTGGATCCAATTCATGGATATCTAGAAAACATATAACACATGATGTGTATTATGAATTTGTAATACACTATAATAAATATTTTTTATATAATATTTGAATTATATGTTTCATTATGTGTTTTAACAAGAATAATTTTATGACAGGGTGGTCTCTAAATATAGCGTAACTCATAGAATGAAGTTAGTGTCTGAACATAAAAATATTGTGGGTTACTACAAATGGAAACATATTTAGGTATATATATAATTATTTAACTATCAAAACATATTTCAAAATAATATACTTATTTTGGTCAATGTTTCTAAAGTTATTGAAGATAGATTAGGGAAATTATTATGGATATTATGTTTGAAATTTATGAGAGGGATCATAAACCATCAAATGAATTATAATAAAAAACATGTAATTTCTAATGGTAATTAAAATTTCAATAAAAGTATTTATTAATAATTTTTTCCTGTCATTCTCTTAGTACTACCAAGATTTTTGACTACCTACATACTCAAAAGAAGTAGTAAATATTATTAGAGATGACTCGGTAGCGTAAATTTTGTAGGAATGTTTTCTGATAATACATTTTGGTGATTACCTACAATGTTTTTGATATATTATGGTCTATATCCTTAGAAATATATTTTAAGTTTGAAAAAATAGTGTCATAATTATTATATATTATTTTTGATCTATTTATAAAGGAGATGTATAATGGAAGAAATATATATTTTTATAATCACTAACCTAAAAAAATTAAATTTTTAGGAAATTTCATAGGTATAGGTAGAGGCGAAGTTAGAGACCGAGGTGGAGGAGGAGGTAGTGGTGGAAACTGTATATGAAGTGATGGATTGTAAACAAAAAACTTTTTGGGAAATGGGGTATAATGGGGTTCCTACTAAGGTTTTTATATAATAATCTTTTAAAAGTGTTCACACCACTTTTCACTTTATATAACATCCATTGTGATTTTTTCTTATTGATAAAATGAATTCCACCACTTGTTTATGTTATTTTGTATAAGAATTTAAATTCAAGAGTTTTTTTAGAAACCAAAAAAACACCACTTATTTTTTTCAAAATGATTATCATAGTCAATAATTTATATTATTACATTCAAAGTACTATCAAATATTGCTGAAGTGTGAAAGAAAACCCTTGCCAAGAACAAAATAAATAACAAAAAAAAAGTTGCAGTTGCTTATCCACTCCATCTCTACACTACAAAGAAAGGTTCTTAGTAGTGGATCCAATAGTCACTTGAGAGTAATACAATAATAATCCAATTATGAAACGTGTATATAATCTAGCTCAAAATCTTGAAAAAATGTGTGCGTAATCATCTACCAAATCCAGCAGGTGTATAAAAAAAATATTAGAATAAAATCATCATTAAGATATAGTAGTAATTAAGGAGGTATTGTGTCAAAGGAAACATGAAATAAAATTAAAATAAACCTCTTTAGGATTAAATCATTGAAAATTAAAAACTAGATTCAAATTAAATCATGATGCACAAAAAATAAAAACAAAGACCCCTTTGAAAAAGATGCTAGAATCTTGAACCAAAACTTTTAATAAATAAATAAATTCAAATTTTCATCGACTGAATCATTATTTTTTATAATAGAACAATATGGTGGTTTTAAATTAGTTGGTGGTGGAATTATGTGGGCTATTGGATCTTCAATTAGATGCATCATATAATATATGGTAGTGAAATCCATATAACTGCATTTATTATGCATGTTCATATTCATTTTTTAAAATGACGCATGTTCACAAACTCATTAAAAAAACTCATCATCATTCTCAACAAAAATACATGAGAATAGGTATATTCCCATTTTGATGAAAAAATAATTATGATGTTATGTTAGAGTTTATCATCACTCACAATATTTAAAAGAATATACTAATCTATATCACAATCCATGAATAATTAGTAGATTCACTATAATTTAGTATAATTTAGATGATATAAATGTTTATACTGATGTTTAAAACTTTTAAAAAGAGGTAAATAATTCATAATGGGGTTTATTGTCTTCTAAAAATAAATAATGGGATGCACTATGTTTTCTACATCAAATAATTTAAATGGATTATCATGTATTTTAAACTCTCTATGATGATGAAGGAAAAGAAAATTTTTATTATATTCTATAAAAAATCATATGTAAATATTTATTTTAGTTCAATAGATGAATGATAATAGTTTTACACTAATGGTTAGTGTTTTATATGAATAAATGGCTTCATCAATAAGGATGATTCACTCCTACAATATGATCATGCACTCAATAAGGATGATTCACTCATGATGATGCAATTTTCTTTTTATTCTCCAAGGCATTAAATATTCTGGGTTATCAAACTATAATGTTGTTAGATTACTCAGATTTTTGAAAGAACTATTGGATAAAAAGAGAAAAAGGAATCTACCATAACTTAAACAAATACACTAGGTACCCAGTATGACTCAAATTCTATAGTTTCAGTTTAAAATAGACTTTTTATTAATTTATTGTTTCATATTAATTTTTAATTTATTTATTTAAAGTATTACAAACATAATAATTGTTTAATTATATAGGTGGATTCTTTTTCTTGGGTTGGGGTGGTTTGTTTGAATCTTCTCTTGCTAGTAAAAGATTGGACATTGAGGATGAAACTGATATAACAACAATAAGGAAATGGGTCAAGAATATATTAAACCATCACGAAAAGATGAATTCTTACAAATTATTTTGTTAATTTGATCACCATTTTAACTATAATTTTTATTTAAATTTTCTTATCATTTTTATCTTACAAATTATTTTCACATATCTTTTGGGAAATCATATTTTTTCTTCAATTTTATGTAACAAGACAGAAAAGAGAGGACATATTATTTTTGGATGAGGAGTTTCAGGCAGCATGGGGTTTCTTATTCGATCTAAATGTAACATTTTTTTTCATTTAATACCTTGGTGTATATGGTTTAAATAAAAAAAACATCACATAATCAATCAAATACACCTCAATCCAATGCATGGAGTGACCGGTATAACTCAAACTATATGTTTTTAGTTCATAATTTACATTGTAGTTTAATAACATCACATATTCAAAACTATGAAAGCACAATAATATTGTTTTGAAAATTTTGTAAAACAATCCCTAAGACATTTTTCACATGTTAAAAGCATCCAATCCTCAATCTAATGAATGGTGTTATTGGTAGAATCAAAGTGTATATTATAAATTTAAAATTGAAATTTTGGGTCAAAAAGTGTCTATCATTAAAAACTAATAAAACCCACAAGTATTGTCTTGATAATTAATGAAAATGATTAATAATTCATTATTGATGTGTATTAAAAAATCCCACATCAAACTACCACAATATGTTACTGGTATAACCCAAATTGTGTGTTTTTAGTTTAAGATGATATTTTAGTAAAAAAGAGAAGCGAAGTACTAAAAACTAAGAAAACAAATTCATATTATTTTGATACTTTACTAAAATGATCTATATGTCATTTTCAATGTGTATAAATTATTCTCACCCTAATATAACACATGGTGTGACAGTTATGACTCAAAGTGTGTGTTTTTATTTAAAATTGACATTATTTTTTTTAAAATAGTCAACTGACACACTCAAAACTAAAAAAATGAATTAGGATTATTTCCATACTTTATAAAAATGATATATAAGTCATTTTTGACATCTTCAATAATTCTAACCTAAATATGATATATGATGTTCTTGGTATGACTCAAAGTGTCTGTTACCTTTTTGAAAGTGAAATTTCTGTCCAAAAAGTGTCACTCACTGAAAAACCAAGAAAATCACACATATTGTGTTCATAATTTATGAAAAATACTCATAAGTCATCCATGATTTGTAAGAATCAATATCATATCAAAATGACACATGATGTGATAGTCATGACTTAAAGTGTGTGTTACGAGTCTAAAATTTCATTTTAGTATAAAACTTATTTGACGTACTAAAAGAAATAAAATGCATTAATATTGATTTGATACTTTAGGAAAAAGATCTATAAGTCATTTAGGAAGTGTATGAATCATACTCACTACAATCTGATTCATGGTGTGACCGATATGACTCTAAGTACATCTTTTTATTAAAATTGGACATTAATTTTAGTAACAAATACAACTAACATACTCAAAACTAAACAAAGTCATTCATTTTGTATTGATACATTAGTAAAAGGATCCATAAGTCATTTTTGGTGTGTAATATTTAGCCTCACCTCAATCTGATGTATGATGTGCCTAACATGACTCAAAGTATTTTTTATCAGTTAAAAATTGATACTTTAGTTCAAAAAGTGTCAGTCATTTAAAACCAAGAAAACATGCCTGTATTTTCTTGATAATTTGGGAAATTTTTTCATAATTCATTTTTGATGTGTAGGAGTTAGTATCATGTAAAATTGACACATTATGCGACCAATATGACTCAAAGTGTGTGTCACGACCCGTCCTTGGGGCCTGTTCCGTGACTACCCCAAGTCCGCCTTCCATAGGCCAGGGGCTGGTGACTAGCATCAAAGGAGAATCCCCGATAAAAAGGGAAGGAATTTCCCTTAAACCTGTAACACACACAGTCTGAACACAAGCAGTAGAAGCAACAAGCACTAATATAGAAAAGAAAATTGTGCTGAAAGTAAGTGGGCCAGAATACAAACCCAAATGAACAACAAGTACAAGAAAAAGGGAAAAATAGCTCCTGAATCGTCCATCGGGGAATCCTACCTGAAGGGTAGGTACAGAACTCGAACAACTCGTCCCTAAGGTACGTCCCGTCTAGTCCAGCTCTGAGTAGCTTCCCGTCCATCACTCTCAGCCTCGATCACTACTGACCACCGTCTTCACAGAACATAACAAGGTGCGGGTGAAGCTCGAGCAGGGGTGAGTATAACAATACTCAGTAGGGGACCCCGAGACCCCCGAAGGTCTCCTAGAATCCAATAAGGATAAACCACAGAAGAGATATACAATCATGAAGTATCAACAAACCCTACTTAGGTATATTCCGATACATATACCTAAGTTACCAGTCACATTTCGGCTCTATCTCGAGCCCAATCACAAACCAGTCCACAAAGGAAGTAAAGTCAATCACCTCAATGAAAATGATTGAAAGACAAGACTCAGCTCACATAAGTATACTACACATGAATAGGGGTAGAGATGATTAGATATAGACTCTGAATCATCTCTTTTGTCGAACCTACGTAGGATCCTGGAACAATATCAGTGCTGTCGAACCCACAGTGGATCCTGGTACAGAAGTCATCACTATCAAACCCACGGAGGATCCCATTACAAAAGTCACTGCTGTCGAACCCACGGAGGATCCCAGTACAGAAGTCATCACTTTTGAACCCACAGAGGATCTTGTCATCTTAGTCGCAGCCAGCCATAGGGTTCCCGCACACAGCACGTTCGATTCCGAGAGGGTCTGCTCCTCGATCCAAGTGTCGATACATCAACTACCATGAAGTCTCATGTTGATGTATCCCGTAGTTCCATATCATCATAAGGAACCCAACGCGACAGATGGCACGTCAATCGGATGCTCGGTCTGTGAGTTATTGGCATTTCCGTTCCAGGGGCCCGGTTGGTTTTTGGATCAAACCAAACCGACTGTACCCTAACTCTAACCAAACCTCAAGTGGAGTATCCAAAAAGAATCTTCTCACTCCATTAATTCCATCGTCATAGACGGTTTGTCGATCAGACACCTGTAGCCCAAGATGCGGGCTAAAAGGTGTAAATTACCATAGAGGGTCCGGGTCCAGTCTGACCCATTCGGACTGACCCGACCTGACCCAGTATGAACCGGGGTCTGACCAGGTCCGCGGGTCCGACCTGGTCCAAGGGTGTGTCCCGACCCGAGTGGTCGGCCCGACCCGAGTGGTCGGCCCGACCCTAGTGGGCGGCCTGAACGAAGGGAGACGCCCATCCCAGAGGGGAAGTGCAACCCAAATGCGCGGCCCGGCCCAATGGTGCAGCCTGGCCTGAGGGCGGACCAGACCGTGGCAACTCGGCCGAAGGGCGGAACATCCCATGGTGGCCCGGCCCGTGGCGGCCCATCCGTCCACGGTTGGGAGGGGGTGACGCGCCGTGCCCCCCGGTTTGTCGAACGAAATCGTCGCATTGTGCCGGTTCAGGAGTCGCGGTACCCAGATGGTCCTACTTGTCACACCCGAAATCCGCACTATGGCAATGACTTTTAATTTTATTCTTGTTCTATAATTTTTATTTGGAATTAAATTTTTCATGTCGAGGTGCGTGATGGACTCTACTTGAGTTTTGCGTTGCTGATAAATGTACGTTTTTGACTTGGCAATGCCTGCTACTTTATTTTAATTATTTTGGGGCTAGTTTTTAAATTTGCAGTTTGAACCGGTTATATATATATATACACACACACACACACACACACACTTGGGTTGTTCTATGGCGCGCGGTTGTGTGCGTGACCGTGCGTAGTGTCTAACATTACTAAATAATATAATATTATTTTCAGATTTCATTTATTTATTTATTTTTATTTCTATTCCATTTTTATTTATTTATTTATTTTTATTCATTTTATTTATTTATTTTTATTTCTATTTCATTTTTATTCATTTATTTTTATTCATTTTATTTATTCATTTTTATTTCTATTTCATTTTTAAATATTTTTTTTTTCATTTTATTTATTTATTTTTATTTCTATTTCATTTCTATTTATTTTTTTTATTTATTTTTTTCTTTTCTTTTTTTTCTCTTCTTCTCCTTTCTTGTTTTTTTTTCTTTCCTCCTTGCTGTCATGGGCGTCGCGCACAGCCCCCCTCCCTCTCTTCTAACCCTACGCGGCCCCCTCCCCCTTTGCTCCCGCGCGGCCTCCCTCCGTCCGGCCTCCCGCGTCCGGCGCCTCCCGTCCGGCCTGCTCGCGCCACCTCCCTCCCGTCCGGCCTGCTCGCCGCACCTCCGGCCGCCGTTTCTCCCTCCGCGCTCGCCGAGACCCGCAACCCCCCCGAGCTCCCACTTTGGTAACCTTATTCCTCCTTAGGGTTTTGATGCTCATAGGGTTCTTGTTTTAGGATTCTATTTTGATGTTTTTGGGTTCAATCCCTTGTTTTAGGGTTCAATTTGATCTCTGTGCGGTGCGACTATAGTGCGATTTGAGTTTCACACCAATTTGCGAGAAATTTGACACCGAAGGTTAGAGTTTCCATGTATTATTGTTGTTTGATGAATTAATTCTCTTATTTGGTTAATGTGGCATACTCTTTTATTTGTTTACTTGGTGCGAATATATTTTTACTTGACATTTGATAGGATTTCAATATGTTTAGTAGCATGTTTATTTGATAAGCATGTTTTGATTTTGTGAAAACCCGTGTTGGGCCTTTTTCTGTGTTTCATAAACTTTGTTGTTGGTTTATTATGTCGCGCAAGGGTTACAAATTCGGTTTCATCATATTATTGGTGTGTGTTTGGCCTTATAAGATGTTTTGTTTTGGCGTTCGCGTTCGAAGATCAGTAATACTGTTTGGAGTTGATTCATAATTTTTTTAGGGGGTTTATCAAATCTTTTAATGGTATTTTTGTTTATAATTGAGGTTCGACTTCAGATGATTTGAAATGGGGTTTTCACTTCTAATTGAAATGGAGGGTTTCTTTGCAAAATGCAACTTGGTTTTTGAAATGAATTTTTATCCATTCTTTATGTTTGATAAAAAAATGTCAATAAAAGTTTTATTTTTGAAATACACTTGATGATTGAACTTTAGGCAAAATGATTTTTAGCATGTGGTGCCCTTGTGTTTGATTGGTTTCTCTAGTTTAAAAAGGGATTTTGGTTTTATAAAATGGTTATGGGGTTTTCTTGGATTTATGTTGGTACGTTTGAATATACTTCTTCCTTCCTTTGGAACTATGTATAAAAAAAATTTCAGATTTGTTTATAAATGGATTTTCAAATGTTTATGAAATGAGTGAAGGTCCAACTGGTAATTGCGATGTGATATTGATTTCCCTTGTTGAGCTCTATTGTTGCAGATGACGATTATGGTTTATGCGATTAATTCTTGTGTTATATTAAATGGGTGTGTCGTTAGCGCAAACCCATTTATGTTATTTTGAAACGTTATGTAGATTGTTCAGTGTTTAATTATTTTATTAAATTATTTATGTAGTGCGCTGGTCCTTGCTTCGATGGTTTTGGGCTGCTGGTTTTGAGAATCCTACATGTACATGCATAGGGTAAGGCATGTACATATATATGCCCTCTTTGCACATATTCCCGCATGGTGCGGGGAATATGTGCAATGCATCTAGGGGTGTATATATATATATATGTATAAATGCATGTGCATGTGTGCGCTAAGTGTCGGTTCGAGTGGCCATCGACAAATAACGACATGTTTGAGGTAGGTCCCCTATGCCCTAGTCTTTAATTAGAATTTCCATTTTTGCTTGGTGTTTTTTTTAATGCGTCTTCTGCTTTTATATGAGATGCACAAGCTATATATATATATGTGTGTGTATACATAAATGGTCATTGTTCTTTAAAAGTGGTTTCCTCAATGATTTTAGCGTGTAATAAGTATTTCCAATGTTTTTCTTTTTAAATTTAAACATGTTTTCTACCTTGCTTTTAAATATGTATCACCTTGGTTGTTTAATTGAACTTTCAAATGGTTTTGGAAACTTAAGTGTTGAGTGATTATGTGTTCAAAATGAAAAATGTTTATTTTGATTAATTAAGCCCGCTTGGCACTTTGAGAATGGGTTGCGAAAGTGAAACAAAACCCCTCTTAATGCATGCCCCGTTGTTGTAGAAACATGATGTGTGTGTTAAGTGTGTGATTTGTGATATGTGCCAAATAAAGAGGCTTATGCGATGTTATGTAACATAAAAATGGGGATACGCTTAAGGAGGGAGAACGGTGGTGAGAGGTAAAATGGACTTTGGATAAGAAAGTGTTATGTCCTTTGTATGTTTTTGATAAAACCTCACCACCCTTTGAAATAGAGCACATGGGAAACCTTGGGTATCTAGGTGGGTGACCAGGACTAGTACGCTAGATGAAACGGCAGGGGTTTGTCCCGGTTTGTCTAGGAGGATTGACGCAACAACAACACTAACTAAACACATGAATTTCTGAGGGTCGTGGCCTTCTAAGCCACGTTTTCTGAGGGTCGTGGCCTTCTAAGCCACGTTTCACCGAGGTACGAGGTCTCTAGGTTCCCACATACTCTAGCTACCTATGGGGATTACCCATAGTGCTCTTTTGTGACATGCTGCTTGTGATGTAACTTTCTTTCCAGTTGTTTCATACCTGGTGACTTGTTTCGTAAAAATCACATTTTATTCCATACTGGTTTCTTTTCATTTTGAAATGTTAATGCACGCTTGGAACCTATTTTTGAAAATATAGTAAGAGTGAAATGCTTTATTTGAAAATGCAAACTCGTGACTTGAATTTGAAAAGAAGAGAAAACAATATTTTATTATGTCTTATTTTCAAACTAGCATGATTGGATTTATTTTTAAAGGTAAGGGCATTGGGCGTGGTTTTTCTTGGCTTTCCTACTGAGCATCTCGGTGCTCACGCCTACTTTACTTTTCAGTTGCAGGTTTCAATCTTGGATCGCTTTTGGAAGTGAGTGGTTGTCGTACCATGGTGATCCACGGGGTCACCTGAGGTATGTCGCGTTTCTTTATTTATTCCTTTATCTGCTGCCACGTCGTTCAGTTTGTTTTCTTTATTTATATGCTTGTTCAGTTTATGTTTGCTTATCTTTTTCATGGGCCAAACCATTCCCAACTGGTTTGTTTTGATGCCCGGCACTTGTTTCCAGCCCGTGGGGATCGGGAACGCCCTTCGGGCCATGTCGCGGACCGGGTCGGGTGCTGAGTCGGATGACGATCCGGCTTGGTTCGTGACAAAATGGTATCAGAGGTGCCCTTGTTATTTGGGGTGTCAAGTATCTTGGTGATTAGGTGTGTCGGTACTCGAGAGGTAGGTGTGGGAAGGACGTCATGAACCCTTGCTCGTCCCGAGACTCGAGTTTCCAGGGGTAGTCCAGGATTCGAATTTTCTTCTTTGGATTGGTATGTGTGGATGAGGGATGACCAAGGAAGTGAGCCAGTGTTACGCGACAGACTTGCATGGAGTAGCGACCCATGTACAGCCCGAGTGCACGGTTCAAGATACTTCCTGTGGTGGATGCCCGCTCGGAGCATGGTCTGCTAAGCCATGTTACCGGGTTGGTATAACCACTAGTCCCTTATTTTTGGATGTTTTAATGTGAGTTATGTTTGACCTTAATTTTGGTTGGTGTGAGTACATCTCAAAAATGAAAATGGATTTTTGTGAAGGTGGTTTGAATTGGGAATGTGGTTTTAGAGTGGAAAAGTGGGTTTGAAATGGAAATTGTTTTCTTTTAGCAAATGTGTGGTTTCAAAAGGGAAAATGAGAGGTGTTTTGGAAGTTGTTTTGAAATCTCAATAACACTTTTTGGAATGTGAATTGGAAATGTTTTTGGAAATTGGAAATGTATTGCCTTAATGATAAGTTACTTTTTCAAATTGGTTGGGAATTTGTGATGTGTGCTTAATGGTCTGACTTGGAAATGAGAAGTGTCTTGAATTGACCGTTGGTATTCTTATGAGTGATCACATACATTGAGGTACGCACGTGGAAAGTGGGGAATTGGTGATGTGAGTGGATGGGTGCTTGAGCTAGCACTGGATATGTATGTGTGAGACTTCATGGGGTATCAATGGTGGATATTTAAGTTGTTTTGTTTGCTGAAAAATGGTTTTCAAAAAGGGGGGTTTTCAAATATTTAGAAGAGTGGGTGAGAAATTGTTTAGCGTTCTCTTTTCGTGTTGGGTATTCTTTTTCATGAGTCCTTGGTTTTGACGTATTGAATTGTGGTTGGAATAGTGATTTGAGTTCGAGCTTTCGTTTGCGATTGAGGTGTGGAATTTTGATTTATGATGAGTTTTGATTCGGATTCGTGCCTCTTGTTGGAATATGCTGCCTAGAAAAGTCCCAGAAGATTCTAGTGAGTCTCTTCTAGTTGTTGGTTCTACCTAGACTCTTAGCGGGGTGGTGGAATTGAATTCTTTTCGGTTGATGTCCATCTTTTATAGTGATCGTGATCTATTGAAGGTAACAAACTGGCATGGTGAAGTCATTGGTGTTTTCATGTTATTGGGAACTCCTAAAGCTAAGAGAGTCTGTGTTGGTTCAGGTCCATTTGAAGGTGCAACTTGGGATTGGTGGAGGAGATAACCCTAGTGTCATTGCATGATGGTATGACTTGGAAGGTGTTTAGGACCACTCTCATTAGATGGTTTATATTTGTGGAAGTGGAGGTGATGGAAGCGACAAGGCTTGTGATTTTCCAGCAATGCCAACGAATAGTGAAGGCCTACGTTGGGCATCTCAAGAAGTTGGTTCCCTTTTCTCCAAAGATAATCTCACAGAAACAGTTAATGTTTCTCTTGTGTGGGGTCTTCGTCTATTGTTCAAGGACCGGTCCCCTTTGGTGTTTGGGATGGTTCCCCATTCTGTGAGAGCGAACTGGAGGAACCCATCTCAGACAAGTTTCATTATCAACTCCATCTTCTATTAGTCGGGCCACTCTCTTGTTCACTTCTTGTGTGGCCGGTTTGGGTACTTTAGGTCTCCTTGTCGTCATTCATTTAAGACTTGTCGACAGTGTGGCTGTTTGGGAAACCTAGAGAGGTTCTGCTAGCAGCTTCGTCAGGATGAGTCTCGACAGGAGAATGTCAGCTCCTGACTGCGGGGCAGCAGATGCTTCAAGACATCAGATCTCCAACCACAGGTCTCGGAGCGAAGCTGTTCACGCAGTCAGGAATCATTGGGTGTGGGGCACCATGGTCTAATTTTTGTCTCCAATGATTAAATGGGGACGTTCTGAATTTCCCTGTTTCATCTCTCCCGTCTTTGAAGGTTCTGTTTTTCTGTAAGAGGCGCAAAGGTCTCCTTTTCTCGTTGTGGTCTTTGTGCTTTGGATACCCCACCGTGGTTGTAAAAAGGCATGGTGATCTTGTTTTCTTATAATTCCTGTAGCTGCGCCTCCTCAAGCATAACCCGTTCTTGTTTTGGGATGCACTCGTTTTCGAGACATATGCATCTTGGGAGATAATGAATAGGGGGTTGGTCCGCTACTCGGTTTGGGGTCTTTCGTCGATGACCCCATGTGGTGGGGGTCTGCTTTATGCAGAGAGTTCATGGGTCGATTTGTGCTAGGTTTCTCGTATTATTCTGCGCTAATTGGCTTCAGCTGGTCAGTTCTTAAATGGTGGGGAGACCCACCATTAATCTTGAAGTTCCTTTTTCGAGGTTTGGTCTATGTGGTGGTTTCCTTTTGGATCAAGTTAGCAGTTCCAGAGTTAGTTCATGCTAAGAGCCTCAATGTCGGTTGTGATAGTCGGGTTCTTGTGGTGGGGAGAACCCTCCTCGTTTCCTGATGGTTCTTTTCTTTTCAGTTCCCCTCAGAGTTGGTCGGGTGTGACTGATGGAGTGAAAAGTCACGCCGAGTTGTGATTTTGTTGGCCACATTTAGTTTCAAGCTCGAGTTTGTCTCCTCGTTTAGCTTGGTGACTTTCTGGGGGCAGAATGTTTTTGTGGTGGGGAGAATTGTCACACCCGAACTCCGCACTATGGCAATGACTTTTAATTTTATTCTTATTCTATAATTTTTATTTGTAATTAAATTTGTCATGTCGAGGTGCGTGATGGACTCTACTTGAGTTTTGCGTTGCTGATAAATGTACGTTTTTGACTTGCCAATGCCTGCTACTTTATTTTAATTATTTTGGGGCTAGTTTTTAAATTTGCAGTTTGAACCGGTTATATATATATATACACACACACACACACACTTGGGTTGTTCTATGGCGCGCGGTTGTGTGCGTGACCGTGCATAGTGTCTAACATTACTAAATAATATAATATTATTTTCAGATTTCATTTATTTATTTATTTTTATTTCTATTCCATTTTTATTTATTTATTTATTTTTATTCATTTTATTTATTTATTTTTATTTCTATTTCATTTTTCTTCATTTATTTTTATTCATTTTATTTATTAATTTTTATTTCTATTTCATTTTTAAATATTTATTTTTTTTCATTTTATTTATTTATTTTTATTTTTATTTCATTTTTATTTATTTGTTTTTATTTCTTTTTTTTTTCTTTTTTTTTCTCTTCTTCTCCTTTCTTGTTTTTTTTCTTTCCTCCTTGCTATCCTGGGCATCGCGCACAGCCCCCCTCCCTCTCTTCTAACCCTACGCGGCCCCCTCCCGCTTTGCTCCCGCGCGGCCTCCCTTCGTCCGGCCTCCCGCATCCGGCGCCTCCCGTCCGGCCTGCTCGCGCCACCTCCCTCCCGTCCGGCCTGCTCGCCGCACCTCCGACCGCCGTTTCTCCCTCCGCGCTCGCCGAGACCCGCAACCCCCCCGAGCTCCCACTTTGGTAACCTTCTTCCTCCTTAGGGTTTTGATGCTCATAGGGTTCTTGTTTTAGGATTCTATTTTGATGTTTTTGGGTTCAATCCCTTGTTTTAGGGTTCAATTTGATCTCTGTGCGGTGCGACTATAGTGCGATTTGAGTTTCGCACCAATTTGCGAGAAATTCGACACCGAAGGTTAGAGTTTCCATGTATTATTGTTGTTTGATGAATTAATTCTCTTATTTGGTTAATGTGGCATACTCTTTTATTTGTTTACTTGGTGAGAATATATTTTTACTTGACATTTGATAGGATTTCAATATGTTTAGTAGCATGTTTATTTGATAAGCATGTTTTGATTTTGTGAAAACCCGTGTTGGGCCTTTTTCTGTGTTTCATAAACTTTGTTGTTGGTTTATTATGTCGCGCAAGGGTTACAAATTCTGTTTCATCATATTATTGGTGTGTGTTTGGCCTTATAAGATGTTTTGTTTTGGCGTTCGCGTTCAAAGATCAGTAATACTGTTTGGAGTTGATTCATAATTTTTTTATGGGGTTTATCAAATCTTTTAATGGTATTTTTGTTTATAATTGAGGTTCGACTTCAGATGATTTGAAATGGGGTTTTCACTTCTAATTGAAATGGAGGGTTTCTTTGCAAAATGCAACTTGGTTTTTGAAATGAAGTTTTATCCATTCTTTATGTTTGATAAAAAAATGTCAATAAAAGTTTTATTTTTGAAATACACTTGATGATTGAACTTTAGGCAAAATGATTTTTAGCATGTGGTGCCCTTGTGTTTGATTGGTTTCTCTAGTTTAAAAAGGGCTTTTGGTTTTATAAAATGGTTCTGGGGTTTTCTTGGATTTATGTTGGTACGTTTTAATATACTTCTGCCTTCCTTTGGAACTATGTATAAAAAAAATTCAGATTTGTTTATAAATGGATTTTCAAATGTTTATGAAATGAGTGAAGGTCCAACTGGTAGTTGCGATGTGATATTGATTTCCCTTGTTGAGCTCTATTGTTGAAGATGACGATTATGGTTTATGCGATTAATTCTTGTGTTATATTAAATGGGTGTGTCGTTAGCGCAAACCCAGTTATGTTATTTTGAAACGTTATGTAGATTGTTCAGTGTTTAATTATTTTATTAAATTATTTATGTAGTGCGCTGGTCCTTGCTTCGATGATTTTGGGCTGCTGGTTATGAGAATCCTACATGTACATGCATAGGGTAAGGCATGTACATATATATGCCCTCTTTGCACATATTCCCGCATGGTGCGGGGAATATGTGCAATGCATCTAGGGGTGTATATATATATATGTATAAATGCATGTGCATGTGTGCGCTAAGTGTCGGTTCGATGGCCATCGACAAATAACGACATGTTTGAGGTAGGTCCCCTATGCCCTAGTCTTTAATTAGAATTTCCATTTTTGCTTGGTGTTTTTTTAATGCGTCTTCTGCTTTTATATGAGATGCACAAGCTATATATTTATATATATGTGTATATACATAAATGGTCATGGTTCTTTAAAAGTGGTTTCCTCAATGATTTTAGCGTGTAATAAGTATTTCCAATGTTTTTATTTTTAAATTTAAACATGTTTTCTAGCTTGCTTTTAAATATGTATCACCTTGGTTGTTTAATTGAACTTTCAAATGGTTTTGGAAACTTAAGTGTTGAGTGATTATGTGTTCAAAATGAAAAATGTTTATTTTGATTAATTAAGCCCGCTTGGCACTTTGAGAATGGGTTGCGAAAGTGAAACAAAACCCCTCTTAATTCATGCCCCGTTGTTGTAGAAACATGATGTGTGTGTTAAGTGTGTGATTTGTGATATGTGCCGAATAAAGAGGCTTATGCGATGTTATGTAACATAAAAACGGGGATACGCTTAAGGAGGGAGAACGGTGGTGAGAGGTAAAATGGACTTTGGATAAGAAAGTGTTATGTACTTTGTATGTTTTTGATAAAACCTCACCACCCTTTGAAATATATCACATGGGAAACCTTGGGTATCTAGGTGGGTGACCAGGACTAGTACGCTAGATGAAACGGCAGGGGTTCGTCCCGGTTTGTCTAGCAGGATTGACGCAACAACAACACTAACTAAACACATGAATTTCTGAGGGTCGTGGCCTTCTAAGCCACGTTTTCTGAGGGTCGTGGCCTTCTAAGCCACGTTTCACCGAGGTACGAGGTCTCTTGGTTCCCACATACTCTAGCTACCTATGGGGATTACCCATAGTGCTCTTTTGTGACATGCTGCTTGTGATGTAACTTTCTTTCCAGTTGTTTCATACCTGGTGACTTGTTTCGTAAAAATCACATTTTATTCCATACTGGTTTCTTTTCATTTTGAAATGTTAATTCACGCTTGGAACCTATTTTTGAAAATATAGTAAGAGTGAAATGCTTTATTTGAAAATGCAAACTCGTGACTTGAATTTGAAAAGAAGATAAAACAATATTTTATTATGTCTTATTTTCAAACTAGCATGATTGGATTTATTTTTAAAGGTAAGGGCATTGGGCGTGGTTTTTCTTGGCTTTCCTACTGAGCATCTCGGTGCTCACGCCTACTTTACTTTTCAGTTGCAGGTTTCAATCTTGGATCGCTTTTGGAAGTGAGTGGTTGTCGTACCGTGGTGATCCACGGGGTCACCTGAGGTATGTCGCGTTTCTTTATTTATTCATTTATCTGCTGCCACGTCGTTCAGTTTGTTTTCCTTTATTTATATGCTTGTTCAGTTTATGTTTTCTTATTTTTTCATGGGCCAAACCGTTCCCAACTGGTTTGTTTTGATGCCCGGCACTTGTTGTCAGCCCGTGGGGATCGGGAACGCCCTTCGGGCCATGTCGTGGACCGGGTCGGGTGCCGAGTCGGATGACGATCCGGCTGGGTTCGTGACACTACTTGTTCGGCTCCACGGCATCCGGCCCGGCCGGCCACAACTGCACCTCCACCGCGGAATGACGGTGCTACGGTTCTGCTGCCCTTCGCGTGGCGCAACGACACTGTGCCTCCTGCATCGTGGCCCGACCTAGCTGCGAACTTCTACTCCATTGCGCGGCGCGACGATGCCGCGCCTCTTCTTCTTCCGAGGACCTCCTGGCCGCGGTGCCTCTCTGGCGCTGTGCGACTACACCACACCCCTTCGGCACCGCCTCAGCCCACCTGGCCATGACTCGGTTTCTCTACGCGGCATGGCGGTGTCGCGCCCTTGCGCGACCTGGCGGCCTTACACCGCCGGCTCCTTTTTTCGGTCCACCTCCATCGTCATAAAAAGGGAACAAACAAAGGGGAGGTTCGGACCATGTTTGTGCGTTCCAAAACCTCCTTGTTACGGTGCTATCATTTGGTTTCCAAACCATAAATTCAACGATGAAGGATGGGTATAAAAACAACCCAAAACCCCTACCTTGATTTGACGATTGCTTGTTGATGAAGTCGCGGGAAAAGGCGGCGTCGTTTCTTTGACGTCGGGAAAGAAGAAGCCGAGAATGGCATGTCGTCAGCGTTCTTCGTGGGCGACTCCTTCTCTTTAAGCTTGGTCGAAGATTGATGATGGTGTTCGTCATTCTTCGTAGATGAGGATCATTCTTCGTTGGGAGGATGAAATTCTCCCAAAGATTCTCCAAAGCTCTACCAATGATTATGCCAACCCCAAAATTAAATAATACGATCTCTTATTATAAAGTTGGCATAATGAATTCAAAATAATTCAAATAATTTCAAATTAAATAATTATGCCATTAATTAATTTGTGGTTTGGCACACTTATGAGGGAAGGTGAAGAGGCTACGCAATAAATTGGGAGTTCCAAGGGTTAAAGGGGGGGTTAAGGGGGTTTGATGCTCATGTGGGCCCCACCTTATAACATCCTACCAAGGGAGGTTATGTGCTGGAGGGCCCGACCACTAACCTACCCTGGGAGGATTAAACTGTAACATCCCAAGGTTTTCTAAAAAATAAATTGAAAATGCTTGAAATTTTGTTTAAGGTATATATTTATAAGTATCCTTTAAGCATAATTTTATTTCTTCTATGATTTGAATTTCAAGAAACTGTCATCTACAATTGTGTTCAGTATGTTATTTAGAGTCTGATGGAACAAACTTGTTTTTTTGGTGAATAGTAGCATGCCCTTATGAATAGTAATATGAATAGTAATATGACCTCATGAATAGTAAATAATATTATTATTTTATTTTCCCATGGCAATAAGATAATGTGATCTTAATTAATTTTTCAATGTCACATAAAACTAATTGCACTTCAATATTGTTATTTTTCGAATTAACTGTGACCTTATTTAAAAATTAAATTAATAATATTTAGAAAATTATTTTTGAAAAATGAAGTTCATTTTTGAATTCTACACATCGAAAGATGGTTGGGGTAAATTTTTGGTATTTTTCTGAAACTCTTGAATTTTCGGTGAATAGGGAAATATGGTAAAATACCGTATAATCAATTTATCAGTAAAAATGCACTATTTATGACATCATAAGTGATGCAAGGACACTTTCCTAGAAATCAAATGATATTATCACCATTTAGGGCCACTTGATTTGAGATTATTCATAGTCTTGATAAAAATATTATAATAATAATTAAAATAATCTAAAATACCTCCCCTCCTCCACTATAAATATCACCCTCACTCCCCTCTTCCTCCCACACCTCTCAAGCCTTGAGAATTGTCTAATTTCTACCAAATTCCCTCCCCAATCTTCTTCCCCACGTCCTAGAGATGCTGGTCTCACCAAAAGACCAAAATCAAAGCCCTTAAGAAGGATCTCAAGGAGAAGAGATCAAGAGGTAAACATCCTCTTTCATTTTCATTCTTTCCTTCAATTTTATGTTATTCTCTTCCTTTCCCTTTGTCTTTTGTTGGGATATTTCATTAAATATTTCCCCTTACTGTCCAAAGTTTTTATGATGATGAGATATTCCATTCCTCTCATCAATCTTATTTTTATGAAATTTTAAGAGACGCTGTTAGGCTGTCGAATTTTTGTAAGAAATTTCTCATGTTTTCTTCATTTCAAGATCCCCTTCTCTTCTTTCTTCACCCCCTCTTATCCAAGAGGCATGAAATCTCCATAATCATGTATATTCTGGATGTTTTCATGTTTATGTAAAATTACAAATCATTATTCCTCTCCTCTCTCACTTATTTAAAGAATCAAAAAACATTGTCCATTTGTGTCGAATTACCGATATCGTGGACGATGTATTTTCAATTTCCATTAATTATTTCAAGTCTGGTCATGAAACCATTTACATGGTTGAACCAGGTTATAATATATGTTTTATGAATCATATAAGGTTCTGGAATTCTTTTGTACTCATTATTCAAATTTATAAGACTAAATGAAGTTGTAATTATCAAAGAACCAATTAAATGATCTAAACGAACATAATTAATGTTTTAACTTATTAATCATCATCATATAAAGAACCAAAGTGATAAATGGTATAATTTATGGTACTTGAATTATGTAAATACTACTCCATTCCAATTCTGGAGTTTCACTTCCAATCAACAAGAACGATTCATCATGAACCGATTGTGAAAATCACAAAAGAACTCACCCAAAATAATGCAAGGAACAAAATACTAACAAATAAGGGGTGAAATGAGTTTATGAAATGACCATATAAGATGTTATAAACATGAAAATGTTTCTGTAAAATACTAATTACACTCTTTTAACCATTATACAGTAGGTTTAAACAATTTTGAAGTAAGACAAGCCTAAGGTAAGGGAATTCTTAACCCGATTTCCATTCTTTGGGTTAACCTTCTACTTTATAATTTATGTGCTATTTAAATTGTTTGTGTGATGGGTTCTATTTATATTATGTTTAATTATGTGTATTTATAGAGTATATACATATTCCATCCACTCAATTAAGTCTCACTTCAAGTATATGATGTTTATAAGGGACTTTTCTTCTAAAATCCTCTTTTAAAATTCTGTTTTATAAGATTCAAAGGAAATGTTTTTATGCTATTGTTTATATTGTATGATTATGTTTTGGTTATTGGGAATTGTTTATGATGAAGGGTGGGACCTATATTTCCATCCAATGCATTGGGTATGAGTAAGTTGGAGGTCGGCCGTATGGTTACTCCAAGTGTAACTATGATGGTTACACAAAGTAAGGTACCCGTGAGGGTTACAAATTTTTAAGGTAGCCAATATGGTTACAAGATTATGTAAGTAATTCCCCAATATACCTCTATGATTATAGTTATGTTTGTGTGGATCTTGTTTAAATATCATGTTATGCAATGTAATATTTTATTCATGTAAAGAATGTATTTTTGAAAATGTTTTCATTCGTCATGCGTATTCATGGACTAATGTGATTTTTCCTTCTTTTTCATACCTTACTGGGCCTTTGTGCTCATCCCAAGTTTTTAAATGATTTTTCACAGGTTAATGGATGAGTAATACAAGGAAGGAAGACATGTTAAATGTTGAATAATTGTCAAGGAGTCTTGTTTTATGTTTTAATGTTTTATATTCTGAGGAAACTGGAAACTGATTTTATGGTATCCACTATGTAACAATGTGTAATGTTATGAATGTTTTGTCTTAATTCTCTAAAGCTCTAAACTTGAAAAGATCCTCAATGTAAACTGAAGTGTTTTCTTGAATAAATTCAATATTATGTATGAAATAAGTGCGGGTCCTTATATAAACTACCACTCAAATAAAAATATGCTACACATATTTTTATTTAATTTATTTGGAAACCCCAAAAATTAACCTCCAATATCGATAAAATGCAACTGCGGTAAATGTCTCTTTAAGCGAATACTGGCGCAGCGAGATCAACGGTGTCCTTGGATTTCAATTCCAAGCACCGGTTCAAAGGATATAAAATCCCGCTCGTACGTTTACTGAATGTACTCGAACAAAACTTCAGAAACTGATTCCGGGCACACCGGGCTTCGGAATCAGGCGCTGTCAAAAACTATGGACTCGTAAAATTCCCATGTATTTAAAGAAAGTTCCACGGAATTTTCGGTTTATTACATTCTCCACACCTTAGGGATTTACATCCCCATAAGCTACAACTCATAATAAAGAAACAAATGATGGTACTGAGTACGCATTTGAGCCACCTGCTCCTATGTGCTCTCCTGGAGGTTCCTATGCTGCCAGCGAATGCGCACTAGAGGAATCGACCGTCCACATTGGACCTGCTCCTATAGATCCTCAGTCTACATTGAATCCTCTATGAAAGTCACCTCTTCATCGATCTCTAGCTCTCCATGGTCAATGATGTGGGATGGGTCATGCACGTATCTCCTCAGCTAAGATACGTGGAAGACGTCGTGCACCCTGTGCAACTGAGGTGGAAGATTTAGGTGGTAAGCCACCTTGCCTACTCTGCTGAGGACCTGGAATGGTCTGATGAATCACATAGATAACTTTCCGCCTCAACCAAATCTTCGTAGACCTCATCGAGGTGAGACCCATAGAAAGATGTGGTCTCCATCCTCGAACACCAGTGGTCTCCGTCTCCTATCAGCATTGGACTTCTGCCTACTCTGTGGAGTCTTCATCCACTCCTAGATGATTTGCACCTTCTCTGTCATAGTCGTCACCATCTCCGGTCCCATAATTGCTTAATCACCTGGGTCAGTCCAGCACTGAGGCAATCTGCAAGGTCGGCTATAAAGTGCCTCGAAATGTGCCATCCTACTGGTGGAGTGGTAACTGTTGTTATACGCAAACTCTATCAAGGGTAAGTGATCCTCCCAGCTACGACCGAAGTCCAAGATGCATACACAGAGCATGTCCTCGAGAGTCTGAATGATCCTCTCAGTCTGAACATCCATCTGGCGATGGAAGGCGGTGCTCAAGTGAAACTGCATCCCGAAAGCCTCCTACAACCCCTTCTATATCTGAGAAGAGAAACAAGTATCTCGATCGAAGACGATCGTAAATGAAACACCTTGAAGCCATACAATCTCTGGTATATAAAGGCATCCAAGGATCTCTACTGAACCATGCTCTCTGATCAGTAGGAAGTGGGCCGACTTGGTGAGTCGGTCAACAATCACCCAAATAGAGTCGTGTCCCCCGGATGTACATGGAAGTACCGTCACGAAATCCATGGATATCTCATCCCACTTCCACTCTGGGACCTATAAGGGCTGAACTAATCCTACTAGAACCCATTGCACCGCCTTCACTTGCTGACAAGTGAGGCATCATGAGACAAACTCTGCTACTGCCTTATACATACCTGGCCACCAGTGCTGTCGTCGGAGGTCCTGATACATCTTCACCACTCCTAGATGCACCAGTAAGGGAGATGTATGTAACTCCCTCAACACTTCCTCCTAATGTGCAACAGCTACCATGGTACGTCCTTTGAAGAGAATGACGTGCTCCCCAACTTCAAAAAATCCATCAAGTGCCTGCCATGTGGATATCTGAGCACGTCGCATCTCACAGTCAATGTCCCAACACTGTTCCTCTCTGACTCGCTGAAAAAATGGAGGAGTGATTGTGAGAGACTAAATAAAGGATGCTTCATATCTATCGACAAAGGATATCTACAGCACGGTCAGATGCTTCTTCGCCTCTCCTAACAATTGAATGCCTGATCTCCTACTGAGAGCATCTATTACAACGTTCCACTTTCCAGGATTATAGACTATCTCGAAGTCGTAGTCCTAGAGGAACTCAATCCATCGTTGATGTCTCAGGTTTAGGTCCTTTTGAGAGAATATGTACCTGAGACTCTGGTGGTCAGAGTAGACTGTAAAACGTTCACCCATAAGATAGTGTTGCCACATCCTCAAGGAAAATACCACTACTGCTAACTCTTGGTCATGGGTACCATAGTTATGCTTGTGCTATCTCAAATATCGAGAACCATACGTGATCACTGCTCGCTCCTACATCAGGACACACCCGGGTTCATTCCCTGATGCATCGCAGTACACTACATACCCAAGGACATCTCTAGTAGCCTTAAGATGGGCATAGTAGTCAACCTATGCCTTAGGTCATGGAATCTATTCTAGCATCTCTCTGACCACATGAAGGGTTTCCCCTTCTTCGTCAATGCTGAAAGCGGTGCAGCAACTCTGGAGAAGTCTGACACCAATCGTTGATAGTACCTAGCCAATCCCAAAAAACTATGTACCTATGTCACACCCCTGGGTGGCTCCCAAGAAATTACTGCCTCAATATTCACTGGATCCACTACAACTCCAACCTCAGAGATGACGGGACCCAAGAAGTGAACCTCTTGAATCCAAAACCAGAACTTCAAGAGATTACCATAAAGCCGGTGCACTCGGAGTGTGTCCAGTACAACCCGCAAATGGTAGGCATGCTCCACCTCAGTAGTCGAGTAGATCAGTATGTCGTCGAAGAAGAATATGAAAAAGCGATCGAGGTAAGGCTGGAAGATTCTTCTCATGAGACTCATGAACACTACTGGAGCGTTGGTTATGCCAAATGGCATAACTAAGAACTCATAGTGTCCATACCAAAAACTGAAAGTCATCTTCTGTACATCCTCATCTCAAACTCTGAGCTGGTGATAGCCTATCCTAAGTTCTATCTTCGAGAACCATCATGCTCCCTTATGCGGATCAAAGAGGTCATCAATACTCGGAAGTGGGTTCTTGTTCTGCACGGTCACCTGATTCCAGGGCCGATAATCAACACAAAAAAGGAAGCTCCCATCTGCCTTCTTAGCAAACAAAATCAGGATGCCCAAGGTGAAAAACTGAGTCGGATAAATCCCTTCCCCTGTAAGTCCTCCAATTGTACCCCCAGCTCACGAAGCTCAGCGGGAGACATCTAATATGCTGGATAGATATCTATGTCATCCTGGGGTATAGGTCAATGTAGAATTCCACCTCTCTGCAAGGAGGTAGTCCTGGAAAATTGTTAGGGAAAACATCCCCGTATTGATCCACCACAACAGAAAAACTCGGACTCCGCACATCAAACGCTCCAAGAATGAGGCTAGACAACTGATGTGTGATTGTTTTCCCCCTACTATGGGTAATTACATCTTGCACTGCAAATTCTCCCTTCTCGTTGGTGAAGGTAAACCTCATCCCCTCATCGCGGATACACCTCTCTTTCCACCTAATACAGTCAATCTGAGCATGAACTGTGGATAACCATTCCATACCTGAGATGACATCGTAAGGCCTTGACTCCACTACGAGGAGTTCCTATCCAAAGCTCTCTCCTCCTAGAGTAAGCTCACACTACCGGAACCAGTGTTTATTCTTCGATTCTGCTCCCATGGAAGTCTCTAGTCTTAAGGATCGAGCTAACGACTCTATTGGAATCTCCGAGCTCCGAACAAGGGAAGCGAAAATAAAATAATGACTCACACATGTGTCTATAAGTACTACAGCAAGGGTGGAGTAGACATAGATAGTACCTTGAATCATATCAGGTGTGCCGTGGTCGTAGGCATCGACTACCTAGAGCTGAGCCCGACCCTGTCGTCCATCTCCCTGTGGTCGGGGTAGACCTCCTGGTGGTGGCAGTTGTAGGGCCTCAAAACTTCATCCACCACCTACTTATCGGCCAGCTCATCTGCCATGTATACATGATCCTAGAGGACAACCATGGTTGAACCTTTTACTCGGATTGGGAGGTCCCTCTACTGTCTGCTTCTCATCTGTAGGGTGGTTCTGGCAGTCACGAGCCATATGACCATGCCCGCCGCATGAATAACACCATCTGCTCCTCATATGTCTGGCTCTATCTCATGTGCCCCACACAACCGAACCTATATCCTGGGGTCACCCACCAGATGGCCTGGTCCGCTTGGACCTCTGTGACATCTTTCTACTACTGGCTACAAAAGACTCCGCTATGTGTCGCCCTATTGTGGGTCTCGCTGCCGGTGACTACTCAGCAAGAAAACTCTGCACTAGAATGGCACGATCCAACACCCCCGCCTGCGTTGGGATGTTGAGGGAGATCATCGAAGACCTAACCTCATTCCTGAGTCCCTGGTCGAAGGTCCGTGCCCTGAATAATGGGTCCCGCACCATATCCATGGAGTAACATGAGAGGTCGGTGAACCTCGCTGAGTACTACGCTACTGTCATGCTGCCCTGCTGCAGATGAAGTAAATCCTGAATCCTCACCACATGAAGGGTGGATGGAACAATCTATGACCGGAAGAGATTCTCGAAGTTTGCCCAGAGTAGTGATGCCTCGTCATGCACCTGGAGCATCAAGATCCACCGTCTGCCTACTGCTGCATGCAAGAGACTCATGGAAAGGATCACCATGAGGTCGGATGATGTCCCTACCATTATGAAAACTCTCACAACAACCTCCAGCCAATCCTCAGCTACATGTGGGTCGATATCTCCTAGGAACCTAGGTGGCCTCTGGATTTGGAACTCGTGCAATGCACTCAGGCGATGTGAACTCTCTTCTAATGGAGCCGGTGGTATCGGTGGCCCAATGGGTAGTGGTACTTCTGGTACCTCCGTTGAGATGGGGCCCTGCACCGAGGCCTCGCCGCTCGGTGGGCTACCATCTTGTACAAAACTTGTAACCCTTGATGGATGCCTTCGTGGGGCCATCCTGAAAAGAAAAAGGTGCACCACTGTCAAAAAAATATACCTGGTGAGCTGACACAATGTAATCATGAAGAAAACTTTTCAAAGGAAACACACACACAATCAGTGTTTCCATGCACTGAGTCGGAAATCATAATTCAGAGTTCTAGTGTATGGATACGTCGGCCGCCGCACCAACACCGGTTTCCCTAAACTAATATCCACACCTAAAACACTTAACACTATTGCCATTAAAAGAATCAGAGTCCAAGTTCTGCGATAGAACCGACTCCTCTGATACCAATTTTTCACGACCCGTCCTCAGGGCTAGTGTCGTGACTACCTCATGCCCACCTTCTATAGGCCAGGGGCTAGCGACTAGCACCAAAGGCGAATCCCTGATAAAAAGGGAAGGCATTGCCTTTAAACCTATAACACACACAGTCTGAACACAAGCAGTAGAAGCAACAATCACTAATATAGAAAAAAAAGTGTGCTGAAAGTAAGTAGGCTAGAATACAAACCCAAGTCAACAACAAGTACAAGAAAAAGGGAAAAACAGCTCCTGGATTGTTCACCAGGGAATCCAACCTAATGGGTAGGTACAGAACTTAAACAACTCATCCCTGAGGTACGTCCCGTCTAGTCCAGCTACGAGTAGCTTCTTGTCCGTAACTCTCACCCTCAATCACTGTTGATCGTCGTCTGCACATAACAAAACAAGGTGTTGGCGAAGCCCGTGCAGGGGTGAGTATAACAATACTCATTATTGGACCCCGAGACCCCCAATGGTCTACCAGAATCCACTAAGGATAAACCACAGAAGAAATATACAATCAATAAGTATCAACCAACCCTACTTAGGTATATTCCCATACAAATACCTAAGTTACCAGTCATAGTCCGACTCTAACTCTTGAGCCCAAGCACAACCCAGTCCACAAAGGAAGTAAAGTCAATCACCTCGATCATAATGATTGAAAGACAAGACTCAGCTCACACAGATATACTACACATTGAGAGGGGTTGAGATGATTAGATGTAGCCTCTAAATCATCTCCAATGTCGAACCCATGTAGGATCCTGGAACAATATCAGCGCTGTAGAACCCACAGAGGATCCTAGTACAGAAGTCATCACTGTTGAACCCACGGAGGATCCTGGTACAGAATTCATCGATGTCGAACCCACGGAGGATCCTGGTACAGAAGTCATCACTCTCGAACCCACAAGGGATCTTGTCATCTCATTCGCAGCCAGCAATAGGGTACCCGCACACATCACACTTGATTCCGGGAGTGTCTGCTCCTCGATCCAAGTGTCAATACATCAGCTAACATGATCCTCGAGATGATGTATCCCATAGTTCCATCTCATCATAAGGAACCCAACGCGACACATAGCGCATCAATCGGACGCCCGATCTTTGAGTTATTGGTGTTTCCGTTCCAGGGGCACAATTGGTTTTTAGGCTCAAACCAACCTGACCATACACTAAATGCATCCAAACCTCAATCATTTCATGCCAAAAGAATCATCTCGCTCCAATAATTCCATCATCACAGACGGTTCGTCGATCAGACACCCGTTGCCCAAGTTGCGGGCTAAAAGGTGTAAATGGTCATAGCGGGTCCGGGTCTGGTCTGACCCAGTCGGACCGTCCCTATCTGACTCGGTCCAAACTGGGTTCTGACCCGGTCCGTGGGTCCGACCCAGTCCAAGGGTGCAGCCTGACCCAAGTGGTCAGCCCAACCCGAGTGGGCGGCCCGAACTAGGGGAGCGGCCCGACCCAAAGGGGTGGCCCGACCAGAAGGCGCGGCCCAGCCTAAAGGCATGGCCAGGCCTGAGGGTGGCCCGGCCCATGGCGGCCAAACCGAAGGGAAACCCGGCCAGTGGTAGCCCGGACCGTGGCAACCCGGGCAGCCACGCGTAGGAGGTGGTGTCGCGCCCCTACCCCTGGTTTGTCGAACGAAACCGGTACATTGTGCCGGTTCAGGAGTTGTGGGACCCGAGTGGTCCCACTTGTCCGGCTCCACGGCAGCTAGCCCGGCCAGCCGCCACTGCACCTCCACCTCCGCGCAACGGTGACGCGGTTCTGCTGCCCTTCACACGGCGCAATAGCGCCACACCCCCACCGTCGCGGTCCGACCTGTCCGCGACCTTATGATTTGTCGCGCGAAGTGATGGTGCCATGCCTCTTCATCCACCATGGCCCTCCCAGCCATAGTTCCTCTCTGGTGGGGTGTGACGGCACCGCACCCCGTTGGTACCACCGCGGCCCACCTGGCTGCAACTCAGTTTCTCTACGCGGCATGGCGGTGCCGCGCCCTTGCGGCGACCCGGCGACCTTGTGCCGCCGAATCCTTTTTGCGGCCCACCTCCATTGTCGTCAAATAGGAACAAACAAAGGGGAGGGTCAGACCATGTTCGTGCGGTCCGAACCCTCCTTGTTACGATGCTATCATTTGGTTTCCAAACCATAAATTCAACGATGAAGGATGTGTATAAAAAGAACAAAAAACCCCTACCTTGATTCGACGATTGCTTATTGATGAAGTTGCGGGAAAAGGCGGCATCATTTCGTTGATGTTGGGAAAGAAGAAGCTGAGGATCACGTGTCATCGGCATTCTTCATGGGCGGCTCTTTCTCTTTTAGCTTGGTCGAAGATCGAGTATGGTGTTCATCGTTCTTCGGAGATGTGGAGCGTTATTTTTTGGTAGGATGAAATTCTACCAAAGATTCTCCAAAGCTCCACCAAAGATTATGCCAACCCCAAAATAAAATAATATGATAACTTATTATAATATTGGAATAATGAATTCAAAAGAATTCAAATCATTTCAAATTAATTAATTATGCCATTATTTAATTTGTGGTTTGGCCCACATATGAAGGATGGTGAAGAGGCTCTGCAATAAATTTGGAGTTCCAAGGGTTAAAGGGGGGTTAAGGGGATTTGATGCTTGTGTGGGCCCCACCTTATAACATCCTCCAAAGGGAGGTTATGTGCTAGTGGGCCCCACCAATAACCTCCCCTTGGAGCATTAAACCACAAATCAAATAAAAATATGCTACACATATTTTTATTTCATTTATTTAGAAACCCCAAAAATTAACTTCCAATCTCGATAAAATGCAACTGCGGAAAAGGTATCCTTAAGAGAATATCGACACTGTGAGATCAACAGTGTCGTCATATTTCAATTCCAAGCACCAGTTCGAAGGATATAAAATCTCGCTCATACGTTTATTGAACGTACCAGAACAAAACATCATAAATTGATTCTGGGAAAACCGGGCTTAGGAATCAGGCGCTGTCAGAAACTGCGGACGCGTAAAATTCACATGTATTTGAAAAAAATTCACAAAATTTTCGGGTCTTTACAGTGCGTGTTTCATGTTTAATATGATATTTTAGTAAAGAAAAAGTGAGGTACTAAACTCTAAATATACCCATTCATATTTTTTTATAATTTAATAAAAATATAAATAATTCATTTGGTACATGAAGGAATCATCCTCACCTCAAACGAATTCATGGTGTGACTTTTATGAACACAATTAAACTTTTTATTTAAAATTGGCAATAATTTTATTAAAAAAAGACTACTTACATCCTCAAAACTAAAAAAATGCATTCATATTGTTTTGATAATTTAGTAAAATGATCCATAATCCATTTTTGATGTCTAGGAATCAGACTCATCTCAATTTGATTCATGATTTTCCTGTTATGGCTCTAAGTGTTCATTATCAGTCTAAAACTAACACTTATGTTCAAAATGTGTCTCTCACTAAAATCCAAGAAAATATTCTCAAATTGTCTTGATAATTTAGAAAAATAATTTATAATTCATTTTTGACATGTAGTAATTAGTCTCATGTAAAATAGAAACATTATGTGGCCAGTATGACTCAAAGTATGTGTTTTTAGTTTAAAATGACATTTTTGTAAAAAAACACAAGGTATGTACTCAAAACCAATAAAATTCATTTTGATTATTTTGATACATTATTAAAATGATCCATATGTCATTTAAGATGTGTAGGAATCATATTCACCTTAATCTAACTCATGATGTGATTGGTATGAATCAATGTGTTTATTTTTATTTAAAATTGACATTAATTTTAGTAAAAATGAAAACTAATATAATCAAAACTAAGAAAACACGGTCAGATTGTTTTGGTACATTATTAAAATGATACATAATTATTTTTTGGCATGTTGAAATTAGAATTACTTCAATACGATACATGATGTTCCTAAAATGACTCAAAATGTCCATTATCAGTTTAAAATAGACATTTCAAAAAAAATTATGAATTTTTTCAAATTCTGATCAAATAAGTGGCAGAAATTAATTTAAATTCAATCCTGTATATGAAATGATAAAGCAGAGTTTTAACGTAAAAATGTTCCAAATTTTGAAATTTTTTATATCCAATTTCAATGTGAAATTGGTTCCAATGATATAAATTGTATTAATTTATTTTAAATTGATATATTTATACATTAAAACCAAATTAAAATATAATTTAACTATATAAATAAATTATATAGTAAATAAGTTTTAAATTAAAATTTAGTGTTTTCACTATTCATCCAAAAATGAAACTTCTAAAAAAATTACCAAAAATTCACCCAAGTAAATTTCTATATTATGATTCAAAAAATGATGTTTATTTTAAAAAAATATAAAAGTTTCAAAAATCATATTTAAAATGGGTTTTTTAATAAAAGGTGATAATATTTCCTTTTAAAAAGATACATATTTTTAGTCATAAATTTTAATTTATTCTTATATTATACCTATCAAATATATTTGATGAGTATGAAAAATATTTATTTAATATATAAACTATAAATTTAAAGATAAAATTAATCTAAGTGTGTTGTTTAATTTATTGAGATAAAATTAAGTTTGTACCTAGAAAAATAGTTTTCTTATAAAAGTAATTTATTTATATTTCAATAGTTCTTATATTCACTTATACTAATTGATAAAAAAATGATTCAATTTATATAGATGTTTAAATTATATTTTGACAATTTAGTTACTCTTATCTGTAACATCCATTCCAATGTAAAGGTGGTTTCTAAAATAATATTTTCATAATCATATTAATAATATATTATAGTTTGATAAAAATCAGCCTTATGTGTAGTGAAATCTATTGAAGGGGATCATTATTGTGTGTAATACTAGCTAAACATAGTGTTTCATATACCTAATGTTCATATAAGTTTTATGTGTGGCCTAATATTTACTTGGTGCTGCGTTTAATTAAATCCAAACATAATTATTATATATATATATTAAGTGTTTCAGGAAATAAAAAATATTAAATGATTAAATTAATTTGAGAAAAAAAATAACTCAATAAATCTTATAGTGTTAAATCCTGAGAAACACTAGTTCTATTTTTTCAACACAAAATAGTTTTACCAAGGCTCGTTGATCACTATATTGATTTAATCTATAACTGAACAAGTTGAATTTAATTCAATCTCAAAATAATAGGTGGAGTAAGTCCATCTCTTTCTCTATCACTCACCCTATCATGTTGGGATTCATCCCTTAGCCATCATAAATATTTCAATATGATTAAATTATAATATATATTATATTAATATTATAGTATTAGTTATCCATAGGTGATTCACTATTAAATTATTCATTCATTACCTAGAATAGGTCCTCCTACAAATGGTCCACCACACTTAAAGAGACTACCCACTAATGAAAAGTTGACTAGTACTCATGATAAAAAAAGAATACATCAGGGATAAACTATTCATGGAGAAAAAACATATAAGAAATTATACAAAGTAAAATATATAAAATTTACTACCAACATAGTTTTTTTCTCTAATTCACAATAAAAATATCTAAGATAAAAAAGAGTATTTTATTCAAATAAGATAAAATATTCATTAAATTTATATTATCTTTATATTACTTGGATCCTTCATGTAAATGTATCATTACCCCTTTAAATTTGGTCATATAATTATTTAATTAGGTCAGAATATTTCAGGGAACATCCATAATCATTCTATCATGGAATATTAAAATCATAAATTTCTATATTATGTTTAACCATGAATAAAATAAAACCACATGTCATGTTTCATGGGGATATGTATATCAATTATAATTATAAATATTTGAGATATATGAAATATATCATCCTAAAATCATAGTTAGGGTTTGATAATTATTGTGTACTCTTTTGATGGGTTATGACATGGAAGATATCCTGCAGTGTAGTTGTAACAAATTATAAAAAAATATAATCCCTATCTCTATTCACCCTTACATTATATAATGGCATGGATGTATCATTATATTCATATGTAAGGGTTTAATTTTCCTCAACCTTATATGAAGTCATGTAAACCACTGTGTATTTGGAAGGTTTTTGTGCATGTTTTGGAAAGTGGTAGATATTCCATGCCTTACTATTTGGTGTTATGGAGTGGTCCAAAATTTAGTTGTCCCATGTTAAAAATTTTGGGATAATGGTTCTTGATAAAATAAAATCACACAACTTTATTGACTTAAAAATATCTTAGAGCCACCCCACTTTGATAATAACTGGTCTAGTTCCCACCCATCACCATTCATAAGCTCTAGAACTACCCCATGCTAGGGAATTTTTATACAACTCCTCATCTCCCTCATTGGTCCAGTGGTCAAGAAAACAATGATTTCCTATGGTTCCTGGTTGAAACAATGAATATATTTTCCTTTAATTTTTTCTATGTATTGGGACTTCATAAGTTGTGTGCATGAGTTAATTGTGTAGTTCCACTCAAATATTCATCGATTATTTATGCTGCACACATACCATGGTATGGTTTCCATAGTTTCATGTCATATCCTTCTCAATAGACAATTGGATTCATTATTCCCTGAGTAATGTATGGTTTATGGCATGGCATGTGTTTATTTTTTCCAAAAGGAATGATAAAAATAAATTTCTCCTTAGTTAATAAATCATGTCGTAAATCAATAAAAAATAATGATGAAAACCTAAATTGATTAAAAATAGATTAAAATTGATAAATAAAAAATAAATTTAAAAAGGAATCATCACACACTTTTTTTATGAATATAAATGAATCGTATTAATGATTTATAAATAAATATATACCATGTGAAAGATGTGTCAGTGAACATGCACTAAAACACCCATATAATATGCTTGTCATACAATATAATAAAAGTAACATCAATATGTATCGCATGCCTATTATTATCTATGACTCAGGGTGTATTGTATAATATGATATACCTATTTTAGTGTATATTTAATATATGTTACCTAAGATAATGTGATATGATTATTGGTTTTGTTATTTATTTTTTAGCTAATACCAATGAGTTGTGATATTTATGAGTTGGGAATTTTGATTATTTACTATTGTAATGGGGTGGAAAATGAACATGCATACATACATCATACTTGACACATATGTTCATATGACATTTCTATACTTATATATGATTTAACTTCATGGGGGTAGTGTAAATAATTAAAAATTTCTAATTATTTATTTTACATATTATTAAATAAATTATTGTCAAAAATATAATTATTGATAAATTTGATAATTCTACATGATCTCTATTTTGGTTGGTATTTTATAAATTAAAATAATGTGTCATGTGAATAACTTTTCCTTCATATATTGGTTTTAAAGTGTGTGTGTGTGTGTGCCATGGAATTTTATGGGTTAGAATGATGAATTTGTGAATTGTGTGAAACTTTTGACATGCATTAGGATGTAATGCCAAGATGGGTTTGGCTGCAATTCCTTGGTATGATGGGTTATTATACATAAGGTATATATCGAGAAATGTGAAAATTATTATTACAAAAATCATATATATGCTTAATTTTTAATATTTCTAA
This sequence comes from Viscum album, assembly GCA_963277665.1. Lineage (NCBI taxonomy): Eukaryota > Viridiplantae > Streptophyta > Magnoliopsida > Santalales > Viscaceae > Viscum > Viscum album. The sequence continues at coordinate 958,069,152 of OY728138.1, read as the reverse complement.
TTTAAATTTTAATATTTCAATCATTTTTGAAAATGATTTTTTTTTCATTATAGTATATTACACTAAAACATATTCTAAAGAATAATAAGTTGGTAGATAAGATTATGCTCATACAATATTAAGTCTAGATATTTTTGGTTGATTAATAGATCATGAATAACCAACTTAGGATATTTCAGATAAAAAATATAGGCCTTATGATGGGTGAGGATGTGATGGTTGAATTCATTAGGTAATTTTTTATATAATACACACCTATATTATAATGAAATGTTGGAATCAAAGTCGCTGATAAGTTAATAGTGAGGATATACCTACGTTTTAATATATCCAGTACCCCTAGTTACTAGAATGGGAATCTATATATCTATATACTAGACATAACAACATGATACTTTTCATATATCTTGGTTTATAATAAGAAGCATGAGGATATAACTTCAGATGGATTCTAGGTGGCATTATGTGAAAATAAATGAAATTAGATTCATTAATTTATTATGATTTTAATTGATGTTAGTATTATATGAATCCAATAAGTTACATCAATATGAGGTTGGGTTACAACCACCTATTCAAGATTAGGTTGTATTTTTAGCTTCATGGTATATACTATTTTTCTAAATATGATTCTCATAGCTAAGAATGGTCTAGTGTAAGGTTAGGGATTATGGATGTTGTTTTCTATAGGGGTTCTAGGAATAGATACTCTAAATATAGGATAAAAATATTCTTGAGTTTCCATCAGTGTATATAAATTATAGGAAAAATAAGGAATGAGTTCATCCTTTTCTCCTACTTAAGGTAGGTCCTTCCCTGAATTTTATTAGTATTATTTATCTAGAGACCCTCAAGATGGATTCCCATTTGATATGAGAAATTATTATTAATATTGTAGGTTGGGATACTCACATCAATTCTATAAGAAATTTCCTTGAGGGGAGATGAGAGTGTTTTAACCTAAACTCATACATCATGTACCGAGTTTGGGGTTATCATGGAGTGGTGGAAAATAAATACTATGCAGATTGGGATATAGAGGAACAAAAATTTTACATAGACCATCATAGTATAAAATTATTCTAAAATATTGTCATACATATCAAGGGAATGTTATAGAGTATGTTTGGGTCATCTTTTTTTGATTTATTAGAAACCAATTTATTGGAATAAGGGACTATCCATAATATTAAGTATTTTTTTGTGACTCCTATATTCACAATTAATTTGTTTGATCTAAGCAGTCATAATCATTTACTTATACTCAAATAATCAGTGTTATGAGTTTAATTGTAAATATATTGGTGGTTATGTTAACCATTAAAACTTGTTTGGGGATGTGATCAAAATGTACCAGGAAGGGACTATGTTGTACTATAGTAGTGGGTGACTAGTTACTTTTATAAAATTTACTCATAATATAATTGGTTTGTTTTGAGGAGATTATTAGCTTGGATTGGATGGATTTTTTTTGGACTGACAAAAAATATTACTGTACTTGATTATCATTTAATTATTTATTAAGAAACTAGCATAAATTAACTAAAGAATAAGATTTATAGTATGGTAGTGTAGGAAATGAATTGTGGTAGTCAAGGGTTCTACAACCTGAACTATTATAAATGAAATTCAAATTTAAATGAATAAATTAAAAATTAATTAATGATGTTATAAAAAAACATGCACTAATTTCTCTATTTTTTATCATTATAAAAAGTACATAGAAATATTTAAAAGTATATTAAGAATCAAAACTATTGATAATATAGTAATTTTACCATGACTACTATGATTAATATATATTAAGTGTTATGATAAAATCCAATTAACATAGATGAAATAAGTGATGGCCTCAACCAGTGAGATTGTACCCTGTGATTCCCATTTATCGGAGCTTTCGACGGAGTTGGAATCGCTGGTATTTTCCCTTGAATACACCTAATATTAGATTCAACAATTGATGCATAAGATAAACCATTTAATGGAGAATTTCAAGATTATTTTGATTAATACCCAAACCAAGTTCTTCAAACCAACCCTTAAAATTGCCACCATCACACACCTTACCCCTAAAGAATATACAGGAATAATAAGGGGTCATATAGCTAGAACATAGTAGCATGGATTTTTATATATTATTTTTAATAAATTGAGGATTATATTTAAACCTTTTTATAATTTCTTTATCAATGATTATATAATGTGTTTGATAAAAATATAGTTTGATATAAAGAATTCAAAATTTCATTTTTGGGAAATATATATTCTCAATTAAGAAATTATTCATACTATAAATAATTTTTGAGATAAATGTTATTTTATAAAATATTATTATTAAAAAATATTTATTTAAATTAAAATGATAATATAATTTAATTAATTCCAATATAATTTATATAAGGTTCAAAAAGTTGTTAGTCTCTTAAAAACTAGTATTTTCCACTAAATAAATATTTTTCATTTAAAAGTGCAAATTATAATATTTAGAAAATTATTTTGATAAAATAAATATTATTTTTAAAATTTGTAGATTACAATTATCAAATGATTTATTTTCTATAATTTTATAAGACAATCAAATTTTTGGAAAAAAATTAAATTCATTGTAAATATATAATCTATATAGGATATTAAAATAGACCCAATGTGATTATATAAATGATATAAAGAGAATCCACTACCAAATGTATTTTCCCCTTCCAAATAATTTGTTTTTTGAATTTATTTGATTAATTTTATAATCCATAATAAATACTAGAAAACCTATATTATATTTTAAGGTTTTAAAATCATTTTTTATGAACATGACACAGTTCCATATTAAAAATGGAATTATTTTAGAATTTTCAGCTCTTAGAAATATAAATTATTGAAAAAAAATATTATGTTGATGAAAAAATGGGTAAAAACCATGTTATGATTTGTGGTTTGGATTATTTTATCATATAGTGTCTAAAAACTATTTTTAGAAATTGATAAAGAAAATTCCCCTCTATTTCTCAATAAACACCCACCAATCCTCCCTATACTCTTTAGTAAAACCCCATTTATAATAAATTTAGTATCTTTATTCCTATCTAAATACTTCACAGGGTGTTATAAATATCTTAAGAATATCCTCTCAATCTTTTAGAAGTTCCCTCTCAAGGTAAGGGATTCCCCCCTTCTATTTATCCAAGCACATTCTTTGAGTTATTCCTTTTGATTTAAAAATGTTCATGTTGGAATATGTATTTTAAAAATTTATTTTACTATCTTGATGATTTAAAAGTAATTATATACCACCTTTCACTCTCATTAAACCCTTAGAAGAATCTTTATATACAATTTTTATGTTGCTAAAATTATCCTATGATCTTCCATGCCAAAAATTTGTGTAGTGAACACCTATCCCCATTTACAATCAAGGGTGTTAAAATAGATATACCTATCATTATTTAATTGGTATATTCTATTTATGTTCCCCAAAAACCATAATCATAGGATTAAAATTTATTAAATACATTCTTATGATAGATAAACTATATGGAACACAAATTCATGCACATGATATGAATATGATGGGTTAAGCCATAATTATATATACCTTTAATGCATTGCGTAATGTTTTTATCTGATTATATTTCATGTATGGTTTATGTGTGGTTATCATTAACATTATATGTTATGATATCTCAGTGTTTAGACTTGACTTATTCTTATAATGAAATTTTTTATGTTATTGAATCATTTCTTATATTGCATTTATGATATCCCCTTATGTCATTATTTTCACATGAGCCTCAGCCCAATTGGGGAGGTATTCTTAAGTGCATCCATGAAACCTAGGTTCGAAACCAGGTGGAGGAATATTTTTTGGGGAACTTTAGTATGCACTGTAGCAGTACTGTAGCAGGACTATACGGTATTGTAGCAGTTACTATAGAAGGTACAGTTTGGTACAGTAGCAGGTACTGTAGCAGGTGTTGTTTAGTACTGTAGCATCATGATCTATTCAACTTGGGCCACTAATTTGGGCTTGGATTCCATTAGGCCTTAGATCCACCCAGGAATTTGAGTTAGTAGAGATTTTGGGCCATCTTTAAGGCCTTCGGGACACCGCAAGGCCTTCAGGCCACATGCAGTTTCCCTATACTGACTCTACAAAAAAGGAGCCTCCCCAAAAGAGGATTTAGAGAAGGCACACTCACCAGAGCAGAGCCAATAGATTTGAAAGAATGAGAGGGTATGGATATTCCATCAGGACCAGCCTGTGCTTGCACGGGAAGCTTATCCAAACAACCATGCGAAGTTGGAGATCTACTGTAATGATGTAGATGATGTGGAGAGGCATTTCCTTGTAGTTATAGTCGGGTTAAATTCCTTAAGACCTTTATGCAATATAATGTCCCTTAATCCTATGTTCCATGTAATCACTAAGCCTAGGGGCCTTGTAAGAGTTCCCCCTCATCTCTTGAAAGGGGGGTTATCAAAAATCAATAAAAATCAAGGCCTTCTGGCCATTCTGGTTCGAGTTCTTATGCCATTATTTGATGTTCATGATTATGATTAGATATTTTTTTGTTATCATGTCATGCCTCTTGACTTACATATAAATATTTACCTTATTCAATGTTTTGATTATTCTTTTTATGGGATTTTTAGTTCACCCCTTTATTATGTACTTCTTTGTGATAGTCCATGAATTATTAGGAGATCAATGAATTTTATGGGAATTTTGTGGATTTTTTAAATAATCCCATTGTATCCATATTTCTAGTTTATATTTTTTGCATTTAACTACCCAAATACACTAGTCCTATCAATCATTTGAGTTTTTAATATGAGTATCTTTATGAAATAAATCATGAATTAAGGTGTGTTAAAGATATGTGTTGCAATAGTTGGTATCAGAGGAAAGTATAGTAATTTTTGTGGATTAGGGTTTAAAAATTGTGATTTTTTCAAGGATAAGACTAAACATAATACAACATCACTCAATTATGTTAAAGTATATAGTGAATTATTTCCAATAAAATATACCTATTTTTATACTAGAAATGTAGGTCTCTATAAAATATTTAGACCTAGTTTTAATAATCCCAAAAAGGAAACATTTGGAATTAAAACGATCATCACCTGATTCATGAAAATAAGCCCTTACTACACACCTATTTTGACACTCTCAGAAGATATTCTTTGGTAACCTCACAATATCCTTATAAACTACTATCAAGGGAATGAAAATTCCCATGAAATTTTTATGTAAGGAAATAGTCCATGGATAACCTATACTAAAACCTATAAAATCATATGTTAGAAAATGTATTACATTTATAACTTATCCATTCAAAATTATTTTTTTTACATTTTATATAATTAATAGTATAAAAATTATAATCCATAATCTTCCATTTATTATAGTTAATGGATGTAAATAGGTGGAACCAAGTAAACAACCAATGTGATGAGAAATGTGATGACTACTCAAATGAGATGCCTAGCTTGATGGGAGAATCAATAACTAACATCATGAATATACATTCAAATTTTACTAAAGCTCTGAATGAAATTATGAATCAGGCAAAACACACACATCCCCCTAAGAAATATCATGTTGAAATTTATACCTTTAAGAGATAAAATCCTCCATATTTCAATTGGTCTTCTGATACCTAAATTATAAAAAACAAATTGATTAACTCTATTAAAAATATCTTCTTCATTTTTCAATTCTCTAAGAAAGAGATGTTAATTATATCTATTTATCCTATAGAGTCTTAATTTTATAAAGAGTGGATTTTGATAAAAATATATATCCCTAAGAATAGATCGAAGTGAAGGAGTGGAAAGAATTTTATAATTTTTTTATAATTATTTTCCTCACACTGTTTGAATTAAAATAGAGAAGGGATACCATGAACTTAAGAAAAGGTATTATGAATCCATTGGGGTGGGCAACATCACCTTTATAATACATGTATGATACACCTCGAGCTTTATCATTGACCCCAAAATTAAAAGTTGACTTCTTCTTTAGAAGGATAAATCCAAATATATAAAAGGTTTTTGACATTCAATACTTTGAAAAAATTTAGTAAATTGTCAAATGTACCCTCAAAGTTAAAATAAAAATTAGAGAATGTCATGAGTCATATAGATTAAGAGATAAGAGGTGGAAAATGGATTTTAATTATAGTATTTTGATGGATAAATCTCATGGAGGAAATAAATTACAACACCCCACTTGTTAATTATTTAGGAATAATAATCCTAGAAATCACAAAATGGGGAAAAGTAAATTCTTTATTTGTGGTAAGGAAGGGAACCTAGATTGAACATACAGATAGGGGAAACCCACTAATGTGATGGAAGAATGTAATGTTGCAGTCAAACCTCATCTTGTTTTCTAATGTTTTAACATTAGGGAATAAGGACGCTATGTGAATCAATTCACTAATCTAAGGATTGTCAATGAAAACAGATTTCTAAAACCTATAAGACCTAGAGGGAAAGTGTGATATTATGCCCTCACAACTAGTGAGGTAGATTCTGATAATGATACAGTTATAAATATGCTAGTTATTAATTTATGAATAGAAAATGTACTATTTGATTCTGGTTCTATGATTTCTTTTATACCATGAAAGTTTAGTACAACTGTTAAAACACCACCTCAACACATAGATATGAAGATATCTATTAAAATGGGAAATGAGGAAATTATTTCATCCCAAGTATATAACATCTCACATGTCTATATGTTTAGGATAAATTTCCTAATGAACCTTGAGATAATATCTTTAGATGAATTCAAAACTATTATATTTATTGTAACGCCCCGACCCTAGTTACCCAGAGTCGGTGCATTATTACATAACATTGGCATGATCACAAGAAAGATCAAATCTCGAAAGACCGATTGGTTTAGTAGCCTTGGAAATACTAGATATATTCATAAGTTTTACATTATGTCATAAAGTGAAAAACTACTACGACAACATAATGTCTCCATAGTCCACACTATTATCCCATCATAATATCCCTGCAGGTCATTCATAACTTACTTCTTCACATCCTGGGAAAAATAAAACATAGAAAAGGGGTGACCTCAAATGCCCAGTAAGGATAACAATATAGCGGAACATTCAAAAATAAGCATAAACATTTAAAGTAATGCATTACTAAAACAAAATCCTTTAAACTTGAACTTCAACATAGTATGGCAAAAGTAAAATGAAATAATTCCATTTACTTATTCACATGGATATTCTACTAATCGAATAATCACATGCAATATCAATAACCACTTTCGGAATGTCGGAATGCATAATGCTGAACTTTAATTTCTTTGTCAAGGCCTCGTCCCAAGACCTAGGGGCTAACTGTAACCGGAACCCAACCCAGAGTGCCTCTAATAACCGGACACCAACCCAGAGTGCCTCTAATAACCGGAAACCAACCCGGAGTTCCTCTAATAACCGGAGACCAAACCGGAGTTCCTCTAATAACCGGAGACCAAACCGGAGGGCTTACTTTTATCGGTCCCCAACCCGGAACATACTTGTCTAACACATTCATCTGAATGAAAGGTTGAAATATAACATAAATATTCGGATTACAAATAACTTATGAAATGTCAATACTCTAAAAAAAACTATTATTGACATAAGAATAACTTATCCACAGTCAAAAATATCACAAAACCATCAATAAAATATGGATGTTTTGTATCATAATAAAGAAACTTCAAATAAGCTTAAAATCCATCAAAAGATGTTGACATAGATGAAATAAAGACTATTTTAGAAAAATATCTCTTTCTATTTTGAAATCATTTAAGAGTCTTATATTTATGAAATAAAACATTTTTTTTGAAAATATTCTTATTATCTTGTAAGGGAAGCTTCGACGATTTTATAACGGCGAAAAATAGCCACACACGTTGTATAAGTTAAAAAAAACATTCTTACCTTAATTTTGTCGAAAAGGTTAAAAAGCACCTTGTTTGGAAAACGATGAAAAGATTCCTTTATAAAAAGTCAAACAAGGGTATAAATGACTTTAACCCATATTCTAGTAAATAGTAAAAATGTTTTGAAATTCATTTTTAAGAAACATGGGTGTGGATGATAAAGAGATCCCAGTAGATTATTACGTATAAACAACCTCGGATAATGAAGAGATTGCGAAATAACCCTTACCAATTTGGTAAATTATGAAACATACAACCCCTGAAAGAGGTATCATACAATTAATATGTAAATAAACATAAATTAGAGTGTATTACACAAAGAATATAATTATGGGCAGTACATACACCACACAAAAGGTGATGGTGGCAATATGGCATGAATCTCACGGGAATAAGGAGTGAGATGAAAACCCCTTACCTTGTACTTTTCCTTAGTTGGGGTAGGTTAACCTCCTGTATAATGGTGAAATAATTGTTATTAAATTATACAAGAATCATATACATTAATATGATATCATATATGATCTTTTAATATTGATTTGATAATAATATCTTAGTATTTTCGTTGTTTCGGGTGTTAACTTACTTGTTTTGTTTTATATGTTTTGTTACGTAAGACATGTTTGTAATGGATAGGTTGTATATTATTCACATCCATAATGATATCAAGTCCTTAAACATCATTTTTAAATCATCAAATGATAATTATACTTAAATGGATACGATGAAGAATGAATCTCATCGCGTTCGTGGAGACGGTAGTTCGTACGCACGCACGAGCGACAATATCATTCTTTTGAAATAATATATAAATGGTTGTTATATCATATATAAAGAATCATTAACATGTTATATTTATTATTTACATGAGTTACATATCATTATTATACCCATCCAAATTATAATATATTGAATAACAATTACACCACAACGTGGAGACGGTAAGCCGTACGTACGCATGTATGGTGACATGTTATTCAAAGGGTGGATAGAATACTGAATATGGTTGTACCATATTTATAATAACATCACAGTATATATATGATACTGGATTTATTATTTTAGAATGGTAATAACAAAGGAAGAAGAAGTAGAAGAAGAAAGGAACTTGGAAAAGGGTGGTGAAATCATTACCTCTTCTTCGGGTTCTTCCTTTTGATTAGATCAAAAGGGCTCCTTAGGTTGGATTTCTGATAAAACTAAGGCCTCTAGGTTGTAGTGAGGGAAGTTGGTAGAGTATTTTGGAAGAGGATTTCCGAACCAAAAGGTTTTTAAGGTGTGAAGAAATGAGATGGAGGAGTGCCCTTTTATAAGAGGGGTGAGGGCACCTTTGGAAAAGCTTGAAATATTAGTTTATAATAAATTCATATTCGGTTTCTAATGGCTCCAAAGTTGATTATTTAAATTTCAAGGTGGGTATGGGTCGAAAAAAATTCATCCAATAGAATTTAGATAGGTTTGGGTACTTATATTAACCTTATCTTTAAGTATTAACTCTAAGTTAATTAGTTTCACTTTTACAATGTCTCTTTGTATTTTTATATAATATGGTTAATAAAATTACTATATACATCCAAGAGACCCCAAAGTGGTCCATTAATGATGAACCTATCATGATATAAGTCTCTTTGCCGCACTTTAGATTTTTAGGAATTTAATATCAATTAATAATATAATATTTGTTTTAAGAACTCTTTTATGTCAATTTTGACACTATTCAATAGTTGATTTTTGTGAAACTCATAACAGATTGATTACTTCTAAAAAAGTCCATTAAATCAATCCTAATATATCATATTATCCAAAAAATTTGTTTAATTCATTAAAAGTTTCATATTATATTTATTTGGGTATTTATAATATCAATTATTTTAATTTTTCACTATTATAGTAATTAATTCATCATCATTGTGTCATAAATAAATTAAATTATTTAATGTCTAAAAATTATAAATAAAATATAATTATGTAGGAAATCTCTTTATCTTTATAATGAATATTTATAATCTAAAATCCACCATATATAACCCTATGTAAAAATTTTTTTCCTAAAAGATATATGCTTGTGTCATTTTTGTATTCATTTTAACTTAATTAAAATAAAGTGTCCCTATCACCTACAAGTGGCACCATGGGGTCCCAAAATCGACCCAAATATGCCTATGGTCGAACATGTATCAAACAATAAGGCTAGGACACGTTTTAGGGTAATTTAGTATTATTATAATATTATTTTTTAACCCTTATTTACCGGATTTACCCTTAACCATGGTAAATAAAATATTTACCGCAGTAATTATTCAAAATGTCTAAAAATAAAAGTTAGCTATTTACACAATTTGAACATCCTGATTCCAAATATGGAATCTATTTTTCTAAATTCAAAACAAAGAAGTGGCAGAAATTAATTTAAAATTAATTCCCGCTGTCAAAACAAAAAGCGTTTTTTAAGAGATAATAACTATCAAAAGATTGACACTTCTTTATGTTCGGTTTAATTGTAAAATTATGTCCAATTACCAACATTATATTAAATGGTAAAAATATATTCTAAATATACTTTAAAACCACTCAAATTCATAATTTATCACTATTAATTATTTTGATTAAAAAAGTTGTTTTTAATTAAAATTTAGTAATTTTCACTATTCATCAAAATATGAAAGTTATCCGAAAAGTACCAAAATTTCACCTTAGGCTAAATTCGATACTCCGAATCCAAAAATGTAGTCCATTTTGAGAGATAAAATTTATAAAATTTTAAAAGGTAGGTATTACTATTCATAATGGCTAGTTTGATTGGTTGTGGTGTGTTAGAACTCAAAGTTGTGTACAACACACGCTACTGTATTATTCAAATGAAAAAGTACCGTGGAAGCTTGGAATGTTTCATTTTAAATTTTTTGATATCCCCCATTTAGTCAAAAAGTTTAAAATATTGTATTTAAAAAGGTTTCACTATTAAAAGTTGATAAAAGTGCAATACTGAAAATGAATCTATTCTTACATTATGTCTAAGAAACTCATAATATGGATTCTAAAATTATAAGGATTATATAAAGTTTAAAATTTAGTTAATATTATTCATAACCTCTTTTGAATGGATTTTTTTTGTTAAGTCATGGTGTGATTGAACTCGGTGTTGCGTGTAGTGCAAGTTATTGAATTATTTTGAAGAAATAACAAACTATGAAATCTTGGGGTGTTACATTCTCCCCTCCTTCAATAAATTGTGTCCTCGCAATTTGAAATTGTTCTTTGAAAATAAAAGGTTGAAAATAGAAAATATATTTGTGGGAAAACCCACATCGGAAATTGGGTTACTAAAATTTATTTTTAATATGAGGAAAAGAGAAATGAAAGGGTCACCACCAGATTATGATCTCGATTAGGAGAACATTGGTGGAATTAGAGACATATAATTGGAGGAAAAACGTAAATATTTATAGGTAGTGATTGAGGTCATCAATCACAAACAAGTATAACATTGAGGTCCTTAAACTCATCAATCTATTATGATTTGAAATACCATCGGTTCAAGAAAACATAGGGTATTGGGATAACACATTTTTGACGTTTCAAAATATCTTAGTTGAAATCCCACATCAAAAAATTAATTAATGAGGCCTCTATTTAAAATAAAGAGTGGAAAGTATGAAGATTACTGAAAATAACACATACTAGGGTTCCATGTAGGAAAATATGGATATGGAAGAGAAATCTAACCATCAATTATCTGATGGAGAGTGGTAGAGAACATGGCTATGAAAAGGCCAAAAATCCCAAAGCCATAAATTAGTGATGATTTAATGTACCATCTAGGACAAAATTTTTGTTCTAAGTTCCTTTTATTAATGTTGAGGAATTTATTTATGAGATTGGATAAGATCATAAGGAGATATACTTACTTTATAATTTGATTTTTATCCATCAATAAATTTCTACCACAAACTCATCTTTCACTCTAAAAGTTAATAGAATGTAAAAAAATTTCTATTTATACTATTCGTACAGGGTTCCAAGATAAATGAATTTATAATTCATCTACCAGATCTTTTAAAAAAAACTACATTATTTAATCCAGGACATCTCGTGGGCCAGTGATAGGTGATACACCCTTATCGCCCTTCAGTTGCGGGTTCAAGTCTCGCAGCCTTGCCGGACACGACGGGTTGCCGCCCGACCTCCGGGTTGTCCTTTAATGGAAATCCAAAATAATTCAAACTAGAACTATCCAAAATACTTCTGTCCAAACTCACAGTCCAACATTTATAAGGAAGGTAAACATAATGTAGATCCTTTTTACCCCGTAATAGCATATGAATACCTTCATCATGAATTCTTTTAATACACTGAAACATCCTGAATTACCATATTCCTTATTGATTACATTCATGCTCCCTTATTCCATATAGAATGCTGGATATACTTCATCAATCCAAAAATGTTTTAAACCCTAACAATGATGGAATATACAAATCATTAATTAGTTCCAAGGTATTCAAGAATATCCAATATAATTTATCCAAAACAATCATGTATTATTCCAAAATCAATACCTCGGTATTAGAACTATATTATGGTTTATCATTCTCTCAACCATATATTTTCCAAAAATTTATCCTGCTATTGAGTCAATTTTCTTTGTTCCACACAATCTCGAGTCCTTAATGAAATAGTACTGCAGTACAATCCTTATATACTCCATAATTATTATAACAAGTACATTGTTGATACAATACTCAATTGACATAATCAACATAAGAACTCTAATCATTCCTCTTCATCTGTGGTAGTATCATAACTTGATTATTATCCAATAGCATCATTTGTGGCATAGTCTGATGACTGGGACATAGGTTCGCGTAGTGTCCAAACTCCTTGCAAATGAAGCATTGTACATTTGAAACCATTTTCTTACCCTTGCAGTCACATACTTTGTGCCCTTTTCCTCCACACTTATAACAAACTCCCATTCCATTCAGGCAAGTTCCAGGGTGTTTCTTTCCACAATTATCACATATGTGAAAATTCTTCTTTTTCCTCTTCCCTTTATCCATCTTTCTCTCTTCCATCCTTTTCTTCTCTTGCTTCCCTTCAAAGCCATAGGTCTTAGTAAACTCTTTACTTATCTTATCAACACATGATATTATTTCTTCATATGATGATAATACATGCGAGACTATTTCTCTTGTAAATTCTGGCTTAAGACCATAAAATATATGATCCTTCTTTCTCTTTGTATCATGTGTATTGCTAGAGTTCTCATTCCTTCTACTGGGCGCCATTTCTAAACAATGGCATACGTTAGATTAGTTTATGAATAACAAAACCTAATCCCAAACATTTAAAACACATAACATAAATAAAATAGTTTATGAATATAATCCATAATCATAAAAATGTCTCCTTTGAGGAAGTATATACTCATAAACCCTTCATAATGATTTGTAAAGAAAATGAGAGTTATCCTAAGAATATCCCCCGGGAGGGTCGTAACCAAGAGTGCAGCAAGGCCCGTTGTCGTGCACCAGTTCCCGTTCGAGTCTAGCTCAAAGCGGTGTTTTCGGGTTTTACCCCTAGGTACATCTGTGTCAGAGCCGCCTCTACCTGCTCGTATCCAGACAGGGATGTATTTCTCGGAAAACTCACAAAATCTCTACAATACCAAAATTCTAGGAAGTTATTCTATACTAATCCTCTAAATTCATCTTAAATCTATGTGCTCTAATCAGAGTTTATCTAAATCTAGCTTCCAAGGATTGTACTAAACTTCCTCTGATACCAACTGTAAGGCCCCAACCCTAGTTACCCAGAGTCGGTGCATTATTACATAACATTGGCTGATCACAAGAAAGATCAAATCTCGAAAGACCGATTGGTTTAGTAGCCTTGGAAACACTAGATATATTCATAAGTTTTACATTACATCATAAAGTGAAAAAATACTAAAACAAAATAATGTCTCCATAGTCCACACTATTATCCCCTCATAATATCCCTGAAGGTCATTCATAACTTACTTCTTCACATCCTGGGAAAAATAAAACATAGAAAAGGGGTGAGCTGAAATGCCCAGTAAGGATAACAATATAGCGGAACATTCAAATATAAACATAAAAATTTAAGGCAATGAATTACTAAAACAAAATCCTTTTAAACTTGAACTTCAACATAGTATGGCAAAAGTAAAATGAAATAATGCCATTTACTTATTCACATGGATATTCTACTAATTGAATAATCACATGCAATATCAATAACAACTTTCATAATGTCGGAATGCATAATGCTGAACTTTAATTTCTTTTTCAAGGCCTCGTCCCAAGACCTAGGGGCTAACTGTAACCGGAACCCAACCCAGAGTGCCTCTAATAACCGGACACCAAACTGGAGTGCCTCTAATAACCGGACACCAACCCGGAGTTCCTCTAATAACCGGAGACCAAACCATAGTTCCTCTAATAACCGGAGACCAAACCGGAGGGCTTACTTTTACCGGTCCCCAACCCGTAACATACTTGTCTAACACATTCATCTGAATGAAAGGTTGAAATATAACATAAACATTCGAATTAAAAATAACTTATGAAATGTAAATACTCTAAACAAAAACCATGAGTGACATAAGAATAACTTATCCACAGTCAAAAATATCACAAAAACTTCAATAAAGTATGGATGTTTTGTATCATAATAAATCAACTTCAAATAAGCTTAAAATCCATCAAAGGATGTTGACATAGATGAAATAAAGACTATTTTAGAAAAATATATCTTTCTATTTTGAAATCATTTAAGAGTCTTATATTTTTGAAATAATACATTTTTTTGAAAATATTCTTATTATCTTGTAAGGGAAGCTTCGACGATTTTATAATGGTGGAAAATAGCCACACCCGCCATATAAGTTAAAAAAAACATTCTTACCTTAATTTTTTCGAAAAGGTTAAAAAGCACCTTGTTTGGAAAACGACAAAAAGATTCCTTTATAAAAAGTCAAACAGGGGTATAAATGACTTTAACCCATATTCTAGTAAATAGTAATTTTTTTTTAAAATTCATTTTTAAGAAACATGGGTGTGGATGATAAAGAGATCCCAGTAGATTATTACGTATAATCAATCTCGGATAATGAAGAGATTGCGAAATAACCATTACCAATTTGGTAACTTATGAAACATACAACCCATGAAAGAGGTATCATAAAATGAATATGTAAATACACATAAATTAGAGTGTATTACACAAAGAATATAATTATGGGTAGTACATACACCACACAAAAGGTGATGGTGGCAATATGGCATGAATCTCACGTGAATAAGGAGTGAGATGAAAACCCCTTACCTTGTACTTTTCCTTGGTTGGGTTAGGTTAACCTCCTGTATAATGGTGAAATAATTGTTATTAAATTATACAAGAATAATATACATTAATATGATATCATATATGATCTTTTAATATTGATTTGATAATAATATCTTAGTATTATCGTTGTTTCGGGTGTTAACTTACTTGTTTTCTTTTATATGTTTTGTTACGTAAGCCATGTTTTTAATGAATAGGTTGTATTTTATTCATATCCAGAATGATATCAAGTCCTTAAAATCATTTTTAAATCATCAAATTATAATTATACTTGAATGGATACGATGGAGAATTAATCTCATCGCGTTCGTGGAGACGGTAGTCCGTACGTACGCACGAGCGACAATATCATTATTTTGAAATAATATATAAATGGTTGTTATATCATATATACAGAATAATTAACATGTTATATTTATTATTTACATGAGTTATATATCATTATTATACCCGTCCAAATAATAATATATTGAATAGTAATTACACCACGACGTGGAGACGGTAAGCCGTACGTACGCACATATGGTGACATGTTATTCAAAGGATGGATAGAATACTGAATATGGTGGTATCATATTTATAATAACATCACAGTATATATATGATACTGGGGTTATTATTTTAGAATGGTAATAACAAAGGAAGAAGAAGTGGAAGAAGAAAGGAACTTGGAAAAGGGTGGTGAAATCATTATCTCTTCTTCGGGTTCTTCCTTTTGATTAGATCAAAAGGGCTCCTTAGGTTGGATTTCTGATCAAAATAAGGCCTCTAGTTTGTAGTGAGGGAAGTTGGGAGAGTATTTGGGCAGAGTTTGGCCGAACCAAAAGGTTTTGAAGGTGTGAAAAAATGATAAGGATGAGTTCCCTTTTATAAGAGGGGTGAGGGAACCTTTGGAAAATCTTGAAATATTAGTTTATAATAAATTCATATTAGGTTTCTAATGGCTCAAAAGGTGATTATTTAAATTTTAAGGTGGGTATGGGTCTAAAAGAACTCAACCAATAGAATTTAGACAGGTTTGTGTACTTATATTAACCTTATCTTTAAGTATTAACTCTAGGTTAATTAGTTTCACTTTTACAATGTCTCTTTGTATTTTTATATAATATGGTAATTAAACTTACTATATACCTCAAAGAGACCCCCAAGTGGTCCATTAATGATGAACCTATCATGATATAAGTCTCTTGGCCGAACCTTAGATTTTTAGGAATTTAATATCAATTAATAATATAATATTTGTTTTAGGAACTCCTTTATGTCAATTTTGACACTATTCAATAGTTGATTTTTGTGAAACTCATAACAGATTGATTACTTCAAACAAAGTCAATTAAATCAATCCTAATATAGCATATTATCCTAGAAAATTATTTTAATTCATTAAAAGTTTCATATTATATTTATTTGAGTATTTATAATATCAATTATTTTAATTTTTCACTATTATAGTAATTAATTCATCATCATTGTGTCATAAATAAATTAAATTATTAAATGTCTAAAAATTATAAATAAATAATAATTATTTAGGAAATCTTTTTATCTTTCTAATGAATATTTATAATCTAAAATCAAACATATATAACCCTATGTAAAAATTGTTTTCCTAAAAGATATATGCTTGTGTCATTTTTGTATTCATTTTAACTTAATTAAAATAAAGTGTCCCTATCACCTTCAAGTGGCACCATGGGGTCCCAAAATCGACCCAAATATGCCTATGGTCGAACATGTATCAACCAATAAGGCTAGGACACGTTTTAGGGTAATTTATTATTATTATAATATTATTATTTAATCCTTATTTACCGGATTTACCCTTAACCATGGTAAATAAAATAATTACTGCAGTAATTATTCAAAATGTCTAAAAATAAAAGTTACCTATTTACACAATTTGAACATCCTGATTCCAAATATTGAATCCATTTTTATAAATTCAAAACACAGAAGTGGCAGAAATTAATTTAATATTAATTCCCGCTGTCAAAACAAAAAGCGTGTTTTTAAGAGATAATTACTATCAAAAGATTGACACTTGTTTATGTTCGGTTTAATTGTAAAATTATGTCCAATGACCATAATTATATTAAATGGTAAAAATATATTCGAAATATAATTTAAAACCACTCAAATTCATAATTTATCACTATTAATTATTTTAATTAAAAAAGTTGTTTTTATATAAAATTTAGTAATTTTCACTATTCATCAAAATATGAAAGTTATCCGAAAAGTACCAAAATTTCACCTTAGGCTAAATTCGATACTCCGAATCCAAAAATGAAGTCCATTTTGAGAGATAAAATTTCTAAAATTTTAAAAGGTAGGTATTACTATTCATAATGGCTAGTTTGATTGGTTGTGGTGTGTTAGAACTTGAAGTTGCGTACAACACATGCTACTATATTATTCAAAGGAAAACATACCGTGGAAGATTGGGATGTTTCATTTTAAATTTTTTGATGTCCCCCATTTAGTCAAAAAGTTTAAAATATTGTATTTAAAAAGGTTTCACTATTAAAAGTTGATAAAAGTGCAATACTGAAAATGAATCTGTTCTTACATTATGTCTAAGAAACTCATAATATGGATTCTAAAATTATAAGGATTATATAAAGTTTAAAATTTAGTTAATACTATTCATAAACTCTTTTGAATGGCTTTTTTTGTAAGTCATGGTGTGATTGAACTCGGTGTTGCGTGTAGTGAAAGTTATTGAATTATTTTAAAGAAATAACGCACTATCAAATCTTGGGGTGTTACATTTATGGATCAGAATTACTTATAAAGAGCCATTATAAATTTTATAGAGAAGGAAATCACCCTTCGTAACACAAATCTCCCTTAAATTATAAACATGTGTAAGGAGGGGGATTGTTCTCCCTTGGTATTATAATCCCAAGAATAGATTTTAATACCTTATGAGAAAGTTTATCTAGTTAAAATGATCAATACTAAGGAGAAGATCATCCTTGATGACATATCGATTGTAAGGGAATATGATTAAGTGTTTCTTGAATAATTTCCTGGTCTTCTTCCAAACAAGGTCGTTCAGTTATCAATCAATCTTATACCTAGATATTTTCCAATATCCAAGAATCCATATATAATGAATAGTATTTAAGGTAAATATATTAAGAAGATACCATAGAATAATTTGGATAAATGGTTTATACGTCCAAGTGATTCACCATGGGGTGTGTTGGTCCTCTTCAGCAAGAATTAGGATGTGTCAATTCACCCATTCATAGATTTTAGTGAGACAAAAAATGTCATGAGAAATAAAAAATAACCTCTTCCATTCATTGATGACATGTTTTGTTAGCTATGCGGATCCCAATACTTCTATAAGATGGATATTTAGTATGGATATTATAAATTAAAAATGAATAAGCTAGATATCTACATGACTTATTTTCATACAATGTGAGGTAATTACGAGTTCAGAGTTCATAGTGTTTCCATTTGAAATCACTAATTAATTATCTATCATCATGGACTTAATGTACATATTCTTTATGGATTACATAAATTAAATTGTGTTAGTCTATATAGATGATATTCTTATCTACTCAAAAAGTGAGGAGGAACTTGAGGTGCATTTGAATGTATTGAAGATATTATGAAAGTAAAAGTTGATGATGAGTATAGTAAATGTGAGTTTTGGATGGGGGAAATTAACATTCATAGGGAATGTTATCACCACAAAGTGGTATTTTTGGATCCTTTTAAAATAGGGTCCGTTAACCGATGGCCTTGATAAACATCAATGATAGTGATCCATAATATTCTTGGACTAGTTGGGTAATATCATTGATTTTTGATAAAATTCTTATTATTTTAAATCCAACTAATAAGATAAATTTGAAGTCAGAGAAGTTTTTTTTACAATGATGAATTTGAATAGAACATTATAGAGTTAAATAATAGGCTAATAACTACACCTTTCCTTGCATTACCCACCAGTGAGGAAGGAATTGTGATCTACAGTGATGTGTATACAAATTTCTTGGGTTCTTGTACTCAGGAATGATGAAAAAATAATGGCCTATTCCTCCCATCAATTAAATATCCATGAGTCAAAATACCCAAAATATGATCTGGAATTAGTTGTAGTGACCTTCTCATTGATGATTTGGTGACATTATATCTATAAGGAGAAGTGAGGTATATATACAGATCACAAAAATCCTCAAGTATATAGTCACATTAAAGGAGATCAATATACCCCGACAAAGGTAGTTAGATATGATCGATGATTGTGATTGTTAAATCCATTATCATCCTGGAAAGGAGAACAAAGTGGTATATTCTATGAGTAGAAAGGATCATGAAACCCTATCCATGATGATGATTGAAAGTGATCTAATCTTCTTAAACATGAAAAAGGTGACAATGTGAGTCATAAAATGATTTTCATCCTATATTTATAAAATAAATAACTAATCATATATTCTTGAGAGGTTCAAGGAAACCCAAAAATATAATGAGTAGATATAGAATAAGGTAGGGAATATTCCAGAGTCTAAATTTATGGTGAACCATGATTTTCATAAATGTAAATTAAAATAAATTTTTTATAATAATTAATACATTACACAAAAAAATTCCCAAAGACCATATTATTCTTGTTACTTTGGAAACATGGAACACATTATTTGAATTTAGTGAATGATCTTCGACATATCTTATAAAGACCTTCCTCTTTAGTATTCCTAACTAAAGCCTTTATTTATAACCTGGTAAAAATAAAATATAAGAAAAAGGGTGATCTCAAATGCTCAATAAGGGTAAACAAGGGAGATATGTAAACATAATCCTGAGCATAAAGTTATGAGAACATTATCTAGAAATTAAAAGATCAAACCATTCATATCATGTATTGTAAACATGAATCATGGAATAAATATTGGTAGTACATAAGACATGAATCATAAATAATATAAGAGTACGATATGGAATTTTTGAATACACATAAACAAGTAATGAACAACTATAAAAATGGTATATTGCCACAATTGCAAACTGTAGCAATATGGCCCAAAACTGTGGCCATAGCCTTTGGCCACAATTTTCTTAAATTGTGGTCTCTATTGTCATGGAAATAGGTCTCATTTCTTCCCACTATGGTAGTTAACATATTTCCATGGTTTAAACTATGGCTATTGGTTTTATTCCCATGGAATAAAATTATGACTATAGCTCCCAAAAATCGTGTCTATAACCCAAAAATATTATATCATTGTCCGGATACGATCTATGTACCTCTCCTATAGAATTTAGCTGCCTAAAAATGAGACCACAATGAGCTTTAGGTATATACATATATTATGTTATAAATATTATAAATAATCATGATGGTAGCATAAAAACTGTGGAAATAGAGATTCTTGTTCTTTTTTTTGCAAGAAATATTTTCTCCCACGCAAAGGCTAGAGACCTATAGCCATGGTTTTCAAAACTGTGGTTATAGGTGAGGGTTATTGGTACGTTTTTATTAAAATCATGGATATATTCCTTGGAAAAATTTATACAGCTACAGTTTTGAAAATCTTGGCTATAGACCAGTAAAACCATGGCTATAGCCTAACTATAGCCACAATTATCAAAATTGTGGCTATAACCTACCAATATCCACAGTTTTAAAAAATGTGGTGATAAGTTTATTTAAATATCAAAATTTTCTACTTGTAAATATGTTTCCCTATAAGTGAAGATAAATGTCTAGAATTGATAAGGGAACTACATGGGGATTACACTTGCTAAGCGGGACACACCATTATCCCCTGTCACAATCCTCTCCTTGTAAGGGATCAATTTTCCCATCTTTCCATATTTGATTGGGTTTCCCCATATTCTCATAGTGTATGGGTTTTCCATATATTCCTATATTGTATCAGGTTTCCCTATACTCCTATATTTGATTGTGTTTCCCGATATTCTCTTATTGGATCAGGTTTCCCCGTCTTCCCATATTGGATTGGGTTTCCCCATCATCCCATGCGGGATCAAGCATGTCAATTTAATTCCAATCATTATCTCCTGAGACATAAATCTTTACCCAATTAAATATATGTAGATAATGGTCCTACCCATTTCATATTGAAATCATACATATACGTGCCACAATAACATAAATCATGTATCATATCAGAACCCATGGAATTAAATGATTTTAATAAACATAATGAAATCATAATATAACCCACTGAAAAGAAATGGGTTTTCTAAATATCATTCCATCATAAAAATAAAAAATTAATATAATGGATAATAATGAACTAATTTGGAGAGAACTATTAAAAACAATTTTTGAAGAAAATATCATTTCTACTTTGAAAACATTTTAATTACATCAAATTACAAAAAATTTTACAAGAGAAACTTTTATTTGAAAATAAACTCTTAATATTTTAAATTAGTACTTAAAAAATTAAATTTTCATGATGGAAGGAAATTGTAATCATGCCGTATAAGTTAAAAATATTCTTCTCGTACTTTTTTGGAAAAAGTCAAAAAGTACCTCATTAAAATGATTCCTTTCAACCCATTTTATAAAAATTATAACATGGGTAAAAAGACCTTAATGTTTTCTAAAAATATAGTAAAAATATTTTCATAATTTTTTTAAAGAAACATGTACATGGATGATAAATATCCCCCAGTAGATAATTACGTATAAATAATCCTTAATAATATTAAGATTATGAAAAAATCCCATAAAACATTATAATCAGTAGAATTTTATTCCCAATGAAAGAAAGAGAATTATATGGATATGAAAATACCATAATATTATGGTTAAGAATAATAAGATGCATTCAGGGGTAGTATATACACAATACAAATAAACAAGTATTATAGAGGCTTGTGTCTCATAGAAGTAAAGGTGAGACAAAAATCCATTACCTTCTGTCATGAATTTCATTGTACACATAAAATAATCCTGTATAATAAGTATATGTTTGTTATAAAATTATAAAATAACAATATTCATGTATATAATACCATAAAATATTTTATTATGACCTTAAATTACCTGTTTATTATCAATTCTCATGTTAAAGTAACATTTCGGGTAACAACTACTTTGTTTATCATACATTTTTTGACTTGTCATTCATGATACTCTTAATTAAATAATGATTTAATTATTTAAAAATTTTAAAAATGAATTATATATCATATATATTCAGTATATAAACATTAATAATAATCACATAAAATATAGATATATGAAATGGAATACACCATTCATGGAGATGGTAGGTAGTACGTATGCAAGAATGTTATTTCTATTTTCATTTTGGGTTCAAATAATTTAAATTGTATGATATATTTTCATTATAGAATAATTTTTATGTCATATAAAATATATATATCAATAAAAAGTCATTTTTATTACCATCCATGAAATATAGTTGAATAAAAAATCACATCACATCGTTGAGATGATAAGTCCTACATGCACATGAGAAGCGTTATCATTTTACAAAAATATAATATGGTAAAAAGGTAGAAATTATATTATAAATAAAAAAGTATAATTGTATCATATATATAACATATAGAATATAGAAATATAGTTTCTATCCTAATTCCCAACCATGATAGGTGGTAAAAGAAAAACGAACAACATCATTTCATGAGGTTGTAGTTCTCCTTACACAAGATCTATAAGTTCATTAGCTATAAAATCAAAGTTGTGTGTGAATTTAGGATAAAACATTAATATAAAAAAATAGCAGTATATTTATGTTACTAAATTTGTTATATAAAAATGAATTAAAAATAGCTGAATACGTTCAAGGAAGAAATAAAATAAAATATGATACCAATAAATGTAACCTCTTATTTGGGTATCCCCTTCTTATTTGCATAAAAGGACTCCTTTGGTTGGCATTATGAACAAAGTAAGGATTCTAGAATTGAGATAAAAAAATTATAGGATACTTTGGTAGAGTTTTTTTAAGACAATTTTTTTGGAGGATTGAATAAAAGATAACGAGAGGTTCCCTTTTTTAAGAGGGGTGGGGGAACTCTTGGAATATCCTAAAAGATTAGATTAATAAAAATTAATTATTAATTCAAAATGGTTCCAAAGTGAATTTTTTAAAATATAAGATGTGGTTACATCTAAAATCATTAAAAAAAATTTAGACATGTTTAGGTCACAATATTAACCTTAACTTTTGGCTTTAACCCTTTGTTAAACCCTTTAACTCTTACCGTGACTACTTGGCTTTTTACTCATTAGGGTTAATATAGTTACTATAAAATGAAAAAAAACCCAAATAGATTATTAATGGAATACTTAAATTTATTATAGTTATTTTTAGAATTTTATATTTTTATTAATTATATATAATTTAATAAAATATTGTTTCTTTTAAAGTATCATTTATGTAAATTTTGATACAATTCTATATTTTTCTAAAATATCCTCAAAACATGATAAATTCAAACGAAAACTTCAAATATATCACTAAAAATAAAATTTCTCTATAAAATTATTGGATCTCATTAATTATGTAAATTAAATATTTTTTAGAAAATTTAATATCATTCATTTTATATATATATATATTAATTATACAATTTCTGTATCATTATTATGGAATCCTTAAATTAAATTATTTCTCCTTAAAAAAAATAAATTCACATGAAGAAAATAAATTTATTATATTTACAATCAATATTTATAGTTGAATTTATTTTTTGTATAACCCTATATTAAAATATATATAGTTAAAAAACATATGAGTATGTGATTTTTATCTTGTCTTTAAATAAAATAAAATAAATTTCATATTCTTACACAAGGGGCTCAGAAATATTATAATTATAGACTAAGGTTAATTTTGGTAAAAACATAACTCCTCAAATGAAATTATTACAAGTGTTAGGGTAAATATTTAAGGCTTATAATATCATTTTTACCCTTCATTACCCGATTTACCCTTAACCAAGGAAAAAATAGTAAAGTTACTAATAAAAAAAATAAACTGATCCTATTGGACTATATATTTAATATTTACTAAAAAAAGTATTTCATTCATAATTCAATTAAAAAAAGTGATAAAATTATGTTTATCACTAATCTCACATACATTGAAGGAAGGCAGGTAAAAAGAACGTTCAAAAGTTCAAAAAGTTTTTATATCCATTTTCAAAATAAAAATGATTCCAATGACAAAAATTTGATTAATATATGTATAATTGATCTAGTTTTACTTTTAAATTTAATTTAATGTATAATAATTATTTAAATGAAAAGGCATTTTTTAACTACAATGCAATATTTTTCACTATTCCTTGAAAAGGAGACTTCTGAAAAAAAATACTAAAAATTCAATTTAAGTTAATTTTGACATTAATTTTTTTTTTATAAAATTAAATTTCAAAGTGTTTCCAAGATTAATTTTATTATTATTCATAGAAGGTCATAAAAATTAGTTCTTTTAAGAAAATACTATTTCTAAACATATAAATACTTTACAAAAAATTTAACATTTTATTATAAATATATTTTATTTATGTGAAAAAATTATAGAAAAAATTAAAAATTAGTTATTACTATTAATATTAATATTTTGAATGGTTAAGTTATAACTATCTTGTTTAAATAAATATAATAATAAAGTGTCATTTCATAGAATCTTGGTGTTGCATGTAATGCATGCCAAGTCGGTGTTGCATGTAGCGCAAGATTTCCTTGGTGTTGTATAAAATGAAAGTAAAGAATAATTTTTTAAAATAACACGAGATATATTCATTTTTGTGTGAAATAAAAATTTTAAAAATGAAAAACTTAATTCAAAAAAGACATTTCACAAAATCTCGCGGTGTTAAATATTTTACTAGAGACCGGGTTTTAATGTTTGGAACATGATTATGTGTCCCATAAAAACAAGATCTAAAGTGATAATTTTTGGATGATTTTCATAACTCATAATTGTCTATTCCTATATAGAGCACTAATATCTATGAATATATGTAGAAAAAAATATGTTTGGATAACATGAAGAGGGAGATTGCAGAATTTGCATCTTGTTTATTTTTATGCCAAAAAGTCAAGGCTGAATGAAATAAGTCTAAGGGTATGATACAACCATTGTCTATACCAGTATGAAAATGAGGAAAAAACAATTAATTTCATCATATAACATTCTAGGATATCTAAAATTCAATAACACCATATGGATCATAGTTGATAACCTTATAAATTTATCACATTTCAAATATATCAAGGAAGACTTCCCTCTTGACTAAATTGTCAAGATATAAATAAGGGAAGTGGTAAGAAAATATAGAGTTCCACTCTATATTATATCCGATTAATATTTTAGGTTTACCTTGAGGTTATGGAGAATCTTAGAGCATGTTTTGGATATAGAGCTAATATGTAGTGTTGTTTATCACCCTAACACGGATTTTCAGTCTGAGATAACCATCCAAAATCTAGAGGATATATTGAGATCTTGTTCAATAGATTTTTAAGGATATTGAGATCCTAACCTTACCCTAGTGGATTTTTCATTAAATAATAGTTTCCATTCTACCATTCGAATGGAAATTTATGATTCGTTGTTTGTGGAGAGGTGTAAGACACCAACATACTCGG
The DNA here is from genome assembly GCA_963277665.1 of Viscum album. NCBI lineage: Eukaryota > Viridiplantae > Streptophyta > Magnoliopsida > Santalales > Viscaceae > Viscum > Viscum album. The sequence continues at coordinate 958,043,197 of OY728138.1, read as the reverse complement.
TTAAAGTTTGAGAGTGGAAGCTTATGGGACCTAATCATGTCTAAGAGATGATAGATAAGGTTTTAACCATTCAATTTCATATGAAATATACAAAAAATTGATAGAAATTTTATTCATATAATCATTAATGAAACCTATATATTGAATACAGTGATAAGGTTTTCTTTCATATATCACTATGGAAGAAATTCATGAGTTTTGGAAATAATGGAAAGCTTATTCCTAGATACATTTTCAATATTGAGATCCTTGTTTTAATCAGAGTAGTGGCATGTTGACAAGAACTCCCACCAAACCTATCTCAAGTATATGATGTGTTCCATCTATACCTATTGAGGAAGTACATACCGGACCCCATACATGTACTGAATCTAGAGGCGGTTCCTTTGAAAAATGATCTTTTATATGAGTAGTATCTATTTAAGATTTTATATCATCAAATAAAAGTTATCCGAAACAAGAAAACTCTCCAGATGAAAGTTTTGTTGTAGAACCACAAGTTTGAGGAGGTGACATGGGAACCTTATGAGGTTCTTAAACATAAGTACCCTCATCAATTTTTGTGGATGAAAGAAAAATTCAAGGTGAAATTTCATAAGGGGTAAGAATGTAATGAAAATATTGTTATAAATGAAATTCCCTTCCAAATGAATAAAGCCATTTTTATTTAATGTTTTTATAGAAAACACATTCCATAATTTACCTATTTTAGACCATTTTAAAATATATATTGTCATACTTAGAAGATATTTAATTATATTATACCTTGATAATATATCCAGTGCACAATTATTGTTATTATTGGTATATATTATAGGTCAGGATAAAATCCAACTAACTTATATGAATGAAGTGATGGCATTTACCTATAGGATTATACTCTATGAAACCCATTTATTAGAGATTCTAAGGGAGATATCATCACTAGAAGTTTCATATAACCAATCCCAAGTTGGGATTCAATAATTAAAGCTCAAGAAAAGTAATTTATGGGATAAGTTAAATCTTATCTAGATCACATAAAAAACCATGTTTTCTGAACCACTATAAGATGGTGTCACTATCACACACCTAACCCTTAGGGAATATACTGGTGTAATAAGTATTTTTTATCTACGCCCCAGAAGTATGAATTTTTGTATATTATTTTTAATGAAATAATTATTATATTTATCCCTTGATATTATTAATTTCTCAATGATTATATAATGTGTTTAAGAAAATTTGATTTTGACACAAAGAAATTGAAGTTGTATTTTTTGGAAATACATATTCACAATTAAGATAATATTGATAATTTCAATATTTTTCAACATAAATATTATTTTCATAAAATATTAAGATTGAATAATATATATTTAAATATAAATTATAATTTTATTTATTGAAATCCAATGTAATTTTTCTAACGGGCAGAAAGTTGATAGTATAATAAAAATATTATTTTTTAGTAAATAAGAATTTTTATTTTAAATTGAAAAATATCATATTTAGAAAATTATTTTGAAAAAAAAAATATTATATTTTAAATTACTAAATCTAAAATAGATAATGATAAATTTTTCATAATTTTCTAAGAGCTCAAATTTTAGGGTAAATATTACATATTCTATAAATATACACTCTATAATATGACATCATAATAGAAAAAATGTCATGTAATAAATGATATAAATAGTACCATGACAAAAAAACCCATTAAAATAATGTGATTTGATAATTAATGGATAGATTTATTAATAAATTAATGGACCCCCCAAAACCTCTACTACATTTTAAGGTTTTAAAATCAATTCATTATGAACATGGGTCACAAATCACTAATGGTATTACTTTAATAAGTTTGGTTTTTGGACATAAATATATATTGAAGACCAATCCTATTTGGTAGAACCCGTGGGAAGGTTTTTGGTTTTGATTAGTTTACCATAGAGGGTCCAAAACATATGTTTAGAAATGGATAAATAATTCCCCCCAATTTTCTATAAATACCCATCAGTCATCCCACTCGTCTTCACTCAAAACCCACTGAGAATAAATTTACTCTCTATAAACCTATCTAAATCCATCACAACTATTTCCAATGATCTAAATAAGATATTCTAAATATTTCATAAGCACCCTCTCAAGGTAAGGGGTTCTCCTATCCTCTATATTCAGGAACTTTCATTGAGTTTTACCTTTTATATTAAAAAATTTTAAGTTGGAATATGTTTTTACACATCACTTTAACTACCTGTATGATTTCCATGTAACAAGAGACCCCATTTAACTCTAATTAAACCTTTCCACGAGTCTTTATGTACACTTGTTATGCCACTAAAACAATCATGTGATATTTCAATCCAATCATTTGTGTAGTGATTCCTATAACACCCCATTAATTAGTTTATAATTTTAAATAATTTAAAATTTAGAGCTTTAATTTATAATAATAATTATAAATAATTATAATTTATATCTTTTAGAATAATTAATGTTCTAAAAAAACAAATTCTATTTTACAGTATTATTTTTATGTAAAAGAATATTTTAATATGAAAATATATATTTTATTATTTTTACAAAATTCATTTTTATCAATAGATTATTTAATTAAATATAATATATATATTTAATGTTATAATTATTTTGATAAATGATAAATTATGTTATGAATATTTTCATTATTAATATGACACCCAAAGATTTTATGGTATATTTCTTCATAAATAATTTCAATTCATTAAATAGATTATATGCACATAACACTGCGTCTCTACCAAAAAACACTTTTTTATAGTTATAACCTAGACATGAAACATAATTTCTCGACTTAATTGATTTGAATTTTGAAAAATGGACTTATATCATTGTGATCAGTGAGTTTTTTAGAGTCTAATAAAATCAACTTAATTTTGTTTGTGAATAGTAATTTGACCATTACGAATAGTATTGTACCCTTATAATTGTAATTTGACCCTTATAAATAGTAACCTAACCCTTATGAATAGTAACATTACCCATGAAATTATAAATAAAATTTATGCACCTTATAAATGAGAGTGAATATTTCCAAAATAATTAATCAAGTATTGGTATTTTTGTGGGTAATAAATATTTATTTACAATTTCAAATTTATAATTTTTTTTAAAAGAAAATTTATTTTCCTAAAATGTATTCCTAAATAAATATTTTGTTTTCCTATTATTTTATGATAAATTTAGGAGACCTCGGTCAATTGTTTAAAGTATTATAAAACCAGTTTTAATATGAAACTCGGAAATCTTCAAGTAAATAATGATTTTATTTAAAATTTAAATTTCACATATTTTGAAAATTATTTTGGTAAAATTTAGACTATTTTTAATTATACACATTAAAAATGGTTAGGGGGGATTTTGGGATTTTTCTAAAATGCTTGAATTTTGGTGAATAGTTAAATTCGATAATTTTCGAAATATGCTAAATAAATAAATTTATGCATCATGCTTGAGTCATGAATGATATAAATGGAAATTATTTCAAAATCAAATGAACATATTACAATTTTTATTTATAATAATCAATAAAATTCATATTCTTTAGAAATAATAATAAAATAATGATGAAAATAGGAAAAAACCCACCTCTCCTCCTCTATAAACCCACCCATCACTCTCTGTTCTCTTCACTAATGTAAGACTTGAATCTTCTAAATGTTCATCCAAAATAATATTCCCCAGTACCTCCCCACCTCCAGGTTCCCTTGGTCTTTCCGAAAGTCCAAAACCCCTTATCTTAAGGAGGTTCTTAATGAGGATATTTCGAGAGGTAAACCCTCTCCCCTTTTTTTAATTCCATTTTCAATTTGTTTTATATTATTATATTATTCTCAACTCCTATATCCAAATGATCATGATAACTACATTATCATATATATACTGTAATTATATCTTTTTAATTGAAGATACATCATAAATTTCGTTACTCTCTCTATTTATTTTAAAAACAAAATCATCATCCAGGAGGTGCCAATTCACAACCTTCGTGGATGATTAACCTTTTTTCATAATTTTCTCCTTAAAGGTTGGTCATGAAGCCATTTTTATGGTTGAAACAGATTCTAAAATATGTATTATATCATATTGTATGATTGTGGAACCATCATTTTTACATTATTCTAAATAATATAACAAAACTAGTTTGTTGTGATCGAAAACATGCCGTAAAAATATAAACGATTATAACTAAATGACTTATCTAATGATTCATCCTCATACCATGTAACCAAATGATAAACAAAACCATTTACTCTAATTTATGTTCATTAATAATATATAAATTCAATCTTGGAGAATTATATCCATTCCACATGAACTTATATACTTATAATCAAGTGAACCGATCATGAATATCAAGAAACAAACACTCCGAAACAATGGAATTCAATCTTATAAATGATCAAAACTCTATAAATGAACTTAATAAAATTAGAATAAATTATATAAATTTCTAATAGGTTATGAATTAAATTATTAATTGGACTAATTTCATATTCCAGGGCCTTAAGTTCAAGTGTAGAACACATTAAGACAAAAAGAAGTGTTTTCTCATCTCACTTCCATTTTTGTGAGACATTCCTTAATCACCAATATTTCATGTGTATGGTGTTTGGATACTGCCCATTGATGTATCATATCATGAATATATTTATTATCATGGTATTAAATGTATCAATTAGAGATTATTAATTTTGGGGCATATGATTCAATTGACTACAAACTGGTAAGGGATTCTACCTAAACCCCCATTTTCCCTTCGAGTTACTCTTACTCTACCTTTACTCAAATGTAATGATTCTATATTTTTGTACATTTTTCATAAATTATATTTATATGTTCCAAACTCATATATATAGATTATATCATCCCTATTTCATGGGTATATACATGTTTTAAAATGGTTTCTTTCTTAATTCTTCATGTTAAACAAGCCCGATTCAAGGGAACTTATTGAATTCTTACCCATTTTGATGTGCAATATATAATCTATTTTAAGCCACAATTACTTTTTTAAAATAAAAAAATTTATCATGAAAAACTATATTGGTTAATTTATGCTTTTATGAAATAAAAAAATCCTTTATGCTTTAAAATATATTTAATATTCTCCTTAAACAACACTAAAATGTTTTAATTCCAAATATTCTTTATAAACAATTTTTACATTATTTCACTTCAGTGGGACAACATTTATGCCTCAAATATAATTTCAATGTACTTAACTTTTATTTTCTAGTATTAAAATTTTTACAATTGATTTTATAACAAATAAAAATGGTTTTCCAAAATAACTATTCATTCAAAAATAATAGGGGGTTCTCTCGTATCACTTTTAATTCTATGACATTTAATACTTTTTCACTAAGTATTCTTTGAATGAGGTGTATGTAATTACATTTGATATATCAAATAATTAATCTTATTATTTTTATTATATTATAAGGAATTAAGAATTAATTGTTTTAGAGTTTTATGGGATACTTTGGAATGTTTAATGATCATATTCCTCAAGAGTTTAACAATGATTTAATTAGAGTACTTTCATCTATGATAATGATTCATATATTTCAAAGTGTTATAGGAAACTTTGATATAAATATATATTTTATTAAACATATTGGGAATTTATTGGAATTATAAAGTGACAAGTGGTGACTATTATAGCCTCTCAATGCATCAGTAGGTCTCATGAGACAAAACAGAATTGGGTTCCAACTGAGGCCTTACCCTAGTATGTTCAGAAGTCTTGTAGAAGGCCTCAATGATAGGTTTATGATATCCATAATATGAATTCCCTCATTATGATATTATTAATAGATTAATCATGCGATTATTCGACTATTAGAATATCCATGGTGAAGTTTCATGTCATTATTTATATGGAATTATTCATTCAGTTTTTATTCATTACATATTATGTTCAATATTATGTTTTAGTGGAACGAGTTTTTAAATTTTCCTTATTGTTTATGATATCTTATTTTGTATCACTTACCCTTACTATGCATCTAATCTGATCAAATTATTATGTTTCCTTTCCCTATGTTACAGTGAATAAAACTTTGAATATGCTTTCAAGGATGTAGTTTATTTCATATTGTATCATGAATTATTATTTTTTTAAATGTATTTTGGGTATCATGACTGTAATATACTCTTCCAAGACTTCTAAACTGCTCATTTATCTTAGATTTTATTCCATGTAATCATGATAATGTATTAAAATAATGCAGTGAATCTAGGCTTCGGGGGTCGGGGCATTACAATTGGTATCAATGGAAGTTTAACAGTAACATTAGAACTAGATTTCAAAAATATGGGTTAGGAAACATAACATTAAGATATACATTGATGATAAGAATTTAAGAACATACAATAATTTTGGTAAGGTATATATTAATTAGATATTCCTAGAAAATACATCTCTATCAGGATAATACATGTGGATGTGGTTCTGGAACAGATGTAACTAGGGGTAAAAACTTTGATAAGGTGTTCCGATCTTAACTTGGGGTAATCTGGTACACGAAAAAGGCCTTACTGCACACCTAGTTTGACACTTCTGGGGGATATGCTTAAGACAATTCACATTTTTCTTACATACCATTATGAAGGATTTATTCTTCCAAAGTAACTGAAGTATATAGTTTTAGGATTTACGCTGAGAAAATTGATTTTATGTGTTATACCATGATTAGAGTTATAGAAAGTTCATAATTTTATGGTCTAATATACTATATGTCATTATTTTTAAATTGATCCTAATAGAAGGAATGATAACTCTACCAATGCACATGATGAAAAGTATAAGAGGGATCATATCATTCATGGTATTAAGCTAAAATTTAAAAGTGAAATAGTATCCATGGTATCCTCATCATATTAGGAAATAATATCATTTGTTAACCAGATAAGTAAAGACTTTTATGAGTTATATTTCTTTTATGTGAAGAAAGAGAAGAAAATAATGGAAGAGGAAAATATGGATAAAGGTAGTAAGGGAATGAAGGGTTTTCTCAAATGTTATAACTATAGAAATAATAACCCTAGAAAATGATTTAAGGGAATGAGAGTTTGTTATAAGTGTGGAGAAAAACAACACCAAGTTTTTTATTACAATGGTAAAAAAAAGGTTTCTAATGTACAATACTTCAACTGTGAGGATATGGGACACTATTTGAATCAATATCCCAAGCATCATAGAAATATACCACAAATTATGCTATTAGATAATGATCAAGTTATTATACCACCATATATGAAGAGTAATAATTAATATTTATATTTCTAAATTAATTCATTTGAATATTTTATCAGTAATGCACTAGTAATAATAATAATAGAATATATGAGTCTTGTACTACAATACTTTTTAATTATGTATTTGAGACCATATATTGAATGGTACCAAGAAAATATATTGAGTAGAAAGTTAATTTTTCTGGAAAACACATGATTGAGTGAAATACAACCCTTATTATATTTCTAATGTTGAGATAATGATGAAGAAATGATTGATTTTTATAAGTAATAACTACCTTGTAAATTATTATTGACTTTTCGACAAGTTTCATATGCTATCATTGATGGAGTTTACAAAACTTTTGGATTTAAGTAATGTATCCAATAACATGTATCTTACTTAAGGAATACCGATGAATGCATGTTTCCAATAATTTTTTATAGTAATTCGAGTTATTACCATATTTCAAGAAGATACATGATGAATTTATTGACAAGTTTTTATTGTGAAAATTTAGAGCTTCATCATGGATATGTTCATCTGGGAAATTAAGTGAAATTATATATATAGTGTTGAATAATTATATTTTGGTGACTTTAACCATTTATGAATGGTTTAAGTTGATCATTGTATTAGGTTTTAGAGGTTAATTTATTACATCACCACATGACTCAACCTATGCTAAGTGATGAATTATAGATAGTTCAAGGCACTATCAAAGGAAAATATTGTGTTTATGAAATAGAAAGGTATATTTATACTCTTATATAATGGAATAATTCCTCAACTCAAGGAAAGGAGGATTAAATAAAAAATTTCCTATTATCATAATCATTTATAATATAAATGGATTTTTTATAGTAGTTTATTGTTTTTTAGTAATCAACTTTCATCTAAACATATTCTTTATCACTTTCCATTAGAACTTCATAGTTTTAATTTTCTTAAATGTCAAGGTTTTTACTTCCAACTAATGTCACCCCATTAGAAAGCATAATTTGTTCGGTGACCACCTCATTTCCATTAACCTCTTTTTAATAGGATAGTATATTTACTCTATTAATGATGTGGGTTTCCCACAAGGGAATTTGAAAGCATCAACCTTTAACTTTTTCGAAGTGCAGTTTTGAATTGCATGGATGCAATTCTGTTGAGGGGGAATAATGTAACACCCTAGTAATTTGTTTATAATTTTAAATAATTTATAATTAATAGTTTTAATTAATAAAAATTCTTATAAATATTTATAATTTATAGTTTTTAAATTAATTAATGTCCTAAAAAAAATACTATCTTATAATATTATTTTTGTGTAAAAGAATTTTTCAATATGAATATATATATATATATATATTTGATTATTTTTACAAAATTAATTTTTATCAATATATTATTTAATTAAATATAATATATATATTAATTATTATTAATGTTTTTGAAAAATACTAAATTATTTTTAGAATATATTCACTATTAATATGACACCCCAAGATTTTATCGTATATTTTTTCATAAATAATTTCAATTGATTAGATATGTTATATGTACATAACACTGAGTCTCTACAAAAAAAACACTTTTTTATAATTATAACCTATCCATGAAACATAATTTTTTCCCTTCTGTGATTTGGATTTCAAAAAATAGGCATACAACATTGCTATTAGTGAGTTTTTTAGAGTCTAATGAGATCAACTTAATTTTTTGGTAAATAGTAACTTGACACTTATGAATAGTAATGTACCCCTATGAATAGTAATGTTGCCCTTATGAATATTAACTTCACCCTTATGAATAGTAACCTCACCCATGAAGGTATAAATAAAATTTAAGCACCTTATAAATGGGAGTGAATTTTTTAAAAATAAATAATTAAGTGTTCGTATTTTTGTGAGTAATTAATATTTATTTAAAATTTTATATTAATAAATTTATTTCAAATAAAATTTATTTTCTTAAAATGTATTCCTAAATAAATATTTTTTGGTCCTGTTATTTTAGGATAATTTTATGAGACCTCAGTAAATTTTTGAATGTATTATAAAATTAGTTTTAGAATGAAAATCAGTATTTTTAAAGTAAATAATGATTTTATTTAAAAATTAAATTTTACATATTTAGAAACTTATTTTGGTAAAATGGATTCCATTTTTTAATTCTAAACCTAAAAAATGGTTAGTCTTATTTTTTGGGATTTTTCTGAAATACTTAATTTTTTTTGTGAATAGTGAAATTGGATAATTTACGAAATATGCTAAATAAATAAATTTATGCATCATGAATCAGTCATGGCTGATGTAAATGGACATTGTTTTGAACTCACATGCACCTATTACTATTTTTAGTCATAATAATAAAAAATATATCCATAGTCTTGAGCCAAAATAATAAAATAATGATTAAATAATAATTGAAAAACTCTCCTCTCCTCCACTATATGCCCACCCACCACTCTCTCTTATCTTTACATCTTTAGGCCTTGATTATTGAGAATGTTATTCCAAAATATTCATCCCTATTTCCTCCCCACTTCTAGGATCCCTTGTTCTATCCAAAATACCAAAACTCCTTCTCTTAAGGAGGTTCTCAAAGAGGATATTTCAAAAGGTAACCCCTCTCCCTTTTTCTTTTAATTTCATTTTCAATTTGATTTATATTATCATATTATCCCTATCTATTCAATATAAATGATCATGATAAATAAATTATCATCTATATACTATAATTATATCTTGTTAATGGAAGATACATCATCAATCTACTTACTCTCTCTCTCTCTCTCTCTTTTAAAATTAAATTATCATCTAAGAGGTGCCAATTTAAAACTTTCATGGACAAAAAACCTTTTTTATTCATTTTTTCCTTCATTAATGGTCATGAAACCATTTTTATGGTTGAAAAATATTCTAAAATACATATTATATCTTATATAATTATTCTGTAACCAACAGTTTTACATGATATTGTTCCACAAATTCATTTTCTTGTTCTTATGAAATGATTTCATAGCTTATTCTCTTGATTCCCTTAAGAATCACGTCATATGAACCACCAATATTTATACCATGAATAATGTATATGATCTTTGATATGTAGGGTATGAACATAAAATTCTGTTCGAAAGTTCTCATAACCTTATGCTTATGTTATTTTTATGTATCTATTTTGTTTACCCTTACTGGGAATCTAAAATAAACCCTTTATTATGTTTCCTTTCCCCATATTATGAGGAAAACATTTAATTAGAATAACTAAACATGATTATCATTTTGGGAAACATTGATGATATTTCTCCATGTTAAAATATTTTGTTTTATGATTTCAAGGAAAGTAAACTATTATTATCCTTGGGCATGTATTTTTGTAAAGTGATGAATATTATTCTAAAATGATGTAATATACATGAATATTAATCCTGAGTCGATATAGTAGGTATCAGTGAATCATTTTAGTCAAACTTTGGAAAATAGGATGATAAAACCTTAGTGATATCCCTATAAATATTTCTATGGATGTTAATAGAGATTTATCTAAGGGTAAACCTAAGGTGTCAGAGGAATGTGTCATAATTTTGACATCCTTTGAAAAATGTTCATGATTATGTGTTTTTCCACTATGATAATATTTTTTTCAAACTATTCTTTATGTTTTTAGTCAATATAGGGAACTAGAAGAAACTTGATTAACATTGAATGTGATAGAAGTTTTTTTGATGAGAAGTCAAATGGAATGATCATTAGAGTGGAGGATGAAGTGATCATGCCTAATCTGTTTTCACAAAACATGATTAACAACAAGTAGATTAAAAAACTCTAAATCTCATCAAAGAAGAGAATCAAGTATTTCACTGAGAGTTATGGTAATGGATACCCTAGAGTAAATAAGATTCAATTTATTTTATGTTGAGAATGTGGAAAGAATAACCTAAGTGAATGTATTATAGGAACAATAATATGTTTTTGTTTTGAAAAATAAGGACACAAAGAAAGTATCTACAAATGAAATGTGAAGATTTCTATTAACAAAATGGATGGTAATATTTTATTCCCGAATACATAAAAAATATTAAATTATTTAAGTGTAGAATGAATGGTCATTATGAAAATAGATGTCCTAAGTGGAGATCTTGTGAAGGGAATCTGAAAGGTGGTATGAGTAATTGTTATATTGTTAATGATAATGAAACTATAGGTGAAATATGAAAGGAAATAGGTATTAAGTAATAGGATGACTTGTACTTGTAAATGGATTAAGGATAAAGTAGAATAATCAAATTTTTATGTATTTGGATTCAATAATTATGTTACATGTATAGTGAAATATATAGGTATTATTCATTTTATGTTTTTTCACTAAGGATTCTCAATAATATGTTGAATGGTTTTAATGGACTAGAAAAATGATTTAATGAAAAGGTTATGTTCATATGAAATACAAGATTAAGGGAAATGTAACCCTTAATATGTTATTTATGTAAAGATAAATATGTTTGTATAAAATATATGTTAGATATGAATAAGTAAATTGGACAGTAATGATTACCTTCGTACTGATTAAGGATTTGTTGAAAACTTGGTTTATGTTATCATGGATGAAGTTTACAGCATTTTGGATTTTCATAATTTAGAATGGTTACAAGGTTGACCATTTATAGAATTATATTAGTTAAAATTTAGATGAGGTTTTCAAGATTAAAGTATTATCTTACCATGTGAGGATTTATGCATGCTGGATAACCTATGCTAACTATTCTGTTGTGAGGTTAACTAAAGACAGATGGAGGGATTTATCATTCTATGTATGGATCTCATGATATGTTAATGTTTTAGGAATGGAAAATTCACCTTCATTTCTTTGAATATGAGATGAAGTGGAAGTTGATCAATGAATAAGGAAGGTTAAGGAGTTCCTGAAATCATGTAAGTATGTATTTTCATGAAAATTCATGAACTTTAAGAAAATGGGTCTTGAAATAATTTTTTTAGGTTATCATCTTTTCTAATAATATCAATGACCTTTTCCAAGCATCTTTGGGTTGTGGAATTGTGATCTTTAACTTTATACTAACCATGTTCTCTATAACTCTCCATCAAAACTTAATAGTTATACTTTTCTTCCATTTACAACCTTCCCTTCCAACATATGTTATCCTATATGGAAACCTAGTTATGAGTTACTTTGGGTAACCATCATGTTTCCAACATTCATTTTTTCAAGGAAGTTTCTGTATTCATTTTTATGATGTGGGTTTCTATGGAATAAATTTTCAAGTATTAAACTATTTATAACATAAAAAAAACATGAGGGTGAAATTCATTTAATGGGAGGGGGTAGAATGTAACACATTGAGATTTTTGTGTTTTTTTTGAATTAATTTAATATTTTAAAATTTTATATTTCACAAAACACTGGATATAGATTATATATATAAGAAATAAGTTTGGATTCCATTACATAAAACACTAAGATTATCATGCAGTACATGCAACACTATGTTTGTCTTCAATTACACACAATACTGTGTATTTTCCATATCTTTCCCTTCACATATTGACAAGTTTTACCTAAGTACAACATAATATTAATATGAATATTGAAATATTTTTATATCAACCACCTCTCTGTTGGAATGGACTTTTTAAATAATATTAACTAAATTATAGAAATATTATTTACACATGTATATAAAATTAATCCTTTTGTTATCAATTAGTATAAGTGGATGTAAGAACTGTTGGAAAATAAATAAATTACTTTTCTAAGAAATCTATTGTTTTATGCATAAACAAATTTTATCTCAATAAATTATACAACCCACTTTGATTAAAATTTTCAAAGAAACATTATATATTATATATTTAATATATATTTTTGATAACCATCCAATATATTTTAAAGGTATAAGATATTAATAAATCCAAATTTATGAATAAAAATATGTATTTCTCTGATGGATAACTTTACAGCCTTTTAATGGAGAACCAATTTTAAATATGATTTTTTAAAATTTTATAATTTTTATTTTACAAAATAAAATTCATTTTCTAATAAAAATATAAAAATTTACTTTGGGTGAATTTTTTGTATTTTTCTAAGAAGTTTGATTTTTTATGAACATCGATAAACACTAAATTTTAATTTAAAACTTCTATTTCATATAATTTTTTTATATAGTAAAATTATTTTTTTATTTAGTTTTAGAGTATAATTATATAAATTATAAATAAATTAATACTATGTAGGTAATTTGAACTAATTTTTCATTGATATTTGATATAAAAACTTTTCAAACTTTTAAACATTTGTACTTTAAAACCCCGCTTTGTTGTCCCGTCTACGAGATTAAATTTGTATTAATTTCTAACTATTATGTAATTATAATTTTGGAAAATGGATTCCATATTTGGAATAAGAATAATTTATAATTTTAATAATGTAAACATAATTTTTTACAAAAAATATTTTTGGGAAAGTGGTTAAAATTAATTTTCGTAATTAAGAGAAAAATTAGATTAAAATGTCAAAAACTTAAACTTAAGGAAACAAATGATAGATAAATTGGTGAAAATATATTTTAATACCATATTTCTACCATATAATCCCTTTTATCTAATTTTTATCATTATTTGATCTTATTTACATGGTAAAAACGTGGGTGGAATTCCCTTTTCAAATATTTATAATAATGACACTCTGCATGTACTATAAAAAAGATCTCACCCCTCCCACTTATTCACACCTCTAAAAACCATTGAATCACACAAAATATGCTCATATAATCTCAAATCATACCTCCCTTAATTATATAACACCATTTGGGCATAAATCTATACAAGTAATCTCTTTGGTATAAACCAAAAGGAGTTTCCCAAAGAAGTGGAAACATCCTTCCTCATGATCCTTTGTTTTATATTCATTCTACACCCCCTAAACTCTTCTTATTCCATGATTAGATAATAAAACGATTATAAGAAATATATTGAGTTGTTTTTAATATAATAATTCTATCTATACTTACAAAAAAAATCCATATAATGGGTTACAAACCTATCGTTCTTGTTTATGGTGAACTACCGCCTTAGGAAACGATGTTGCCTTTTTTTACTTTACCACCTATAATGGGTTGTAATAATGAGGTATACTATATTTTTATATGATATATATGATATTTAGTATGTTGTTATTTTTTATTTAATCATTATATAAAAGATACCTTCATGATTTCCATTTTTTGTTAATATGATAACATCATTTGTGGACGTGTGGACTACCTCCTCCTCTAAGTGATTCAATTCATTTACACCTGATATGGAATGTATTAAGGATGGAATTAGTGAACTTATATAGTATATATAAAATAATAATTATAGTTTAATGATGTTACACACACACACACATACATATATATATATATATATATATTTCATTTAATTTATTTCCTTCAATTCAATAATGAAATAGAAACAACATTTATGCGTACGTACGGTCTACCGTCTCTAAGAACAGTGTATTACATATCATAATTATATATTTTATATATTCTTTTAAATATTTATATAATTAATATAATTATATAACATTTTAAATTATATAAATAATTATATCATGATCTATGTATTTGTTTTATGAATAACAGGTCAAAACATATAAGAAAAACAACACGGATATTACACGAAACATAATGTTAACATGGAATTGTTAATAAATATGTAATATAAAGTCATAATAAAATCATATATGATAATATATATAATAATATTGTTATTTGGTATATTTATAATAAACTTATATTAATTATCCATTAGTTTTTTATGATTATTATGAGATTCAGGACAAAAGGTAAGAATTTTCTCATCTCACTTTTATATCTGTGAGATTTATGGTTTATTCACCACTTATTTATTTTGGGTGGTGTATATACTTCCATGAATATTTTATATGAATACTTTTCTTAAATATATGTTTATTTACATTTCTATTTTTTGATCTCCCTTCCATGTGGTTTTACAGTTCAAAATTTACCAAATCAGTTAGGTTGTTTTTGTCTCAATTTTCCATCTTAGAGACACATGGTTTTCTATGAAACATTATTCTTATAGGAGGTGTATATACTATCATTATACATGTTATATAATGAGTCAAATTATTTTCAAGATATTTTAAGCTACATTTAATTTTATTTTCATACATGTGGAGTATGATTCAATGTTACTAAGTAGTAAGAGTTTATGGAAACAATCACATCATTTATCAAGATTGCTTATGATTTTTCTTCCATTGATGAAATATTATGATCCATCTCACAAGAAAACTCATGAATTTTATTATACTCTGGTTATTCCTGATATATTCATGTATTAGTACTATTTTTCTAGTCTTTGGTACTTAATATTATTAACATATTTTTTAATAAAAATATGATCTCAACTGTCTTTTCAGTTGAAAATCTATTTATTCCAAAAACAATGTTTTCAAATTTGTTTTTCAAAAAATGTTTTCAAAATGATATTTAAAGCTGGTTTTCTATGAAAAAGGATTTATAAAATAATTTCTGGTTTTTAAATCTTACTTTATATGTTTTCAAATATATTTTTAAAGGAAAATGTTTTCAACTTTTTTTCAAGATTCCATTATAAGCTGTCATAGAAAAAGGTTTTCAAACTGTATTCAATATTTTTTTTATATTTTAAATGAAAAACATTTCAAAGTTTTTTAATGAATAATTTAAAAGTTTTAATGATTATTTTAAAATAAAATTGTTTTCAAAAGGGATTATGTTTTAAAAATTATTTCTCAAAGAATAAAGGATATTCTCCTCAATATTTTTTTAATGAACATTTCTAAATTATTTTCCATATAAGATAAAATCCATTGGTGTTACTAATTCCTTTTCTGAGAAATAATCCAAGGGTTATATTAATATTAATTCATTGAATGGTTTCTATTTTTATGGAATGAAGTTTATGAAACCTATTTTTATTTCACATGTAATATTTTTATGAAACCTGTTTCCATTTCTTGGGTTATATGTTTATGAAACCTGACTTTTTTTCTTGGGGGTTTCTTGTATGAAATGATTTTGAAACCTATCTATTTTCGATATGTTATTATATGATAAAATGTTTATGAAACCCATTTCATTTCATGGGTTATTGTATGTTTTTTATGATCTTGTGGAATGCATGTGTATGATTTCATTATGAGATGTATGGGACCAATACCCCCTCTAATGCATTGGGTAATGATTTATATCTAATGAGATATAAATGGCTAGAACAGTGAGTGAAATCAGTTTAGTAAAGAACTATTTCTACTAAGATGGTCTAGGGATTGAACCTTGACTACTAATATGGTCATGTGAGTGATCCATGAAAACTAAGATGGAATGGTGAGTGAACCAATACAACTAATATGGCATTGGAAGTGATTATTTGACTACTATGGTAATAATTTTATATGATTGCATTTCTTTCACAAATTCTTTGTCATATTCCTATGTTATGATTTTATGGACTATGATCTTGATTCCATTATGATTCATGTTTTAGGAACTTCCAATATTATACAATGACTCAATTATATGATCTCTGATACACAAGGTTTGAACTTATAATATTATTCCCATGTTCTCATACCTTTATTCTCATTTTATGCTAATATATCTTTTTGTTTACCCTTACTAAGCATCTAAGCCCAAACCGTTCTCATATTTCCTTTATTCATGTTATGAATAATGTTATTAAGTTGGTTTACTAAAGGGGAATGACTTTGTGGGAAACAATGTTGATCTTTCACCAATTTAGAGGATTTTCTTCCATGGTTTTAAAGAAACTAAACTATTATGGTCCTCGAGCATGTATTTTTCTAATGTGTAGAATATTCATCTTAAATGATGTAATATCCATGTATGTTAATCCTTGGTCTCTATAGAGGAGTCTTAAATATTTTATTTCATATTAATCATTGACATATCCACCCATTATTTTTAAGAACCTATCTCTGAAATTGATCCACTATCAATGTCTTAATTCTGTGTTTTACAAACCCTTAAATTATATTCCCTCTTTACATATGTTTCCCCCCTATATTCCCTTTATATTAGAGTAGAACCCCAATATCTTCTATGGGTTTTCAACAAATTAATAATAAATAAATTTTGCTATGTATAGGATATTCCTTATTCCATATGGTTTGACCTCAGGACTCCAATTACCTATACTATTATTAGTAGTCTAAATGATTTGGGATTTATGTTTTAAATTCTAAACTTTAACAATAACCCTTAGTAGTTGATGATTCATAGAAGTTCTTTATGTTTATAAAACTATTATTGGGTATGGTGGTGGAATTACCTTCTAAAATCACTATTTATTTATTTTATCACTCCCCTCTTATATATTTATGTTTTTACTTGTGTTTCTCTTGACATATACATGTGTTCTTATCCTTTCAGCCGTAGGTCATAAGTGCATGAGCCACATAACCCACTTGGGATCAAGGATTGATAATTCAAATTAACATTTCAAATTTTATTCATATATTGAGAATAATATCTCTCAACATAGAAGAGTTTTGATAGTGAAAAATCATTGGGCTCATGCTTCTCACGATGAGCTTTTCGACCTCATTGGTTCCATACAACCAGTCTAAGGGGAGTGAACGTTGATGGACTATGGAAACCTTCCTATAGATGGAGGCACACTATTTATTGTGAGATGTACTATATATTCGAGAAACATCAAGTTGGAATTGAACATACTCTAAATTATTATGAAAGTAAGACAATTTGGGGGGAATGAAAAATAATGTTCCTCACAATCACCTATCAAGATTTCTAAATATTCTTGAAACATAAAAAACAATGGGGTTTCAGATGATGTAACCCATAACTAATCCTTTTAATTCTCAGTAATATGGTGTTATAACGAGTGTTGGATGTTACGTACTTGAATATCCATCATAAACAGGGAATATTTCATGTTGAATTTATTGAGAAAATACCTTCCAAATAAGAAAATGACAAAACATTAGAATGTCATACAATTTTTTTATCTTGAGGGTGAGGACATGTATGATTCTTGGGAAGGATTGATGGAGTACTATGTTGATGACCTCATCCCAAAGTTAAGCTATGGATACTAGTATATAATTTCTATTTCTTATTAAAAAATAATTCTTAAACCATAATTGATTGTGTAGTATTATGAGGATTGATGAGGATTAACCCTTCAGAAGATAAATATATTTTTGATAATATAGATGATAATATCTTATAGTGGAAAGGTGAGTGATACCTAACTATTATAGTAGTCCATCAGGTTGAGTATAACACCAAGCTAGCTACCCATAATGAATCCATGTCCACGAAAATTGAGTCACTATTTATTCTCCACCATCCAGGATCCTCATCTGAGCCACTTCATCTTCTTTCATATGAGATGTGTAAAGCCCCTTTCATTTTTCAATACTACCATGATAATGTTCAAAACACCTCAATTAATAACAAAAATATGATCAATTATAATTGAACTTAATCATACATCTAATAATTAGTATGCATTTTGGAATAAGTATGGTTCAATAAAATAAAAGTTAAAGGGTTCATTCAAGGTAGAATACTATTTCAAATATTGGTCCTTTGCTTTTTTTCAACGAATGGAAGCTATTAAGACCTATTGACCAACAATTTCAAGCCCCCTACCACTATTTCTCTAATAATTTTAGCTTTACCATAGGAAACCTATCCTTAATTTTATGATCTAGTCTCTAAGTACATCATACAGAATAAAAAGCACCCAATTAAAGTTGAAAGGATTGTATAGAAGCACAAAAATTACTTACAAAGTCACCAGGGATCTTTAAGGAAAATCAAGATATAATTGGGATAACTTACCTATAAATTGAATGAGTGTCCCCTTATATTTTTAGGGAAACATTGAAGCACCAACAAATAAATATAATGTGACTACATTGAGAATTGTGATAGAATTTATAAAAATAATTGAGACTAATATGGGATAGTCAAAATAATAACATCATTAAAAAATTAAAAATTTTATGACAATGGATTTTCTGAAAGTAGAAAAGTCAAGAGGAAAAATAAAAACAAAATCAGAAATTTAATCCCTATAGGTCACCCCTTCCTTTTTTAAAGAATATGATCCATTGAAAAATGGATGACCATAATAAGAAATTTTTTAAAATTTTCAAGTATTTTCACATCAACAATCCTTTAATGGAATACATATCTAAAATGATTACAAAACTCATGTTCCTTACATGTTTACTTTCAAATAAGAATAAAATAGATAATTTGGGTATAATAGTGAGGAATGCACCATTTTTTATAAAATAAGGTCCCTCATAATCTATGAGACAAGGATGGTTTTTTAATTCCATGTATAATCAGATCATATAACTTTATAAAATATTTGTGTGACTTGGGAGAAAGCGTAAATTGTAACATATTGCCTTTATTAAAAGGTTGATAAATTTTGATAGAATTTTATCTTTTAGTTAATATACAATACAACATTAAATTTGACCTATAGAATGTAATTCTAATACTGAAAACACCTAAATGTGTTGTTTCTAGTAGGGGATTGTTGTCCGGTAAGTGTCTATGGGGTCTGGTTTGGTTTTGGTGGCATTAATCTTCGAAAACCGAACATTAAGAGACACAATATAGTGTAAATGGTTGGATCATGGTTAGTTTTAAACATAAAAGATAGAATATGTATCCCATTTGTACTAGGATATGATTTTAAGAACCATTCACCTAGGGGATCATGGTTGCGAGAAGCACCTTCAGTAAATTGCATAGTTGATTGCATGGGTTGCGCATGATTTTTCAAACTATGTGCTTAACCATGAGAAGGAGTGATCCTTTGGGAAATGGAACCACATATTTTGTTCATGGTTAGCCAAACCATGTGGTCAAACCATATAGATCATTAAAATGGTGAAATTACCAAACTACCCATTCAATCATTAACCTTCTTCCACCCATTTTCTACTCCCATTCCGCCCAACGCCTCCTCTAGCTATGAAGCTCCTTTTTATATTAATATTCTAGGTTCCTTTTAATATCCTTCAAATATTTTTTTAACATCGTTCATTATGTTTCATAGCTAGTAGTAAGATTACTAGTCCTCTTTCTTCCTTTCTTCATTTCTATTTCCATTTGGAATGTTATTCCCATGTGAAATAATATTCCCTATTTCCATATATTTTTTCTAGATTCCTATTTTTTCTTATTTCGGATCAAATCATTGGTTTTTCATTGATGAGTGTACATAAATGGGTAAATGGAAGGTGGTTTCCTACTTTATATAAATTTATATGTGTTTTATGGAATGAGAAGTAAATATGTGTGGGTGGGGTGGTCCGAGTGTGAACATTTATTATTTGTTTTTATTTTATGCTATTATTAGGATATTCCAAATAAAAGTATCAAGTTTGTTTAAATATGTTTGAGACTTTAAGGGCATGAATTTTTTGAAATTGGGTTTCTATGTTGGTTTAGAAGGATGTATAGGTTATGAAATGTATGTAAATGGTTTTACAGTTATGTGTGTTCCAAAGGAACGTGTTGGGAGTGTCCCATGAGATATTTTATGGGGATGATCACTGGAATTAAAGCGACGTGTAATTTCAGGTTTAGGAGGTTGTTGGTGGCTAGTTCCATTGTTGGGAGATGTGGTTCACATATATTGATAGAGATTTGATGGAGTTGTGGCTTAGGTCATTGGAGAATTTCCACTCACTGTTATTAATGGAAAGTGTTGTTGGGGATATGTGCATAAAGAATTAGAGACTAGTGATGTGGCTTTAACTAGTCGATGTGGGTAGAAACCTCTATATACATAAAGTAATAGGGGATGGTTATGAACTTTGGTTTTGGAGGATATGCACATCATAAAAAGTCATGGTGGATATTGCGAGACCATGGTTTGGGTATTGAAGATCACTTTGATGTTGTGGATGATTGGTCGAGATAGGGAAGGAAAGATATCAATAGGAATTGGAAGGTGAGGTTATTGAACTGATGATTCTTTAAATGATATAAGTATGATATACTTGTAGTATATGGTCATGTCAATGAGATGTCATTTTGAATTGATAGTTCATGAAAATGGAATTTTTTGGAATGTGGTGTTGTGTAGTATGGATATAAGGGAACCAAGGTTTCTTCTAGTAGTATTGACTATGGATACAACATTATAATACTACATTGGATGAATCAGTTTAACACTCCCTTGCATCTGATGAGTGAAAGAAAAGTGAGTTATCTGACATGAGTGTATTTACTATTTATTAACATTTTTTATACACCAGTATAAATAGGGATATATGATTGAAACACCTTGGTGGTGGCCTACTGAGATTATAATCATAACCTATATGGGCCCCTTAGGATGTTTATAGAATTTTTAGCCTTGAGTATAGGAAAAGTATTGGGATCATGGAATGAACTTTAGTGAGCTAGGATGTCCCAAGTTGCACAGGATGTATGGGTTTTTTGGTAGTTGGACCAGGTGGTTCCTCTATGCTGATCTAGAGTTCCCTTTGAGATTTTCCATTAGTTTTTATACAGTCCAACCACATGAAATCTTATATGTTTTTATATGACTTTCATGACATGTATATACATTTTCTAGTATGTATAGTTGTTTCTTTTAGCCTGCTTTTACCATTTTTTTAAAATGCTTATGCTGAGTTTTTTTAACATTATTTCATAGAATGGATTATAATAACCACTATAATTGTAATTATTTTTATTAACACTAGAGGATATATTCTCCCCAATATATCCCAATAGAGCCTGATTACTAGTCATTATCTTTTGACATATAGGAAGGCACACCTAAGGCCCAGTGTCCCTCTAGCACAAAGCATAGGTCAAGTGGCTCCTAGATCAATGTATTACAAGTGGAATCGGAGGGGACGCAATGGTTTAAAGTGGAAACACTATTTAGCTGGTACCCAAGTTGTATTAAAGGTGGGTTTTCAAAATGGATAATTATTTGGGTTATAGTCTATAGTATATTAGGATCTTATCAATGTAAAATAAAGAACTCAAGCATGGGTGCATATAGTTTCATTCAATGGTGATAAAATGAGTTTCTAGGGGTGGAAAAATAGATGTTTTTTCTTGTTCATTTACCAGTGATTGATTTTCCACCTCAAGTAGTGTACTTGGATGTGATATTACGGGTTACGAGATTTTTTCCCTTGGAAAAGTATGAAAATGGGAGAGCATTCATGCATCAAGATATGTACATAAGTTCACATCACATTTATGTTCTTATGAACATTTCTTAGAATATAGAATATAGAAAATGGGGTTCAGTTGTTTATAGAGTTAACAACATGCTAAACATTGTTTTACTGCATAGTCTTTTGGTGTAATTCTACTCAATCAGCACAAGTATATGGTTCCTTATGATATTAGAATTTGAACATATGATTATATGATATATATAGAACCTGACTTTGATATGGGTAGGTTGGAATAAAGTAAGGGGTGATCTGTTAAAAATTCCAATAATAGATTAAAGAGTGTTTTCCAGCATAGCCTCTTTATGGCATTCGACTCAGCCATCAAAAACATAGACTTTTATGTATTATTGGTATGTGATTATAGAATCTACTATAGGTTTTTAGGGGTAAATTTGGATTGATGATATGAAATATGGGTGTTTTATGGTAGTGTAATTGTAATGATATGTGAAACCTGTTATAGATTTCCCTATTTTTTGAAATCTAGACTATTATTGAAATTATCTCAAATTTTGGTTCTTAGTATGATGACACGTTGATGGTATTCTGTGAAGAATGTGGATGAAAGAGACATCATACCTTTAGATCATGAAAAAAATGAGGCCCTTGAGGGATAAGATGAGAATGAGCCACATGTAGAGGTTACAAGGAAGGTAGGACAACCAAAAAAATAGTTGATTTTGGGCCATCACTAGATTAGCATCATAGAATTAGCTTGGTGTGAGGCATATAGAGTATTGACCGGGGATCTCAGGGAGTTTATTCATCCATGTATTACCTAATGTGGGAGTTCCAGTCACACCACCCACTATTTTTATAGGGTGATAGTAGACCAAAGGTAGTAAATTACTATATAGAGTCTTTATAGAGTATCTTTGATCAGATCGAGACACCCCCATTTTGAAGGGTGAAATCAGTCATGTATATGCTTAGAGTACTTTTGATGTACTGGTGGGGAAAATAGGCATATGATGGATGGAATGAGGGACTAACATGAAAGTAATTCAATTGTAGGTTCCTTCAAAACTTCTTCCTAAATATGTGGAATAAATATCAAGATCGTAAGTTCATAAACATGTAGTAGGGATATACATTGGTCATGGACTAATCCTGGAAGTTCATGGACTAATCCCATTTTGAACCCTCTATAGATTATGATGATATCGCTTTGGTAAGATGGTTGAAGAATTCCATAATGTTTTAGGTGAAGTTATTTAGGTTAACCTCATTATCTAAGGTGGTTAATCTGGCATTTATAACCAAGTGAATCCATATGTACAAGAATTATTTGAGTTAGAAAATAGTGGAAGGTGAGGTAGGCTATGGTTCTTTGTGTAGAAAAAAGTGATTTTCCAAGGAGTCTCAATAGGGTTTTGAGGTCATGGACTCGAGGAGGCCATCAAAGGGAAGTTTTTCAATATCATTTTCTTGTGTGGTAAGTTAGTTAATGTTTGTACTCATTGTGAGTGGGCTCAAAAGGAGTATTTAGCATGTAGACATGTTGGAAATATAGAGAGGTTATATTGAAATATTAATTAGATAGGTAGGATTCAGGGTCCAGGTCAATCTTAGAGATATAATGTATGATTGAGACAAGTAGAAATATTGGGTATCCAGGATACTACTATACATGTAATTCATGGAAGGGAAAGAGATACCTAGAATTAGGGATAATAGTCGGTAGTGGGTAAAACACCATAGGGAGGACATGTGTTGAGAAGTTAGGCTTCAATCCAGGTGCATGGGGTTGAGATGATATATTCTATTTAGGATAAGGATATGAAAATAGTAAGAGGTACTCCATGATCATGGTCATGTTTCTTTTGGTTTTGGCATGACACACATTGGTGCATGAGATGCACATGTGTTGGGTTAATTAACTAGGTGATGGTAAATATTTATGAATTGGAGTGATGCATGGATATTATTGGATGTGTTGGAATCAGGGGAATTGAATATAATGTGGGATCTTCTGAGCATCAGGTGTGATGAAAAATATTCAATCATTGGTGGGGGTCTAGGACAATATGAATATCATTTGTGATATGACTATGATATGAGAATCTAATGAGATTCTTGAAAGGTAGTAGGTCACGTGGGGTCATGCATGTCCAGAAGATGGTCCATGTGGGACCATCAGGATGTTCAACAATTTTGGGTCTGGGAGCAATATGGTAGGTGATTCCTATGGTTGGAAATACCATAATACTATTTAATCCTTATTATGTGACAATGGTAGTCCATGGTTATAGTTATAAGATGGATATATTCGATATCATCTCAGTGCGAGACCTAATATCTCATAGATTATCTATTTTATGGGGGGAGGTTTTAACATCCATGGTTTTTGAGAAAGTCTCTAAATTCCAAGGAAATTTGATATTTTAGTTGGAGAAGAGGAAAACTTTTAATTTGAGCATCGGGATGTAATTACAAGATATAAAATGCATGAATTTGTAGTTTTTAGAAATGATTTTAGGAATTCTAATTGTATTGGGTGTTTATTTTGGTTTTAGAGGCATTAAGATTTTAAAACCTAACTATGAGAGATATAGTACTAGGAATGTGTTCAGCACACTGTTAGTGCAAACCATGTATCCCCAACCATGCATATCCTTGGTAATAGGAGACTATTTGAGAAACCATGAACCAAGGGGTGAAATACCATGGGATGAACTTGTAGTAAGTTGTAGAGGTGACTACATGGACTATGCAGGGTTGGTTAAACCATGAACCTAACTATGTGATGGGTTTACCCTTTGGATAGTGGAAGCACACAGCTAGCACATGGCTAGACAAACTATAAGGGTCATTAAAAATAGTGAAATTACAAAACTAACCCTCTTCTATTTAACTTTATTCCACATATTTTATTCACCAATTTTACACGGTGCCACCTTTAGCCTAGAATCTCCTTCCTTTTTTTACATCTTCTATTTTTATTTGAAACAAATTCATACAACATCTATTTTGATCATCTTTCATCACTTTAGATAACTAGAGGTAAAAATACTAGTCTTAATCCTTCAATTATTCTTTTCTCTATAAATTTAGAATATTATTTCCATGTGAGATAATATGCTATATTTCTAGTTAAATTTTCTAGATATATGTTTTCTATCATTTCATCTAGAATCAAAGGTTGGTATTTGATGATTGAATTTCAGTAGGTAAAAGGTAGGTGGATTTTAAATTTATCTTAATAAACACATGTTATATGGAATGTGTAGTAAATAAGCATGTGTGGGTGGTCTATGTGTGACCATTTATTATTTTTTTACATTATATTCTTATTAGAAGATACTAATGGAAAATATCATGTCTATTTAAATATGTTTGATCCTCAAAAGGAAACTAGGTATGAATTGGGGTTTGTTCATGGGTTTGGTTGGTTGTGCCGAGTATGAAATCTAATTAAGTGGTTCATATGGTTATATGTGTTTCATGGGAACTTGTTAGGAATAGCCCATGATATATTGGGTGATGATGATCATTTGAATTAAAGAGACATGGATTGTCAAGATGAGGTGATTGGAGGTGGCTGATGTTGCACTAAGGTGATGTGTTTTACATGAGGCGGTGGAGATTCACTCAAGGTTTGTCTTAGGTTGTTGATGAATTTTTTATCACTGTTGTTGAAAAAAATGTTTTTGGGGACATTTTCACATAAAATAAAGGTACAATGAGGTGTTTTTTACCCCTGGATGTGAGTGGATGCCTCCATAGAAATTTCATAATAGGGGATGGTGATGAACATTAGTTATGGTGGAGGTACCCACCGTAGGAAGTAATGGTGGATTGTATGAGACCATCGATTAGGGGGATGAAGCTCGTTGTGATGTTGTGGCTGATTGGTTGGGGCAATATAAAAAAAGATATCACCATCACATAGAATGTTGGGATGATGAGCCAACAATTTTTTATATGATGCATGTTTGATAGACTTGTGGTATATTATGGGTTTCTTGATGGGAAATCAGTTTAACTCAATAGTTAATGAACATGGAATAGGTTGGTATGTGGTGTTGTGAAGTATGGAAATATATGGGGAACCAAAGAATATTCTAGTAAGATTTAATATGGATTCATCATTATAATCCAACATATCCGGAAGTAGTTAAATGCTCCCTTACAACTGTTAAATGTAAGACAAGTGTGTTATGTGACATGGGTTTATTTGATATTTACTTAATTTTTTCATAAACTCGTATAAATATGGATTTAGGAAAATAAGATGTTGGTGGTGGCCCACCGATTTAATACTCACACCATAAATGGGCCCCTCAGGATGCATGCCAAATTTATAACCTTGAGTAAAGAAAAAGGATCGGGCTCATGGAATGGAACTTAGTGATATGGGATGTGACGGGGTTCATAGGAGATATTGGTTTTTTAGTTGTACTTGGTAGTTCCTCTATGATAGGCAAGTGTTCCTTTTGAGATTTTTCGTAAGTTTTTATATGATCAACCCACAAGAAATATTGAATGTTTTCCTATGACTATCATGACATGTATATACATTATCTTGTATGTATAGTTGTTTTTTCTTATATTATTTCCGCTGTTTTAATATGCTTTTACCATGTTTTTTTCAAGAACTTATACAACATGGATTATTATGATCATGATCATTATTATTATTATCATCACCAGAGGTTATATTCTCTCCATTATCACCCGATAAACCATCACAAGTAAGCCTTTTTCATATAGGGAGGCCTTTCTAAATCCTAGTAGCCCTATGGCACAAAACACAGGTTAATTAGATCATGATTCAAGGTGTTAAATATATATTTTGAGGCTAAATTTGTTCATAAATATTTGATTTAGTGATCTAAAATCTACACAACTTTCACTTTAATTACAGAATAGGTCTATGAAATATCAAAGTAAAATCCTAAATGACATACTAGTGAAGTTAGAAAAATTTATCATTCCTAATTATTCTATGATCATGGAGATTGAAAAAAGAAGAGGTAACCATCATCCTTGGTCACCCATTCCTTTCCATAAAAAATAACTATTTATGTAAATCAATTCCATTTGATCATTCATGTGGGAAATAAGTAAGTCTAATTCAACCATTTCATATTATTGAACTATGGAGGTGAAACATAAGAGTGTTAGTTAATTTCTAATATGGAGGAAACATATAGTTGTTTAGAGACTTTAAAAGAATGATTTTTCATGGATGAAACCAAAATTATGGAGGATGGAAGTGGAATTCATGGAGAAGCATAGATCTTGTAGGTTTGTGAATAGTTTTATATAGACTCATTTCCTTAGATAATCCCTTCAGTTGTATGGCACCAATATTAGAACTAATGAAAATACCCAAAAATCTCTGCTATATTTTTCTAAGAGTATGTGAGTCCCTATCGATTATTTTCAATGAATGTCTATTTATAAAGAAGGAGTAACAATTGATTGAGGTTTTAACACATTATAAAAATTTTATAACCTAGAGGATTATCAATATGAAAGATATTATTCCTTATTTTTCTACCAGAAAAGTCAATTTAGAGGAAGGAAATAATCCTACAAGATATCCTTAATGATAAATAACCCCTATTGAGATGTAAGTGATAAAGAAATAAGTCTTGAAGAACTAGTATTATAGAATTATTTATCACATTTGTAAAGTAAATGTGTGATTTATTGAATGATTGTTCAAAATAAAGACGGGATATTGGTGTTTAAGAAAGATAATGAGGTTATTTCTACTCAGATAGTGATAGAATAGAGAGTGTGTGTTTACAATGAGAACTTGAACTAATCAACATGGATGGATCACATTCCCATTACATTTAACAACTAGATATTAGAGAGGATATATATGAATATATATTTTTTTCCTATGTTTTTATTATGGTTACAACTAAATCCTTATAAAACCATAATATGAAGAAAATAATAATTTCATATATCCCTAAAAAAACTTAACTTATCATCATATATCCTCTATCATGAGAAATGAATCATCCACCTTTTAGTAGTGTATAAAATATCTTTTTCATGGGATGGATAAGTATTTCCAAGATATTCTTATGGATTCATTCTTGGTCCATGGAAGTTCATTTAATTTCTACTTAAGAAACTCAACATGGTCCTTACATGATATGAGGAGATATGTCACGTGTTGAATGAGGAGAAATTCCACTACGTGGTATCTAATTACATCATTATTGGACACCATGTTTCCAAGAAAATAATAGAAGACTACATGAAATAAATCATTCAGTAATTATAATATCCAACTTTCTTATGGTAAATCAAAAGAGGTTTTTGTTCATTCTAGGTTTTAACATCGATTAGTGATCAAATTTGTGAATATTTTATCAAAATTCACTCATTTTCTAAGAAAATATATGGAATTTAATTTCAATTATAGGTGTAAGTAGGATTTCACAGAGACGAAGATGTTTTTTATCACCACCCACATCATGATTCTTCTAAACTAGGATGAACTATTTGAACAAATGTGTGATGACAACAATTACGTGGTAGGAGAATTCTAAAGAAAAATAAAGAAAAAACTATTTTTCTAATTAATTAGGACACAAGAACACTGACATAAGATCAAGTCAACTAAAATATAACATATAATTAATTTATTATAGTTATATTTAATATGGATAAGTATATACCCAACCTTATGATCTATATGATGTTTTTTCACACTAACTATGAAACATTGATTTTTTTTCTTATAAAAAAAGATTTCAAACCTTTCCTGTGAAAATGGATTCTTATTCTAAAAGAGTTTTATATTGAAATTCATGATAAAAATGGAAAACTTTTATTTGGTCAACCAACTACCAATAAAGGAATGAATTCTTATCTGGTTCATTCATTTACTTTTAGAATGATCTGTTGCACTTAATGTAGTGAAGTGGAGTGGAAAGTGAAGTAGAATGTGTGTTGGAGTTTTGTCACTCTTGAACAATGGATAGACACAATGAACCAAAAAGGAATACGGAAATTTTTTTTACAAATAATATTTTTACATTGTATATTATATAAGGATGAAATAATTTCATAGCATCTTGTGATTGATGCTATAGAAATGGGAATACTGGTAATCGTAATGAAAATTTTTATCAACCTATCGTAAAAGTTGAGATTTTTTATGTTTTCTAAAATTTTATCATGAAATCATTTCTAAATTCGTTGGTCCATACATAGATACTAGTATTTGTTTTTTATGTTTCCAAATAGGTTAAATGTTAGATAACCACATTATATACTGTGAAAGTGGTCATCAAATTGATGAAAAAGAATATTTGTTCTTGGTAAAAGGTTCCCAAATTGATTATCAATAATACAGGCATGTATTTAAAAAACTATTTCTGGTAAATCATAAATAACCAAGGATTACTCTATAACACCAGCATGTCATGCTATCCAGAAAATTGGACAAGTTAATATTTCAAATAGGGTGTTTGATATGATCCTAGAAAAGGATGTATGTTCAGATTAAAAATATTGGTTGAATAGGCTCAATGATGATCTATGGGCCTATCAAATTTCTATACTCTAATTGGTGTAATGGAATATGTGTCACATTCTATTGGAACTTGATCATTCATTTTATTATTTGATCAAAGAAGTGAATTGGGATGAAGGCATTTTGATGAAGTAGTGGCTTATGGAGCTTTACGGGTTATAAGAAATACATAGGTATGTTTATTGGAATGAAAAAGTATATAAAGAAAAAAAACAAGGAAATATAGTGATAAGATATTGTATATTAAATAATTATAACCATGTGATGAAGTTCCTTTTCTTAAATCATGTCTATATTTTTAGGAAAGTTGAGGTCAGGAGGTCCTGGAACATTTTTCATCATCAGAGTGTTACCTCATGGATCTTTGTAGATACATAAGAATAAAGAACCACAATTCATGATTAATAATCATAATATAAAGGCATATATTTTTCATGTTTAGGTGACATACATACACTCCTTGGGATTAAACTAATTATATAGAACAAAAAATTATAATATTTCGACAATAAATAAAGCACTTACTAGGAGGAATCCTAGGTATATTTTTTTATTTATTTTTATTCCCATTATAGTAGTTTTTCTTAGTTTTTTTCAAGTATCTAGGTATCCCGGGACTCTAAAGTATACCCATATGACTTCGCATCAATTTTATCCTACTTTTTGAATGAGTAAAGCAGCTTACTTATGTACATGTTGCATAGTTTGGATCACAGTGCAAGAACTAACCACACCACAAATTAAGACATTGTTATAAGAACCATGGAATTGTAACGTATTCCACATCATACATCCTGGAAGTGTGATGATTAAAACATTATGTTGTGTTACAAAAATTAGCACCTTTGTGTCATAGTTTTGAAAGCATGGATTAATATTTATGATGATTCAATGTAAAAAATATTTTCCTAAAATTATGCTATAAGGATTAAAATACTTTTTAAAATAACATTGAAAACATTTATCCACACCATATCCCCTATATCCAATATTCCAATATTCGACCACTCAGTTGTTCTATGGTGTTTGTGGTAATAATTGAGATGATCCAAACTAGTTAAAACATACTTATCCAGCCTTTTCAATCCATCAAACCCACTCATTTCCCTATTTCTCCTTTCATCCTCCTCTACATCCATTGAACCATCGCACTAATGTTTTCCCTAATTTTTTTATTCAATTGTAAACACACCATAGATTATTCTTAAGACCCTACCCTTCACATTTTTGTATAAATTCCCCAAACTATATTTTACCATGTTATGGATGAAATATGAATTCTCACCCAATCCTTCCTCCATAGACCCCTAAACCTATAAACCATAAGTTACACTGCATACACTATATAACAACAACACCGCCCAATATACTACCCCTGAAAAGTCATATACCTTTCTTTTTCAACTTAATAACAAATATAAACCATCTAAATATCAATCATAGACATACTACTCTAATTATGAACAAAATATTCGTAAAAAAACATCACATGCCAAGAAACAATAGTCCAACCATACCACCTCTAAGGCCAAACACCCTTTTAAGACTACATCTTAGATCAATACATATGTCCCAAATTAAAACTCATCACACACTTAAAAAAGGAAGAAACACCTTGAACCCACTTTATAACCTACCCCTATCCCTATACCCACCACCTCTCCACCCCCATCTAAACCCCAAATCACATACTCACCCCAACCTTATAAAATATCTCCCAACCTCTCCAGTCGTGGTTTTATGACCCACCCCACATACATTTATTCCTCCGATTTGATGATGATGCATTAGATTTAAGGATGAAGATGCATGATAAGAAAAATATCCAAATAAACTAGATATCTATTGGTATGGTTACCCCTATCAATAAATATATCACATCCTTGTCTATTAAAAATACTCTAAACTTTATAAAACATGATTTCTAGGATTTATTTCTTGAATTACTTACAATTTTAGATATCCTTATCAAATTATTTAATTTCTAACATGGGTGAAGGGAATAAAAATTAACACTTTCACAATTTTGATTAGGTCTTAAATTTAGTGGTGCTAATTTTATTGACACTCATAAGTATGATTCCTTGTATCTTAAGCCAAATAGGGTGCATATATAATAATAGTGGAATATTTTTTCCATAGACCCCAATACCTAACATGATACAGTAAGGCCTACAAGCATACAACTAAAAATTTCTCTCATGTGTATCATTCACATATCCATTACACTAGTTTAGCCTTCTATGTGGGACTTACAGGTCTTGGTGAGTCTACTGGATGTCACTAATTTTCACATTATCTAAAACTACTCCAATTTTAATATATATTTCCAATTTTCCATTTATTTTGAGGAATAAATGAAAAAAAATGTAATATCATGAGGTAAAACTTTGTTACTCTCTTAGGGAAGATTCTCAATGCTTTTAATGTTATTTTACCCTGAAAACCCATTTGAAATATAGAGTTAATTGATATCCTATATTTACAAATGATGTTAATTTTTTTAAAGATTAAAATTATTATATGTAAAAGGGCGAGTATGCTATTGATTTATTTGAGAATAAGTGGGAGTAAATCCATTTTCAGGCCACATCCAGGCCTCAGGTTCCCCCTTCTACATATGTCATTGATTTCCTATAGCGGGTTACCTTAACTAATTTTCAGGTAGAGTGGACTCAATTCTATGGTGATGAAATTTATTACATTTTTATAATAGTATAAAATATTTTTTATCACATAGGGATTTAATATTATCATATATTGATGTTTGCAAAAAAAATTTGATTGGAACCTCAGTCTCACATCCTAGTACACCTAGAAAGTCCTATATACCTATCAACCCAAGATACCCAAACCAATCCCCTATTTTACTCTTATGAGAGAGTCAACGAGTGCACACTTCATCAGGGGAATTCTCCACCATCCATAGATATTCCACCTTATCTGACCAATTTTTGTTAACTCAAGATTGATTCCTAGAGAAACGGTAAGGGGAAGTTGTATGAGCCCCCCCACATAGATTCATTTTTTATCTAACTAACATCTATATAGACACCCTTAATATTAGATATATACAACTAATTGTGGAGGTTGGGGCCTAGGTTAAACACTTTGATCATACTATAGCTATTGAACTAGCTCTAAACATCACTCCAGTTAAATAAACTACAATTCTAGATGCTTTAGTACTACTAGCACTACATTTCTCAAGCGAATTATTTTGATGGGATATGGTCAAGAGGGGGACGAATATAATAAATTAAAATTTCGAGGAAGAATAATTTTAAAAATAATTATTAAGGTTAGAGTTAAATATAGAAAATCAATAATTTTACACAAATTATTACATGATTTTTAAAAATAGTGTCCAATAATACAACACAAGGATCATAAAAGGCTTTGTTTATTCATAAGAATATGTTCATATTACATCGAATGAAACTAAAACATAAAAACCAAAATTTATTATCCATAATTTTCTAGTAAATCCATTTGATATCCTAAAAATATATAGGATAACCTGGGGAATACATAAAAATGGGACAAGATAAAAATACCAGTATGGGAATAAACATGATAAGGAAATATTATATATGAGTCAAAGGTATAACATGAGATCATAAAATATGATGATCATGAGTAACCAAATGGAAGAATAATATAAATATCATGGTATTAAAAGATTATGGTAATATAGGAAAAGTGGTAACATCATGAAAAATGACATACACATGAATCCAGGCTATCTTCCTGGACAATATCACATGGTGGAAAAAGTCCCATAATGGGTTAGTTTTACTCATTAATCATATACAATATGTCTCATGAGACTATAAAATTTGTATCACATTGATTTAGTTTTCCACATGAATAGTTCTCTAATCTGATTGGCCATTATGCCCTAGGTGTGCCTCCCCTTTTGCCGAGGGTTGCCGACTAGTAGTGAGGGTTTGATGAGGTGATAGTATGGAAAATATACCTTTAGGTGGAGATAATTATAATGTTCCATATATAAATAAATATGAGAAAGAATACCATAACTCATGAGAAAAAACATAATAAAAAAAACTCAGCAGAAGCATAAATACATAGTAGGTGTAAAATCAAACCAAAACATACAATTTGTTGAAGAACATTGTAATTCCCTGATATTTTGGTGATTTTTTTTCAAATTAATTTAATATTATTCAAAATATTCATTTTATGAAACATTTACAACATATTATTTTATGTTTTTATTGTGATATACGTAACCCCAAGTTGATCTTTCACTGCATGCAACACTTAGCTTAGCCAGTGGTGCACACGAGACAGGGTTTTACAATATTTTCAGTGTAACCCTAATTTAAAACTCAAATTTAAAAATGTTATGAATTTTATTTTTTATATTAAACATAATTTTTGAATCCTGAATTTTGACATTATCCTTGAGTGAATTTTTGATTTTTTTCTGAAAAACTTCATTTTTGGATGAATAGTAAAAAATACCGCATTTTTCTCAAAACCGCCTTTTCATTTAAATAATATTTAATGATATACTATATTTTATATTTTTTTATAGTCTAATTAGATCACTTATACTTATATTTATACAATTAGGTTCATTATAAAAAACTTTACTATGAAATTGAAGGTAAAAACTTAACAGAATTTGAATATTGGAAATCTAACACACACAGTTGTAATCAGTATGGTATTTTTGGTATAATAATATGAAATTATTTTTTTACCAAAATTATTAGTGAATGTGATTAAAATTGATTATGCCGATTAAAGTATGATTAAGCTTATTAAGGGACTAAACCTTAATCAAACTTAACAAAATGACCTTGAAACCTATTGAAAACCCATTGGATGACAATATTAAGACTATATCTTCATATTTATTAAAATTTATAGGTTATTGGGATATTATTAAATGAAAGTTCCATATATAAAATGTTATGTAAGGAAAAATACAAAAAGAGAACTTTCCTTGCCTTTTATCATTTATAAAACTATAGGATACGTAATAAATATCAAATTATCGGTTATACATATCCTTTTGAAATATAAATGGGAAATTTTTATCAAAATATTTTTTCAATAATTTTAATATATGATTTATTTACTTAAAATTCTTAGTAAATTCCAATTTAGTGATTATTTAGTAAATAATTAACTGAAATAAGTGACACTATAAATATTAAAAGTTAAGTTAATTGATTGAATTATTGTATTTTTTTAGATTAATATATCATGTTACACATCTTTAGAAATAATATATTTTATTTCCAATACTATATTGATATTTTAAAATTAACATTAAATAAATAATGTCAAAATTGACATTATTGTTATTTTACAATAAATGAAATTTTACTAAGAGATTAAAAATTAACAAAAAGATTATATCCTGCAAAGATATTTTTATGTTGTAATATATATTATATATCTTTTATTAATGGAATAATTTATCATTTATAATTTACATATTTACCCATATATTGTAAAAATGTTGTTAACACGGTTCGGGTTTAAGCAGTGTTTTAGTGCGTCACATGTGCTCGTTTTCAAATTAACTTCCAAAACAAAAATGTAATTT
Source organism: Viscum album (assembly GCA_963277665.1). NCBI lineage: Eukaryota > Viridiplantae > Streptophyta > Magnoliopsida > Santalales > Viscaceae > Viscum > Viscum album. The sequence goes on along the minus strand of OY728138.1, from coordinate 958,007,557 downwards.
TATTCTATAAATTAGATATCATATTAAAAATGTAGTGGATATATATCTTCTAATAAATATCACATTATATTTGTCTAAATGGTTAAATTAACTAGATTATAAAACTAGATGCTCTAATAAAAACAAAAATGATAAAATTGGGGAATCTTAGAAGTTAAGGATCCAAATTATTAAAATTCACACATTTTTGTGTATAGATAGTTTTAATCGACCATTATTCCATTATAATCCATTATTTGTCAATTTTTTAAGAAATTTAGGTAAGATAAACCGCCCAATAGGGAATACCTTTTGGTATTTACATGAGTGACACTCCCCCTCCACTATAAAAAAGAAAGAACTATATCGCTTAATCACACCTCTCAAGCCCATTGTATTGCCAAAATTCTGATCCCATAATCTCCCCAATTAGCTCCCTTCCTCCTGGAAGCCTTAATTTGGGAATAAATCCTATTAAAGAATCCTTTTGGCACAAACCAAAAGGAGTTACCTGACTAAGAGGTAACATCTTCTCTCAGCCTCATTTCCTTTATTTTTATTCTTCACCCCCTCTAATTTTTTAATTCATTATTTTGTTAAAACACCAATTTCCTACATATACTAGGATTTTTTCATTACGATTTTAAGACCTATAATTACAAACACCTCCATATAATGGATATCAAACATAATGTTTCTGTGTATGGTGAACTACTGCCTCATGAAATGACGATTGTTCATTTTTCATTTACCCCCAATCATGGTGGAAATCGTGTTGTAAAATCTATTTATAAATGTTATATATTATTATGTATTTATTCTTATTTTTCAATTTTATAAAACACATATATTTACTCTCCATTTGGTGTTAATATGATAATCTTGTTGGAGGAAGTGTGGACTACTACCCCATCAAAGCGATGTGATTCATTCACACACCACATAGAATATATTATAGATGGGTTTAGTGAAAACATATGATATATATGATATTTTAATACTACTGAAATAATTATATATGTATAGATACATATATATATATATATGCGTGTTTGTGTGTGTGTGTGTAATTTTCTTTATTTCTTTCAATACGAAAATAAAAAATAGAAACGACGTTCATGCATACATACGGCTTACCATCTCCATGAATGGTGTATTCCATATCATAATTCATTATGATATATATCACTATTATATACATATAATAGAGATACATGGTATTGAAATAATTAAATATATTCTATATTCATGATGGAAATATAATGACCAATGATATAACAAATTAAGACACTTTCGAAGGACAAAGCGAATATTGCCCGAAGTGAAACCTTAACATAGGATCATTAACAAGTTGGTAATATAAGGTCATAATAAAACCATATATGTTAATATATATATATATATAATATTATTATTATTTAAAATATTTATAATAAACTTATATTTATTATACAAGAATCTTTTATGAGTACGAAGAGAGTCAAGACTCAAGGTAAGGGGATTTCATCACACTTTTAATTTACGTAAGATACAAGCTATGTTCTACACTCTTTCCTTCTATTTTGTGTACATAAATTACATGATTTTATTATATATATCTTATACATAAATTTATGGGTATTCACATGCTCATTTTATGATATTTATTTCATGGGGTTTAACTTTAAAAACTTACCAAATCGGTAAGACATTTTTGTCTCAATTTTCCTTCTTTGAGATTCATGTTTTTTATGACCCTAAAATATTTATTGAGGTGTATATACTTAAATTTTACATGTTATATCATAAATATAATTATTTTCATGATTTATTAAGATTCATTTAATTTCCTTTTCTTACATAAAACATATGATCCCATGTTACTGAGTTTTAAGAGTTTATTGGGACAATATCATCGCGTTCTGAGATTGTTATGTCAACGCTTCCATTGATGAAATGTTTTGATACATCTCACAAGAATATTCATGAGTTTCATTATCCTCTATTTATTAATGATATCCACTATAATTAGTACCATTTTTTCACTCTTTGTTAATTAAGATAAAGTTTTTTATGTAATACATGGCCATATATCCCTTCAGTTGAAAATATATTGCACTAAAAACCATGTTATTGAAAATGTTTTCATAATGATTTGAAAAGATAATTAAAGATAGTTTTCAAGTAAAAAAGGATTATAAAAATATTTTTTTTGTTTTAAAAGAATCCTTTACATGTTTTCAATGAATCCTTTATAATTTTTCCAAGATATTTTCAAAGAAAAAGGTATTTAGGAGGTTTTATGTTATAAATATCATTTTTCAAAGAAGAAAGAACATTTTCCCCAAGAAATGTTTTTAAAATATCATTAAAATTTATTTCCCATTTATTATAACGTCCATTTTAGTTACTCATGACTTTATGGGGAAATTATTTAATGTTTTAATTCATATTCTTTTGTTTAATGGATTTTTTTGATGGAATGATCCTTATGAATCACGTATCTCTTTCACAGGTTATATGATTTTGAAACCAGTTTATTTTCATGTGTTTTTCTTATGATTGAATGATTATAAAACCAATATAATTCCACATGTTATGATATATTTACATTTTTATGATAGCCATTTACTTTTATGGGTTATTATATGATTATTTATGATTTTTTGGCATAGGTATGTATGATTTCTTTATGTGATGGGTGGGACCAATATCTACCACTAATGCATTGGTTAAAGATTTATATTTCCTAAGATACACTAAGATGGTCTTGGGAGTGAACCTTGACTACTATTATGGACATGAGAGTGAACCATGAATACAATTATGGTATGGAGAGTGATCCCATACTACTAAGATGGTCTTGGAAGTGATGCACTATCTACTATGTAAATAATTATATTCTTATGTGTTTTCCAACATTCTATGTTTTATTTATACGTTATGCTTTATGTATTATACTCTCTATTTCATTTTGATTCATGTCATATGAACTTTCAATCTATATTCCATGATCTATGTTATGATCCTCAATATGTAGGGTATAGTATTCTATTTTTATGATCACATTCTCATACCCTTGTGATCATGTTTATGGTTACATGCCTCCCTTGTTTACCCTTACAGATAATTTGATCTCACCACTTTTATGTTTTCCTTCCCCCAGTTTATGATGATACTTACTATGTCTAATATGTCTAATAATGGTGATAGTCAGGAATAACAGAGTTTGAGATGATGTAGCTCACATATATACTAGTATTTATGGTTCATTAATTCCAAATGCACTGTAACAACTATGGTCTTTAGGCATCTGTTTGTTTAATATTTAAGTATTCTGAAAAAGTTATGTAATTTTAATGTTTTGAAAATTGACGGTCTCTATGGTTGGTATCAAATAAAATGCATAGTTAAGATTTAGAAACTGGGATGAGAAATCTTTATTGAGATCCCTAGGAATATTTATAAGGATATGTATAGGGATGTATCAGATGATAAGTATAAGGATGAGATAAAATTTTGGAAAACATCCTAGAATTTTTGAAAAATGATAGAGTGAGTGGTTTTAGAGAAGTACATCCCTATCTATATACTACAAGTTTATGTGTCCCTAGAATAGATTTACCTAGGGGTAACAACTTCAGAAAAATGTTCTGGGCTTGACTTGGGGTAATCCGGTACACAATAATGGGCCTTACTGAACACCTAGTTTGACACTCCCAAGAGATTTTCATTAGGAATTCATAAACACTTCACAAACCAAAATGAAGGAATTAAATATAGGTTGCTTATGAATAACCAAGTATGAACCTAGTTTGTCATAAATTAAGGAATGTGTCATGATTTAGACACCACATAAGTAATTTTTCATGATTATGTGGCTTTATTATATGATATGTGCTTCTCATGCCATGATTTCTGGTTTTAGTAATTCGGGTAAGAATAATGAAAATGGATAACACTTATTGTTTCAGATGTGTAAATTATGGGTCTTATGAGAATCGATTTCCCAAGTGAAAGTCTCATAAAGAAAATCAGGAAGGTCTTATGAGTATTGGTTATACTTATGAAGATAAAGAGACAAAAAATGACATGTGAAATTTATGTGATATTCTAATAGTATTGTTTATATTAAACATAATAAGTATTACTAGATTGAGTTTGATGAACCTTAATACATGATTCATATTTCATATTCTATTAACGAGGTATTAATGAATAAGCTAATTAAGCATGAGTAATGGTTTAAGAATAATGTTGGATGAGTGGAGTAATTTTGTTTTGGAATATAGAGATTATGTTATATGAATGATGAAATATATAATTATTTTCATTATTAGTTTTCATTAAGTGTATAAAAGGCCATGATTAATGGTGATGAATAAATAGAAAATTTATTTCTTGAAAATGTGATATTTCGATTAAGGGAAGGTAACCCATAATTAGTGCCTAAAATTGAGATAATAATTTTTGGAGAAAGATATGTTAGATATGAATAAATAAATTGGACAGTATTGATTACCTTGGAACTAAGTAAGCTTTTTCTGATAGGTGGTTTATTCTATCATTTTTTAAGTTTATATCATTTTTTTATTTAAGGAATAGATCCAATACACTTTCGAATAATAAATAACACATGTTTTCTAAAAGGATTTATGGTAATTCAGGTTATTACCGTGTTTCAAGAGAATATATGATGAGGGTATTCACGTGTTTAAAATGTGACAACTAAGAGATACTTTTTGATATACAAAGTAATCAATGATAAGATTATTTCCTGACTCTATTTCTAATGTTTTGGACTTTCAACCATGATAAGGGTTATAAGGTCAACCGTCTAAGGAAATTTTAAGTTATACTTCAGAGGAAGTATATTTTTCACTGAATTTTTATTGAAAACCTTGGTTAAAATGATATTTTGGTATTAACTTTATTTCAAAGATGTATATCTTTTATATTTTAGGAATAATATTATAATTGTTTTGTGAATATAATATCATGAATGTCGGGTGACAACCAATCATGTCCATAATGTTCATGGGTATTCAACGAATGACCGAAGGAAAATAGTGGTTTCAAGCCTACCATTGGACTATGCTATGTACTGGTTAATGTATATATATATTTTGAATTAATATTTATGATGAATCAATAGTATTTCTTTTTATGTTTATAGATTAATTCATGATTGATTTTTAAGAGGACAATAATTAGACTTTTTATTCTTTTATGGGACTTAAGATCTGTTAAATGTTTATTTTAGTTATTTATTCATCAATGTTAATTTCTAGACATTCATTACATGATGTAATGGATGTATTGGAAAATTTTCAAAGCACATCCCAATAATAATTTTTTTATCAATAATTACTCAACATTCTGAATGTGATACAAACAAAATATTGTGTTAATACCCTAGATTCTATTGAACCAATGGCTTCTGGAATCTTCATATATTTATGACTTTGAGGCCCTAAAAATCTTATTTATTATTCATATGTTTGTGATTTATTTCTTTAATCACTCCGTATAAATATTTACTCTTTTTTTCCATGTTTAATTTTTACTCCCAACCTATGTTCTCCTATATGGAAACTCAGTTATATGTTTCTTTGGGTAACTGTTATTGTCCTAAATTTCCCTTTTTAAAGGAAACTTTAGTTTCCAATTTTAAGATGTGGGTTTATTTGAATGAAACATTTGGGTATTAATCCATTGATTACCCAGATGTATTTCGAGGGTGAAATTCATTTTAAAATGAGTATAATGTAACACCCCAAGATTTTGGTGAATTATTTTTCTGAATTAATTTATTCTTTTTGATATTTTTCCTTTCCCACAAAATTGAAAATAGATTATATTAGGTTTTTATTGTGATATATGAAACAACAAGTTGATCTTTCACTACACGTAACACTTCGTTTATCTTGCGGTACACACAAGACTGGGTTTTACCGTCTTTTAAGGGAGGTCCAATTTTAAAACTCAATTTTGACACTTTTATAAATTTTATTTTGTAAAATAGTAATCATTTTTAAATTCATTACATTTAAATTATCCTAGGTTGAATTTCTTATATTTTTTGAAAAAACATAATTTTTGAATGAATAGTTAAAAATACTACATTTTAGCTAAAAACTGCCTTTTTAAAAATATTATTAATGATAAATTATATTTTATAGTTTTTTTGAGTCACATTAGATCAATTATATATATATTTATACAATAAAGTTAATTATAATCAATTTAATATTGAAATTGAATATAAAAATTTAATAAACTTTTAAACGTTTTTCTACTTTAAAAACTCATTATTTCGCCCCTTCTACAGGATTAACAATAATATTAATTTTCCCACTTCTGTGATTTGGATTTTGAAAATCTTATATACACCAGTGTAAGTATTATGATATTTTGGACTAATAATATCAAATTAATGTTTTGAACAAAATGATTAGTGAACATGATTTAAATTAATTACGGTGCTTATGTTATGATTAAGCCTAATAAGGGACTAAACCATAATAAAAAGGACCAAAATGACCTTAAAACTTGTCCAAACTCCATTATATGACAATATTCAGACCATATCCCCACATAGTTCTAAATTTATGGGTTATTGAGATATTATTAAATGAAAGTTCTCTATATAAAAGGTAATGTAAGGAAAAAGACAAAAAAGGAACTTTCTTTACCTTTAAAATCGATAAAACTTTAGGATATGTGAAAAACACAATATTTACTATTATATATATTTATCCTCTTGAAATATAAATTGGTTGTTTTTATCATAAAAAATTATCAATATTTTTTTGATATTATTTAGTTACATAAAATGCTTAGGAAATGCCAATATAGTGATTATTTAGTCAATAATTAACTAAAAGAAATGACACTATAAATATTAAAAGTGAAGTTAATTGAATGGATTTAATTATTTAATTATTTTTTTATATTAACATATCTTATTACACATATTTAAACTTATTATATTTGAATTACAATATTATATTGGAATTTAAAAATTTACATTAAATAAATAATGTCAAAATTGACATTATTGTTATTTGACTATAAATGAAACTTTATTAAATGATTTAAAATTAATAAAAATATAATACCCTGAAAAGTAATTTTAATTAATTAACAAATATTATATATGTTATATTAATTGATGAATTTATCTTTTATGATGAACATATTGACCCATATATTGTAAAAATGTTGTTAACACGGTATGAGTTTAAACAGTGTTTTAGTGCATCATGTGCACTTGTCTAAAAATTAACTTCCAAAACACATGGAAATTTTATTTTGTAAATTATATATCATATTAAAAATTAATTTTATCTATTTTTTCTAATAAATATCGCTTAATTTTTGTCTTAATTTTTAAATTAATTATATTTGCAAACTAGATGCTTTAATAAAAACCAAAATGATAAAATTGGGTAATCATATAAGTTAAAGAACCAAATTGTTAAACTTAACATATTTTTGGGTGGTGTATGTTTTAATCTACCATTATTCATATCTAATAAATTATATTTAAATTTTTAGGCACTCTAGGTAAGTTAGAAAACCCAATAGTGAATACCTTTTGGTATTTACAAGAGTGTCTCTCCCTCTCCACTATTAAAAGGAAAGCATTATATCACTTCATCACACCTCTCTTGCACATTATCTAGACCAAAATCTACTAAAATAATCTCCACACTTCAATAAATTCCTCCTAGAACCCCCCCCCCCTTTTTAAATAAATCCTCTCAAGGAATCCTTTTGGCACAAACCAAAAGGATTTACCCGATTAAGAGGTAACATCTTCTCTCAAGCTCTATTCCTTTATTTTCCTTCTTCACCCCCTCCACTCTCTTTATTCTATTATTATTTAAAAAAAAGTATAATAAATAAAATATTTTTTTATTCAAATGTTTATACCTATACTTACACACACCTCTATCTAATGGATATCGACCATACTGTTTTTGTGTATGGAGAACTACAGCCTCACAAAACAATGATTATCCATTTTTAATTTACCATCAATAATTGTGGACATTATGGTAAAAACTATGTTTATAAACGAAATATATTATATTTTTCTGTATTTAATCTTATTTATCCCATTTAAAGTACTCCTATTTTAACTATCCATTTTGTGTTAATATGATAATCTCGTTTCAGGAAGTCTGGACTATCGGCCCCTAAAAGCGATGTGATTCGTTCACACACCACATAGAATGTATTAAGGACGGGTTTACTAAACTTATATGATATATATTATTTTTTCATGATATTTTAATAATTATATATATATATATATGTATCATTTTATTTCTTTCTCTCAATACAATGATAAAAAAGAGAAACAACGTTCATACATACGTACGACCTACCGCCTCCATGAACAGAGTATTCCATTTAGTACATCAGTATGCTATAGATTATTATAATAAAAATAAATTTATATACATTATATTTATATCATGGTATAAATTATGTATTCATGATATAAATATAATTACTAATGACATAAAAAATTAATACCCATGCGAAAAACAAAGTGAATATTACCCGAAGTGAAACCTTAACATATTATCGTTAACAAGTGGGTAATATAATGTCTTATTAAAACCATATTTGGTAATATATATAAGAATAATATTATTTAAAATATTTATAATAAACTTATATTTATTATAAAGTAATCTTTTACTAGTACAGAGAGTGTCGACACACAATTTAAGGGGATTTCATCTCACTTTTAGTTTTTGCGAAATACAAGCTTTGTTGACCACTCTTTCCATTTGTGTGGTGTACGTACTGACAATGACTATATTACATGAATATTATACTTATATTTATGGGTATTCATATTCAAATTTTATGATTCTTTATTCCTGTCATTTAACTTTCAAAAATTACCAAATCAATAAAATTGTTTTGTCTCAATTTTCATTCTTTGAGATTCATATTTTGTTATGCACCTAAATTCTTTTTGAGGTGTATATACTCTCATTTTACATACTACCTAAATAATTAAATTATTTTAATGATTTATTAATATTTGTGTAATTTAATTTCCTTACATGGAAAGTACGATCCCATGTTACCATGTTATAAGAATTTATTAAGACAATCTCATTTCTTTCTGAGTTTGTTTATATTTATGTTTCTCTTAATTAAATATTTTAATCCATCTCTCAATAATATTCATGAGTTTATTTATCCAATATTAATTCATGATATCCTCTATTTTTACTACTATTTTTCAATCATGGTTACTTAAGATAATCTTTTAATGTAAAATATGACCATCTCTCTATTTGGTCAGAAATCTATTGTATTCAAAAACCTTGTTTTTGAAAATACTTTCAAAATGATTTCAAAATATCCCTGAAGTTCATTTTCAAGAAAAAAGGTTTTATATTTTTTTATTGCTTTAAAATATTCCATTATATGTTTTCAATTATATTTTCAAATAAAATGGTTTTTAAAATGATTTATGTTATAACAAGAATTTTTGAAAGAAGAAAAAAATATTCCTTAAGAAATGTTTTTAAAATATCATTAAAAGATATTTCCCATATAAGATAAAAAATAATTATTTTAATCATGCCTTTATGGGGAAATTATGAAATATTTCCATTCATATTCATTCTTTTAATGGATTATTTTTTTGATTGAAATATACTTATGAAGCTTGTATATATTTCATTGGTAATATGCTTTTGAAACCAAATTCTTTTCATGGGATGTGCTTATGATAAAATGATTATGAAACCTGTCTATTTCCACATGTTATGATATGTTTAAATGTTTATGATACCCATTTAATTTCATGGGTTATGATATGATTATTTATAATCTTGTGTCACAAGTATGTATGATTTCATTATGTGATGGGTGGGACCTATATCCCCCTACAATGCACTGAGTAGAGATTTATATCTCATGAGATAAACTAAGATGGTCTTCGGAGTAAACCATGGATACTATTATAGACATGGGATTGAGCCATGACTATGATGATGGTATGGGAAGTGAAACCATACTACTAATATGGTCTTGGTAATGATTCCTTTTCTACTATAGAAATAATTATATGATTATGTTTTCGACATAATTCATTGTTTTATTCTTACGTTATGCTTTCATGGATTATGTTCTCTATTTTATTATGATTCATGCCTTGCGAACTTCCAATATTTATTACATTATCTCTATTATGATATTTTTTATATAGGTTATGGTATCTTATTTTCATTATCACATTTTCATACCCATATGATCATGTTTATCCTTACTTGTCTCCCTTGTTTACCCTTACTCAATATTTAAGTTCACCCATTTTTTGTTTTCTTTACCCTAAGTTATGATGATATGTACTATGTTTGACATGTCGAATAAGGTTGCTGGTCCAGATGAACCTAGTGGGCGATTATGTAGCTTACATATATACCAGTGTTTATGTTTCCATGTTTCCAAAGGTACTATAGCAACTATGGCCTTTGTGCATCATTTTGTATAATGTTTAAGAATTTTGAAAACGTTATATAATGTTAATGTTTTGAAAAGTGAATGTTTCTATAAACATTTCATTAAAATCAATAAATAACAATAGAAAATCAGGGTTTCCTATGGAAAACCATAATTACATTAATATATAGAGAAATATGAATAAAAAATAAACTCCAGATAATATATAGGAACCGCCATAGTCCTCTGTCGTGCATCCAATGTAAAAATTACATCTTTATCACTATGGATCATCTCCTAAGCCTGATCCATTAATTGATCTTTGAGAGATAATGTCTACATGCATCATAAGGGTCCCATATAGGTTGTGAGAATAAATATCATCAGGCCACCACAAATGTTTTCCGATCTTATATCCATAATTATTTAGGTGTGTGTGGAATATAAGTAAAATGAAATTACACACCCATTTTAAAAAAAATGAATGATTCCATTGTGCTCAAAATACACAAGGAATCATTCTACCTACTTCATCCTGTTAAAGAAAAAGTCTGAATATGTGCCCCCAAATATACATGTGGAATACAACACATGTATGTGTGTATATATATATACAGTGTCGAAGATCTAGGGCTTAACTCCCAAGGAATACCTTGAAAAAAATTATACCCGTTGAACCCTTAGGTTACACCTATAATAATGTCACCCTAAACCCCATGATATTAGTCAAATATTCAATATCCTAAAGGCACACCCAATCAATCAATAATATCTCATTCATACATCATCTCTGAAACAAACATCCAGGTCATATCCCAACATACTGAGGTAGAGTGATATATGTCTTCTAATATATAGTCACCATAAACTCAACATCCAATGTAATGAGGTGTAGTGATCATCATCCTAACAATATCCTATCCCAATATCCTCAAGCATCATGGTGAACCTCACCCCCCCAATTGATGGTCTCAACACCATCAAATGATGGTCTCAACACCATCAAATGATGGTCCCTCACCATCTACATGGATTTCTATGGTGACCACCACCAACACATATGATGGTCATCACCACCATCTAATCTACATAGTCTATGGGGACCTCCACCCAAAATGAGTGGTCAACACCACCTCAACTGAGTCCTATATATGTACGTGCAACTCCAACAGTGTGTTGACCAAAAAAAGGTGAGATTAATTCACCAAAAAACCTAAACACAATCATCTAGAACCCCATTTCCCTATGACCAAGTCTCTAAATCATGATTTTCAAAACCATATCAAGTCATATTCTCAATTCCCCAATCCTGATGACCTCATCACCTTAGTCCAACAATAATGCCTCCTCAACAATGTGATAAAAATCCCCCAAATTGAGGTGAAATATAAGAACCACTAACCGTAGGTTAGAAGGTTCTTTCTTATCTCATATCAGCCTCTAACATGAGATGAATAAAAATAAAATGAAATTTTAGATGAATTCCTAAAAAATAAGGGAAATAGAATCATACATATATAGTGTTTCATATGGAGATATTAACATAAAATAGAATCTATCAGATTTAATGTTTTACCAAGATTAATCCTTATCTACCAACAAATCTTGGATCAGTGTCTAGATAAAGGATTTGGATTAATTCCTAACCGAGGGAGAAATGGATGAGCTCCCTTATTGTGCGTGTGGAGTTTTATAGGAAGAATGAGAAAAATCATAATAAGAAGGGTGGGGAATTTTATTATTTTTCCTAAGTAAATGAGATACATGGTTTTACTTAACATTCACTTACTTTGTGGTGGTCAATTCCCAAGCACCAAAAATGCACGGGATAGGTGAATGGTACACCAAACCATACACAGATTGTGTGATTATGCTCTATTAAAAATTGATGAGGGGTCACATGACCATGATCCCCCACCTAAACAGTTGTAAAAAGTGTTTCTAGTGTTTTAGGTGGTCTTCATGGTTACTCTAAAAAGGCCACATAGTTCATCCAAACCATTCACCCTAGTCTGTACTTTCCCAAAACTGATTTTTCATGGCATTCCACACCCAAAACTCATCAAAAATCCCATGCAAACTACTAATCCTTAAAAATGTCTAAAAATAAGTCGTTGGGTTAATAAAACTCATGTAATTAGGTTTCAATGATAAAATATAGGTTTCTCTTCCCACAAATATAACAATTTCAAACAGGTTTGGGAATTTCAACCCGCTCAAAAACCCAGAAAATTACAACATTACCCAATTAAATAGTGTGAAATATGGGTTAACCATAATTTTTTTTGATATATGTGTTCCATATAAATTAATGAAATTATAATTAATAACATAATAATAACCCATGTAAAGAAAATATATTGCAAAATATTGTCTCATATCATAATCAAAGTAAATCTCATAATGAAGGAATTTGATATATGAACATAAGGAATGTATTTCCCCATAAAATAAAAGTATAATAATCTAATTATACATTTGTGAGACATATATAAATTTTTGGTTAGAGTAGATAACTCAAGAAGAGGTGAATTGAGTATCTATAAATTTTTTTTATTAATATTGGTTCTTTAAAATAACACCCCACATTAAAATAACATCAAATTAGGTTTTAGTGAATTTATAAAGTCCTAAATGTTCAATTAATTTCTCAGTAGATTGATTAGTTCTCAGCTTTACCAATCTAAAGATTAGTCAAACTTTTGAAACTAATCTACTGATTCAAAACACGTATAAACACATGATAAACTAACTATAAATGTTCAGTTTATCTTAATATGAAAAATATATATTAGATTAAAACACAAGACAAACAACACAGCGGTTAAAACAAGAGGTTTAGTCTCAATCTGAGACTTAGTCCTCTCCACTTGGTGATCACCTGCCACCAAGCAGCTTATATCAAAAAACTTTTGATCCACACCCTTGATCGGGGTTCACAACAACACACAGGGATATCTAGGTCACACTTGGCCTCTACCACAGTTATTCGTTGGAAAACTATCAAATAGATCACACATGATCTCTTCCACAATTATACATGGGATACAAGAATATAAAGGGATTGAGTGTGATGATATTTTAGTATCCTTCTGTTATTCTCAGAAGACAGTGTGTGTGACACACTACTAAAATAGTAAACACGAGATCATAACATAGTTATAAAATAATAATAGAGTTTAGAAATCTCTGTGTGTTGTGCAGAAAAGCTATGGACTCGATGGATGTGGATAAAATGATATTCGAGTCCTATTTTTGAAGTTGGCTCCAAAACAGAGTGTTGTTGTCTCTGTAATCTAGTTTCTCGGTGTATAAAGGTTCAAATCTTCGATGTCAGGATGTTCAGCAAGATTTAGCTGGATTCGGGTTGTAATATTAAACTTCTTGTATACTCAAGCTTCAAGTTCTTCAATTTGCAATATCTTGCACATTCGCACAACCAACCTTTTGTTTTTCTATCAGGTTCAGCATCTCTCTTTTTAGGTTGAGCTTATAATCCTTTTATAATTTAAGGTCCAGCAGAAAAGAAGATATCCCCACGTGCATGTACTTCATACTGTCTATGGATACCACTACAAACAACATTAAATAATGTCAGAAACATTAATTTGTGTAAATATGACCGTTAGAAATAAATTTGCATTAATATATTTGAAACAGTTATTTATCACTATCGGTGAGTCATTTTCATCAGTTTGTCATCTTCGGCCTATCATCTTCGGTATGTCATCATTGTTCTATCATCTTCAGTCTGTCATCTTCAGTCTATCATCTTCGGTCTGTCATCTTCGATCTGTTATCTTCATTCTGTCATATTCGGTCTCTCATCTTCGGTCTGTCATCTTCAGTCACTTATCTTCGGTCTATCATCTTCGTTTATTCTAACATCAGTGTGTCAAACATCGGTGGTTCTAACATCGGTGTATCGAACAATGGTGTGTCGAACATTGGTGAGTTGAACATCGGTGATAGTGACTCTGAAAAGCTTATGAAGTGTCTGTGTTACACACAACATTAATAAATTATGTTACATACAAAAAATATATGTAAGAATACACTTGTAAACATATTTATTAATATATATATATATATATTATTGACTTGTTGATGAATATAGTTTAGTATGGAATAATTGATTTAATTAGAGATATTAAGTGGCATGAAATTGTAGAATCTGTTAATTGGTGTCTATTTGTGATTAAGAAAACTACTATATCATAGAGGGTCCAACAATCTCCCCAATTTTGATAATCAAAAATTATAACATACATGTAAATATAATGAATAATAATAACTAGACTTAGCATAATCTTCACTGAATTTAATTATTCAATATAACTAAAGTCTTCCCTGGTATGAGTTTTTAAAACAATATTTCCCTTCAACAAATGTATTATGTTGAGTACATGCCATGTGTCATGTGCCAGAATTTATCCCCCTTAGATTAATAATGTATGACTCTTCTTCTCCCACTTTGGGATTAGAAAAAAAATAAATGGAGAATGAAAGAAGATAAATATCATAAAAAATAGATTAAGAGAAGATAAAAAATAAGTTATATTAAGAAACATAATAGTATAGCAGATAAAAATAAGACAAATCCCTATCAAATATACAATCCATCCCTAATGGTTTGGCTTCTGAGGGGATTTTCCTTTATTTGAAGGATCTGAAGTAGGATGAAAAGGTTTGGAAGTGGAAGAGGGAAGAGGTGGTCTGAAGATAACACCAGGCAGGGCAACACATTTAAAGACATTGATTGTAAGACTATACCTTCTCTCTGACAACACTTGACTAAGAGATTGCTCTATAATGACCGGTCGAATCTGGGGAAGAGCCTGGGAGATAGTCATTGGAGAAGAAGGTTGAGAGAGAGTACCAATGGAAGTAGTAGGAGGGACCACAATTGCATCAGCCTGGACATGTAGATATGGATTAAGAAGGATAATGAAATCATTAATGATTTCAACACCATATTTCATAGCTTTCTCGAAGTCATCCTTATATCCCTAAATTTATTCTGTAGAGGGGTAAACTCCTTCAATTGAGCAAAAAGTTCCATGAACGCTTCTGTGACTGGAGGTATTCTGTGATTTTCTATTAGAAACATGAAGCTATTTATCATATCATGCATGGTATAAATCTTAGTAATGTACTTATCCACTTTCTCTCTAATCTCTTTTTGAGCAGCAGAGGCTTCATTTGTGCAATTCCTGACCATATTGTACACAACGTATTTATTTCTATGTACCTTTTCAAGAGTTTATTTGTTTTAAAAACTCTGAAGACTTTGTAATTCCTCTCTCATCACATCCTTGAGAGATTGCAAATCATCAATGTTACCTTTCCCACTCCTAGAGCTGGAAGGGCCAATAATCAATTTTCCAAGCTCCTATTTCGGTTTCTTCAGATCTACACTTAGTATATGAGTCACCATGTTCCTAATAACTTCTAGTACTCCACTAAAGGAGGTCATGAAATCAAAGGTTATATAATTTAACTCATTTATCATCTTCCTTAGTTATTCTCTCAACATGGTATTATGATTAATAATGGTTTCTTCTATAGTAATGATATTTGGTTGAATCTCCTGGATCACCATCCTTGCAATCTTTTCTACATCGACATCTGAAATACCTATCAAAGTGGGGGCTTCACTTATGGATCCAAATTACACTTTCAATGACTCAGATATATCATTTTTGAATTGCTCCAAATCTGCCTTAGTGACATAGTGACTAGACTGTCTGTGCTACTAGCTATACTTCTGGAGAAGTAACTGGCGGAACAGGTTCTTCTTCAACTTGGGCTTGTAGAACAGGAGGAGGAGGCACCCTATCTTCATCTCAGTCATATTCCAATCTAAACAGAATGTATCATGGATCATTATTCCATTATCGAGTATAGGTCAAGTCTCTTGGTTCAACAGTTTCAATCATGGTCCTTCTTCCTTGAGGCTCAGGAACAACTTCCACTACATCAGCTTCTTCATCCTGTCCTCTAGCCATAATGACATTTTTGGGTACTGGTATCAACTAAGCTTGAGGTTCTGCATGTTCTCCACCCACTTCAACTTCTCTAGGTACTTCTTCAATTTGAGGCACTTGATCCTCAGCTTCTTCCTCATGGCCACCAGCTATAATTTCACTTAATTCTTGAATCATGTATTGATTTTCAGCATTAGGATGGGGTGATCTATCCTCATGACCAGCATATCTATGATCAAAAACTTTGTGTTCAACAGGCTCAACACTATTACCAGCTTCATGTACATATTCCTCATTGGTTCTGTCAACTACTTGTTGTCCCACTATTAAGGAATCACTTACATGCTCATCATTTCTTCCTTAATCCTCATCATCATCATCATCATCAGACTCCTAATCTAATTTACTTACATAACCTTCAACACTAGTAACCTCGATCTCTTTCTCATCCTCATCACCGAAAAAGGATTCTCTTGAGGGTATGTCTAAAGGTGTACTTGTAGGTCTATAAGGCATGACCTTGGGACTTTATGACATTTCAGGATCACTCATGTCATCAAAAGGAGATGATTCTTCCCTTGGCACTTCATTTTCAGCTTCCTCATCAGAATAAATAGGTTCTTCTCCTTGTTTAAGACCTGTATCAACTTGGTCTTCTGGTCTGGTAGGATGGTAAATTGGATTGAAATCCTCATAAATTTGTTCCTCATCACATAACTAACATTTCTTTCATGGGTTCTCGATGATCTTTATCCTTTTACAAATATCTTTTTGAAGATAGAAACCACTACATGCACTTATCACTTAATCTCCATCTTCCACACAACCTAACCTTTTTAACACGGCAGAGTTCATACTCGGATAGTAAAAACATGTTGTCTTATGGGATGGATTTATAAAATCAGATACATACACCTTTAGATACCTATAGAGGTTCACTTTTATCCCATGTTTCAACAGATAGATCCGGAATACATCCTGATACTTCATAGTAGAGAAATCTCTGTTCCTTGGGCAGATTTGGTGCTATATAAACTTAAAACGAAACCTTACCTCTCCTTCAAACTCACATTCTATAATCCTCCTAGATTCTCTCTTTCTAGTCAGCTCTTTCAGAGCATCTTTATAAGAGAATAAATCAGAGGAAGGTGGAATATTACCCAGATAGTCAGTATAGACACCTTCATGAGGCATCTATAAGAACTCAACCCATTCCTTAGATGAAAAAGCTATTTTATTTCCCTTTACCACTGAATTCTTCTTAGCTTCCTCAGATTTTTATAGGGTTATCTTCAAATGTAGATAAAATTTGTGTACTATTTGGGGATAATAAGGCCTTTCATTATTACAGAACTAGCTTATCCACCCTTGAGATTCCAGCACTCTCAACAAAAATGACTTTCTTGATAGAAGCTACTCAACATATACTTCTTTTTCAGTCGTAACCACTAAACTTTCCACACTCGGTTATGTAGTCACACTGGACTCACCTTTTTGATGCTTAGCAGATGGAGATTTTCTTGTCTCTTCTATAGAGCGCTTGCTCCTTTCCATTTCGAGGTTTTGGATTCCAAAGGAGTTAAGAGGTTGAGGGTCGAGAGATAGAGTGAAAAAGGGTATACGACTTTACGATAGTATGAAAGTGAAAGTTCAGGATGGATCAAACTTAGTATATCATTTAGGGATTTTAAATCATAAAGCATAAAATTTAAGCACAGAAAAAAGAATACCAAAATGGTGTCATTTTATTTAAAATAGACAGAATTACAAAAGAAATCTTAAATACATTAGTGTTATTGAATCAGTTTTACATGATCGGTTTCAAGGATCAGTTTTCTAAGATTGGTTTCACAAGATCGGGTTCAAAAGATTCGTTTCAAGGATCGGTTTCACCAGATCAATTTTGAGGATTGGTTTCACAAGATCGGTTTGACAAGAATGGTTTTAGGGATCGGTTTTTCAAGATCGGTTTAACAAGATCTGTTTCAGGGATTGGTTTCTCAAGATCAGTTTGACATGAATTTAAGGATTCATCACTCCTAGTTCATGTCTGATGTAGTCGATTCTCTTAGAGTTTAAGGGTTTAATGAATATATTAGCAAGCTGATGCTCAGTCCCAATACACTCAAGAGTTATATCAACTTTTTTATAACCATCTCTCAAAAAGGGATGTCTTAAATCAATATTTTTTGTTCTATAATGAGAAATTGGATTCTTAGAAATTTTAATAGAAATTGTGTTATCACAGTTTATGGGGATATGTCTGAATTCAAATCCATAGTCTAATAAGTTGTGTTTCATCCGCAAAATTTGTGCACAACAGCTTCCAGCAGCAATATATTCTGCTTCAGCAGTTGATAATGCAACTGAATTTTTCTTTTTACTACACCATGATATTAGAGACTTTCCCAAAAAGAGACATGTTCCAAAGGTACTATTTCTATCTAAATTACATCCACTAAAGTCATCATCTTAATATCTAAATATATAAAAAAATTCCTTTAGGATATAATAATTATAAATTAGTTGTATACTTGATGTATTTGAAAATTCCTTTAACAGAATTTAAATGTGAATATTTGGGTTTTCTTGAAATATCGCACACATACACACACTGAACATAATATCTGTCCTACAATTAGTTAAGTAACAAAAACTCCCAATCATTCCTCTCTAAGTATTTTGATCAACTGATTTTCTGTTATCATCAAGATCCAACATACATGTAGAACTCATAGGAGTTTCACTACTCTTAATTATATCAAATCCATATCTTTTCAAAAGATCTTTTGTGTACTTACATTGATTTAAAATAATACCTTCTTTATTTTGAAATATTTTAAATCCAGGAAACTATTTATGTTCAACCATTAAACTCATTTCAAACTCGATTTACATTATTTTTGAAAAATCATTACATAAAGAATTTTTAGTAGATCCAAAGATTATATCATCTACATATATTTGGGCTATTAAAACTTCTTTTTAAGTTCTTTTTATAAATAATGTTAGATTTTCATGTCCTTTTTTAAAGCCTTTAGAAATAATAAAATTACTCAACCTTCCATACCAAGCTCTTGAAGCTTGTTTCAAACCGTATAAAGCTTTATATAATTTGAACACATGATTAGGAAAATGTGGATTTGTAAAACTAGGGGGTTGTTGAACAAAAAAGTCCTCAAATATATAACCATTTAATAATTCATTTTTTACATCCATTTTATAATGTTTAAAATCCAAGTGCGTTGCATAGGCAAGTGAGATCCTAATTGCATCATGTCTAGCTACTCGTGAAAAGATCTCTTCATAATCAATTCCCTCTTCTTTATTATATCCTTGTGAAACTATTATATCTTTATTTATAACTATATTTCTAGATTCATCTACTTTATTTCTAAACACCTATTTAGTTTTTATTGTCAAAGTATCATTCAGATTATCTACAAGTTTCCAAACTTTATTTATTTCAAACTGATTAAGTTATTCTTGCATAGCCATTACCCAAAATTAATCTATGATCACATCATAGAAATTTTTAGGTTCAAGATGTTACAAGAAGTCTTGATGTTCAACCTAGTTTCTTAAAGAATATCTCATTTGTGTTCCTCTCTCTAAATATACAACAACAGAATTCAGGGGATGATTCTTAAGGGTCCTAGTTGGTCTAGATAATGTAGGACATGATATTTCATGTTGGTCAGGTTGATCTGGTTCACTATGTTTAAGATCTGGAGAACTTCCAGAACTGGATGTTTTCACAGATTCTTTCACATGATGATTTGAGGTTTTATCATTAATGTCCATATTGGACATATCCTCTTCAATATTTTCTATTGAGGTCTTGGGCTCATGTGGATCTGCATCATCAAGCTTAATATGTACAGATTCCTCTACACATTTGGTTTTCTTATTAAATACTCTATAGGCTTTTCTTGATGTAGAATATCAAAGAAATATTCCTCCATACCTTTTGGAGGAAAATTTATCTAAATTATCATTAGTGTTTATAATATAAAATTTACATCCAAACACTATAAAATAAACTACTTTGGGTTTCCTATTATTCCACAACTCATAATGAGTTTTCTTAAGTATGGGTTTGATTAAGACTCTATTTTTTATGTAACATGATGTATTAATATCTTCAGCCTAGAAATAAATTGGTAGGTCATATTCATTGAGAATAGTTCGGGAAATTTACTGTAGAGTTCTATTTCTTCTTTCTACCACACCATTCTGTTGAGGTGTCCTGGGAGCAGAGAAATTATAATTATATCCATTTAGTGAGAAAAAAACTTCAAAATATTTATTTTCAAACTCATGACCATGATCACTTCTTAAGGATTTAATCTTATGTCCACTATGATTTTCTATAGTCTTAGCATACTAAGAAAAGTGTGAACAAGCTTCACTTTTGTGAGTTAGGAAAAAGGTCTAGGTGTACCTAGAGAAATCATCTACATGAACATAAAAATAGTGATTCCCATTGAGACTTGAAACTCTAGATGGTCCTAACAAGTCCATGTTAATCTATTAAAGAGGTTGAGAAGTAGATACTTCTTTCTGGGATTTAAAATATATTTTATGTTGTTTTACTTTTTGAGAAGGATTACATACTTTATTGTTTCGAAACTCTAATTTGGGTAAGTATTTACCTAAAACATTTCTAGTTAACTTCCTAAGAAAATGTATGATGCAATTTCCTAGTCTTATATCCCATAGCTAAGACTCTTTATGAAAGGAATTTAGATAAGAGACATTTTGTGAGACTAGTGTGTCTAGATTTATAGCATATACATTGTCATTTTTAAAAGTATTAAACACTAAGTTATTATTGGCATAATGAATTTGGAATGAATCATTTTTGAATTTAACATTAAATCTATCATTACACAATTGAAATATGCTAAGAAGGTTATACTTTAATCCATCAACGTATAGTAATTTAGAAATTTAAATAGAGTTAAGGTTACCAATCTGGCCTAGGCTGATGATTTTTCCTTTACCATTGTCACAAAATGTGACATGTCATCCATCAATCTTGATAAGGCTTTTAAAGCTTGAGAAGTCCCCAACCATAGGTCTTGAACACCCACAATCCAAGTACCACAGCTTTTTATAGGAGCTCTTTAGGCAGTTTACCTCAGTTGTGTTTTTCATAAAACACATATTAGTTATATCATCTTTCTCATTTTGAGAAGAGGCAGATTCACTTGAGCTGTCCTCAGAGGCACTCTAGGTGGCCTTCATTACTTTATTATACCTTATATCCTTATTTTCATAATTTATCTTGTATTTAATCTTTGTACATTCTACCTTGACATGTCCTTTCCTTTTTTATTCATTTCATATTATCTCTTATGATTTATCATTTCTCTTCCAATCCTTCTTCCAATTGCCCTTGTTTTCTTCCTTTACTTTGTAATTGGGTTTTTTGAAAAACATCTGTTTCTTATATAATTTAGTTAATATTCTATCCAACTGGTCCATTTCTTCATCAATGTCCAAAGCTACTTCATTGTTGCTTGAGCTGTCAATAGCAGCTTAGACATTCTCTTTGTCTTTGATTTTAGAAGAAGTTGTCTTGAAAGCTACAAACTTTTGTTTTGGTTCATCTTCTTCATGATTTACCTTCAATTCAACTTAATATAGCATTAATTTTCCAATCAATTCCTTCAACAACATCTTATCAATATCACATGATTCTCAGATTAATACAGACGTTCCACACCATCTTTCTGGTAAGCATCGCAGAATCCGCAGAATCTCCTATTTGGTTGTTACTTCTCTTCCTAAATAAATCCTGGTATTCACAATTTCTTTGAACCTGAGATAAATATTATAAATAGACTAATAATGCTTCATTACGAAGTTGTAATATTTAATAGTATAAGTATTTAATCTCATTTATTTTACATTATATTTCCCATCATGAGAAACCAACAGAGTTTCCCAAATCTCATGTGCAGTTTTACAAGCAGAGATACAGTTAAATTCTTCATCTCCTAGTGCATAGTACAATGCATTCATTTCTTTACAATTATTGTTATAGGCGGCCTCGGTAGGTTCATCCCAAAGGTTTCTACCTATTTCAAGAACTGTATATTTACTTTCAATAGCAGTCCAGATTCCAAATCCCATGCTTTCTAGATGTATTTTCATCATAACCATCCATTGAGCATAATTAGTTCCATTAAAGAAAGGTGGTCTATTGGTAGTAACCCGTTCTAATTTTTTTCCATGATATAGATTGTAAAATAATTTCAAAGGGATAAAAATTTATAAATAATAGAAATTTTGTGATCTTTGAAAAACAACTATAATCACAGTTGACAAGATTTGAAAACTGGCAATAACTTTTAAATGTCTCTAATACCAAATGTTGGTCGAAGTAGATAACTCAAGAGGGGGGGGGGTGAATTTAGTATCTATAAAAATTTCTTTCAAAATTGGTTCATTAAAATAACAACCCATTTTAAAATAAAATTATCGTTAGTCTGTAGTGAATTTATAAAAGTTTTGAATGTTCAATTAATTTCTCAAAAGATTGATTAGTTCCCAACTTTACCAATCTAAAGATTACTCAAAATTTTGAAAATAATATATTGATCCAAAACAGATATAATCATTTGATAATATAACAATCAAATTTCAGTTGATCTTAATGTGAAAAATACATATCATATTAAAACACACGACAAACAGCACAACAGTTAAAACAAGAGGTTCAGTCTCAAGATGAGACTTAGACCTATCCTCTTGGTGATCACCTACCACTAGGAAATTTATATCAATTAGATTTTTATCCACACCCTGGATCTGGGTTCACAACAGCACACATGGATTTCTAGGTCACACTTGACCTCTACCACAGTTATTCATCGGAAAACTATCAAACAGATCACACAGGATCTCTTCCACGGTTCTACGTTGGCTATAAGAGTAGAAAGAGATTGAGTGTGAGGATATTTTAGTATCCTTAAGTTATTCTCAAGAGACATTGTGTGTGACACACTAATCAAATAGTAAACACAAGATCACAAAAAAGTTATAAAATAAAAATAGAGTTTAGAAATCTCTGTGTGTTCTACATTAAAGCTCTGGACTGAATGGTTGTAGAGAAAATGTTATTTGAGTCCTATTCTAGAAGTTGGCTCCAAAATAGAGTATCGTAGTCTCTGTAATCTAGTTTCCAGGTGTGTAAAAGGTTCATATCTTCAATTTCAGGATGTTTAGTGAGCTTATCAGGATGCATCTTGTAATATTAAAATTCTTGTGTACTCAAGCTTCGAGTTCTTCTATTTTCAATATCTTACACATTCGCACAACCAACCATTTGTTTTTCTAGCGGGTTCAACGTCTCTCTTTTTAGGATGAGCTTGTAATAATTTTATAATCCAAGGTCCAGCAGTAAATAAGATCTCCCCAAGTGAATTTACCTCTTACTGTCTACAGATAGTCCTACATACAACATTAAATAATGTCAGAATCATTAATTTGTCTAAACATGAACGTTAGAAATAAATTTGAATTAATGGATTCGAAAATTTTATTTATGACTATCGGTGAGTCATTTTCATCGGTCTTTCATCTTTAGTATTTCATCGTTAGTCTATTATCTTCAGTCTATCATTTATGGTCTCTCATCTTTGGTTGGTCATATTATGTCTGTCATCTTCAGTCTGTCATCTTCGGTCTGTCATCTTCGGTATGTCATCTTCGGTATGTCTAAAATCGGTGTGTCGAACATCGGTGTGTCGAACATCAGTGTGTTGAACATTGGTGTGTCGAAAATGGGTGTGTCGAACAGTGGTGTGTCGAACATCGGTTTGTCGAACATCGGTGTGTCGAACATCGGTGTGTCGAACATCGGTGTGTCGAACATCAGTGTCAGTGACTCTGAAAATATTATGAAGTGTCGAACATCGGTGTGTCGAACATCAGTTCCATTGACTCTAAAAATCTTATGAAGTGTCTGTGTTACAAAAAACCTTACTAGATTAAGTGACATCCAAAAAATATAGGTAAGAATACACTTGTAAACATATTGATTCATATATATATATAGGTTATTGACTTATTGAAGTATATATTTTTATATGGAATAATTGATTTACTTAGAGATATTAAATGGCATGAAATAGGAGAATCTATAGATTAACATTAATATGTGATTATGAAAACTAATATATCATAGAGAGTCCAACATACATAATTTAAAATCACTCCAAAACATAAAATAGAGAGAAAGTGAGTTAGAGAGAGAATTGCCATAATGAAAAGAAAATGGTGGGTTAGAAAGATCCATTACCTCGAGCCCAATTCATCACGTGTGTTCTTTATCATCCTAAATAATAAGTACATGTTTATTATTTACGTAATTAATTAATTTTTTCATGTTTTTATTAATTTTTTTAATTTTTATCATGTTATATTTAATTACTTCTTTGATTAGGTTCAAGTTATATGTTTTTATGATGTTCGACTCATATGTCCAAAATCACTTTGGTATATTGACTAAAGTCAAAGAAATTATTAATAAATCACCACTAAAATAATGAAAATAAAATAATTATCATTTTCATACATTAATTATACTTTTAAAACAAATCATGAAAGATCGTTATAAAAATTGATCTACATTGTAATCATTGAGATGTTAAGTCATTTTTACGCATGTGTAACATTTCCAATTTTAAATGATCATGATGGAAATAAGGTAAGGGATATTTTAAAATTATATAATTATAATTATATCATAAATATAATTTTATTTTTTAAATACACTTTCATATACCATCCATGTGATTTGATAGTAAAAAATGAATCACATCCCTTCACGGGGTGGTAGTCCCTCGTACACATGAATGGAGTTAGCACTTATTCAATGGGCAGTATGGAAAAAAATTATTTGTTATATTTATCTTCAGAAATAATTAATATTTAATTTATATAATATATTACAATTAAATTAATCCTTATTAACTTCCATGTAAAGTGTACATGAAAAATGAATCGCATCGCTTCATGAGGATGTAGTCTCTTGTACACCTGAGAGACGATATCAAAATCCCTATAGAATGTAAAGTAAGAATATATATCTGATATTATAATTGAAAAAGTAAAATAATAACTTAAATTTAATATATAATAATTATATACATCATTATATCCATATGTGAGAAGAAGTGATGGAAAATGAATTACATCAGTTTGCGAGGTGGTAGTCAGTTAAACATACGATCAATTATTTTCTTAACATAATAATGTAATTTTATGTGGTAGATACATAAGTAATTATATTATCAAGATTTACAATAATTTTAAGTATATGGGAGAAAAATTAAACAAATATTCTTGTTTAAGAATGTTACCTCTTATTTGGACTACCTTTTAGGATTATACATAAATCCTCACTAGAATGGATTTATGATCTAAATAATTAATTTATGATGTGGTAATGGGAAGTAAATAATATATTTTTGAAATAAATTTTAGAACCAATGTTATTTTTATGTGCGTAAAGGAGAGGATAAGAGGTTCCCTTTTGTAAGGGGGGAGGAGTGGCCTTCTTGAAAATACCCAAAACAATTCAATAATGGAAAGTCTCCCTCAAGAAAAGTTATTATAAATTATAAAATAATGGATTGGAGTAGATTTAAATCTGACCCACTACTCTATCATTAAATATAATAATGTTTTAAACATTTTATTCTCTTTACTTCAAAGGTTACTTATACCCTTTTAATGTTTTTCCATGGTAGCTATATTTTAATATTTTTACTATTCATTATGACTATAAATTAAGTTATTATTTTAATATAATGTTAATTATTCTTATTTAAAATATGGAATCCATTTTATAGAATTAAATTCAAATAATTTTAAGAATTTTATTCAAAATAAAATCTGTATAGGTGTTGAAAAAACAGTTTTTGAAGAAATGCATTTTTCAAGAAAAAGATTATATTATAATAACTATGTGGAAGGTAATCATATTTAAATGAATATAAATGAATATGTATAGATATATAATCTATAAATTTCATTGAATTTTATTCTTATCAGAGTTTATTTCTGTTATTTGAAAATGGAGAAACATTATGCACGTTAAAATAGTTTTTAAAAAAATGTGTTTTTAAGCCAATAAATAAACTTATATTAACATCTAATATAAATATGATTTAAATGTAATTAATTTTTATAAATGTATATAAAAAATTATGATATTTTGAAATAAAATTTAAATAATATTGGGACTTTTAAATTAAAAAATTTATTAAAAATAAATGATAATTTTACTAATTCGATGAAAAATCAATATTTTCCAAAAAAACAATATATTACCATAAAATAATATTGATATTATGATTTAAAATTTTATGTTAGTTTTGAAAAATAAAATTTCAAAAACTTCAAAAAATTAATTATAATATTTTATGTCAAAAAGTAATAAAAGCTATTTTTCAAGAAAATGAATTTTTTGAAAAATAAATGTCTATTAAAAATTGACTGATTATTTAATAAGAATTTGTCAATATATTTATAAATATTAGGGACTTTATAAATATTTTAGAAAGTATTTAATATCATTCATACCATCCCATTTAATGTCTAGGTAGTAATGATTATACATAGTCATAGTTTGTTTAGGCTTGGTGGTGCATGTCCCATACGTTATCAAACATAGTTTTCCCTTTTAAAATCTCAAGGTGTTACATTATTACACCCTTAAAGAATTTCACCCTAAAAATATTATAATACATAATTAGTTTAAATTTATTTATGGTATTTATGTATCATCAACAATTCTTATTATCAGGTTTCTTCTTTTTATTTATGGTTCTAGTATTGTACTTTAACAAGGTGAGTTGCCTTTTCCATTTAAATTTATCTATATGATCCAATATTTTCACTAGATTCTTCTCATAAGATAGATAAATTTACATATTTACCACCTCTGAATTTAGTACATGTGAGGGTATAGAATGTACTTTCTTTAGAACAATAGATTTAATACATTGGGAACTTAAGAAAGGGTTGGTTGGAGAACTAGTTGATAAGCCCCAACTCTAATATAATCAAGAATCTCAAAAGGGATGACGTATATGGGGATTAGCTTTCCCTTCATCCAAGATCTCATGAAACTCTTCCAATAGAGATACATGGAAATTTTTTTTATCTCTAACCTTGAACTCTTCGTATCATCAATGATTTTCAACATTGATATTCTGAAGACTCTGAGTAGTCTTGATGTGTTGTTGATTGGTCCTTCCATTTTCTGTCATCTCCTCAACTATTTTGGGTCTTAAAAGATTATGTTCAGAAAATTCACCCAAACATTTTGTGGTTATAAATATATTACCATAAAGGGTTTATAAGGATCATTTTGGATAATTGATTAAAAGATATTATTTTAGGTGAACTCAACCAGAGAAACTTGTTGATCCCATCCTCATTTAAATTCCATCAAGTATACACTCAAGATTTCCTATGGTGTCTACATAGTTTTCTCAGATTGTCTATTCATTTAGGGGTGATAAGTTGTAATTAAGTTCAACTCAATAATTATATCATGTTAAAGGATCTACTATAACTTGGACGTAAATCTCATATCTCAATTAAATACAGCTGATAAGGGTGTTCCATGCAGCTTCATCACTTCTTTGATGTATATCCTTTAAATATGATCAAGGGAGAAGTCCTCCCAAATTAAAATGAAGAGAGAAATATTTATAAGATGATACACCACAACCCATATATCATTATTTACTCTTGATTTCTTTGTAAGTCCAGTAATAAAGTCCATGGTTAAGTTTTTCTCATTTCTATGTGGGTATGAGTAGTGGTTTCATCATCCCCTTAGACTTTATCCTTTCATCCTTAACTTTCTTGAATACCAAAAACATTGATGTATAATTTGTGATCTCTTTCCTTATATTTTCCCACTAATATTGTTTTCGGAGATTTCAATACATATTTTTTCTCCCTAGGTGGATGGAAAAGGTCAGACCATGTGAATCATTCAACATCTATCACTTTATCTCGTGATTTTATGGTACACATAGTTGTGACCCAAATCTTACGACTCCTTCTTCATAAATTTTTAACTTCGAGGATTCCCCATTCCTTATAGCTCCCACCTTCTTTTGAACTTCCACATCATCTCTTTGAGAATCCTTCATATTATACATAAGTGATGGTTGAGAAATAATTTGAGATACAAAAGACGATTTTTCTTCCTTTATAATTATGATTTCCATCCTTCTCAAATATTAGAAGATTGCATCATTCTCAATTACCATCATTGATCATGTTACAAGATATTTTCTACTTAAAGTATCTGCAAACTTGTTTTCTTTCTCATAATGGTAATGAACCAAGAATTCATAGTTCTTGATCAGCTCTAACCATCTTTTCTAGTGCTTGTTCATCTCCTCTTGTATGAATATATATTTTTAGATGGATCTTATTATCCACATATATTTCGAAATTCTCCCCATATAGATAGATTCACCATATGATTAATGAAAATATCAATACGAGCAACTCTAGATCATGTGTGGGATATGTTTTCATGTCCCAGATTCGGATTCCACGTAGAGGTTCCAGGAGACTGGTTGGCTAGATATCCTAAAGCACATCTCCTAAAACTCCAGAGTTTAATGACTAGAAGCAAGGGCCTAGGGTGTGTACATGGGGATGATATTCCCTCATTACTAGAGTGTATCATAGCTGACCAATAAAGAACATGAGTAAATAGTGGAATCAGTAAAAGTAAACTAATAGCATAACAGAATCATATAAGTGTAATAAATAATTGAGAAACTGATAATGATATATAAAAGGTAATGATGATATGTAATGTATCTATAAATCAGGACATGGATACAAATTATAAGACAATTATACTATAGAAAAGTATAAAAAGGAATCCAAAAACTCTCCAAAACATCCTTAACACAAACCCAGTCATCTCTTACCAGTTCCATTCAACTATAGTAGGAAATCAAATGTGTGCACGCATCCCTTTGTCAACACCTACATTCATATAGTCTTCTTGGGTAAAAATAGATACCCAAATAGGGTGTGAGATAAATATTATTCTTCCACCACCAATAGTGTCTATAACATCATGTCTATGTAATATAAACTAAAATAGTGTGAAGGCATGAATATATAAATTTAAAGTAGAATAGTAACTCTACTACAAAAGCGGGCAAGGGAAGCGCTACCCCTTTATCAGCACTAAAAACCCACTGAAAAAGGGGACCCCTTTATTAGTTCTTTTTTTAGTAGCACTGATAAAGGGGGATTTATCAGATATTTTTCCTACAGTTGCAAAATTTTATGTTAAAAAAAATCATGAAAAATAAATTATTTTTATATAAGTATATTTATATTGATATAAATATAATATATGTTTTTTAAATATGTTTTAGATATTTATAAATAGACTATTAAATTTAATATATATGAAATTTAATAAAAATGGATTTAAAATATTTTAAAAAATATTATGAATTAAAAATTTACTAATTATTGTCGATTAAAAATCATTTAATAACAATTTTAAGACACAAAAAATCAAAATAATTAATAAAAGATCTTAAATAAGTTGAAAATGTAACTCAAACTTGAGTCGGGATACCCCTATTTGTTGACAATCAAAAAGTTATATCTTCTAATCCATATGTCTGTTAGCCCTGTACCACATATCATATTGAATATTGTTTCATTTTCTTCGATTTGACTGGTTGTGGAGTTGAAATGGGCTTTTAGATTATATGTTATGACCATTTTAACATTCTATGTCTTTTCAAATACACATATATATGTATTTATTCATAAATATATATGTGTCACTATGTGTGTGTGTTGTATATATGTATGTATTTATTTATTTATTTAATTATAAACACACACAAAAAAACATTTCATAAATGTATTTAAAACTAATCTTATAAGTATATATTAACATAAATATAAATATATGGAAAAAAATTATAAATAAAAATATATAAATAAATAATTAAATATAAATATATATTAATATACGAATGAATATATATATATACTAATAAATGAATAAATATATTTATATTAATATGAATCTATATCAATATATGAATAAATATAACTATATATATATATAAATAGATATATCATTAAATATAGGAAAAAAACAAAATAACTTTGTGGTAAAGGTGCAGGCGTGAAAGGGGGAGGTTGCGGGTTCGAGTTTGGGTGGAAGCGCAATGGGGTGCGCGCGTGTGAGGATGTGCGGGAAGGGAAGCACGAGGGAGACCTCTTAGTGTTGATAAAGGGGAGGAGGGTCAAGCACTGTTAAAATCTTTCCCCCCATTATTTAATTATTTTTTATTTTGTTTATTTTGTTTTACTTTTTTTAGCACTTTTTAAAAGTGCTGATAAAGGCCCCTTTTATCAGTGCAAAAAAAAATCACTGATAAAGGGGTCTTTTATCAGCGTTTTTTTTAGCGCTGATCAAAGGGTCCTTTATCAGTGCTTTGTGAAGCACAGATAAAAGGTAACCCCCCTGTTTTAGCACTGAGCTTTAAAGCGATTTTTTAGCACTATTAAAGCCCTTTTTGAGCGCTGATATACGCCATTTTTGTAGTGGTGTAAGAAAGACACTCAAGTACCTGCTTCAGCCCACCGAAGGAATTTGAACATGTAACCTATTCATTAATTAATTAAGTTAGAGTTTATATATTTAAATCATGTGAGGAATATATGGAACTAACATTACATATTGATATTAATTTTAGAGGTTCCAAGATGTAACGAGTAAACTATGATGACAATAATAATGAAGGGTTCTGATGTAGTAACCAAGCATCCTAGACCTCCAGGGTCACCAACTCAATAGTAACCACATCCTGGATATATGGATATGAGTGTATTCCAAGGATCTTCATCCAATTCATTCCACAAAAAATTATCTAACTAAGTCAAAAGAGTTTATCCAATGTAAAATGGGATAAGATATGGTTAGGCCCAAGGATGTAACCAAGGCACCTCGTGTTTTTAGAATCCACGTTGCATCAAAGTTGTGTATACAAGGAATCCTATAATAGCAATGGATGGATCCTATAGTTTCATACCATGAATCCACTGATTGAAAAGGATCTAGTTCCAAGGGGGTCTCCACTAAGGAAACCGACATCCTTGAATTGGAATGGCGTCCATGAGTTCTCAAGAAATTCCCTCATGATTCTAAAGCTAACTTGAGTCTTACCACTCCTATAATGATTTAAATGTCCACATGTAATTAGGAACAATACATTTCATTCATTTAATTAATTCATCCATGTAATAGTCATATCATTTACTGAGTCATTTGGTTCATGCCTTCCTTTCATTAGTGTGAGAAGGCCAAGGGGCATGCAACCATTTATGTTATATCATAGTTAATTACTTGGTTCTCTCCTTTACCTTTCATAACATGAAACGTTTTGTTTAACGATGGAAAACCACAGGTAATTTATTTAATATAAACTAGGATAAGTGATATCAATAACATTTAATTGTCAACATACAAATTAACATTGATTGCATAATTCGAATCACTTACCTTAGGTGGTTCAAGTGATTAAAAAACATGGTACTTTCATTTAATTATAATTTTAATTAAAAACCCATAAATTCAACCAAAAATAGTATTCTCATAGTTTGGTTACACAGTTTGGCCAAATCGTGCACCAACCATGCATAATTATCTATAGAAAGGGGAATACCACAAAATTAGGGAAATCATGTTCTAATAGTGTGAAAATACTCTACAATATGTCTACATCATTTTTCACAGTCATGTGGCTCAAATCGCAGAGTTTGATAAAACTGTGTGTGTCATATCACCCAACTATCTAGCCATTAACGGTTAAAACTAACAGTGTGGCATGCCTCGCATGTTTATTCTAACCATACAACATGCCATTTTCTCCCCCAAACCGGGGTTCCGAGCTTATAACAAGCTCCAAACACCCACAAAACCATTAAAAACTCATAATTCATCCATAATATGTCCACAATAAATAATTCGAACAACATTTAAAAGATCTATACCTAAGTAAAAAATTGGGTTCTTACATATTTCTACTCATGAAATTTCAACTTCCGTGAGGAATATGATATCTCTTTATCATTTTTCATTAGTAAAAAATCTAATCCTATATTTTAATCATTTTTGTATACTATGGAGACTTCCCCATATGGTGGTAGTGTAAGTATTGGTGTTGTGATACACATTTGTTTCAACTCTTCGAATATCTCTTCACATTCATTAGGCCATACAAACCATAATCTATTTCGTTTTAAATTGGTTAGTGGGCTTGAAAATATCAAAAAAAAAATCTCAAATCATCCTTAATAGAAAATAATCCACGGAAAATACGTATCTCTACTACAAATACTAGTTAAGGGCAGTCCTCAATTTCCATTATATTAGAAGGGTCCATAGATATCCCTTTACTGGTGATAATATTCTCCAATAAATATACTTCCATTATCCATAACTCACATTTACAATACTTTTCATAAAGATTGTCATTTCTAGAATACCATATAAAAGTATTAAAATGATCCTCAAGACCCTCCTTTATTTTAGTGTAAATCAAGATATCATCTATAAATACTACCAAAAATTTGTCGAGGTAATCTAAAAGGAATTTATTCGTCAAGACCATAAATATTTTTTGAACATTAGTGAATCTAAAAGGTGCCACTATGAACTCATATTGTCCATACATTGTTTGAAAGTTAATTTTGGTAATATCTTCCTTATTCACTCTTACTTGGTGATATGCCGATCAAAGGTCCACCTTAGAGAAATACCGATCCCTACATAGTTGATTGAAAAATTTCTCTATATGTGGTATGGGATACTTTTTTCTTATCATGATTTTATTGAGTTAATTATAATCAATACATAGACACATTGAACAGTCCTTCTTATTGATGAAGAGGACCGATGCACCCCATTGTGAAGCACTCAAGAATATAAAACCCATTTTCAGATTCTTTATAACTATTTACTCATCTCTTCAAACTCAAAATTGTTCATCTTTTAAGGAGTATTTGATAAAATAAGAGATCTAGGTATAATTATTCTTAAGAACTCAACCTTACAGTATAGAGGATGACTATAAAACTATTTAGAGAATACATGAGTATAATCCCTCTCAATAGGAATGTCTTCAAGCATGATTCTGTCCTTTATCTCAATCATTTAGTTTATATATTATTTCTTATATAATAATAATATCTCTTATTGAGTAGAATATTTCATGGGATATATTTCCTCATATTTACACTTTTCCAAAATAAGAGGATAACTGGGGACATGGAGAGTGATCTCCATATATAAATATTTGATATCATATTTATATAAGGATAGCCAATCCATACCCATAATTGTATCAAACATGACTAATGGAATTAACACAAGATTTTATTAAAGCTTTATTCTAGAAACATTTACTAGGGTGGATTCAAATACTTGGGATGAAATTGTCTCTCCATTTTTTGTTCTCAAAGATATCTGAACCCCCTTGTTTAGAGGTGTTGTTTGAATAGTTATACTAAACATACCAGGTATAAAATGATGCATATAACTAGAATCAAAATGTATGTTCTCTATTATTCATGAGTAACTAGAGTACCTATTTCCACATCATTATCATCATCCACCTCAGCTGTAGTGATAGAATATTCCCATTTTTATTTCCATGGAGGTTGTTATCACTAATTTTCCCTAAAAACACATGGATTAGGTAATGGAATTTCATAGTTCCAATGTTTTCTATAATTAAAACATTATATGGTCGGAATATTATTTATCTAAATATTATTTTCTTCTTCCTTTTTAGTATGATTAATCATTTTCCTTTGGCACTAATTAGACTGATACCCCTCTTTTCCACACTTAAATCATCTTGTGGACCAACTTAGTTATTTTCTAGAATTCTTCTTCCCATAATTTTGACATGTGGGATGTTATGTTTTTTTCCTCCATGATATTTATCTATTCATACACCAAGAGAAAACTCCATTTTAAATTTTTTGAATCAAGTACCATGAGACCATTGAGAGTCACCAATCTTAATCTCAACTTTGAGGTCCATAATGGATAGTATCTTCATAGATATCAAATTCTTGAATCTCCAAATATTTTTATTGACTTGGTTTTAACCCAATAAATAAATGGTCCACTGTGATGATAAAAAAGATGGAATCATACCATGCATGACTTGTGGGTATTTTTTCTCATATGCCTCAATATATATGTCTTACTTTTGTTTCGGGCAAAAAAACCATCTTCAATTTAAGATGGGGAGTTGATAGAAAATATTTATTGAAAAATGATTTCCTAAAATATTTCCATTCCATAGAATCAATATCCTCATTAGAATTTATATTCTTGATTAGTGTCCAATGTTGACCGACTTCTCCCTCAATGTGATAAATGGACAACAAAAATTTCTCTTTATGTGAGATTTAGAGGATATGGAATATCTTCCCAATGGATTTAATCCATATTCATATGATAAGTAAATTAGAATATCCACTAAAGGTAGAATTACTTTTTCATATATAAGAATTTACTGGAACTTGGTCCATCTTGGGAGGAGTATGAGATCTGTATGATACATGTTATTATTCATAAATTGATCTAGTTCATCCAGTACTACCATGAATTTCTCAGATCCCTCACCCATAATATTAGTAATATCATTAGGTCAATCATAAAATTTCATATCATGTTAGTTTTTGGTGCATTTTATCATATTTCCCTCTGTTAACTAGAATAAGAAAAAGAATAGAATACATTAACATACATGATGGGAACATAATAACATGGGTGGGAAAAATTTAAATGATAAGTACATCCTAAATTATAACTAGTTTTAAATATAGTTTATCTTGGGTAATTTCTCTATTAGGTTTTAAAACCTAATAATTTTTTTAAATCCTTAATAATGGTATGTACAGTGTTTGTTAACATCCAAAACATATCCCCCGAGAGTTTCAAACCAGGTGCGCAGTAAGGCCCATTATTGTATACTAGGAAACACTCAATTCAAGTCCAATGAACCTTTTTTAATATATTACCCCAAAGTATATATATTCCACAACCATATTCACTTGTATTGTCCATACATGGATTTAATTTCTTGAAAACTACTCTCACTAAACATTACAAGACTCAAGGATATTTAGCTATACTTGGACATATCCTTATACTTATTCCTAGGTTTATCACTAAATTTTGAACATCATAGTTTCCAAATGATAAATAAATCATTCATTTAATACCATATATAGTGATAAAATACTTATACACATATTTTTACATGATTTATGATCCTATTTATCCAATAATACTATACAAGGATCATAAAAGGCCTAGTGTAACATCCCAGATCCGGAATCCACCCCGAGGCTCCACATACCTGGTTGGTCACATGGCCTCAAGCACATTTCCCCGAATGACAGAGGCTTCCGACTAGCAGCGAGGGCCTTGGGGAGATTTTGGGGAAACTATGCCCTCATTGGCAGAGTAACACAGAAAAAGAAGAACAATAGCAATAGTGGAAGCAGTAATGATCCATAAAAAAGTAAATAGTCGAAGACCGGAAAGTAATAAACTAGAGAACACATATATATATATATGAATGATGCTTGATACATATTTCTTGGAAATCAGCCAAAAAAATCACAATGCTAGAAGACAACAGTACTACACCAAATAAAAAATAAAGAATGTAGACAACTCCTCAGCATCACAAGTCGTAGGTTGGTCCCATGCTCCCTAGCTCCCTAGTCAATCAAGAACCTGAAGTAGAAAGGCGCTTTCCATTATCTATACCTGCAACAATATAATTTGTTTGGTCCCAAAAGCATTACCCAAATAGGGTGGGAGAATAAATCCCAGTAGGAAACCACCTAGAGATCTACGCCTAATAGCCAGTGAATAAATATGGTAGGAAATAATTAGAGATGTAGTAAACAAGAAGGTACTTAGCAATAAACAGTTCCACATATCAAATAAGCAGCTAATCAAGCAAGGTAACCCTCTGGGAAGTACATGCAGCCTATCCCCTCTGGTTCATTCATAAAAATATATAAAGTCTCACTGAGGAAGCACTCATAGTCAATTCCCCTTATAGTCTATAGTGACAAATGACTCTCTAAGGAAGTTCACACGGTCAATTCCCCTTATACCCAAAAATGGTCTAAAGACTCTATGAGGAAGCTCACACGGTCAATTCCCCTTATATTCTAATGTAATCAAAGACTCCTTGAGGAAGATCATATGTTCAATCCCCTTATAGTATAAAGTAATCAAATACTCTCTAAGGAATCTCAGATGGTCAATCCCCTTATATTCTAAAGTAATCAAAGAATCTCTGAAGAAGCTCACACAGTGAATCCCCCTTATATTCTACTACACCAGGTTTCCATGGCCCTGTGTAAGTAAAACAAGCATAGTAGTGAAATATGGACAAAGTAAACCTCCTAAACAACTTTTCTAAACAATCTATAACATATCACGCATGTCAGATAACAATAATCACATCATCCTACA
The DNA here is from genome assembly GCA_963277665.1 of Viscum album. Taxonomy (NCBI): domain Eukaryota; kingdom Viridiplantae; phylum Streptophyta; class Magnoliopsida; order Santalales; family Viscaceae; genus Viscum; species Viscum album. Next base: position 957,970,525 of record OY728138.1, on the reverse strand, counting down.
TCTCTGCATGGAAAATCATGGCAGGGCGGCCTAATAGGCTAAATAGGACCAATGGTCGTACATAGAACGAATCATGGGAAAACACATCCAAGACCAAGACATCAACCCTATTCATATCCAATTAACCTCAATGCAAGCATACAAGCATAGAAGGAATTTAAACAGGGTAAAATAGTAATTACGCAAAACCCCGTTTAATGGTATTGGGAAAAGGTTCACATATTACTGAAATACTTTCAGTGAAAAGGCACAAACCACCTACCTTGGCGTTGGGAGATCATTGTACGTGAACCTCAATCCTTGAATCACCCAAGAACACTATAGATCTACACAAATTTCTAAAACGTTTAACAGAGGATAACTTGAGAAAGAAGAGGAATCATGAAACTAAGCTCAAGTTGAAGGGAGAGCATAACGAGGTGATCCCAACATAATCGATGATGGTCGAATCAGAGATCAGATGCTCGGGCGGGGGCTTAGAGGAAGATCATGGTCGTAAAGGATCTCTCAGCCAAACGAAACCTAGAAGATGGGTGTTCTGTCAATTAGACGCAACCTCGGTCCGTTTAATGAAAAAAAAATACATGGCGTGTACTTTTGAAGTACACAGCATGTACTTTTCATTTTTGTACTCTTCTTTAGGAGGCCTCCAATTCACCCCCACACAGCTGTATGTGTGGCCACTACACGACCAGCAAAAGGCTACCCATGGTAACCTATTACATGACGTGTACTCATAAAGTACATGAAATTTACTTTGGAAATTTCCAAAAATTCCTCTTTTTCTAAAAAACAACTATAAAAGGAAAATGTACATGCTAAGAAGGTCCAGATTCTTATAAACTTTCACCCTTAAAGAAAATTGTCCCTGAATTTCCCTAGTGCGGCGTAGAAGAAGAAACCCCAAATATCTCCAGCCACTATGCTTGTACATCATCCTCTTTCTCCCAAGTCTCGTCCTATACTCGCCCATGCTGCCATAGCACCTGTACCAGAGGAACAGACTGGCCATGGAGAACCTTCATACTACGATAAAAAATCTAGATAGGATGATCCTCAAATAATGCATCCACTTCCAGATCGACCTCCTTGGGTTGAAAGACATGAGACGAGTCTGAAAAGTAACACCGGAGCTAAGAAATGTGAAAAACGTCGTGCATAGACCGGTACCTCTAGGGTAACTGCAACCAATAAGAAACTGGCCCAACTCTCTCCACAACCTCAAACAACCCGACGTAGCTTGGTGAAAGATTAAATTGTCCCCTAATTCTTTGGTTCCCCAACCTCGGTGTGACACACAGGAAAACGTGATCCTTCACCTTTAACTCTAAAGGTCGTCTCTGGTGATCAGAATAAGACTTCTGTCGAGATTGTGTAGTGCCCATCCTCTTCAAAATCAACTCTATCTGCTTTATGGTATCTTGATCTAGACGAGGTCCCATCAAAGTTGCCTCTCCTACCTCTAACCAACATAAGGGTGATCGAAATGGCCTACCACACAAAGCCTCATAAGGTTCCATCTTAATAGTTGCTTGAAAACTATTGCTGTGGGTAGACTCCACAAGAGGTATGTGCTTCTCCCAAGAACCTCCAAAATCTAGGATGCATGATCAGAACGTGTACTCAAGAACCTGAATCATATGCTCTGACTAGCCATCTGTCTGGGTGTAGTAATCTATACTCAAAAGTACAAGTGTACCAAAAGCCTTATGAAGCCCCTGCCAGACCCGAGAAGTAAAACGAGCATCCCTGTGTGAAAAAGAGGAGTGTATAATTCCATGCAGATGTACAACCATCCTAAATCATCAACACTTTAGGTCTCCTTGATCGACCAGAAGTGAGAAACCTTCATGAGTCTTTGAATGACAACCCAAACTGCATCATTCACTCGAGGCGAACTCAGTAACCTAGCACAAAATCCATCGTGACATCATTCCACTTACACTCAGGAATGGGTAACTACTACGAAATCCTTGATGGACGATGATGCTCCACCTTCACCTGCTGACAAGTGGAACACCTCAGGATGAAACCAGTAACATCTCTCTCCATACCTGGCCACCAATACTGACAGTTTAGATCGTGATACATCTTGGTGACACCATGATGAACTACCCAAACTGAGGAATGAAATTCCCTCGTCAGATCCTCACGTATGTCTTCTGACACCCATATGCACCACATGAGACACAAGATCTCATCCTTGCCTATAGTCCATCTAGGAATAGGGTTCTCTCCTGACATGGTCTCCCATAGGACTAGGACATCAAAATATGATAGTTTCCTTATTCTAACTCGATCAAGAAGAGTAGAGGTGATAGCTACAGAAGAAATAAACCTCTACCCCTGTCTGTCATGCACCTCCAAATGCATCTCAGAGAATAGAGCCATAATATGTCACTCACTGTTGGCCTCCTAAACTTCTTGTATCTAGGTCCTCCTACTCAGCGCATCAGACACTGCGTTTCCATTCCCCGGCGTATAAGAAAGCTCAAATTAAAGTCACGATGAGTGAAGATGTAATTGAGAATTTTGTGGTTGGTGAAAACCAAAAATTATCTCCTAATAGATAATGTCTCCAACAATGTAAAGCATGAACAACTACTGCCAAATCAAGATCATGCGTCGGGTAATTCCTCTCATGTGGCCTCAACTATTGAGACCCATAGGAAACAACTCCTTCTCCCCACATAAGTAAAACTCCTAGCCTGATAATAGATGCATCACAGTAAAAAATATATCTATTTCCCAGCTCTGGAAAGACTAGTATCGGTGCTGAAGTCAATCTCCCTTTCATCTCCTGAAAGGATGTCTCACAATAATCTGACCCCAAGAACATTTCACCCTTCTTAGTTAAACCCATGAGTGGTGCTTCTATGCATCAAAAGTCTTGTATGAAGCATCTATAGTATCCAGCCATCCCTAGGAATCTCCGCACCTCAAATACATTCTTTGGATGCTCCCAGGAAACTACTTCTCTCACTTTCTTTGGGTCTACTAATACTCTTGTATCTGAGATAACATGACCCAAGAAGTGAATATGATCCATCTAAAAGTTGAATTTTTCGATCTTAGCATATAACTGATTCTCTCTCAGTGTACTCAAACTGATCTCAAGATGGGTAGCATGGTCGTGTCAAGTGTGAGAGTACACCAAGATATCGTCCACAAAGACCACCGCGAAAGAATCCAGGTACAGATGGAGAACTCGGTTCATCAGTGCCATGAGAACTGTCGGTGCATTCATAAGACTGAATGACATAATCATTTACTCATATAGACCTTACCTGCTCCGAAAGGTTGTGAGAGGTATATTAGATGGTCTAACACGCAACTGATGGTAACCCGATTTCAGGTCAATCTTCGAGAACACCCAGGCTTCTTGAATCTGATAAAATAAATCATCAATCCGAGGAAAGGGATATCAGTTCTTGACCTTCAACGGGTTGAACTTCTGATAGTCCACACAAATCATAAAGGTATCATCTTCCTTCTTCGCAAATAGGACAAGAGAACCCCAAAGAGAAGTACTGGGTCGGATGAAATGATTTTCCTGAAACTCCTCCAACTCCTTCTTGAGATCCTGCAACTCTAGTGTAGCCATCCTATAAGGAATAATGGATACCAGTGCCTCTCCTGGAACATGATCAATAGAAAATTCTACCTCTCGCTTCGGAGGCAAACCTGAAAAGTCCACTGGGAAGACATCCCTGAAACCATCCACCAATGGAGGAAAGTCTACCTGTATAGACCCATAGTAATCCAGGTCTAGACTAGAAATCTAGGATATAACTCCTCATATCCCATGATGCTTGGGTCCTGATCTGCTCACCTGAACATCCCACTCACCCCTATAAAGAAACGATATACCCTATGGTGATGGGAAACTCACCCTACGATGTCAACAGTCGATGACTTCCTGGAAAGGAACTAACCAGTTTATCCTGAGAATGACATCATAGCATGTCATCTCTAAGACATAGAGGTCCCATAAAATGTGGCACCCACCATCCTCTAGGGGGAACTCAATGCACTGACATACACTAGCCTTTTTCATCCCCAATAGAGTGTCTAGCATCATGATATCAGTAGAAGAAAAGATGTAGAGACCAAATCTATCTATGAAAGCAACAGATATAAATCTATAGTAAGCCCCTGTATCGAAAAGAGAAGATGCTAAAAACGAGGCTAATAAGATCATACCTAGAACTATAGTGGGTTCGGGATCTGCTCCTACTAGTTCTGCTCCACTGCAAAAGTCTGGCCTACACTGTGGCTCTGTGACCCTGCCTAACCACTCTGAGATGATCCACCCTGTTGTCACTGAAAGACTGGCGACCGACTACCATAGCCACAACTTCCACATCATCTTGAACAGCCAGAAGAACTCCAGTTCCCAAACTGGTGAGAAACTGGAAGCGTTTCTCCTAAACGAGGAGTCATCAAAGAACCCCTTTCACCAGCTACCGGTGAGAAGGTCTAATAGAAATGATGAAGCTGGCCCATCTTGCTACAAGATCAGCACTCCATTAGGCCTCTCAGGAAATGTGGCCTCATATTCCCTCTCTTTCTGCACTGGTATCACACCACCTGGCTACCAGAAGATGCATCCCGCCTACTATGATCTCTATATGCAGTCTTCCGATGGTGCTTCCTACTATCAAGAGGAGGAATACTAACTCTGGATACTGAATAGCCCTGGCTCATAGCTCCATAATCCCAAAAATTACACTCTGTAATCATCACCTGGTTGACGATAGAGGATATCGAAGTCAACCTAATCATGTTCACTTGGGATAGGACATCCTGCCTGAGACCGTCCACAAACTCCCATGTGAGGAACAACTCATCTCCCCCTATAAAGCGTGTAAAGCGTTGCATCTCAGTGAAGCAAGAAGAATACTCCATAACAAAAAGAGTACCCTACTATAGACTCATGAACCCTTGGGCTCGATCGGCCCTCAAGGTCTCCGGATAGAAGTAATCATAGAAGATGCAGTTAAACTCATCCCAAGACATATTCAACTAGTGTCCCGCCTGTGAGGCCACATCCCACCACCTCTTGGTGGAGTCTCGAAGCATGTACGTAGTGATATTAACCCCTTTCTATGGAGATATCTCCATATGTTTGAAGATCATCAGCATGGCTTCTAGCCATGACTCTGCATCCTATGGTCCTCCATCCCCTAAGAAAGTGAGAGGATGCTGCTGCTGAAAGACCCATGTCAATTCTTCAATCGACGGGGCAGGAGACAATGCTCCCTGAAAGGTCTGCATCATCCTCATGAAACCCTCTCTTAAATGTGCATCAGCACCTGTGTCAGGTACAATGGATAGTGCTAAGGCTGGAACAACTGGAGGATCTGCTGGAAGTCCCTGATCAGCCATGTCTGGTGTCTTCTCACTGCCTAAAAACTGGCATACAACCGAAGGACGTATCAGTGGCATGACTCTTCAAATTAAAATCCACACCTTAGAACAAGATTATGAAGGACTGAATGTTATAAGAACAACAAGCGAATAGGAGAATGAATGACTTCATGTTTTACAAAACACGAATACACGGCGTGTATGTACACTACACGATGTGTACTTTGATCCTTTTTCCCTGCCCGAGTTCCTTTACGTTGCTAAACCACATGGTTTCTCCTAGAACAAGACTACACGACATGTTTGTTCCAGACACATCGTGTACTAGACGAACATCACCAACCTGTGTTGTTAGCTACATGGTAGATTACACGGCTCACACTACACGGTGTGTTCCAGACGGACATGACGTGTACTTAGAAGATTTCACCGACCTGTTTTGTTAATTACACGACTAGTCTCTAAGATCACACTACACGGCATGTGCAAGACAGAAATAGCGTGTAAAACCTAAGATTTTATCCCTATGTGTTGTTAGTCACACGGGTGAACACAGGTTCAAGACACACGGCATGTACATCCGATACACGGCGTGTTCCCATGAGAATTTCCCTATCCCATGTCTCTTCCCTCGTGGCCTATGACACGGTTAGAGACTACACAGAGTGTACATATGGTACACAGTTTGTACTTAAGAAAAACAATTTCTCCCCCAACAGAAGAACACATGGCGTGTAGTCAAAACAACACGGCGTGTATTCTAGGTTTTTCCAGACTTTAAGCCTAAAAAACTACTACAGAGCCCAGAAAAACAGTGAAACGGTCCCTTAAGTTCCAAATTCTGATCCGTGAGGACCCATAATCCCCATGAATCAAAGATTAACATCTTATATATGTTATAAATAAGGATAACAGTGCAATGATGCACCAAATTATGGTCCATGAGGGCCCATAACACCTCATGAACCAATTTTTGGAGTTCATTCAATCAAAACCGTACACAATCAATGCTCTAACAAAAGGCAGGTATTCATTCACGTCATCTATCACAAGAACATGCATATTCTACACAACACCTATCACAATAACATGTAATAGATAATGCACCCTAAATGGCATGGAAAGAATGCATGAAATGTGATTTATAACAAGTTCCAATATGATTCATGAGATAGAATACCCTCATCCCATCGGAATATGACATAAATGGAACCTAAATAACATCAACATTAATAGTAAAAAACATATGAGTCACCCAATGGTGAAAATCAAATCAACCGTAATGCTTCGAAACCAAAAAAATTGCATTAAACAAGGTAGATTGGCTTTCCCTTTATATGGGTTAGCTAATCTTGGGTACAACTTATTACCAAGTACATATTCCATTCTATCCCTAGCTAAAGGATCTAAACAGTAAGTCAAGAGAAAATAATTCATCTGATACCACTTTATAACATCCCGGTTCCAGAAGCCACCCAGAGACACCCCGTACTCGGTTGGTCACATGGCCTCATGTGCATTTCCCAAAACACCAGAGGTTGTCGACTAGTAGTGAGGTCCATGGCTGTGATATTGGGGAAAATATTCCCTCATTGGAAGAGTAACATAGTGGAAGAAAAAAAATAGCAATAGAGGAAGAAGTAATAATCCATACAAAATTAAACAGCCGAAGACTAAAAAGTAGTAAATTAGGACACATATATATATTTGAATGATGTACGATACATATATCTAGGAAATAATCCAAACAAATCACAATTTGAGAAGACAACATTACTACACCAAATACAAAAGAAATAAATTAGACAACTCCTTAGAATCACAAGCCATTGCTTGGTCCAATGCTCTCCAGCTCCCCAGTCAATCAAGAACCTGAAGTAGAAGGGCGCTTTACCTTATCTATACCTACAACAATATAATCTGTTTGGGCCCAGAAGAATGACCCAATCATTGTGTGATACTAAATCCCAGTAGGCAACCACCCAAATATCTAGGCTTAAGGGTCAGTGAATAAATATGGAAGGCAATAATTAAAGATGCAGTAAACAAGAAGGTACTTAGTAATAAACAGTTCCACATATCAAATAAGCAGCTAATCAACCAATTTAACCCTCTAGGAAGTACACGCAACCTATCCGCTCTGGTTAAGTCATGAGAATATATAAATAATCTCTGAGGAATCACTCACAGTCAATTACCCTTATAGTTTAAAGTGATAAATGACTCTCTGAGGAAGCTCATGCAGTCAATTCTCGTTATAGCCAGGTGTGGTCAATGACTTTCTGAGGAAGCTCACATGGTCAATTCCCCTTATACCCAAAAGTGGTTTAAAGACTCTCTAAGGAATCTCACACAGTCAATTCCCATTATAGTCTAAATTAATCAAGGACTCTCTAAGTAAGATCACATGGTCAATCCCCTTATAGTCTAAAGTAATCAAAGCCTCTCTGAGGAAGCTCACATAGTCAATCCCCTTATAGTCTAAAGTAATCAAAGACTCTTCGAGGAAGCTCACATGGTCAATCTCCCTTATAGTCTACTGCACCAGGTTCCCACGACCCTGTGTAAGTCAAATAAGCATAGTAGTGCAATATAGCCAAATTAACACTCCTGAACTACCTGGATAAACAGTATATAGAATATCTAGCATGTCAGATAACAAAAATCACATCATCCTATAACTCAGCAGGGAAAGGCACGGTAGGGCCGCCTAACAGGCTAAACAGAACCAACGGTCATACATAGAATGAATCATGGGAAAACACATCCAAGACCAAGAAATCAACCATATTCATATCCAATTAACCTCTACTCAAGCATAAAAGTATGTCATGCAATTAACAAGGGTAAAATAGTAAATATGCAATACCCCGTTCAACGTTATTAGGAAAAATTGCACATATTACACAAATAAATTCAATGGAATGGCACAAACCACCTACCTCGGCATTGGGAGATCTCTATATGTGAACCTCAAGCCTTGAATCGCCAAAGAACACCATAGATCTAGAAAAACGTCTAAAATGTTCGACAGAGAATAGCTTGAGAAAGAAAAATAATCATGAAGTGAAGCTGAAGAATATGGGATAGCTTACTAAGTCAATCCCAATGCAATTGATGGTGGTCGAATCAGATATTAGATGCTTGGTCGGAGGCTCGAAGGAAGTTCTCGGCCGTACGGGAGCTCTTGGACAATAGAAACCTATAAGAAGGGTGTTCTGTTGATTAGACGCGACCCCGGTCTTTTTAATGAAAAAAATACAGGGCGTGTATTTTTGAAGTACACAATGTGTACATGCCGTTTTCGTACTCTACTTTAGGCGGCCTCTAAGTCACCCCCACACGGTCGTGTGTGTGGCCATGACACGGCCATCAAATAGCTACCCATGGTAACCTAGTACATGGCGTGTACTCATAAATTACACAATGTGTAATTTGGAAATTTCTAGAAAATCCACTTTTTCTCAAAAATGACCTGAAAAGGAAAACATGCCTACAAAGAAGGTCCGGGTTCTTACACCTAGTTTCTTCTAAAGACTAGGTTCATATTACATTGAATGAGTATAAAACATAGCATCCAAAATTTATTCTCTATAATGATATACTAAATACATTTTAGATCCTAATAATTCATTGGATAGCCTAGGGAATGCATAATTAAATTGGTTAGATAAAAATTATAGTAAGGGAATACACATGATAAGGAAACATAACATATGAGTCAAAGGTATAACATGATATCATAAAAGAGAAGCCTCATGAGTAATCACATGGAAGAATAAAAAATACCATGGTATAATAATGTCATGATGACATATAAAATGTGTCAACTTCCCAAAACATGACATAAACATGATTCATGGATAAATACCTAGCTAATATCACATAGAAGACAAAGTCGCATAATGGGTTAGGTTTACTCCATAATCCCATACACGACATCTCATGAGACTATGAATTTAACAAATTAATTGGATCAATATCTTGATGGACCCATCATAACATGTTAATGATATATGTGTTACACATAAATTAAGTCAATCATATGGAATAACATAAGAATTACCCATGGAATGAAAATGGGTTGCATGATCACGTCTCATAGAATAATCGAAGTAAATTTCATAATTAATGATTTTTAGAAGTAAACATAAGGCATATATTACCCCCATAAAATGGACAATAATCTAGGTATAAATTTTAGAGACATATATATAATTTTTAATCATTCCATAACTTTAATGCACAATAAATTGAGATAGAGAGAGAATTGTCATGACCCAAAGAAAATGGTGGGTTAAAATGATCCATTACCTTGAGAAAGACTTATGACATTTGTTAGTTATCTACATTAATAAAAAAAATTGTTAATTATTTACTTTATTAATAATATTTTTCTAGTTTATTATTCCTTTTATTTTATTTATTATCATTTTATATTCAATTACTTTTTTGTTTAGGTTCATGTCAAATGTTATTATTAATTAATAATGTATAGAATAATAATAATGAAATAATTTTTATTTTTATAAATAATGTATACTTATAAATCCAATCATAAAGGATGGATATGAAAAAATGAACTACGTTACAATCATGGAGATGGTAAGTCTTACATACGTATGAGTAACATTTCCATATTTCAAACCTCATGATGAAAAAAAGTACATGTTATTTTAACCTTAAAAATTGATAATTATTTGATAAATATAATATTATTTATTAAAATTTAAATTAATATACCATCAATTTTTTGGGGTAATAAAAATGAATCGCATCGCTTTGTGAGGCGGTAGTTCTCCGTACACAAGAATGACATTGTCATGTATTCAATGGATGGTAAGGTATATAATATAATTATTTTAAATAATGATTAATATATCCTAAATATACTATAAAAAATAAAATTATCCATTTTTACCTTCTATGTAAATCGTAAGTGAAAAACGAATCACATCTCTTCGTGAGATGATAATCATCCATACACATGAGTGATATTATCGTATTCGTTGCGGAATAGAAAGTAAGAAGGTATAAGTGATATTAAAAATAATAAAGTATAATTATATCATAAATTTAATATATATAAACATTTTATAAGTAATTATATCTATCTGTGAGAAGAGGTGACGGAAAATGCATTACATCAGTTCATGAGGTGGTAATCTATCATACACATAATCAACAGTTTTATTTCCCATTTGATGGAATAGGATATGGATTTAGTTTATTCCATTAACATAATAATATAATATTATATGGTATATAATTATTTTATTATTTTATCATGATTTGGTAGTTTTTTAAGGATTTTGAATAATAAATTAGACAATGATTCTCAGTGAACAATGTTACCTATACTTCCAACCACCTCTTTAGTATTATACCTAAATCCTCCAAAGATTAGATTTCTGATCAAACTAATGCCTTAAAAATAAATTAAGGGAATTAAGGAATGTATTTTTGTAGTGATTGGAAAAATCAATTGGTTAAATAAGTGTGGATAGAAGATGATATTATGTGCCCTTTTATAAAGGAGTAGGAGGAGAATTCCTGAAAATATCCAAAATAATTCAATAATGGGAAGTCCCACTCCAGAAAAGTGCCAAAAAAATTAAAAAACCAAGTATTGGGGAATATTAAATCCCAGTAATCACCTATTCCACTATAAATAAACATTTTTTTAGACATTTTATCCTCTTTACCTTAAAGGCTACATATAATTACCCTTTTAATTTGTTTCCCACAGTAATAATTTTTTTACTCTTTTTACAATTCATTATGACAACAAATTATATTGAAGATAATATATAATTTCAATTATTATTATTTCAAATATGGAATTAATTTATAAAATTAAATTCATATAAGTCTAATAATTTAATTTTAAATAAAACCCACATATGTGTCGAAAAAATATTTTTTTTGTGAAATGAATTTTTCAAAAATAAGATGGTCTTATAATAACTGTATGAAAAGGAATCATAATTAAATGAGTTAAAATTAATATTTTATATTTTATATATATATATATATATATATATTTCATTTAAATAATCCCTTATCAGGGATTATTTAATTTAGATAAAAATGGAGAAACATTATGCACTTTAAAATAGTTTTCAAAAAGAAAACATGTTTTTAATGCTAAAAATAAAATTATATTAAAATATATTTTTAAAAATGATTTCAATGAAATAATTTAGGTTATATTTAACTAAAAAATATTTATGTTATTTTTAAATCAAATTAAAATCTAAATTTTTCGTTTCAAATACTTAATTTAGTAAAAAGAAATAATAGTTTTACCAAAAATCTATATTTTTCACTATTTAAAGAAAAATAAATTTTTTCTTAAATAATAAAAAAAATTCACCCAATATTAATATAGACAGTATGACTTAAGAATTTATTTAAATTTTATAAAATAAATTTTCTAAATTTTTTTAAAAAAATATAATTGTTTATCCCAAAAAAGCAATAAAAATTATTTTTGAAGAAAACATATTTTTTGAGAATAAATGTATATTAAAATATGAGTTATTTTTTACTAAGAATATATAAATATATTTATATCTATTATTAACATTATATATAATTAATAATTTAGTTAATACTATTCATACCCTCCCATTTTATGTCTAGGTTGTAATGGTCGTAAATAATGATGGTTCTTTTAGGCTTTGTGTTGTTTGTTGCCTAATCTAGCGAACATAGTTTTCCATTTTTAAATCTTGGTTTGTTATATATAAGTTATCTATCAGAGTTATTAAATGGTATAAATAAATAGAAAAATTATTTTTTATAGTATTTCGGTCCAAATTGGACCTATTATACTCGTATACATCATTATCTTTGAGAGATGAATTATGCACTTTATAATATTTGAGGTGTAATCATAACACATTTAAAACATACTTTTTCTAGTGTAAGTAAAACCAATACACCAAAAAAATTAGGGAGTCACAGACCTTACAACCTAACTTTAGAACATATGATTCATATCCTAAATGGTCCTGAATTTATAATCCATGATTAACAACCTGAGGAGAAAAAATTATTTTTTTGGGAAATGATAAACTGAATATTAGAGTACAAGTGAGACAGATAGAAATAATTAAACCATACAAAAATAAAACCAAAAAGATAAAGTCCAAGAATACTGATAAATAATTGGTACTGGTCTTTGAGTAGTGGATCCGTATGTATCATCAAAGCTGTAATTGTTGAATAAGATTTGGTTCCTTGATATATATTCCAATAGATGAAATAATGATCGCACATGACTTTATATATTCAAAAATAACTTTAACAGTCTATATGTTTAAAGTTATTATTAAAGGAACCCATCACATTAATGTATTTCTAGTGTCTTATAATGAGTCTTCAATCCCTTTAAATAGGTTCTATAAAACTAAAAATTCAATATCTAACTAGGTAAAATAATTCAAATTCAAACTACACAATTACCTATGAAAGAAAAAATAGTTTTTTGAATAATCATAAAGAACATCATTCAAATTTAAAACTATAAGAATAATTTAAATTATTTTGAATTTTCCAAAAAACAACCACAATAATAGGTCAAATATATCCCATAACCATAATAATTTTTTTTATAAAATTTAAAGTTGAGTTTTGAAAAACACTTTCCATATTCATATAGATGTGTATATGATCAAGATTTATTAATATTAAATTAAATACTACAAAATTTTCTTTAATAAGTTCATTTTTACTAAATTTTATTTTATAAATAATTAAATTACTAAAAATATATATATAATCTTATTTATAAAAAAATGTATGTTGTGGTATATGTGACAAATGTAGATCAAATTTATTCCTCATTCAAAACTATTTAAAAAATAAACCCTTATTAAAAAATATATTAAAAAATTCTAAAAGTTATTTTCATTGTTAAAATATTATTAATACAAATTTATTTTACAATAAAATAATTTTAAAAACATAATATAAGAATTAATTCGAAAAAGAAATGTTCAAAATTTTGTAAAATAAAATATACTAAAAAATCAGTTTCTTTTATAAAATAAATAAAGTGTTGCACTAACTATGAGGAATATAATGTGTGGTTTGTTTGTATAAAGTTTGTTAAATTGATTTTAACATATGGTCACTTAATTATAAGGTGCGGTCACTTGAGTAAGTCTACATAATACTTTATTCCTGCAATATACCACTTTCAATTCTAAGAATAAGAAATTATTTTTTTCAAAGTAAGACTTGCTCTTATAAGTATAAGACATTGTACTTCTAGTGTAATAATTTTCACTTACAACATAATACTTTGTAATTTGAGTGTAATATTTCATTTCTTCAATGTAATATTATATTTCATCAATATACGAATTCATGTTATAGGTTCCAAAATTAACATGTGGTGGGTTGAAAATTTATTATGTTTTAGGTTAAGAAATTATCACATGATAGGTTTAAAAATTATCATACATAATGTTTAAAAATCCTCATGTGGTAGAATAGAAAATAATGTTAATGTCTATTCAACAATCATCATTTGGTACAGTCAAGAATCATCATTAAAAAATAGATTCTAAAATTTTTTAGGGGAAGAAAATAAAAAAAACTCCCCTTTTGAAAATTATAAAATAGAAACAAGATTTTAGAAAATTACCCCCTATATGAAATATTTTAAAAATAAAATATTAATATAAATACAAGAAGATTGAGAATAGATTTTAAAAAAATCAGGTCAAATATCATAAAATCACCAAAAATAAACAAAATACAAAATAAATTTTAAAAATTAAATTACTAATATCAAATATAAACCAATATTTTCAAAAACCATAAAAAATATAATGGTTTGGAAAAAATTTCATCTATTTGATTTTTCTTTAAAGAATATTCAAGAATATTATTTCATTAATTAAAATAATCTCTAACAAAATTAAAATTCCTTCCAATATTCTATGATCAAGAATTCTGTAATGTGTATTTATAATTCAAATTGCTAAATAATTATTACAATAAATTATAATTTTTTCAAAATAAAAATCATAGTAAGAAAAATACTATTAATCTATAATGATTGAAAAAAACTGGAGAAAAATATATATTCACTTTCATAAATAGATAAATTGAAAAAATATCTTTAACTACAACAAATAAATATTTAATTAATAAAATGACACGTCCTTGAGGTAAAATTTTTAGCAGGTTTTCATCCTCCAAAATTAGAATTAGTATTACTAAATAAATCAAAATGGTTATGTCTAGTATATAATAATTTACAATTAAAAATTCATTTGAAAAATTTATTAGTACATTTATCATATTTTAAATGACATTCCTTAGGATCATATTTAAATCTTACAAATAAACAAACACTAAACAAAATATCTAGTCTTGAAATAGTTAAATATAACAAACATCAAATATTCCATCTAAATAATTTAAAATATGTAGATTTATTATAGTTATATAAAAATAATTCAAAATTAGTTCTCTTAATGATTTTACAAGTTTTACAAATATCTAAACCAAAATATTTAACTATCTTTATCATATTTATATTCATTTAAAAATATACCATATATTCTTTGATTTATGTTAAATCCTCAAAAAAATAGGTTTATCCATTAAACTAATATCAAATTTACTTTCCATCAAATTTGAAAATTACATCAAAATATATTTTTTTGAAAAATTATTTTACTTGAATTGCAAAGAAAATATCATCAAAATATATTTCAATAATTAAAATACCATTTAAAATCATGTTAATAAATAAATATGATCTACCTTACCTTTATTAAAATAATTTTTTCAGAAACAAAAACAAAGTAATACCATTATACTTAACATGAGATTATTTCATATTACCATAAATATAATTTAATAATTTTAAAAAATGATTATAAAATTTTTCATTTTGAAAACTAGGTGGTTGAGAAACAAAAACATATTCATAAATAAAACCCTTCAAAAATTCACTTTTAACAATGATTTGAAATTACTTAAAACATTAAAAATATAAAACATCTAACAAATTTATTATAGGATAAATTATATAAATAGGCCCAAAATATAATATAAATCTATAATTTCATCTTAATAATAAACTTGAATACAAGACAAGATTTATTCTTATCAATTTGATTAGATTCATGAATTTTATTTCTAAAAATATATTTAGTTCCAATGAGATTCTTATTTATAGGGGGCTCAACTAAAGTTCACATATTATTTCTAGAAATTTCATTAGGTCCTTGTTTCATGGGAATAATCATTTGAGTATCATTAAAATAATAAAAAACAGCATTTGGAACCTAATTCAAAAAAAGTACAGTTTTCAAAAAAATCAAATTAGGACTTCTAGTTTTTACACAAGAATAAAAATTTACCAAAAAAATTATCAGCAGGGAGGTATTTATTAACAATATGATAATTAGGGATATAATGATAATGAGTGAGAGCCACCACATCAGTTATATCATCTTGAAGTTTTTCTTCTCCAAAACTAAAATCATTAAAATAATATTGAAAATCACCTAAACTAGAATCCTTTTCAAAACATCTTCCAACATCATTAACATGAAAACAGTGTTCCACCATGATTGTTATTTTAATATAAATATTAAAATATTTAAATTTATTAGAATGGATCATAAAAATTACTTCATCACTTTTAGAATTGAGTTTATCCAATTTATCCTTGGTATATAAAATAAATTCATTACAATTTTTTTTTGAAATAACCAACATTAGGTTTTTTTACCGATAAACAATTCATGAGGGTTTTATTTTAAAATGGACTAGTTAGAACTATATTAAAAATATAATAAAAAATATTAACATATTCAACTGAAAAATATTTAGTTAAACTATCTTAATTTAACAAGGTTCTAGTAATTTCAATAATAGTTTAATTTTTCCATTCTACAACATCATTTTTATAGTGTTTTATGCGCACAAATATTATGAAAAAAAACCATTTTCTACACCATGTTTTTCAAATTAAAAATTAATAAATTCACCACCATTATCAATTTTAATGGAAGTAATTAAATTAATTTTAATTTCGAAAAAAATTAAAAAAAATCAATAAATATAGACAAAGTTACACTTTTATGACATTTAATGTAAATCCATGTAAATCTATTAAAATTATTTATTATCACAAAAACATATTTCTTACCTCAAAAACTAATAATTTTTATAAGAAATAATAAATATATAAGAATAAATTTTATTGGTTCATCTATTATAACATTATTAAGATATTTAAAACTATTCATATGTTGTTTACCCTATAAACAATAATCATAAGTAAATACCTTATTAATTTTAAAATGACGTATCTATTGTACATTTCCTTTCTTTTATGAATTATATAACAATATAAAGTTGAAATTTTCAAGCATATGATTCTGTAAGATATCATATATGTCTACAGTATTAAAACACATGACATTATGGTTATTTAATTAATAAAAAATTGTTTGATAAATATTATCCTTTCTATTAGAATAAAATAAAAAGTTAAATTTTAAAAACTCAACATTTATTATTTTAAGATTTCAGACTTTTTATATCATAAAATAATTCATAAATACTAAATAATTTACGTTTCAATACTACATCATGTAATAATTTATAAATTAGAACAATGTTAGATATACCTACTTCACCAAATCCCTTAACATTTCCATTTGAGTTATCACCAAAATTCATAGAGTCGTAATCACATTTATTGTATGGTAATAACATTGATGGATATAAATTCTTATGTATAAGCTATCCACATTAAATATACCATGTATCTTTAAAACTATTAAGGAATTTTTTCTAAAAATATTAATAAAGTAGAAAACAATATTGGTACCCTTGTTATCTTTGGACCAATCAGGTTAGAATAATAATTCATAGGAACCCATATATATTTTAAACAAGTATTTATGGGTAATATAGAAGATAAATACTTTGAAATAATATTTTTAGTATAGCTAATAGTTTTAGGAAACTTTAATGAACATTCATTATCATAAATCTGTTGCATATAACATTTAAATTATGTAAAATTTGATATTCTTCCTTTAGAACTTTTAAAAGATTAAGTCTTATATATCATTGTTATATTTTATTAAATCCAAATCAAATTTTATCTTTATTTTTTCCAAAAGTGACCCTAGATGTTCATGACATAAATAATAAGAAAATAACATGATTTAGATTATACTTCTCCAAATATTTCATAAAATCAAAAGTCCAAAAGGTTTACTATCTTGCAGATTATATTCACAAATATCTTATTTTACAACACTAAAAACAAATTATACATAATACTGATCCTATAGACCTATAAAAACATTTAAAATTATGCAGTCATCTTCATAACCTAGGTATTAGAAACATAAGAATGGGGTAAGCTCAAAAATTAGTAAGGTATAATACATATCATAAATTATTTGATCATTACATGAAAGAGAATATACATAAGAAAATAATATCTTAGAAATATATCATAAGACCATTTCTGATAACCACAAGATCATAAAAATACTATTAAGGAATCATAAAATACATGACATGTATAAAGACACATATTAATAATCATAATACATATTAGTATGATATAAAAGTGAGGAATATATTTAAATTAAGGCATAATATTGGAAACATTGCATTTCAGGTAAATTATATGCATATAGATAATTTACAATAGCTTGATGAACACTTATAGAAGTGTGGAATAAATTTATTAAGAACATGAAAAAGTGGCCCAACCTTAGGCATCAAAAACCATCTATGAGAAAACCCTTTATGAACATTCTTATGGGAACAAACTAGTTTTGTCCATGTCTAGAAATTTGTGCAACCCCATCCTTCCCACATGTATGTAAACAAACTAATTATGTCCACACCAAAATATCCCAAGAGATATAATATTATACCAATACATTAGGGGGAGATATAGGACCCCAATATTTATCATCCATACATATGTATTCCATTATAAAATAATGATCATCATAACATAAATAACCCATGAAAAAAATAATTGGTTTCTTAAACATGCCACAAAAAATGAACCGAATGATTCATGTCATATAAATATCTCATTTAACAAAAGGATTCATAACATAATAAAATTAAAGGATGGTCAAAACATAACTTTTTATGAGATAGATTTTGGAGGAAAAATTAAATTGAGAATAAATTTTTTTTATAAAACATTTTAAAAGTTTTTTATGAAATATTATGGTTATATTACATTCAAAAACACATTTTTGATAAGTGAGAGAGAATAAATTTTGAAAAATTTATTAGTTACATTTCAGAATAAAAGGTCCTTAAAAATACATAAGGTTTCAAAAAGGATAATTGAAAATACTTTGATTTTTTTAACATTTGAAAAGAATATTTTGTAATAGAAACTTGAAAAAATCATAATGTTTTATAAAATTAAAAGATAATATAATTTTAAAAGTTTTAATTTTAAAAAAATATTTAATAATTAAAACTTAATAAATACATAATTGATTAAAAAATGGGAAGTGAAATACTTTGAATAAATTGGCTTTTACTTAGAAACATTAAAAATTAAACCTTGAAATAGACATATAAGTTATAAAAATAAAATGAGGAAGGGATGATAAAACAATTTATTTTTAATGTATCCAAAAACCTTTTCGACATTTTAAAATAACCTTGTTGAAAACACACATCATTAAAAAGATGAAAAAAACCTTTGTTTTGAAATGAATAAATTGGATAAAAGGGATTATTTGAGATAAAAAACAATTTTATTTTAGATTAAGGAAATTATAACATTGGTGGGATGTTCAAACATTGATGGGTATGGAAAATCCATTAATATAAATGGTATTTATTCTTAATACAAATTAATTAAAAAAAATAGAATCATAAAGGTATAATACATTGGTGTGAAACATAATTTTCCGGAACAATTATGTCCAAATACAACATAACAACATCATAGGTTATAATAGATCAATATTTAAATATAATAGTCAAAGATTAGTAATTACAACCCAAGAATATTATTTGAATCATGAAATCCCCTTAAATCCTTTGTAACATTGGAATCAAAACTAAATGAGAAGTATAAATTTAAATAAAAACTTAATATCATGAAAAATAATATAATAGGGATAAAAACATGAAATTTTTTAATTATATAAATAATTTAAATAAAAACATGATTAATAACAAAAACATGTCTCAAACATATGATTTTTATAAGAATACCCTTTTTTATTTGATACATATACTAATAAGAAACCCCTTGAAAGAAAGAGATATTGAATTTGAAGTTAAAATAACATGAATAAAGATAATAAAAGATATTAAATATATAATTTTAATTACATAAACCATTTAAAATAAATTATGTTTGTAAGATAACATGTGCCTCAAAGAAAGAATTTATAAGAAACCCATACCTTGTTTCCATGTTTAGTCAGACGTGATATAACCTTGAATACAAAAAAATTAATATAATAATTTAATATTACATAAACAAATTATTACATAAATATAATATTTATTTTCAATAATAATCATTATTTATATGTATATTAGACAGTATTTTCCTATTTCCCATATATGGTGTTCACATCTTTAGCTAATTATAGTAGTTTCATAGGAGAGATGTATGTATTTGTTGTTATTCAAATGTTCATCATTATGTTTTCATAAAATTTATTATAATTTATTAATTATAATTATTCATTATATTTAAATTTCCTTTCATGGTTATTGTAGTCTATATATTAAAAGATGAAATCAACAACAAACATTTTCTATGACTTTCAACCTACGAATTTTGTTTTCTTAATTAATGAGTAAAATTTTGATTTATATTTTACACAACCAAAAATTTATCATTTATATATTTATATCATATTATAACATAAATTAATTTTTAAAAATCATATGTGGTAAAATTTCATACCATTATTCAATTTGGTGGTAAACCATCCCAAACATGATGATACCATGATTATCAATGATTATGAGGTGATTTAGTTGTAAAATAATTACAATGGTATTATAATGATATAATTTATTTATTATTAGTGTGGTATAGTACAATTGAAAAGGAATTATAAGATGTGTTAATTTATATAATAATATTACGTAACTTGAATTAATGATATTCCTCTTAGTGAACTTATTTTTAAATGATTGAATTTGTGATAATTGTTTATTGATCATATCATTAATAGGCTCTCAAATTGGTCATAAAACAAATATATTTATATAATAAAAATAAAATTTATCCATTAATACAATTATCATGAAAATCCATGTAAGACTATAAAGAAATGGAAAATGAAAATCTATCATCCCATGGAGGTGGTATTCCACACGTACACGTGGTTGACAAATTTATTTTCCATAAAAAGGGAAAAATATGAAATTTAGTTTATAATGTAATAATATAAAATTTCCCATTAATATAATAATTATATAATAACTTCCCATTTAGTAACACCCTTATAAATTGGTGAAGGAAAATGAAACAATGTTGCGTTATGGAGTTGGTGGTCCGTGCAACACATGATTAATGTTTTTAATTACATTAAAGAAAAAATGGAGGGTCTTTAATGATTTTAAAATCATTATAAAAACATATTAGTTTAATAATGACACTTATATTATCACTATGATATGTTAAAAAAATATAATAATAAAATAACATGATGAAATAGAAACTAGTAAAAGAGGTTAGGAACTTATACCTCTCTTTTTGGTTTATCTTCTTTCTAAAATGGAAAAAACCTTCGAGGGATGTTTATTTGAGAAAAACATAAACTCGTTAAGTTTTTTAGGAGATTTATTATATTTTTTGTCAAATTGTGGGATTAACTCTTTGTGTTTTTGTGTGAGTATATGTGAGAAGAGTATTATTAGTTTTATAAGTGAAAAGGAGTGGTATTTTTGTAAATACCCAAAACTATTCAATAATGGGTAGTCAATATCAATAAAATTTTTTCAAAAATTGATAAATAATGGATTATATAGAATATAAGTTAAATAAAAACCTCTACGATTCTAAAATAAACATGTTATTCCCTTTACCTCTATGTTTACTCAGATTTAGCATTTTAGTTTTCACCATGGTTACTAGTTTTTTAACTTATGTAATTCAACTATTAAACCTAAAAATAAAATTACCCATTTTACATAATTGGGACACATTGATTTTAAATATAAATAAAAATTTATTAAATAAAAATCCTCTGTTTATGGAAAATTAATGTTAACAAAAATGCATGTAACATGAAAAAACTTGTTTTTTTAAATGGTTTATTTTTAAGAAAAAAAAGTTATAATTGGGTTATACTTATCAATGAAAATAATCCCAATGAATTTAAAAAAGATTATTATAATTCAAAGTGTATTTATTTAAAAATAAAACTTATCAAAAACATCATTTGATCATGTTATAATTAATTAAATAAATGGTTGAAAATAGTTTTCATTAAAACACTATATAAATTTTCCAAATGTTGAGAATGGGTTTATAATTTTAGAATAGTATGTTAAAATGACTTATTATACCTTATAATATATAATTTAATATAAAAAGTAGTTTAAAATACATTCAATTTATTTATATTATAAAATAATTTCATAAATGTGACAATATTAATAAAATCATTATTTTCACTTTTCAATTGAAACTATTTATTTCCAAAAAAATCCCAAAAATTCATATGATATAAATATGGTTTTGATAAATCCAAAAATGATGTTTTTTTCTCAAATTCAAATCCAAAAAATTATATATTTTATTTTTAAATAAAATTATAATAATGAACTGTTTTTATCAGAAAATGATTTTTTGTATATTATTTATTCTTATTTGTGTTTCTTATAAATTATACTTAAACTACTGTTAATTGTTTATTTATATCAAAATATATTATTCCAAAAATGAATTAAAATTTATAAAATTTATTTCAATAGTTTCTTAGTATAACTAGTTGAGTCGATATTGAAAATGACCATTATTTTATATATATAAATATATATATATATATATATTTATAATCCCATTAATACTTTTTATACCTAAAAATTATACAACTAACATAAAATGGTCTATATTTATTTATCTTTAGTGATTCATGGATCTAAATCAAAAGAACATAGAATTTATTTAAGGAAAATATACCGTGAAATATTAGGTCATTAAATCACCCCCTTGAATAAATTGTGTACTCTAAATTAAAATTATTACTCATAAACAAATGTAGTTTGGTGTATTCCTATGATAGATTTGATTTGAGAGTTAATTTATAATGTGGTAACAACCATTATAATTTTGGTGATACTATGAAACTCATATATTCTTTCCTATGAGGTATGTTCAAATATTTAGTTTCATTCTAACCATTTAATCTAAACACTCATAATGATTAATTTTCCTAGAGAGATAATAATCACACTTGATGTGATAGGTTATAATAGGTTGATTTGAGATTTTAAATGTGATTTAGATTTTTGATTAATTATTATAGACTGTATATGGGAATAGACAATCCTTTCAAAAAATATCATTTATTTCATCTAAAGGGATAATGAAAATATTCACATTTCAAAAAATGTTAATTTTGGATAAAAAGTCTTAGAACTAGAAGTTTTCTTTGATTATAAAATAATATGGTCCAGAATTAATGATAATATAAAAATTAATGTATATACCAGATTTAAATGAATCTAATTCGAATAATCCATCTAAAACTCTGGATTAATGGTTATATGTACCTTAAATACTAGGATTCACTTTGAGTGCTATGTTTGTATAGGCATTCCATTTCCCCTTAGACTTGGAGGTTAGTGGTGCTCATCATCTTGGTTGATCCTTAGATTAGGGAATTTACTTTTATAATTCTTGATTTTTATTCACATGAGAGATTGAATTATAAGTGGTTCCTTGGAACTATTTTTACCTTGTTAGCTTAAATCTTCAATTTTCTATCAAAATTTGATGTCGGATGACCCCCTCTTCCATAATTAAAGAATCTTATTATAAGGCCCCAGCCTTAAACCTTACTTAATCTTGAGTTAGTAAAAGATTACACATTGAGGATCTTTTTAGGTTTAGGGTTTTAGAGAATTAGGACATAACTATTACATCTCAAAAGATTACAAAGTAGAAACTTCTACTAAGTTTCCATAAAATAAAAACTCTTAAAACGAAACACGTCTAGTTCCATGATTTTGGTAGCATGACTTTCCCTTGATCCCATCCTTGACCCTATTCCACGTTAAGTCCTGTGAAAACATTTCAAAAACTTGGGATGAGCATAAAAAGATCAGTAAAGGATACACAAAGAATGAAAACTGTTAGTTTTTTCAAAACAACAAGTAAACCATGTATACTTTAACAAAGTAATACTTTTCACCTTTTCAAAGTAATAAAAACTCTTCACTGAATAAATGTTCATTACATACCCTTCTGTAACCAAAATATTACCATAAAACCCATATAAAGATCACATAACATATAAAGGTAACTTGTGACATAAACATACTTAAGTGGAATAACCATAAGGTCAACATCCACACATATCACTTAATGGAATAGCAATTCGGCCAAATTCCATACATACTTAATGGAATAGCCATACAGCTGACTTCCGTACCCAATGCATTGGAGGTTATAACATAACCACTCGTCCTGGTATTCACGGCACCACCCGTCATATGGTTTATCACGTAACCACCTGTAAAATGTCCAAGTACCATCATTATAGATAAAATATCGGAAATATAAACATTTCAATAACAACATTTCATTTGCAATCACAATAAGTAATTCCCAAATATTGAATTAATCAATCCATTTTCAAAAACCATTTAAAAGATATTTTTGAATCAAAGTGTCCCATACCACTTTGAAGTTTTTAATGGAATTATAATTTTAAAACATTAATTTCCATATAAATAAATACTTAAACCCATTTTGAAAACATGGACATTAATGATAAATATTTAGAATAATAAATCTTTAAAACATTTAAAATGATATTTTTGTTAAATAGTTTTTAACAAAATGAGAGACACTTGAATACAAAAATTGAGGAATAACATTTAATAAAAACTTTATAATATCATGAGAATAAAGGAATTCGTGATATAATATTCCAAAGGACAGTATATACACCATATAAGAGTTAATTGGTGCATAACAACAATGAAGTCTCAATAGAAATATAAAATGAGATGAAATCCCCTGTAAAGAAGGTACCCTTAAATTAAGGATAAATCAATCTCATAATTATGTGTGAAAAATATAAATACACCCAACATAAGTGGATATTAAGTGTAAAACACTCAATGGTCATTCACACATATTCAAATGAGGACATATTCAATAACTACATGTTGAACCCAAAGAAATCGAAATTGGGTTAAAAAGTTCCCTTGGTAAAATTCGACAGCCTAACGACATCACTTCAAAATTCAGAAAATGAGTTGATGAGAGAGAAAAAGGGTATCTAATCACTTGGACATAAAATTTAAATCAATAAGGATATATAAGAACATATCCCAACATAATAGTATGTTAATTAAAAGATATAACAAAAGAAGTCTTTTAAAAAGAGGAGGGTGAAAGGTTCCCTTACCAACATGGGTATCTTTCAAAACATACACCCCGTGAAAGAAGGACAATACAACATTGATATAAATACTCATAAAAGAAAGTATATTACACAAAGAGTAGAATAATGGATAGTAAATACACCACTCAAAAGAAAATTGTGGCAAATGTAGCATAAATCTCACGGAAATAAAAGTGAGATGAAAAATCCCTTATGAAAACTCGGCAGCCCAACGACGCCACTTAAAACTTCCAAAAATGGATTGATGAGATCAAATAGGGTCTCTCATAATATTAAAATAAAATTTACCACAATAGGAATATAAAAGAACATCCCCCATCATAACAAATAGGATCTTAAAAGAAGTGACATAAAGGAGAGTACTTAAAAAGAAAGAGAGAGGTTAGATCTCTTACGAAAATTCGGCACCCTAACAACGCCACTCAAAACTTCAAAAATGGATTGATGAAAGAGAATAGTTTCTCTCATCACATGAAAATAAAAATTACAGTAATATTAATATAAAAGAACATCCCAATAACAAGAAATATGAGCTTTAAAAGGAATGACATAAAAGAGTGTACTTAAAAAGAAAGAGAGGAGTAGGATCCCTTACCTCGGATCCGACTTGACTCGATCGTTCTTTAACGTCCTGAATAATAAACTTGAGTTAATTTATATTTGATTAAGAACCTTTTTAAGTTCATTATTCCTTTTATATCACTTATTTACTTTTTATAAACATTATGTAATCATTTAAGTTAATAACGTTTGTTTTGTCGATATTTGGTTCTTAAGTCGAAAGTGAACTTCTTACAATTACATGTTGTTCGTGTGGTCCATGGTTCATTATATCCAGAATGATATTCATGATTTGGATATCATATATATCATATATATCCAGAATATACATGTATTTATAATATTACATAACCATCTAGAGGTAATAAATGAAATGCACCGTTCATGGAGACGGTAAGCCGTACGTACGCATGAACGCTACTTTCATTTCTTTGTCATATTAATGGAATTAAAACTAAATGAGAGGTATGTACATTTTAATTACAGAATTATATTCATCATTTAGATGTATCATTCATCATATATATCCATTATATACATGTACTTATAATAGTACATTACATTTGGGGATAAGAAATGAAATGCACCAATCATGGCAATGGTAAGCTGTACGTACGCATGAACGCTACTTTCATTTCTATCTTATACTTTAATGGAAAGAAATAATAATGATATATCGGTATATTATAATTCCAGTATAACATCATATATAATAACTTTAAATCCATCCTTTATACTTCCCACATATGGCATTAACGAATCAAATCACTTTGAGGGGGCGGTAGTCCGCACTTCCTAAAATGAAATTATCGTGTTTACCCATAATGGAATCCATAAAGGTATGCTCAAAATGAATAATACATAATCTTAAGGAAAACATTAACATATTATATATCATATATAAATATAGTGACATCTTAATGGCCACCTTTGAAGGTGTTATATGAGTGTTGAACAATCATCTTTTCGTGAGGCAGCAATTCGCCATCCACGAAAATAGAATGTTCTTTAACCATTAGATGTTGGTGTGTCTAATTGTAGCTCGAATCCTTCTTATAAAAACATCCTAGTATATTTAAGATAGTGGATTTGTTACAAAAGAAATGAATAAAAAGAGTTTAGGGGTTTGGAGAGGCAAAATAAAACAAAAGGACACAAGTGAATACATTACCTTTAAATCCGGTAACTTCCTTTGATTTGAGCTCAAAGGATTCCTTGGAAAGGATTATTCCCAAAGTGAGGCTTCAAAGAGTTATAGAGGGATGTGGAGAGATTAAATGGGCAGGGGTTGGCCGAGAAAAAGGCTTTGGAAGTGTGGGTAAAGAGGTAGAGGTGGGGGAATTTTATAAGAGGAGAGGAGGGGCACTCTTGTATAGTTACAAAATGTTACTTTATTTTCAAAAGCGTTTCGGATTTTAAAGGTCCCACATTGATGTATTTTAATGATAAGGTGATAAGGGTTCTAAATAAACTCGTCCAATAGGTTTTGGACATGTTTAGGTCTTAGATATTACCTTATCTTTCCATTTTATTTAAATCGTTAAATAATGAGGTCATCGATGCATCATCATGATGTCATAAATAATTTAATTTATTTAATGTCTAAAAATTATAAAAAAACTACTATGGTGTAGGAAAGTTTTTTATCTTTAAAATGACTATTTATAGTGGAAAATATGACTTTTATAACCCCATGTAAAAATTGTTTTAGTAAAACATCTCATGTGTGTGTCATTTTTACTTTAACATTAAATAAAAAGGTATTTATGTCATTTTCCAACCAAAGTGGCTCCATGGGGTCCCCATGTTGACCCATGGATTGTCTTGGTAGGCCATGACACATCCAATGAGGGTAGAACATGTGTCTATGTAACACCCCAAGATTTCATAGTGTGTTATTTCTTCAAAATAATTCAATAACTTGCACTACACGCAACATAGAGTTCAATCACACCATGACTTACCAAAAAAAAGCCATTCAAAAGAGGTTATGAATAGTATTAACGAAATTTTAAACTTTATATAATCCTTATAATTTTATAATCCATATTATGAGTTTCATAGACATAATGTAAGAACAGATTCATTTTCAGTATTGCACTTTTATCAACTTTTAATAGTGAAACCTTTTTAAATACAATATTTTAAACTTTTTTACTAAATGGGGGACATCAAAAAATTTAAAATGAAACATCCCAAGCTTCCATGGTACGTTTTCCTTTGAATAATACAGTAGCGTGTGTTGTACGCAACTTCGAGTTCTAACACACCACAACCAATCAAACTAGCCATTATGAATAGTAATACCTACCTTTTAATATTTTAGAAATTTTATCTCTCAAAATGGACTTCATTTTTGGATTCGGAGTATTGAATTTATCCTAAGGTGAAATTTTGGTACTTTTCAGATAACTTTCATATTTTGATGAATAGTGAAAATTACTAAATTTTAATTAAATACAACTTTTTTAATAAAAATAATTAATAGTGATAAATTATTAATTTGAGTGGTTTTAAAGTATATTTAGAATATATTTTTACCATTTAATATAATTTTGGTCATTGGACATAATTTTACAATTAAACCGAACATAAACAAGTGTCAATCTTTTGATAGTTATTATCTCTTAAAAACACGCTTTTTGTTTTGACAGCGGGAATTAATTTTAAATTAATTTCTGCCACTTCTGTGTTTTGAATTTAGAAAAATGGATTCCATATTTGGAATCACGATGTTCAAATTGTGTAAATAGGTAACTTTTATTTTTAGACATTTTGAATAATTACTGCGGTAAATATTTTATTTGCCATGGTTAAGGGTAAATCCTGTAAATAAGGGTTAAAATATAATATTATTATAATACTAAATTACCCTAAAACGTGTCCTAGCCTTATTGGTTGATACATGTTCGACCATAGGCATATTTGGGTCGATTTTGGGACCCCATGGTGCCACTTGTAGGTGATAGGGACACTTTATTTTAATTAAGTTAAAATGAATACAAAAATGACACAATCATATATCTTTTAGGAAAATAATTTTTACATAGGGTTATATATGTTGGATTTTAGATTATAAATATTCATTAGAAAGATAAAAAGATTTCATACATAATTATATTTTATTTATAATTTTTAGACATTAAATAATTTAATTTATTTATGACACAATGATGATGAATTAATTAATATAATAGTGAAAAATTAAAATAATTGATATTATAAGTACCCAAATAAATATAATAAGAAACGTTTAATGAATTAAACTAATTTTCTAGGATAATATGATATATTAGGATTGATTTAATTGACTTTGTTCGAAGTAATCAGTCTTTTATGAGTTTCACAAAAATCAACTATTGAATAGTGTCAAAATTGACATAAAAGAGTTCTTAAAACAAATATTATATTATTAATTGATATTAAATTCCTAAAAATCTAAGGTTTGGACAAGAGACTTATATCATGATAATTTCATCATTAACGGACCACTTGGGGGTCTCTTGGATGTATATAGTAAGTTTATTAACCATATTATATAAAAATACAAAGAGACATTGTTAAAGTGAAACTAATTAACTTAGAGTTAATACTTAAAGATAAGGTTAATATAAGTACCCAAACCTGTCTAAATTCTATTGGTTGAGTTTTTTTCAACACCTCCCCACCTTAACATTTAAATAATAAACTTTGGATCCATTAGAAACCGAATATGAATTTATTAAAAACTAATATTTCTAACTTTTCCAAAGGTGCCCCTCACCCCTCTTATAAAAGGGCACTCATCCTTCTCATTTATTCACACCTTCAAAACCTTTTGGTTCGGAAAAACTCTACACAAATACTCTACCAACTTCCCTAACTACAACCTAGAGGCCTTATTTTGATCAGAAAGCCAACCTAAGGATCCCTTTTTATCTAATCAAAAGGAAGAACCCGAAGAAGAGGTAATGATTTCACCACCCTTTTCCAAGTTCCTCTCTTCTTCCACTTCTTCTTCCTTTGTTATTACCATTATAAAATAATAACTCCAGTATCATATATATACTGTGATGTTATTATAAATATGGTACAACCATATTCTATAAGGACCCGCACTTATTTCATACATAATCTTGAATTTATTCAAGAAAATACTTCATTATATGTTGAGGATCTTTTAAAGTTTAGAGATTTAGGGAATTAAGACAAAACATTCATAACATTACACATTGTTGCATAGTGGATACCATAAAATCGGTTTCCATTTTCCTCAGAATATAAAACATTAAAACACAAAACAAGACTCCTTGACATTTATTCAACATTTAACATGTCTTCCTTCCTTGTATTACTCATCCATTAACCTGTGAAAAATCATTTAAAAACTTGGGATGAGCACAAAAGCTCAGTAAGGTATGAAAAAGAAGGAAAAATCACATTAGTCCATGAATACGAATGACGTATGAAAACATTTTCAAAAGATATGCTTTCCACCCATAAAATCTTACTTTGTGTAACATGAGATTTAAACAAGATCAACACAAACATAATTATAATCATAGAGGTATATTTGGGAATTACTTACATAATCTTGTAACCATCTTGGCTACCTTAAAATTTGTAACCCTCACGGCTACCTTACTTTGTGTAACCATCACAATTACACTTGGAGTAACCATACGGCCGACCTCCAACTTACTCATACCCAATGCATTGGAGGGAAATATAGGTCCCACCCTTCATCATAAACAATTCCCAATAACCAAAACATAATCATACAACATAAACAATAGCATAAAAACATTGCCTTTGAATCTTATAAAACAGAATTTTAAAAGAGGATTTTAGAAGAAAAGACCCTTATAAACATCATATACTTGAAGTGAGGCTTAATATAGTGGATTTAATATGTATATACTCTATAAATACACATAATGAAACATAATATAAACAAAACCCATCACACAAACAATTTAAATAGCACATAAATTATAAAGTAGAATGTTAACCCAAAGAATGGAAATCGGGTTAAGAATTCCCTTACCTTGGGCTTGTCTTACTTCAAAATTGTTTAAACCTCCTGTATAATGGTTAAAAGAGTGTTATTAGTATTTTACAGAAACATGTTCATGTTTATAAAATCTTATATGGTCATTTCATAACCTCATTTCACCCCTTATTTGTTAGTATTTTGTTCCTTGCATTATTTTGGGTGAGTTCTTTTGTAATTTTCACGATCGGTTCAGGATGAATCGTTCTTGTTGATTGGAAGTGAAACTCCAGAATTGGAAAGGAGTAGTATTTACATATTTACAGTACCATAAATTTTACCATTTAACACTTTGATTCTTTATATGATGATGATTAATAAGTTAAAACATTAATTATGTTCGTTTAGATAATTTAAGTGGTTCTTTGATAATTACAATTTCATTTAGTCTTATAAGATTGAATCATGAGTAAAAAATAATTCCAGAACCTTATATGATTCATAAAACATATATTATAACCTGGTTCAACCATATAAATGGTTTAATGACCAGACTTGAAAGAATTAATGGAGATTGAAAATACATCGTCCACGATATCGGTAATTCGACACAAATGGACAATGTTTTTTTGATTCTTTAAATAAGTGAGAGATGAGAGGAATAATGATTTGTAATTTTCCATAAACATGAAAACATCCAGAATATACATGATTCTGGAGATTTCATGCCTCTTGGATAAGAGGGGGTGAAGAACGAAGAGAAAGGAATCTTGAAATGAAGAAAACATGAGAAATTTCTTACAATAATTTGGCAGCCTAACAGCGTCTCTTAAAATTTCATAAAAATAAGATTGATGAGAGGAATGGAATATCTCATCATTCATAAAAAATTTGGACAGTAAGGGGAAATATTAAATGAAATATCCCAACAAAAGGAAAAGGGAAAGGAAGAGAATAACATAAAATGGAAGGAAAGAATGAAAATGAAAGAGGATGTTTACCTCTTGATCTCTTCTCCTTGAGATCCTTCTTAAGGGCTTTGAATTTGGTCTTTTGGTGAGACCAGCAGCTATATGACGTGGGGAAGAAGATTGGGGAGGGAATTTGGCAGAAATCAGACAATGCTCAAGGCTTGAGAGGTGTGGGAGGAAGAGGGGAGTGAGGGTGATATTTATAGTGGAGGAGGGGAGGTTTTTTGGATTATTTTAATCATTATTATAATATTTTTATCAAGACTATGAATAAACTCAAATAAAGTGGCCCTAAATAGTGATAATATCATGTGATTTCGAAGAAAGTGTCCTTTCATCACTTATGATGTCATAAATAGTGCATTTTTACTGATAAATTGATTATACGGTATTTCACCGTATTTCACTATTCACCGAAAATTCAAGAGTTTCAGAAAAATACCAAAAATTTACCCCAACCATTTTTCGATGTGTAGAATTCAAAAATGAACTCCATTTTTCAAAAATAATTTTCTAAATATTATTAATTTAATTTTTAAATAAGGTCACAGTTAATTCGAAAAATAACAATATTGAAGTGCAATTAGTTTTATGTGACTTTGGAAAATTAATTATGATCCCATTATCCTATTGCCATGGAAAAATAAAATAATATTATTATTTACTATTCATGAGGTCATATTACTATTCATATTACTATTCATAAGGGCATGTTACTATTCACCAAAAAACAAGTTTATTTCATCAGACTCTAAATAACATACTGAACCCAATTGTAGATGACAGTTTCTTGAAATTCAAATCATAGAAGAAATAAAATTATGTTTAAAGGATACTTATAAATATATACCTTAAACAGAATTTCAAGTATTTTCAATTTATTTTTAGAAAACCTTGGGATGTTACATTATCCCCACCTTCTTGAAATTGCGTCCTCGCAATTTTATTTACTTATTAAACAACTGAGGGTACCTTGATCAAGGTGTCCACTCGGTTTCATCGTCATCTTGTTCACGTAGGTAGAAGTCCCATGAATTACAACAATGATTTAGAGATCCTTCAAAATCATTTGCTTCCTCCATCCAAATACACCTCGTACAACATGGGTCATATGGGTGTTCACAGAAAAACAGTTTTGGAAAATAATCATGTATGACACATAATTCCAAAACATCTGATAAAACATGATTTCTATAAAATAGTCAGACCAAAATTGAGTTGAAACTTTCTATTATTGGTCCTTTTAAAATACCATAAGTATGTGATGTGAGCCTATAGTTTAAAATCAAATATAAATAGGTTGCACAAGGGTCTCCTTCCTCAGCACCATTTTTAAAATCATAATATGCTTCAAATTCTTGTGATAAGGTAAAATATTTGAAAATACCTTGATAATATTTACCTTTCTTGAAATTAAGTGAATATTGTGAAAATAGTATTTGTCTAAAAACAACCCATGATCCACGATGATAACTAGGTATAGAGGAGGTGTTTGATATCTCAAAAAACTTCTTTCAAGTGAGTTGTATGCCAGAAAAAGTTTCACAATCATCCGAAGATGACTTTGCAATAATTATTGCAAGCATGTCATCAGGAAGAGATAGGAATGTCGTTTGAGATCCTTATCCTTCCATTTGTAACCAACATTACTTTACCTGAAAAAAATTTTATAAAACAAGGATTTAACTGAAATAATAGATATAGGGACTAATCACGTGTCTCACAAGAACTCCTAATCCCTAAAGTTGTCTAAACCGACCTCTGATACCAACTATAAGGACCCGAACTTATTTCATACATAATCTTGAATTTATTCAAGAAAATACTTCATTATATATTGAGGATATTTTAATGTTTAGAGCTTTAGGGAATTAAGACAAAACATTCATAACATTACACGTTGTTACATAGTGGATACCATAAAATCAGTTTCCATTTTCCTCAGAATATAAAACATTAAAACACAAAACAAGACTCCTTGACATTTCTTCAACATTTAACATGTCTTCCTTCCTTTTATTACTCATCCATTAACCTGTGAAAAATCATTTAAAAACTTGGGATGAGCACAAAAGCTCAGTAAGGTATGAAAAAGAAGGAAAAATCACATTAGTCCATGAATACGCATGACGTATGAAAACATTTTCAAAAGACATGCTTTCCACCCATAAAATCTTACTTTGTGTAACATGAGATTTAAACAAGATCAACACAAACATAACTATAATCATAGAGGTATATTTGGGCATTACTTACATAATCTTGTAACCATCATGGCTACCTTAAAATTTGTAACCCTCACGGCTACCATACTTTGTGTAACCATCACAATTACACTTGGAGTAACCATACGACCGACCTACAACTTACTCATACCCAATGCATTGGAGAGAAATATAGGTCCAACCCTTCATCATAAAAAATTCCCAATAACCAAAACATAAACATACAACATAAACAATAGCAGAAAAACATTGCCTTTGAATCTTATAAAACAGAATTTTAAAAGAGGATTTTAAAAGAAAAGACCCTTATAAACATCATATACTTGAAGTGAGGCTTAATATAGTGGATGTAATATGTATATACTCTATAAATACACATAATGAAACATAATATAAACAAAACCCATCACAAAAACAATTTAAATAGCACATAAATTATAAAGTAGAATGTTAACCCAAAGAATGGAAATCGGGTTAAGAATTCCCTTACCTTGGGCTTGTCTTACTTCAAAATTGTTTAAACCTCCTGTATAATGGTTAAAAGAGTGTTATTAGTATTTTACAGAAACATGTTCATGTTTATAACATCTTATATGATGATTTGATAACCTCATTTCACCCCTTATTTGTTAGTATTTTGTTCCTTGCATTATTTTGGGTGAGTTCTTTTGTGATTTTCACGATCGGTTCAGGATGAATCGTTCTTGTTGATTGGAAGTGAAACTCCAGAATTGGAAAGGAGTAGTATTTACATATTTACAGTACCATAAATTTTACCATTTAACACTTTGATGCTTTATATGATGATGATTAATAAGTTAAAACATTAATTATGTTCGTTTAGATAATTTAAGTGGTTCTTTGATAATTACAATTTCATTTAGTCTTATAAGTTTGAATCATGAGTACAAAATAATTCCAGAACCTTATATGATTCATAAAACATATATTATAACCTGGTTCAACCATATAAATGGTTTCATGACCAGACTTGAAAGAATTAATGGAGATTGAAAATACATCGTCCACGATATCGGTAATTCGACACAAATGGACAATGTTTTTTTGATTCTTTAAATAAGTGAGAGATGAGAAGAATAATGATATGTAATTTTCCATAAACATGAAAACATCCAGAATATACATGATTCTGGAGATTTCATGCCTCTTGGATAAGAGGGGGTTAAGAACGAAGAGAAAGGAATCTTGAAATGAAGAAAACACGAGAAATTTCTTACAAACATTCGGCAGCCTAACGACGTCTCTTAAAATTTCATAAAAATAAGATTGATGAGAGGAATGGAATATCTCATCATTCATACAAAATTTGGACAGTAAGGGGAAATATTAAATGAAATATCCCAACAAAAGGCAAAGGGAAAGGAAGAGGATAACATAAAATGGAAGGAAAGAATGAAAATGAAAGAGGATGTTTACCTCTTGATCTCTTCTCCTTGAGATCCTTCTTAAGGGCTTTGAATTTGGTCTTTTGGTGATACCAGAAGCTCTAGGACGTGGGGAAGAATATTGGGGAGGGAATTTGGCAGAAATTAGACAATGCTCAAGGCTTGAGTGGTGTGGGAGGAAGAGGGGAGTGAGGGTGATATTTATAGTGGAGGAGGGGAGGTTTTTTGGATTATTTTAATCATTATTATAATATTTTTATCAAGACTATGAATAAACTCAAATAAAGTGGCCCTAAATAGTTATAATATCATGTGATTTCTAAGAAAGTGGCCTTGCATCACTTATGATGTCATAAATAGTTCATTTTTACTGATAAATTGATTATACGGTATTTTACCGTATTTCACTATTCACCAAAAATTCAAGAGTTTCAGAAAAATACCAAAAATTTACCCCAACCATTTTTTGATGTTTAGAATTCAAAAATGAACTCCATTTTTCAAAAATAATTTTCTAAATATTATTAATTTAATTTTTAAATATGTTTACAGTTAATTCGAAAAATAACAATATTGAAGTGCAATTAGTTTTATGTGACTTTGGAAAATTAATTATGATCCCATTATCCTATTGCCATGGAAAAATAAAATAATAATATTATTTACTATTCATGAGGTCATATTACTATTCATATTACTATTCATAAGGGCATGTTACTATTCACCAAAAAACAAGTTTGTTTCATCAGACTCTAAATAACATACTGAACCCAATTGTAGATGACAGTTTCTTGAAATTCAAATCATAGAAGAAATAAAATTATGTTTAAAGGATACATATAAATATATACGTTAAACAAAATTTCAAGCATTTTCAATTTATTTTTAGAAAACCTTGGGATGTTACATTATCCCCACCTTCTTGAAATTGCGTCCTCACAATTTTATTTACTTATTAAACAACTGAGGGTACCTTGATCAAGGTGTCCACTCGGTTTCATCGTCATCTTGTTCACGTAGGTAGAAGTCCCATGCATTACAAAAATGATTTAGAGATCCTTCAAAATCATTTTCTTCCTCCATCCAAATACACCTCGTACAACATGGGTCATATGGGTGTTCACATAAAAACAGTTTTGGAAAATAATCATGTATGACATATAATTCCAAAACATCTGATAAAACATGATTTCTATAAAATAGTCGGACCGAAATTGAGTTGAAACTTTCTATTATTGGTCCTTTTAAAATACCATAAGTATGTGATATGAGAATATAGTTTAAAAGAAAATATAAATAGGTTGCACAAGGGTCTCCTTCCTCAGCACCATTTTTAAAATCATAATATGCTTCAAATTCTTGTGATAAGGTAAAATATTTGAAAATACCTTGATAATATTTACCTTTCTTGAAATTATGTGAATATTGTGAAAATAGTATTTGTCTAAAAACAACCCATGATCCATGATGATAACGAGGTATAGAGGAGGTGTTTGATATCTCAAAAAAATGCTTGCAAGTGAGTTGTATGCTAGAAAAAGTTTCACAATCATCCGAAGATGACTTTGCAATAATTATTGCAAGCATGTCATCAGGAAGAGATAGGAATGTCGTTTGAGATCCTTCTCCTTCAATTTGTAACCAACTTTACTTTACCTGAAAAAAAAGTTATAAAACAAGGATTTAACTGAAATAATAGATATAGGGACTAATCACGTGTCTCACAAGAACTCATAATCCCTAAAGTTGTCTAAACCGACCTCTGATACCAACTATAAGGACCCGCACTTATTTCATATATAATCTTGAATTTATTCAAGAAAATACTTCATTATATATTGAGTATCTTTTAAAGGTTAGAGATTTAGGGAATTAAGACAAAACATTCATACCATTACACATTGTTACATAGTGGATACCATAAAATCAGTTTCCATTTTCCTCAGAATATAAAACATTAAAACACAAAACAAGACTCCTTGACATTTCTTCAACATTTAACATGTCTTACTTCCTTGTATTACTCATTCATTAACCTGTGAAAAATCATTTAAAAACTTGGGATGAGCACAAAATCTCAGTAAGGTATGAAAAAGAAGGAAAAATCACATTAGTCCATGAATACGCATGACGTATGAAAACATTTTCAAAAGACATGCTTTCCACCCATAAAATCTTACTTTGTGTAACATGAGATTTAAACAAGATCAACACAAACATAATTATAATCATAGAGGTATATTTGGGCATTACTTACATAATCTTGTAACCATCTTAGCTACCTTAAAATTTTTAACCCTCACGGCTACCTTACTTTGTGTAACCATCACAATTACACTTGGAGTAACCATACGGCCGACCTCCAACTTACTCATACCCAATGCATTGGAGAGAAATATAGGTCCCACCCTTCATCATAAACAATTCCCAATAACCAAAACATAATCATAAAACATAAACAATATCATAAAAACATTGCCTTTGAATCTTATAAAACAGAATTTTAAGAGGATTTTAGAAGAAAAGACCCTTATAAACATCATATACTTGAAGTGAGGCTTAATATAGTGGATGTAATATGTATATACTCTATAAATACACATAATGAAACATAATATAAACAAAACCCATCACAAAAACAATTTAAATAGCACATAAATTATAAAGTAGAATGTTAACCCAAAGAATGGAAATCGGGTTAAGAATTCCCTTACCTTGGGCTTGTCTTACTTCAAAATTGTTTAAACCTCGTGTATAATGGTTAAAAGAGTGTTATTAGTATTTTACAGAAACATGTTCATGTTTATAACATCTTATATGGTCATTTCATAACCTCATTTCACCCCTTATTTGTTAGTATTTTGTTCCTTGCATTATTTTGGGTGAGTTCTTTTGTGATTTTCACGATCGGTTCAGGATGAATCGTTCTTGTTGATTGGAAGTGAAACTCCAGAATTGGAAAGGAGTAGTATTTACATATTTACAGTACCATAAATTTTACCATTTAACACTTTGATTCTTTATATGATGATGATTAATAAGTTAAAACATTAATTATGTTTGTTTAGATAATTTAAGTGGTTCTTTGATAATTACAATTTCATTTAGTCTTATAAGTTTGAATCATGAGTACAAAAGAATTCCAGAACCTTATATGATTCATAAAACATATATTATAACCTGGTTCAACCATATAAATGGTTTCATGACCAGACTTGAAAGAATTAATGGAGATTGAAAATACATCGTCCACGATATCGGTAATTCGACACAAATGGACAATGTTTTTCTGATTCTTTAAATAAGTGAGAGATGAGAAGAATAATGATTTGTAATTTTCCATAAACATGAAAACATCCAGAATATACATGATTCTGGAGATTTCATGCCTCTTGGATAAGAGGGGGTGAAGAACGAAGAGAAAGGAATCTTGAAATGAAGAAAACATGAGAAATTTCTTACAAAAATTCGGCAGCCTAACGGCGTCTCTTAAAATTTCATAAAAATAAGATTGATGAGAGGAATGGAATATCTCATCATTCATACAAAATTTGGACAGTAAGGGGAAATATTAAATGAAATATCCCAACAAAAGGATAAGGTAAAGGAAGAGAATAACATAAAATGGAAGGAAAGAATGAAAATGAAAGAGGATGTTTACCTCTTGATCTCTTCTCCTTGAGATCCTTCTTAAGGGCTTTGAATTTGGTCTTTTGGTGAGACCAGCAGCTCTAGGACGTGGGGAAGAAGATTGGGGAGGGAATTTGGCATAAATTAGACAATGCTCAAGGATTGAGAGGTGTGGGAGGAAGAGGGGAGTGAGGGTGATATTTATAGTGGAGGAGGGGAGGTTTTTTGGATTATTTTAATCATTATTATAATATTTTTATCAAGACTATGAATAAACTCAAATCAAGTGGCCCTAAATAGTGATAATATCATGGGATTTCGAATCAAGTGTCCTTGAATCACTTATGATGTCATAAATAGTGCATTTTTACTGATAAATTGATTATACGGTATTTTACCGTATTTCACTATTCACCGAAAATTCAAGAGTTTCAGAAAAATACCAAAAATTTACCCCAACCATTTTTCGATGTGTAGAATTCAAAAATGAACTCCATTTTTCAAAAATAATTTTCTAAATAATATTAATTTAATTTTTAAATAAGGTCACAGTTAATTCGAAAAATAACAATAGTGAAGTGCAATTAGTTTTATGTGACTTTGGAAAATTAATTATGATCCCATTATCCTATTTCCATGGAAAAATAAAATAATATTATTATTTACTATTCATGAGGTCATATTACTATTCATATTACTATTCATATTACTATTTATAAGGGCATGTTACTATTCACCAAAAAACAAGTTTGTTTCATCAAACTCTAAATAACATACTGAACCCAATTGTAGATGACAGTTTCTTGAAATTCAAATCATAGAAGAAATAAAATTATGTTTAATGGATACTTATAAATATATACCTTAAACAGAATTTCAAGCATTTTCAATTTATTTTTAGAAAACCTTGGGATGTTACATTATCCCCACCTTTTTGAAATTGCGTCCTCGCAATTTTATTTACTTATTAAACAACTGAGGGTACCTTGATCAAGGTGTCCACTCTGTGTCATCGTCATCTTGTTCACGTAGGTAGAAGTCCCATGCATTACAACAATGATTTAGAGATCGTTCAAAATCATTTGCTTCCTCCATCCAAATACACATCGTACAACATGGGTCATATGGGTGTTCACAGAAAAACAGTTTTGGAAAATAATCATGTATGACATATAATACCAAAACATCTGATAAAACATGATTTCTATAAAATAATCGGACCGAAATTGAGTTGAAACTTTCTATTATTGGTCCTTTTATAATACCATAAGTATGAGATGTGAGACTATAGTTTAAAAGCAAATATAAATAGGTTGCACAAGGGTCTCCTTCCTCAACACCATTTTTAAAATCATAATATGCTTCAAATTCTTGTGGTAAGGTAAAATATTTGAAAATACCTTGATAATATTTACCTTTCTTGAAATTATGTGAATATTGTGAAAATAGTATTTGTCTAAAAACAACCCATGATCCACGATGATAACGAGGTATAGAGGAGGTGTTTGATATCTCAAAAAACTGCTTTCAAGTGAGTTGTATGCTAGAAAAAGTTTCACAATCATCCGAAGATGACTTTGCAATAATTATTGCAAGAATGTCATCAGGAAGAGATAGGAATGTAATTTTAGATCCTTCTCCTTCCATTTGTAACTAACTTTACTTTACCTGAAAAAAAAGTTATAAAACAAGGATTTAACTGAAATAATAGATATAGGGACTAATCACGTGTCTCACAAGAACTCCTAATCCCTAAAGTTGTCTAAACCGACCTCTGATACCAACTATAAGGACCCGCACTTATTTCATACATAATCTTGAATTTATTCAAGAAAATACTTCATTATATATTGAGGATCTTTTAAAGTTTAGAGCTTTAGGGAATTAAGACAAAACATTCATAACATTACACATTGTTACATAGTGGATACCATAAAATCAGTTTCCATTTTCCTCAGAATATAAAACATTAAAACACAAAACAAGGCTCCTTGACATTTCTTCAACATTTAACATGTCTTCCTTCCTTGTATTACTCATCCATTAACCTGTGAAAAATCATTTAAAAACTTGGGATGAGCACAAAAGCTCAGTAAGGTATGAAAAAGAAGGAAAAATCACATTAGTCCATGAATACGCATGACGTATGAAAACATTTTCAAAAGACATGATTTCCACCCATAAAATCTTACTTTGTGTAACATGAGATTTAAACAAGATCAACACAAACATAATTATAATCATAGAGGTATATTTGGGCATTACTTACATAATCTTGTAACCATCTTGGCTACCTTAAAATTTGTAACCCTCACGGCTACCTTACTTTGTGTAACCATCACAATTACACTTGGAGTAACCATACGGCCGACCTCCAACTTACTCATACCCAATGAATTGGAGAGAAATATAGGTCCCACCCTTCATCATAAACAATTCCCAATAACCAAAACATTATCATACAACATAAACAATAGCATAAAAACATTGCCTTTGAATCTTGTAAAACAGAATTTTAAAAGAGGATTTTAGAAGAAAAGAACCTTATAAACATCATATACTTGAAGTGAGGCTTAATATAGTGGATGTAATATGTATATACTATATAAATACACATAATGAAACATAATATAAACAAAACCCCTCACACAAACAATTTAAATAGCACATAAATTATAAAGTAGAATGTTAACCCAAAGAATGGAAATCGGGTTATGAATTCCCTTACCTTGGGCTTGTCTTACTTAAAAATTGTTTAAACCTCCTGTATAATGGTTAAAAGAGTGTTATTAGTATTTTACAGAAACATGTTCATGTTTATAACATCTTATATGGTCATTTCATAACCTCATTTCACCACTTATTTGTTAGTATTTTGTTCCTTGCATTATTTTGGGTGAGTTCTTTTGTGATTTTCACGATCGGTTCAGGATGAATCGTTCTTGTTGATTGGAAGTGAAGCTCCAGAATTGGAAAGGAGTAGTATTTACATATTTACAGTACCATAAATTTTACCATTTAACACTTTGATGCTTTATATGATGATGATTAATAAGTTAAAACATTAATTATGTTCGTTTAGATAATTTAAGTGGTTCTTTGATAATTACAATTTCATTTAGTCTTATAAGTTTGAATCATGAGTACAAAAGAATTCCAGAACCTTATATGATTCATAAAACATATATTATAACCTGGTTCAACCATATAAATGGTTTCATGTCCAGACTTGAAATAATTAATGGAGATTGAAAATACATCGTCCACGATATCGGTAATTCGACACAAATGGACAATGTTTTTTTGAT
This sequence comes from Viscum album, assembly GCA_963277665.1. Classification (NCBI taxonomy): domain Eukaryota; kingdom Viridiplantae; phylum Streptophyta; class Magnoliopsida; order Santalales; family Viscaceae; genus Viscum; species Viscum album. The sequence goes on along the minus strand of OY728138.1, from coordinate 957,928,436 downwards.
TCTTTAAATAAGTGAGAGATGAGAGGAATAATGATTTGTAATTTTCCATAAACATGACAACATCCAGAATATACAAGATTCTGGAGATTTCATGCCTCTTGGATAAGAGGGGGTGAAGAACGAAGAGAAAGGAATCTTGAAATGAAGAAAACATGAGAAATTTCTTACAAAAATTCGGCAGCCTAACGGCGTCTCTTAAAATTTCATAAAAATAAGATTGATGAGAGGAATGGAATATCTCATCATTCATACAAAATTAGGACAGTAAGGGGAAATATTAAATGAAATATCCCAACAAAAGGCAAAGGGAAAGGAAGAGAATAACAAAAAATGGAAGGAAAGAATGAAAATGAAAGAGGATGTTTACCTCTTGATCTCTTCTCCATGAGATCCTTCTTAAGGGCTTTGAATTTGGTCTTTTGGTGAGACCCGAAGCTCTAGGACGTGGGGAATAAGATTGGGGAGGGAATTTGGCAGAAATTAGACAATGCTCAAGGATTGAGAGGTGTGGGAGGAAGAGGGGAGTGAGGGTGATATTTATAGTGGAGGAGGGGAGGTTTTTTGGATTATTTTAATCATTATTATAATATTTTTATCAAGACTATGAATAAACTCAAATCAAGTGGCCCTAAATAGTGATAATATCATGTGATTTCGAAGTAAGTGGCCTTGCATCACTTATAATGTCATAAATAGTGCATTTTTACTGATAAATTGATTATACGTTATTTTACCGTATTTCACTATTCACTAAAAATTCAAGAGTTTCAGAAAAATACCAAAAATTTACCCCAACCATTTTTGGATGTGTAGAATTCAAAAATGAACTCCATTTTTCAAAAATAATTTTCTATATATTATTAATTTAATTTTTAAATAAGGTCACAGTTAATTCGAAAAATAACAATATTGAAGTGCAATTAGTTTTATGTGACTTTGGAAAATTAATTATGATCCCATTATCCTATTGCCATGGAAAAATTAAATAATATTATTATTTACTATTCATGAGGTCATATTACTATTCATATTACTATTCATAAGGGCATGTTACTATTCACCAAAAAACAAGTTTGTTTCATCAGACTCTAAATAACATACTGAACCCAATTGTAGATGACAGTTTCTTGAAATTCAAATCATAGAAGAAATAAAATTATTTTTAAAGGATACTTATAAATATATACCTTAAACAAAATTTCAAGAATTTTCAATTTATTTTTAGAAAACCTTGGGATGTTACATATTCAGTATTCTATCCACCCTTTGGATAACATGTCACCATACGTGCGTACGTACGGCTTACCGTCTCCACGTCATGGTGTAATTGTTATTCAATATATTATTATTTGGATGGGTATAATAATGATATGTAACTCATGTAAATAATAAATATAAAATGTTAATGATTCTGTATATATGATATAACAACCATTTATATATTATTTCAAAAGAATGATATTGTCGCTCGTGCGTACGTACGGACTACTGTCTCCACGAACGCGATGAGATTCATTCTCCATCGTATCCATTAAAGTATAATTATCATTTGATGATTTAAAAATGATGTTTAAGGACTTGATATCATTATAGATATGAATAATATAAAACCTATCTATTACAAACATGGATTACGTAACAAAACATATAAAAGAAAACAAGTAAGTTAACACCCGAAACAACGATAATACTAAGATATTATTATCAAATCAATATTAAAAGATCATATATGATATCATATTAATGTATATGATTCTTGTATAATTTAATAACAATTATTTCACCATTATACAGGAGGTTAACCTACCCCAACCAAGGAAAAGTACAAGGTAAGGGGTTTTCATCTCACTCCTTATTCTCGTGAGATTCATGCCATATTGCCTCCATCACCTTTTGTGTGGTGTATGTACTGCCCATAATTATATTCTTTGTGTAATACACTCTAATTTATGTGTATTTACATATTCATTGTATGATACCTCTTTCATGGGTTTTATGTTTCATAAGTTACCAAATTGGTAAGGGTTATTTCGCAATCTCTTCATTATCCGAGGTTGTTTATACGTAATAATCTAATGGGATCTCTTTATCATCCACACCCATGTTTCTTAAAAATGAATTTCAAAACATTTTACTATTTACTAGAATATGGGTTAAAGTCATTTATACCCTTGTTTGACTTTTTATAAAGGAATCTTTTTGTCGTTTTCCAAACAAAGTGCTTTTTAACCTTTTCGGCAAAATTAAGGTAATAATTTTTTTTAACTTATACGGCGGGTGTGGCTATTTTCCGCCGTTATAAAATCGTCGAAGCTTCCCTTACAAGATAATAAGAATATTTTCAAAAAAAATGTTTTATTTCATAAATATAAGACTCTTAAATGATTTCAAAATAGAAGGGGATATTTTTCTAAAATAGTCTTAATTTCATCTATGTCAACATCCTTTGATGAATTTTAAGCTTATTTGAAGTTGATTTATTATGATACAAAACATCCATATTTTATTGAAGGTTTTGTGATATTTTTGACTTTGGATAAGTTATTCTTATGTAACTCATGGTTTTTTTAGAGTATTGACATTTCATAAGTTATTTGTAATCTGAATGTTTATGTTATATTTCAACCTTTCATTCAGATGAATATGTTAGACAAGTATGTTCCGGGTTGGGGACTGATAAAAGTAAGCCCTCCGGTTTGGTCTCCGGTTTTTAGAGGAACTCCGGTTCGGTCTACGGTTATTAGAGGAACTCCGGGTTGGTGTCCGGTTATTAGAGGCACTTCGGGTTGGTGTCCGGTTATTAGAGGCACTCTGGGTTGGGTTCTGGTTACAGTTAGCCCCTAGGTCTTGGGACGAGGCCTTGATAAAGAAATTAAAGTTCAGTATTATGCATTCCGACATTATGAACGTGGTTATTGGTATTTCATGTGATTATTCGATTATTAGAATATCCATGTGAATAAGTAAATGGAATTATTTCATTTTACTTTTGCTATACTATGTTGAAGTTCATGTTTAAAAGGATTTTGTTTTAGTAATGCATTTCCTTAAATGTTTATTCTTATTTTTGAATGTTATGCTATATTGTTATCCTTACTGGGCATTTGAGCTCACCCCTTTTCTATGTTTTATTTTTCCCAGTATGTGAAGAAGTAAGTTATGAATGACCTGCAGGGATATTATGAGGGGATAATAGTGTGGACTATGGAGACATTATGTTTTCGTAGTAGTTTTTCACTTTATGATGTAATGTAAAAATTATGAATATATCTAGTGTTTCCAAGGCTACTAAACCAATCGGTCTTTCAAGATTTGATCTTTCTGGTGATCATGCCAATGTTATGTAATAATGAACCGACTCTGGGAAACTAGGGTCGGGGCGTTACAGTTGGTATCAGAGGAAGTTTAGTACAAACCTTGGAAGCTAGATTTAGATAAACTCTGATTAGAGAACATAGATTTAAAATGAATTTTGAGGATTAGTATAGAAGAACTTCCTAGAATTTTGGTATTGTAGAGATTTTGTGAGTTTTCCGAGTAATACATCCCTGTCTGGATACGAGCAGGTAGAGGCGACTCTGGCACAGATGTACCTAGGGGTAAAACCCGAAAACACCGCTTTGAGCTAGACTCGAACGGGAACTGGTGCACGACAACGGGCCTTGCTGTACTCTTGGTTATGACACTCCCGGGGGATATGCTTAGGATAACTCTCATTTTTTTTACAAATAATTATGAAGGGTTTATGAGTATATAATTCCTCAAAGGAGACATTTTTATGATTATGGATTATATTCATAAACTATTTAATTTATGTTATGTGTTTTACAAGTTTGGGATTAGGTATTGTTATTCATAAACTAATCTAATGTATGCCATTGTTTAGAAATGGCACCCAGTAGAAGGAATGAGAACTCTAGCAATGCACATGATACAAAGAGAAAGAAGGATCATATATTTTATGGTCTTAAGCCAGAATTTACAAGAGAAATAGTCTCGCATGTATTATCATCATATGAAGAAATAATATCATGTGTTGATAAGACAAGTAAAGAGTTTACTGAGACCTATGGCTTTGAAGGGAAGCAAGAGAAGAAAAGGATGGAAGAGGGAAAGATGGATAAAGGGAAGAGGGAAAAGAAGAATTTTCCCATATGTGATAACTGTGGAAAGAAACGCCCTAGAACTTGCCTGAATGGAATGGGAGTTTGTTATAAGTGTGGAGGAAAAGGGCACAAAGTACGTGACTGCAAGGGTAAGAAAATGGTTTCAAATGTACAATACTTCATTTGCAAGGAGTTTGGACACTACGCGAACCTATGTCCCAGTCATCAGACTATGCCGCAAATGATGCTATTGGATAATAATCAAGTTATGATACTACCAAAGATGAAGAGGAATGATTAGAGTTCTTATGTTGATTATGTCAATTGAGTGTTGTATCAACAATGTACTTGTTATAATAATTATGGAGTATATAAGGATTGTACTACAGTACTATTTCATTAAGGACTTGAGATTGTGTGGAACAAAGAAAAGTGACTCAATAGCAGGATAAATTTTTGGAAAATATATGGTTGAGAGAATGATAAACCATAATATAGTTCTGATACCGAGGTAGTGATTTTGGAATAATACATGATTGTTTTGGATAAATTATATTGGATATTCTTGACTACCTTGGAACTGATTAATGATTTGTATATTCCATCATTGTTGGGGTTTAAAACATTTTTGGATTGATGAAGTATATCCAGAATTCTATATGGAATAAGAGAGCATGAATGTAATCAATAAGGAATATGGTAATTCAGGATGTTTCAATGTATTAAAAGAATACATGATGACGGTATTCATATGCTATTACGGGGTAAAAAGGATCTACATTATTTTTACCTTCCTTATAAATGTTGGACTGTGAGTTTGGACAGAAGTATTTTGGATAGTTCTAGTTTGGATTATTTTGGATTGCCATTAAAGGGCAACCCGGAGGTCGGGCGGCAACCCGTCACGTCCGGCAAGGCTGTGAGACTTGAACCCGCAACCGAAGGGCGACAAGGGTGTATCACCAACCACTGGCCCACGAGATGTCCTGGATTAAATAATGTAGTTTTTTTTAAAAGATCAGGTAGATGAATTATAAATTCATTTATTTTTGAACCCTGTACAAATAGTATAAATAGAAATTTTTTTACGTTCTATTATCTTTTAGAGTGAAAGATAAGTTTGTGGTAGAAATTTATTAATGGATAAAACTAAAATTATAAAGTAAGTATATCTCCTTATGATCTTATCCAATCTCATAAATAAATTCCTCAACATTAATAAAAGGAACTTAGAACAAAAATGTTGTCCTAGATGGTACCTTAAATCATCACTAATTTATGGCTTTGGGATTGTTGGCCTTTTCATAACCATGTTCTCTACCACTCTCCATCAGATAATTGATGGTTAGATTTCTCTTCCATATCCTTATTTTCCTACATGGAACCCTAGTATGTGTTATTTTCGGTAATCTTCATACTTTCCACTCTTTATTTTAAATAGAGGCCCCATTAATTCATTTTTCGATGTGGGATTTCAACTAAGATATTTTGAAACGTCAAAAATGTGTTATCCCAATACCCTATGTTTTGTTGAACCGATGGTATTTGAAATCATCATAGATTGATGAGTTTAAGGACCTAAATTTTATACTTTTTTGTGATTGATGACCTCAATCACTACCTATAAATATTTAAGTTTTTCCTCAAATTATATGTCTCTAATTGCCACAAATGTTCTCCTAATCGAGATCATAATTTGGTGGTGACCCTTTCATTTCTATTTTCCTCATATTAAGACTAAATTTTATTAACCCAATTTCCGATGTGGGTTTTCCCACAAATATATTTTCTATTTTCAACCTTTTATTTTCTAAGAACAATTTCAAATTTCGAGGACGCAATTTATTGAAAGAGGGGAGAATGTAACACCCCACGATTTCATAGTGTGTTATTTCTTCAAAATAATTCAATAACTTGGACTACACGCAACACCGAGTTCAATCACACCATGACTTACCAAAAAAAATCCATTAAAAAGAGGTTATTAGTAGTATTAACTAAATTTTAAACTGTATATAATCCTTATAATTTTAGAATCCATATTATGAGTTTCTTAGACATAATGTAAGAACAGATTCATTTTCAGTATTGCACTTTTATCAACTTTTAATAGTGAAACCTTTTTAAATACAATATTTTAAACTTTTTGACTAAATGGGGGACATAAAAAAATTTAAAATGCAACATCCCAAGCTTCCACGGTACATTTTCTTTTGAATAATACAGTAGCGTGTGTTGTACGCAACTTCGAGTTCTAACACACCACAACCAATCAAACTAGCCATTATGAATAGTAATACCTACCTTTTAAAATTTTAGAAATTTTCTCTCTCAAAATGGACTTCATTTTTGGATTCGGAGTATCAAATTTAGCCTAAGGTGAAATTTTGGTACTTTTCGGATAACTTACATATTTTGATGAATAGTGAAAATTACTAAATTTTAATTAAAAACAACTTTTTTAATCAAAATAATTAATAGTGATAAATTATGAATTTGAGTGGTTTTAAAGTATATTTAGAATATATTTTTACTATTTAATATAATGTTGGTCATTGGACATAATTTTACAATCAAACCGAACAGAAACAAGTGTCAATCTTTTTATAGTTATTATCTCTTAAAAACACGCTTTTTGTTTTGACAACGGGAATTAATTTTAAATTAATTTCTGCCACTTCTGTGTTTTGAATTAAGAAAAATGGATTCCATATTTGGAATCAGGATGTTCAAATTGTGTAAATAGGTAACTTTTATTTTTAGACATTTTGAATAATTACTGCGGTAAATATTTTATTTACCATGGTTAAGGGTAAATCCGGTAAATAAGGGTTAAAAAATAATATTATAATAATACTAAATTACCCTAAAACGTGTCCTAGCCTTATTTGTTGATACATTTTCGACCATAGTCATATTTGGGTCGATTTTGGGACCCCATGGTGTCACTTTTAGGTGATAGGGACTCTTTATTTTAATTAAGTTAAAATGAATACAAAAATGACACAAGCATATATCTTTTAGGAGAACAATTTTTACATAGGGTTATATATGTTGGATTTTAGATTATAAATATTAATTAGAAAGCTAAACATATTTCCTACATAATTATATTTTATTTATAATTTTTAGACATTAAAGAAGTTAATTTATTTATGACACAATGATGATGAATTAATTACTATAATAGTGAAAAATTAAAATAATTGATATTATAAATACCCAGATAAATATAATATGAAACTTTTAATGAATTAAACTAATTTTCTAGGATAATATTATATATTAGGATTGATTTAATTGACTTTTTTCGAAGTAATCAATCTTTTATGATTTTCAAAAAAATCAACTATTGAATAGTGTCAAAATTGACATAAAAGAGTTCTTAAAACAAATATTATATTATTAATTGATATTAAATTCCTAAAAATCTAAGGTTCGGCCAAGAGACTTATATCATGATAGGATAATAATTAATGGACCACTTGGGTGTCTCTTGGATGTATATAGTATGTTTATTAACCATATTATATAAAAATACAAAGAGACATTGTAAAAGTGAAACTAATTAACTTAGAGTTAATACTTAAAGATAAGGTTAATATAAGTACCCAAACCTGTCTAAATTCTATTGGTTGAGTTTTTTTCGACCAATCCCCACCTTAAAATTTAAATAATCAACTTAGGATCCATTAGAAACCGAATATGAATTTATTAAAAACTAATATTTCTAGCTTTTCCAAAGGTGCCCCACACCCCTCTTATAAAAGGGCACTCCTCCTTATCATTTATTCACACCTTCAAAACCTTTTGGTTCGGAAAAACTCTGCCCAAATACTCTCCCAACTTCTCTCACTACAACCTAGAGGCCTTAGTTTGATCATAAATCCAACCTAAGGCGCCCTTTTGATCTAATCAAAAGGAAGAACCTGAAGAAGAGGTAATGATTTCACCACCCTTTTCCAAGTTCCTTTCTTCTTCCACTTCTTCTTCCTCTGTTATTACCATTCTAAAATAATAACTCCAGTATCATATATATACTGTGATGTTATTATAAATATGGTACAACCATATTCAGTATTCTATCCACCCTTTGAATAACATGTCACCATACGTGCGTACGTACGGCTTACCGTCTCCACGTCGTGGTGTAATTGTTATTCAATATATTATTATTTGGATGGGTATAATAATGATATGTAACTCATGTAAATAATAAATATAACATGTTAATGATTCTGTATATATGATATAACAACCATTTATATATTATTTCAAAAGAATGATATTGTCGCTCGTGCGTACGTACGGACTACCGTCTCCACGAACGCGATGAGATTCATTCTCCATCGTATCCATTCAAGTATAATTATCATTTGATGATTTAAAAATGATGTTTAAGGACTTGATATAATTCTGGATATTAATAATATACAACCTATCCATTACAAACATGGCTTACGTAACAAAACATATAAAAGAAAACAAGTAAGTTAACACCCGAAACAACGATAATACTAAGATATTATTATCAAATCAATATTAAAAGATCATATATGATATCATATTAATGTATATGATTCTTGTATAATTTAGTAACAATTATTTCACCATTATACAGGAGGTTAAACTACCCCAACCAAGGAAAAGTACAAGGTAAGGGGTTTTCATCTCACTCCTTATTCCCGTGAGATTCATGCCATATTGCCACCATCACCTTTTGTGTGGTGTATGTACTGCCCATAATTATATTATTTGTGTAATACACTCTAATTTATGTGTATTTGAATATTCATTATATGATACCTCTTTCATGGGTTGTATGTTTCATAAGTTACCAAATTGGTAAGGGTTATTTCGCAATATCTTCATTATCTGAGGTTGTTTATACGTAATAATCTACTGGGATCTCTTTATCATCCACACCCATGTTTCTTAAAAATGAATTCCAAAACATTTTTACTATTTACTAGAATATGGGTTAAAGTCATTTATACCCTTGTTTGACTTTTTATAAAGGAATATTTTCTTCGTTTTCCAAACAAGGTGCTTTTTAACCTTTTTGTCAAAATTAAGGTAAGAATGTTTTTTTAACTTATACGGCGGGTGTGGCTATTTTCCGCCGTTATAAAATCGTCGAAGCTTCCCTTACAAGATAATAAGAATATTTTCAAAAAAAATGTTTTATCTCATAAATATAAGACTCTTAAATGATTTCAAAATAGAAAGATATATTTTTCTAAAATAGTCTTTATTTCATTTATGTCAACATCCTTTGATGGATTTTAAGCTTATTTGAAGTTGATTTATTATGATACAAAACATCCATATTTTATTGAAGGTTTTGTGATATTTTTGACTGTGGATAAGTTATTCTTATGTCACTCATGGTTTTTGTTTAGAGTATTGACATTTCATAAGTTATTTGTAATCCGAATGTTTATGTTATATTTCAACATTTCATTCAGATGAATGTGTTAGACAAGTATGTTCCGGGTTGGGGACCGGTAAAAGTAAGCCCTCCGGTTTGGTCTCCGGTTATTAGAGGAACTCTGGTTTGGTCTCCGGTTATTAGAGGAACTCCGGGTTGGTGTACGGTTATTAGAGGCACTCCAGGTTGGTGTCCGGTTATTAGAGGCACTCCGGGTTGGGTTCCGGTTACAGTTAGCCCCTAGGTCTTGGGACGAGGCCTTGACAAAGAAATTAAAGTTCAGCATTATGCATTCCGACATTATGAAAGTGGTTATTGATATTTAATGTGATTATTCGATTACTAGAATATCCATGTGAATAAGTAAATGGCATTATTTCATTTTACTTTTTCCATACTATGTTGAAGTTCAAGTTTAAAAGGATTTTGTTTTAGTAATGCATTGCCTTAAATGTTTATGCTTATTTTTGAATGTTCCGCTATATTATTATCCTTACTGGGCATTTGAGCTCACCCCTTTTCTATGTTTTATTTTTCCCAGGATGTGAAAAAGTAAGTTATGAATGACCTGCAGGGATATTATGAGGGGATAATAGTGTGGAATATGGAGACATTATGTTGTCGTAGTAGTTTTTCACTTTATGATGTAATGTAAAACTTATGAATATATCTAGTGTTTCCAAGGCTACTAAACCAATCGGTCTTTCGAGATTTGATCTTTCTTGTGATCATGCCAATGTTATGTAATAATGCACCGACTCTGGGTAACTAGGGTCAGGGCGTTACAGTCTAGGTCATTTCATTTTATTAAAACATTATTCCTACCTTAAATTACACTAATTTCCTCTAATCGCGATTAAAAACTTAATAAGTTACTATTCACCAAAAAATTATTTTAATCCCATTGAAGCACATTTTAATTCTTAATGAAAAAAATGTATGTCGGATTTTTGAAATTCAACACACAATGATGGAAAAATTTCATTTAAATGGAAAATCAGTTTTTATAAGTACCACTTAGTGGTTTCACTATTCATCAAAAATTGAAGTTTTTCAGAAAAATACCAAAACTTCACCCTAAGCTATATTTGATATTCCAAATTCAAAAATGATGTCTATTTTACAAAATTCAAAACATATAAGTTTCATTAATTAAAATAATAATTAATTCCCGCTGTCAAAACAAATAGCATGTTTTTATGAAACAAAATGTATCAAAAGATTGACGCTAGTTTAAGTCCGATTTCAAAGTGAAATTAATTCCAATGAACACTATTGGATTAAATGGTAAAAATATATTCTAATTTCACTTTAAAACCAATTAAAAAGATAATCTAATCATATAAATAAATTATATTAAAAGGAGGTTTTGAATTAAAATACAACATTTTTCACTATTCATTAAAAATTGAACTTCATCGGAAAAATACCAAAAATTTACACAAAGTAAATTTTGATGTCCTGATTCTAAAGAATAATTTTATTTTGTCAAATATAACACATAAAATTTTCAAAAAGTGTATTTAAAAGAGGTTCGCCATCAAAAGGCGGTTAATCAACCTTTTAAAGAATATTAGAATGTTTACGCTTAAAATTGGATTCATTCGCATTTTTAATCCTCTAACATTTATTGTAAAAAGTAAAAATATTTGACAAACATATATAATCCTTTTTTAGTTAGTTCTTTTCATTCTCTCCATTACAATGGCTAGGCGTTAACTACCATTTAAAATAATATTATTTTATTATTAGAGTGCAACGTAAGATTTCAAAGGAACTCGTTGTTGTGTATTGGGTACGCCATCGAGCATAGCCCTCCCTTTAAAGTAATATTAATATTTTTTTCACAAATATGGATAAATATAAAAATGTCATATTCTTTATTTACCTGGGGTGTTACATCCTTCCCCCCTTTTGGGAATTGTGTCCTCGCAATTTTAAAATTGGGCTCGGAAACATCCTTGAAAGTCCCACATCAGAACAAGAGTTGGTAAAACAATCACTTTAAAAGAATGGGAGAGAAGTACAAATGTCACCCGAGTTAACCCATACTAGGATTCCAAGTATGAAAATATGGATATGGAGGAGAAAAAAAAGGGTCATGTTCTGATGGAGAGTGATAGTAAACATGTCTAGGAGAAAGTTAACCACAAGAAAATCACAAACATGTGATGGGTTAAACGGTATTCGATTCCCCAGTAGGAAAAGTTAACAGACAACAATTTTGTTTTAAGTTACTCTTCATTGAGGAATTTATTTTTTGAGCTTAACTAAATCATAATGAAACATACTTACTTTTCACGTACACTTTCAACTTTTACTAGATTCCTTAATCAAACTCATATTTTCTCCAAAAGACGAGATTTTAGGAAGACTTGTTCGCATTAAGAGTACTATAATCAACTTCCTGAGAATCACCTAATCCACAAAAGAGAAATATATACTTTCCATGTCTTTAGACCTTAACCAAAACCAAAACCAAAACCAAAAATGTTAGTACAAGATCAGATAATCCAGAAAAGGATAACCCTTTATAAAAAGAAATTCTATTCTTAATCTCCAAAATTTGTCCAACAAAACCCAAAGTTCAACGAGGACCATTCGATAAACAATTGGTCCATAAAATTCATCAAATTAAACCAAACTAAGATTGAAACCCAAATATTTGAAGGATTTTTCACATAGCCTTCCAAGTTTAATCGTAACATTTATCTCGAAACAACATCAGTTTCTCTTAAAGTCTCGTATTTAAAAGTAATTATCCTAATCACATATCCTCCATGATAGGTTAATAAATTTCCATAGATAACCCAAAATAAACATACTATTGATTCCTAAAATCATCTAACTAAAAAGAATCAGTCAAACTAACCAGGGAATTCACGTAGTCCAGTGGTAGGCGATAAATACCAGTCGCACTTTGGTTGTGGGTTAGATTCCCACAACTTTGTCCGACGCGACGGGTTGTCACACGGTCTGCGTGTTGTTCTTTTTCCAAAACTACATAATTCTTAAAACATTCCCCAAAACGAGATAAAATCTTAAAAAATAATCATAACATATATTAACCTCATGTTTATCTCATGCCTTTCATTTTCCATCATAACATATAATAACCTATAATTACCTCAAAAGTAAGGATCATATAAACTCTAATGGTTACCTTTATAATTATTACCTGAACTTCCACATCGATTGGTCATCTTGTATATGATGCATTACAGATCATACCAAGGTTCAAGTGGTTGATCATGACTCCTTGATATTTGGTTTAGAACAACCACGAGTTTCCTCATTGAATCCCCCATTTTATCAAGTATCTTAATCAGAGAACCACCACAGTTTCCTTCAAACCTGTTGTCTCTTTGGTGCCTGCTAGATCCATCCATTCACTAAAAACAGAAATGTCAGTGTGATTATATCAAAAAAACCATCATGTACTAATGAGGAAGATAAACACTAATATATACTTACTCATTCACTTTATCTAAAACTAGGACTCTTTCTGAAATCCTAACCATTATGGTAATGTCACTTATGCTTAGAGGATACCCTAACCTCTAAAGTTATATAAACCGACCTCTGATACCAACTATAATGCCCCAGCCTTAAACCTTACTTAATCTTGAGTTATTACAAGATTACACATTGAGGATCTTTTCAGGTTTAGGGTTTTAGAGAATTAGGACATAACTATTACATCTCAAAAGATTACAAAGTAGAAACTTCTACTATGTTTCCATAAAATAAAAAATCTTAAAACGAAACATGTCTAGTTCCATGTTTTTGGTAGCATGACTTTCCCTTGATCCCATCATTGACCCTATTCCACGTTAAGTCCTGTGAAAACTTTTCAAAAACTTGGGATGAGCATAAAAAGCTCAGTAAGGGATACACAAATAATAAAAACTGTTAGTTTTTTCAAAACAACAAGTAAACCATGTATACTTTAACAAAGTAATACTTTTCACCTTTTCGAAGTAGTAAAAACTCTTCACTGAATAAAAGTTCATTACTTACCCTTCTGTAACCAAAAGATTACCATAAAACACATATAAAGATCACATAACATATAAAGGTAACTTGGGACATAAACATACTTAAGTGGAATGACCATAAGGTCAAATTCCACAAATATCACTTAATGGAATAGCCATTTGGCCAACTTCCATACATACTTAATGGAATAGCCATACGACCGACTTACATACCCAATGCATTGGAGGTTATAACGTAACCACCCATCCTGGTATTCATGACACCACCCGTCATATGGTTTATCACGTAACCACCCGTAAAATGTCCAAGTACCATCATTACACATAAAATATTGAAAATATAAACATTTCAATAACAACATTTCATTTTCAATCACAATATGTAATTCCCAGATATTGAATTAATCTATCCATTTTCAAAAACCATTTAAAAGAGATTTTTGAATCAAAGTGTCCCATACCAGTTTGAAGCTCTTAATGGAATAATAATTTTAAAACATTAATGTCCATATAAATAAATACTTAAAGGCATTTTGAAAACATGGACATTAATGATAAAGATTTAGAATATTAAATCCTTAAAACATTTAAAACGATATTTTTGTTAAATAGTTTTTAACAAAATGAGAGACACTTGAAAACAAAAATTGAGGAATAACATTTAATAAAAAATTTATAATATCATGAGAATAAAGGAATTCATGATATAATATTCAAAAGTACAGTATATACACCATATAAGAGTTAATTGGTGCATAACAACAATGAAGTCTCAATAAAAATGTAAAATGAGATGAAATCCCCTGTAAAGAAGGTACCCTTAAATTAAGGATAAATCAATCTCATAATTATGTGTAACAAATATAAAGACACCCAATATAAGTGGATATTAAGTGTAAAACAATCAAAGGTAATTCACACATATTAAAATGAGGACATATTCAATAACTACATGTTGAACCCAAAGAAATCAAAATTGGGTTAAAAAGTTCCCTTGGTAAAATTCGACAGCCTAACCGCATCACTTCAAAATTCAGAAAATGAGTTGATGAGAGAAAAAAAGGGTATCTCATAACTTGGACATAAAATTTAAATCAATAAGGATATAGAAGAACATATCCCAAAATAATAGTATGTGAATTAAAAGACATATCAAAAGAAGTCTTTTAAAAAGAGGAGGGTGAAAGGTTCCCTTACCGACATGGGTATCTTTCGAAACATACGCCCCGTGAAAGAAGGACAATACAAAATTGATGTAAATACTCATAAACTAAAGTATATTACACAAATAGTAGAATAATGGATAGTAAATACACCACTCAATGGAAATTGTGGCAAATGTAGCATAAATCTCACAGGAATAAAAGTGAGATGAAAAATCCCTTACAAAAACTCGGCAGCCTAACAGCGCCACTTAAAACTTCCAAAAATGGATTGATGATATGAAATAGGGTCTCTCATAATATTACAATAAAATTTACAGCAAAAGGAATATAAAATAACATCCCCCATCATAAAAAAGAGGATCTTAAAATAAGTGACATAAAGGAGAGTACTTAAAAAGAAAGAGAGAGGTTAGATCTCTTACGAAACTTCGGCAGCCTAACGGCGCCACTCAAAACTTCCAAAATGGATTGATGAGAGAGAATAGGGTCTCTCATCACATGAACGTAAAAATTACAGTAATATTAATATAAAAGAACATACCAATAACAAGAAAGATGAGATTTAAAAGGAATGACATAAAAGAGTGTACTTAAAAATAAAGAGATGAGTAGGATCCCTTACCTCGGGTCCGACTTGACTCGATCGTTCTTTAATGTCCTGAATAATAAACTTCAGTTAATTTATATTTACTTAAGAACCTTTTTTAAGTACATTATTCCTTTTATATCACTTATTTACATTTTATAAACATTATGTAATCATTTAAGTTAATAACGTTTGTTTTGTCGATATTTGGTTCTTAAGTCGAAAGTGAACTTCTTACAATGACATGTTGTTCGTGTGGTCCATGGTTCATTATACCCAGAATGATATTCATGATTTGGATATCATATATATCCAGAATATACATGAATTTATAATATTACATAATAATTTAGAGGTAAGAAATGAAATGCACCGTTCATGGAGACGGTAAGCCGTACGTACGCATGAACGCTACTTTCATTTCTTTGTCATATTAATGGAATTAAAACTAAATGAGAGGTATGTATATTTTAATTCCATAATTATATTCATCATTTATATGTATCATTTATCATATATATTCATTATATACATGTACAATAATAGTACATTACATTTGGGGATAAGAAATGAAATGCACCGTTCATGGAGACCGTAAGCCGTACGTACGCATGAACGCTACTTTCATTTCTATCTCATAATTTAATGGAAAGAAATAATAATTATATATAGGTATATTATAATTCCATTATAACATCATATATAATAATTTTAAATCCATCCTTTATACATCCCACATATGGCATTAACGAATCAAATCACTTTGAGGGGGCGGTAGTCCGCACTTCCTAAAATGAAATTATCGTGTTTACCCATAATGGAATCCATAAGGGTATGATCAAAATGAATAATACAGAAGCTTAAGGAAAACATAAACATATTATATATAATATATAAATATAGTGACATCTTAATGTCCACCTTTGAAGGTGTTATATTAGTGTTGAACAATCATCGTTTCGTGAGGCAGAAATTCGCCATCCACGGAAACAGTATGTTCTTTAACCATTAGATGTAGGTGTGTGTAAGTGTAGCTCGATTTATTCTTATAAAAACATCCCAGTATATTTAAGATACTGGAGTTGTTACAAAATAAATGAATAAAAAGAGTTTAGGGGGTTGGAGAGGCAAAATAAAACAAAAGGACACAAGTGAAGACATTACCTTTAAATCGGGTAACTTCCTATGATTTGAGCTCAAAGGATTCCTTGGAAAGGATTCTGACCAAAGTGAGGCTTCAAGGAGTTAGAGAGGGATGTTTAGAGATGAAATTGGAAGGGGTTGGCCGAGACAAAGGCTTTTTAAGTGTGGGTAAATAGGTAGAGGTGGGGGCCTTTTATTAGAGGAGAGGAGGGGCACTCTTGTAAAGTTACAAAATGTTACTTTATTTTCAAAAGAGTTTCGGATTTTAAAGGTCCCACATTGATTTATTTATAGGATAAGGTGATAAGGGTTCTAAATCCACTCATAAAATAGGTTTTGGACATGTTTAGGTCTTAGATATTACATTATCTTTCCATTTTATTTTAATCGTTAAATAATGAGGTCATCGCTGCATCATCATAATGTCGTAAATAATTTAATTTATATATTGTCTAAAAATTTTAAAACAACTACTATGGTGTATTAAATCTTTTTATCTTTACAATTAATATTTATAGTGAAAAATATGACTTTTATAGCCCCATGTAAAAATTGGTTTAGTAAAACATCTCATGTGTGTGTCATTTTTACTTTAACATTAAATAAAAAAGGTATTTATGTCATTTTCCAACCAAAGTGGCTCCATGGGGTCCCCAAGCTGACCCATGGATTTTCCTGGTCTGCCATGACACATAAAATGAGGGTAGGACATGTTTCTAGGTCATTTAATTTTATTAAAACGTTATTCTTTCCTTAAACTACACTAATTACCTCTAATCGCGATTAAAAACTTAATAAGTTACTATTCACCAAAAAATTATTTTAATCCCATTGAACCACATTTTACTTATTAATGACAACCATGTATGTTGTATTTTTTATATTCAACACACATTGATGGAAAAATTTCATTTAAACGGGAAATCAGTTTTTATAAGTACCACTTAGTGGTTTCACTATTCATCAAAAATTGAAGTTTTTTAGAAAAATACCAAAACTTCACCCTAAGCTATATTTGATATTCCGAATTCAAAAATGATGTCTATTTTACAAAATTCAAAACATATAAGTTGCATTAATTAATTTAATAATTAATTCCCGCTGTCAAAACAAATAGCGTGTTTTTATGAAACAAAATTTATCAAAAGATTGACGCTAGTTTAAGTCCGATTTCAAAGTGAAATTAATTCCAACGAACACTATTGGATTAAATGGAAAAATATATTCTAATTTCACTTTAAAACCAATTAAAAATATAATCTAATAATATAAATAAATTATATTAAAAAGTGGTTTTGAATTAAAATACAACATTTTTCACTATTCATTAAAAATTGAACTTCATCGGAAAAATACCAAAAATTTAAACATAGTAAATTTTGATGTCCCGATTCTAAAGAATAATTTTATTTTGTCAAATATAACACATGAAATTTCCAAAAAGTGGATTTAAAAGAGGTTCGCCATCAAAAGGCAGTTAATCGACCTTTTAAAGAATATTAGAATGCTTATGCTTAAAATTGGATTCATTCGCATTTTTAATCCTCTAGCATTTATTGCAAAAAGTAAAAATATTTGACAAACATATATAATCATTTTTTAGTTAGTTCTGTTCATTCTCGCCATTACAACGGCTAGGCGTTAACTACCATTTAAAATAATATTATTTTATTATTAGAGTGCAACGTAAGATTTCAAAGGAACTCATTGTTGTGTATTAGGTACGCCATCGAGCATAGCGCTCCCTTTAAAGTAATATTAATATTTTTTTCACAAATATGGATAAATATAAAAATGGCATATTCTTTATTTACCTGGGGTGTTACACTTATAGTCCCCTTAAGTAAATACCCTTGGTTCTTATTTAAAAAAATTGACATATACGAAATTGAACATTATTTTTCATCATTGTCATCATCACATGATCTTTCATGAGGCTCCATATTTCTATTATTTGGTGTTTTTAAGACTTCATCTATGTTTACATTATTAATCATATTCATTGATATCTTGTTTGGAATAATCATAAGGTTTCTCATTCTACATATCATTCCAATAGATTATTCATTTAGGTATTTTCACATTGTCCCTCACACCCATGGTACCTTTTTGTTCTAGAAATTACTTTAAAAAGGGTTTAAATGAGGGATGAAATATTAAAAATACATGGTAATTATCATAATAATAATAATAATTGAAACCTATAATTTCTTACTCTTTTACATTGTCATTTTCATCTGTGGTTACTTTAGTTCAACCTATATCAATATTATCTTGACCTAGGTTACATTGAAGAGAGTTATCCTATGCTTCTCAACCTAATCCATCAAAGTAACTAGTAACTCAATCATTTATAGTGGTTTATAAAAATAATATGATAAAAATAATAATATCCCTCATAAGTTTCAAACCATGTGAGCAATATTAGACCCACCCAATGTGAATTAGGGTGATGATCGATTAAATTATTAACCAGCCTTTTTTGGGTGATTACCCTTAAATTAATATATACCAAAACCACATCAAATTATAGTATCTATATTGGGATGTATTTATTGGGAAAAAATATCCTCATGAATTTGGAAATATTTCAGTATATCACCCTATACATAGACTCATCTTTAAGGTTTTCATAGTTTTCTCAATACTAATACCCAAAATAACTAAACTAACCACAAAAATTATATAAAATATTATCCAAACTAACTAAAACCTATTCTAATACTAACTAAAGTGACCATATATAAACATGACTTAAAAAATACAATAATTCCATGATTTAGATTATACATCCCACAAATAGTCATGTAACACAAATAACAAAATGTTTAGTGTCTTGGAGATTAGATCTATAAACATATTATTTTATAAAACTTGTAAAAATTTATAAATAATCATTTTTATAGAACCTTTATATACATATCACTTTATACAATCATATTTATAACATATTTATTGTAAACCTAATAAAGGGGTGAGATAAAATTATTTGTAAGAAAAAATATGTATCATAAATTATTTGATCATAAACATGGTAGAAAATATTAGTAAGTCA
This sequence comes from Viscum album, assembly GCA_963277665.1. NCBI lineage: Eukaryota > Viridiplantae > Streptophyta > Magnoliopsida > Santalales > Viscaceae > Viscum > Viscum album. The sequence continues at coordinate 957,908,951 of OY728138.1, read as the reverse complement.
TAAATATATTAATAAAAGTTCATAATACTATGGTTTATAATCATAAGATCATAAAAATATCATGAAAGAGGCAAAAAATATATGACACGGCTCAAAACAGATATCATTAATCATAAAATATTTAACCAAAATATACAAGTGTGAAATAATTTAAAATTAATGAATAATATTTACCACATGGAATTTCTATTCAATGATATGAAACATGAAATTTTTGAAAAACTACATGAAACATCATAAAAGTGTGGGGATTCACATCCCCTCCAACCTGACATTGGATGGTAGGATTTAAAAACCGAATTTTCTTGACTTTAAAATCTACTAGTCACAACCCAAATAGAGAGAATGATTTTATTAGGAAAATAATAAATCAAATATTAGATTATATGTAGGATATATGTAAAAAATTAATTATACTCAAGAAAGAATATTAATTAATAGAATAATAATTAAGTATAGGCACTAATATTTGGCTAGTGGATCTGTATTTATTGTCAACTTAGTATTAGTAAAAGAATATTTAGTTCCTTTAGAGATCATCTAGATGGTGAAATACTGATCGAACAGTTATTCATAGATTCATACATCACATTAAGACTTTACAAGTTGAAAGTTATCATAAAATGAATTCATTATAGTAATATATTTCTGGTGTCTTTGAATGAGTATCTCATCCCTTTAAATAGTATATATAAAAATAATAATATAATCTCTAACCAGGTAAAAAAAATTCAAAATCAAACTACATTATTGTCTAAGAGATAGAAAATAGTTTCCATAATAATCATAACAAAAATCATTTCAATTAAAAATAGAATAACTCATTCAAATTAATTTTAATTTACCATTAAAAAATCAGAAAAATGTTTATAATAACAGTCAAAGTAATATAAAAAATATCACATATTTTATTACTAAAATATGAATTTGAATTTTGAAAAACACTTTCCAAATTCATATAGAAACATAAATATTAAAAATTTAACTGTTATATATTAAATAATATAACAAAATTTTGAATAAGTTTATTCTTAGAAAATATTAAATTATAAATGAATAAAATAAATCAATCAATCAAAAAAATAAAAATTCAAATTTCTAAATAAAAAAATATATGTTGTAGTTATGTTTGTCAAATAAAGAAAAAATTTAACCCTTATTCAAAAATATTTAAAAAATGAATCCTCATTCAAAACTATTTGAAAATGCATTATATGGTTATAAATCATTAATATGAATTTAAGATACAATTGAATCATTTAAAACACATAATATAATAATTCATAAGAAAATAAATACAATGAATATTGAAAAAATAGATAATGTAGAAAATTTTATTTTTTTCAAAACTAAATAATGTTTTATTGATTTTGAGTAATATAACATGTGATTAGTTGGTATAAAGTTATGTTAGTTTAGTATAAGGTGTGATAACTTGAGTATAAAGTGTGGTCACTTGAGTAAGTCTTCATAATACATTATTTTTAGAATTTAGGACTTTCACTTATGAGTATATGAATTTATTTACATGTCATATGACTTTCACTTCTTAGAATAATATTGGTCACATCTTATGTAATATATTTTACTTCCCATTTAATAATTATTACTTCTAGTGTATGAATTCATTTAAAAAATTTAACAATTTGTTTCCATAACATAATACATCATGTGTTGGGTTCAATAATCATCATGTGATAGTTTCAAAAATTATCATGTGCTAGTTTCAAAAGTAATAATGTAACAGGTTCAAAAAATCATCATTAAAAAACAATTTCTAAACACTTTTGAGGATGTGTAATCTATAAAAACAAAATTTAAACAATAAACTCCCATCAATATTTAGGGGACTAGGGGTGCCTATCGAGCACATTGAGGAGCCTTATGATTTTTATTCATTTTGTTTCTAACCCTATCTTTCTCCCATATCTTGTTTTCACTATGTACTTTTTTATGGTATTTATTAATTTTGTTGTCTCTCACTGGAATATACATCTAAATTTTATGGACCTTCACTTAATTTCATGAAATTTTTCTTCTATGACTTTTTTGGAACATATATTTTTTACATATATCTGAATATGTGGTTATCATAAATCGATTAGAAGCCCTGGACTATTTTATGTGGAATTATTTTCCTTTACTCCTGTTCTATTTTTTTGTTTCCTTTCCCCTCATAACATCCACATTAGGGAAAATGTGTGATTTCAATTCTTATAATCAATCATTTAAATGGTAATTTTTTATTATTTTTACCATAATTGATTTCTCCAAATATGTTATTCCATTACCATGAGGCTTCAAATCCAATCGTTTCCCTTCTTTTTTGAGGATATTTATATAGTGATACTTAATGAACGACTAATTTCTAGAACTTTTATTGGTATATTATCAAATATATGATGGTAAAAAGTCACATTTAATTTGATTACTGTATTTTATTTTTATTTCCTTTATCTTGGAACCCACATTTTCATTTAACCATTCTTTATCCTGTACAATCCATGAATGGGATTTTATTGGAAAAATCTAGATCACAAGACTATATGATCATTTCCTTCCCTTAATATTGTATTTTTTTCATTATATTCTATTATTTAAAAGTTGGGGAGATTCTATACATAGTAAAAAAGGTTGTGTTATTAGAGAGATTATGTGGGAAATGTATTTCATTGAATTTTGGAAGGGTTCATGATTTATACTGTCACACTATTATATTGTTTAACCCACTTAAAAATGGTTTTTACCTTAAGAAATTCAAAAATATCCATTATTTAACCAATGATGTCATTATAATTATTGAAATTAGTCTCGTAAAAAGATTATATGGGATTTAGTTATATATATGTGACTTTTCCCAAGAACAAAATTTTAAAAAGAACAAAGAAAAAAACAAAATAAGAGGATGGGTTTAATTAATTTTTCTTTATTTCTCTTCAAGACCTTTACTCAATGTTGGGAAGTAGAGAGATGTCACTATTCTAGAGGATATTTTTATGGATATGATTTTGTTTATCATACAAGTTACATTTTAGTTTGAAACTCCTTATCAATCTTAAAATAACTGTACACCACTACCTATCTACTCAATGCCTAAGAGACAATTGAACCATATTTCAAATTCTTCATGATGTTTTTGTGATTTTGGTCTTTATAGGGTGGATATTTAAGATTTAATCTAGTATTATGGATAGAATCATGTATTAAAGGTAGGATTATAAATCCACTTATAATATTACCTTTAGTAATGAGATAAAATAACTAAAAGTGATTTAGATCCTTAATGGAATGATTATTGATGAGATATTGAATAATATTAGTAAATGGGAGAATATTTCATTAATTGTAATTAACTATGAAGAATTATTTGATTGCTATTAATTTAATTAGGTATTATTGTCTTTGATATTCAATTTTGAAGTGATATTTATGAGCATGATAATCTAATTTTTTTTCTATTCTAAAATTTAACTTTTTTTTATGTTTTGTTAATGTTTTATTGGGCATAATAAAATATTTAAATGTGGGGTAGTTTGATGATTCACTTTTATATTGATATTTTTTCCTATCATTTTGGAATCTTTTTGGAACCAAATCAATTATTTTTGATGAGTTTTAATTGATTTATGGATAGATTGGATGATTGAAAAGAAATTTTGATTTCATTAATTTATGAATAAAGATATAAATACCAAACCACATACATTACATTATTAAATGGACAAATGAATCTATTTGGGTGATGAGAATGATCTTTGGAGCATTTGTGATAACAATACTATATCATGTGTCCAGAAAAGAGAAGAAATTATTATTTGAGCGGAACTATTTCATGGAATCATTCTCACACCATATAAAGTCTGGGTAATTAGTGAAAATTAATGACAAAATATGTCATCCCTCAAGAAGAAACTACAATAGAGTTACGGCCACTCGACCATAACAACGGTGAGGGTGTTGATTGGTGACAAGAGGATATTCTAGTTTGGGTTGGTGCCATAGGTCAGTTTTGGTTATGGGTGGGAACAATACAAGTTATAATTATAGTGGGATGACTCTGAGAGATTTATAAACAACTGAAGGAGTGCCTTGATATTTTATCATTCACCATTATCCTATAATTTTTGATGTACAGAAATATAATTTATGACCACATTACAGCACCACATATTTGGACATGGAATGTCTACCACATTCTAATAGATGGGATAAAACAATCCCATGACATAAAACTCTCCCTATGTGTTTGTAAGGTGGATGAAAATGACGCCCTTAGAAAACTCTCATATATTTCAGTCGTACCCTTATTTCATGGAGGGGTGAGAGAAAATAGGGATTTTATTTTTCATAACATGATACAACTAGACCATAGGCGATCTCTCATGATTTAACCCTTTGATGTGTACTCAACACTAGACAAATGATGGATGAGATTCCATGATGATCTATGTCATGGATCTTGGAGATTAACAATTAATGTTGTGATACATATCACCATGTCAAAGGGATTTTCTCTTCACTATATTCATGAGCATACACTAGATAGAAATTTAGGAATTAAATTTCCATGTTTCAATTACTATGGTAGGACCATGAGATAGTATTACCCATTTAAATTAGTATATGACCAACTTAAAAAGGGAATCTTGACATTTACAAAAAGTAAGTACAGAATCTGAGGAGAACTTAAATGAATGGAAGAAGGTATCCTAGGGGAATATGAACCCTTATATTTTTTATCTTGGAACTTATGATTTATTATGGATTGGATAAAAAACTAATTTGGTAGTGAAATTTATTTTTCTTCCATTACTTACTAACTAATGTACTTTTTATTCACCATGAATCATTCGTCTATGACATATTCTATTTGTATCATGATGGTTTATTAAGTATTCATGGGTGAGTAGTCACTTTAGGGGTGGTGGAACAACAGTAGATGGATCAATACTAGGTAATGAATGGAAATCATTTTTTGATAACTATTACCATGTTGTACTTATGTTATATCTTATCCCTTGAACATATAGTAACAATGAAGATGATTAAGGGATTAATCCCAACATGGTATGGGGAGTGGGATAACAGGAGATTACCTTAATCCTCCACTTTCATAGTGATGACATTAATAATCCTAGGTTTTTTATAGATTATCTTGATAGAGGGATCGACGGGCCTAGGTAAAACCATTTTTGGTAGACCAAATAAATCTATTGTTTCTAAGGAGTCTCGCAATTATTATCTCATGTGGTTATCAAGATATTAACCCATTATCAATCAAATCCCGACCTATGAAATTGGTCTACTATATCAAACATAAATTTTATTTTTACGAACCATTAATATATACTCCTTGTTGGGTACGAAGCCTGATGTTATAGTATAATTCGTCACAAAATGTACAAAAATCAACTAAAGGAATTTTATCCTTAAAATCATTTTCTTGAATCCAAATGATTTTTCAAAACACACTTAAAGTAATTTTATAGTAAACCCATTGATGTATCAGTTTTATATACCACCAATAATCACAATCAAGACACCCCAATTTATCTCTGCAACTAAGAAGACTTTCGATACATGTCTCTCCATCATGGATCTATTTTTATGCCATTTTCGAAAATTATATCACCATCAGTACATTCTATCATCTTCTTAATCTCTTTTCATGAGCAACTAAAAATGTGGTAGCCTCTTCCCAGTTATCTCTAAGATGATTTATCTTTTTAGTAATCCTTATTCTTTTTCTCCTTATCACATCTACATATATATATATAGGTTCACTTCACCCCTCTCTCAAATATAAGAAAAATATATTCCTTTTTTCTTTATATATCATCCCCATGTATCTATCATTTTCATAATCTTTTATCCCTTTTTTCTCTCTGTCATATTCTATTTTAAAAATCAAGATATTCCAAAAATATCTACCTTGAATTAATATTTGAATATTGAATCATCATCTTCCCCACCATCATCACCTTGATTATTGGATCTGCCATCATAGACTCTTCCATGATTAGATCTATCACATAAACTCCTCCTTAGACAGATCTCCATATGCATCGGATCATCCATGTCGGCACTAGCATGATTTATTACACCCATTACAAGTGTCATCTTTACATATCTTTGATGAACTCCTCAGTGTGACTTCATTACTATATATTGATATCCTAAGGTTAGAACTGCTATCCTCTTATAATACTAGTTGTTATGTGATGAGTCTGATGACACAATGGAAACAATCATAAAAGGTATAAAATTTACCTGAAGTAATTTTATCATCTGAAGAAATTTCTAACACCTGAAGGATTCTTCACAACACACCTGAAGGCATTTATTGGTACACCCATGAAGATTCCATTTTTATGTACTAGTGATTATCACAACTATAAAATGACACTTGATTTCCACAACTAATAGTAATTTTGATTTATGGATCTCTATCATGGATCTCTTTTGTTGGACATTATAAACAATTATCTCACTATCATCACATTCCATCATCTTTTTCATCTCTTCAGATGAGCTACTAAAAATGTGGTTTCCCTTTCCTGGTTATCTCTTTGTGGCTACAAATTTTTGTCACTCAATTTAATTTTTCTCTTCACTACATCCAAATATATATAGATCTATGCATCTACCGTCTCTCAAAGATAAGAAAAACATATCCCTTTTTTCTTCATATCTTATCCCCAAAAATATACCATTTTCAAAAAAAATCCCTTTTTAATATATCTCATATTCAAATTTCAAAATCAAAATATCCCAACAATCCTTCCTTAATATGTGTTCCTCTCTATTCACCCTTTATATTGTTGTACACTCATTTTATCTTCTATTATTTTTTTAGGAGGGGTGGTTCCTTGGTCAAAGACCAAAGAAAATTATATTGAATAAAAAAAGAAACAAGGTTACAGAAGACAAAATGAAAGAAGTTTTTTACAATACCTGTCAAAATGATGAAATAAATCAGGAGGAAGGTCATTCAGCCAAATCAAGTCTTGGTGAACACCTTTGTTATAAATTGCATCCAAAATAGTATTTACTTCATGAAATGTGTGAGTGGAAATGTAATTAATCTCCAGGAGTGAATCAAGACACTTCATCCAAAGGGTGGTAAGAGGCCAAGAAAGATGTATCACACCCGTCCAGATTTCTTGGAAAATGGTGGTCGAATCACTTTCAATCCAAATCTTCCTCTAGGCTTTTTGAAGGGAAAAGTTGATGGCATGAATTACACCCATCATTTCAGCTTCCAGATATGAGACAACACTGCATCTTCCAAATAAACAACCATGAAACTGTCCAGAAGAATCTCTAAAAATTTCACCACATCCTATAGGACCCGGGTTTCCCTTTGAGGCACCATCAATGTTAAATTTGATCCATTCTGGAATCTGAGTTTTCCAGAATACTTCAAAGGTTATTTTGGGTTGATGATAGAGGCCATCAACTCGAAGTTTTCATAGAATCACAAACTCACCGATAGAGTTGTTGCAGTGGGACTTTTGAATCCAAGAAGCCTCTCAGACCACAATGAAAATAATGGATTTGTCTTCTATTCTTTATTATATAAATAAAAAATTAAGAATGATAGGTTAGTATAGGATCTTCCACATTCCATATGGTTCGACCAAAAGACTATAATTACCGATACTAGTCTTAGTGGTTTATGTTATCAGTAATTGTTTTATAAATTCTAAACGCAAATAGAAACCATTGGGACTTGATGATGCATCAGAGCATATTAGTTAGATCATTGAAATATTCCATGATTACAAAACCCAATGTGAATACATTATAGGAAATGCCTATCAACTACCATCTGATTGAGGCTAACCCTCAACTCCCTTCATTGAATGAAGGGATACTATATAAAAGTAGTATCCTTCAGTTGGGTGTGGGAGTGTTAGTGTGACACTACTTAAGATATAATAATAACTCTCTTTCATCCAGTTAATTTTTTATATCTATGGTGAATGTTTTAGAACTCCTTTATGTTTGGGAATCCTCAAATAGAATATGAGGATCCATTAGATGACGTCATTCAAATTGATTTTAAATCCTTCTGAATAATTTTTGGAGATCGCCATCATGCTATCTCTAACATGATTGATTGAGATGGAGTTCAATGCATTTCAGGTATGCTTGTTTTATTTATGTTCTTTATTTTATTTTTATTCAAGTAGATAGATCAAGAAAAAAATTATGTTTTTTTGTTTCAATAATCATGAGATGATCCAAAAAAATCCATCATTGGTTTTAGAGTCGTAATCTTCTTTAATTAAACATTTTTTATAATATTTTTATGAATAACATAAATATATTAAGGTATTAGATATCATATAATAATATATGCTATGAAGTGGTTAAATTTCATCCATCACTTGTGGGAACTTATTTTTTATTATTTATAGGGTATGACTGGTGTGTACTGTTAGGTATTATACATAAAAATATCTTGGTTTTGTTCTATGTCATAAACTATGATATAAGTGATATTATAGGCTATAATTTAATCATAGGTCTTAAAAACCTAGAGTATTGAATAATAATGATGATATAAAATATATCATCGATTGTAAATTATTGTTGTGTGAGATTTATTAAAGCCATTTGTGTACGATGTAAAGGGCACTAAGTGTTGGTTCTTACCCTATCATCAATTATGACATGGATCCCACGTAAAGATAACTAGGTGACCTATGTCAGATTAAATATTTTTCCCATAGAATGTTGAGTCATATGATGGGTATGTACATAAGGTACACAAGTAGAAATGTAATATATTCAATCACGACTTACAATTGATAAAGCCTTTTTTAGTCATAAATTATGTTTCCAACAAAAAATGAATACAATTTAATATTTTTTCATATTTTCTTATAGTTAATAAATTTTAGTTTCAATGAAAAGTTCTAGTAACTATAAATAGAATATTTATATACCAAAATAAAATATTAAATTTTTATATTATTATCCCAAATTAATTAAATAAATAAAAAGTTTGTATTTTTATTTACTTCTTTTTGAAATTCATGTTTATAATTTTTCTGAAATGTTAATATTGTATATGATTTAATTTAAATGATAAATTACTTCTTATAAAATTTTCATTCAATGCATTACATTACAGGTACAACAACATCATATATTTTTTCATCTACGTTAACTTTAGTTTTTAATTAAAGTTATTATATTGAATTATTTATTGAATATAGTTTATATATATATTGTGATAGATTTATAATAGAATTTAAATATATTTTGAGTAAGGCATCCTTGGAAAGAGAGACTTTGGGTTCGACTATTCACAAGACTACATTTTTATGTCTTGTTCTGTAAAAGTGGGGGTTGGATATTTGTGATTACAATTTTACTCATTTGTTGATTTTCAATTTTATATATTTTTGAAACTTTTCCAGAAAATAATTTCATATAAATTATTCATAGGATGTTTTTGGATATGTGTTACTATGTTGGAATTTAAATTTTATGTGAGTAACACAAATTGTGAGTTGTGTAAAGAGTTTTACTTAATATGATTTGAACATATTAATTAAGTGGATATAATAGGTATTGGAAACCCAAATTTTTAAAATAATACATTTATAAAGGAATAAAACATGAGATAATAAATATTATATGTGATACAAAAATTATGGATTTAATATGCATGTGATGAATATTAAAGTGGTGATACTTTTAAAGAAAACCCCTTAAATACTAGGTGTGGTATTTATTCTAAAGAAAACACATATCAAATTGTTTATCATTCATATATTTAAGTTTTTTTAAAGTAGGGTGAACATGGATTATCAAGTGTAAGGAATGGAGGAAATGGATAACCCTAATATTTAGGTAACAAAATACCATTGTGAGATTTGGGTGAAACTTAACTAAGAAACCCAAAGATTTAAGATATCAAAGGAATATATTTGAGTTTATATCTATATAATGGATTCAGGTAAAGAGTTGTCCACTCAACTATCTAAGAGTCATATTTGATATGATTGGATTTCTTTCATGCTTAGATATCTAATTGATGAGTGAAACACCAAATTGGGATAATTTCTTACAAAAATATTGTGATAATATTGTATGGGGTCATAATTTTAGTGGAATTAATATCATTAAAATACCATGATGAAAAGATATAAAAAATTAAACTCACTCTAATATAGGTCTTTTGTATAGATTATGGAATGAATCACGTTTATCATTTTTAGAAAACTTATGGGAATAAACAATAAAAATATTATATGTTAGTATCTATAGTTTAAAAGTTTTCTCAAAGAGAATCATCATATCCATATGGATGTGAATTTATAAAAATAAATTTCTCTAACTCTGACTTATAAGTATTATATACTAGGATTTCATCATTTATTTTTGATGATAAATAAAAAATTAGGTATTTAAGATAATTAAAGAAAGGTTATATAGATAAATGTGTTGTAAATGGATAATGAGTTTCTACATTAGAGGTCATAACTTATGATCTATGTATGTGTATTAGAATAACTCCGTAATTAGAAAACCGATATTATGTTCCTTCTATAAACAATATTTTTATTTTTGTATCTTTCTTTAAAAATATGTATTTTTTATTCATTATTAATAATAATGGATGTAATATATATATATATATATGAATGAAATATTATATGGAAGTGGGAATATGTTAAATGGTTTATATATTCTAAAAATGGATAATCTAATATATTATTCAAAGTAAGAATGTTAAAGTTGATTCTAATACCATATACCTTTAGTAAGGCGACATTGGAAATATAAATTAGAAAAACATTTATTAAATATATAGACTTGGATTATTGGAATCATTCAATTCTGAATCATTTTTAAAATATGAATCTTATTTATTTTCAAAAATTACCAATACACATTTTTGTGGAATGAATGAAAGGGAAATTAAACTATTTGATCTTATATATAGTGATGTATGTGAATCAATGGGTACTAGAAAAATTTAGGTTATAGGTAATATATGATCTTTAAAGATGAATTTAGTCATTATGATTATTCATTGTTTTATGATACATCAGTATGAAACCCTTTGAAAAGCTTATAGAGTTTTATAAAAAAGTAAAGCATAAACTCGGAAAAATTATTAATAATTTATGATCAAATTGGGGTGGATAATACATGAGCATGGATTTCACTTATAATATAAGAGATCATGGGATTATTTCTCATCTCACCCTTCCTAGAAAACCATGATGCAATAATGTGTTTAATGGGATGAATTATACTTGATTAGACATGGTTCGATTGATGATTATTCAATGTGACATTCTTATTTCTTTTGGATGTTATTATCCTAAAACTATTGAATTCTTGCATAATATTTTACTATATAAGGAATCCATAATGAAACCATATTATATATGGACTAGAAAATATCCCAATATGCCTTTTAAAAATATTTTAGGATTTGAAGAATATAAATGATGTTTGGATTTTAATAAACATGACCACTAAGTATAATAAGATTGTATTTATTAGTTATCACATGGGAAATAATAGATATTATATATTTATTACTACTAAGAAAAAAAAATTATGGCCTAATTTACTGAATTACATAAAAAAGAATATATCAATCAAGGGGTTGGTGGGAGGAAAGTTGAACTTAGAGAATTTGAAGACCAATAGACAAGAAACAGTGTTGGGATGGAACATAAGTTGGTTCCATAATGAGTTTTTTAATAATAACTAACTCAAGGTACCTAAAAGACAAAAATGTGTGTTATGATTCATTAATAGATTTGGAGATAGGATTTTTTATGGAAAATGATGATGAAGATTCTTTATTAGATGATGAAATAAATATCAACCGGGAGTATCTTCAGAGATATGATTTATATAAATTGTTAAATTCAATGGAATATGAGATGAACTATTTTTATTCTAACCATGTTTAGAAGTTGGTGTTTTCAGCTAAAGGGGTAAGACTTGTAGGGTGAAAGTGGGTTTTTCATATGAAAATTAACATATATAGTAGAGTATCTACCTATAAATATCATCTAGTGGATAAAGTTTTCAAGAAAAATTATGGTATTTACTATGAATAAAACTTTAATCTAGTTTTGATGAAAAATTAAAATTAAAATTTTCTTATTTTAGTATATAATTATGATTATAATATATATTAAATGGATATCAAAACAAATTTCCAAAATTAGAATATAGTCAAGGATGTGTATATGATACAACCCAATGTTTAAAAAGTTCAAAATGAGTCTGATGCAGTTTAGAAGTAATAATAATAAATTTATGGATTAATTAAATCCTCTTAGAGTTGGAAAATATAGTTTTATTATATAATCAAATATATTTTTTCATCAAGAATGTGAACAATTTTTTGGTATAAAAGAAGATCAGTTGTATTGATGTAAAATTTCTAGTATTGATTTGGATGGAATAATACTTATCATAAAATATTTCCTAATTTTACACTCAGTAAATAAGTGGTTGGAAAAATTCCTCTTAATGAAATAAATGGGCTAAGAATCCTACATACATAGTATAAAGGTATATAGAGGTAGATCTATGGGGTTTCTTCGACTATGTGAAAAATCACATCCTGTTAAAGTGGTAAATAATTTTTCCATAGGGAACTCCAAGGAGTATTTACTAGTTTTTCATGGAAAAACATCAGTAAGATTAAAAACCATTTTAAATGAGTTATAAATTATGGATATGATTCCTTATGCATATTTCATAAAATCTCTCATGCATGTCATATTGTGTAATAGGCCCGATGTTTCTTATTCTTTGATCATAATAAGTAAATACCAATCCAATCAATGGGATAATTACTCAATTATATTCAATATTATCCAAAAGTACACGAGAATAAGTAAGGATATATTCTTGTTTTTTATAGGATATGATGATCTCATTATAAATGGTTATACTAATACTAGTTTCCAATACCTAAAATATTATATTAAAACTGAATCTTTTTTTCTTAAATATTAGATCCATTAATTGTAAGAGTAAAAAAAATTCATAGTAAAATACATGAAAATGAGGAAAATTAAATCACAACATAAGATTTTATAATGGATGTGGTTTGGATCAAGAAGTTTATTTCTAATCATGGGTTGGTTCCTAGAATCAAGGGGAAATTGAGGTTTACTATGACAACAGTGGAGTTGTTTCTCTGACCAAAGAACCCCAATTTCACTAATGATCAAAAAAATACTTTTTAAGTACTATATCATTAATTATATCATTGATTGGGGTTATTTAACTATATTAAATTTGGCTACATAAGATAATTTAACAGATCCTTTGACAAATCCATTAGAATAAAAAAACATGAGGTAAATTTTGTATATCTTGGAATTAAAGGAAACATATATTAGATATACTGATTATAAAATATATAATGGTTTTATAATAAAATTAATTTTTATTTATCATTCAATCATGTTTGTTTAATTTATATTAAATAAAAAGTGTAATGATAACGTCGCCTAAAAAATGAATTTTAGTTGTCCTTAATTGATGATCATCACAAAGTATTATGGGTTGTAATGATATGTTAAGGTTACAAGGAGTATAATATTATAATTAATATAAATATTTGTATGAAATATAAATAATATACTCATGAGATAAAAATTTTATCATGTAAGACCCTAACTTAGAACAACCTAATGGTTCTTGAGTAGGAGGCATCATTGGGTTTTTTGAATTCTCTTTAGTTTTATAGATGGATTGTCCTAAAAGGAGAATTTCAAAAGGATATTTTTTGGAATTAGGTTTTTGATAGTGGTTAAGGGATTCATCATTTTTAGAAATATTCTGGATCATTTATGTTATTCTGATGGTCTTTTGAAATTATTAGATGGTAAATTTTGATACTTGGGTGGCATGAATGTTCCCTGGTTATCATTGGTCAATATGAATGTTTAACATTGTATCACAAGTTTCCTTAGTCAATGGAAGGACATCCAAGAATCTTAAACAATGGTGGAATCAATTTACCATGAGAATACATATATATATGAGGTGGGACCATATTATGAAACATAATAACTACAATAAAAAATAGCCAATCAAATGTCTTTGGAATGAGACTTTTTCTGAGTGGGGAATAGTGAATGTGAGAGTGTTTTTTTAATATTTTCTACCTTCATTTATCATTGTTATTATAGTGTTCTCCAATGGAAATAGGAATTTTATTTTAACCAACTAACTCATTTTTTTTCTTCCATGTTTTCTCCTAATCTATTTATGTGTGTGTGTGGATGATTTCTTTTGGTGATTAGGTTCTGTATATTTCCTAGTTCTGTAATATGAATTCAAGGGGGTTATAAAGACTTTCAAAAGTATGAATTCATATGTAAATAATTCCGAAATATTAATCATGATAGTTCATCTTAATTGGATATCAATAAGTATTATCAGATAACATGTTCAATTGTACAAAGCTAACAGTAAGCAATAGAATTATATGATGTAAAGATTAAGATTAACAAGTTTGTTGGGATAGAAATTGGATTCTGGTGGTTGTGATTATATGATCATATGATACAGAAATATATAGATACACTTCTATCTAGGTCACATTTTGAGAAGTTGGAAAATCCGAATGGGGATAATAAAATATTAAGGAGTTATAATTTGTGAAAATTTATCTTACACAGAATGTGCCTTTAAAATTCTTGAGAATAAAAGAACTATGGATGTTATGAAAGAATTATCAGATATATATGAGAAACCAAGTCCACTAAACATAGTATTATTGAGGAAATTATTATTCATCTTGAGACTATTGGAATTATCACTAGTAGGGAACAATGTGAATGGATTTAACATGATCCACAGAACTATTGAATTAGTAAAGGTTACTTTAATAAATGATTAATGGGTGTTACTTATTTTATATTTACTTCTGAAAAGTTGAGATGCAATGGTGAAAGTAGTGTGTAATTTGTTAAAAAATATAGACCTTATATTTGATGACATTCATATGTGATTCATAATGAGTAGTTGAGTTGGAGGGAATTCCATGTTCCCTTTAAAAGTGCTCTCCTTACTGGAATATGGGGATATTCACCTCAACATAATAATCCTTGAAATAATTCATCAAAGTATAATTCCTAATAAATAAGTTAAATTTGATATGATGGTCAAGTCCCTAATTGATGAATTTTTTGAAATAAGTTACATATCAATAAAGACTATATAAATTTTTAGCATTTTAATAGAATGTATTTAACTTCTGGAAGAACAAATTGTATCATTACATCGAAAGGTGGTAATAGTTTTTTGTTGAGAGTAAATATTCTATAATATTCATGGGTTATTAACTCGGATGAATATATCCATTTAACATGTGAGTTATGATACAAGGTGGACTATGTGTCTAGAAGCTTATGAATATTACATATGGAAAATGAAGTATCTCTAGAGATAGTTAGAAAAATGGAATTCCAACATTTGGATGAATATTAGAGGTGTCTTTAGTATGTATTTTTTAGAAAAATTCCATGAATCTTGAAGAAACTCATATTATTTGTGAAATGTGATGAAGTTAGTTTTGGAACCACCTTTGTGAGTAGAGTATAAAATATATCAATTGGATCAAAAATTATTGTGCATGGGGTGATTAATGAAACCTTATACCAGATTGGAAGAAAATATTGTATTATAGTTATTGGAATCACTTTATTGGAAGATCCAAAAGTATGTAACTATAGATTTCTTCATCTTAGTTATAAGAATATGAAAGTTCTAGTGAAAAGGAAATACTTAAACTCAATTGAACAAAATTTTAAAGATGTTAGAGTTGAATGTTGGGGAAACAAAAGAAGTTTTCTTTTAGTTTAGATGGAAAAATCATTTGAATAAAAAAAATAGAACTTTTTTGTAATGAGGATTGGGGAAAACCCTATGAATTAAGATGGTGTATCTCAAAAATTTGTAACCTTTATTGATGAATTCGCTCAAAATGTCTAGGTCTACTTACTAAGAAATATCTCTGATATTTTTTGGATTTTATTTAGTGTAACTATTTAGGTTAATGGGAGTTCATTCAAAATTTGATTTTCCTCCAAACAAATAATGATGAAGAGTACATTGAAGCTGACTTTTGAAACTTTTTTCAAAATAAGGGAGTTTTGCATAAGAAGGAAGTTTTTATAACTCCACAATAGAATGAAGAGGATAATATTTTTAATATGACTCTGCATGATAAATCATGGCGTGGGGGACTTCATTCTAGAATTACAATGGGAATTCATGTGGAAACTAAAAATTTTATAGCTTACTTGGTCAATAGAAATCAATTTTTATGTGTGGGAGAAGAACTTAAGGAAGAACATTGGTATGTTAAAACACCATAAATGAATTATCTCAAAATTTTTAGATTTGTTTCATATATTCATGATGATTCTAAGGACATAGAAATGTTAGAGGCTATATTCTATTTGTTTTTTCTTATCGGTTATGGTGATGAAAAAATTAGATACCATTTTTGTGAAAATAAGATGAAGAAAGTAATCTGGATTAGAGTTTATGTCATCAATGATAAGATACATGGAAATTTTAAAACATATAAAAGAAAAAAAATGAGAAAAAAAATCAGTTGTTGAAGTTCAATTTGACCGACATGAGATTATGGGAATGACTTTAATTCCAAAAAGCTCAAAATAAATACTATATAGCTTTGTAGAAGATAATACATGAGATAATTTACTTAAATAAATGGTTTTTAAATGAATATTAGAACCAAGTTGTACAGAGCATCCTATTTAGGTGAGGTTATCAACTAGAATCTAGAAATCAGTTTGTAGTTTTGGGTAAGATATTAAATTTATCCTTTTTACATATTTTGGTAAACATAAAATTATATAAGAATATACTAACCTTAATGAATTAGAGTAGTTATATTTTTCCATGGATGAGTAAATTAGTTCCTTAAAGCTTAATGAAATATGGGATCTAGTTGAACTTATAAAAGTAAAACGATAACTATGTAACAAATATTTTTTCCATACAAAGGAAAGAGATGATATAAATAGAAGGAATAAATTATGGTAGGTGGTGAAAGGTTATAAAAAAATTAAGTAATATAATTTTCATAGATTTTCTCATTGGTCACCATACACACTACCATCCAAACAATACTGAGCACTATTGACATTGATAATTTACAATTGGAATAGATGGATGTCAAGAGAACATTTCCTCATGGTGATTTGTAAGAGTATATCAATATAGTTTATCCCAAGGGTTTTTAAGATTATAAAAAGAAGAAATTGTTTTTTAATTTGAAAATAATATCTATGGCTTAAAGAAAGACCCCCCCCCCCAAATCATAATTTTGATAATTTCATGCTTGAAAAAAGTTTCAATCGATGTGATTCTTGAAAAGGAACCTACTGGATCATTGAAAAATCACTAATAGGGGGTGAATACGTGATTATAATTCTTTTATATTTTCTTGGTGAAACAATCCACAACACCAATTAAAGTGGTGTTTTATTTCAATTCAATACACACACATGAAGGGAATAATAGATTTATAATCTCATCTATCAAAATGAGAAGTCTAGTCATTGGCATGATCCAAATTTGTTCAAGATCATATGACCCACTAGATTTAACATATAGGTACAATGAGTAGGGTTTATCCTTGAAATCATATTGCATCACGTATGTCGATGGTGATAGTGCATCCCATGCTAAAATAATGAAAAAATAAAATTTGATATCAATAAGAAGAAATCTTATCAACCATATCCTTCAATGGTTGAAGTAGTTATCATATTATTATTATTTAACCAATTGATACATATGAATTATCTCTTCATTATGTGACAACACGGAAAGAAAATTATTATTATTATTATTATTCTAGTACTCTACATTCCTCTTCTCTCTATTTTTCTTTACTCTGAATAAACATTTAAAGAATCAAACTTTTTATCTTTATTTAATTTTAATTTTAAATTCAAATTCTAACCATCAACCTCCTTCTTTAATATCAGCCTTTGGTTTTTCCCAAAAATATCATAATCATCGAATTTGAAATATGTAGTTATTTTAGGCTGAAATAACCACAAAATTCATCAGATAAAGCAACATCATCATTCTTCTTGATTATCACTTCTACGGAGTGGTCATAACCATTACGGAGTATCCTGTTAATTTGAAGAAATAATTATACAACCATGTTAGAGGCAACAAAATGGTCGTATAAGTTATAGTGTAGTCCTTCAAATGCTTCTTTAAATATGGTGTGGCTAAGTGGGTTGTGACATGAAGGTTACAAAAACATTAGAGCCAATAAAAAATCCATCTATATTCTAATTAAATAATTCTCTTCTCAACTTTTATGTCATCTTTAATCGATTTCATGACTACATCATCCTCTAAATAATACTATGTGGAGGTCTAGATATTTCTAGAACTACCAAAATGTTTCAGACATGCCTTTATAGTGTGGTATAATTGGTTGTGGCATAGTCCATCATCCATTAAATTAACTATAGCGTGGTCAAGGTACTACATCTTAGAGATGACAAAATCTCCAGAACCACATAAATCCTTCTACAGTTCTCTACTATGTAGTATGAAAACTACAACATGGAGGTGCCAGATTTTCTAGAGGCACTAAAAAACTAACCTAGAAGCCTCTACACTATTGTCCTTCTATGGGTTTTGGAACACTTCTCCTATAGGGCATGTATAACTTGTGATGTGATATAGTCTAGCCTTATACAATATGGTATAAGATCTTCAGTGAAAAACCTATGACACTATGGCATGGTCACCAATCCCCCCCCCCTCTACTTCTCCTCTATATCTCCTTGAGTTTTCTTTCATCACAAATTCCATTCGTGATATATACGAACTATGATCATTTCACACAGAATCATATAATTAACTATGAATAAAATTTATGCATTGAAAATGAAATCCATCACAATTACTCATATCCTTTGTACCAAGTGTTCATCCTCCCAAAACCACAAAAATATTATCACATCTTTGTCTCAACTATCTCGCCTATTTATTTTTTTGTCAACCAACAAACAAATAATCACTATGAAAATATGATCCCTTTTAAATTGACCACCATTATATAATAATATGCCTATATGTGTGAAATCATTATAGTAAACAATAAAATTCAATAAATAATACCTTTTTATTCAAAAATATTTACATATTTTGAGTGGATTGCTTCACATGAACTTATACATATCATAAAAAAATTTCAAACCATAAAACATATAACCACTTATAATAAATTTTCAAAATATATCACCCATTCTAAATTCAAAGATTACCCATTTTAATAACACACTCCAAATATATTATCTCCACAAAGGTAGCACATATCAAATTATACTCCACATTTTTCAAACAATAGGAAGATAAACATTGAGGAAATATTTATGTTGTCAATTATTCACCCCCTTTGAAAATAATATCCATTGATAATATCATACAAGGGACAATACCATCATACCTTTTCCCTATAGAGAATGTGGTTGAGAACCAAACATTATTCTTAGATTCTTGAATGCTTCTTTTGACATTGGGTTAGTAAAAATATCTATAATTTAGTCTTTTATAGAAACAAATTCCAACTTCAAATTATTCTTCTCCACTTGATATTTTAAAAGTGATATTTTATATCAATTTTCTTGGACCTTTAATTGTTAACATAATTCTTTGAATGATTAATTTCACTTTTATTATCACATCCCAAAAGTAATGGAAACTTTACGCCATCCTTCAAATATTCTAGTTGAGTCTTCATCCACATAATTTATGTTGGGGAATGAGTTGTATCAACATATTCAGCCTCATAAGTACTTGGAGTTATTTAATTTTTGTTTATTTAGTGATAATAAACACATATTTATCTAAAAAATAAATCCCATCTTCATTTATACTTCCTATCATCAACACAACCTTCCCAATCTATACATGAATAACCAACTAGATCAAGCTTCCAATTTTTTTCATATTTCAAGAGAATTTTTTCCCTTTTATATATCTAAAAATTAACTTTCTAAACATAAAATTATAATCTTTTTATTTAATTTCACACCTAGAAAAAATTGAGACAACATATAAATTAACTAGTCTTGAAACTATCAAATAATGTACACTTATACTCAACATTTGATATTCCATTGGATAATCATCATTACCCTTTTCATTTTCTTCTAAATTTTACACTATTAAAATTGGTTTAGAGGGATATTTAAATTTCCATGAATTTTTTTTAATATTTCATTATCATACATCTAATGATATTGAAAATTATAATCCTTTTTTTTAATTTATAATCCAAGAATATATTTAATATTACAAAAAATGGAAATTTCAAAAAGCCTCTTAATTTCACTAGAAAACTCTTGAAATACTTTTTCTTCCTTTCCATAAAAAAATTTATCATTTACATATACAATAATAATGATATACACCTCATTATCATCTTTGATATAGAGATTGTCGTTAACTCTCTCTTTTCTAAAATTCAAATTCTTCAAGTAGGTGTCAAAATTTGAATACCAAGCTCTGAGGACTTGATTTATACCATATAATGCATTTTTTGAACTATAAACACTATTATTATCATATTAAATTATTAAACCATATGTTTGTGCAATATATACTTCATATTCTAAGTCACTATTAATTATGGTTGACTTGGCATCCATTTAAAAGATCTTTCACTACCTTTGTGTAGAAATAAAAAAGAAAACTAATTATGGTTTCATGTTTTTTAACTGAATTAATGGATTCTTCATATTAAACTCTGTTAACCATTGAATATATTTTAAAGACTAATATTTCATTATTTTTTACAATTTCACCTTTTTTATTCATCGTATTTTTGAACACAATCTTTGTTCTAATAAAATTACTTTCTTTGGGATTGTGTACCAAGAAAAAAGCTTTATTCTTTTCAATATGGTCTATCTTTACATTCATTTCTACAATCCACCAAGTATTTTTCATTTAATGTTTAAAATATTTAGGTTCAACTTGATATAACAAGAAGATTTGGGAGTTTCCCTCAAATTTTGTCTAGTTTGAATCAAGTGCCCGTGACTTTTAATAATAATTTGGACCTGTACTTTAATTATTAACATGG
Source organism: Viscum album (assembly GCA_963277665.1). Taxonomy (NCBI): domain Eukaryota; kingdom Viridiplantae; phylum Streptophyta; class Magnoliopsida; order Santalales; family Viscaceae; genus Viscum; species Viscum album. The sequence continues at coordinate 957,887,788 of OY728138.1, read as the reverse complement.
ATGATGTAAACAAGATTTTTCCTCAACACTTGAATTTTTTTAATAAACTTATTCATATGAAACTTCTTCATTATTGACCATATTTTCCAAAGATTCACCCTATTGTTTCAAAAAAAGATTCATCGTCAATACTTTTAAAGCTTTTTTCATGAGAGTTCACTTTATTTATGTCTTCCATCACTTTCACATCTTCATAATCAAAAATACTTTTTCTCTATTTATTTTAATAATAATATTCTATTATATGTTGTGTATAACCAAGAAATATACCTTCGACACATCTTATTTCAAATCTTACTAGATTTTGACCTTTATATTTGACAATGGAAGGGATTCGATGTAACAACCCAGGTATTTATAGAATAATACTTTTTTATTTATATTAATACTTATAAATAAGATATTAATTTGAAGTTAAATTGGACTATTTTTCTAATATCATAATCTACACACAACAATAGTCTTCTCTGAAATCTTACATTTCACACAACATTGAATTATACCGAAAAATAAAAAATTATTATTATTATTTTAAATGGTGGTTAACACATAGTTGTTTTATTGCTAGAAATTAACATAACTAACTAAAGTATTATTAAACATGTTTTTTAAATGTGTTAAAATTTACCAAATAAATTTTATAGGCTTAAAATAATAATTAATCCTATTATAAGTATGAAATACTCTAATATTCTTTAAAAGGTCGCTTTACAACCTTTTGATGGTGAACCCTTTTAAAATATAGTTTTCCACTTTTCTATGTTAAATTTTCGAAAATAAAATTTTTCTTTATAAGTGGGTCATCAATATTTAATTTGGCTAAATTTTTTGTTTTTGTTCTAATAAAGTTCATTTTTTTAATGAATAGTGAAAAATACTGTATTTTAAGTCAAAATTTTATTTTCATCTGATTTCTTTATACAAATAGAATATATTTTTAATTGGTTTTAAAGTGTAATTAAATTATTTTTTTACTATTTAATCTAATTTGGTTAAATATAAGTAATTTCACTTTTAAATTAGACATAAACACATGTTAATCTTTTAATAGTTATTATTTCTTAAAAACACACTTTTTGGTTTTGACAATGGGAATTAATTTTAAATTAATTTATGAAAATTAAGTGTTTTTAATTTGGAAAAACGAATTCCATATTTGTAATTAGGAGGACCGAATTATTTAAATATGTAACTTTTATTTTTACACATCATGAATAGTAACTTTAGTAAATAATTTATTTACCTTCGTTAAAGGGAAAATCTGGTAAAGAAGGGTCAAATATAATATTATAATTACCGTAACACATGTCTAAATATTATTGTATGAGATATATCTTACTATGGTCATCCTTGGGTAGATTTTAGGACCACATGAAGCCACTTTTGTGTGAAAATGACATTTAATTACTTTTAATTTAAAGTTATGGAAAATATAATCTAAACATGTATCTTTTTGTAAAACACTTTTTATTTGGGGTTATATAAGTTAACTTTTAGAATATAAATTTTCATTAGAAACCAAAAAATATTTCCTAAATTTTTCTATTTTATTTATAATTTTTAGATATTAAATAAATAAATTTAATTATGACATAATGATGATGTAGTGATTGTTTTATTAATAAAGAATTTAAATAAATGATATTATAAATGATAAAATAAATTTAATTTGGTTATTTTGATGTCATACAAGAATTATATATAGGATAGTTACTTTTTATATTTGTATTAATGAAGTTTTTTCGAATCAATCAAGTTGTTAGGGATTTTTAAAAAAGTCATGATATAAATAGTGTCAAAATTGACATAATTCATAAGTTAAAATAAAAAATATTTTATTAAATATTATAAAATTACAAAAAAAATTATATTTATCCAAATAGTTTTCATAAGTTTAAAATTTTATTATTTAATCTTTAATTGGATATTTTTCATGTTTTTGTAACTATTTTGATTCCCAAAGTGTTAAATTCTTGATAATACCTTAAGAGTAAAAAAGGGTTAAATAAAAAAGATAAGGATTAAAAAATATCCAAAACCTATATAAATCTTATTGGATGATTTTATTTAGACTAATATTCATATTATATTCTAACTAGATGAATTTGGACTCATTTATCACGAAATAGAGTTTATAATAAAATAATAATTCAAGATATTCATTATGTGCCCCTCCTCCCTCTTATAAAAGAGAACCACCTCTAACCCATTACTCACACCTCTCAAGCCCTTTTGATCATCCAAACTCTTCCCAAATAATCTCCCAACAACCCTATATTCCTCATATAATACTTCCCCTAGTATGAATGAAATTCAAGAGATCCCTTTGGCTAAAATCAAAAGAAGTTACCCGATTTAAGGTAACATCTTCTCACAGATTTATTTCCATTATTTTTCCTTCTTCACTACCTAAGATATTATTATTCTTTGTTTATATAACAAAACTATTATAATAAATACACTAGGTTGTTTTTATGATAAGGATTCAAACTATGCATACACACATCTCCATCAAATGGATACGAACATATTCTTTATGTGTACGGCGAACAACAGCCTCACGAAATGATGATTGTTCAATTTTCCCTAACCACCTCTCATGGTATCCATTATTGTGGAACTGTTATTATATATGATATATATGATATTTATTTTATCTCTTTACCTATGTAATTCTCATTTAGAACATACCTTGTTTCTATTCATGTTGTATAAATAAGATAATTTCATTTGAGGAAGTGCAGACTACCACCCCCTCAACGTGATATAACTCATTCATTCTATACATGGAACTTATAAAAGATAGAATTAATGAACATAAGTAACATAAGCGACAAAGATATTATGGAATTATAATATACCTATGTATCATTTAGTTTTCATTCCTTTAATATTAAAAATAAATAATTGTAGCATTCTTGAGTACGTACGGCTTGCCGTCTCCATGAACGGTGCATTTTATTTCTTATGTCCAATTGTTACGGAATATTATCAATACATATATACTGCATATATATTATATATATATGAATAATATTATATACATAAAAATTTTGACTACATGGAAGAATTGTAATTATAACTAGATCATTTTTGACTCAAGTACCCAATATTGACAAAATGACTGATATTAACATAAATAATTATGTAATTTTTATATGGTGGTAATAAGTGATATAAAAGTAATAATAAAATTTTAAAAGGATTTTAAGCAATTAGAAATTAACTTAAGTTTATTATTCTTGAAACTAAAGAACGAACAAGTCAAGTTGGACACGAGGTAAGGGACTTCATCTCAATATCCTTTTATTGAGGCATATTTTGATCATATACACCACCTTATTTTAGACGGTGTATAATAAAACCATTTGAATTTTATTTTCATTCAAAATCAATATTTTTCTATAAATCATTTTACTAAACTTCAAAAGTATTTTTTTTAATGTATGCAGTGACAACGACCTTTCCGCTGCTACGAGCATTATTTGATATTTGGATTCATTAACTATCCGTACTGTTTTTTAAAAGAAAAATAAATACCTTATACCCTTTCTTGCGTATATTGGTAATGAAAATCGTTTTTGAAAATTATTGAGTATTTCAATATCTTGAAATTATTTCTTGTTATTTCAAATTAAATGTTATTAGTGAAATGTTTATATTTGCAATATTTTATGTGTTATGATTATATATTGGTACTTGGACATTTGACGGGTGGTTACATGATAAACCAGATGATGGGTGGTTCCGTGATAAACCATGGATGGATGGTTAGATTATAACCTCCAATGCATTGGGTATGGAATTTGACCATATAGCTATTCCATTTAGTGATATGTGTGAAATTTGACCATATGGTTATTCCATTTCAGTATTTTTATGTCCCAAGTTACCTTTATATTCTACATATTGCTTTGTATGGGATTTATGGTAATCTTTCAGTTACAAAAAGGGTAATAAATGAGATTATATTCATTGATGTGTTTTTGCTACTTCTTAAAGGTAAAAGGTAAGGACTAAAACTTAAATTTTTATTATTCCGACAATTTTTAGGAAGAAGTGAGAAACCATACAAGACTCCATAGCTTAAAACAACATAACACCATGGAACAAAAGTTTAAGGCCAAACACCAAGCCATCACTCACATAACCTAAATTCCATTCCATTGATTCAACACATTCAACCAGCAGCTCCACCATTTCTAAGCATTCAAAATTTGCAAACCCCCATACTTTACAGCACCTCAACATTTGAAGGTACCCATAGAACAACCCAGCATTCAAGTGGTTCAAGAACCAAACACCGATTCACACCTTCAAACATTCAATGCCTCCACGAACTTCAATAAAATTCAAAGACAAAATGCTCCCAAATGCCATAATTCCTTGTAAACAACAAATCCGAACAGAAAATGTAGATCCCCCAAACTGAATCACAAGAAGAAAATTCATGGATTACTTGTTGTTTTAAAAAACTTACAGTTTTCCTCTTTTTTGTATCCCTTATTGATCTTTTTATGATCATCCTAAGTTTTGAAATGTTTTTCACAAGACATAAAGATGAGTAGGGTCAAGGATGAGATCAAGAAAAAGTAATGTTGTCTAAAACATAGAACTAAACATGTTTCTTTTTTAAGAGTTTTTTATTTATAAAAAAATTTATAGTGACTAGAAGTTTCAACTTGTAATATTAATGTTCTTATAGATAATTTATTACCTAATTATCTAAATCTATAAACCAGAAAAAATCCTCAATGAGAATTATTAACTTAATTCAATATTATTTAATGTTTAAGGATGGGGCCTTATAGTTGGTATCAATGGTCGGTTTAGATAACTTTAGAGGTTAGGGTGTTATTAAAGTATAAGTGACATAACCATAATGGTTTTCATATTAGAAAGTGTCATAGATAAATTTAACAAGTTTAAGATAACATGAATAAGTATATCTTGGTATTTAACCTCCTCATAAGATATTATATGATGATTTTCCTGATATACTCACACTGACATTTTTTGTTTTAAAAAATGGCTGGATCTAGTAGGTTCCAAAGTAATAATGGATGTGAAAAAAACTGTGACAGTTTTCTGAATAATAAACCAAATGAAATAGGAGATACAATGAAAACTATTGTGGTTATTCTCAATAAACTATCTAGAGTCATGATTGACCACCTGAACCATGGTGATTTTTATAAGGCATCGCATTTTCGAGAAACAAATCCAAATGGAAGTTCAAGTAATAATAATAAAGGTATGTATATTAAAAAACCTATGAGTAAAGGATGTGGAAAGAAACACCTAGGAAAATGTTTCAAAATGATGGTAAGATTATATATATTTGGTAATGAAGTTCACACAGTAAGAACCTTCCATGGAAAACGGAAGCGTCCAGTTGACTCCATAAAAGAGAAATAAGTTCTTTCTTTGGGATCAATTGAATGTTGTAAATGTGGTGTGAATGGTCATTACATAAATATGTGTCCTATAAAAATGGTTAGGAAATGGGATCAGCATGACTATACAAATATATGTTTACCAATACATAATATTATTCCAATTAAGGATGAGGAAATGGAAAATGAACAATGGAAGGTGTGGATTATCTCTTAGTTGATGTTTTGACGTTGTTGGATCTTAGGATATGATTGATGATTTTTTTGTAGGAATGAAGTATTATGGAATAAGTTGGAAAATAATGGTTAATGGATCCAGAAGAATTTTGAATGAGTAAGAAGTCAACATATAAGGTATTCAAGAGTTATGGTAGATTTTAGTATGATGAAATGCTTAAAAGTATTAAGGCTCTTTTGATGATGAGATTACATTGGAATAAATTTTCCGGTATGTGTAACCTTGAAGGTTGATATGTGACAATTTCATTAAAGAATGATTTATCCTTTATGGTTTGGGGTTAATGTATAACCTTAGGGGTTCATATGATCTTTTTTTAGTTGATTAATGGTTATTACATTTTGGGATGTAAAATGAAAGATATTAGATATCATTTGAGGATAAAATAGGTTATGTTTATTTTTGTGGAAATTATCTTATTTTTGAGAATGTTATAAGAATTATATGGTTTTAGAACATGTACAACCCATAGGATGGGTGACAGACCATCACGTCTGGCAAGTCCATGGGAATCGAACCCACAATCGGAGGGTGACAAGGGTGCATCGCCTACCACTAGCCTTTGTGAAGTCCTTGGTTATTGTGTCTTATTCATTTTCATTAAATGATTTTATTAATCTATAATATGTTTATTTGGGATTTTATGTTTTACCAAACGGATATCCTTAGAATAGGAAAATGATTTGGTGATTAAGTGATAAAGGTTATTTTGGAAGACATTTACTCTTTTGGGAACACTATATGCCTAAAGAAAATAGAATACTTTGGGATTTTAATTGAGGGGTAATGGTGGATTTTTTTGGAAGAATATATGTTTTTATTCTAGACATATAAATATTTGGTTTATTTATGGAAATGATTAACCTATCATAGAGAATATGTGATTAAATTAATTACTTTTTAGTATGAGACTTTAAGAGTAGCTGATGTTATTTGGAGAGAAATATTAAGATTTTTTTAGAAGACTATGTGATCAAATCCATCTAAATTTTGTGTTTCAAAATGAGTTTAGATTATTTTTAATAATTTTAAGGACAATTGTGTATTGAATTTTATTTTTTGACCTTTGGGTATTGTTTATTCAATTTTAATGATTAAGAGTAGTATTTATTTTTATAAAATATTATCCTTTTTGGGGATTATCTGATATTATACTAACCATTTTAGTTTTGGTTAATATCTAAAGATAGAGGAAATATATAGTTCAACGTTTGTGTATCATGTTATTCTCTAGAAGTTTATTCTAGCACTTCAGGTGTGACCAAGTCATCATGAATACTCACTGTTTGGAGAAAAGATGAGTTCTTGGTATAAACATTTTAGAGGATGAAACTCTACTTGAAAAGTAAGTATATTTCCTTATATTCTTATTTAATATAAAAAATAAATTCTCAACATTATGAAAATGAACATGAAACAAAAACATTGTCCGTTAACATTTCCTACTTGTAAATCAAAGACCGTTTAACCAATCAGAATTTTATGGTTTTTAGATTGTTAACTTTCTCTTGATCATGTTTTATTTCACTCTCAATCAGAACTTGACACTTAGTTTCTCTTCCATATACATGTTTTTCTACATGGAATCCTAGTATGGGTTTTCTTGGGTGAACATGGTACTTCTATTTATTTATTTTAAACTGACAGTTTTATTGACTCTATTTCTAATGTGGGACTTTCAATGATGTTTCTAAGCCCTGTTTTAAAATTGTGAGAACGTAATTTCCAAAAGGAGGGAAGGATGTAACCACCTAGGTATTTATAGAATAACACCTTTTTATTTCTATTAATACTTATAAATAAGAAATTAATTTTAAGTTAAAGGGGATGATTTTTATGATATTGTACTCAACACGCAACAATGGGCTTCCCAGAAATCATACATTGCCCACAACATTTAGTGATACCAAAAAATATTATTATTATTATTATTTTAAATTTTAGTTAACACATAGTTGTTTTATTTCCTGGAATGAACATAACTAAATAAATTATGGTTACACATGTTTGTTAAATGTATTTATATTTATCTAAAAAATTTTAGAGGCTTAAAATAAGAATGAATCATATTTTACGCATTAAATACTCTAATATTTTTTAAAAGGTCATTTTACCTCATTCTGATAGATAACCCTTTTTAAATCTAGTTTTTATCACTTTTATATGTTCCATTTCAAAAAATAAAAATATTTTTTTATAATAAGTACATAAATATTTAATTGGGGTAATTTTGTTTTTTATTTTTTCTGATAAAGTTCATTTTTTAATGATTAGTGAAAAAATACTTCATTTTATGTAAAAACTATCTTTTCATCTGATTTATTTATATAGTTAGATTGTCTTTTTAATTTATTTTTAAGTGTAATTAAATTATTTTTTATTATTTAATTCAATGTTTCTCATTATAAGTATTTTCACTTTTAAATTAGACATAAACACATGTCAATCTTTTGATAGTTATTTTCTCTTAAAAACACATTTTTTGGTTTTGACAATGGAAATTAATTTCTGAAACTTCTGTGTTTTTAATTTGTAAAAATGGATTCAATATTGGGAATCATGAGGTCCAAATTATTCAAATAGGTAAATTTCATTTTTATATATTATGAATAGTAACTTTTGTAATTATTATATTTACCATGGTTAAAGGGTAAATTGGGTAAATATGGGTAAAAATAATATTATAATTACCATAAAACGTGTCCTAATACTATTGGATGAAATATAGCCTACTATGGACATCCTTGGGATGTTTTTAGGACCCCATAGAGCCACTTTTGTGTGAAAATGACATTTAATTACTTTTAATTTAAAGTTAAGGAAAATATAACCTAAACAAGTATCTTTTGGTAAAAAAATTCATATGGGGTTATATAAGATATATATTTTACTATAAATAGTAATTATAAAGCTAAAAATATTTCCTAAATCATGGTATTTTATTTAAAAAATTTATATATTAAATAAATAAATTTAATTATGACAAAATGATGATTCAATGATTGCTTCATTAATAAAGGATTCAAAAAATGATATTATAAATATTAAAATAAATGTAATTTGGTTATTTTGATGTCATTTTGGAATTTTCATGGAAATAAATATGTGTTATATTTTTATTAAGGATGTTTTTTTGAATCAATAAAGTTATGGATTTTTAAAAAAGTCCTAATATGAATAGTGTCAAAATAGACATAATTCATATTTTAAAATATAAAATATTTTACTAAATATTATAAAATTCCAAAAAATATAAAATTATGAAAAATAGTTATAATAATTCTAAAATTTTATTATTGAATCTTTAATTGGATATTTTTTATGTTTTGGTAAATATTTTTATTCTCAAAGTGTTAAATGCTTGATAAAGCTATAAAAGTAAAAAAGGGTTAAATAAAAACGATAAGGATAAAAAAATATTGAAAACCTATCTAATTATTATTGGATGATTTTATTTCGACGTATATTCATATTATCATATAACTAGATGAATTTGGACTCATTGATACTCAAAATATAATTTATAATAAAATAATAATTCATTATATTCCTTAAGTGCCCCTCCTCCCTCTTATAAAAGGGAACCACCACTATCTCATTACTCACACCTCTCAAGCCCATTGTATCATCCAAAATCTTCCCAAATAAGATCTAAAAATATCACCCTTCCACCTAGAATACTTCCCCTAGGAATAATGCAATTCAAGAGATCCATTTGGCTCAAATAAAAAGAAGTTACCCGATTTGAGGTAACGTCTTCTCTCATGTTTCTTTCCCTTATTTTTCCTTCTCCACTCTCTATGATGTTATTATTATTTAATTATATAAAAAACAGTGTACTCAACATACTAGGTTAGTTTTAGGATAATTATTGAACTAAAATTACACAAACCTCCATCTAATGGATACGAACATATTATTTCTGTGTACGAAAAACTGTTGCCTCACAAAATGATGATTTCTCGATTTTCCCCTACCACCTCTCACGGTGGCCATAATGATGGAAAAGTAATTATATATAATATTTATGATATTTATTTTATCTCTATTATTATTTAATTTTAATTTATAATATACCTTTCTGCTTTTCATGTTGTATAAATATGATAATTTAATTTGAGGAAGTGCGGATTACCTCCCCCACAAAGTGATATGACTAGTTCATGCTATACATGGAACATATAAAGGATTAAATTAATGAACATATGTAACATATATAACATAGATATTATACCTAAATTATAATATAATTATTTATTATTTCTTTAAATATGAAAAATAAATGAAAGTAGCGTTCATGCGTACGTCCGACTTACCATCTCCATGAATGGTTCATTTCATTTATTATATCCAAATGTTATGGAATTTAATAAATACATATATACTAGATATATATGATATATATGTGAATAATATTCTGGATATAATGTAATTTTGACCTCATGGACAAATTGTAATTATAATAAGATAATTTTCAACTCAATTACCCAATATCAACAAAATGACTGATATAAACTTAAATAATTATGTAATTTTTAAAACATGGTAATAAGTGATATAAAAGGAATAATAAACCTGAAAATGGTTTTTAATGGAGTATAAATTAACAAAAGTCTATTATTCAGGAAATTAAATAATGAATGATTCATGTCAGACATAATGTAAGGGACTTCATCTAAACATCCTTTTATTGAGGAATATTTTGATAATATACACCTCTTTATTTTATATGGTGTATAATAAAATCCTTTGAATTTTATTTTCATTCAAAGGAAATATTTTTCTATGAAGAATTTTACTAAATGAAAAAAGGAATGTTTTTAACATATGCAATGACAACGACCTTTCTGCCACCATGAGGATTATTTGATATTTGGATTCCTTAACAAGCTTTACTATTTTTTAAAAGAAAAATAATTTCTATATACCCTTTTTTATTTATATTGGTATTGAAAAGGGTTTTTGAAAAGGATTTGTTATTTAAATATATTGAAATTATTTCTTGTGATTGAAAATGAAATGTTATTAGTGAAATGTTGATATTGGCAATATTTTATGTGTTATGGTTATATAATGGTACTTGGACATTTGATGAGTGGTTACATGATAAACCAAATGATTTGTGGTTCCATGATAAACCAAGTACAAGTTGGTACATTATTACCTCCAATTCAATTGGGTATGGAAGTCAGTTGTATGGATTTTCTATTTAGCGATATGTGCGGATGGGGACAATATGGTTATTCCATTTTAGTATGTTTATGTCCCAAGTTACCTTTATATGCTATATATTTCTTTCTGTGGGATTTATGGTAATCTTTCAATTACAAAAAAAAATGGTATGCAATGGGCTTATATTAAGTGAAGTGTTTTTTCTACTTCTTAAAGGTGAGAGGTATTACTTTATGATAAAGTTTTCATGGTTTACTGGCTGTTTTGAAAAACCAATAGTTTTCCTCTTTTTTGTATCCCTTATTGATCTTTTTATGCTTATCCTAAGTTTTGAAATGTTTTTCGTAGGACTTGAAAATGAATAGTTTCAAGGATGGGATCAAGGAAAAGTAATTTTGTATAAAACATGGAACTATACAAGTTTATTTTCTAAAGAGTTTTTTATTTATGAAAAAAGGATAGTGAGTAGAAGTTTCTACTTGTAATATTCAAGTTCTTATGTATAAATTATGACCTAATTATCTAAATCTCTAAACCTAAAAAGATCCTCAATAATAATTATTAACTTAATTGAGGCTTACGTAATGTTTAAGGATGGGGACTTACATTTGAAATAATCTCGAATACATAAAACATCATTATTTCTTGTAATAAATATAATGTAATGACATATCTGAATATGGCCTAGAAAAATAAATATTTTTAATATAAACTACTTCTCCAATGGATTTCCTCCAAAAAATGAAATGTATAAATCTCTAGAAACATAGATCGAGCCGTATCCACAAGGATTATAGTCTTTTATTCATCCAAAAAATTTGTTATGGTGTGTATATTCATTGAGTTCATGAATAATATCATGTTTTTAAAGATACGCTTTAAATATTACACTTGTAAATTCAACACATTTATCAGTTCAAATTTTCTTCAAAGAGTAACAATCCAATTTTTCTATACCTCCTAAAACTTTTAAACCTTTTTCAAGCCTATGATTAGTGTTTCATAAACATAAAACCTGTAATACAAGTAAATTCATCAATAAATGAAATAAAATAATTATCTCTATTTATTGAATGCTTCCTCATAAGAATGTAAATGTCATAGTGATTTAGCTCCAAAAAATGAGAAGTTTGTATCTCAACCCTCTTGTATATAGTATTCACAATATTTTCCTTTTGAAAAGTGGAACACAACCAATTAATTTCTATTTTCAACTTAGTTACATTACAAGAATTGTCTCTATGAATGATTTTACACAGGTTTTTTTTCCATGATGACTACTTATTTTATGACATAGCTAATTTTATTCAATCATGCTTAAATAAAAAAAACTTATAGAATAAAAAATGTGTAACAAATTACCTCTTGGTCATTGTCCTTTAGAAAATATACATCCATCTTTAATGATATTCATGAAAACCCCATATTTATGAAAAATCAATTCATCACCTTCATTACATAGTTGAGACAGACTAAAAATATTATGATTCATTCCTTCAACATATAATGTGATTTTGGATTTAAATTGATATTTACCAATAACTGTTGATCCAACACCATCGATTTTGTGTGAACTATAATTTAAAAATGTCACCAAGTCATTTTTACATTTTTCAAAATCCATGATAAGTTTTAGATCTCTTGCCACATGAGAAGAATAATCATTGTCCAAAATCAATGTAGATTATCCTTTGGATTATTTATAGGCAACATCAAAAACCAGAGATTTTTATTTCCCTTTATCTTTTTTATTCAAAACAACTCAGTAGTCTCCCTTTAAAACATTTGAGGTGGAAGCATAACAAGAAATCAATTTTCAAGAAAACCTGGTCACTCACATCATTCAAAAAAATCTTCTAGTAGTTAAAATCAATATTCAGATTTCAATACATATTTTATAGGTTGTCTTTGAATTATTATCTTTTGAGTGAATTGACTCACACTCAATTTGTGTCTTCCAAACTATCTAAAATCATTCTTGTATTAGTATTTAAAATGGCACAACCTCTCCATTTTCCCAAATCCTCTATAGTTACATCAATATCAATAAAAAATAATAATTTGTATGGTCATCATGTTATCCAAAACTATGAACTTATATTCAAACCTTCTTGCCAGTATTAATTTTAGATCATTTATGAAAAAAAAGTATTAATAAACTCAGGAATCATCCTTCATCATATCCAACTTCTTCTTATCCATTTTGTCTTCCAAATTTTTAATAGTTTTTAATTCTTGTAGGTGCCCTCATAATTTCAAAAAACTATAAAATCCCTCGATTTTTTTATAAGTTCCATATTCTTGATTTTATTCTTCTTCTTAGATATAGAATAATTTTTATATATGTTTTTATTTTCATTTTATTTTTATCCTCATGATTTTTATAATACTTGACTATACCTGATCTTTCCCCAAACTCATTAATAGTGTTCTAAAAATTTAATATAAATCATTCAATTTTTTTCCATCCTCACCAATATTTTGTTTGTAAAATCCAAAAATCCATTTCCTTTTATTTTATCCCTTCCATCTTGACTCTTGAATTATTTAATTAAACAACAATATTGCTTAATTCATAAACTTCTACCTACAACATTAATTTTTCTACAATAAAAACTACTTCATTGTTTCTAGAAGATTGATTTTCCTTCTTCATATTTCTTATCTTTTTTTTTAACATAGATTTCATTGATAGATACTTCCTGAGTTATATTTTTAGTATGAATTCAATTACATTTTATTCATTATATTCAACCTCACTACAAATATCACTAGTGAATAATTCTTAATTAACCTTTTCAACGAGCATTTTTTCATCAATATATCTAGAAATATGCATTTACTATTCATCATTACTTCTTTCCCCAATTTCTTATTTAGATAATAAAATTCCCCTTTTTAATTTTGATAAAATTTTATTCTTATCTTTAGAAGAGATCCCTGATTTTTTCATCTTTAATGATGTCCATTTAAAGACTCTCCTTGGTATATATTCTTCTTTATCACTGGATTTTTCTTCTTTTAACAAAGTACACTTTTCAAAAAAAATATAACTGAAACACACCCAATGAATTTTAGTTTATGTTTACCTTTAAACCATCACTTAACTATTTTAACATTTATTGATATTAGAGACATCATGTTATCAGACCTATAACTCAAATAAGAATTGGAATCAGAACAATATTTTTCTTATTTATCAGCCTTTTTCATATGATTCTCTTTCTTTGAGGATTTAAAATAGGTTTTTTACATACGTACACTTATTATTGATAACAAATTCTTTCCTCATATTATATGAAATGATAATACAATGAAAATCATCTAGAAGAAGTGATTTTGGATCCTTGTCTTCAAGAGAAGAATCTTTAACCTCAAACCTATCTAATAAGATATGAATTATCTTCTCAAAACCTATGGTATATTCTAATTTACAACCATAAATTTTGATCATATTCAAAATATCATTAAATATTTTTAATAACTCATCTATAGTTTCATATTATTTCATTTTCAAATCATAAAATTTTAATCTACAAATATGCAGCTTATCATTTTTCAACTACTTATTAAATTCATATATATTTAAATGATTAACCCAAATTATTTTGGCTATAATGATACCTATCACATTGAGAAATTCATTCCCATATAATGATGAAGGTAAAGTATTCTTGGAAAACCCATCAATTTAAATAATTATTGTATCAATTTCCATTAACTATATATTCTCTACACGAGGTGAAAACCCAATAGTTTCAATATCAAGAAATCCAAATGCAAGAATCCCCTTTATATTAACTGAATTATGATTTTCCTTGAAAAAAACTAGAAATTTTGAACCAACCACTTTGAAAAATAAGTAACATATTCTCAAACTTCAAATAGAAAATATCCAATTGGGAAACTTTTATTTAATTTCACTTGAAAATAAACCTCCTAAATCAACGAGGAATCACTAAGAGGGTTTGAATCATGGATTATAAATATTTTACATTTTATTAGTTAAATAACCATCATCACCAGTTAATGTGAATATTCACCATCATTCCCCACAAACACACACACACAAAATGAGGGAACCATAAATTTATAATTTTACCCATCAAAATGATTAACCTAGTCCTTGACATGATCCAGATTCCACCAAGATCATATAACCCACTAGATTAAACATTTAAGAACAATGAGTAGGGTTTATTCTTGAAATAATATATTATAAAGTACCTTGACTTTAATAGAGAATCTTGCACTGAAATTATGATTACAGAAAATTTGATATCAATAATTGGAAAGCCTTTAAACCATAGCCTTTAACTGTTTATGTAGTTCTCTGATTCTTTTTCATCAACCTATTGAAACACTAGAATGATACCTTCACTCTCTATCAATATGAAAAAACCCTCTTCTTATTCTTCTTCTCTTACTCTATACACCTCTTATATCTATTTTTATTAATTATGAAAAAAATTTCCCAACATCATAGTTTATATATTAATTTAATTTAAATTTAAAATTCAAATTCAAACCATCAACTTCTTTCTTTAAAAATAGACTTTGGGTTTTTCTTCCAATAGATCATGATAATCCAGTTTGAAAGAGGTAGTTATTTTAGGCTTAAATAACCACCCAATTCATCATATGAAAAAAATTCAACATTATGATCAAATAGAACTCTCAAAATTTGTTCATATCCATTACAGTGTAGCCTATTGGTTTGAAGTAGTTACTATATGTAGAGACCCCTATCTTGTCGTACATGGACATTACATTACTTTTGCGGAATACTTAGTACATAACAAAAACACACACACAAGGATCGTAATAGTTTAGTGTCTTTGGAAACTCGGAACGTAATCTTCTAAACGTGGTGAAAGATCTTCAATATCTCCCATAAAGATCTACCCCTTTTTTTTACCTAAAACCTTTCTTTATATCCTGGGGAAAGAAAAACAAAAAAGGGTGAGCTCAAATGCTCAGTAAGGGTAAACAAAAGAAATATCAATCACATCATATACATAAGAACGTAGATTTTGGAAATCTTGACCTGCAAAAGAGCTCATAATATCATAACATGGGATAAATCATAGAATTGAAAATGAGATCCCAATAATCATAACTTAAAACTTGAACTTTGTGGCATGCACACATAATCATGGAAAATAATTTCTTGTTAGTCATGACTCATTGCCAAGACTATCTTAGTGGACAAAATCCCTTTCTGAACCGAGTTCACTCCTCGTTTCAGTCCTGTATCACTGAACCGAAATAACCTTCCGTTCCAGCCATGTCTATCTCATGAGATATAAAATCTTTACCCAATGCATTGGAGGGAGATATAGGTCCCACCCATCTTATAATGAATCCTTTCTTATGTGTACCACATAATCATAAACCATACATCATAACGTAACCCATGTAATAAAAATGGGATTCTTAAACAACATGACATCATAAAACAATTCATATAAGATAAAGGAATTCATAAAAATATTTCCATCACAACATAATCAAATCCATGTAATAATAGGGATAAAAACATAACCCTTTTATTATCTTAGATGGAAAATAATTTTGATAAAGTACTTGAACTCCATTCTTGAGGAAAATATCCTTTCTACTTCAAAAACATTTTTCCTTTCATAACATGTCATACGACTTTAAAATAAAAGAAGTTGATTAAAAATAAACTTGAAAACTTGTAAAGGATGCTTCTTGGAAATAATGTTTTAAAAATCCATTCATGCCGTATAAGTTAAAAAAAACATTCTTCGTACTTTTGTCGGAAAAGTCAAAAAGTACCTCGTATGAAAAAGAGACAAAAGATTCCTTTCATATTCTTTACTAAAAACTAACCGAAGAGTAAAATTGGATTTAAACTATTGTAAGTGGATGGAAACAATATTACATATTGAAGGAACATGGATGTGGATGATAAAATACACCCCAGTAAATACTTACTAATAAACAATCTCGGATAAAAATGAGATTGTGATATTTCCCTTACCTTAGGTCCGATTTGCTTTGTTCGTGTCCGAAGCTCCTGTATAATGGTTTAAATAATGTTATTGACTTATTACAGAATCATATTCATTGTTATGATATCATATATGGTTCACTTATGACATTATATTACCCGTTCTTTTGTAAATTCCATGTTAAAGAAGCGTTTTGGGTAAAATCGTTTCATTTATCGTAGGTGTTTTGACTTGTTGTTCTTGACATCATTATTACTTATATCATGATTTAGTTACTTACAGAATATAAAATATGATTTATATATCATATATATTCAGTATATATATATATATAATAGGTAGATAAATAAAATGAAAAACACCGTTCATGGAGACGGTAGTCCGTACGTACGCATGAACGCTGTTTTCCTTTCCTTATTGTCTTGAAATGGAAGTAAGTAGATGACATACATATGTATATATATACATAAATCCAGTATATTTATAATGTCATATATTTCATTATTATTTCTTATATATACATTATAATAATTCTTAAATGGTTAACATGGAGAATGAATCTCATCGCGTCGTGGAGACGGTATTCCGTACGTACGCACGAGCGATGATATCATTTCTATAAATATTGAATTGAATTGGAGTGGATTATACAATATATCAGAATCAATATGATGTTTTAATAACTATGTATAGTTATTCTTTACACCATTATACCCATCCATGTAAGGTGGTGGTGGAAAATAGATTACACCACGGCGTGGAGACGGTATTCCGTACGTACGCACGCGCGGTGATTTCTTTTTCCGTAGGATGGATAGATGGTGAAATAGGGTTGTTTCATACTTATAATAACATATCAGTATATGAGTTATACTGATGTTATTACTTCATAATGAAACAACCTAAGAAGAAGAAGTGGAAGAAGAAATAAAGATGAAAGAATTGGTAACAGTAATTACCTCTTCTTTGAAGCGCCTCTTTGAGACCTCCTCTTAGGGCACTAAAATTGGTCTTTGAGGAAGACCAGAACCTCTAGGATGTTTATAGGGAAGTGTAGAAGAGATTGTGTCAGGGGTTGGCCGAGCTTGAGTGCTCAAATTGGTGTGAGGAGGAGGGGGAGGAGGTGCCCTTTTATAAGGGAGGAGAGGGGCACCTTAGGAATAACTCAAAATATTATTTTATATTAAAGTCAAAATCGGTTTATAATGGCTCCAAAGGGTCTTATTTCGAAGATAAGGTGGGTATGGGTCGAAATCCTATCAACCAATAAGATTTAGACAAGTTTAGGGTATTATTTTAACCTTATCAATTAGATTTAACTCTAAGTTAAATAATTTAACTTTTACCATGTCTTTTTGTTTTCTTTCACTATATGGTTAATAAACTTACTATAACATGCCAAACGAACCCCAAATTGTTTATTATTAATATATATATATCCTTATCTAAGTCATTTGGCCGAACCTTAGATTTTTATGAATACAATAACAATTAATAATATAATATTTGATTTAAAAACTATTTTGTGTCGATTTTGACACTATTTGATATATGGTTTTTGTGAAAGTCATAACAGAATTATATGTTCGAACCAAGTTGATTAAATCAAAATTAATATATCATAGTAACCTATAAAATTAGTGGAATTAATAAAAAGTCTTAAATTATATTTATTTTGGTATTTATATTATCAATTATGGCAATATTTCATTAATAAGATAATTACTGCATCATCTTTGTGTCATAAATAACTTAAATTATTTGATGTCTAAAAATTACAAATAAAATAACATCATGTAGGAAATCTTTTTAGATTTCTAATGAATATTTACAATCGAATTTATCTTATGTATAACCCCATATTATAAATGATTTACTTATTAAACTTTGATTTTAACTATTTTAACCCTTCTTTAAATAAATTAATAATAAATGTCCTAATCTAATCCAAGTGGACATAAATGGTCATATTTTATTCCTAAGTTTGTTTTTGGTCGAATTACACTTGTCCAATAGAATTAGGACATGTGTTAGGGTAATATTAATATCATATTTACCCTTAGTTACCCAATTTACTATTAACCGCGGTAAAAAAAGTAAAAAGTTACTATTCACCAAAAAATTATTTTCATCTCATTGAACCACATTTTAGTCCTTGATATTAACCGTGTCTCTCGGATTTTCGAAATTTCATTCACAGAAGCGGTAAAATTAAGTTTTATGCAAAATTCAGTTTTTAACCTACCACTTAGTGGTTTCACTATTCATCAAAAATTGATGTTTTTCAGAACAATGCCAAAATTTCATCCCAAGCTATATTTCATATTCCGAATTCAAAAATGAAGTATATTTTACCAAATTCATAACATAAAAGTTTCATTAATTAATTTTATAATTAAATCCCGCTGTTAAAACAAATAGCGTGTTTTTAAGAAACAATATCTATCAAAAGATTGACACTTGTTTATGTCTAGTTTAAATGTAAAATTACATCCAATGACCAACATTGTATTAAATTGTAAAAATATATTCTAAATATACTTTAAAACCACTCAAATTAATGATTTATCACTATTAATTATTTCGATTAAAATAGTTGTTTTTTAATTATAATTTAGTAATTTTCACTATTCATAAGAATATGAAAGTTATCCGAAAAGTACCAAAATTTCACCTTAGGCTAAATTCGATACTCCGAATCCAAAAATGAAGTCCATTTTGAGAGTTAAAATTTCTAAAATTTAAAAATTGGTTATTACTATTCATAACGGCTGGTTTTAATAATATTTTAATAGCATATCATTGTTTCGTGAAACTCAGGATTACGTACCACACACGCTATCGAGGAAGGTTGCGATTGCGTGTAATGCAAGGCAAGTCAAGGATGCGTGTTGTGCAAGCTCCTTTTGGTGTAGCGTATAACACAAGACATTAGTAAAATAAAAAAGAATATTTTTCATAAAATCTCGGGCTGTTACATTCTACCCCCCTTAAAATGAATTTCGCCCTCGAAATTCGTCGGGGTTATAAATGGTTTACTATTCGAAAGTTTCTTTAATAGAAACCCACATCGTAAAAGGGAATACCAAAACTTGGATTTAAAAACTAAAGTATGAAATGTAACGATTACGCAAATAAACTAATCACTGGGTTTCCACATAGGTGAAAATATGGATATGGAAGAGAAATCTAACCATCATGTTCTGATTGAGAGTGGTAGAGAAGATGGCTATGGAAAATCCAGTAATCAAAAATCCATAGATTTGTGATGATATAAGGTACCATCTGATTCATCAGGTATAAGATCACTAGGACAACATTTTTGGTTTTCAAGATCATTTCCCTAAAGTTGAAAATTTTCTTAGAATAAATACTTACTTTTATTTTGGTACAATCTCACTTTTGTTCGTGCCTTGAACAATTTCTACTTCATCTCTTAAATAAATGAAGTTGAATTTTTTATTTGTGAAGTGTTAGCAGATCATATGATAGAATGACTGTTCATTCCATCTGTCTCAAACAAAAGGTTAGCAAAAGTTATTAAATATACATAAGTCATTTTATAGTGAGATTAATCATATATGGTTCCTAAAATGGACTTATACTTCATATATCATGCTGCTTAATATAATAAAACTAGTTTCTACTAAACAGGGACTTCCTGTAGGCCAGTGGTAGGCGATAAAGGCCAGTCGCACTTCGTTTGTGGGTTCGATTCCTACAGCCTTGTCCGAAGCGATGGGCTGTCGCCCATCCTGCAGGTTGTCCCTTTTTCTAAAACTACGTTACTATAACATCCCATCAATAATATCGAAAATCTTCTATCCTTAAACAATACTAACTTATGTCCAACATAATCCAGTCTAATCTTTAGGCTTATACATAATACTGCAGTCCACTCTCATAATATAGTGACATCGATTAACAGAGATTTAATACTGTCGTTGATCCCCACATATCATAAGATATGTCTTGTTGGTCAAATTCCAAACATTCAAAGTCCTTAATCGTGTATTCTCTTGAATACCTTAGTGAAAACATGAGTGCAGTTAAAAGTTAACACTTTCCACATACCAAAATCCTCAAAATTCTATATACTCAAACCATGATATCACTTAGTCCTTATATCAATCATGAGCTCATGAATACTGTTAAACATTTCATTTTCTCGTTTTCCCTTCATTATGCGCATATCATCTTATTAAAAATATCTCAATCACTTTGAATACCACATTAGACCAATACATAAATATTTCAATACACCATAAAAGTACCTCAACAACATTATTCATGAATACCGATACATAAACACTTCAGTCCATCCACTTCAATGATTGTCCTGGAAGAAGTCCTTCCTTGATTTAGAAGTAACTTTTTAGGTCAGGGCATTGAGTTGGGTAATGCCCATGTTCTCCACAAATAAGACATTGAACTCCATAACAGTCTGTCACTCTATGACCCTTTTCTCCACACAGATAACATCGGTCCCTCCATTTGAGGTATTCCTCAAGGTTCTTCTTTCCTTCTTTAGAAATCTCAATCTTCCTTTCTTTATGCTCCTCAACAAGCGAACATGCATAATAGTCTATCTTCCTCTTCTTTGATGAATTAGGCATACCACTAAATTTCACCTTGTTAATCATATATCGCGATGACTGATTCGGCATAATCACAACATCTTTCTCTCTAGGCATTACACAATTTTGTTTCTCATACTCACCAATTTGTCCATTGGATTTAATGTTATCCGAATTCCTTTTGGTTCCCTCCATTAACTAAAACACAAAAATAATTTTGTGAGAGGAAAAAATCATGCTAGAGAAAACAACATAGTAAAGGGGAAGTATCCTAAATATTTAACTTCTTAGGTTAAATTCTATGATCGTTACCGTAGTTCTAGGACTGTATCTTATACGTATACTTATCCTTAAGGACATCCCTAGACATACCTTAGAAATATCTCTAGGGATCTCACTAACGTTTTCGCATCCTAATTTCCAAAGGTTGACTAAACCTTTCCTCTGATACCAACTGTAGAGACCCGTATCTTGTCGTACATGGACATTACATTACTTTTGCGGAATACTTAGTACATAACAAAAACACACACACAAGGATCGTAATAGTTTAGTGTCTTTGGAAACTCGGAACGTAATCTTGTAAACGTGGTGAAAGATCTTCAATATCTCCCATAAAGATCTTCCCCTTTTTATTTTACCTAAAACCTTTCTTTATATCCTGGGGAAAGAAAAACAAAAAAGGGTGAGCTCAAATGCTCAGTAAGGGTAAACAAAAGAAATATCAATCACATCATATACATAAGAACGTAGCTTTTGGAAATCTTGACCTGCAAAAGAGCTCATAATATCATAACATGGGATAAATCATAGAATTGAAAATGAGATCCCAATAATCATAACTTAAAACTTGAACTTTGTGGCATGCACACATAATCATGGAAAATCATTTCTTGTTAGTCATGACTCATTGCCAAGACTATCTTAGTGGACAAAGTCCCTTTCTGAACCGAGTTCACTCCTCGTTTCAGTCCTGTATCACTGAACCGAAATAACCTTCCGTTCCAGCCATGTCTATCTCATGAGATATAAAATCTTTACCCAATGCATTGGAGGGAGATATAGGTCCCACCCATCTTATAATGAATCCTTTCTTATGTGTGCCACATAATCATAAACCATACATCATAACGTAACCCATGTAATAAAAATGGGATTCTTAAACAACATGACATCATAAAACAATTCATATAAGATAAAGGAATTCATAAAAATATTTCCATCACAACATAATCAAATCCATGTAATAATAGGGATAAAAACATAACCCTTTTATTATCTTAGATGGAAAATAATTTTGATAAAGTACTTGAACTCCATTCTTGAGGAAAATATCCTTTCTACTTCAAAAACATTTTTCCTTTCATAACATGTCATACGACTTTAAAATAAAAGAAGTTGATTAAAAATAAACTTGAAAACTTGTAAAGGAATCTTCTTGGAAATAATGTTTTAAAAATCCATTCATGCCGTATAAGTTAAAAAAAACATTCTTCGTACTTTTGTCGGAAAAGTCAAAATGTACCTCGTATGAAAAAGCGACAAAAGATTCCTTTCATATTCTTTACTAAAAACTCACCGAAGAGTAAAATTAGATTTAAACTATTGTAAGTGGATGGAAACAATATTACATATTGAAGGAACATGGATGTGTATGATAAAATACACCCCAGTAAATACTTACTAATAAACAATCTCGGATAAAAATGAGATTGTGATATTTCCCTTACCTTAGGTCTGATTTGCTTTGTTCGTGTCCGAAGCTCCTGTATAATGGTTTAAATAATGTTATTGACTTATTACAGAATCATATTCATTGTTATGATATCATATATTGTTCACTTATGACATTATATTACCCGTTCTTTTGTAAATTCCATGTTAAAGAAGCGTTTTGGGTAAAATCGTTTCATTTATCGTAGGTGTTTTGACTTGTTGTTCTTGACATCATTATTACTTATATCATGATTTACTTACTTACAGAATATAAAATATGATTTATATATCATATATATTCAGTATATATATATATACATATAATAGGTAGATAAATAAAATGAAAAACACCGTTCATGGAGACGGTAGTCCGTACGTACGCATGAACGCTGTTTTCCTTTCCTTATTGTCTTGAAATGGAAGTAAGTAGATGACATACATATGTATATATATACATAAATCCAGTAGCTTTATAATGTCATATATTTCATTATTATTTCTTATATATACATTATAATAATTCTTAAATGGTTAACATGGAGAATGAATCTCATCGCGTCGTGGAGACGGTATTCCGTACGTACGCACGAGCGATGATATCATTTCTATAAATATTGAATTGAATTGGAGTGGATTATACAATATATCAGAATCAATATGATGTTGTAATAACTATGTATAGTTATTCTTTACACCATTATACCCATCCATGTAAGGTGGTGGTGGAAAATAGATTATACCACGGCGTGGAGACGGTATTCCGTACGTACGCACGCGCGGTGATTTCTTTTTCCGTAGGATGGATAGATGGTGAAATAGGGTTGTTTCATACTTATAATAACAAATCAGTATATGAGTGATACTGATGTTATTACTTCATAATGAAACAACCTAAGAAGAAGAAGTGGAAGAAGAAATAAAGATGAAAGAATTGGTAACGGTAATTACCTCTTCTTTGAAGCGCCTCTTTGAGACCTCCTCTTAGGGCCCTAAAATTGGTCTTTGAGGAAGACCAGAACCTCTAGGATGTTTCTAGGGAAGTGTAGAAGAGATTGTGTCAGGGGTTGGCCGAGCTTGAGTGCTCAAATTGGTGTGAGGAGGAGGGGGAGGAGGTGCCCTTTTATAAGGGAGGAGAGGGGCACCTTAGGAATATCTCAAAATATTATTTTATATTAAAGTCAAAATCGGTTTATAATGGCTCCAAAGGGTCTTATTTCGAAGATAATGTGGGGATGGGTCGAAATCCTATCAACCAATAAGATTTAGACAAGTTTAGGGTATTATTTTAACCTTATCAATTAGATTTAACTCTAAGTTAAATAATTTAACTTTTACCATGTCTTTTTGTTTTCTTTCACTATATGGTTAATAAACTTACTATAACATGCCAAACGAACCCCAAATTGTTTATTATTAATATATATATCCTTATCTAAGTCATTTGGCCGAACCTTAGATTTTTATGAATAAAATAACAATTAATAATATAATATTTGATTTAAATACTATTTTGTGTCGATTTTGACACTATTTGATATATGATTTTTGTGAAAGTCATAACAGAATTATATGTTCGAACCAAGTTGATTACATAAACATTAATATATCATAGTAACCTAGAAAATTAGTGGAATTAATAAAAAGTCTTAAATTACATTTATTTTGGTATTTATATTATCAATTATGTCAATATTTCATTAATAAGATAATTACTGCATCATCTTTGTGTCATAAATAAATTAAATTATTTGATGTCTAAAAATTACAAATAAAATAACATCACATAGGAAATCTTTTTAGCTTTCTAATTAATATTTACAGTCGAATTTATCTTATTTATAACCCCATATTATAAATGATTTACTTATTAAACTTTGATTTTAACTATTTTAACCCTTCTTTAAATAAATTAATAATAAATGTCCTAATCTAATCCAAGTGGACCAAAATGGTCATATTTTATTCCTAAGTTTGTTTTTGGTCGAATTAAACTTGTCCAATAGAATTAGGACATGTGTTAGGGTAATATTAATATCATATTTACCCTTAGTTACCCAATTTACTATTAACCGCGGTAAAAAAAGTAAAAAGTTACTATTCACCAAAAAATTATTTTCATCTCATTGAACCACATTTTAGTCCTTGATATTAACCGTGTCTCTCGGATTTTCGAAATTCTATTCACAGAAGCGGTAAAATTAAGTTTTATGCAAAATTCAGTTTTTAACCTACCACTTAGTGGTTTCACCATTCATCAAAAATTGATGTTTTTCAGAACAATGCCAAAATTTCATCCCAAGCTATATTTCATATTCCGAATTCAAAAATGAAGTCTATTTTACCAAATTCATAACATAAAAGTTTCATTAATTAATTTTATAATTAAATCCCGCTGTTAAAACAAATAGCGTGTTTTTAAGAAACAATATCTATCAAAAGATTGACACTTGTTTATGTCTAGTTTAAATGTAAAATTACATCCAATGACCAACATTGTATTAAATTGTAAAAATATATTCTAAATATACTTTAAAACCACTCAAATTAATGATTTATCACTATTAATTATTTCGATTAAAATAGTTGTTTTTTAATTATAATTTAGTAATTTTCACTATTCATAAGAATATGAAAGTTATCCGAAAAGTACCAAAATTTCACCTTAGGCTAAATTCGATACTCCGAATCCAAAAATGAAGTCCATTTTGAGAGTTAAAATTTCTAAAATTTAAAAATTGGTTATTACTATTCATAACGGCTGGTTTTAATAATATTTTAATAGCATATCATTGTTTCGTGAAACTCAGGATTACGTACCACACACGCTATCGAGGAAGGTTGCGATTGCGTGTAATGCAAGGCAAGTCAAGGATGCGTGTTGTGCAAGATCCTTTTTGTGTAGCGTATAACACAAGACATTAGTAAAATAAAAAAGAATATTTTTCATAAAATCTCGGGCTGTTACATTCTACCCCCCTTAAAATGAATTTCGCCCTCGAAATTCGTCGGGGTTATAAATGGTTTACTATTCGAAAGTTTCTTTAATAGAAACCCACATCGTAAAAGGGAATACCAAAACTTGGATTTAAAAACTAAAGTATGAAATGTAACGATTACGCAAATAAACTAATCACTGGGTTTCCACATAGGTGAAAATATGGATATGGAAGAGAAATCTAACCATCATGTTCTGATGGAGAGTGGTAGAGAAGATGGCTATGGAAAAGCCAGTAATCACAAATCCATAGATTTGTGATGATATAAGGTACCATCTGATTCATCAGGTATAAGATCACTAGGACAACATTTTTGGTTTTCAAGATCATTTCCCTAAAGTTGAAAATTTGCTTAGAATAAATACTTACTTTTATTTTAGTACAATCTCACTTTTGTTCGTGCCTTGAACAATTTCTACTTCATCTCTTAAATAAATGAAGTTGAATTTTTTATTTGTGAAGTGTTAGCAGATCATATGATAGAATGACTGTTCATTCCATCTGTCTCAAACAAAAGGTTAGCAAAAGTTATTAAATATACATAAGTCATTTTATAGTGAGATTAATCATATATGGTTCCTAAAATGGACTTATACTTCATATATCATGCTGCTTAATATAATAAAACTAGTTTCTACTAAACAGGGACTTCTTGTAGGCCAGTGGTAGGCGATAAAGGCCAGTCGCACTTCGTTTGTGGGTTCGATTCCTACAGCCTTGTCCGAAGCGATGGGCTGTCGCCCGTCCTGCTGGTTGTCCCTTTTTCTAAAACTACGTTACTATAACATCCCATCAATAATATCGAAAATCTTCTATCCTTAAACAATACTAACTTATGTCCAACATAATCCAGTCTAATCTTTAGGCTTATACATAATACTGCAGTCCACTCTCATAATATAGTGACATCGATTACCAGAGATTTAATACTGTCGTTGATCCCCACATATCATAAGATATGTCTTGTTGGTCAAATTCCAAACATTCAAAGTCCTTAATCGTGTATTCTCTTGAATACCTTAGTGAAAACATGAGTGCAGTTAAAAGTTAACACTTTCCACATACCAAAATCCTCAAAATTCTATATACTCAAACCATGATATCACTTAGTCCTTATATCAATCATGAGCTCATGAATACTGTTAAACATTTCATTTTCTCGTTTTCCCTTCATTATGCGCATATCATCTTATTAAAAATATCTCAATCACTTTGAATACCACATTAGACCAATACATAAATATTTCAATACACCATAAAAGTACCTCAACAACATTATTCATGAATACCAATACATAAACACTTCAGTCCATCCACTTCAATGATTGTCCTGGAAGAAGTCCTTCCTTGATTTAGAAGTAACTTTTTAGGTCAGGGCATTGAGTTGGGTAATGCCCATGTTCTCCACAAATAAGACATTGAACTCCATAACAGTCTGTCACTCTATGACCCTTTTCTCCACACAGATAACATCGGTCCCTCCATTTGAGGTATTCCTCAAGGTTCTTCTTTCCTTCTTTAGAAATCTCAATCTTCCTTTCTTTATGCTCCTCAACATGCGAACATGCATAATAGTCTATCTTCCTCTTCTTTGATGAATTAGGCATACCACTAAATTTCACCTTGTTAATCATATATCGCGATGACTGATTCGGCATAATCACAACATCTTTCTCTCTAGGCATTACACAATTTTGTTTCTCATACTCACCAATTTGTCCATTGGATTTAATGTTATCCGAATTCCTTTTGGTTCCCTCCATTAACTAAAACACAAAAATAATTTTGTGAGAGGAAAAAATCATGCTAGAGAAAACAACATAGTAAAGGGGAAGTATCCTAAATATTTAACTTCTTAGGTTAAATTCTATGATCGTTACCGTAGTTCTAGGACTATATCTTATACGTATACTTATCCTTAAGGACATCCCTAGACATACCTTAGAAATATCTCTAGGGATCTCACTAACGTTTTCGCATCCTAGTTTCCAAAGGTTGACTAAAACTTTCCTCTGATACCAACTGTAGAGACCCGTATCTTGTCGTACATGGACATTACATTACTTTTGCGGAATACTTAGTACATAACAAAAACACACACACAAGGATCGTAATAGTTTAGTGTCTTTGGAAACTCGGAACGTAATCTTCTAAACGTGGTGAAAGATCTTCAATATCTCCCATAAAGATCTTCCCCTTTTTTTTACCTAAAACCTTTCTTTATATCCTGGGGAAAGAAAAACAAAAAAGGGTGAGCTCAAATGCTCAGTAAGGGTAAACAAAAGAAATATCAATCACATCATATACATAAGAACGTAGCTTTTGGAAATCTTGACCTGCAAAAGAGCTCATAATATCATAACATGGGATAAATCATGGAATTGAAAATGAGATCCCAATAATCATAACTTAAAACATGAACTTTGTGGCATGCACACATAATCATGGAAAATCATTTCTTGTTAGTCATGACTCATTGCCAAGACTATCTTAGTGGACAAAGTCCCTTTCTGAACCGAGTTCACTCCTCGTTTCAGTCCTGTATCACTGAACCGAAATAACCTTTCGTTCCAGCCATGTCTATCTCATGAGATATAAAATCTTTACCCAATGCATTGGAGGGAGATATAGGTCCCACCCATCTTATAATGAATCCTTTCTTATGTGTGCCACATAATCATAAACCATACATCATAACGTAACCCATGTAATAAAAATGGGATTCTTAAACAACATGACATCATAAAACAATTCATATAAGATAAAGGAATTCATAAAAATATTTCCATCACAACATAATCAAATCCATGTAATAATAGGGATAAAAACATAACCCTTTTATTATCTTAGATGGAAAATAATTTTGATAAAGTACTTGAACTCCATTCTTGAGGAAAATATCCTTTCTACTTCAAAAACATTTTTCCTTTCATAACATGTCATACGACTTTAAAATAAAAGAAGTTGATTAAAAATAAACTTGAAAACTTTTAAAGGAAGCTTCTTGGAAATAATGTTTTAAAAATCCATTCATGCCGTATAAGTTAAAAAAAACATTCTTCGTACTTTTGTCGGAAAAGTCAAAATGTACCTCGTATGAAAAAGCGACAAAAGATTCCTTTCATATTCTTTACTAAAAACTCACCGAAGAGTAAAATTAGATTTAAACTATTGTAAGTGGATGGAAACAATATTACATATTGAAGGAACATGGATGTGTATGATAAAATACACCCCAGTAAATACTTACTAATAAACAATCTCGGATAAAAATGAGATTGTGATATTTCCCTTACCTTAGGTCTGATTTGCTTTGTTCGTGTCCGAAGCTCCTGTATAATGGTTTAAATAATGTTATTGACTTATTACAGAATCATATTCATTGTTATTATATCATATATTGTTCACTTATGACATTATATTACCCGTTCTTTTGTAAATTCCATGTTAAAGAAGCGTTTTGGGTAAAATCGTTTCATTTATCGTAGGTGTTTTGACTTGTTGTTCTTGACATCATTATTACTTATATCATGATTTACTTAGTTACAGAATATAAAATATGATTTATATATCATATATATTCAGTATATATATATATATAATAGGTAGATAAATAAAATGAAAAACACCGTTCATGGAGACGGTAGTCCGTACGTACGCATGAACGCTGTTTTCCTTTCCTTATTGTCTTGAAATGGAAGTAAGTAGATGACATACATATGTATATATATACATAAATCCAGTAGCTTTATAATGTCATATATTTCATTATTATTTCTTATATATACATTATAATAATTCTTAAATGGTTAACATGTAGAATGAATCTCATCGCGTCGTGGAGACGGTATTCCGTACGTACGCACGAGCGATGATATCATTTCTATAAATATTGAATTGAATTGGAGTGGATTATACAATATATCAGAATCAATATGATGTTGTAATAACTATGTATAGTTATTCTTTACACCATTATACCCATCCATGTAAGGTGGTGGTGGAAAATAGATTACACCACGGCGTGGAGACGGTATTCCGTACGTACGCACGCGCGGTGATTTCTTTTTCCGTAGGATGGATAGATGGTGAAATAGGGTTGTTTCATACTTATAATAACATATCAGTATATTAGTGATACTGATGTTATTACTTCATAATGAAACAACCTAAGAAGAAGAAGTGGAAGAAGAAATAAAGATGAAAGAATTGGTAACGGTAATTACCTCTTCTTTGAAGCGCCTCTTTGAGACCTCCTCTTAGGGCACTAAAATTGGTCTTTGAGGAAGACCAGAACCTCTAGGATGTTTCTAGGGAAGTGGAGAAGAGATTTTTTCAGGGGTTGGCCGAGCTTGAGTGCTCAAATTGGTGTGAGGAGGAGGGGGAGGAGGTGCCCTTTTATAAGGGAGGAGAGGGGCACCTTAGGAATATCTCAAAATATTATTTTATATTAAAGTCAAAATCGGTTTATAATGGCTCCAAAGGGTCTTATTTCGAAGGTAAGGTGGGGATTGGTCGAAATACTATCAACCAATAAGATTTAGACACCTTAGGGTATTATTTTAACCTTATCAATTAGATTTAACTCTAAGTTAAATAATTTAACTTTTACCATGTCTTTTTGTTTTCTTTCACTATATGGTTAATAAACTTACTATAACATGCCAAACGAACCCCAAATTGTTTATTATTAATATATACATCCTTATCTAAGTCATGTTGCCGAACCTTAGATTTTTATGAATAAAATAACAATTAATAATATAATATTTGATTTAAATACTATTTTGTGTCGATTTTGACACTATTTGATATATGATTTTTGTGAAAGTCATAACAGAATTATATGTTCGAACCAAGTTGATTACATAAACATTAATATATCATAGTAACCTATAAAATTAGTGGAATTAATAAAAAGTCTTAAATTACATTTATTTTGGTATTTATATTATCAATTATGTCAATATTTCATTAATAAGATAATTACTGCATCATCTTTGTGTCATAAATAAATTAAATTATTTGATGTCTAAAAATTACAAATAAAATAACATCACGTAGGAAATCTTTTTAGCTTTCTAATGAATATTTACAGTCGAATTTATCTTATGTATAACCCCATATTATAAATGATTTACTTATTAAACTTTGATTTTAACTATTTTAACCCTTCTTTAAATAAATTAATAATAAATGTCCTAATCTAATCTAGGTGGACCTAAATGGTCATATTTTATTCCTAAGTTTGTTTTTGGTCGAATTAAACTTGTCCAATAGAATTAGGACATGTGTTAGGGTAATATTAATATCATATTTACCCTTAGTTACCCAATTTACTATTAACCGCGGTAAAAAAAGTAAAAAGTTACTATTCACCAAAAAATTATTTTCATCTCATTGAACCACATTTTAGTCCTTGATATTAACCGTGTCTCTCGGATTTTCGAAATTCCATTCACAGAAGCGGTAAAATTAAGTTTTATGCAAAATTCAGTTTTTAACCTACCACTTAGTGGTTTCACCATTCATCAAAAATTGATGTTTTTCAGAACAATGCCAAAATTTCATCCCAAGCTATATTTAATATTCCGAATTCAAAAATGAAGTCTATTTTACCAAATTCATAACATAAAAGTTTCATTAATTAATTTTATAATTAAATCCCGCTGTTAAAACAAATAGCGTGTTTTTAAGAAACAATATCTATCATAAGATTGACACTTGTTTATGTCTAGTTTAAATGTAAAATTACATCCAATGACCAACATTGTATTAAATTGTAAAAATATATTCTAAATATACTTTAAAACCACTCAAATTAATGATTTATCACTATTAATTATTTCGATTAAAATAGTTGTTTTTACTTATAATTTAGTAATTTTCACTATTCATAAGAATATGAAAGTTATCCGAAAAGTACCAAAATTTCACCTTAGGCTAAATTCGATACTCCGAATCCAAAAATGAAGTCAATTTTGAGAGTTAAAATTTCTAAAATTTAAAAAGTGGTTATTACTATTCATAACGGCTGGTTTTAATAATATTTTAATAGCATATCATTGTTTCGTGAAACTCAAGATTACGTACCACACACGCTATCGAGGAAGGTTGCGATTGCGTGTAATGAAAGGCAAGTCAAGGATGCGTGTTATGCAAGCTCCTTTTGGTGTAGCGTATAACACAAGACATTAGTAAAATAAAAAATAATATTTTTCATAAAATCTCGGGCTGTTACACTATATAACTGCATCAGAGACTATAGCTTGGTTATATTTATTGTTTCATAGTCCTTTAGACAATCCATTGAATATGGAATAGAGAAGTGGGAAGTGACATGGAGGTGCCAAAAACTCTATATCCACCAAAATCCATCTATAACATACCTATGTTGTGATCTTCTTTGTTATTTCATAGTCTTCATTCAATTTCCTGACTATAGAAATATATTGATATTGTGATGTGGAGGTCCTGATATTTCTAGAACCACTAAAATCCAACCAACCTACATTTTTTACATTGTATTATTGATGTTCCATAGTTTATAATCCTTCAAAATTACTATATTCTGGTGGAGGTTCTACATCATGGAGGTAAAAAAATTCAAAAACCACCTTAACCCTTATATATTTCTCCATGTTGTAGTCTAATTACTACAACATTGAGGTTCTAGATTTTCTAGAAGAACTAAAAAACTTACATATCATCATTTTCATAATGCTTCCTCTCTATGTGATGGAGTACTTCTCCTCTATTGAATGTAAAACTTGTGTTATGGAGTATTCTAACCTATCATGATATAGTTATAGTCCCATTGGTTTGTAATCTCTTACACAATAGAGTGATCACCACTTATTCCCATGCCCATTACTCCTCTACCTATCCTTCAACTTTTTTTATATCATGAACATAATTCATGATATATAGGCACTATGAAAATTTCTCACCTTATTTTCTAATTAAATTTGAATAATATTTAAGCATTGAAAAAAAATCTAGCAAAACCAATCATATCCTTCATACCAAGTCTTCAACATCCCAAAAAATAAACTAGCTTATCACTTCCTGGGATAAACAATTATGGTCATTTTTTCTTTCAGAAGCTATGGGATGATATAAAATTAATTATAATATTATTACATGTGGATGATATATTATTTGTAAGACCTTAAATTCAATGGATTTTCAAATTGAAGATAATATGTTCTAAAGGGTTTGAAATGAAGGATTTTGTCAATGCAAAGAAAATATTGGGGATAAGAATTTAGAGGGATAGAAAATCCAAAAATGTCATGCTATCCTAGAAGGAATATATTTATAAATTTATTAATATATTTATAAATATTATATTTAAACCTCTCTAAACTCTCATTTCTAAACACTTCAAACTTTCAAAGTCGAGGGAATCAACTTAAGAAGGGAAATTCTAGAATATGGAAAATTTTCCATATGATTTAGCCATTAGAAGATTGATATAGGAAATTAGTTTCACATGGTATAACATTTTCTATTCATTGAGATTTATGAGTCATTTAATTTAAAATCCTATAAGTAGGAATTGGGATGTTATTAGATGGTTCATACGATATCTTAAAGTTTCATAACATGTAGTGTTATGCTTCAGTGATGATGATATTTTCATGTATTTTATAGATATATATTTTTCTAGAGACATGGATTCTCAAATTAGTATGAAATGTTTTATTCTTTCTTTTTGAAGGACATAGATTAGTTGGATATCTTAAATATAATCTATGGTTACACTATCAAAAATAGAAGAAAAATATTTTTTTGTTACAGAAGAAGGAAAGGATCTTTTCTTATTTATTATATTTATAAAGGAGCTCAAGAAGTAATCAGAAGGGGGAATATTGTTCTATGATAGTCAGAGTGTCATCCCCATGCTGTGAATATTATTTTTATTATAATAACAAAACATGTTAACTATAAATTTTAATTCATCTAGAATTTGATAGAATATAGAGTATTGAAACATTAAAAAAATTTGAAAAAGAAGATTCCCATATAAATGTTAACAAAGGTATTTGTCCAAAAAGTCTGAGGTAACATTTTACACCAGTTCAAATAAGATGAATATAAGGAGACATGGAACCCTTTATTCACTAAAAATAGGTGAACTTTGTTGAATTTTAAAAGAGCTTGGATTCCCTAATTTATTCTTAAAGTTGGATATTGTTGGGATTTGCGATGTATCTTTAGTATTTGATAACGATTACTTGGGAAGGAGAATAATTGGAAGGATATTTTTTAGAATAAGTTTTCAGATAGTGGATGTGGACCTCATCATCTTTGGAAGTATTTTAGGTGATTCATGTTTCATTGATAGTCTATTGAAATTATCAAATGGGCGGTTTTGATACTTGGGCACCATGCATGTTCACGGGTTGCCAACTATCTATCTGAAGGAAAAAAAAGTATCAGAGGATTCCGTGGTAAACAAAAGGAAAACCATGAATCCTGAATGGTGTTCAAATTGTCTTACCAATATTAGAAATCTATAAATATTATGTTGGACAAACTATTGAAAAATAATAACTTTAATAATATATAGATTATCAGAACTAATTATAAGGAGACTTTTTCTAAGTGAGAGAAGTAAATTTTTGGGTTGTAATATATTATACTTTCATTTACCATAGTGATTTCATTTTTATCCCATGGATGTAGAACTTTCCTTTGAACCAGATAATTTCTATGCATTCCTTTGTGTTTCCCCTAATTCTAATTTTCTATTTGTGTGGATAATTTTTTTATGGTTATTAGGTTGTTTATATGTCCTTATTTCAGAACATGAATTTTAATTGTTTTTGAATTCTTTAAAAATGTAGGAATTTAGAAATGAATTCTATTAAAACATTCATTATGAGAGTTCTTCTAGTTTTCCTTCCAGTAGGTGTTACATCACCACAATTATGCCTCCTCATACACCAGAGTGTGTTGAACAGTGATTAGGACCTCAAAAATATATTAGGGTGACAATGCTCTCAAATCAAAGTGAGTAAATAGTATAAAGTTCCACAATCATCCATAGTGAATAATCATTAAACACATAATCAATAAAAAACAATGATATAAAAAATTTACAATTCATAAGAATAAAATCATATAATATAACTAATTAACCACTAGGGTAATCAAATATAGAAATAAATAAATGAAAAAAAATGCATAAGAGGCTCGACTACCATCCTTAATCCTAACTTCATCTGAATCTCCAAGCTTCCATCTAATATCCCATGTCTGATCCACTACAAATCCTATACTCACACTTGTAAAGCCGAAGTATGGTCCAAACATGCACCAAAGCTCCCATTCAGGGTGAAATAATTTCATCTTAGTAGGGTATCACCATGATCCCTTAGTATACACCATTATATGAATATATACACAATGAAAATATAAAAAAATTACACATGGGCACATATGCTTGTTATAAAATTTCATACTAACTAGACCACCATGACTCCATACATTTCATGACACTATGTGATAATTAGGAAACCAATAAAACCGACTATATTTCTTTTGGAAAATTATAAAATCATGTATACTCATGTTGCATACCACAACCCATACCCAAATGTGTAGGTTATTGTGTCACTACATGCCCTAAACACTACCCGGAGATGCAAGTTAGGGTCCCTCATCCACTTTTTGGTCCATCCCATATCACTAAAGGGAGATGACCCATCATGTCCTAACCTCTACCCTGTCACTCTAGGTAGGTCCCATATCACATCATTAAAGCTAACTTATCACTCAAGGTAGGGTACATCATCTACACCTAGACAAATATTCCCACTCAAGGAGGTCCGTGAGAACATCTTCTCACAAAATATGTGGCTATTATTCTAAAAAATACCCGATTACTCCAGGAAGGGTTCTATGTTACATCATAACATAGAAAAAAATTATCACTCAATTAATTATATTCCAAAACAATATAACTCAATATAAGGCTACTATAATTACCAATAACCTATCATATAATGTGGTGGTGATATCAATTCCCAACTACTACCTTCTCACTCATGAAAATATTTTCCCAACACCATCCTAATGAAGGTGAGGCAATTTATTAGGATTTATCATCCACCATTATATGATTTTATACATGTCACAAGAAGAAATTAAATACATGAATTAATCAATAAATAAGGAACAAAAAATATCCAAAAAACTCACAAGATCATCACAAAGGTTTCATTAAGTAAAAACATAACCCTGCATCTCAAACACATCTTGATTACCATCTACTCATGCAGGCTAATCACCTTAAAGATTCTTGGTCACATAAGCACAATATTTTGGTCCTATTAAAATATCATCCTACTAACATGTGAGTTAATTGAGGTTCTTCAAACCTAACCAAATATCTATTCACAAAAAAAGTCATATCTAACTACCTATGGTTTTCCCTCATCACATATTCTCTAAAAAATCATGGACATAATAGTTCATTAAAAACCTCCACAAAATCTGTCACATAGACCAATCCCAATACCTAGGGACCATCAAAAGATAACTTGTGTTATTAACCCTTAGAAATACTAACACCAAGTCACCGAGAACTTCCTTGACCAAAAATCATTTTCCATCTCACCTATCTCTCCTAGGAAGGATCTTATCCCATTACCTAAAAGAAGCCTTTACATCACACCAAATCAATCCCTAGAGGTATGATCCCACTCATAGTGCACCCAACGCATTACTCAACCATCAAGGGGATATTTCTCATCTTGAGTAAGACATACTGTCATTTCACATATATGACAATATTTAAGCAACTCATTCCTTTTGAACTATGATTATAAAAATAAATTAGGCTATCAACCACTCATATTAAATCTGCATACTAACCTGAGGTCTCTTATCATGTCAATCATCAGCTTTGTCCCTTGGATAAATTATCATTGGTGTTTAAAATTTACACCAAGTGAATGAGAACACGTTTTTCTAAATGTAGGAGGATTAATATGATTTTATCCCTTTCTCAATAGTGCTATATTCCAAATCTGTTTACCTGATCCCATGAAAAAATGTTGACATGTGGTGGACCCTGGTTAAGTTTTGGTTGTATTTTTTTTCAATAGATCAATATGTTGATTATGTCGAGGAAAATAAAGTATGTTGAGAAGGTAATATAAATAAATATTGAAGAAGGGTGCGAGTGAAGTTTTCAATGAGATCCAGAACCATTAGTATCATATCCAAACCATAGGCATGATAATCAGATCCAATACATTAGACTGACTCAATTTGATCCATCATATCAATATTTTGATAAAAATAAGAAGCTAATAGAAATCATATTGATTCTAGAATGAAAACATTGATCATAATGAAAATATAGAGAATGGTGAGAATTGGTCTCAGGAAAAATTAGTCACAGAAGATGCAGAGTAAGACCAAAATTATGGGAACTAATAGAATATCCAAGTGTTAAACCTTATGATGATTTTTTTTTATTTCCCAAAAATTTTAAATAAATTGTAAAACATTTGGTGATATCGTGAGGAAGTAATGGGGGACAAGAATTGATGCTAATCATATTTGGGAAAATCATATTCAGTCCAATCATATTTAGGTCAATCGTATTCAGAACAATCACATTCTACTTCATATTTGAAATAAATAAGTTACTCGAAATGATAGGAAGTTAGAAAAGATTCCATTATAATTAAGAAGATGTTTAAGCTACTCTTAAACATATACATACTCATGAGGAAGTCATGATTACAAGATGAAGTTTTTCAAATTAGTATGTTGATGAAGTTGAATATTTATGGTCTTAGTCTATCTGTATGAGATTATCGAATGAATATTTTTTTTAAAGGCTAAGAAGTTTGATCGTAATGAAATTAACTAAAGTTTTTGGTTTTAAATCTAAAAAAAATACAAAATATTCAAATATTCAGATAAATAATCCTATAAGAATCATAATCAGGAATGGAAAATAAGTTAAGTGGTGAAAGTTCCTTGGTATCTTAATTAGAGAATACAAGAAGTTTCTAAAGTCGAAGCTACTCATACTGAACCATCAGACTCATCATTCCATCATGATCATCAAAATTATAATTGTTTTCATTGGGAGTTGTTGGGACCAATGAAAAGGAAGTAACTAAATTTTTGGGTAAAAAAAGAGATTAATCAATAATGTAGTCAAACATTTCTTTAAAGATGAATTGTTGGTTCTCTTCCATAAAAAGTTGGTGAAGAATGAAAAGAAGAAATATGTTTTTACTTTAAATAGTTTTTATTTACATGTGGGTCATGATCCATCATATTGAATAATTTTTTGTCTTCATCATAATGAAATATAATATTGAGAAGATTGGTCTTCCAATTAGTACAGAGCAATGTAATGATATTTCTTCAGTTCTGATTTATTTGTAACTGTGTCAAGAAAATTGAAGTGACCAAATTCCATTATTATAATAATGAAATCATAATGGAAAATTGGATTGAAGTTTTTTAAGAAGTTTTAATCTTTCTATTTCTTCATATATTCATGTGGTACAAGGAATCATAATGAAGAAATAATATTGGGAAATAAGAATGGAAAATCAGATTTGAACTGGATATTTATTAGGAAGTATAAACCAAAGAAGAATTAAAATAGATATCTAAAATTGAAGAGAAATAAAAACATAGGTAAGGGTATAACTTTTGGGGGGTTATTTTTATTGGTTTCATTATCCAGGTGGCTTAGTATACTCATGGTTCCTCATTCCAAATCTCTATTGATGAAACCCTCACCATCGATCATCCTCCTTCATAGACTATAGTGAAAATCATCTTCTTTCTTGCTCTATGGTTCTACTTCTGGATTGCTATGACTGGTGTGCTTTGTTCTTATATGTGTGGTGAGTTTTTGTTTTTCATGGTTCTTCCCAAGGTAGTTTGGTTGTTTATTTCCTCAGACCATTGTTTTGGTGTCGGGGTTGGTTGGCTCATGCCAACAATGGCAGATCACCTTGGGTAAGTTTTCCCATCTCTTAGTTCTGATTTGTAAGGTTATCACTTAACCATAAATTTATTTTATTTAGAAAATAATTAATATATATTTTAGTGTAAAATGGGAAATTAAATGCAATGAATAAGTCAAAGAAAGATATGATATTTAATGAAGATTAAATATTCTAGAAATTTAGTAAATAGGGAAAACGTATTCAAAATCCCGCATAAACCATTTTTGGTGTGTCTATAAAAGGATGAGAGTGAATTTGTGTTATATGAAAGGAATCACTCGTGAAAAAGGATAGGGATGCACTAAAATTTATTTGAGAATAAGTTTTCGGATTTTTTTTCCTTAAAGAAGTTAGTCAAACAAAAGTAGAAGAAGAAGGGTGAAGATATTATTTATATGGATATCATATTGAGTTGGATGATCGGGCTGGGAAATTCATATTGATATTTTCAGACATAGGAAGAAGAAGTTTAGAATTGTTTCATTAGTATTCTGATAGAGCGAGAATATAGTATTTAGAAATTAGACTTAAGAATCAAGCTGATTATTATTTCAAAATCTATAATAAATTCTCACCTTCTATTGGGTAAGAAAGTGATGAATTGTTTTAAAGATATTATTTATGAATGTTAATCAAGAATTACAATAACATTTCTATTGAAAAATGGTATTGCATCATTTTTTCTAGCATAAGTACATATGAGATGATAAGGTAAAACTTATGAAAAGGAAATTAAAACTAATATAGAAATGTCTTTTAAATCCTCTAGAAAATAAAAGTTTAAAAAGGTTCTTGATGAAGATGATTTTTTTGACACTGCCACCAAAAATGAGGTATATAAAAATCATGATGAAATTTATCCTTATTTTCTAAAAAAAGTGAAAAAGGTATAGGAAGGTATAAAATAAAAAATTCCCTTAATTGTTTTTGGTTTTGGAGCCATTGTGAACTTTTTTTCAAATTTCCCTCAAATAGTAAATGAATAATAAATTTATGATGAATAAATAAGTATAAGTATATCTTGGAAGAAAAATAGTGATAAGGAAAAATCAGATTCCAAGAGTAAATATAATAAGTTCACTAAATACAAAAAGATACTTTTTTTGTATAAGGATGATGATAGTGTATACTTTATAAATAGTGTTGAAGAGAACATGTTTATTTCAATAGTTAATGGGGAATGTTTTTCTATTAGTGAAAGTAGTTTTTCTAAGGAATAATTATGTGAATCTTAATCTGAAAAATCTATTGGGCATGCTAGATAGGATACTTTAATTTCCAAAATTAACAATGAAAAAGTCAGATTAGTAGTTCTGGGGAATAAGAAGAAACCCAAGTAGAATTTAATTTGAAATAAGAATTCAAATATTTTCTATGAAATATAGGGAGTCTTTAGAAATAATTAAGAAATTTGAAAAGTTAAGAGTCTTCAACAAATAATCAAGAATGTTTCCCCAATGTGATAAACAATCTGCTGGAAGATATTTATGACTTGAATATGTCTCTGGAGAAATAAATGAATTGTAATGAGAATCTAGAGGTAAAGCTGAAAGAAAATAATAATAAAAGTTAGAACTTATGAAAAATAAACTCTATAAATCTAAACTAAGGGTTAAAAGTTTTGATAATTATATCTCTAAAGTTGATTGAAGGTATCATAAGGATGATCCTGAAATGGATAATAAAAGTTGCCTTCAATGGTTGAGAAGAAATATGGGTAGGTGATTTATTTGGTAAACACTAACAAAATAGTGAAGTAAAAAGTTTCTAAAAATCCTATGTCCGATAAAGTTTTTATTATTTCTTTTTCTGATTAGAAAAAAAGAAAAATCGATATGAAAAATAAAAATTTATTTTATAATATTAAGGTTGGTGGTCAACAATGTTATATTAAGAAAGATGAAAATATTATTGAGAAACATGTCAACAATCTCGAACAGTATAAAAATTACATAAGAAGGTATTCCATATATCGGTTTGTCCAGTATTGTGTTGGATTCAGACACGCATACAATATGTGTTGGTTTAAATGAAAACATTAAAACTATTCCATGGGTTATAGAAGGAGAATTTTTAGGGGGATTCAATCCTTTCAATGGAAGAATAATGAGAAGGATGTTTGTAGAAATTATGAAATGAATACTTTGAATTTTGTGAAAGGTAAACATGCTAAGTCTATTAAGAAAGAGTTCTTAGTTATCTGAGTAGAACATGTGAAAATGGATAAGATGTTATAATAAACACAAAAATAAGATAAAAAAAGGGGGAGGAGAATGATTTTGAAATTTTGTACAAATTTTATCAAAATATGTCAATAGAGTTTGGTTTAAAAAATCATAAAGTATTCAAGTGATTTGTGTAATATGGGAATGTTACTAAAATTTATTTGAAAATTTTTCCCACCCAAGAAGAAGATATGAAGAAGATGTTACAAAATGATTATAAAAAATATATAAATAATGTTAAATACAAGTTGACATACTTGTCATAATACTATACAAATAATAATAATTTTGTTACAAAATCTGGGAAGGATAAATATAAGGAAGGAAGCACATCCAATTAAAAATACACGGAAAAGATGAAAAAGTAAAAACTAGGAGAGGAATCTTAGTATGATTTTTTCTTCAAAGGAACAATTGGGGTTCCTCTTTATTCCAAAAATTTTTTTATATATGTACTAACATGCTGGGAATTATAGGAGTCAAAATAAGGAAGATGGAGTTGATGAAACTATTACCATTCTTTCAAAAAAATGTAATGAGGTTATAAAAAATAATACTTTTTTAAAAGTTGTTTTTTTATACACCTGAACATTCTATTATGTTTCTTGGGTTGGGTTCAGGTTACTTTCATCTTAAACAAATTATTTCAAGGAATTTTTCAGTCATGATACTATTAAAAGAGACATGAAAAGATATTACATGAATTTCGTGTAATGGATAACATTGATAATTTTAATTATACACTGTTGTTTTCAAAACTGGGTTTTCCCACATATACATAGAAGTTTTTAGTTAAAGGTTCTTTGTTAAGAGACTCATTTCATACCTATGAAGAAGAATTTTTAGATTCTAGGATGAAAAGTTTCAACCCTTTAGAATGGGATCAATTTTCAATAAGTAAGAAACTTCTCATGATAGCCCATTTGGATTTGATTATCAATAAGGGGGAGATAATAGAAAAGGGGACAAAGAATGAAATACGGATAAAGACGAAAGGATTTGAAAATAAAACAATAAGTGATATTGTTTTGAAGTGATTGTTAATTATTGAACTGGATATTGACAACAAACACAGAGGGGAAGATTGTTGGACACTAGTTAGTTTTTTTATTTGTTTTCAATATATAAATATGTTGATTAATTTGAATGAAATAAATTATGTTGAGAAGGTATTGGAAATCCATATTAAATAAGGTTATGGCTGAATTTTTCAATTGGATATAGAAACATTGACATCAAGTCCAAACTATTGACCTGATAATCAGATCCAACACATCAACCTAATTCAATACAATCCATAATATTGGAATGTTGATAAAAAGTGGGAAGTTTCTAAAAATCATATTCAGTCTAGAATGAAATCTTTGATTGTAATGAAAAGATAGAGACTACTAAGAATCAGTCTTAGTAACAATCTGTATCAGAAGATGTAGAGTGAGACTGAAAGGATGTGAAGTAATATAACTTCAATGTATTAAACATGATGATTCATTACTAATTTGTATTCCCCAAAAAACATAAATAAGTTGTAAAAATATTCATTCTATCTTGATGAAAGAAAGGGGTAGAATAAGTGTTTCCAATCATATTCGTGTCAAATATATTTGATCCAATCATAATCAAGACTGTTGAATTCAAACCAATCACATTTAGGTTCATATTGGAAAGAAAGAAGTTACTTGAAAGGATTGAATGTTGCAAAACTTTTCTTTATAAGTCATAATACGATGAAGATTATCTCTAATATATTCAATTTCATGATGAATTTGTCATTAAAAGATAAATTTTATCATATAAGGTAGTTATTGAATATGAATATTTCCTATCATAATCAATCATTTTGAGATTACCGAATGGAGATTTGTTTAAAGGTTGAGAAAGTTGGTCATAATGAGAGAAACTGAAGGTGCTTGTTTTTAGTTAGACCAAAAGAAAAAACTATTAAATATTTAGAGAAATAATTTTACATTAATTTTTATAATAGAGTAATAAATAATTTAAGTGGTGAGTGTTCCTTAGTATCATAATCATATAAGATAAAAATTTGTTAGGGTTGAAGCTACTGATATCGATCCATTGGACTGTACATTCCATCATAATCATCAAAATAAGAATTGTTTTTATTGGGAGTTTTTTGGACCAATGAAAAGTATAAAAATTAATGTTGTTGGGGGATAACACAAAAATAATGTTAGATACCAATCAATAATGTATTCAACCATTTTCATTAAGAATATTTGTTGGTTTCTGTCCTTAAAAAGTGGGTCAAGAATGAAAATAAGAAATCTATTTTTGTTTTCAAGAGTTTTTATTTACATGTGGGTTGGGATCCATCATATTGAATAATATATTGTCTTAATCATAATGAAAAAATAAGAATGGTCAGATTGGTTCCCTAATTAGTACAAAGCAATGTAATAAGATATATTCAGTTATGATTTACCTGCAAGTGGTTTAATAAAATATGAGTGACCAAATTCCCTCATCATAATAAAGAAACCATAATGGAAAATCAGAATTGGAATAAAACTGAATATTTATAAGAAGATTGAAGCTATCTATTTCTTTATATATCAAAGTGGTTAGAGAATATTAATAAAGAAATCATTTTTGAAAATTATAATGGATAATAAGATTCAGACTAGATATTTGATAGGAAATATAAATTATTGAAGATCTAAAAGAGAGATCCAAAATTAAAGGGAAATTAAAGGTGTTTAACAAGTCAATGTAAAAATTTGAGATTTAAGGAAGATATAATATTTGGGAAATTTGGTAAAGAAGGAAAATATTTTAAAAATATCATTTAAACCATGTTGTAATTTTTATAAAATTAGGAGAATACTTTATGTATTCTATGATTTGCATCACTCATGGAAAAGGAAAGAGAAGCTCCACAATTATAGCAAGAAGATTTTTCTAAATTGTGTTTTCTTGAAGAAGTTAGTCAGAAAGAAGAAGAAGAAATAAAGAAGTAGTTTGTATTCAACTGGATATAATATTTATCTAAATCATAGTACTAGGAAAATAATATTGAGATTTACAAATTGAGGAAGAAGAAATTTAGAATTATTTCAATGGTATTATGATATAGAAATATTATTGTATTGAGCAATTGGATAAAGTAATTGGACATGGAAACTGAGTATTATTATGAATTCTATAAGAATTTATAACCTTTTTCTAGATAATAAAGTGAATAGTTTTTGTTAATGTCATATTTTTAAAATTTTATCAAGAAGCATCGCAACATTCCTGTAACAAAAATTTTATTTCATCATTTGTGCTATAAAAAGAACAAGCACTATTAGA
Source organism: Viscum album (assembly GCA_963277665.1). Taxonomy (NCBI): domain Eukaryota; kingdom Viridiplantae; phylum Streptophyta; class Magnoliopsida; order Santalales; family Viscaceae; genus Viscum; species Viscum album. Next base: position 957,843,183 of record OY728138.1, on the reverse strand, counting down.
ATTTTTTAATAGTGTCACATTAGTGTAAGGGCATATCCTAATAATAGTATTCCCTAAAAAAGGATTTCATTCTAGTGTATTTTGTGGTATTGGATCATTTCCAAACCATACCAAGTACATAGCTACTCTTGTTGAGTAGTGAACCTTGTAAATCCTTATGTTCCTGTGGATGTGTATTTGATTTTCTTCAGCAAGAAAGAAATATTTTACAAGAGGAGATGGTTGTTTCATTGGTATGTAAAATTAAAAGAAAATGATATCATTGATTCACCCCATTCCCTCTTAGTGGTACTTGGATCATATCTAGGAAATTATAGCATGTACACTCATGCATAAATAAGTGTATGATTTTCTTTATTAAATGTGTCACCTACCTCAACCATAGTGTTACCATCCACATGATGATATGCACATCCTCAACCAAGACCATAAAATATGAATATATGAATATATCAAACTCATGAGATCTTATCTCATTCTATAATATAAAATATTTAATTATTATACTTTATAATTAATTATTTAATTTAAACTAATGAGTCATAATCCCTTAAAAATCACCAAGCAATGTTGCATCACTAAAAATAAACAAAACCTCATGTTTTTTTGCATCATGTGGACCCTTATATCCATGAAATTAGGTATCCCTGTTGTTCTTTCGATATTACACAATTCTCTATTGGAATCTGAAAAAAAATCATAGATTAGAATCACACCATATTTGTGTCTATAAAGGGTGGAAATGGATGAAACTGAAAAGAATTTCATACCTTAAATTTCCACGGAAACACCTATAAACCCACATCATAACAAGGGTGACCAATATGACAGTAAGAGGGATTATAGAGGGAAAATGGACCTCCCTATGAACCTATTACACCTAAATTAAAAGGGGTTATAACACCCAAAATTATGGGTCTTACCCCATTAATAAATCAACATTGAGTTTTGGTCACATTTTTACCATGAGGGTCACTGTGCAACACCTATATACCTTGAAAAAACAAAAAACAACCTTCCTAGGTCACAAAAATTCCACCCCAAGAAGATTTTGTAACACCCCATGTATGTATATGTTATAGTGAGACTCCTATGGGTTGTGGAACGACTACCTCAGGTAGATGGATCGACCCCCATCCAAACACCCATCATAGTTAACCCACTATAATACATAACATGATGTACATTTCCCAAAAAAGTTTATTAATACAAGGAATGACCTACATAATTTATGGTATAACTCCTCATGATCCAATCCATAATACACCCCTCACAACATGCCACTGTGGCATGGGCTAAAGGTCCATGCCATGAGTAGCATCCTGCATCTAAAATAGGAAAAGTGTAACCTCGAATCCACTCTAATGTTCACCCAATAACCTGAAATATCTATTAAGAATTTAATTACAACCAATAATAACTCTTTTAGATTTCATAACCCTTATAATACTAATATGATCTCTAATTCAAAAAAATACCCTACTCTAGAATAAAAAAAAAAAATTTCCTGAAACTTCATAAGCTACAACAGCTTGGTATATTATAATATCCCCACCACAATTCTTCTCATCCCCAAGAAGCCAAAATAGTATTTTATCCATTGAAACTTACAAATCTTGCTTTTCAATTCACTACTTACTCGCTATGTTCCGTCCCTAAACATTGAATAATATTCCATCACACAACTCAAATTTCCAAGACACATTATTCCTAAAAATATAATATACTCACACTTAAAACATTTCCAACACCAAGATGATTAAATACCAAACCCATCTAATCTAAGATACAAAATTATTTTCAATATATTCATATATATCCTTATAGTTCTCCCCACTATTATCATTATCACAAAAGGCCGATTTCATGATATAGATCTCTCTATTATAGGAATCATCTACCGATAACAAACTTCTAGTGATCCCTCATCAATTTCACTTAAATTTACACATCAGCACAACCAATTAGATGAAAAATGGATATTTATCCTCTAGAAAAATTTTCCTAAAAATTATCATCCTTGCCCATCGACACACTCTCACATCACCTGATCACGATGCCTTAATTATCTAAATGTATCACAAAAATCATGCAAATTCCAATAGTGCAGTTTGAACTTGACACTCAGTGTGATTACATGTTTGGGTCCTCAAACACCCACACTAGATATCATATGCTTTATATGAGAAATGAAACACTTATAATCAAAATTACTCTCATATCACACCAAGTCCATCATGAGATCAATGTTGGCACTCTGATTCCATCTGACACAACATCAAAATCAGTAAATATATTGGTCTCTAAGGATATAAAATAAATTAGATCCAATAATACACAATTATTATAGTGTAATCTCAAACATCATCTAGACGGCGCTACTATATCCATGACCCAACCAATATAAGGTGCATACCTATGTGACTTTTTTGATTCTCTCGTTCACATGAGTATTCTCTTTATTTTATAATAAGCTAAAACACTAGGTATCCACACCCCATTTCCCATTATTTATATAATGAAATGATTGGATATGGTTATACTGATCTTTACTAGGTAACACCATGAAACACCATCTATTACCCATTCCTGGATCACTTGTAAAATAATCCTAAACATTTTCTAAAATAAAACTATAATGAGGGTCAATCTCTCCAATGGCTAATATTGCACTCTGTAACATATGGATTCCCTTACACAACTACATGAGTTCTAGACCAAATGGGTCCCAACACCACACTCATGTCACACTTTCTGAGCCATGCTCACCCATCCAGCGAAAACCTATAAAAACACTATCATTGACTATACCATGATACCTCATTCCAACTATGACTTCACCATCCATTATATGGAAACATCGTTGATCCTCAAAAAACATGTTGAGAAACCATTCTTTCACGAATTTCATTGAATCTTTTAGTGTGCATCCCAAAAAAACTACCCATTAATCCATAAACCAATCACTTGACTTTAATCCCATGTAACTGAAGTCAGTATTTTATACATTCCTTTCAGTAGAAAATATCAATATAAATCATTATATGAAAATTTTAACAACCATCCACCATCAAGGGAATCATTTCCAAATCATAATTGTTTTTCCAAGCTTTTATTGTGCCACACAGAAGTGCATCTAGAATCGACAATGCCATGATTAAAATATATATCTTCATCTAAACCAAAATTCAATACTCAAATACCCTTAATATATTCCCATATGAAAATATCAAGGCATATCACATGCCTTTCACTATCACAAAAAATAGATTTCATGTCATTATTTTGATATCGGTTATTTGATAACCAATGTTAAAACAGTTTTAACATTAGTTATTTATATAATCAAATTGAAATCTATATGGATGTGAATTATTAACATTTATAATAAAATAAATAATTTTAAAACATTATTTTTAATGTCATTTTTTAAATAAACATCATTATGCCTAACAAGTATAGAAGTTTTAACGTTTTTTATTCTATAACTGATGTTAAAAGTGAAAAATTACATCGAGAGCTAGTGATTTTTTAGTTTTATAAGAATGAACCTTTCAATACTTAAAATATCAACAAATATATATATGTTTCTGGAAAAAAATTTCAAGAATTCAATATCTGTTTCCGTCCACTCCATTTCACTATTTTCATCCTCTCCTTTTCACCATTTTAAATCTACTCACCCTTAAATATATAAAATCATTTCATCAGTTATTAATTCAATGATTTATAAATCACATTAATAATTATATTATTATTATTTAATATTTATTAATATATTTTATAAATTATATAAATTTTGATGATTTATTTCTTATGATGAAGAATTCTTTATCTATTTGTGTTCAAAATGTGAAACTTCCTCTTGAGATTTATCATTTGAAGTTTAAAATTTTTCCACAATCGCAATTGTGGTTTTATCATGAGTTATTTATATGAAGAAAATGGTGATGGAAACTAACATAATAATTTAATTTTTGTGGAATAATTATGAATCTTTTTCTTAAATATGTATTTACTAGATCACTTTTAATTATTCACCTAAAAAAATTGTTGTTAAAAACATAAAAATTATGTAAAAAACTTACTCTTGTACCAGTGTTTACTCAACACTCTCTGGGGTATTTACACCCTCAAGGAGACCCATTCCCATCCTCAGATAATATCTAAGTAATCCAATTCCAATACCATCCCAACAAGGGTAACTATACATCCCCTACATATAGAGACTATATATCCACCACTAAAGAATGTCACATCGTAAGATCCACATGAACCTCCACCAGAGAGGAAATATCATGGTTTAGTTGAGTATAATTTCACCCATGAGTTATATGGGAAAATAATATATACATGTTTTTGTTGAAATATTAAATAATTAAAACCCCTATCATCAGTGAAATAAATCTCAGATAATAATTTTCATGTCATGTGAACCATATGTGATAAATATGATACATGTACATAAGCCTTTTTAAAGTGGTCTAAGAACCAAACCCATAAATAACAACTACTAATAAACACATTATATTTTTGTAAACATATCAACTGTAATAGTGAAAACCAAGAATATAAATCCAAAAACCTTGAAAACTTGAACTTTCTATCAGAAAGGTGTTTATAAAACAAAAGTCTAAATTTCATCACAATTTTTGACAGAACCCTATTATTTATCTACCATATCCTATATAGTAATATAAATGAAAATATTCTCTGATATAATTTTATAACACCCTAACCCAAATCACTTGAAATGAAACAAAGATGGGGCACTACACGACCTCATCTGTGCCTCTCTATATTCCATAGGATTTAAACTAGAGGAAAGGTCCTAAATCATTTTTTTGGGGGGAATATTCCATTTAATATGAGTGAAAAAATAAGCAAAATAATCTATAGTGAATAATCATAGTATGCATAATCAATAAAAAAATTACTACTATAACAAATATACCATACGTAATCATATAATCAAAAAATAGAACCTATCACCCGTAAGGCCAATCAAATATAAAAAAACAAAATAAAACAAAATAAATTTTTTTCTCGACTGCCATCCCAGAACCTCACCTCATCCCAACATCAAATCCCCCATCAATCATCCCCATCCCTATCCTCTGAACATAATGTTTTGATTGTTGTAAAAGAGAAGAAAAATGTATTTATGTGTTATAGAGTTCCCATCTAGGGTATGAGAGATAAATATCAGAATAGTATCACTAATTTAACCTAATATAAACAATAATATACATTTATTCAATAGGAAAATAAATATCTAATGAAAAATCCACACACATGTGTGTAATAATATTGTGTGTTTACCGAGAAACCAAGACTCCATGTGCATCGAGTCACTAAATGATAGCCAGGACAATATGAAACCTAAATATACCTACTTCATCCTAATCTTGGATTTAATCATAGTATTCCACTTTCCTCAGCCTATTAAAAAAGTTGAAATGTATAGAATCACACTATCTCCCAAACACTACCCAAATATATAGGGTATTATTCTACATCCATTCCCTAGATCATCCCTTATTTACAATGTGAGATCACCTATTAAGTCCCAACCTCTACCTTATAATTCATGGTATGGCCCATATTATATCCCAACTATCACTTTATCATCAAGGTAGGGTCTAATATCTACCCTGGATCAACCTTCTCACCAAAAGTGTCATTTTATAATATCTCACCCCTCAATAGAGTACTATTATCCTATCCACTAAATTATCACTCATGTTAAGGTTTGATACCATGTCACAACTTAGACCAACCTTATAACTCATGGAGTTTCATGCCAATACTTTCTTACACATATTAAGGCCATCAAACTATCCAATACTTTATCACTAAATGTGGGGTTTGATATCACATCCTAATCAATACCTTCTCACTCAAGGTAGAGTTCTTCCAACACCTTATCACTAGAGGTGAGGCCATGCCTTAAGAATTATCATCAGATATGATAAGATCCATAACTTTCATAAGAACACAGTCATCACATGCATGAAATAATAAATAGGGCACACAATCCATCTCACAGGCTCACCTACTCATAAAAAGGAGGCTATTCACTTGAGTTTTCTCCTCATGTTCCAAACACATCTCAATACCCATCCAATATCACTAACTAATCACATCAAACCATTATGATTTCATAATTTCAATATACCAATCTAAAAAATTCTCATCTATCCCACAATGGACTCAACTGGGGTCTTACAGACCAAACCTAGTATCTATTCACTAGAACCCAACCATATCCAATTCCCCATGATGTTCCCACTACAAGTAATCACTACCCAAACCAACATTCAACAAGTTAGTCAAAACCTCATCAAAATGGTACTCATAACCTGATATTTCTACCAAGGGATCGTCTTGAGCTAACTCATGCTAATCCACCTTAGAAATCTCAATTACAAGTCATAAAACACTTCCTCAACCCATAATCGGGTCATATCTTACCTCTCCCTCAAGAGATAACTTATCCCATTTCCTATAAGAAACCACAATGTCACACCACATATATCCTCAGAGGGTTTACCCCACTCATATCATGCCTAAGGCTTCACTCCAACTACTGGAAAACTAACCTATACCAATGGTTTGGAGAACCATTGCCAAGTAAGCCGTTGGGATAGGTCTATACTAACGATTTTTTGGAAAACCGTTGGTATTGACCTATACCAAAGGTTTTGGAAACCATTGGTATAAGTAATATGAAAATCTATACCAACGGTTCCATAACCGTTGGTATATGTATTTCAAAAAAAACATTCACTGGGATTTGATCTCAGGACCCCTGGTTTATCACTGAACGACTTAACCACTAACCTAACATGACTTTTGAGAATATAATTACATAAATATATATATGTATTCACATAATTATTTTAAATTTTGATTTATATAATGATCTCGGTAAGAAGAACTGATAAAAAATCAAAGGATCTATACCAACGGTTGTCAAAATCGTTGGAATAGATTTTGATTCTGAATTTTGATTCTGGGTGGAGGTTGATATATTGGGGACCTTTCCCAATGGTTTGGCCAAACCGTTGGGAAAGCCATACCATTTCCCAACGGTTTGGCCAAACCGTTGGGAAAAGTGGCCTGAAAGTGGGCTTTCCCAATGGTTTGTCCAAACCGTTGGGAAAGAGAACCTATACCAACGGTTTTTAAAAAACGTTGGTATAAAAGCATTGGTAAAAGTCAGATTTCCAGTAGTGTCTACAATCAAGGGGTTTTTCCAATCATGAGTTAGATGTATGACCTTCTCACCCATTCTTCTCAGCCTAAGACTTTCAGTCTCACCCAAAAAGTCTTGGGAAACTGACCTAGGATATCCTCTATTCATTATAGATCATGATACCTACCAAAGGTATCACATTAAATCAACTGACAATTTCACCCCTTGGAGACATAATATGAAGGAAATCATAATTTCCACCAAGTGTAATATTGACCTTTTTCTAACTCTTGTAATCCCAATTCTATCTTGTATATTTATCTAGGGAACTCTCTATCCCTAACCCTTTACTCAGTCCCATGAAAACATGTAGGTATGGACAATCATATATAGACAAGAATATGGTTTTTTTATTAAAGGGAGAACCTACCTCATTCATAGAGTTGTCATCCTTTTCATTCTTCTGAAATCCTCATCCAAGATCATCCATGAATCATTCAAGATTATATGAAAAAATTTATCTTCTATCTCTAGACCCAAAATCAACAATAATTAATTAATATAATATATAATTAATTATATAATTTAAACCAATGAGGTATAATCGGTGAAAACTTCTTAGGATATACCATATACCTAAAAATACACAAAACCTCATGTCTTAAGCAAAACTAGAACCCTTATATGAAATCCATGAAAAATATCCATCACTATTTCTCAATTACACTATTCTCTAGAGGAATCAGTACCAAACCCTAGTTTTAAATAGTGAAAACTATGCATATATGAAGGGGAAATAAAAATGGTGGAGACCATAGGAAAGAATGTAACTTAAAATAACTTGGAATCACCTCAAAAACTACCCCATGTTAAGAAAGATCAATCCGTAAGAGAATAGGGTGGGGATTGGATTGAATGGACCTCTCTATATGCATGTTTGACCTAAATAACTAGGAGTGGTTGAATAGAAAATTACGGGCTTTCCCTCAATAAAAAAAATGATCTTAGAGCCCGATCATGGAATAAACGAAAAGGATAAAACAAAACACCTCCATGATTGTTGTTTTCATGATGTGACCCTCCTGGTTCATTATATATCTACCCCTATATAGAGGGTCCAACACCCATTCATGTGTTGGTTGTGGTGAAACCCTTATAGGTCACTAAGTGATTTACCAAGGCATAGGGTTTTACCCCCAAAAAACAACCATCAAGGTGTGACCCCTATAACTCCTTAAACAATGCCACTTTGAAAAGAGAGTCTAGGAAACCAAATCATCACCTTTTCCCATTATATTTTGGAACCTCATACTCTTAACCATGGAAAACCTCTCATGGTAGGCCATTTTTATAACAACCCAAACTGTTATAAATAAAATTCCCTTTATGATTTAATTAAATGTCTTATTATTTAATATGGTTATAGAAAACACATACACTTAATTTGTTTTATTATATCCTATAAGATTTAAAAAGAATATCAGGGTTCATCATCATTGATAATTTAGTTATTGAACAATTATCATATGATTAGTATAAATAAATCATTTTAACAAATCCAATTGACATAAACAACGAAATTAATGGCCTCATTCAGTAGGATATATTCCAATGAAACCCATTTATCAAAGGTTATAAGGGTGATATAATCTTCAGGATTTTTCCATGACCAAGCCCAAGTTGAGATCTAACAACTTAAGCATGAGTGAAACCATTTATATGATCTGTTCAAGATCCTTGAGATCGCAACCCAAACCATGTACGTCGAACCACCCCATGGAAGTCTCACCACCACACACCATACTCTCAGGGTATTTTTTGGTGTACTAAAGGGTTATGTATTGATACCCTAGTAGTATGAGTATGTAAATTATTTTTTATATAATAAATAATATATTTTCAACCTATTATTATTACTTTAAAAATGATTTTTTTTTTGATAAAATAAAAAACAAATAAAGTTTTTGGTAATATTGAAAATCAATGAGTGAAATCATTTTAATGAATTAATCGATTTTTGAAATAACTAATATTTTAGTAAAATTTTATTATTAATTATTTTCTAAATATAAATGGTCATATAATTTTTATGAAGTCAAATGTAATTTTTATAAGGGTTTGAAAATTGTAATTTTTAGAAAAAAAAAATATTTTCTCAAAAAATGGTGATTATTATTTTAAAAGTAAAAAAATTATAAAATTGTTTATATAAAAATAATATTATTTTTTATTCATAATTCTAAATTATACAATGGTGAATTTTTCATAATTTTCTGAGATACTCAAATTTTTAGTTAAAATTTAATATTGTATAAATATGTGGTGTGTATTATGAGATCATAATGGCCCAAAAGTGATATAATAAATACTATAAAATGCGTCAATAAAACAATATCTATTTTACCTTTTATTTTATGTTTATTTGATTTATTTTATAAATCCATCGTGAATCCTCTGAAACTTATAATATATTTTAAGGTTTCAAAATCATTTATTTAAGAGTATGACTCACTTCCACATAATCAAGGGTTTTATTTTGTTAATTTCGGATCTTTCCCTTATAAAATAAAGATAAGCACTACCATTTTTTAGAAATAATGGTAAAAACTATATGAATGATTTTTTTGGTAATTTTATTATATAGAGTCTGAAACCCATATTTGAGAAATAATAAAGAAGTCCTCAATCATTTCCTATATAAACCCACCAAAGCTCCCAATTCACTAAATTAAAGATCCTTAAATAATTTAATTATTCTTTAATCACATCTCTAGAGTCCTCCTACAGTTTCCATAAACTCTTAACAAGATCCTCCAAATCATTTGGTGTCATGCACTAAATTAAGGGATTCTCAGCTTCTCTTCTTTAATTAAGTTTCTTTATTATGTTATACATTCTGTTACTAATTACTAATTTTAGGATATATCTTTTCATATTTCTATAAATACCCATTTTATTTCTAAATAACGAGAGATCCCTTTTTTTATCATCATCCCATTTTATGAATTTTTATGTGACATTGTTGTACATCAAAAATTTCACAGTGATTTTTCAATGCCAAAATAATTGTGTAGTGAATAGATTTCCCATTTCTTATCAAGGGTTTTCATTTTTACACACTTATGACTATTTGAATTTGGAGCATAAATTTATATATTCCAAACTCCTTGATCGTGGAATGAAATATCATAATGAATGAATCCATGTTGTATGATCTATGTGGAAAAACTAAGAATGAAAATGAAATGAAAGTGATGGGTACACCTAGAATTATATATAACTACAATGAATTGGGTAATGTCTAATATCATGAGTTGTAATACTGGGTTAGGGAGTGAACCTAATTACTTTTTTTGACTTTTTCCCTCGTGATTTCTTAGTATTTATCCTTGACCTATGCTTTGGATTTAGTGTTAAGTTGTTTCCATATTTCTATTGTTTCCTTTATGCTTATCATGATATATCATGTATCCTTGTTTATATTTATGATTCTTACTCATTTTTATATACCCTTTTTCTAACATTTATTACCTTATTCCATTTTTATTCTCATACTGAGATTTATATATCACCCTTTTCTCATGTATGTCCCCAGGTTATCTCGTGCAGTTTTAAAAGCTATGGAATTTTTTAAGTATGTTAATGATGTTTTCAGAAATGTTGTTAAATCCCATGTTCGAGATGTTATTATATGTACCTAATTCCAAAATAAAATATAATTCTTGATCTCTCAGGTTTTATTATGTATAGTCTTATATATTAAATCATGTACTAATGTGTAATAAAGATAAGGGTTGTGATAGTTTGTGTCAACATAAAAGTTTAGTTATTTTTTGGTTTAGGATTAGAAAACTATAGGAAAGCCTTATAATTGAGACTATGTATAAGAAAACTTCCCTAAATTTTGGTAAGTGTAGACTAAGTGGTTTATCAATAAAATGTATCCAAGTCTTCATACTATAATTGGATGTGGATTTGGAACATATGTACATAAGGGTAAAATGCAAAAACATCGCGTTGAGCTAGACTCAACCCTGAACTAATGCATGACAATGGGACTTATTTCACACCTAGTATGACACTTCGGGGAGATATTATTTGGTAAATTCATAATATCATTATGAAACATTATTAAGTAAACAAAAAAATAACCATAAGAATATATGATAGTAAATATACCATGGATAACATACATTGAATCCTAGAAATTCACAAGTTAAAGAAATAATTATAATTTATATATTTCCTCATTAATTTCATTGGATTACTCTCTATGATATTAATAGTTTAATAATATTCATAATATTTTTCCTTTTATTCTATATGATGGCCAAAAATAGTAGGAATTGGGAAAATAATCAATGTGATTAGAAATGTGATGAATGTCCTAATGAGATGCCCAACCTAATGGGTGTAAGAATCGCACAGTTGTTTATGATAATATATTATCTAAATCAGGTTTTGAATAGAAACCTAGATCCGTAATATCTCTTAAATATCCCTAAGTAAGAACTAGTTACAAGTAAGTCCTTTAAATGAAAAATGCTGATGAATTTCATTTGATCATCTGATCCCTTAATCATAGAACAATGGATAAACTTCATTAAGAAGATATTCTCCATCCTTCAATGTTTCAGACAAGAGAAGGTTCTACAAGTTGTTTATTATATAGAGGGAGAATTTTATTATTGGTGTACATTGATTAAGAATATAAATCCCGAGGAAGTGATTGATGTGATTCTGTTAAAGAAATTTCGAAAAATGTTTTCAAGAAATATTTTCCTTTTACTCCATGACATAAAATGGAAAGATATTTCTTTTACCTCAACCAAAAAGAAGAAGAAACGATTGGGGCACATAATGAAAACATCAAAATACTTGAACGATACATCTTTGGCTTTGTGGTTACACTTGAATATAAATTTGACTACTTATTTGGTGTAAAAAAACCTGGTCTATGAAAATCCTTGGTGATCCATGACTTTGATAGCTATGAAAAAATTGTATGATGTTCCCTGAAAGTCAAAATGGAGATTGGAAATTCTCAAGGGTATTATGATTATAGTTAGTGGAAAGTGGATTTTAATTCTTGAAGTCTAGTAGAGAAATCTAATGATGCCAAGAAATTTAAATATTCTAATTTTCAAAGGTGCAGAAAGAAGAATCCTTGAAATTTCCTAAGGGGGGAGTGGAAATGTTTTCGGTGTGGGAAGTAGGGGAACCTAGATAGAAATTTCTGATAGGAGAACCCCACTAATTTGATGGAGGAAAGAAATTATCTGATTAACCATCAATGCATTTTTCATTACTTCAACTATAAAGAAATATGGAACTATGCAAAACAATTCACTAAGCCATGGGTTTTCAAAGACAACTAAAAACCTCCAAGGTAGCAAGGGTGAGATTTTTCCATCATAACCATTAATGTGGATCCTGAAAATAAAGTGGTGACTGGTACACTAGTTATTCATTCAAGAAAATATAATGTACATTTTGACTCTATTTCTATACATCCCTTCATATCATGAAACTTTATTAGAACTATTCAAACACCACCAAAAGCAAGGAAGTATAGTGGTCGGTGGAAATGGAAAATGGTTCAATTACTACATCCCAAGTGTATAATGCACCCAAATCAAAATATTTGGTCTAAACTTCCTAGAGAACGTTGTCATACTCTCTTTAGTGGAATTTCATGAAATTATTGGTATTTATTAGCTTTCCCAATATAAATCCAACATTAATTTCCAAGAGAGGTAAATAACTATATGTATTATGAATCATCCTACAATTCAGTACAAGTGCAAGGAAGATGTTGAATCTTATTTAACACTAACATATCAAGAATGGATATTATTTCCTTACAAGAAAGAATATATATCTCAAATGATAGAGTTTAAGGAATGAATCATCCTTGGAGACATTCCCATTATGAGGGAATACACTGAGGTGTTTCATGAGGAATTTCTTGGACTTCCTCCAATCTGAGTGGTCTAATTTTAAATTGATCTTATACCTAGAAAACTACCATTATCCAAGACTCTATATAGCATGGATATTATTGAATGTGAGGAGCTATATAAACAACTATAGGATAATATGGATAAAGGGTTCATATTCCCAAGTACTTCACCATGGGGTGCACCAGTCCACTTCATCATGAAGATGGATAGGTCAATGCACCATTGCTTTAATTATTGTGAGCTCAACAAGATCATAATAATAAACAAGTAACCTCTTCCATGGATTTATGGATTTTTCGATCAACTATGTGGTGTAAAATAATTACCCATGGTGGATATATGGCCAAGATATTACTAAGATAGGGTGAGAAGGTGGATATTCCCAAGACTGTTTTCGTATGGGGTGCAGTCACTATGAGTTCATAGTGATGCATTTAGGTATCACTAATTCTTCAGAAATCTTCATGGACTTAGTAAATATAGTTCTTAGATATTACCTTAACAAGTTTTTTTGTAGCTGTTATAGATGATATTCTAATATATTTCAAAAATAAGTAGGAGTATAAGGAGAAACTGAGCACTACGCTAAATACCTTGTGAAAGGCAAATATTTATGCAATGTAAATAAATTGTTAGTTTTAGTTAAAGGACGTATCATTCTTGGGGAATATCTTCAAAATAAATGGGATTTTTTTGGAACATTAAAATACAAAAGCAATTGAATTATGGTCAAGGAAAAAATCTACGATAGATACCCATAGTTTTCTTGGATTAGCTGGGTGTTATTTCTGATTTGTTATAAATTTCTCAAATTTATAAAACCCTATAACAAAGCTAACTCAGATGGAAATTAAGTTTTCTTGAAATGATGAATGTGAAGAGAGCTTAAAGAATATAAAAGTGAGTCTTATCACTACACATGTTCTTAAACTACTGAAATTTACATAACTTTTTTTAGTTTTAAGTGGTTCTTTGAAGAAGGGATTTGGTTGTGTGTTAATGAAAACTGAAAAATTGATTGCATATGCTTCATTTCAATTGAAATTTCATGAACCAAACTACTCAAAAAATGATCTGGAGTTGGAAATAGTGATCTTCACTTTTAAAATATGGTGGCATTAACTCTTTGGGAGGAAGTGTGACATATATACGGACAAAAAATATCTCAAATATATATTCACACAAAAAGATATAAATATGTTCCAACGAAGATAGTTAGTGATGATCAAGGACTATGAATGCTCAATTCAATACCATCTAGAGAAAATGAATAAAGTAGAAGATTCTATATGTATAAAATATCCATAAATTCTTTTATTGATGATAATTGAGAGGGATCTAATATTATTAGATTTATAAAGGATAGACATGGGAATTATAAATTAATGAACATCATCAATCCTTTCACAAATTATTTTTCACTATCACTTATATAAATGATAAAATATACTAAGATGAATAATGTTTGAATTTAGAAGAAAGTAGAAAATATATGAAAATAGAAATACTTATAGTTCAATGTCAATGAATATGGATTTTTTATATTTGGGTTGAGAATATGTGTACCATCAGATCCTGAGTTAAGGAATGATATGTTTGATGATGCACATATCTCAATCTTCTCCATCCACCCAGGAAGCACAAATATGTATTGAGATCTATGAAAACACTATTGGTTGGAAAATATAAAGAATTAGATCATGGAATATACTTCAAGATGTCTTGTATGTCAATAAGTGAAAGAAGAAAAGAAAAAAATACAAGGGGGTGATGAAACCATTACCCATACCTACATGGAAATGGGAGCACATATGCAGGGACTTTGTCACCGGTCTTCTGAGGAAATAAAGAGGTAATAATTATATATGGGTTTTGGTGGATCATATTAAAAATACTATGCACCTCATTGTGATTCAAGAGGATATCCAACTCGGTCAAATTTAAGGGTTATACAATAGAGAAGTGGTGAGGCTGTATGGAACATCACTATTGATAGTATTTGATTGAGATCCAAGATTCACCTATATGTTCGGGAAGAGTTTCCAACATGATTTGACTACTGAGTTAAACATCAGTGATTATCACCCCCAAACTGATGGAAAATCGAAGCATACTATCCAAACACTTGAGTAATTATTGACAACATTCTTAATTGACATTAAATGAAGATGAGACCCACATATTCCTCTAGTCAAGTTCTCATACAATAACAGTTTCCACCCAAGAATCCTAATGGATCACTATAAATACCTTTATGGGAAGCTGTATAGAACACCTACTTGATGGTATGATGTTTGGGAATGAAAATTTCTAGGTCCTGAAATGGTTGAATAAATGGTGGAAAGGTTTGGACCATTCAGTACCACATCAAGGCTGATCAGAGTCGATAGAAGATCTATGATGACAATCGCCAATGATACATTGATTTTGTTATTGAAGAAATGGTTTTCCTTTTCTTATCTCCCTGGAAGAAAGTGATGAGATTTGGTAATAAAGGAAATCTTAGTCCAAGATACATCATCCCCTTTAAGATCATTGATCACATCAGAGCAGTGGTCTATCAACTAGCAGTCCCTCCTAACCTATCTTGTGTAAATGATGTTTTCAATTTATCCCTCTTGAGAAAGTACATACCAAACCTCTATCATTTACTCAATTTAGATGTGGTGCCATTTTAAAACGATCTCTCATATAAATATTAGTCAATGAAGATCTTAGACTGTAGAGACAAAGTTATATGAAAGAAGAAAATGAACCTTGTAAAAGTGTTATCGAGAGACCACATTTTGAATAAATAACATGGGAATAGGAGTAAGTGATGAAACAAAGTTAACCTAATCGATTTTAGTGTGGGGAATGAAAATTTTTAGGGAGAAATTTTTTAAGGGGGTAATATTGTAATGAGCCAAATGATTATATATAAAACTTCCCTTGTGATTTAATTAAAGGTCTTATTATGTAATATGGTTATAGAAAATATATTCACTTCATTGGATTTATTATATACAATTATAATTAAAATACCATTAATCATAATTACTTTTGATAATATATTCATTGAAAAATGATCATATGAATAGTATGAATATTGTGTTTTAACAAATCTAATTGGCACATGAAAAGAAACTGATGGCCTCAACTAGTAAGATCATACCTTATGAAGCCCATTTATCAGAGATTCAGAGGGAGATAGAATCTCTAAGATTTTACCTTGTCCAATCTTATCTAAGAACCAAAAACTTAAGCATGGTCAAAACTATTTATGAGAGAAGTTCAAGCTCATCGAGATAACGGCCGGAACCATGTAACTGAACCACCCCATGAAAGCCACATTGTCACACACCTTACTATCAGAGAATTTTATGGTGTATTAATGGTCTATATGTAACACCCTAGGTAAATAAAGAATATGACATTTTTATATTTATCCATATTTTTGAATAAAATATTAATATTACTTTAAAAGGGATGCTATGCTCGATGGTGTACCCAATACGCAACAACGAGTTTCTTGGGAATCTTACGTTGCACTCTAATAATAAAATAATAATATTTTAAATAGTAGTTAACGCCTAGCCATTGTAATGGCAGGAATGAACAGAACTAACTAAAAATTGATTATATATGTTTGTGAAATATTTTTACTTTTTACAATAAATTTTAGAGGATTAAAAATGCAAATGAATCCAATTTTAAGCGTAAACATTCTAATATTCTTTAAAAGGTCGATTAACCGCCTTTTGATGGCGAACCTCTTTTAAATCCACTTTTTGAAAATTTTATGTGTTATATTTGACAAAATAAAATTCTTATTTAGAATCGAGACATCAAAATTTACTTTGTGTAAATTATTGGTATTTTTCCAAAAAAGTTCAATTCTTAATGAATAGTGAAAAATGTTGTATTTTAATTCAAAACCTCTATTTATTCTAATTTATTTATATGATTAGATTATCTTTTGAATTGGTTTTAAAGTGAAATTAGAATATATTTTTACCATTTAATCCAATAGTGGTAGTTGGAATTAATTTCACTTTGAAATCAGACTTAAACTAGTGTCAATATTTTGATACATTTTGTTTCATAAAAATACGCTATTTGTTTTGACAGCGAGAATTAATTATTAAATTAATTAATGCAACTTATATGTTTTTAATTTTTTAAAATAGACATCATTTTTGAATTCGGAATATCAAATATAGCTTAGGGTGAACTTTTGGTAATTTTCTGAAAAACTTTAATTTTTGATGAATAATGAAACCACTAAGTGGTACTTATAAAAACTGATTTTTCCGTTTAAATGAAATTTTTCCATCTTTGTGTTTTGAATTTCAAAAAACCGACATACATGGTTGTCATTAAGAAGTAAAATGTGGTTCAATGAGATTAATTTTTTTTGGTGAATAGTAACTTATTAAGTTTTTAATCGCGATTAGAGGTAATTAGTGTAGTTTAAGGTAAGAATAATGTTTTAATAAACTGAAATGACCTAGACACATGTCCTACCCTCATTTTATGTGTCATGGAAGACCAATACAATCCATGGGTCAACTTGGGGACCCCATAGATCCACTTTGGTTGGAAAATGACATAAATACCTTTTTTTAATGTTAAAGTAAAAAATGAGACAAACATGAAATGTTTTACTAAAACAATTTTTACATGGGGTTATACAAGTCAGATTTTTGACTATAAATTGTCATTGGAAATATAAAAATATTTCCTACATCATAGTATTTTTTTTTATAATTTTTAGACATTAAATAAATTAAATTATTTATGACATCATGATGATGCACCGATGACCTCATTATTTAATGATTTAAATAAAATGGAAAGATAATGTAAAATCTAAGACCTACACATGTCCAAAACCTATTGTATGGGGAGATTTAGAACCCTTATCACCTTATCTTCGAAACAAATCAATGTGGGACCATTAAAATCCGAAACTCATTCTAAAATAAAGTAACATTTCTTTACTTTCCAAGAGTGCCCCTCCTCTCCTCTTATAAAAGGCCCCCACCTCTACCTCCTTACCCACACATCCAAAGCCTTTGGCTCGGCCAACCCCTTCCCATTTTTTCTCTCAAAATCCCTCTATAACTCCTTGAAGCCTCACGTTGGGCAGAAGTCTTCCCAAGGAAGCCTTTGAGCTCAAACCAAAGGGTGTTACCCGATTTTAAGGTAATGTCTTCACTTGTGTCCTTTTGTTTCATTTTGCTTCACCAACCACCTAAAATCTTTTTATTCATTTATTTCGTAACAACTCCAGTATCTTCAATATACTAGGATGTTGTTATAAGAATTATTCGAGCTACACATACACACACCTTCATCTAATGGTTAAAGAATATACTGTTTCTGTGGTTGGCGATTTTCTGCCTCACGAAACGATGATTGTTCAATATTCTTTTAACACCTTTAAAGGTGGCCATTATGATGTCACTGTATTTTATATATGATATATATGGTATTTAGGTTTACTATATGCTTCTGTATTTTATATTTAAACCAAAACTTTATTATTTTCATGTTGTGTAAATGCGATAATTTCATATGAGGAAGTGTGGACTACCGCCCCCTCAAGTGATGTGACTCGTACATGCAATACATGGAACGTATAAAGAATTAAATAAATGAAAATATGTGACCTAAAAACATATATATTATACTGGAATTATAATATATATATATATATATCATTTATTTTTAATTTCGTTAATATGACAAAGAAAAAATGAAAGTAGTGTTCATGCGTATGTACGGCCTACCGTCTCCATGAATGGTGCTTTTCGTTTTTTATATCCAAATGATATGGAATAGTATAAAATGAATATGTACTGGATATATATGATATTTTAATCATTAATACTATTCTGGAAATTATTTACTTATAACTACATGGACATTCATTTTTCAAACAAGTTCATTTTTGACTCATGTACCAAACATCGGCAAAAACATCTGATATGAACTAACATTATTAAAAAATTCTTATAACATTATAATATGTGATATGATCGGAATAATAATCTCTAAAGGAGGTCATTAGGCAATTATAAATTGACCAAACATTATTATCCAGGAATATAAAGAAATGAACAAGACAAGTTGGACTTGAGGCAAGGGATCCAACTCCCCTCTTTCTTTTAAAGTACACTCTTTTATATCATTCCTTTTAAAGATCATATTTATTGTTATTGGGATATTCTCTTATATTACTCTTACTGTAATTTTTATGTTCATATGATGAGAGACCCTATTCCCTCTCATAAATCCATTTTGAAGTTTTAAGTGGCACCGTTAGGCTGCTGAGTTTTTGTAAGGGATTTTTCATCTCACTTTTATTCCCGTGAGATTTATGATACATTTTCCACAATTTCCATTGAGTGGTGTATTTACTTCCCATTATTATACACTTTGTGTATTATAATTTCATTTATGTTTGTTCACATCTTCATTGTATGACCCTTCTTCAATGGGGTGTACGTTTCGAAAGTTACCCAACTCGGTAAGGGGACCTTTCTCCCTCCACTTTTTAAAAGACTTCTTTTGTTATGTATTTTAATTCACATACTATTATGTTGGGATATGTTCTTTTTATATACTTATTGATGTAAATTTTATTTCCAAGTGATGAGATGCCATTTTTATCTCTCATCAACTCATTTTCTGAATTTTGAAGTGATGCCGTTAGGTTATCGAATTTTACCAAGGGAACTTTTTAACCCAATTTCGATTTCTTTGGGTTCAACATGTAGTTATTGAATATGTCATCCTTTGAATATGTGTGAATGACCTTTTATTGTTTTACACTTAATATCCACTTATATTGGGTGTATTTATATTTTTCACCCATAATTTTGAGATTGATTTATCCTTAATTTAAGGATACCTTCTTTATAAGGGATTTCATCACATTTGACATTTCTATTGAGACTTCATTGTTGTTATGCACCAATTCACTCTTATATGGTTTATATAATGTCCTTTGGAATATTATATCATGAATCCTTTTATTCTCATGATATTATAAAGTTCTGACTAAATGTTATTCCTCAATTATTGTATTCAAGTGTCTCTAATTTTGGTAAAACCCATTTAACCAAAATATCGCTTTAAATGTTTTAATTATTTATTTTTATTAATATCCATATTTTCAAAATGGTTTTAAGGATTTATTTATATGGATATTAATGGTTTAAAATTTTAAAAGCTTCAAGGTGGTATGGGACACTTTGATTCAAAAATCTCTTTATTAAATGTTTTAAATGGTTTTGGAAATCGTTTCTTTTTGAATGGATTCATTATTTCAATATACTAAAATGTTATATTGTGATTGAAATGTGGAAATGTTATGTTTCCTTTATGCATGTTTTATGTGATACGTTTATGTTATGGTTCTTGGGAATTGTTATGAAAATGGGTGGTTCCGTGATAAACTAAGGGCGGGTTAGCCCGATATAGCTCTCCAATGCATTGGGTAACGCGAAGGAGTGAAATGTTAAGGTTTCTCCGAAGATATTTAGGGAATATACTGTGGTGGGTATTCCAAACGTAACCAAGAGGGTTACTCCCTACGTAAGAATGTTATGAATGCCTCAAGTTACCTTTTATTTCTTATGATTTCTATGGTTTATTCATGATTTGATGAGGTATGTTAAAGTGCCTATGTTTTATGGGTAAAGTATGATTTCAATTCTTATGTATATATGAACTCATGTTTCCTTTCCATATTTTTATAACCCTTACTGAGCTTTTTATGCTCATCCCAAGTTTTTTTTGAAATGTTTTTCACAGGTCAAGGGAAAGGTACATGATATGATGATAGTGTCAAGGAAGTTTCAAGAAAGAATCCATGTTAAATATGTTTCCATTGATGGGAAAAAAATGAATACTATCTTTTATGTAACCACTTTGTTTAAATATGGAATGTAATGTAAGTTGTATGATCTAATTATCTAAATCTCTAAACCTGAAAAGCTCCTCAATGTGTAATCTTGTAATAACTCAAGATTAAGTAAGGTTTAAGGTTGGGGCCTTATAGTTGGTATCAAAGGTCGGTTTAGATAACTTTATAGGTTAGGGTACTCTTTAAGCCTAAGTGACATTACCATAATGGTTAGGATTTTAGAAAGAGTCCTAGTTTTAGATAAAGTGAATGAGTAAGTATATCTTAGTGTTTACCTTCCCCATTAGTACATGATGGTTTTGTTGATATACTCACACTGACATTTCTGTTTTTAGTGAATGGATGGATCTAGCAGGAACCAAAGAGAAAAAAGGATTGAAGGAAACTGTGGTGGTTCTCTTATTAAGATACTAGATAAAATGGGGGATTCAATGAGGAAACTCGTGGTTGTTCTAAACCAACTATCAAGGAGTCATGATCAACCACTTGAACCTTGGTATGATCTGTAATGCATCATGTACGAGATGACCAGTCGACGTGGAAGTTCAGGTATTAATTATAAAGGTAACCATTAGAGTTTATATGATCCTTACTTTTTAGGTAATTATGGGTTATTATATGTTATGATGGAAAATGAAAGGAATGAGATAAACTTGAGGTTAAAATATGTTATGGTCATTTTTGAAGATTTTATATCGATTTGGGGAATGTTTTAAGAATTATATAGTTTTGGAAAAAGGACAACATGCAGACCGTGTGACAACCCGTTGCGTCGGACAAAGCTGCGGGAATCGAACCCACAACCAAAGTGCGACTGGTATTTATCGCCTACCACTGGACTACGTGAAGTACCTGGTTAGTTTGATTGATTCTTTTTAGTTAGATGATTTTATGAATTAAGAGTAATTTGATTTTGGGTTATCTATGGAAATTTATTAACCTATCATGGAGGATATGATATTAGGTTAATTACTTTTCAATACGAGACATTAGGAGCAACTGATGTTGTTTGGAGATAAATGTTACGATTTAACTTGGAAGACTATGTGACTAAATCTTTCAAATATTTGGGTTTCAATCTTAGTTTGGTTTACTTTGAATAATTTTATGGACAAATTGCTTATCGGATGGTCCTCGTTGAACTTTGGGTTTTGTTAGACATGTTTTGGAGATTAAGAATAGATTTTCTTTTTATAAAGGGTTATCCTTTTCTGGATTATCTGATCTTGTACTAAACTTTTTGGTTTTTGTTTTGGTTAAGGTCTAAATATATGGGAAGTATATAGTTCTCTTTTGTGGATTAGGTGATTCTCTAGAAGTTGATTATAGTACTCTTAATGTGAACAAGTCTTCCTAAATACTCATCTTTTGGAGAAAATATGAGTTTGTGTAAGGAATCTAATAAAAGTTGAAAGTCAACATAATAAGTGATTATGATTCCTTATGAATAAATTCCTCAATAAAAAGTAACTTAAAACAAAAATGCTGTCTATTAACGTTTCCTACTGGGGAATTTAATACCGTTTAACCCATCACAAGTTTGTGATTTTCTTGTGGTCAACTTTCTCCTAAAAATGTTTTCTATCACTCTCCATGAGTACATGACCAATGTTTTCTCCTCTATGTCCATGTTTTCCTACATGGAATCCTAGTATGGGTTAACTCGGGTGACCTCTGTACTTATCTTTATTTATTTTAAAGTGATTTTTTTACCGACTGTTGTTCCGATGTGGGACATTCAAGGATGTTTCCAAGCTCAATATTAAAATTAAGAGGACGCAATTCCCAAAAGGGGGGAAGGATGTAACACCCCAGGTAAATAAAGAATAATTTTTTTTTATATTTATCCATATTTTTTAATAAAATATTAATATTACTTTAAAAGGATGCTATGCTCGATGGCATACCCAATACGCAACAACGAGTTTCTTGGGAATCTTACGTTGCACTCTAATAATAAAATAATAATATTTTAAATAGTAGTTAACGCCTAGCCGTTGTAATGGCGGGAATGAAGATAACTAACTACAAAATGATTATATATGTTTTTCAAATATTTTTAATTTTTACAATAAATGTTAGAGGATTAAAAATGCAAATGAATCCAATTTTAAGCGTAAACATTCTAATATTCTTTAAAAGGTCGATTAACCGCCTTTTGAAGGCGAACCTCTTTTAAATCAACTTTTTGACAATTTTATGTGTTATATTTGACAAAATAAAATTCTTCTTTATAATCAGGACATCAAAATTTACTTTGTGTAAATTTTTGGTATTTTTCCGAAAAAGTTCAATTTTTAATGAATAGTAAAAAATGTTGTATTTTAATTCAAAACCTCTTTTTATTATAATTTATTTATATGATTATATTATCTTTTGAATTGGTTTTAAAGTGAAATTATAATATATTTTTTCCATTTAATCCAATAGTGGTCGTTGGAATTAATTTCACTTTGAAATCGAACTTAATCTAGTGTCAATCTTTTGATACATTTTGTTTCATAAAAACACGCTATTTGTTTTGACAGTGGGAATTAATTATTAAATTAATTAATGCAACTTATATGTTTTGAATTTTGTAAAATAGACATCATTTTTTAATTTGGAATATCAAATATAGCTTAGGGTGAACTTTTGGTAATTTTTGAAAAACATTAATTTTTGATGAATAGTGAAACCACTAAGTGGTACTTATAAAAACTGATTTTTCCGTTTAAATGAAAATTTGCCATCTTTGTGTTTTTAATTTCAAAAATTCGACATAAATGGTTGTCATTAATAATTAAAATGTGTTTCAATGGGATTAAAATAATTTTTTGGTGAATAGTAACTTATTAAGTTTTTAATCGCGATTAGAGGTAATTAGTGTAGTTTAAGGTAAGAATAATCTTTTAATAAAATGAAATGACCTATACACATGTCCTACCCTCATTTGATGTGTCATGGACGACCAAGACAATCCATGGGACAACTTGGGGACCCCATGGAGCCACTTTGGTTGGAAAATGACATAAATACCTTTTTATTTAATGTTAAAGTAAAAATGAGACAAACATGAAATGTTTTACTAAAAAAAATTTACATGGGGTTATACAAGTCATAGTTTTGACTATGAATATTAATTGGAAAGATAAAAATATTTCCTACATCATAGTATTTTTTATAATTTTTATACATTAAATAAATTAAATTATTTATGACATCATGAGGATGTAGCGATGACCTCATTATTTAATGATTTAAATAAAATGGAAAGATAATGTAAAATCTAAGACCTAAACATGTAAAAAACCTATTGGATGGGTGGATTTAGAACCCTTATCACCTTATCCTCTAAACACATCAATGTGGGACCATTAAAATCCGAAACTCATTCTAAAATAAAGTAACATTTCTTTACTTTCCAAGAGTGCCCCTCCTCTCCTCTTATAAAAGGCCCCCACCTCTACCTTCTTACCCACACTTCCAAAGCCTTTTTCCCAGCCAAAACCTGCCCATTTTGTCTCTACACATCCCTATATAACTCCTTGAAGCCTCACTTTTGGAAGAAGTCTTCCCAAGGAAAACTTTGAGCTCAAACCAAAGGGAGTTACCCGATTTTAAGGTAATGTCTTCACTTGTGTCCTTTTGTTTTATTTTGCTTATCCAACCCCCTAAACTATTTTTATTCATTTCTTTTGTAACAACTCCAGTATCGTCAATATAATAGGATGTTTTTATAAGAAGGATTCATGCTACACTTACACACACCTTCGTCTAATGGTTAAAGAACATACTGTTTCTGTGGTTGGCGATTTTCTGCCTCACGAAACGATGATTGTTCAATATTCTTTTAACACCTTTAAAGGTGGCCATTATGATGTCACTGTATTTTATATATGATATATATGGTATTTATGTTTACTATATGCTTCTGTATTTTATATTTAAACCATACCTTTATTCTTTTCATGTTGTGTAAATGCGATAATTTCATATGAGGAAGTGTGGACTACCGCCCCCTCAAGTGATGTGACTCGTACATGAAATACATGGAACGTATAAAGAAAGAAATTAATGAACATATGTGAAATATATAACATATATATTATACTGGAATTATAATATATATATATATATATCATTTATTTTTAATTCCGTTAATATGACAAATAAAAAATGAAAGTAGTGTTCATGCGTACGTACGGCCTACCGTCTCCATGAACGGTGCTTTTCATTTTTTATCTCCAAATGGTATAGAATAGTATAAAATGAATATGTACTGGATATATATGATATTTTAATCATTAATACTATTCTGGAAATTATTTACTTATAACTACATGGACAATCATTTTTCAAACATGTTCATTTTTGACTCATGTACTAAACATCGGCAAAAACATCTGATATGAACTAACATTATTAAACAATTGTTATAACATTATAATATGTGATATGAACTGAATAATAATCTCTAAAGTAGTTACTTAGGCAATTATAAATTGACCAAAGTTTATTATTCGGGAATATAAAGAAACGAACAAGACAAGTTGGACTAGAGGTAAGGGATCCACTCTCTTTCTTTTAAAGTACACTCTTTTATGTCATTTCTTTTAAAGATCATCTTTCTTGTTATTGGGATATTCTTTTATATTACTCTTACTGTAATTTTTATGTTCATATTATGAGAGACCCTATTCCCTCTCATCAATCCATTTTGACGTTTTAAGTGGCGCCGTTAGGCTGCAGAGTTTTCGTAAAGGATTTTTCATCTCACTTTTATTCCCGTGAGATTTATGCTACATTCGCCACAATTTCCTTTGAGTGGTATATGTACTGCCCATTATTATACACTTTGTGTAGTATAATTTCATTTATGGGTGTTCACATCTTTATTGTATGACCCTTATTCCATGGGGTGTACGTTTCGAAAGTTACCCAACTCGGTAAGGGGACCTTTCACCCTCCACTTTTTAAAAGACTTATTTTGTTATGTCTTTTAATTCACATACTATTATGTTGGGATATGTTCTTTTATATCCTTATTGATGTAAATTTTATGTCTAAGTGATGATATTCTCTTTTTATCTCTCAATAACTCATTTTATGAATTTTGAAGTGATGTCGTTAGGCTGTCGAATTTTACCAAGGGAACTTTTTAACCCAATTTCGATTTCTTTGGGTTCAACATGTAGTTATTGAATATGTAATCCTTTGAATATGTGTGAATGACCTTTTATTGTTTTACACTTAATATCCACTTATATTCGATGTATTTGTATTTTTCACACATAATTTTTTGATTGATCTATCCTTAATTTAAGGATACCTTCTTTATAAGGGATTTCATCACATTTGACATTTCTATTGAGACTTAATTGTTGTTATGAACCAATTCACTCTTATATGGTGTATATACTGTCCTTTGGAATATTATATCATGAATCCTTTTATTCTCATGATATTATAAAGTTCAAACTAAATGTTATTCCTCAATTATTGTATTCAAGTGTCTCTAATTTTGGTAAAACCCCTTTAACCAAAATATCACTTTAAATGTTTTAATTATTTGTTATTATTAATATACATGTTTTAAAAATGTTTTTAAGGATTTATTTATATGGATATTAATGGTTTAAAATTTTAAAAGCTTCAAGGTGGTATGGGACACTTTGATTCAAAAATCTCTTTATTAAATGTTTTAAATGGTTTTTGAAATGGTTTCTTTTTGAATGGATTCTTTATTTCAATATACTAAAATGTTATATTGTGATTGAAATGTGGAAATGTTATGTTTCCTTTATGAATGTTTTATGTGATACGTTTATGTTATGGTTCTTGGGCATTGTTATGAAAACGGGTGGTTCCGTGATAAACTAAGGGCATGTGAGCCCGATATAGTTCTCCAATGCATTGGGTAACGTAAAGGAGTGAAATGTTAAGGTTTCTCCGAAGAAATTTAGGGAATATACTGTGGTGGGTATTCCAAACGTAACCAAGAGGGTTACTCCCTACGTAAGAATGTTATAAATGCCTCAAGTTACCTTTTATGCTTATGATTTCTGTGATTTATTCAGGATTTGATGAGGTATGTTAAAGTGCCTATGTTTTATGGGTAAAGTATGATTTCAATTCTTATGTATATATGAACTCATGTTTCCTTTCCATATTTTTATAACCCTTACTGAGATTTTTATGCTCATCCCAAGTTTTTTTTTGAAATGTTTTTCATAGGTCAAGGGAAAGGTACATGATATGATGATAGTGTCAAGGAAGTGTCAAGAAAGAATCCATGTTAAATATGTTTCCATTGACGGGAAAAAAATGAATACTATCTTTTATGTAACCACTTTGTTTAAATGTGGAATGTAATGTATGTTTTATGATCTAATTCTCTAAAACTCTAAACTTGAAAAGATCCTCAATGTGTAATCTTGTAATAACTCAAGATTATGTAAAGTTTAAGGCTGGGGCCTTATACTATATATCAAGATATTATAAATATTATTATATAAATTATTTTTTATTTAATAATTAATATATTTTCATCTTATTATTGTTACTATATAAATGATTTTTATTTTGACACAAAAAACATAAATAATATTTTTCTTTAATATTCAAATTCAATTAAAGAATTTATTTCAATGAATTAGTGGATTTTTGAAATAAATAAAATTTTAATAAAATTTTATTATTAATTTATTTTTATTACATATAAATGATCATATAATTTTTACGAATCAAAATGTAATTTTTATAAGGGTTTGAAAATTGTTATTGTAAAAAACCCATCATTTCTCAATAAATGTATATTATTATTATAAAAGGGAAAATATACTTTTTCAGAAAATTATTTATTAAAATGAATTATATTTTTAGTATCATAAAATCTAAATTGTCCAACAGTTAATTTTTTATAATTTATTGAGACTGTGAAATGTTTAGCTAAAAATTAGATACCATATACATATTCAGTGTGTATTATAACATTATAATGTCTCATAAGTGATGTAATAAATACTATAAAATGTATCTATGACCAAATACATGTTTTTCATTTAAAATAATGTAATTGTAAGTTTATTTTACTTATTTCATAAATCCATAATAAATCCACCAATACTTATAATATATTTTATGGTTTTAAAATAATTTCCCTAA
The DNA here is from genome assembly GCA_963277665.1 of Viscum album. NCBI lineage: Eukaryota > Viridiplantae > Streptophyta > Magnoliopsida > Santalales > Viscaceae > Viscum > Viscum album. Next base: position 957,814,961 of record OY728138.1, on the reverse strand, counting down.
GAGTATGACTCACTTCCACATAAGAAAGGGTGTTATTTTTTTAGGTTGAAATCTCTCCCTTATAAAATAATTAAAGCCACTCCAATTTCACTAAAAACATGGGAAAACATGGAAAGGTTTTCAGTTTTGGTTATTTTTTTATATATAGTCCAAAACCTAAGTTTGAGTAATAATAATGAAATACCCACTCATTTCCTATATATGCCCAAACATGCTCCAAATTATCTTCACTAAGGATACTTGGATACAACTCTTACTCTAATATCCCCATTATAGAGTCCTTCAATAGATCCCCCAACCTCTTATGAAGCTCCTCCAATGCATATATATTCACACACTCAAGTAAGGGATCCTCACCTTCTATTCATTATTCAAGTTTCTTTATTATCTTATTCCTTTTCTTTTCTATTCATAATGTTTGGATATGTGTTTATATGTCCTTATTACTACCCATTTTATATAAAATGATTATATACCAATTTATTTATCATCAAACCATTGTATGAATTTTTAAGTGACATTTTTATGCTGTCAAAATTTTACCATGCTTTTTCCATGACAAAATAATTTTGTAGTGAATACCATAACCATTTCCTATAATGGGTGTTCAAATGTATACAATTATAACTCATTTACTTGGGACATAAATTTATTTATTCCAAACTCATTTATTGTGTAATAAAATATTATGATGAATTAATATATGTTGTATGGTCTATAGGACACACTTAAGCATGAGAATGAAATGAAAGTGATGGGTGCGCCCGAAATTATATAGAGATCCAATGAACTGGGTATTATTTAGTCTCATGAGATGTCATGTTGGAACAGGAAGTCAAAATTATTATCTTATAGTACTTTTTCCATCATTATGTCTTGTAATTTATCCTTTACATAAGTTTATGATGTAGTGTTCTAAGTTGTTGTCACATTTACCATGTTCCTTTATGATTATCATGCTAAATCATGTATCCTTATTCATGTTTTTGATTCTTACTCCTTTTTGATATATATATTCTATAAAATTTATTACCCTGTGACATTTTAATATTCTTTTCTAGGCTTTATATCTCACCCCTTTATTATTTATTTCTCTAAGTTATCCCATGATGTTTTAAAACCCATGGAATTTTTGAAGCATGTTATAGAAGTTTTCAACAATGTTGTTGTATCCCATGTTCAAGATGTTATTCTATGTACCTAATTCAAAATTACACTATATTTAACAATATTACAGGTTGTATTATGTTTAATTATATGTAATAAATAATTTATTAAGGTTTATTAAAGAAACTGGTTGTTATAATTGCAGCATTGCCTAAGGTGACACATCGTGATTGGTCACCTGCAGTGAAAATCTAAAATGTTGTCACCCTGACCCCATTATAATATTCACTTGAGCACCTAAAACATTTAATAAGCCTATAAACATGCCCAAAACATATACTTTTTATTTTAAAACTCTTATAATCCCAATAAAAGTCCAAATTCACAAAATCTACACTTTTCTAGGACCAGAAAATCAAATTTCCTCTGAATTTTACAACCAGTAATGAAATGGGTAATTATGGAGGCATATTATCTGAACTAAACTACCAAAGTATATCACATGTAATTTCTTATGTTCATTCATATATTTATGGGTGAATGTTTATTATAAATCCCTATTACATGATGTTGGAATGATAACAACCCTAAGAACCTTTATACTTTGATACCATACTTACACTAGCCTTATGCATTATCTAACTATTGGTGGTTGGGTATACTGTTGATTATAGCATAGTTTGGAGATTAATGAAGATGTTATTTTCCAATTTTATAATAAGAAAATATATATTACCATTTTATGTAATTAGATTGGGTAAATTCATCATTATTCTTAGTTTAGTGACATGTGGTGTGTTCGACGATTTGGAAGAATAGAATGTGTTGTCTTCATTCATAATGGTCAATTTATTTTAGAGAATCAATAATGTATAAGTAATCATAAACTAGATTAAATTGTTACATGTATTGTGGTAACTCAATGTTATGGAAAAAGGGATTATATAAGTGTATATATTATGTATATGATACATATTGTGGTGGGAATTTTTAGATGCAGATATGTGTATGTTTGATTGAGATCACACCAGGCCCCTTTGTAGCTTAAGTATCACTAACATTTCTCAAGAGTCCTCTCTTTTAATAAATATATTGAATTGGTATTTTATATTTTTTTCTCAATTATACAAGTCATTTAAGATCATATATTTAGGCCTTAGAATAAGTATTAAATTTTAGACAAAATTTATATTATATAAGAGTTTTTTATAAACAATATCCAAATTATTTTTGGAAAGATTAACGAGGCTTTTTTATGTGTTAAATAAAGTACTTATATAATTTTATTTTAAGTAGGAGATTCTGGGATATTTATTGAACTGTTCATATCATACTATAAGGTATAATTTGAGTCTTATCTAGTGATATTTTGGTGATGCAAATTGTAGTTACTTGTATAATGGTGTATGATAAGATTATAAAATGGGTGTTTAAATTCATAAACACTACCATGTATTCTATGTGGAATATTTTTTTTGAATCATGAATACGATTAATTTCAGGATATACAAGCATGGTGTGGTCATTGAAACATTCCATGATCACAAACCCTAATGATAATACTTATGGGTAATTCATGTTGGTTTCCATTAAATATAATCCAACCCTCAAATCCATTAAATAAATTAAGGGAGCCTACAAGAATGTTAATATATCCATATTATATATGCAGTGCAAGTTAAATACTTCTAAATCAATATTCCTAACTCTATTCTAACCAATTATGAATTTATCATTGAGGTAAATGTGCTAGAACTCATTTGGATTTTGAAAATCCTATGATAGTTTAAAAACATCCTAGTGGACATTATTATCCCTTTGTAGGTGATAATTTTTTTCCTATCACTAGGTAATATCCATCATGATAACTCCATCAAGATCAATAAATATATATCTGACAACATTTTAGGCACACCAATCTTATTTTTGTTTTCACTATATGTCGATTCATATTGAAAGATCATGTAATGAATTTGGTTTCTTACCCTTTAATGATCATTTTATAGTCCTAAAAAACCCATCAATTTGGTCTTTAATTATAAATTTGTTCCTCATGAACAAGAACAACTTTAGTCACAAGTTCCAACAAGCCTACCACCATCCACCAAATCCACAAAAAAATTAAATCAAATAAAAATGGGGATCATATAAATTTTTCCATTCCTTTACCTCACACTGACTATGTAACCTAGGTTGAGGGAACTACATGATCTCGAACACGCTCCCCAATTATCTATATTTTAGTAACTAGTGTTGAGGGTTCCAAATATATAATTGTTAAGCAATGTAAACCTCAGTAAACTATAAAACATTGATGAATATTTGGAATAATAGGGGAAGGATAACAACAAAATGAAATAACTGTGTAATAATATACCTTTTAAGTTAAATCATTTCATATAATCATATATAAGAATATTTAATTGATGGTTTGAAAATATACTAGGCGATACATATAAGGGAAATAAAAAATATGGAGACATCATTGTCCCTTACAAGGTCACTAGTATATTCTTAGGTTTATGTAACTATAACTCCTTATCAATCCATCACCAACTAAAACACCTATTTTAGGGCCTTTACTTTTCTCTGTATCATGATTCATAAAATCTATATGTACATTAGTTTCATATCTAGGGCGTAATTATTAAAATTAGTAGGGATCCAAAAATGGCCCCTTAACATTTTTAAAAATATATGTGAGTGTATGAATGATTTGGTTTGAATTGTAATAAAAATAAAGTGTGAGATCAAATAATATAATAATATATCTCATTGTATACTTATCAATCCACCATAAATCTCAACACTTCCCACTTTGTCTATTTGTAATGTGATATCTCTCACTTTATTAATTTTGGAATGTGTTTTGTGAGTGGAAATTATGAAGGATTGGATATGATGGGAGAATTATTAAGGTATAAAGGGACACAAAGTTAATAAATTGTTAAGGTTTTATGATTAAAAGATTTTTAGTGTAGTAATTAGAACCCCATAGAATATACATAAGGTTTCCATAGGAGTTTCAGTGGTTGAATATAATAGTCAGTAGTTGTTTTCTCCCCACAAAAATTTTAGTGGATTATTGAATGTTTGGATAAGGACATTAGAGTTCTAGTAGTGTTTCATGGATTATATTATGTTAGGTTAAATTTTGTAATTCTCTTGGAAAGTTTCCAAGAAACCCCTTTATTAGGGTTATATTAGGGTTGTAGCATAGTGTATGGGGGTCTGGTCTTCTTGTCTCTCTCCTCTTATCATTATCATACCTAGAAACCTATCGTTAGTGGACTAATTTTAAAATAATTTGTGTTTATGAGTTCCTATTAATGACATCCAGATAATCTATTAGAGTCATTAATTGAATCTACCACTTTATCCATTTAGTTATTAATTGATCCATTTTTTGTATTTATATTAGATTTGACAAATTTATCTCTATATACGTGATTCAACCAATGAAAATTGACTTATAGGCTTTCATTATCCTATAAGGTATGTAAAACTATCTATTTTTACCGATTTGTTTTTATTTTTAATGTGTTCATGTGTGAAAGAGTATGAAAACTAATGTAAGGTGCCCAAATGGGTACCCTAAATATTAAAGAAAATTAAATTAAATTTATAAGGTCTAAGGGGTCCAATATTTTCATCCTGTCATATAAAAGTTATTTTTTGGGTTTTCAAGTGACATAATTTCTTAGGAATATAATATAAAAATTAATACAAACAATATTTTAACTAATAATTAAAGTATGTAGAAAATTATAAAATAATTATTTGACTTTATTATAACTTGCAAGGTTATTTCACAATTGGTGGAATTATTTTTAGGTGGATATATAATGACACCATACATTGGATTCATGGAAGAAATTTTGTGAAATAATATACGAATAAGTATTATGGGAGCCTATAAATTTTAAATAATTTCACATCATATAATTTTATAGTAACAATTATAATGAAGCAATAAAAATAATATTTAAGGTACTCGACAAGGTAATATCAAAATAGTAAAAATTAGTTATTCAATTAGAGTAAACTATTTATGAATATTTTAGTAGTTATATTTATATATACAAGCCTATATTTTGTATTATTTTCTCCATGAAATGGATAATTATTAAGTTTTATATATGTGATTTAATTAAATAATGGATTTAATGAAGTGATACCTAATTTCTTGATATTATTTTGATGGTATATTATTCCACATCTATATAAAATTGAGTTAGTGACAAAGATATCATGTTAACTATTTATACTTTTTACTAATGTTTTCATGTTTATCACTTTTCCATGTATTGTTGATGTTTTATGATGATTTATATAATATGTTTGTTTTATATGATATGATGTATGACTTAATTATAAATGAGTAACCCAATGCATACATTGCTTTAATTTGATTCTATGGCATACCATAACTTTATATTGACCTAGATTTCTTCGTGATGTAATCTAGGGGTTAATGGAATGTGTACTAGGGGTTATTAAGATATAAGCCAAGGGGTTAAGGTATGCTAACCAATGGTTCAAGGTTTGTGTCCTAGGGGTTCATATAACAAGTACTATATGGTAATTATATATGTATAACATGTATTAATTTGTATTACAGACTAGGGTTCAATATGATGTAAATAATTACGGTTAGTTCTATGGTGTTTGGTTGTGATTATATCTTATCCTAGTTAATAGAGAAATAAATTTAAAAGATAAATATACACTTTTTGAATAAATATTGTTTAGGGACTATGATATCTTGGAAACCCCATTAGAAACTATTAATTTATTTTTTATCATTATATCATGTTGTCGTTTTTCATTTGCGTGCTTTTGGATTGTCACTACATATAGTTTCAAGATATGATTACATTTATATTCATGTATATAATAGCATATTTTTTGGATCTTTTGGTGGTTCCTATTTAATATTCACACTTTCACCCATCATGTGTAGCTTAGTGCCCACACAGATTATATTTTTTCACTATAGGTCTCAAGTACGTATCAGCATATTTGGATATAAAGTCACGGGGGTCCATGGGACTATAGTAGATTTTGTTTCAAGAGGATCATTACCGATATCCTTTTTATGTTTCTATTTAATAGTACATTGATTTTTATTATAAGGATGATAATGTTCTGTATTTTTTATTCATATGTCACTATATTCTTTATTTTTATTGTATTATTATCTAAACTCTATAATATCGTAGTTATTATATAGAATTTTTGGTGGGATTTCACATTGGAAATCAGTTTTTCATTTGATTATTTATTTTATAATTATTTTTCAAATGTAATAGTCTATATAACATTTTAAATAGGTTATATTAACTAGTTGATAACATCTAATATATAGGTAGTCTCACTTGATTAAATGTAAGGATTAAATTTGGGTTATATATTTAGGTTTTAGGGTAGGTAATTAAAAAATAGTATCTGGGTGAGTTTTTGGTTTTCTAGGATTATATAGAAGTGGAGATAAAAAATATTTTTGACTCAATACGTTACCCATAGATTTTTATGATCAATATATTTTTATTGAAGTACTGATTAATAAGTACATCCAAGGTGGTGAGAATATGTAGGAATATTCCCTACTTTAAAATTTAATTTATATGACTTTATCCATCGATCTTGAATGGTGAGAGTGATGGTGAGTCTATTGCGTCATATATAGGTACATGTGGATTATGGAATATGAGTATATATTTAGAATACATGATTTAGTAGGGAATTTATTTTTTGATAAACTAGAATGAGAAAATTTCCATCATTAATTAAAATTTCAGTAAAAAATAATTAACATTTTTTTAATATGTTTTTTATTCCAATTTAAATAACTATACCAAATGATAAATTATATCTATATTTTATTGATACTATTATTTCTCTAATTCTTTTTCTATGATTTTTTATAGAGATTATGATATTTTTTAATATGTTATTAACTGTTCATCATGTTGTTTTGTTTTATATGACTTCATATTCTTTTTTATGAAAGAGAAATATTGTATAATGATATGAAAATAATAATCAAAAAAATATGATGTGATTAAATATTTTATATCTTAAATTAAAATGTGGAATCATGTTTATATTATGATCATTTAGTATATCAATTTTTTATATATTCATTTGAATTGATGTAAACTAGAATGTTAGATGATTTTAATTGATTATGTTAAGTATAATATATATGATATATAGATATCATTGTTAGAAATGTATAACAGAATGATTGAATTGTAAATTATGTTGAATTATTAGTGTGTTGTTATGTTCCTTTATATGATTCTATCAGACATGTTTGATTTAAAAATTATGTTAGGATAAATTATTTTTGATTAAATTGGAAGCGTTCTTAATAAATAAAATAGTTTTGAGTTATAAATGTAAAAAATGTGAATATGAAATTATGATATTACATGATTACGTTAAATCATGTTAAATGATATAATCATGTAACTAATAATAGTAATTATTTAAAATCATTTTGAACATAAATTCTTGGAAGAGAAGAGTTTCAAAAGGTTTTGAAATATGATAAATGTACCAAAACGTTTTAGTTATTTTTATTACTAATCGACCATGATATATGGGTTTTCATGTGTTATATGGTGAAATAAAAAAATTTATAATGAAAATTTTCAATGTTTATTTCTTGGAAAAGGATATTTTTTAGAAATTAGATAAAATCAGTTCTTATTACGATTCTAAAAATGATACATTTTATGTAACAAGTGATGCCTACAATATAGATTGTATGTTGATGTAAATATTTAGTGATGTTATGATATTCCATGATGTGATATGATATAATATCATTGGATTTCATATATTTTTTTATATTTATTAAATGGTGTTTTAATACATATTGGAATAAATTATAAAAAATGATCATTATGAGCCGTAAAAACACCACCCTCAAGAAATTAATAATGAATTAACAGGTTGAGAAATGAAGAGTTAGTTGGTATGAACCTAGATAATATACTTTAGAATGTAAATGGTATCATGTTGATTGATACAAGATTTTTATTAATCATAATATTAGTTTTATGATATGTTTATCATTATATATATATATATTATCATATTTGGTGCATGTATAGATTCCAAGATTTCATGTATAATAATGGATTCAATGAGCAAAAGACCATATCTATGGACTCATTACTAGTCAAGACTATGAGGTAAGTTATTTTATTATTTATTCATATTATACTATAGGGTTATATACTAGTTTTAGGTTTTGGTGTATTTTATAGGTATTTATTTTATATTTGTAACATCTTGTATTTTGGAACATTATTGAAGAGTAAGTCATGTGGAGGAATTCTTATAATGTAATGGGAAGAAGAATTCTTGTTTTGGTGAATGGGATATGGTGTTAATAGTATTTTAAAATTGATATGTATAAGGGAAAGATTCATTGTATTTTCTATTAGGGTAATGTGTTAATTGATTTGTAGTATATAGGAATCATAATGTAAGTGCATGGGTTGGGTAGATGGGTCATTGGGAATTGAATCGACTTTGGATTAAATTAAATTGTTGGATATTGAAATTATATTTTCGAAATAATTTATAAACATTAAGAGAAAGGTAAAATTAGATTTTGTAATGTATAATATTTTTCATGTTGATATACACACTATAGTGTACAGGTTGAGTGAGAAATGATCAAGAGGAACAAGCCACTCCATGTGAGTGAGGAATTGTAGGATTGGATATGATTTTAATGGTAATAGAAAATTACAGTTTAAAAATGAATTATAGTATGATGATAGATCAATAAATATGCAGTGATGTATAATAGAGAAAGATGTGTTTTATCCATGACATGCCAATGTAAATGGAAGGGGTTGTAGGAAAAGATACCTCAGAAGTAGAAAGTTACATGTGGTCACTATTATGGTAAGTCTTTCTGATAATGCATCATATAAATAGAGTACATACATAGAGTTGGTACCTCATTAAGGGTATAGAGTACTATTTTATGGGTGGAAATGAGTTAATCATGGGGTATGGACATTATCAGGTTAATTAAAAAAATGTTCAGTCGTCAGGGACTTTTCGAGGTGACTTAGACAAAGATTGATATGGAAACTTATCATAGCGGGTAAGGGTGGTATCAAATAGAATGTTAGTGTCAAATTGGTGGGTTATTAGGAAAATCTTTATGGGAATAGATGTTAATATACTTGGAGACATAATTACACATCCATATTATAGATGTTACGGGTTTTATAAGAAATTCATAGAACTCGTGATATGAATGGAGTTATTTTGGGATGGGTAATCAAAAATTTGGTTTAATGAACATGAGAAGGTTTATCAATGAATAGAATATGTGGTAGAGGTGATGGTTTGGTATAGACAAGAATTGGAAAATTATCTAAGGTAATATAACTGTATTATTTTATATAATTAATTTTGTTTAATTAATTTTACTGAGGTTGAGATTTATGATGGTGAGAAGCATCATCAATGTTATTTGGTTAATTTAGCTCTAGGTATTTATTAGGTTAGGGGTGTTTTAATATATAATTTTTAGAAAGAAATATATTTATTCATATAATGAATTATATAATTGGGTATGTATGTGGATACTTATGAAGGAAATCACATGTAATGTATAGTTTGAGACTGGGAAATCAAAATCTACTGGGAAATTCAAGATTAACCATAGTGATGTTTTAAAAAATGGAATTATATGTCTTAAAATTATTAATATTAAATGAAAAAATTTGGAAATGGTATCTGTATTTTATCTGAAATATATTATAAATTGACTTATACTAACTTAGATATGAGTGATAGATAACCAATAGTGATGAGATGATCTATCGATGGTAGTTGGTCTATGATACTTAGACTCAGAAAGTAAAAAAAAGTTATAAAGGATTGAGTTATCACTGAAGATACGTGGTGAAGATTTTTAGGGATGATAATTTTAGTGATTAGGTTTTCTAATGTCCATCACCTTGAAAATTTTGGGATGTATTTTTCATGATGAAATTGGGGTTTATTTTTCGTGAGGAGAGAAATAAGATGGATATTATGGGTTGAAGTTATAAATTATGAGGATGTTGTGATTAAAAAAGATATATTATAGAATATGATCGCATTTGGGATGTTTATTGGTGTACCACTTGAGTTTTGGTGGTAGAAAATAGTGAAAATATCACCTCTTATTATACTTTTAAATGAACTGCCCAATCCCACATCGAATAGAACATGTTAAAACAAAAAACACTGAAGTATCCACACACAAAAATTATTGAAGCCAATGCCTTTATATATAACTTGTCACCTAATATCCAGTAACATATTCCAACATAAAATCAATGAACATTAATTATAAAATATAACTCATCAATATATAATATAATAAATCTATAATATTATTTAATATACTCAAATAAAACCACCATATACAATAAGAACATCCAAGATGGGTATAATCATAAACATAGATGACATGAGGGGTAATTCAAAAAGAAAACTCCATGCCATCATCTAACTCATCCTCCATCAATATCTAGCATCCAAGTTCACACAACATGTGTATTTTCAATTTAATATGAACATAAGAGTTAATAATTCATGATTTCACATATTGGGGTAAGAAATAACACTCAGTTTAGTCATCCTAAGTAGTGATCCAAAACCATGAAAAACTAGTGTTTACATGTATCATCAATAAATAAAGTGTAGACAAAACCCACAATAAGATACCTTATCACAAATCGTGGTGATATTCATGATCAATCATTATCAAGATACCCATATCTCACTTTCATCACAATTACCAAATATAAAAAATTACTTAAGTGTAATATATCTATGCTTTTATAAGAATAAAAAAGGGCCCCTGTGGTCTGTAACCTAATAGAGTATCAATATATTCTCATAGCTCAATATTATTTCCCTATTAATGAATGGAAGACCCAAGATATACCCTTATCCATTTAATATATATATATCCTAGATTTTATATTTTAACCACCTCAAATATGGATTTTAGTCATGAAATAAAATTTTAAACTCATAAATAATAATATCTGTTAACGTTCATTCATAGTTTTTCCAACCCAATGATTTAACCCAGATTCACTGTCATGAGATACTAAAGGAATACACATCTCCATTGATCTCATGAGAAATATACTGGAGGAACACACATATCAACCAATTTACTTTTGAATATCAGTTTTACCATAAGACCTATGTTATGGGTAAAAGAAAAAATTACTCTATATATTTTAATTTACCTCAATACAAGATATGTAGGAGATAAAGAGTGTAAACACTTGGGTGAATTATCATATATCACAAACTCATGTATTATTAATATCCGCTAACCTTTTAATATGAGTGGATGGAAATAAATACAGATAAACTTTATTATAAGTCCCAACTTCAAGTGGTCGGTGAGAATGAAAAATGTTTTCATCTCACTATAACCCATGTATGATGGTGACTGTAAAGGAGAAAAAATTAATAAATTACCTTAATAAAATTTTTCTAATTACTAGACTAAAACACATGTGATTATAATTGTAGGAAAGAAATCACTTCACTCAAATAAACGATACAACTATCAATCACCTGAGACTTTCAACATAATAATCCATGATGTCACCAAATCATTATCAATGAGTTTCTATACTCCTCACTTACCAAAAACTAAGGGAAATTAAATAAAAATTAAATCTTTTTTATTAAATTAAAAAACTAACTACGTATTATTATCATCAATATCAATATCCATATTTTCAAAATCATAAGTGTCAAAAAGTAGCATCATGATATTTTCAAAAATTCGTATAGTTTATCAGAATCTTTATCAAAAGTTTCCAATTATTTCACTAATATGATTTTGGTCATCGCTCCTCATTAAAATATTAATATAATTAATTAAACCATTATATATATAATGTAACGTTATCAAAGAATTATTATCTCATTTCCAAGATATCTCATTAATCATTATTAAGATCATTATCCTTTAACTTTTATACTTTATAATATAGGCACTCAACCCCAACTTATATAATCCATCATTTTAATGTACCTTAATTACATTTAATTATATAGAATAAATATATGTATTTTAATAAAGCACTAAACTAGTTCTGAATCATTAAAATAGATTGATTAACTTCCAAAATTTCTTAAAAAATAACTTCCTACACAAGCAATTAACTTTAATCATCCATTCACTATTTTATTATTATCTTAAATCATATGAAAATCGACTTTGATTTTTCAAATTTTTAAAATATAAACTCTTTTAAGTTTCAAATCATTACTCACATTGTTTACATTTATTAATAGTTATCACATAAAATTAATTTACTCAATGAATTTTCAAACTATTTCAATCATGCAAAAAAATTCTTGGAAAATGTTTCGTGATTATATTAATTACTTTATTTTATCAAATCATCTATTCATAATTTTCAAAACATCTATAATGATTAATTCACTCTTCAATGAGTTAAAAATACATCATCATATTTAACTCAAGATCCTCATTTACATCCCACATTATCTCATGGAATTATTAATTTCAACATTCATAGTCATATCTTCATGTAATATTATTATCAATTCATAATAATAAATTATATAATTATATAAAATAATCCTAACATACACTTTAGTATTTAACTTTTTTAATCATATCTAAGATCATCAAATAATATCCAATTACCCTTCAAAAAAAATACCACTTTTTTGGTTTAATTACTTCAATTCAACACTTAAATTTAACAAAGAAAAAAATATTATTAATTTAATGATTACAATTTTATTAATTTTCAAAAATAATAAATTATATCATCAACCAAAAATCACAAATTTGAAATAGATATGAATATATTGGTCCATGGTGTCGATATGAGATCAATAAAATTTTTGATGTTAGAATAATATATCATACGCAGCCCTACAAGAGTCATACCTGATCTACTAATTAGCGGTGCTATGTGGTACCTCCTAAGGAATCTACCTCACTCCTCACATCCTACTTGAAATTTCATCATACATGGACTCCAACTAGACATATAATCTTATATTAAATAATCTTCCCATAATTTTTCATGTTGATCTACTCCCCTTCCCATGTAGTGATGTTTCCAAGCAGGTTACTTCTAGATTATATAGTGTCCAATACACATAGAGTGGAAGCTCAACCCACATCCTACTAATGTTATATATAAGATTATCTTTATTAAAATAATTTACTAGATGGATCTCATAATTCCATTTCTACCTCATCACAATACACCCATCATCATTTTTTATATTGGGAATCTGTATAGAGGGATTTCTTATTGGCCACCAAAATTAACTAGAAGTTTCTTCTCAAACCAATGATCTAGATTATGATAAATTCTTTCAAAAAAAACATCTATTTGGTTTTCCAAATCAAATAGAAAATTTTTAATTTTCTAAAACTTTTCTCTATCTTTTCTCCCAGTCCATAAATCTAATCAATGTGATTACAACCATTAGCTTCACCTCTTCAATAACTTTCTTGTGAGGTGGTTCATACCATGATTCATATAAATGAATAAGTTATCACAACATTTTTGAAACAAACCCTAAAAATTCTATAGGATATTTCTAAAAAAAATCATTTATTTCAAAAAATATGTGGGGATTTTATTTTTTCTAATTGGTAGAACATGCATCTAAAAATATTTAACATTATTCAATCATTACTGCATTTCAATTGAAGAGAGAAGTTTTGGTAATTAAAATCTATATTTATATTATATAATAATTCATGTGTTAAATTTTATTGGTTTTTTTCCTTTTTCATTAGTTCAAAAATAAGAATCGTGATCCATCATGTTTTTTAAAATTCAATCATTAGGTTATTGGATTTTAGTGGGAATTTTATGCAATCATATCTTATCTCTATAATTTCTCCCAAATGAAAATTCCAATCACAAAAATTTTAGGGTTATGTGATTATGTCATAAATATGATACAATTTATATATAATATTATATATATAACTCTAAAATCATGAGAAAATTAAATTATAGCAGAATAAATGAATAAAATCAACATAATGTAGGTGGTATCGGGGTCAGAATCAAATAACCATAACATAGCCTTACAAATTCTTCAATAAGAGGATATTATTCCCCCTTATGTGGGGGAATATATGTATAGATAATACTAAAATAAATATCCTCCCTCTCAACCCCTCTAAATGATATATTTATAGAGTATTCTTAGGGTTAAAAAATATGTTTAAAAAATATTATTTATTTTAGACTCTCTCCACTGACTCCATAAATTTCAATCGTCAATAAGAGTTTATAAAAATAATAACCCAAAATAATATTTCTATTTTGGACTCACTATAGAAGTCCATTTCCTAATCCAACATTCTATTTTGGGGTAAATTACCATTTTTCTCTATTTTACCAAAAAACAATTATCTTTTTTTAAACTTCTCATGATGATCAATGAAACCACTCTGAACACATTATTTAATTATAAATTAGTATTAATAAATCCTTTAAACCTGAATTTGGTTCATATTTCTAAGTATATTCAAATTCATTATTATAGAAAATATAAACTATTACATTCTCTGTACCCTTACATTTTTTCCTCAAAAAGAAAATAAACCATAATCACCACAGTTAATACACCCATTCCTCCAAGCCTTTCATTCAAATAAATGACAACTTCAACGTGTCTGTTATCTAATAATTGAAAAAAATAACCAAAAAGGGTAAAATATTGATTTCTTGAACATTAATTTATGCATCCCTAGAAAAAATATGAAAACAAGTTCCAAATCTAGAATATTCATCGTAAATATTTCATTTAAGAAAAAATGAAAAATCTAATATGATCTAAATATGATTATCATGATTTTATATACTATGTATGAATAAGATAATATGTCTATCACAATAATTATTAGTTTAGTGTTCTCACATAACAGATTAATGGAAAACACACATTTATAACTACTCAATAATCAAAATTCAAGATATTCAATTTCACACCATCTAGAATATCACTATTTAAAAGTTTATGGGTTGTTTAAAACTTATCTACTACCTTTAAAAAATTCATTATTCATTTGTAGGAAAAAATAATCAATCCTCACACATTTAAATAGAAAGATCAAGGATTCCATTTAAATGTATTAGATCACAATGAATCTCTTTATCAGTATTTCTCAAAATATCTCAATACAAATCAATAATAAGTCAACAAGTTCTCTAATCACCATTAAATCATAACTTAAACGTCACATCCTATTTTTAATTTCAATTTCAAAATCTATCTCTTCAAGAAAATTAAATATATCAAATCATTATAAAAATGTAAATTATCCATGTTTATATGGATAAGTTTTTAATTTAGATGTGTTTTATGAATACATGGATATTTTTTATAATTTCACCATGTCATTTTAGTTTCATTTCAAGCATGGTTAAATTTTTATTTTATCTGTGTTTTTTTAAAAAATGGCTTAATTTTTAATTTACTCATGTTTATAAACATTGCTAAAACAAACACACAAATATATATATATATATATATATATATGTAAACAAAAAATGAGTATATAAATACATGTATTCATGAATACACACACAAATAATAAATATATATATTCATATATATTTTTGTATATATATATAAATACAAAAATGTGTACATACATAACTTATATACATACATATATATAAATACACAAACTCTCTCTCTTTCTCTCTCTCTCACACATGTTTACATGAAGGCTTACATACATACATATATTTATAAACACACATGCACAAATATAGTTACATACATACTCTCATGAATACACACATACATGAATATGTATATATATATATATGAAATAATATATATTTAAAAAAAGATACATATATATATAAACATACACACACACAAACAAACACACACACACACACACATATATATATATTTAAAAAAATATAAAAATGTATGTGTGTGTGTGTGTGTTTTACAAAAAACATTTAAAAATATACATACATTCATGCACACACACACACACAGAGACACACACACACAGATATATATATATAAACTTTACACATATATAATTTAAATTATATTATATGTGTGTGTGTGTAAATTTATTTAAATTATACTTGTGACACCTTATCCCAATAGTAATCATGCTCCTTGTAGTAATCGAGGTTTCGGGTTTGAGTCCTCTTTTGTCAAAGAATTTGCAAGAGTAGTTATAATTGAGTTTGGTCCCTCTAGTGTTTTGGGTTTGCGTGTTGGGATATGTGAAATTAAATGGGATAGAATTTGTTTTAACCACCTTTTTTCCTCAAAGGGGTGGCTTTATAGAATGGTTTAGGGTGAAGACCATCAGGTCTAGTTTTTAGCTCCCACTGGTGACATGATATATCTAAGGTAATTTCACTTCCTTGTAACTTCACTATATTACAATGTAGGGAACCATGGGGAGTGTCATTTTACTATATTTATTTATGGGACACATTTGAAACCCGAGGCCACGTACCAACTTTTATAGGGAGAGGATATGTCAAGAAGAGTATGACTTCTATGGGGGATAAAGTTTCTATTCAAAAAAATATTTAAATAAAAAAAATATATATATTATTTATATAAGTATATAAATTCATATATATGAGTAATATATATATATATATATAATTATAATTCTATAACTCTATATTTTTATATTCATTTAATTTATATTATGTATTTTTGTAACATATAATGTTAATAGGTACTGTAGCGGCAACAGTACTGTAGCAGGAAGTGTAGTAGCGTAGGTACTGTAGCGTTACTGTTCACTGAGGGTTTGCACCTGGAGTAGATGATGGATGTCTCGTCGGCCACCCTTTTATAAAAAACTTTGGTAACTAACATGATTTACCTATATCTGTAATATAATTTACTTGAATTTCTATAAAACTATAATGGAAAATATGGTGTATCCAAATTATATTTTCTTTAGAAATATAGCTAAATAACTACAACTACCACAGAAATAGTTTTATGCAGTTCCACCCTTTATTAGTGCAAAAAATGCTGATAAAAGTTACTTTTAATAGTGCTAAATAATGTATTGTTAAAATTACCCATTTGTTATCCTTTTTTAGCACTATTAAAGGCACCCCTTTTATCAGCGCTTTTTTAAATTGTGCTGATAAAGGGGGTCTTTATTAGTGGTTTTTTACTAGAGTAGATAAAAGGAATATTTCAAAAAAAATCATTAAAACTAGTACATTATTATATAAATATATTTGTATCGATATAGACATGATATATATTTTTGAAATATGTTTTAGATAAGGCTAAATAGACATTTACACATAATATATAAGATATTTAGTGAAAATGGATTATAAAATAAATAAAAATATTTTTAATTGATAACTTTTTAATTATTGTTGAGTAATATCGGTTTGATAAACAGTTTAACATAAAAATCAAAAAATTAATAAAAAAATATAAAATATGCTGAAAATGTAACTTGAACTTCAAACTTCTATAACTTTTGATCCTGGTGTCCATTTGCGCTATACAACATATCAAATCGAAGCATGCAGTAATCTCTATGCACTAGTGAGAGGGGAAAACCCTCTATCATAATTTTTGAGGCCAAGAAAGGCCTATAAGTCATATAAAACAATGTTTTTAGATGAGGAACCCCAATTTTTTAACATTTGATGGAATTTCAACCTCAATTAAGGGGGTGTTTTTTCCAGTTTTCAATGGGGACTAAATTTATTCCTAGGCCTTAAATTCATATTAATATTATGGTTTTGAAATTTTTTCATCTTTCACAACGTACTATTATTTATAATCAAATATATAACAATATATATATATATGTTTTTTTATATATTCACATATAAAATTTTAATATTATAAATAATTAACTAAACATACTTACATATCAAATATGTTTCTCCATTTATAAAACTAATCTACAAAATTAATACTCATTTTATTTATAAAAAAAATTATGAATATTTATATACATATAAAATTAATGTAGATATAATGTTTATATATATATATATATATATATTTGTGTGTGTATTGACAAACATATATATATATATATATATTCTAGTATTTTTATATAAATATTAATTTATAATATATGAAAATAAATATAAATATGTAAGGTTATATTTATAGATGCACAGAGATATATATAAATATAAGTATGTATGTATGTATTTATAAACACACATACATAGAAAAAACATATTATATATATATATGAATATATGTGGATAAAAAATGTAATAAAGTATATATAAATATACAGATATATCATAAAATAAATAAAAAATATATATAAATGAGTGGAAAAGGTGTGGGATTATGAAGGGGGTCTTGGGATCTAAACTCACCAAAGGTAGGGGTGCATGCGGGTAGGTGAGGCAGTGAATAGTACTATTAAAGGGGTGGGCTTCCTAGCGCTATTAAAGGGGGATCTATCACTAATAAAAGTTGGGTTGGTCCTCTCTCTAAATTTTTAGGAAAAAAATCATTTTAAAATTATAATTTTTTGACTATTATCAGCACTTTTTTTAGCGTTGATAAAATCTATCATTATAAAAACTTTTGTCACTAATAAAGGACACATTTTATCAACTATTTTTTTAGCATAGATAAATGGTACCTTTATCATAAATTTTATAGTGATGATAAAAGGGACCCTTATTTAAATAGCGCTTTGATTATCAGCGCTTTTTTGTGCAGTAAATTCCCTTTTTCACATTTTTAAAAGTCATATCTAGAGTAATGTACATTTAAAAATATGACAAAATAATTAACACCTCATTAATTCAGTTCATGTATCTTCCTTTTCATTCTATATATAGTGCTCAATGAGTGTATGGGACCATGTGACTTTGGAAGACCCTCCTTTGGTGGGAGGAGCTATGTTCGGAGTGAAAGTGGAATAGCCCGTGGGGGAACCATGTTTGTAAGAAAATCATGGGTAACTAAGACAATTTACCTATATCTATAATATTAATTACTTTCATTTCAAAAAAAACTTATGAGAAAATACGATGTGGGTAAATTAATAACATATCTTAGAAATATGAGTAAATAAACAAAATTTTAAACACACCTAAATTATCAACACAATACTAGTGTAGTTTGTGTTGTTCACTTTTTATTTTTTCAATGGAATTTACCATGTACATGAGACCATGTGATTGTAGAGTAGAGCGCACCTTACCATGGGGGATGGTTTGTGTCTGGAGTGGAAGAAAGATGGTCAGTCGGGGACCCATTTTTATAAAAAACATGGGTAACTGATATGATTTACCTATATATGTATTATGATTTTCTTGCATTAATAAAAAACTTGTGGGTAAGTATGACGTGTCTAAATTAGAAAAGTTTTCTAGAAAAATGGGTAAATAAGCATGTTTAAAACATGACTAAATTATTGAAACCTTGTTACTCAAGTTTGTATTTTGCCCTTATCATTTCATTAGAGGTATTCAATACATTCATGATACCATGTTGTTGTACATTATGGAGGGCCCTACCATAGAGAAAGTATGTGTCTAGTGTGGAAAAGAGATGGTTGGTGAGGTTTATATATTTACACTAGTTAAAAGTTTAGAAAAGGTGTTGGCCTTTTGATGTAAAATATATAATAATAAATATCAAAATCCTTACAAAACATGTTTTTGACGTCGACTATAAAAAAACAATGTTAAAATAGACTTTTAATGTTGGTTTTTTACAACTAATTTTGTTATATTTTTTGTATGAATATTGACATTGGATATTATATAACTAACATCAATTCATGTATGAAGAATTATTTTAACATCAGTTAAAATGAAGCTAACATTAAAATATATTTTTTATTTTAAACGCTGTTAAAAATATTTTAAAAAATTAAAAATGTCACAGTCATTCTTTTCTCCTCATTTTTTTATTCTAATAATTCTAAAACCCTATGATTCATGACTCACAAGAACACTCCATATTTTTTATTAGCTACATTTCATTTTCACATGCCTCCTCATTTGATCATGTTCCACTGACTTTGGCCATCAGTTCCAACAATTTTGGCCACCTACCTCCTCCTTTGTTCATGTCTCACTGCCCTCGACCATTCATTCCACAATTTTAGGCTACTATATATCTTCCTCCTTTGGCCACATTCCACTTCATACTTCTTCCTTCAGTCACACTCCTCCTCCATCATGTGGAATCTTTCATCTATTTAAAGTCATACTACCTCTTATAGTCACAATCTACTACATGTATCCCTATTTTTTGTGATTCCTAAATTATTATTTTCCATTTTTATAATATTATTATGTTGAAGATATATTTAATCTCGGTATAATTTCTTATAGATACAAATACATGATTACATGTTTATATATATTTATATTTTTATAAGTGTATATTTTATTCATTTTTTATAATAGTTGACTTCATGATTTTATTTTCAATTACATTTATTTTGAAAATTCATTGGGAATTTTATTTCATATTTATTTTTAATAGATGGATATGTTCACTTTTATATATGTATTTATGTAAAATTTTGTTGATATTTAGTATAGAATTAGTTGAATTTATAAGTGTGTATAAATTTATAATTTTTGATACATATGATTACATGTTTATATATATGTTTATAAGTTTTTAAATATATTTAAATATATCAAAATGATTATTTTTATATATATTTATATGTGTATAAATTTTTAAATATGTGTCTGTGCTTTATAAATATATATATATATCTGTGTGTGTGTTTAATTTTTTATAAAATATACATAGTGTACATACATTTATATATATGTTTTATTTAATGTGTATATACATTTTAAAAAAAATTAAAAGATAATATATATTTATATTTTTTAAATTTATACTTTTAAAATATATATTATAAATATATATTTATATTTTTTGCGCTTATTTTTTATATGTTTTAAATTTATATCTTATAAATAAACATTTTCCTTGGTTATGTGTGTGCATATATATATATGTTGTTTTCATTTTATACATTTATATATTTTTCATATTTATATGTCTTAACATTATTTTTTAAATTTTTATTATTTTATGTTTTTAAATTTATAAGTTTATTTTTTTATATTTATTATATTAATACACTTATATGTTTATATGTTTTATTTTTATAAGTGTATATATAATCTTAATCAATATGTTGTAAATTTAGATATGTTTATATATTTTTATGTTTTTATATTTACTTGTTTTTAATTTTTCAATTCATATATATATTTATGTGTCTGTATGTTTTAATATATTAATATTTATTATTGTTATTTGGGTAATCAATAGATCATAATTGGATAAATTGATGAATGATTCATGATTAATGTGATAAATGGGGTAAAGATTTCATGGAATTTTCTAAATAAAATCTTGAAAATAGTGTATTGATTTAGGTTTTACCTGACCAATACTTAACTTAAATTTGAGTTTCAAAGTCTTGGGACATACCTAAGGATAAAAAAAGTAAATTTAACTTAATAAATGATCTCATAAGAATTATTTTATAGTTCCTTTAACTTTAGGGTGTTATTTTTTCCCTCGGGATGAGCTGATGTATAATTGTAGGTGCAGTGAATCCTTGATCAAAATATATTATGTGTACAATATTTTTTTATCCTATGTGCATGAATTATCTGTAATTATGTTTTTTATTCAAAAAAAGTATAAAATGGGAAATTTTAGACCATGAATACATTTGAGATGGATTTTTTGTTCTATGGACTCTATAATTTGATATCACATTTCATGTCCTCACACAAACCGTTGTGGTTACGTCATTTAGATAAATTAGTTAAAATATAATTAATTTATTAATGGTCGGAAAACCCTAGGAAATTACTCTATTTATATTGTTGTTATGGAATTTCTATATGGTTAGGTGTTGTAGGAACACATGAACCCTATAGTGAAAAGGAAGTTGGAGAGGTTGGATTTTGATGGGAATGCCATCGAGTCAGAGGAGTGGGATCAAAATTCTGGCGACATTGATGAATGAATTTTTCAATGATAACAAAAAAACTATTGATATGAAAAAATATTAAGTAAATCATGATTAACCATCAAGATATGGTGTTTTAATTCTAGGATTAATTTGTTCTTCATTTTCTTTGTAAAAAATCTCCAATTTGAATATTATTTTTTCAAAAAATCTACACATGTTCCTTGAATTTTATAAAATGATAAACCCCAAAGTCGTTATTCATAGAAAATTAAAATGTTTGAATATTTATAGATATATTGTTTCCCCTTTTTCAATGACCTAAATATGAGGCCTTTAATTTATTTCATACAGTGGATAAAATTATCCCTAACTTTGTTTTATTTGTATGATAATAATGGAGATTAATGAAGAAAGAATTTGATGTTCCTTATTCCACGCTCTTCTCTCCCCCTCTTAGAGTTTTTATGGGGTTTTTGAATTTTTTAAATTATTCTAGGTCAAAAGTATTTTTAAAAATGTTTCGGAAAGGTGGCATGGGCCCTACTACCTTTTGGTTGAGATGAAAGGTGGTAGAGACCCTACCACCTTTCAGCCCAAAAAAATTAACATGTTTAAATATACTTTTTATTATTTAAAATTTAAAATTTTATTTTTATTTTTATTTTTATTTTATTATATATATATATTTATATAAAAATTTCACCTGAAATTATCTTATATTTAAAATTCTAGCTTACTACCATTAAAGAATTATAAAATTATGACAGAAACCCTCACCTAAGGATTCCTTTTATAAAAAGGTTTTCGCTGAAAATCATTCTGCATTTTCGATGTGGGATTCAGGTTCTCCATTTCCTATATAAAAGTAAAAATATATTATTATTAATAATTTTTAATCAACTTCCAAAAAATAATTT
The DNA here is from genome assembly GCA_963277665.1 of Viscum album. Taxonomy (NCBI): domain Eukaryota; kingdom Viridiplantae; phylum Streptophyta; class Magnoliopsida; order Santalales; family Viscaceae; genus Viscum; species Viscum album. The sequence goes on along the minus strand of OY728138.1, from coordinate 957,791,900 downwards.
TTACTTATTTATTAAAAGGGAAGCGGTAGGGGAACCTAGAATAGTATAATTAAGGGGTCCAAAATAATGTAAACTAGGGACATCTTCCCAAACAAAGAATATACCCTCGGGAGGAAAAGATCCAAGAATAGAGAATATGATTACCCAGTCATTCTAGGATTCCTTTTTAGCTAGAATGTCTACTACTTCATTTCCATTGCACTAAGTGTGAATAATGGTTATGTGATTATTAATGAGATGCTTACATCTTCTGATCGAGCACTCAATGGACCACAGAATGGGGCCTCTTGCTAAAAGTGAATGGTAGATAATAAAAAAGTCAGTCTCTATCTCCTTAGTAATGATTAACCTATGGTTTCTCAGAAGATTATCGGTGAGAATAGAATGCTCTTCCACTTGAAGGGAATCCCTACTCCCAAAGAATGAAGAAAATGGAACAATAAGAGACCCTTTAGAGTCTCTGACAACACCTCCACCATGCATAGACCCCAAGTAATAGGATCCATCTATATTCGAATTGTTTTCTGATGAAAAAGGCTTCCACTAGACTCAATTCCCCTATATTTAATTGTTATTGGATGGGTGGGGATTTGGGGCGGGAGAGGTAGGAAGGAATGAGCATGCACCGATTCTTCATATATCCTAAATTGGTCTAGGATTCAGTTTTTGGATTTAAAGGAATACATGTTCTAGAGACCTTTTAATAATTGTGTTTTTTATCAATTATTTCCTACTATAGAATCCATCAACTGATTTTAAATATGATATTAATATCATTTCTCTCAGTGCAGGGTCTGTCAACATTGTAAAATCATTGATAGTGGAAATAATCAGCTGAAGAAGAGTGCACGAACCGACTAGTGAACTGTCCAAACGAGCTCCAGATCGATCTTACACAATAACTATAATAAAATAAGTGGTCTATTGATTTGGATCAATCCTCTCTATAAAATTTACATATCGAAGCTAAATTAATCCCTCTCTACTGAATATTCACCTTAGAAGGAAATGAATTGTTCTAAACACACCAAAATATGAACAAAAAATTCTAGGCTAACTCCTTACACCATAATGTTTCTCCCCACTAATCTATAGTAGAATAATAATAATGAATTTTAAGAAAACAAATCAGTAGAAAAGGATCCATATACAGAACTAGTGAACACACACTTATCCGGATCTCTAGACATCTCAATTCTATCAAAATGAATTATTCTTCCATCATTTAGGGTGGCATATCTAAGAATGGGATTCCCACTAGCCTCCTTGAAACTTATAATTGGAGTTGGGAAGCATGGGAATCCAACTTTTTAACTCACTATTTGTTAGGCCAGAAATAGATTTATTCCTTTCCAATTATCCACAGTGTGTGATACTGGAGGATTGGAATGTAATTATGAACCATTTTATAAATTTTAGAGGTCTCGAATATAGACAATATACCATTATCACCATAAATACATTGAATGTTTTTCCCCACAATGTTCTCCCCTCAATAAGTTCCCAAGAAATTTTGTCATGAAGGATATGCATGGTACCAGATATACCTAATACATTAAATCCCTCTTCTTCAATGGGTTTATAAATCTTACTCTAAGAAGCCCAGTGATATTTACCTTACATGTTCCTGTCCCATTGAATATAAATAAGAGTGTGTTCAGTGTTGGAAATCACCTTCTTTGGGGCCTTTATAGTGTACAATAAGTGCATGGTAATGGAGGAGATAACTGAGTTGATTAAATAAATTATCCCCCCCAAAGGATAAGAATATATTTTTCAAATTTAAAATGTTACCCATGATTTCATCAATAACCATATCAAAGTTCATGATAGGAAGGGTGTTAGGGGACACTTGGGACCATGGTAAATCATAGTAAAGGGGCCTTGTGCAAGCCAACACGGGTTTCCATGGACCTAATATACTTTTCTGAGCACCTTTTAGGAACAAATAAATTACTCTTCTCACGGTTGACCACTTTCCCACTCCAAGAATAATAAACCACTAAATCTTCATTAACCCCTAGTTAGTTCTTCTACTACCATTAACAAAAAGGATAGTGTCATCTACAAACATGATATGTGATATTCCCAAAGTTAAATGTGTATTTCTATAATGATTAACCTTGCCTATAGTTATGCACTATTTAATATAGCAACTGAGAACATCCTGAGAAATAATTAAGAGGGAGGGGGAGGGGATATCCCTATCTCAAATCTCTGACTGATTTAAAAAAGTCAAACTTCTTTCCTATAAATGAGATGGCCATCTATGGGGAGATAAAACACTGAAAGAGAAGGTCAATGGACCACTTAGAGAAACCCATACTTGCAAGGACTCTAATGATGAACCATCACCCGACTCTATCATAAGATTTGATCAAATCAAATTTCATGGTCACATTGCTTCTAAAGGTCACCAAGTTAATTTCACTAATAACTTCGTTGGACAAGGAAATAGACCCTTGAATTATTCTACCTTTCACAAATCCATGCTACTCCTCAGCCACCCAACTTGGAATAAAATGAGAAAAATTCTTATTAAGGATGCTAGTATGAAATTTGTAGGGAACATTGCAAAAGATAATTGGTGGATAATGATTCATGGATTGGGGATCTTTTACTTTGTGCACTAGAACAATTATGGAGGCATAGGTAACTTGAGGAATATTTCCACCTTTAAAAAAATCATGAACTACACAGATCACACTCCCCTTGACAATGTCCCAAGAGTCCCTATAGAACAAAGCCATGAAGGCATCGGACCAAGGGGCGCTATTAGGGTTAATGGAACACATCACCTCATTAATTTCCTCCTCATATGTGACAACCACCATCTTTGGATTTACTCCATCAGACAAAAAGTGAGTAATTAACTCAAAAAAATTAGATGAACATCTCGAATAACCCCCAATTGTGCCATGGTTGGGTGAAGGCAAAAGAGACTTTAAGTATTGGTCCATGAGGCCTCCAAAAAAATATCTATCATTAGAGAACGACCCATAATCCCACTACAAGTTGGGATGAATATTTATTCTTTTCTCTTTAAGGTGAGAATGAAAATACCTCGAGTTTCTATCCCCTTCCCAAAGCCACTTCACTCTAGCTTTTTCATGACCACAACATTCTTCCTTTACATGGGTAACAAATATTATTTACCTATATATGTAATTTTATTTTCATGCATTTATAAAAAAATTGTTGGTAAGTATGATGTGTCTAAATTAGAAATTCCCTTTAGAAAAATGGGAAAATAATCATGTTTAAAACATGACTAAATTATTGAAACCTTGTTACTCCAGTTTGTGTTGCGCCCTTATCATTTCATTATAGGTATTCAATACATTCATGAGCCCATGCGGTTATACATTATGGAGGGGCCTCCCATAAAGAAAGGATGTGTCTAGTGTGGATGAGAGATGGTTGGTGAGGTTTATATATTTACACTTGTGTAAAATTTAGAAAATGTGTTGGCCTTTTGATGTAAAATATATAATAATAAATATGAAAATCCTTACAAAACATGTTTTTGATTTCAATTATAACAAAACCAATGTTAAAATAGACTTTTAATGTTGTTTTTTTACAAATTATTTTTTAATATTTTTGGTATGAATCTTGACATTGGATATTATATAACTAACATCAATACATGCAGGAAGAATTATTTTAACATCAGTTAAAATGAAGCTAACATTAAAAGTTGTATTTTAATATTAGTTTTCTTTTAAGTGATGTTAAAAATATTTTAAAAAATTAAAAAATTCACAGTTATTCTTTTCTCCTCATTTTTTGATTCCAATAATTCTAAAACTCTATGCTTCGTGACTCACAAGCACCCTCCTTCTTCTTCTATTAGCTACATTTCATTGCCACATTCCTCTTCCTTTGATCATGTTCCACTGAATTTGTCCATTAGTTCCACCTATTTTGGAAACCTACCTCCTCCTCTGTCCATGTCCCACTACCCTCGACCATTCATTCCACAATTTCAGGCTACCATATATCTTCTTCCTTTGCCCACATTCCACTTCATACTTCTTCCTTCAGTCGCACTCCTCCTCCATCATGTGAAATATTTCATCTATTTAATGTCATATTACCACTTATAGTCACAATCTAATACATGAATCCCTATTTTTGGTGATTCCTAAATTGTTATTTTTTATTTTTATAAGATTTTTATGTTGAAATAGATTTAATATCGATGTAATTTCTTATAGATACAAATACATGATTACATGTTTATATATATTTACATGTTTATAAGTTTATATCTTATTCCTTTTTTATAATAGCTGACTTCATGAATTTATTTTCTATTACATTTATTCTGAAAATTCATTGTGAATTTTATTTTATTTTTATTTTTAATAGAATTATATTTTCACTTTTATATACGTATTTATGTGAAATTTTGTTGATATTTAGTGTAGAATTTCTTGACATTATATGTCTGTATAAATTTATATTTTTTGATACACATGATTACATGTTTATATATATGTGTATAAGTTTTTAAATATATTTAAACATATCTAAATGATTATATTTATATATATTTATATGTTTATAAATTTTTAAATATGTTTGTCGGCTTTATACATATATATGTGTGTGTGTGTGTGTGTTTAATTGTTTATAAAATATACATATTGTACATATATTTATATATATCTTTTATTTAATATGTATATACATTTTTAATATATATATATACGATAATATATATTTATATTTTTTAAATTTATACTTTAAAAATATATATTATAAATATATATTTTTTATTTTTTATTTTTTTATATGTTTTAAATTTATATCTTCTAAATAAGCATGTTTCTTTGTTTATGTATGTGTATATATATATATATCATAATTTACACGTATATATTATTTAGATTTAATGTTTTAATATTATTTTTTAAATTTTAATTATTTTATATTTTTAAATTTATAATTTTATTTTTCTATATTTATTATATTAATATAATTATATGTTTATAAGTTTTATTTTTATAAGTGTATATATAATCTTAATCTATATGTTGTAAATTTAGATATGTTTTTATGTTTACTTGTTTTTAATTTTTATATTCATATATATATTTATGTGTCTGTATGTTTTAATATATTCATATTTTTTATTGTTATTTGGGTAATTAATAGATAATAATTGGATAAATGGATGAAATATTCGTGATTTATATAATAAATGGGGTGAATATTTCTTGGAATTTTCTAATTAAAATTTTGAAAATAGTGTATTTATTCAGGTTTTACCTAACCAAGACATAGTTTTTTTTTGAGTTTCAGAGTCTTTGGACATACCTAAGGATAAAAAAAGCAAATTTACCCGAATAAATGACCGCATAAAAATTATTTTATGGTTCCTTTAACTCTAGGGAGTTATTTTTACCCTCAGGATGAGTTGATTTATAATTTTATGTGCAGTGAATCCTTGCTCAAAATATATTATGTGTACAATATTTTTTTTAGACTATGTGAATGAATTCTCTATTATTTTTATTTTTATTTCAAAAAAAAGAATCAAATGGGAAATTTTATACCATGACTACATCTGAGATGGAGTTTTTGTCTTATGGACTCTATAATTTGAGTTCACATTTCATGTCCTGAGACAAACAGTTTTGGTTGCGTCATTGAGATAAATTAATTAAAATATAATTAATTTTTTAATAGTCATAAAAACCTAGGAAATTCCTCTATTTATATCATTGTTATGGAATTTTTATAGGGTGAGGTGTTGTAGGAACTAAAGAACACTATAGGGAAGAGGAAGTTGGAGAGGTTGGATTTTGATGGAAATGTCATCGAGTCAGAGGAGTGGGATCAAAATTTTGGCGACATTGATGAATGAATTTTTTAGTGATGACAAAACCGAACTATGGATATTACAAAATATTAAGTAAATAGTGATTAACCATCAAGATATGGTTTTTTAATTCCATCATTACTTTTTTCTTCATGTTCTTTGTTGTAAATCTTCAATTTGAATAGTATTTTTTCAAAAAATCTACACATGTTCCTTGAATTTTATAAAATGATAAACCCTAAAGTCTTTCTTCATTGAAAATTAAATTTTTTGAATATTTATAGATATTTGGTTTTTTCATTTTCAGTGAACTAAATATGAGGCCTTTAATTTGTCGTATACACTGGATTAAATTATATATATCTTTGTTCTATTTGTATGATACTAATGGAGATTAAAAAATAATGAATTTGATGTTCCTTATTACACTATCTTCTCTCTCCCTCTTAGAGTTTTTATGGGTTCTTAGAATTTTTTAAATTATTCTAGGTCAAAAATATTTTCAAAACTATTTCGGAAATGTGGAATGGGCCCTAATACATTTTTGTTAAGATGAAAGGTGGTAGAGGCCCTACCACCTTTCAGCCGAAAAAATAACTTAATTTAAATATAATTTTTTGAATATTTAAAATTTTTATTTTTATTTCTATTTTTAAATTATTTTGTTTATATATATAACAATTTTTTCACAATAATTTATCATATATTTAAAATATTAGCTTACTACCATTAAATCATTATGGAATTCTGACATAAACCCTCGCCCAAGGATTCTTTTTATAAAAAGGTTTTCATTGAAAATAATTCTACATTTTCGATGTGGGATTCAGGTTCTCCATTTCCTATATATAATTAATAGTATATTATTATTAATCATTTTTAATCAACTTCCAACAAATAATTTTTACTTATTTTTTAAAAGCGGAGAGGCAGGGTAGCCTACAAGAGTATAATTAAGGTGTCCAAAATAATGGAAACTAGGGGAATCTTCCCGAAAAAATAATGTACCCTTAGGAGGAAAAGATCCAAGAATAGATAATATGATTACCCAGTCATTCTAGGATTCCTTTGAAGCTAGAAAGTATACTACTGGATTTATATTTCACCAAGTGTGAATAATGTTTATGTGATTATTCATGAGATTCTTACATCTTCTGATGGAGTTCTCAATGGACCACGAAATGGGTCCTTTTGCTGAAAGTGGATTGTAGATAATAAAAGAACCAGTTTCTATCTCCTTAGTAATGATGTTATTATGGTTTCTAAGAAGACTATCGATGAGAATGGAATACGCTTCTACTTGAAGGGAATCCCTACTCCCAAATAAGGAAGAGAAGGGAATAATAACATACCCTTTAGAGTCTCTAACAACACCTCCACCATGCATAAAACCAAATTAGTATGATCCATCAATATTCGAATTGTTCTCTGATGAAGGAGGCTTCCACCAGACCCAATTCCCTTGTATTGAATTGATATTGGATGGGGTGTGGATTGGGGGAAGGAGAGGTAGGAGGGAATGAGCATGCACTGATTCTTTATATAGCCTGAATTGGTCTAGGATTAAGTTTTTGGATTTAAAAGAATACATGTGCTAGATACCTTTGAAGAAAAGTGTTTTTTATCATTTATGTCCTACAATAGAATCCATCAACCCATTTTAAAGATGATATTAATATCATTTCTCTTAGTGAAGTTTCTGTCAACACTGTTAAACCATTGATGGTGGAAAGAATCAAATGAATAAGAGTGAACGGACCGGCTAGTGAACTTTCCAAATGAGCTCCAGATTGACCTTACCCAATCAGTATATAAAAATAAGTGGTTTATGGATTTGGATGAATCCTCCCTGCAGCATTGACATCTCGAAGCTAAACTAATACCTCTCCACTGAATATTCACCTTAGAAAGAAATGAATTGTTCCAAACACACCAAACTAAGAACAAAAATTTCTAGGGTAACTCCTTACACCATAATGTTTCACCCCATTGATCTAGAGTAGATGAACCATAACGAATTTTAATAAAAACATCAGTAGAAAAGGATCCATCTGTTGAACCAGTGAACGCACACTTATCCAGATTGCCAGACATCTCAATGCTATCAAAAATCATTCTTGTTCCATCATCCAAGGTAGAATATTTGTGTATGGGATATCCACTAGCCTGCTTGAAACTTATACTTGGAGTAGGGATGTATGGGAAGCCAAAATTGTTTCCTCACCATTTGTGATGCCAAAAACTGATTTCTCCCTTTCCAATTATCCACCAGGTGTGCTACTGGAGGATAGGAATGTAATTATTAACAATTTTATGAATTTTATAGGTCTTGAATATAAAAAACCTCCCAATATCACCATAAATACATTTCATGTTTTCCCCAAAAATTTCTCCCCCCAATAAGTTCCCAAAAAAAGTTTGTCATGAAGGCTATGCATGGTACCACATATACCTAATACAATAAATCCCCCTTCTTTAATGGGTTTATAAATCTTACTTCAAGAAGCCCAATGAGATTTACCTTACAAGTGTTGTAGCGCCCCGACCCTAGTTACCCAGAGTTGGTGCATTATTACATAACATTGGCATGATCACAAGGGATCAAATCTCGAAAGACCAATCAGTTTAATAGTCTTGGAAATACTAGATACATTTATAAGATTTACATTACATTATAAAATGAAAAACTAAAAAAAACATAGTCTCCATAGGCCACACTAATATCCCTTAGACTACCCCTATAGTTCAGTCATTATATACTTCTTCTCATCTTGGGAAAAAACAAAACATAGAAAGGGGTGAGCTCAGATTCTCAGTAAGGATAACAATATAGCAGAAACTTTCATAAATAAGTATAAATATTTAAGGCAATGTAAGAATAAAACAAAATCTTTTTAAACTTAAACTTCAGTATAATATGTCAAAGAAAAAATTAAATAATTTCATTTACTTAGTCACATGGATATTCTACTAGTCGAATACTCACATTAATATAAATATCCACTTTCATAATGATGGAATGCGTAATGCCAGACTTCATAATCAAATAATCAAGGCCTTGTGTCAAGAATAAAAATAAGATTTTGTCAAGGCTATGTGCCAAGATTGTAGTTTGTCTCATGAGACCTAGTGATGCATCAAGGATCTATAGAGGGCTCCACCTGTCACTTAATAAGTCCAGTGCATTCCCCATATAAAAAATGTTTAAACATAACATAAACATTCGAATTAAAACTAGCATACAAAATGTCAATACTTTATCCATAAACCATGAATGGTGTAAAAATAACACATCCACAGTCAAACATATCACAAAAAGTTCAATAAAATATGGAAGTTTTGTATCATAATAAATCAACTTCCAATAAGCTTAAAATCCATCAAAGGATGTTGACATAGTTGAAATCAAAACTTTTTTAGATAAATATCTCTTTCTATTTAGAAATAATTTAAAAGTCATATAATTATAAAATAAAACATTTAATTTGAAAATATTATTATAATCTTGTAATGGATGCTTTGACGATGTTATAATGGCATAAAATAGATGCACACGTCGTGTAAGTTAGAAAAAACATTATTACATTAATTTTGTCGAAAAGGTCATAAGGTACCTTGTTTGGAAAATGACGGAAATATTCCTTTAAAAACATTTTCTAAAAAGTTAAACAAGGTTATAAGTTAATTTAACCCATAGTCTATTAAATAGTAAAAAAGTTTTGGAATACATTTTTAAGAATCATGGATGTGGATGATAAAGAGGTCCCAGTAGATACTTACATAAAAACAACCTCGGATAATAGAGATATTATAAAATTAACCCTTACCATGTACGTTTACTTGGTTTAGGGTAGGTTAAAATCCTGTATAATGATGATATAATTGTTATTAAATTATAAAATAACTATATACTTTAATATGATATCATATATGATCTTCTAATATGGATTTGTTAAAGATATTTTAGTAGTATCATCATTTCAGGTGTTAACTGATTTATTTTCCTTTATACGCTTGGTTACATAAGCCATGTTTGTTATGGATATAATGTATTTGATTCATATACATAATGATATGATGTTCATAAAAAATATTTTTAATACTAAAATAAAAATTATTCTTGAATGATTATGATGGGGAATGAATCTCATCGCGTTCGTGGAGAGGGTAATCCGTACATACGCACGAGCTCCAATATCATTATTTTTATATTAAAATCATATATAATTGGATGATATATCATATATAAGGAATAATTATCATGTTATATTTATTATTTTCATCATTTATACTCATTATTATACCCGTCCAAATGATAAACTATTTGAATAACAAACTACACCATGACATGGACACAGTAATCCATACGTACGCACGAATGCTGACTTTGTCATTTATAGGATGGATAGAATAATTAATATGGTTGCACCATATTTATAATAACATCACAGTATATAGAATATAATGTAGTTATTATGTTTGAATGGAAATAACAAATAAATAGGAAGTGGTAGAAGAAAAGAAATTGAAAGAGGTGATGAAATATTTACCTCTTCTTCAGGTTCTTCGTTTTGATTTGATCAAAAGGGCTCCATAGGTTGGCTTTCTGACTAAAGGAAGGACTCTAGGATGAAGTTAGGATATTTTAGAGGATATTTGGTTAGGGATTGGCTGAGATAAATGGCTTTGAAGGTCTTAATTTTAGAGAATGGGGAGTGACCTTTTATAAGATAGGTGAGGGTCACTTTAGGAAAAGCATGAAATGTTATTTTATAATAAAATAATTTTTAGTTTATAATGGATCCAAAATGAATTATTTAAAGTATAAGGTGGGTATGGGTAGAAAACCTCTCAACCAATAGGTTTTAGACAGGTTTTTTTCTTCATATTAACCTTATCTTTTAGATTTAACTCTTAGTAAAATAGGTTGACATTTATCATCTCTCTTTGTATTTTTATATTATATGGTCAATAAACTTACTATAAACATCCAAGAGAACCTCAAGTGGTTCATTAATGAAATATATAATATTATTTAATCCCTTTTCTTAACCTTATATTTTTAGGAATATAATATCAATTAATAATAAAATATTTGTTTTAAAAACTTTTTTATGTCAATTCTGACACTATTTGGTATTTTGTTTTTGATAAATTAATAAAAGAGTTATTAATTCGATAAAAATTCATTTAATCAACCCTAACATGTCATATAAAGCTATAAAATTAATGTAATTCATTAAAAGTTTCAAATTAGATTTATTTAGATATTTATAATATCAATTATTTTAATCATTCATTAATAAGGTAATTACTGCACCATCATTATGTAATAAATAAATTTAATTATTGAATGTGTAAAACTTATAAATAAAATATCCTTATGTAGGAAATATTTTTATATTTATAATGAATATTTATAGTCTAATTTATCTTATGTATAACCCTATATTAAAAATGGTTTAGTTATCAAACTTTGATTTTAACTCTTTTAACTCTTCTTTAAATAAAATAATAATAAATGTCTTAATCTAATCCAAGTGGATCAAAGGGGGTCATTGTTTTTTTATTAGGTTGTTTTTGGTAAAATTACATTTATCCAATAGAATTAAGACATGTGTTAGTGTAATTATGATATCATTTTTACCCTTAATTAACCTATTTACTTTTAACTATGGTAAATAAAAGTAAAAAGTTACTATTCATCAAAAATTATTTTAATCATATTGAACCACATTTTACTTACTGATATTAACCGTGTCTCTCAAATTTTTTAAATTCAACTCCCAGAAGTGGTAAAATTTTGTATTATACAAATTTGCAAATGCTCCTAGGAGGTGGGTAAAAGACGGTAAATAGTTCGATAAAATTTTATATATCTAAACTTCTTATAAATTGACTCCAATGAATTATGTTGAACACATATATTTATTATGTATATATTTTTACCTAAAATAAATTAATTTAAAATAACTAATTATTTAAATAAAAATTCGTTTTTAACCAATAACGTTATGCTTTTTTACTATTCATAAAAAATTGAAAGTTTTCAGAAAAATACAAAAAATTTAACATTAGATAATTACGATATCCCGAATCCAAAAATAAAGTTTATTTTGAATGATAAAATTTATAAAATTTTAAAAAGTGGGTTTTACTATTCATAACGACTAGTTTTATTGGTCGTGGTGTGTTAGAATCTCGAAGTTGCGTACAATGCAAGCTATTGGAATATTCAAAGGGAAACGTACCATGGAAGCTTGAGGTGTTACATTATTCCCTCCTTCAAATAATTTTATCCTTGAAATTTCTATAATACAACCGCACAAAAAGATTCAGGTGGTTTTTCATCATAAGTTCCTCTTGTTTCCATGTTGCCTCTTCCGCCTTATGGTTTCTCCATAGAACTTTTACCAGACGTGTCGTTTGGTTTCTCAGCACTTGTTCTCTTGTATTAAGAATTTTGAAAGGATCTTCACAATAAGACAGATCAGGTTCCAGTTCAATTTCTTCATAGGTGGGTACATGTGTTGGGTTAGGTATGTATTTTCTCAACAGTAATACGTGGAACACATCAAGAACTTTGGAGAGACATGGAGGTATAGCTAAATGATAAGTTACAACTCTAATTCGTTCTAGAATTTCGAAAGGTCTGATATACCTAGGAATCAATTTTCCCTTCTTACTGAAATGTATAACACCCTTCCATGAAGATACCTTCAAGAAAACTTGGTCTCCTACTTCAAATTCAAAATCCTTCTTTCAATAGTCGGCATAACTCTTTTGCCTACTTTGGGCTACTTTCATGGGAGTTTGGATAACCTTCAACTTTTCCATTGTTTCCTCAACAAGTTATGGGCCTACGAGTTTTTTTCACCAATATCATCCCAACAATTTGGTGTGTAACATATCTTTCCATATGAATTTTCATATGGTGCCATCTGAATACTTGATTGGAAGCTATTGTTATAGGAAAATTATACCAGAGGTAAATATTGATCCCACATACCTTGAAAGTCAAGTAATAAACATCTCAACATCTCTTATAAGGTTTGAATAGTTCGTTCTGATTTTCCATCAGTTTGAGGGTGGTAGGCAGTGCTCAAATTAAGTTCAGTATCCAAGGATTTCTGAAGACTTTTCCAGAATCTTGACGTTAAACGGGGATCACGATCAGAAATTATCAACAATGGTACTCCATGATGTCTTACAACTTCATTAATATATATTCTTTCTAGGCGTTCAAGTGGTAAATCTTTTCTTATATAAAGAAAATGTGCGGACTAGAAAAGATGATCAACAATGACCCGTATTACATCATTCCTTCTAGGAGTCTTTGGTAGCCCCATGAAAAAGTCCATCATAATATTATCCCAAATCGACTCAGGTATGGGAAGAGGTTTCATGACTCTTCTAGGCTGTTTTCTTCCAGCTTTCACTTATTGAAAAACCATACATCTTGAAACAAAATCAGGAATCTCCCTCTTCATGTTGTCCCACCAAAAATGGTCCTTCAAATCTCTATACATCTTGGTGGTGTATAGAGAAATTGGATCTATGAGCATCATATAACAATTCCCTTTTTAGATCTGGTATATCGGGAACACAATGTCTCTTACCAAATTTCAAAATACCATCTTCAAATATGAATTAACTCAATCTCCCATCATTCACAGCTTTAATCTTCTATTGAAACTCATCCTAATCATCCTGAGAACTTTTTATCCTTTCTAGTAAAGATTGTTTGGCAACCATTTGAAAAAGTAATGATGTTTCACCTTCCATGATTATTCCCATATCCATTTTCACTAGATCTATGAAAATATGATCCATTTCGACTCTCATATTGTTCCAAACTCCATGATCATTTCTGCTCAAAGAATCTTCCACCTTATTTTCCTTCCCCGGGTGGTAGTGTATTGTGAAATCATAATCCTTGAGTAGTTCAAGCCATTTTCTTTTCCTCATGTTGAGTTCTTTTTGTGAGAAAATATACTTCAAACTCTTGTGATCAATATAAATCTCACATTTTTCAACATAGAGAGAGTGTATCCATATTTTTAGAGAAAATATTACATCTTCTAACTCAAGATCATGAGTAGGATAGTTTTTCCCATGAATTTTTAGTTGTCGTGATGCATAGTCAATAACTCTATCATACTGCATAAGGACACAACCAAGTCCTGTATCTGAAGCATCACTATAAATAACAAACTCATCATTCTATGATGGTAGAGTCAAGATAAATGCATTGTCTAATATTCTTTTCAGTTCTTGAAAACATTATTCACACTCTTTTTTCCAAAAAAAAAGCAACCCCTTTACGTGTGATCTTAGTTAATGTGTTATCCAATCGAGCAAAATTCTGAACAAAATGAAAATAATAATCTGGTAAACCAATAAGACTCTGCACATCAGTTATACTCATCGGTGCTGGCTATTCTTGGATTTCCTTGTCCTATGAAGGATCATTAGATATTCCATCCTTAGAGACAATATGGCCAAGAAAAGTAATCTCTTGAAGCCATAATTCACACTTGCTAAGCATCCCGTATAATTAATTTCATCTGATGGTTTTCAGAATGGTGCGCAAGTGATTTTCATGATCTTTATAGATTTTGGAGTATACCAAGATATCATCAATAAATACCAATACAATGTCATCAAGATATTCCTTGAAAACACTATTCATTAGATCCATGAAAACATGGGGTACATTGGTCAATCCAAAAGGAATTACTGCAAAATCGTAATGCTTGTACCTGGTTTGAAAAGTTGTTTTTTGAAATGTCTTCCTTCTTCACACACAACTGGTGATATCCAGATCGAAGGTCAATCTTTGAAAAATATTGAGCACCCTGAAGTTGGTCTAATAAATCATCAATGCAAGGTATGGGATACTTGTTCTTTATTGTTATTGAATTGATCTCCCTGTAGTCAATGCACAACCTCATAGATTTGTCTTTCTTCTTAACAAAAAGGACAGGGGATCCCCATAGAGAAACACTAGGGTGAATAAATCCATTATTGCTCAATTCCTCTTGCTATTTCTTTAGTTCCACTAATTCCACAGTGTCCATTCTATAAGGGTTTTTCTATATGGGCCTTGAACAATGAATTAAATCAATGGAAAACTCAATTTCTCATTTTGGAGGATTTCCAAGTAAATCCTTTGTGAAAACATCAACATATTCTTTCACAATAGGTATGTCCTCTATTCGACTATTTTTTCCTCACCTGTAGGTATTTGATTATCTTCTTCCCCAATAATTGAATTTAGTAGAGCTATTGGGGGTCGATCTAGATAAGAATCAGGTGGTGACATTTCTTCTATAAGGATAAGGTACTCTTTATCATCTTCGAGAACTGTATCCTCCTTTTTCTTACAATAAGTTTTTGCATCATGGTCCGAAAGCTAATCCATTATGAGGATTATATCAAATTCAATCATGGGTATGATGATGAGATCAGAAGATAAATAACATTTATATGCTCTAATGGGAATTGATTCACAAAACTTTGTTGTGATGATACTTCCCTTAGGATTTTTGACTGACAACTCCCTTGTTAAGTCAAATTTAAAATATCTAATTTTCATAGCAATCTGGGAAGATATTAAACCATGAAATGATCCAGAATCAAATAAAGAATTTTCTAAACTTGAGGAAACCATTAAATTACCTACCACCACATCTTTAGGAGCTTCATCCTCAACAGTAGTGATAGCATAGGATTTGCCTTGCTACCTTGTCCTTTTCTAGGGTAATTACCCTTGGCTCTTAGGACATTCATTTTCATAATTCCCCTTTTTTCTACAATTTTAGCATTCAACAGCCTATTTCTTTCCCTTGCAATCACAAGATTTGTGGCCTTTTCACCACACTTGTAACAGACTCTCATTCCCTTCAAGAAAGTACCAGGTTGTTTCTTCCCACATTTACTGCATGATGGATATTCAATTGTTCCCTTCTTCTCTTTATTTTCATTTCTAGAGTGTTCAATAGATCTCTTATTCTCCTACTTTTCATTAAATTTTTAAGACTTAGAGAATTCATTTTCTGTCTTGATAGCACATGAGACAATATCTTCGTAGGATGAGAAGGATTGTTAGACTAATTCTCAATGATAAAATGGTTTTAACCCATCAAAAATTGATCAATATTACACCTTGGGTTACGTATATATTATGTTGCATACCTTAGTAACCTTTTAATTTTATCCTCATATTTTTGGACCTTTTAATCCTCCTTTTAACTCAGAATAAGAAATTTCCTTTCCATATCTGCCTGATGGTCATGAGGAAAATATTTTTATAATAAAATCTCTTTAAAATCCCTCAATTACATATTTGATACTGCATCATATTCTTTTGTTTTTTTTGAATCAATGACCACCATTGATCTGCATCTCCTGTGAGCCAATAAACTGCCATGAGAAATTTTTCTCTTTCGCTACTCCCCAAAGCGTGAAATATTTTCTATAAGGATTTTATCTATTTCTCAGCTAGTAATGGATTTGTACTCCCATTTAATGTTGGTGGTGGTTGCCTCATGAAGCGTTCTAACATTGATCCTCTGCATTGTGGATCAGGGTGCTCCATACGGGTAAGGTTATTTTTTATAACCTGAGTGAGTTGTCCTAGTATGGTGATATGCTAATCATCACCAGTTTCTTCACCAGCTCCACTATAATTATCTTGAGTATGAGAGAAATCCCAACATGGATTACGTTCATTGATACAGTTTCCATTCCTTCCACTAGGCATCATTTCTAAACAATGGCATACACTAGATTATTTTATGAATCACAATACATAATTCCAAACTTGCAAAACACTTAACATAAATTGAAAAGTTTATGGATATAATCCATAATCATAAAAATGTTCTCCGTAAGGAATTATATACTCATAAACCCTTCATAATGGTTTGTAAAGAAAATGAGAATTATCCAAAGCATATCCCCTGGGAGTGTCGTAACCAAGAGTGCAGCAAGGCCTGTTGTCATGCACCAGTTCCTGTTCAAGTCTAGCTCAAAGCTGTTTTTTCGGGTTTTACCCCTAGGTACATTTGTTCCAGATCCCCTCTACCTGCTCGTATCCAGACAGATATGTATTTCTTGGAAAACTCACAAAATCTCTATAGTACCAAAATTCTAGGATGTTCTTCTATACTAATCCTCAAAGACTATCTTAGGATAATATTCTTTAATCAATGTTTTTATAAATCTAGTTTCCAAGGATTGTACTAAACTTCCTCTGATACCAACTGTAATGCACCAAACCTAGTTACCCAGAGTCGGTGCATTATTACATAACATTGGCAGGATCACAAGGGATCAAATCCTGAAAAACCTATTAGTGTAGTAGCCTTGGAAATGCTAGATACATTCATAATTTTTAAATTAAATTATAAAATGAAAATCTAAAACAACATAGTCTCCATAGGCCATACAAATATCTCTTATACTATTCCTACAGGTCATTCATAATATACATTTTCACATCCTAGGAAAAAATAAAACATAGAAAAGGGTGAGCACAGATGCTTAGTAAGGATAACAATATAGTAGAAACATTCATAAATAAGCATAAAAATTTAAGGCAATGTAATACTAAAACAAAATCCTTTTAAACACGAACTTCTGCATAATATGGAAAAGATAAAATCAAATAATTTCATTTAATTATTCAAATGGATATTCTACTAGTCTAATAATCACATGGAATATCAATATCCACTTTCATAATGATGGAATGAATAATTCTAGACTTCATAACCATGTAGTCAAAACCTTATGACAAGACTTCAAATAAGATTTTTTCAAGGCCTTATGCCAAGACACTAGTTTGTCTCATGGGACCTACCATTGCATCAAAGAGCAATAACAGGCTCCACCCATCACTTACTAAGTCCAATGCATTCCTTATATAAAAATTTTTAAATATAACATAAACATTCGTATTAAAAAAGCATACGAATTGTAAATACTTTATCTATAAACCATGAATAGTGTAAAAATAACACATCCATAGTCAAACATATCACAAAACATTCAATACAATATAGATGTTTTGTATCATAATAAATCAACTTCAAATAAGCTTAAAAACCATCCAAGGAAGTTGATATTGATGAAGTCAAAACTTTTTTTAGAGAAATATCTCTTTCTATTTTAAAATCATTTAAAAGACATATAATTATAAAATAAAAAATTTATTTTTTAAATATTCTTATAAGCTTGTAAGGGAAGCTTCAACGATATTATAACGGTGGAAAATAGCTGCACCTGTCGTATAAGTTAGAAAAAACATTATTACATTAATTTTGTCGAAAAGGTGGTAAGATACCTTGTTTGGAAAATGACGGAAAGATTCCATTAATTTTTTTTTATAAAAAGTCAAAAAAGGATATAAATGAATTTAAACCATAGTCTAGTAAATAGTAAAAAATGGCTAATACATTTTTAGGAAACATGGTTGTGGATGATAAAGTGGTCCTAGTAGATACTTACGTAAAAACAACCTCGGATAATAAAGAGATTGTGAAATTAACCCTTACCTTGTACTTTTACTTGGTTAAGGGTAGGTTAATCTCCTATATAATGGTTAAATAAATGTTTTTATATTATACACGAACCATACACATTAATATTATATCATATATGATCTTCTAATATTTCATTGTTAATGATATTTTAGTAGTATCATCGTTTCGGGTGTTAACTGGTTCGTTTTCCATTATATGCTTAGTTACGTAAGCCTTGTTTGTTATGGATATGATGTATTTAATTCATATATGGAATGATATTATGTTCATAAACATTATTTTTAATCAAAAAATGAAAATTATTCTTTAATGATTACGATGGGGAATGAATCTCATCGCGTTCGTGGAGACGGTAATCCGTATGTATGCACGAGCGGCAATATCATTATTTCGATATTAAAATCATGTATAATTTGATGGTATATCATATAGAAAGAATAAAAATCATGTTATATTTATTAATTACATCATTTATACTCATTATTATACCCATCCAAATGATAAAGTGTTTGAATAACAAAGTACACCACGACGTGGAGATAGTAATCCGTACGTATGCACGTAAGGTGACTGTCATTTATAGGATGGATAGAATAATGAATATGGTTGTACTGTAACACCACAACATTTCATAGTGTGTTATTTATTCAAAATAATTCAATAACTTGCACTACACACAACACCGATTTCAATCACACCATGAATTACCAAAAAAACCCATTCAAAAGAGGTTATGAATAGTATTAACTAAATTTAAAACTTTATATAATCATTATAATTTTAGAATCCATATTATGAGTTTCTTAGACATAATGAAAGAACAGATTCATTTTCAGTATTGCACTTTTATCAACATTTAATAGTGAAACCTTTTTAAATACAATATTTTAAACTTTTTGACTAAATGGGGACATCAAAAAATTTAAAATGAAACATCCCAAGCTTCCACGGTATGCTTTCCTTTGAATAATATAGTAGCATGTGTTGTACGTAACTTCGAGTTCTAACACACCACAACCAATCAAACTAGCCGTTATGAATAGTAATACCTACCTATTAAAATTATAGAAATTTTATCTCTCAAAATGGACTTCATTTTTGGATTCGGAGTATCGAATTTAGCCTAAGGTGAAATTTTGGTACTTTTCGGATAACTTTCATATTTTGATGAATAGTGAAAATTACTAAATTTTAATTAAAAACAACTTTTTTAATCAAAATAATTAATAGTGATAAATTATGAATTTTAGTGGTTTTAAATTATATTTAGAATATATTTTTACCATTTAATATAATTTTGGTCATTGGACATAATTTTACAATTAAACCGAACATAAACAAGTGTCAATCTTTTGATAGTTATTATCTCTTAAAAACACGCTTTTTGTTTTGACAGCAGGAATTAATTTTAAATTAATTTCTTCCACTTATGTGTTTTGAATTTAGAAAAATGGATTCCATATTTGGAATCAGGATGTTCAAATTTTGTAAATAGGTAACTTTTATTTTTAGACATTTTGAATAATTATTGCGGTAAATATTTTATTTACCATGGTTAAGGGTAAATCCGGTAAATAAGGGTTAAAACAATAATATTATAATAATACTAAATTACCCTAAAACGTGTCCTAGCCTTATTGGTTGATACACGTTCGACCATAGGCATATTTGGGTCGATTTTGGGACCTCATGGTGCCACTTGTAGGTGATAGGGACACTTTATTTTTATTAAGTTAAAATGAATACAAAAATGACACAAGCATATATCTTTTAGAAAAACAATTTTTACATAGGGTTATCTATGTTTGATTTTAGATTATAAATATTCATTAGAAATATAGTAAGATTACCTACATAATTATATTTTATTTATAATTTTTAGACATTAAATAATTTAATTTATTTATGACACAATTATGATGAATTAATTACTATAATAGTGAAAAATTAAAATAATTGATATTATAAATACCCAAATAAATATATTATGAAACTTTTAATGAATTAAACTAATTTTATTAGATAATATGATATATTAGGATTGATTTAATTGACTTTTTTGAAGTAATAAATCTGTTATGAGTTTCACAAAAATCAACTATTGAATAGTGTCAAAATTGAAATAAAATAGTTCTTAAAACAAATATTATATTATTAATTGATATTAAATTCTTAAAAATCTAAGGTCTGGCAAAGAGACTTATATAATGATAGGTTCATTATTAATGGACCACTTGGGGGTCTCTTGGATGTATATAGTATGTTTATTAACCATACTATATAAAAATACAAAGAGACATTGTAAAAGTGAAACTAATTAACTTAGAGTTAATACTTAAAGATAAGGTTAATTTAAGTACCCCAACCAGTCTAAATTCTATTGGTTGAGTTATTTTCGACCCATACCCACCTTAACCATTGAATAATAAACTTTGGATCCATTGGAAACCGAATATGAATTTATTATAAACTAATATCTCTAGCTTTTCCAAAGGTGCCCCTCACCCCTCTTATAAAAGGGCACTCCTCCTTCTAATTTCTTCACACCATCAAAGCCTTTTGGTTCAGCAAAACTCTACCCAAATACTCTCCCAAATTCCCTCACTATAACCTAGAGGCCTTATTTTGATCATAAAGCCAACCTAAAGAGCCCTTTTGATCAAATCAAAAGGAAGAAACCGAAGAAGAGGTAATGATTTCACCACCCTTTTCCAAGTTCCTTTCTTCTTCCACTTCTTCTTCATTTGTTGTTACCATTATAAAATAATAACTACAGTATCATATATATACTGTGATGTAATTATAAATATGGTACAACCATATTCAGTATTCTATCCACCCTTTGAATAACATTTCACCATACGTGCGTACGTACGGCTTACCGTCTCCACGTCGTGGTGTAATTGTTATTCAATATATTATTATTTGGATGGGTATAATAATGATATGTAACTCATGTAAATAATAAATATAACATGTTAATGATTCTGTATATATTATATAAAAACCATTTATATATTATTTCAAAATAATGATATTGTCGCTCGTGCGTACGTACAGACTACCGTCTCCACGAACGCGATGAGATTCATTCTCCATCGTATCCATTCAAGTATAATTATCATTTGATGATTTAAAAATGATGTTTAATGACTTGATATCATTCTGGATATGAATAATATACAACCTATCCATTACAAATATGGCTTACACAACAAAACATATAAAAGAAAACAAGTAAGTTAACACCCGAAACAACGATAGTACTAAGATATTATTATCAAATCAATATTAAAAGATCATATATGATATCATATTATTGTATATAATTCTTGTATAATTTAATAAAAATTATTTCACCATTATACAGGAGGTTAACCTACCCCAACCAAGGAAAAGTACAAGGTAAGGGGTTTTCATCTCACTCCTTATTCCTATGAGATTCATGCCATATTGCCACTATTACCTTTTCTGTGGTGTATGTACTGCCCATAATTATATTCTTTGTGTAATACACTCTAATTTATGTGTATTTACATATTCATTGTATGATACCTCTTTCATGGGTTGTATGTTTCATAAGTTACCAAATTGGTAAGGGTTATTTCACAATCTCATCATTATCTGAGATTGTTTATACGTAATAATCTACTGGGATCTCTTTATCATCCACATCCATGTTTCTTAATAATGTATTTCAATTTTTTTTACTATTTACAAGAATATGGGTTAAAGTCATTTATACCCTTATGTGTTTCGAAATGAATCTTTCCGTCGTTTTCCAAACAAGGCACTTTTATCCTTTTCGACAAATTTAAGGTAAGAATGTTTTTTTAACTTATACGGCGGGTGCGGCTATTTACCGCCATTATAAAATCGTCAAAGCTTCCCTTACAATCTTATAAGAATATTTTCAAATTGAATGTATTATAATTATTTTACTTTTAAAATGATTTCAAAAAAAGAGATATTTCTCTAAAATAGTTTTGATTTCATCTATGTCAACATCCTTTGATGGTTGTTAAGATTATTTGAAGTTTATTTATTATGATACAAAACTTCTATATTGTATTGAAGGTTTTGTGAAATTTTTGACTGTGGATAAGCTATTCTTATGTCACTCATGGTTTTTTTAAAGTATTGACATTTCATAATTTATTTTTAATCTGAATGTTTATGTTATATTTCAACCTTTCATTCAGATGAATGTGTTAGACAAGTATGTTCCGGGTTGGGGACCGGTAAAAGTAAGACCTCCGGTTTGGTCTCCGGTTATTAGAGGAACTCCGGTTTGGTCTCCGGTTATTAGAGGCACTCTGGGTTGGTGTCCAGTTATTAGAGGCACTCCGGGTTGGGTTCCGGTTACAGTTAGCCCCTAGGTCTTGGGACGAGGCCTTGACAAAGAAATTAAAGTTCAGCATTATGCATTCCAACATTATGAAAGTGGTTATTGATATTGCATGTGATTATTAGATTAGTAGAATATCCATGTGAAAAAGTAAATGGCATCATTTCATTTTACTTTTTCCATACTATGTTGAAGTTCAAGGTTAAAATGCTTTTGTTTTAGTAATGCATTGCCTTAAATGTTTATGCTTATTTTGAATGTTCCTCTATATTGTTATCCTTACTGGGCAATTGAGCTCACCCCTTTTCTATGTTTTATTTTTCCCAGGATGTGAAGAAGTAAGTTATGAATGACCTACAGGGATATTATGAGGGGATAATAGTGTTGACTGTGGAGACATTATGTTGTTGTAGTATTTTTTCATTTTATGATGTAATGTAAAACTTATGAATATGTCTAGTGTTTCCAAGGCTACTAAACCAATCGGTCTTTCGAGATTTGATCTTTCTTGTGATCATGCCAATGTTATGTAATAATTCACCGACTCTGTGTAACTAGAGTCGGGGCGTTACAGTTGGTATCAGAGGAAGTTTAGTACAAACCTTGGAAGCTAGATTTAGATAAACTCTGATTAGAGGACATAGATTTAAGATGAATTTTGAGGATTAGTATAGAATAACTTCCTATAATTTTGGTATTGTAGAGATTTTGTGAGTTTTCCGAGCAATACATCCCTGTATGGATACGAGCAGGTAGAGGCGGCTCTGGCACAGATGTACCTAGGGGTAAAACCCGAAAACACCGCTTTGAGCTAGACTCGAACGGGAACTGATGCACGACAACGGGCCTTGCTGCACTCTTGATACGACACTCCTGGGGGATATGCTTAGGATAACTCTCATTTTGTTTACAAATCATTATGAAGGGTTTATGAGTATATACTTCCTCAAAGGAGACATTTTTATGATTATGGATTATATCCATAAACTATTTAATTTATGTTATGTGTTTTAAAATTTTGGTATTAGGTATTGTTATTCATAAACTAATCTAATGTATGCCATTGTTCAGAAATGGCTCCCAGTAGAAGGAATGAGAAATCTAGAAATGCACATCATACAAAGAGAAAGAAGGATCATATATTTTATGGTCTTAAGCTATAATTTACAAGAGAAATAGTCTCGCATGTATTATCATCATATGAAGAAATAATATCATGTGTTGATAAGATAAGTAAAGAGTTTACTGAGTCCTATGGCTTTGAAGGGAAGCAAGAGAAGAAAAGGATGGAAGAGAGAAAGATGGATAAAGGGAAGAGGGAAAAGAAGAATTTTCCCATATGTGATAATTGTGGGAAGAAAAACCCTGGAACTTGCCTAAAAGGAATGGGAGTTTGTTATAATTGTGGAGGAAAAGGGCACAAAGTAAGTGACTGCAAGGGTAAGAAAATGGTTTCAAATGTACAATGCTTCATTTGCAAGGAGTTTGGACACTACGCGAACCTATGTCCCAGTCATCAGACTATGCCGCAAATGATGCTATTGGATAATAATCAAGTTATGATACTACCACAGATGAAGAGGAATGATTAGAGTTCTTATGTTGATTATGTCAATTGAGTGTTGTATCAACAATGTACTTGTTATAATAATTATGGAGTATATAAGGATTGCACTGCAGTACTATTTCATTAAGGACTTGAGATTGTGTGGAACAAAGAAAAGTGACTCAATAGCAGGATAAATGTTTGGAAAATATATGGTTGAGAGAATGATAAACCATAATATAGTTCTGATACCGAGGTAGTGATTTTGGAATAATACATGATTGTTTTGGATAAATTATATTGGTTATTCTTGACTACCTTGGAACTGATTAATGATTTGTATATTCCATCATTTTTGGGGTTTAAAACATTTTTGGATTGATGAAGTATATCCAGCATTCTATATGGAATAAGGGAGCTTGAATGTAATCAATAAGAAATATGGTAATTCAGGATGTTTCAGTGTATTAAAAGAATACATGATGAAGGTATTCATATGCTATTACGGGGTAAAAAGGATCTACATTATGTTTAACTTCCTTATAAATGTTGGACTGTGAGTTTGGACAGAAGTATTTTGGATAGTTCTAGTTTGGATTATTTTGGATTGCCATAAAAGGACAACCCGGAGGTCGGGCGGCAACCCGTCGCGTCCGGCAAGGCTGCGAGACTTGAACCCGCAACCGAAGGGCGACAAGGGTGTATCACCTACCACTGGCCCACGAGATGTCCTGGATTAAATAATGTAGTTTTTTTTAAAAGATCTGGTAGATGAATTATAAATTCATTTATTTTGGAACCCTGTATGAATAGTATAAATAGAAAAAAAAATTACGTTCTATTATCTTTTTGAGTGAAAGATGAGTTTGTGGTAGAAATTTATTAATGGATAAAACTCTAATTATAAAGTAAGTATATCTCCTTATGATCTTAGCCAATCTCATAAATAAATTACTCAACATTAATAAAAGGAACTTGGAACAAAAATGTTGTCCTAGATGGTACCTTAAATCATCACTAATTTATGTCTTTGGGATTGTTGGCCTTTTCATAGCCATGTTCTCTACCACTCTCCATCAGATAATTGATGGTTAGATTTCTCTTCCATATCCATATTTTCCTACATGGAACCCTATTATGTGTTATTTTCGGTAATCTTCATACTTTCCACTCTTTATTTTAAATAGAGGCCTCATTAATTCATTTTTAGATGTGGGATTTCAACTAAGATATTTTGAAATGTCAAAAATGTGTTATCCCAATACCCTATGTTTTGTTGAACCGATGGTATTTCAAATCATCGTAGATTGATCAGTTTAAGGACCTCAATTTTATACTTATTTGTGATTGATGACCTCAATCACTACCTATATATATTTACATTTTTCCTCCAATTATATGTCTTTAATTTCCACCAATGTTCTCCTAATCGAGATCATAATTTGGTGGTGACCCTTTCATTTCTCTTTTCCTCACATTAAGACTAAATTTTAGTAACCCAATTTCCGATGTGGGTTTTCCCACAAATATATTTTATATTTTCAACCTTTTATTTTTGAAGAACAATTTCAAATTGCGAGGAATCAATTTATTGAAGGAGGGGAGAATGTAACACCCCAAGATTTCATAGTGTGTTATTTCTTCAAAATAATTCAACAACTTGCAGTACACGCAACACTGAGTTCAATCACACCATGAATTACCAAAAAAAAAGGCCATTAAAAAGAGGTTGTGAATAGTATTAACTAAATTTTAAACTTTATATAATCTTTATAATTTTAGAATCCATATTATGAGTTTCTTAGATATAATGCAAGAACAGATTCATTTTCAGTATTGCACTTTTGTCAACTTTTAATAGAGAAACCTTTTTAAATACAATATTTTAAACTTTTTGACTAAATGGGGACATCAAAAAATTTAAAATGAAACATCCCAAGCTTCCATGATATGCTTTCCTTTGAATAATACAGTAGCATTGTCATACGCAACTTCGAGTTCTAACACACCACAACCAATCAAACTAGCCGTTATGAATAGTAATACCTACCTTTTAAAATTTTAGAAATTTTATCTCTCAAAATGGACTTCATTTTTGGATTCATAGTATCGAATTTAGCCTAAGGTGAAATTTTTCTACTTTTCGGATAACTTTCATATTTTGATGAATAGTGAAAATTACTAAATTTTAATTAAAAACAACTTTTTTAATCAAAATAATTAATAGTGATAAATTATGAATTTGAGTGGTTTTAAATTATATTTAGAATATATTTTTACCATTTAATATAATGTTGGTCATTGGGCATAATTTTACAATTAAACCGAACATAAACAAGTGTCAATCTTTTGATAGTTATTATCTCTTAAAAACACGCTTTTTGTTTTGACAGCAGGAATTAATTTTAAATTAATTTCTGCCACTTATGTGTTTTGAATTTAGAAAAATGGATTCCATATTTGGAATCATGATGTTCAAATTGTGTAAATAGGTAACTTTTATTTTTAGACATTTTGAATAATTAATGCGGTAAATATTTTATTTACCATGGTTAAGGGTAAATCCGGTAAATAAGGGTTAAAAAATAATATTATAATAACACTAAATTACCCTAAAACGTGTCCTAGCCTTATTGGTTGATACATGTTCGACCATAGGCATATTTGAGTCGACTTTGGGACCCCATGGTTCCACTTGTAGGTGACAGGGACACTTTATTTTAATTAAGTTAAAATGAATACAAAAATGACGCAAGCATATATCTTTTAGAAAAACAATTTTTACATAGGGTTATATATGTTGGAGTTTAGATTATAAATATTCATTATAAGGATAAAAAGATTTCCTACATAATTATATTTTATTTATAATTTTTATACATTAAATAATTTAATTTATTTATGACACAATTATGATCAATTAATTACTATAATAGTGAAAAATTAAAATAATTGATATTATAAATACCCAAATAAATATAATATGAAACTTTTAATGAATTAAACTAATTTTATAGGATAATATGATATATTAGGATTGATTTAATTGACTTTTTTCGAAGTAATCAATCTTATATGAGTTCCACAAAAATCAACTATTGAATAGTGTCAAAATTGACATAAAAGAGTTCTTAAAACAAATATTATATTATTAATTGATATTAAATTATTAAAAATCTAAGGTTTGGCAAATAGACTTATATCATGATAGGTTCATCATTAATGGACCACTTGGGGGTCTATTTGATGTATATGGTAAGTTTATTAACCATATTATATAAAAATACAAAGAGACATTGTAAAAGTGAAACTAATTAACTAAGAGTCAATACTTAAAGATAAGGTTAATATAAGTACCCCAACCTGTATAAATTCTATTGGATGAGTTATTTTCGACCCATCCCCACCTTAACCTTTGAATAATCAACTTTGTAGCCATAGGAAACCGAATATGAATTTATTATAAACTAATATCTCTAGCTTTTCCAAAGGTGCCCCTCACCCCTCTTATAAAAGGGCCCTCCTCCTTCTCATTTATTCACACCATCAAAGCCTTTTGGTTCGGCCAAAATCTGCCCAAATACTCTCCCAACTTCCCTAAATAAAACCTAGAGGCCTTAGTTTGATCAGAAAGCCAACCTAAGGAGCCCTTTTGATCAAATCAAAAGGAAGAAACCGAAGAAGAGGTAATGATTTCACCACCCTTTTCCAAGTTCCTTTCTTCTTCCACTTCTTCTTCATTTGTTGTTACCATTATAAAATAATAACTCCAGTATCATATATATACTATGATGTTATTATAAATATGGTACAACCATATTCAGTATTCTATCCACCCTTTGAATAACATGTCACCATCCGTGCGTACGTACGGCTTACCGTCTCCACGTCGTGGTGTAATTATTATTCAATATATTATTATTTGGATGGGTATAATAATGATATGTAACTCATGTAAATAATAAATATAACATTTTAATGATTCTGTATATATGATATAACAACCATTTATATATTATTTCAAAACAATGATATTGTCGCTCGTGCGTACGTACGGACTATCGTCTCCACGAACGCGATGAGATTCATTCTCCATCGTATCCATTCAAGTATAATTATCATTTGATGATTTAAAAATGATTTTTAAGGACTTTATATCATTCTGGATATGAATAATATACAACCTATCCATTACAAACATGGCTTACGTAACAAAACATATAAAAGAAAACAAGTAAGTTAACACCCGAAACAATGATAATACTAGGATATTATTATCAAATCAATATTAAAAGATCATATATGATATCATATTAAAGTATATGATTCGTGTATAATTTAATAACAATTATTTCACCATTATACAGGAGGTTAACCTACCCCAACCAAGGAAAAGTACAAGGTAAGGGGTTTTCATCTCACTCCTTATTCCTGTGAGATTCACGCCATATTGCCACTATTAACTTTTGTGTGGTGTATGTACTGCCCATAATTATATTATTTGTGTAATAAACTCTAATTTATGTGTATTTACATATTCATTGTATGATACCTCTTTCATGGGTTGTATGTTTCATAAGTTACCAAATTGCTAAGGGTTATTTCACATTCTCTTCATTATCCGAGGTTGTTTATACGTAATAATATACTGGGATCTCTTTATCATCCACATCCATGTTTCTTAATAATGTATTTCAAAACATTTTTACTATTTACAAGAATATGGGTTAAAGTCATTTATACCCTTATGTTTTTCTAAAGGAATCTTTCCGTCGTTTTCCAAACAAGGCACTTTTAACCTTTTCGACAAATTTAAGGTAAGAATGTTTTTTTAACTTATACGGCAGGTGCGGCTATTTACCACCGTTATAAAATCGTTAAAGCTTCCCTTACAAGCTTATAAGAATATTTTCAAATTGAACGTATTATAATTATGTTACTATTTAAATTATTTAAAAAAAAGACATATTTCTCTAAAATAGTTTTGATTTCATCTATGTCAACATCCTTTGATGGCTGTTAAGCTTATTTGAAGTTGATTTATTATGATACAAAACTTCTATATTGTATTGATGGTTCTGTGAAATTTTTGACTATGGATAAGCTATTCTTATGTCACTCATGGTTTTTTTTTAAAGTATTGACATTTCATAAGTTATTTTTAATCTGAATTTTTATGTTATATTTCAACCTTTCATTAAGATGAATGTGTTAGACAAGTATGTTCTGGGTTGGGGACCGGTAAAAGTAAGCCCTCCGGTTTGGTCTCCGGTTATTAGAGGAACTCCGGTTTGGTCTCCAGTTATTAGAGGCACTCCGGGTTGGTGTCCGGTTATTAGAGGCACTCCGGGTTGGGTTCCGGTTACAGTTATCCCCTAGGTCTTGGGACGTGGCCTTGAAAAATAAATTAAAGTTCAGCATTATGCATTCCAACATTATGAAAGTGGTTATTGATATTGCATGTGATTATTCGATTAGTAGAATATCCATGTGAACAAGTAAATGGCATTATTTCATTTTACTTTTTCCATACTATGTTGAAGTTCAAGTTTAAAATGCTTTTGTTTTAGTAATGCATTGCCTTAAATGTTTATGCTTATTTTGAATGTTCCTCTATATTGTTATCCTTACTGGGCATTTGAGCTCACCCCTTTTCTATGTTTTATTTTTCCCAAGATGTGAAGAAGTAAGTTATGAATGACCTGTAGGGATATTATGAGGGGATAATAGTGTGGACTGTGGAGACATTATGTGGATGTAGTAGTTTTTCATTTTATGATGTAATGTAAAACTTATGAATATATCTATTGTTTCCAAGGCTACTAAACCAATCGGTCTTTCGAGATTTGATCTTTCTTGTGATCATGCCAATGTTATGTAATAATGCACCGACTCTCGGTAACTAGAGTCGGTGCATTACATGTACCATTTTTATAATAACATCATAGTATATATAAGATACTGGATTTCTTATTTTTGAATGGAAACAACAAATAAAGAGGATGTGGAAGAAGAAAAGAACTTCAAATAGGTGATAAAATATTTACCTCTTTTTCGGGTTCTTGCTTTTGATTTGATCAAATGGGATCCTTAGGTTGGCTTTCTAACTAAAGGAAGGCCTCTAGGATGAATGGAGGACAGATTATAGGATATTTGGGCAGGTTTTGGCCGATCCAAAGTTCTTTTAAGGTGTAAATTTGAGAGAAGGTGAAGTGCCCTTTTATAAGAGAGGTGAGGGTCACTTTAGGAAAAGCTTGAAATATTATTTTATAATAAAATAAATTTATATTATTAATGGATCCAAATAAATTATTTAAAGGATAAGGTGGTTGTGGGTCTAAAACCTTTCAACCAATAGGTTTTAGATCGGTTTAAGTCATTATATTAACCTTATCTTTTAGATTTAACTCTTAGTAAAATAGTCTGACATTTACCATGTCTCTTTGTATTTTTATATTATATGGTTAAATAAATTACTATAAAATTTCAAGAGAACCTAAAGTAGTTCATTAATGACATATATAATATTAATTAATCTCTTTGTTCTAACCTTATATGTTTAGGAATATAATATCAATTAATAATATAATATTTTTTAAAAAACTCTTTTATATCAATTTTGACACTATTCAGTATTTCGTTTTTTTTTTAATTCATAATAGAATTATTACTTCAAAAAAATATTTTAATCAACCCTAACATGTCATATTAACATATATAATTTATTTAATTCATTAAAAGTCCCCAATTAGATTTAATTGTATATTAATAATATGAATTATTTTAATATTTCATTAATAAGGTAATTACTGAATTATCATTGTGTCATAAATAAATTTAATTATTTAATGTATAAAAATTATAAATAAAATACCATTATGTAGGAAATATTTTTATTTATAATTAATATTTATATTCAAATTTATCTTATGTATAAGCCTATATTAAAAATGGTTTAGTTATTAAACTTTGATTTTAACTCTTTTTACTCTTCTTTAAATAAAATAATAATAAATGTCCAAATCTAATCCAAGTGGACCAAATGAGATCATATTTTATTCCTAAGGTTATTTTAGGTCGAATTACACTTATCCAATAGAATAGGACTTGTGTTAGGTTAATTATGATATCATTTTTACCTTTAATTGCCCTATTTACTTTTAACCATGGTAAACAAAATTAAAAAGTTATTATTCACCAAAAATTATTTTCATCTTATTGAACCACGTTTTACTTACTAATATTAACCGTGTCTCTCAAATTTTTGAAATTAAACTCATATTAATGGTAAAATTATGTTTTATAAAAATTTGCAAATGCTCCTAGGAGGTAGGTAAAAGATGGTAAATAGTTCGATAAAATTTTATATATCTAAAATTATTATAAAATGACTCCAATGAATTAAATTGAACATATATATGTATTATGTATCAATTTTGACCAAAAATAAATTATAATAAAATAACTAATTATTTAAATAAAAAGTCAGATTAAACCAATAACGTAGTCTTATTTCACTATTCATCAAAAATTGAAATTTTTCAGAAAAATATAAAAAATTGAACCTAACATAATTTCGATATTTCAATTCCGAAAATGAAGTCCATTTTGAAAGATACAATTTACAAACTTTCAAAAAGTGGCTATTAATATTCATAACGGCTAGTTTGATTGGCCGCGATGTGTTAGAATCTCGAAGTTGCGTATAGTGCAAGATATTTCATTACTCAAAGGGAAACATACCGTGGAAGCTTAGGGTGTTACATTCTTTCCTACTTCAAATAATTTCGTCCTTGAAATTTTTATAATAATACCGCACAAAAATATTCAGGTGGTGCTTCATCATATGTTCCTCTGGTTCCCAAGTTGCCTCTTCTGTCTTATGGTTTCTCCAGAGAACTTTTACCAGATGAGTAATCCAGTTTCTCAGCACTTGTTATCTTATGTCAAGAATTTTGACATGCTTTTCACAATAATACATATCAGGTTCCAATTAAATTTCCTCATAGGTGAGTACATACGTTGGGTCAGGCATGTATGTTCTCAACAGTGATATGTGGAACACATCATGAACTTTGGAGAGACTTGTTGGCATTGCCAAACGATAAGCTAAAACTCCAATTTGTTCTAGAATTTTGAAAGGTCTGATGTACCTGGGACTCAATTTACCCTTCTTACCAAAACATATAACACCCTTCCATGGAGATACCTTCAAGAAAACATGGTCTCCTACTTGAAATTATAAATCCTTCCTTTGGTTAGGGGCATAAATGTTTTGTCTACTTTGGGCTACTTTGATGTGGGTTTGGATAACCTTCACCTTTTCCATTATTTCCTCAAAAAATTCAGGGCCTACCAGTTTTCTTTCACAAACTTCATCCCAACAAGTGGGTGCGCGACATCTCTTTCCATATAACGCTTCATATGGTGCCATCTGAATACTTTAATGAAAGCTATTGTTATATGAAATTTTAACATAGGTAAATATTGATCCCACATACATTGAAAGTCAAGTGAGGAAGATCTCAACATGTCTTCTATAGTTTGAATAGTCCATTCTAATTGTCTATCAGCTTGAGGGTGGTAGGGAGTGCTTAAATGAAGTTCAGTATCCAGGGATTTCTGAAGAATTTTCCAGAATAATGATGTAAAACGAGGATCACGATCAGAAACAATTGATAAGGGTAATGTATGAAGTCTTAAAACTTCATTAATATATAGTCTTGCTAGATGTTCAAGTGGTAAATATTCTCTTATAGAATGAGAATGTGCTGACTTGGTAAGATGATCAACAATGACCCATATTTTATCATTCCTTCTAGGAGTCTTTGGTACCCCCATGACAAAGTCCATCGTAATATTATCCCATTTCCACTCAGGTATGAGAAGAGGTTGCATGACTCCTCCAGGATGTTGCCTTCCAGCATTCACTTGTTGAAAAACCATACATCATGACACAAAATCAGCAATCTTCCTCTTTATGTTATCCCACCAAAAATGTTCCTTCAAATCTATATACATCTTGGTGTTACTAGGGTGTATAGAGAAATTGGAGCTATGATCATCATCCAACAATTCCCTTTTTATATTTGGTATATCAAGAACACAAATTTTCTTCCCAAATTTTAAAATCTCATCTTCATATATGAAGTCACTCAATCCTCCACCATTCACAGCTTTAAACTTCTTTTGAAAATCCTCATCATCAGCATGAGAACTTTTTATCCTTTCTAGTAAATATGGTTTGGAAACCATTTGAAAAAGTGTTGATGTTTTACCATCCATGATTATTCCCATATCTATTTTCACTAGAACCATGAAAATAGGACCCCTTACAACTCTCATCTTGTTCAAAACTCCATGATACTTTCTGATCAAAGCACCCGCCACCTTATTTTCGTTCCTCAGGAGGTATTGTATTGTGCAATAATAATCCTTGATTAGTTCAATCCATCTTCATTGCCTCATGTTGAGTTCTTTTTGTGAGAAAATATACATCAAACTCTTGTGATCAGTATAAATCTCACATTTTTAAACATAGAGATAGTGTCTCTATATTTTCAGAGAAAAGATTACAGCTTCTAACTCAAGATCGTGAGTATGATAGTTTTTCTCATAAATTTTTAGTTGTCGTGATTCATAGAAAATAACTCTATCATACTGCATAATGACACCACCAAGTCCTTTCTTTGAAACATCACTATAAATAACAAACCATCGTTCCCTAATGGTATAGTCATGAAAGGAGAATTGACTAATCTTCTCTTTATTTTATCAAAACATTCTTCACACTCTTTTATTCAAAAAAATGTAACCCCTTTACATTTGATCTTTGTTAATGGGTTAGCCAATCGGGAAAAATTCTAGACAAAACGTTTATAATAACCTGCTAAACCAATAAAATTGTGTACCTCAATTATACTTTTCGGTGCTAGCCATTATTTTATTTCCTTGGTCTTTGAAGGATCAATAGATAAACCATATTTAGAGACAATATTTCCAAGAAAAGAAATCTCTTGAAGCCAGAATTCACACTTTCTAAACACCCCATATAATTCATTTCTTCTGAGGGTTTTTAGAATGGTGCACAAGTGATTTTCATGATATTCATAGATTATAGAGTATACAATGATATCATCAATAAATACCACTACAAAGTCATCAAGATATTCCTTGAAATCTATATTCATTAGATCCATGAAAATAGATGGTGCATTAGTCAATCCAAAAGGCATTATTGTAAACTCTTAATGCTCGTACCTGGTTCAGAATGTTGTTTTCGAAATGTCTTCCTTCTTCACACACAACTAATGATATCTAGATCTAAGGTCAATCTTTAGAAAATATTGAGAGCCATGAAGTTGGTCAAATAAATCATCAATGCGTAGTAGGGGATACTTGTTCTTTATTTTTATAGCATTGATCTCCATGTAGTCAATGCACAACCTCCTAGATTCGTCTTTCTTCTTAACAAAAAGGACTGGGGCTCCCTATAGAGAAACACTCGGGCAAATAAATCTCGTATTGCTCAATTACTCTAAATGTTTCTTTAGTTCCAGTAATTCCACAGTGGAAATTCTATAAGGGGTATTTGATATGGTCCTTAAACCAAGAATTAAATCAATGTAAAACTCGATTTCTCGTTTTGGAGGATGTCCAGGTAAATCCTCTGGAAACACGTCAACATATTCCTGCACAATAGGTACGTCCTCTATTTGAACATTATTTTCCTCACCCATAGTTATTTCATTTTCTTCTTCCCCAATAATTGAATTTAGTGGAGATATTAGGGGTGGATCTAGATAAGAATCAGGTGGTGATGTTATAGCTCTAAAGATAAGGTACTCCTTATCATCATCGAAAATTGTAACCTCTTTTTTCTTAAAACAAATTTACGCATAATGGTCCAAAATTCAATCCATTTTGAGGATTATATCAAATTAAATCATTGGTATGACTATGAGATCACCAGATATAGAACATTTATTTTCTCTAATGGGAACTGATTCACAAAACTTTTTTGAGATGATACTTCCCTTAAGAGTTTTTACTGACAACTCCCTTTTTATGTCAAATCAAAAATATCTAATTTTATTAGAAAATTGAGAAGATATGAAAGAATGCGATGATCCAGAATCAGATAAAGCATTTTCTAAACTTGAGGAAACCACTAAATTACATACCACCACATCTTTCTGAGATTTAACCTCAGCAGTAGTGATAGCATAATCTTGGCCTTTCTCCCTTGGACTTTTCTGAGGTAAATTCCCTTGGCGCTTAGGAAATTCATTTTCATAATTCCCTTTTTCTCTACAATTTTCGCATTAAACAACCTCTTTCTTTTCCTTGCACTCACAAGCTTGGTTTCCTTTTTCACCACACTTGTAACAGAATCTCATTCCCTTCAGGAAAGTACTAGGGTGTTTCTTCCCAAATTTACCGCATGATGGTTATTAAACTTTTCCCTTATTCTCTTTATTTATAGTTATAGAGTGTTCAACAAATCTCTTATTCTCATACTTTGCTTTAAAGTTATAATACATAGAGAATCCTTCTTCTGTCTTGATATCACATAATAAAATATCTTCATACAATGAGAAGGATTGTGAGACTAATGCTCGATGAAGAAATGGTTTTAACCTATCAAAGGATCGATCAATCATACTCCTTGGGTTACGTATATAATCAGCCGCTTTCCATGCTAACATTGTAATGTAAGCCTCATATTTTGTGACATTCTCATCCTATTTTTTCCTCGGACTCATAATTTTCCTTTCCATATCTACTCGATGGTCATGAGGAAAGTATTTTTCTAAGAAAATCACTTTTAACTCACTCCAATCCATATTTGTTACTTTATCATATTCTTTTTTATTTTGAATCAATGGCCACCATTGATCTGAATCTCCAGTGAGGCGATAAAATTCCATGAAAATTTTTCTATTTCTCTACTCCCCAAAGTGTGAAATATTTTCTCTAATGAATTTATCCATTTCTTCAGCTACTAATGGATTTTTACTCCCATTTAATTTTGGTGGTGGTTTCCTCATGAAGAGGTCTAACATTGATCCTCTACATTGTGGATCAGGGTGCTCCATACGGGTAAGGTTATTATTCATAACCTAAGTGAGTTATCCCAGTATGGTGATAAGCTGATCAGCACTAGTCTCTTCACTAGATCCACTATAATTATCTTGAGTAGGGTGAAATCCCTACATGGATTATGTTCATTGATACAGTTTCTATTCCTTCCACTAGGCACCATTTCTAAACAATGGAATACAATATATAGTTTATGAATCGTGATACAAAATTCCAAACTTATAAAACACCTAACAAAAATTGAATAATTTATGGATATAATCCATAATCATAAAAAAAATTCTTTAAGGAAGTATATACTCATAAACCATTCAAAATGGTTTGTAAGGAAAATGGGAATTAGCCTAAGAATATCCTCCTGTAGTGTCGTAACCAAGAGTGCAGCAAGGCCCATTATCATGCACCAGTTTCCGTTCAATTCTAGCTCAAAGAGGTGTTTTCAGGTTTTACCCCTAGGTACATCTGTGCCAGAGATACCTCTACTTGCTCATATCTAGACATGGATATTTTTCATGTAAAAATCACAAAATATCTACAGTACGAAAATTTTAGAAAGTTATTCTATACTAATCCTCAATGTCTACCTTAGGGTAATGTTCTCTAATCAGAGTTTTTCTAAATATAGTTTCCAGATATTGTACTAGACTTCCTCTAATAGAAACTGTAATGCCCAGACCCTAGTTACCCAGAGTCTGTGCATTATTACATAACATTGACATGATCACAAGGGATTAAATCTCGAAAGATCGATCAGTTTAGTAGCCTTGAAAATACTAGATACATTCATAAGTTTTATGTTACATTATAAAATGAAAAACTACCGCAAAAAAGTCGCCATAGGCCACACTCATATCCCTTAGACTATCCTTGAAGGTCAGTCATAATATACTTCTTCGAATCCTGGGAAAAAATAAAACATATAAATGGGTGAGCTCAGATGCTGACTAAGGATAACAATATAGTGGAAACTTTCATAAATAAGAATAAACATTTAAGGCAATGTAAGACTAAAACAAAATACTTTTAAACATGAACTTCATCATAATATGGAAAAGATAAAATCGAATAATTTCATTTACTTATTCATCTGGATATTCTAGTAGTCGAATAATCACAAGAAATATCAATAGCCACTTTAATAATGATGAAATGCATAATGCCAGACTTCATAACTACATAGTCAAGGCCTTATGCCAACACTACAAATAAGATTTTGTCAAGTCCTTTTTACAAAAAATTAGTTTGTCTAATGAGACCTACCGATGCATCAAGGAGCTATAGCGGTCTCCACCCATCACTTACTAAGTCCAATGCATTCCTCATATAAAAAAGAATTCGTATTAAAACTAGCATACCAAATGTCAATACATTTCCATAAACCATGAATGGTGTAAAAATAAAACATCCACATTCAAACATATCAGAAAACATTAAATAAAATATGGAAGTTGTGTATCATAATAAATCAACTTCAAATAAGCTTAAAATTCGTCAAAGTATGTTGACATAGATGAAATCAAAACATTTTTTAGATAAATATCTCTTTCTATTTTGAAATCATTTAAAAGTATTATAATTATAAATGAAAACATTTATTTTTAAAATATTATTATAATCTTGTAAGGGAAGCTTCGACAATGTTATAATGGCAGAAAATAGCCGCACCCTCCCTATAAGTTAAAAAAACATTCTTACCTTAATTTTGTGGAAAAGGTCATAAGGTACTTTGTTTGGAAAATGACAGAAAGATTCAATTAAAACATTTTATAAAAAATAAAACAGGCGTATAAAATGGATTTAACACATAGTCTAGTAAATAGTAAAAATGTTTTGGAATACACTTTTAAGAAACATGCATGTGGATGATAAAGAGGTCTCAGCAGATACTTGGGTAAAAAAACCTCGGATAATAACGAGACTGTGAAATTAACCTTTACCTAGTAGTTTTACTTGGTTTACGGTTGGTTAACCTCCTTTATAACGTTTAAAAAATTGTAATTAAATTATACTAGAACCATATATAATAATATGATATCATATATGATCTTATAATATTTTTGTTTTTTAATAATATTTTAGTAGTATCATCATTTCGTGTGTTAACTGATTCGTTATCCTTTATATGCTTGATTATGTAAGCCCTTTTTGTTATGGATAGGATGTATTTGATTCATATAAAAACTGATATTATGTTTATAAATATTATTTTTAATCATAAAAGGAAAATTATTCTTCAATGATTACGATGGGGAATGAATCTCATCGCGTTCGTGGAGACGGTAATTCGTACGTACGCACGAGCGACAATATCATTCTTTTGATATTAAAATAGTATATAATTGGATGTATATCATATATACTGAATAATTATCATGTTATATTTATTATTTACATCATTTACACTCATTATTATACCCATCCAAATGATGAAGTGTTTGAATAACAAACTACACCACAACGT
Source organism: Viscum album (assembly GCA_963277665.1). NCBI lineage: Eukaryota > Viridiplantae > Streptophyta > Magnoliopsida > Santalales > Viscaceae > Viscum > Viscum album. The sequence continues at coordinate 957,753,065 of OY728138.1, read as the reverse complement.
TGAGACGGTAATCTGTACGTACGCATATATGGTGACTTTGTCATTTATAAGATGGACATAATAGTGAATATGGTTGTACCATTTTTATAATAACATCATAGTATATAGAAGATACTATAGTTAATATTTTTTAATGGACACAACAAATAAAGAGGAAGTGGAAGGAAAAAGTACTTCAAATTGGTGATGAAATATTTACCTCTTCTTCGGGTTCTTCCTTTTGATTTGATCAAAAGGGCTCCTTAGGTTTTCTTTATGACTAAAGGAAGGACTCTAGGATGAATGTAGGACATTTGAGAGGATATTTTGGTAGGGTTTGGCTGACCCAAATGGCATTGAAGGTGTCAATTTTCGAGAAGGGGAAGTTCTGTTTTATAAGAGAGGTGAGTGTCACTTTAGGAAAATCTTGAAATATTTTTTTATAATAAAATCATTTTCAGTTTCTAATAACTCCAAAATGAATTATTTAAAGTATAATGTGGGTATGGGTCAAAAGCCTCTCAACCAATATGTTTTAGACAGGTTTAGGTAATCATATTAATCTTATCTTTTAGATTTAACTCTTAGTTAAATATTTTGACATTTACCGTGTCTCTTTTTATTTTTATATTATATGGTTAATAAACATACTATAAACTTTCAAGAGAACCTCAAGTGGTTCATTAATGAAATATATAATATCATTAAATCCCTTTTGTCAGTCCTAATTTTTATAGGAATAGAATATCAATTAATAATATAATATTTGTTTTTAAAACTCTTTTATGTCAATTTTGACACTATTTGGTATTTTATTTTTGTTAAATCCATAATAGCATTATTACTTAAAAAAATTTATTTAATCAACCCAAACATGTCATATTAACCTTTAAAATTTATGTAATTCATTAAAAGTATCAAATTATATTTATTTGGATATTTATAACATCAATTATTATTATCATTCATTAATAAGGTAATTACTGCGTCATCAATGTGTCATAAATTAATTTAATTATTTAACGTATAAATTTTTTAAATAAGATACCATTAAGTAGGAAATCTTTTTAGATTTATAATTAATATTTATAATCAAATTTAACTTATTTATAACCCTATATTAAAAATGTTTTAGTTATTAAACATTGATTTTAACTCTTTTAACTCTTCTTTAAATAAAATAATAATAAATGTCCTAATCTAATCCAAGTGGACCAAAAAGGGTAATATTTAATTATTAAGGTTGTTTTTGGCCGAATTAAACTTATCCAATAGAATTAGTACATGTTTTGAGGTAATTATGATATCATTTTTACCCTTAATTACCCTATTTACTTTTAACCGTGGTAAATAAAAGTAAAAAGTTACTATTCACCAAAAATCATTTTCATCTTATTGAATCACATTTTACTTACTGATATTAACTGCATTCCTCTAATATTTCAAATTCAACTCTCATAAGCAGTAAAATTAAGTTTTATACAAATTTTCAAATTCTCCTAGGAGGTGGGTAAAAGACGGTAAATAGTTCGATAAAATTGTATATATCTAAACTTATTATAAAATGACTCCGATGAAATACATTAAAAATTTATATGTATTATTTAAAAATTTTGACCTAAAATAAATTAAAATAAAATAACTAATTATTTAAATAAAAAAGTCAGTTTTAACCAATAATGCGGTGTTTTTTCACTATTTATCAAAAATTGAATGTTTTCAGAAAAATACCAAAACATTACCCTAAGCTAATTTCAATATTTTGAATCCAAAAATGAAGTCCATTTTTAAAGATAAAATTAATAAAATTACAAAAAATGGGTATTACTATTCATAACTGCTTGTTTGATTGGTCGTAGTGTGTTAAAATCTCAAAGTTCTATACAATGCAAGCTATTGCATTATTCAAAGGGAAATGTACTGTGGATGCTTGGGGTGTTACAAGTGCATGTACCATTGAATAGAAATGGGAGAGTTCTCAATGTTGGAAATCACCTTCTTCGGGGCCTTTAGAGTGTACAATATGTGCATGGGAATGGAGGAGAGAACTGGGTTGATTAAATAAATTCTCCCCCTAAAGGATAAGAATATATTTTTCTAATTTAAAATGTTACCCATGATTATATCAAAAATCATATCAATGTTCTTGATAAGAAGGGTGTTAGGAGACACTAGGGCACCAAGGTAAATCATAGGAAGTTTTTTCCCACAATGTTCTCCCCTCAATAAGTTTCCAAGAAAGTTTGTCATGAAGTATATGCATGGTACCAGATATACCTAATACATTAAATCCATCTTCTTCAATGGGTTTATAAATATTACTCTAAGAAGGCCAGTGATATTTACCTTACATGTGCCCGTCCCATTGAATAGAAATCAGAGTGTGTTCAGTGTTTGAAATCACCTTCTTCAGGGCCTTTAGAGTGTACAATATTTGCATGGTAATGGAGGAGATAACTGAGTTGATTAAATAAATTATCCCCCCCAAGGATAAGAATATATTTTTCAAATTTAAAATGTTACCCACGATTCTATCAATAACCATATCAATGTTCATGATAAGAAGGGTGTTAGGGGACACTGGGTAACCAAGGTAAATCATAGTAAAGGGGCATTGTGCAAGCCAACACTGGTTTCCATGGACCTAATATACTTTTCTGGGCACCTGTTAGGAACAAAGAAAATACTCTTCTCACGTTTGACCACTTTCCTGCTCCTTGAATAATAAACCACTAAATCTTCATTAACCCCTAGATAGTTCTTCTAATACCATTAAAAAATTGTAGTGTCATCTAAAAACATGATATGTGATATTCATCAAGTTAAATGCGTATTTCTGTAAGGAGTAACCTTGCCTATAGTTATGCACTATTTAATAAAGCAGCTGAGAACATCCTAAGCAATAATAAAGAGGGAGGGGATATCCCTATCTCAAATCTCTGACTGATTTAAAAAAGTAAAACTTCTTTCCCATAAACAATATGGCCATACATGGGGAGATAAAACAATGAAATAGAAGGTTAATGGACCACTCAGAGAAACCCATACTTTCAAGGACTCTAATGATGAAACACAATAAGACTCTTCCATAAGATTTTCTCAAATAAAATTTCATGGACACATTGATTCTAAAGGTCATCAAGTTATTTTCACTAATAACTTAATGGGACAAGGCAATATCCCCTTGAATCGTTCTACCTTTCACAAATCCTTCCCACCCCATAGTCACCCAACTTGGAATAAAAGGAGAAAAATGTTTATTAAGGATGCTAGTATGAACTTTGTAGGGAACATTGCACAAGATAATTAGTCAATAATGATTCAAGGATTTTGGATCTTTGACTTTGGGAACTAGAACAATTATGGTGGCATAGGGAGCTCGAGGAATATTTCCACCATTAAAAAATTCATGAACTACACAGATCACGCTCCCCTTGACAATGGCCCAAGAGGCCCTGTATAATGAAGCTAGGAAGGCATCAGGCCAAGGGGCGCTTATAAGGTTAATGGACCACTACACCTCATGAATTTTCCCCTCATATTTGACAACCACCATCTTGGAATTTACTACTTCATACAGAAAGTGAGGAATTAACTCAAAAAAATCAGAGGAACCTCTCAGATAACCCCCCACTAAGCCCAGGTTAGGAGAATACAAAAGAGACTTGAAGTATTAGTCTATCAGGCCTCCATAAAAATATCTATCATTATATAATGACCCATCCTCCAGCTATAGGTTGGGATAAATATGTCTTATTTTCTCTTTGAGGTGAGAATTAAAATACCTGGATCTTTTATCCCCTTCTCGAAGCCACTTCACTCTAGCTTTTTCATGAGCACAACATTCCTCCTTTACAAGTAGCTCGTCTAGCCTGTCTTTTTTAAATCATAAATCAATAAAAGTTTCCTCATCCCTCTCATACTCTATCCTTGACTCCAACTTTATAATATCTATGCTTAGAATCTCTACTTCATGATCCCTAGAAGGAAGGTTCAAGACCCAAGAGTTTAGATGTTCTTTTTAGTATCATAGGTTTTTATGAAGAGAGAGGCATGCATTTCCTCTCAGAGAATTGTCCAAAGAATCTCTCACCAGGTTGATAAAACCCATGTTATCTGTCTAAGAAGATGAAAATGGAATAAATCCTCAGAACCACCACTATCCTGCAGAAAAACACAAAGAGAAGAATGACCTGAGAGCCTGTGAACTAGATGTGAGATTATGATATAAAAAAAAGGGAGGAGATAGTTGCTCCATTCACTATGCAACGATCTAGACGGCTCTAGAAACAATGTTTTACAAGTTGATTATTGCACCAAGTGAATAGATCCCAAAAAAAATAGCATCCACAAGGCCATTATTTTCCATGAAAGACACAAAATCTTGACTTAATCTCTTGGGAAAGTGGATGAATCCTTTCTTCTCGCTAGGATTTTCCACAATGTTGAAGTCCCCTCCAAATAATCACAAAAAGTCTCCTGGGTTAATAGAACTCATATCCTCCCAAAGGGATTCTCTGGAATGAGCATCACATTTAGAATAAACAACTAAGATGATGATTTATAGAGATCCCATTAATAACCTGATACTTATAGATTAATCCAATGAGGATATAAAGTCAATAAAAATGACATATTTCCAAAAAAAAGCTAGATGTGAGAGTTCATGGGAAGACAGTTAAGGAATCCATGAACTCTAAGGCAACGAGAGATGTCTCTACCTTTAGAGTCCTCCAATTTCAGTTCAAGAACTGCAACTATAGAAAAAGAGTAAAAAAATTCATTAGAGAAAAAATAAACATTTAATATTATTAAAATAATTAATAATACTATTAATAAGTACTTAATACTAATTAGTATTTAATTTTATTATTTAATAATAATTAGTATTGAATTATTATTTAATAATAAAATTAATTATTATTTAACACTAATTAGTATTTAATCAATTAATTAACACTATTAATTAGTATTTAATAATATTTTTAATCTAATTAATTTATATATACTTAATAATAACTAATAGGTTTTAATTAATTAAAAATTAATATTTTTAATTAGTTAATAATATTATTTAATTATTATTATTAATTAATTAATATTAATTACCAACAATTATTTAATTAAATAATGACAACATGATGATTAATTAATTATTAATAATAACGAATAAACAATTATTAACCTGCCTGAATAGTCTGAAGGCCTTCATTTTTATTGATTTTTTATAACCCCTCTTTCAAGGGATGAGGAGAAACCCTTACAAGGCCTGTAGGCTTAGATATTACATGGCCCATAGGCTTTAAGAGATTACATGACCCGAAGGTCTTAAGGAATTCAACCAGACTATCTACAAGGAACTACCCCTCCCCAGCATCTGCATCCTGATAGTAGCTCTCCACCTTTGCCTAACCGTCTGGCTAGGCTTCCCATGCAAGCACAGGTTGGTACTGATGGCATAGCCATACCCTTTCATTATGACAATCCATTTGGCTCTGCTCTTGTGAGTGCACCCACTCTGAATCCTCTTCTGGGGCTGCTCCTTTTTTGTAGTGTGTCTGGGGCCTACATTAATGTGGCTCGAAGGCCTTGGAGTGGCCCTAAGGCCTTAAGGCGGCCAGAAGGCCTTGAGAATCAACTACCCCGAAGGCCTTGGGTGGCCCGAAAGCCTTGTAGGACCCGAGGACCAAATCGGTGGCCCGAAGGCCCAAATAGATGAATAGTTCCGACTACTACAGTGCCTACTACAGTACTGCTATAGTACCCAGGAAATATGCCTCCACCTGGATTTCATCTCGGGTCTCTTAGATGCATCTAGAGAGTCCTCACCAACTGGGCTGAGGCCCATGTGCAATAAACAATTATTAACTAATTAATTAAATATTATTATTTAAAAATTTGATAATATTAATTTAAAATAAATATTAATTACTAGTTAATAATAATTACAAATGAATATTTAAAATTATTATTTTAATTACTAAAAAAATATAATTATTAATTATTAATTGATTTATAATTAATTAATATTTAATTACATATTAAAAATAGTACTTACTAATTAACCAATTAATAATTAAGTAATTATTGATTTGTTAATAATTATTAATAATTATTATCAAATTACTAAATAATATTTAAAATTACCATTTAATTTCTAAATATTAATAATAATGATAAAATTATTAAATTACTAATTGTTAATTAATTATTATTATATCTTTATTAATCAATTAACTAATTTTTTTAAGAAATAATAATTACTAATAAATATTAATTAAATAACATGATTTAATATTTAAAAATATTAATTTCTCATAAATATTAATTACTAACTAATGTTAATTACTAGTAAATATTTAAAATTATTATTTAATAACTAATTATTAAAAATAGAAATTTAATTATAGTCATTAATTAATTATTAATTATACAATATGTATTTACATACTAATAATATTTAGTAAAAATTAACTAAATAATTAATTATATATTAATAATTATTAATAATTATTATTATAAAATTACTAATAAATATTTAAAAATATTATTTAGTTACTAAATTATTTTAATAATGATTAAATTATTAAAATAGGAATGATTAATTAAATAATTATTAATTAATTATTATTATTTAATTAAATAATTGTTTGTAATTAATATTAATTACTAAATAATATTAATTAAATAGTATTATATACTATTTCACGGCATTAATTTCCAATAAACATTAATTACTAATAAATATTTAAAATTATTCTTTTGTTAATAATTAATTATTATTATTATTATTATTATACATTATATATTTATTATTTATTATTAATTTTTTATTAATATTAATTTTTATTAATTATATATCATTTAATTTATAATTAATTAAAACCTATTATTTATTATTAACTATTTTAAAAATTAGATTTGTATCATATTATCAAATACTAATTAATAGTATTAATTAATATTGTTTAAGATATTATTAAGATAAATTAGTTAATTATTTATATTCAGTAACCAACATTAACAGTTAATTATTATTTATTAGCAATTAATATTTATAATTAATTGATTAAAAATTATTAATTATAATATATTATTATTTCTATGTAGGAAAACGAGAACATGAATCTCACATCAGAAATACAGAATATTTTCCAGATAAAACCCTCTTATAAAAGGGAGCCTTGGGTGAGGTTTTCTATCAGAATTCTATACTACTTTAATAAAAGTAAGGATGAATATTAAATAGAAAATAAATTCTGCTGAAAAACATTGTTATATATATAAACAAAACCAAAAACAAAAAATATAAAAATATAAAATATAAAATAAATGTATATTTAGAATAGTTAATTTTTTTGGATGAATGGTGACAAGGCCTCTACCATCATTCGACTTAACCGAAAGGCTGTAGGGTCCCTACTGCCTTTCATAAATAGTTTTGAAAATATTTTTGATCTAGACACATTTAAAAAAATCAAAAAACCCCATAAAAATCTCCCCCTCTTATTTTTTCTCTCTCTCCACCATTCTGACTCCTTTTCCAATGCATGTGGATGAAGAGGTCTCCAACCTTACTAATGGATGGTGGTAGTGGAGGGGGTAAGAGTAAAGGGTCAGTCATGATTATATATGTGGGGAAAGAGGAGGTGGTGTGACATCAGGGAGAGATAACAAAGGTATTCCTAGGAACAAAAAAAGGGAACCATGGAAGTGGCCACGATATCATGTGGATCTAGGAAGAAGGGGGTGTCACAGTGGTGGTGGTCATAGTTTCTAGTCGAGGGTGTTGTAGTGAGGTACTCTGGTTGTGACGAATGGGGTGTCATGTCTGCATCATGGGATGTAGAAGCACATGTTGACCACCACCCCTCATGCTCTACCATTCAATCTTAGTAGGGATTGGGTGGAATCCAACCTACTATATGGTGAGTGGACCACCACCCCATATACACAGGTCATGGGATCCTTTATCTTATCCTAAAATTAGGGTTGGGTTGTCCCCCTATATACCTAGGGAGTTGCATCCAATATTTTCAAGTTAGTTTATAAATAATGTTGAGTATTTCCCTTATATACATGGGGAATATAATCATCTATCTCATCATATAGGTAGGGTATAATATTCATTCTTTTTAACAAGGGTGTGGGGTCCTCTATCTATTGGTCATAATTTATCAATTTATGTGTCTTCCAATGAATAATTAATTCCCCTTTTTGGTTTATGAAAGGTGTTGTGGTTGCTTAAGATTAGGTGGTTATAATAACAGGAGTTAGTACTCTCTTAGATGATATCAATTCTTAGGAAAAGTAGGGATTCCTCAGTTAGATTCTAGATTAGTGACATGGATATGTTTGGTTTTATGATGTAGAACTTCATCAAATGAAATTATTACCTTAGTAGGGGTGGGTACCCCTTTTATGATTTCTAATGGTGATGTGGGAGTTGGATAGGTGGATAAGATTTAATACCTTATGACTTATGACTCATCATGTACCCCTTGGTTTCCTTTAAGATGAAACATATGACCAAATATCAACTTTATATAATGTATAGATTTCTATAATATTAATATCCCTAGTTTCTCATGAAATTCATATCCATTTGAGGCAGAGATGAGATTATTAAAAACAAAATATTCCTAAGAGTTCTTATAATAGAACATTTCTAGTCAATTTTTCCATGTCTTCCTACCAGTTATTATATAGTATCGAGATCTTTGAGATGACATGTTATTATATGTTTTCTTTGGTTTCTTTGAGGAATCCTTATAAGTATTCATATACTCACCCTTGAATGGTCTTGTTCCCACACATGTTTTGTTTGTGTTGATAATTCATGGGTTAGAAGATGGTCTTGTAAGACATAGATCTTTTCTGGGTTTTTTGGGGATGATTCCTTATAATGCTTGATGACGCATGATATATATTGATGTTCATTGATTATGGTGGTGATAATTACACCTAGAGGCTACTCTAGGAGTAAATGCAGTGATCAGGAGTTTTCTTATGTCTTGTATTTATCAAATTTAAAAGTTTTTTAGATGTATAGTTCCTTTGTATTTTCCTTAGAGTGATGTATATGTACCTAATTTCTCATTCATTTTTTGTATACATTTCAGTTGATTATATTTATGTACATATTTATGGAGTTTTTATTTGTTTTATGCATTAGATATGTGAATATTTTACAAGTTAATATATGCTAAGGTCTCCTATATTATGTGATTTTCAAACTCGGTGCTAGCCACTGACCCCGGGATTATTAGAGGCGATCATGTGGTATCAATATTGGATTACCTTTGGCCTGACGGTGGTGGATAATGTCATTTTAATTTAGTATCTTAATGGTTTTGTCTTATGGATAGTGTTCGGAGTTAGCAGTCATGTGAGGAATGGTTTTGGAATTTAGGGAAATGATTTTAAGGGGATCTTGAATTTGGTTATGAGACTAGGGATACTAGTGGAGGTGTAGAGAATGAAGTATCCTTTATCCAAGAATCTGATAACCTATTATTTTACCTAGGCCTCTAATACATCATTTCTTGGTAAAATTAAATTGTTATAAGCATCATATAGTGATCTTTCTTAATCTTTCATGTACATCCCATGTCAGATCATCCATATATTCTCTAAATAATATGGTTTCATCATAACAATTGTGGGGTGTCATCTAATGATTTCCATCTAGGGATGGTGATAGGGCCATGATGAGTCCAAGCTAGAAGTTGGGCCTATTTTTATAAATTTATGTGAAATGAGGAATTTTTTATGATATTCAGTTGAAATATATTCTTACACTATATTTTGAGGTAGTTTATTTTTCCTTTTTTACTTCATATATATATTTATTATAGACTAAATGGATGTTTTTATAAATTGGATGTGAATTACTATAATATATATACGTTGTGGGTTTATAATAAATAGAGTCTTCATGAATTTATAAAGTAATCTTCACCCTTAGAAAATAGTGGTTTTTATGGAGTGTGAGACTCACATTTCCATCGGGCATAAACCCTTAGGAAAAATATTTCAATTCATGTATAGAGATTAATATAAAGAATAGTTATTCATTAAGAGATGGTGTATCCTAAAACTCATTATGGATTTACTCTACCATGATTAATGTTTAATACCTTTCCCAAAATAATGTATTTTCTAATGATGTTGGAACCTATGTAGGTAATGAGGACCATTTTAAACTATGATCTAAGGTCTACGAACCTCATGAGGTGTGTTCCATTAGAATTATTTGTAGTGGATTTTTTCAATATTAGTGATTCAATAGGGACTCCATAGGAAGATATTTTATGTTATGGTTGTGTTTTCATCCAACACCACATGTGTTGGAGTCACCAAAGTGAGTGTTGGAAGGTTGGTAAAAGTTGGCAGAGATTCTCTCTAGTTTTTTAGAGTGGGATATAATTTACTATATGATATCCAGAGTGGTGATGTGGATAGACCACTATATGCTATATAACATTTATATTAAATTCATCCTTATTGTATTCCCAATTTCTTATTAATAATTTGTTCTTTGAGAGTTTTAGTGGTGTGATAGAATTTAGATTTGGGCATTGAATTGATCCATTACAATTAATAAAATATTTGGGTAGTTGATTTCATGCTTGGAGTACTAAAAATCAACTTCGTGGTAATATGATTGTGAGTGTTATTTATAGTTAGGTAGAAAAATATGTAGTTCAATGAAAAATTTGGTTCCTCTCTCTAATAACCCTTAAACTGGATAGATTAGGTGTCAATTATTCTATCTATATTATATGTTCACGAATTGTAGGTTTCGGTTAGACCTGTGTCCAAACCCTTATCATGTGGATAGTTTTCAATGGTGTAAATTTTAATACCCTGACCCCAATTACCCAGATTTGGTGCATTATTACATAACATTGGCATGATCACAAAAGATAATGTCTCGAAAGACCGATTAGTTTAGTGGCCTTGGAAGTACTAGATACATTAACAAGGTTTAAATTACATCATAAAATGAAAAAAAAAACAACATTGTTTCCATAGACAACACTGAGATCCCATAGACTATCCCTGCAGGTGATTCATAATATTCTTCTTCGCATCAAGGAAAAAAATAAAACATAGAAAGGGGTGAGCTCAGATTCTCAGTAAGGATAAATATATCGCGGAAAATTTCATAAACAAGCATAAACATTTAAGGAAATGTATAATACTAAAACAAAAGCCTTTTAAACTTGAACTTCAGCATAATATGGAAAAGTTAAAATCAAATAATTCTATTTACTTACTCACATGGATATTCTAATAGTCAAATAATCACATGCAATATCAATATCCACTTTCATAATGATGGAATGAATAATGTCAGAATTTCATAACTACATAGTCAAGGCCTTGTTCCAAGACTACAAATAAGATTTTTGTTAATGCCATGTTCCAAGACAGTAGTTTGACTCTTGAGACCTACCGATGCATCGAGGAGCTATAGCGTGCTCCATCCGTCACTTACTAAGTCCAAATAATTCCACATATAAAATGGTTTAAACATAACATAAACATTTGTATTAAAAATATCATATGAAATTTCAATACTTTATCCATAAACTATGAATGATATAAAAATAACACATCCTTAGTGAAACATATCACAAAACCTTCAATACAATATGGAAGATTTGTATCATAATAAATCAACTTCAAACAAGTTTAAAATCCATCTAGGGATGGTGATATAGATGAAAATGATTTGTAAAAAACTTTGAGATAAATATGATTTTTTCATAAAAAGACAATTTAGAATGGAAGAAATTTAAAGACATTTTGGAATCAAAGTGTCCCATAACACGTTGAAACTTTTGAAAAGAATTAACTTTTTAAAAAAATTCATGTCAATATAAAAAATCATAAAAATCCATTTAAAAAACATGGACATTAATGAGAATGATTTAGAAGAATAAATATTTAAAACATTTCAATAATGTTTTAGTAAAAAAGTACCTTAAAAATAATCCCTTTTAAAACTCTTTTATGAAACATGGACATGGATAATAAATATGTCCCCGTAGATACTTACATATAAAAAACCTCATAAAATGAAGATATTGTGAAATTAACCCTTACCTTGAACTTTTACTTGGTCGAGGGTAGGTTTAACTCTTTTATAATGGTGAAATAATTGTTATTAAATTATACAATAATAATATACATTAATATGATATCATATATGATCTTTTAATATGGCTTTGTTAATAATATTTTAGTATTATCGTCGTTTCGGGTGTTAACTAATTCATTTTCCTTTACATGATTTGGTACGTAAGTAATGTTTTTTATGAATAGTATGTATCTTATTCATATTCAGAATGATATTATGTCTTTAAAAATTATTTTTAATCATCTAATAAAAATTAGTCTTGAATGGATACGATGTGGAATGAATCTCATCGCGTTCGTGGAGACGGTAATCCATATGTATGCACGAGCGACAATATCATTATTTTGATATTAAAGATAATATATAATTGGCTGGTATATCATATATACAGAATCATTATCATGTTATATTTATTATTTACATCAATTACACATCATTATTATACCCATAAAAATAACAATGTATTGAATAACAATTACACCACGACGTGGAGATGGTAAGTCCTACGTACGCACGTATGGTGACATATCATTCAAAGGATTGATAGAATAATGAATATTTTTGTACCATATTTATAATAACATCATAGTATATATAGTATACTAGAGTTATTATTTTCTAATAGAAACCACAAAGAAATAGGAAGTGGAATAAGAAAGGAACTTAAAAGAGGTGATGAAATATTTACCTCTTTTTCGGGTTCTTCCTTTTGATTGGATCAAAAGGGATCCGTAGGTTGGATTTCTGACTAAAGGAAGGCCTATAGGATTAAGGGAGGACAGTTTAAATGGTATTTGGGCAGGTTTTGGAAGATCCAAACGGATTTTAAGGTGTGAATTATAGATAATGGGAAGTTCCCTTTTATAAGAGGGGTGAGGGGCACCTTAGGAAAAGCTAGAAATATTATTTTATAATAAAATAATTTTCTGTTCCTAATGTCTCTAGAATAAATTATTTAAAGGATAAGGTGGTTATGGGTCGAAAAAAACTCAACCAATAGGTTTTATATATGTTTGGTTCAATATATTAACTTTATCTCTTAGATTTAACTCTTAGTTAAATAGTTTGACATTTACAATGTCTCTTTATATTTTTATAGTGTATGGTTAATAGACTCCCTATAAAATTCCAAGAGAACCCCAAGTGGTTAATTAATTATACACCTATAATTATATATGTTTTTTGGCATATCCTTAGATTTTTAGGAATATAATACTAATTAATAATATAATATTTGTTTTAAAAATTCTTTTATGTCAATTTTGACAATAATTTCAATTTTGTTTTTGTTAAATTTATAACAACATTATTACTTCGAAAAAAATCATTTAATCAGCCCTAAAATTCTATAAAATCCTATAAAATTAGTGTAATTCATAAAAATTCACAAATTACATTTATTGTGATATTTATAATATAAGTTATTTTAATAGTTTATTAATAAGTTAATTACTACATCAACATTGTGTCATAATTAAATAGAATTATTCAATGTATAAAAATATAAATAAAATACCATTATGTAGTTAATAGTTTTATATTTAAAATGAATATTTATAGTCGAAAATATGACTTATATAACTTCATGTAAAAATTGATTTACTAAAAGATATCGATTTATGTCATTTTTGCTTTTACTTTCAGTTAATTAAAATAAAGTGTTATTATCATTAATAAGTGGCTCCATGGGGTACCAAAATATACCCAAGGATGAAAATGGTCGGCCATGACTCATCCAATAAGGTTAGGACAAGTTTTATGGTGATTTTGTATTATTATAATATTCTTTTTACCTTGAATTGCCCGATTTACCTTTAACTGCGGTAAATAAAATTCAAAAGTTATTATTTCCCAAAAAATTATATTCATCTTATTGAACCACATTTTAATTAATTATTTTAACCATGTATCTCGTATTTTTAAAATTCAACTCACAGAAATTGTAAAATTAAGTTTTATGCAAATTTGCAAATTCTCATAGGAGGTGGGTAAAGACGGTAAAAAGTTCAATAAAATTTTTATATATCTAAACATATTATAAAATGAATCTAATGAATCATATTGAACATATATAGGTATTATGTATCTATTTTTACATAAAATAAATTTAAATAAAATAAATAATTATTTAAATAAAAAATCAGTTTTAACCAATAACTCAGTGTTTTTCACTATTCATCAAAATTGAAAGTATTCAGAAAAATACCAAAATTTCACCCTAAGATAATTTTTATATTTAGAATTCAAAAATAAAGTTTATTTTACCAAATTAAAAACATATAAATTGAATTTATTAATTTAAAATTAATTCCAGTTGTCAAAACCAAAAAGCTTATTTTAAGAAATAATAAATACAAAAAGATTGACACTTGTTTATATCCAATTTCATTGTGAAATTACTTTCAATGATCAACATTGGATTAAATGGTAAAAATATAATCTAATTATACTTCTAAACCATTCAAATGTATATTTTATCACTATAAATTATTTTGATTAAAAAATTTGTTTACAGTTAAAATTTAGTATTTTTCACTATTCACTCAAATATTAAAGTTATCAGAAAAACATCAAAAATTTATCAAAACTAATTTTTTATGTCCCAATTATAACTAAGAAGTTTTTTTTCAAATTTAATATACAAAAGTTTCAAATATTGGATTTAAAAAGGGTTCGCCATTAAAAGGCGGTAAAATTGCATTTAAAAAAATTACATCTTTTATCTGAAGAAAATGGATTTGTTCTTATATTTGGTCTAAGAAACTCATAATATGGATTCAAAAATTATAAGGATAATATAAAATTCAAAATTTAGTTAATACTATTCATATTCGCTTTTTAACGTCTAGTTTGGTAAGTCATGGTGTGCTTGAACTCAGTGTTTTGTGTAGTAAAAGTTATTTAATTACATTGAAAAAATAATGTACTATCAAATCTTGAGGTGTTACATTCTTCCCTCCTTCAAAAAATTGAGTCCTCACAATTTTTAATTTTTCTTCGAAAATAAAAGTTTAAAAATAGAAAAATATCTTTGTGGAGAACCCACATTAGAAATTGGTTTAATAATATTTAGTCTTAATAAGAGGGAAAGGGAAATAAACAATTCACCACCAAATTATGATCTCGATTAAGAGAATATTGGTAGAAATTAGAGACACATAATTGGAGGAAAAATGTAAATATTTAATGGGATTTATTGAGGTCATCAATCACAAACAATTTTAAAATTGAGGGCCTCAAAGCCATCAATCTATGATGATTTAAAATATAATCGGTTCAACAAAACATAAGGTATTAGGATAACACATTTTTGGTTTTAAGATCCCTTAACTAAAGATTAAGAATTAATTTCTTCATAGAATAAAAAAAATATACTTGACAAGTAGATTTCTATTCTTTAACTAATTTCAACCACAAACTCATCTTTCACTATAAAAAATAATTGAACATAAAAATACTCTATTTATCCTAATCGTATATGGTTCCAAAAAAAAGAATTTATAATTCATCTATCAGAATTTTTAAAAAAAACTACATTATACAATCCTGAACATCACGTAGGCCTATGGTAGGTGATGCACCCTTGTCGCCCTTTGGTTGTGGGTTCAAGTCTTGTGGCCTTGTCGGACATGACTGGTTGTCGCCCGACCTCTGGGTTTTCCTTTTATAAAAAATCAAAAAAAAAATCTTATGAAATGATTTTACCTTAACAAAATAATCCAATGTCAAACTTAATCCATTTCAACATTTATAGTTATCCAAAATACCTCTATCCAAACTCACAGTCCAAAATTTATAAGAAAGTTAAACACAATGATGATCCCCTTTTCCACGTAATAACATATAAATACCTTCATCATGTATTCTTTTAAAAAATGGTAACACCCTGAATTACCGTAAACCCATATTGATTACATTCATGCTCCCTAATTCTTTATAGAATACTGGATATACTCCTTATATCAAAAATTTTTGTAAACTCCAACAATGATGGAATATATAAACCATTAATTAGTTCCAAGGTAGTCAAGAATATCCAATATAATTTATCCAAAACAACCATCTCTTATTCCAAAATTACTACCTTAGTATCAAAAGCATAAAATCTCAAATTTTTAATGAAATAGTAATACAGTACAATCCTTATTTATCTCCAAAATTCATATAACCAGTACATCATTGATACAATACTCAAAATGACACAATAATTTAATAACAACATAAGAACTCTTAATAATTTCTCTTCATCTTTGGCGGCATCACAACTTGATTCTTATCCAATAGTAGCATTTGGGGTATTCTCTGATGATTTGTATATTGATTCGTGTAGTGTTCCAACTCCTTTAAAATTATGCATCATACATTTGAAACCTTTTTCTCACCCTTGAAATCACGTACTTGGTGTCCTTTTTCTCCACACTTATAACAAACTCTCATTCCCTTCAACCATTTACCAAGGTGATTCTTTCCACATTTATCACATATGGGAAAATCTTTCTTTCCTCACTTCCCTTTATCCATCTTTCTCTCTACCATCCTTTTCTTCTCTTGGTTTCTTTCAAAGACATAGGACTCTTAGAATTATTTACTTATCTTATTAACACATTATATTATTTCTTCATATGTTGAGAATGAATGGGAGATTATTTCCCTTCTAAATGTTGGATTAATACTATGAAAGATATGGTCCATCTTACTCTTTAGATCATACATATTGCCGGAGTTCACATTCTTTCAACTTGACGTCACTTCTATACAATGGCAAACATTAGGTCAGTTTATGAGTTGCAATGAATAATTACAAACTTGTAAAATACCTAACGTAAATTGAACAATTTATGGATATAATCCATAATTATAAAAAAAATTCTTTGAGGGGGTATATACTCATAAACCCTTCATAAAGGTTTTTAAAGAAAATGAGAATTATCCTAAGCATATCCCCCGGGAGTGTCGTAACCAAGAGTGCAGAAATTCCCATTGTCATGCACTAGTTCCCATTCAAGTCTAGCTCAAAGTAGTGATTTTGGGTTTTACACCTAGGTACATCTGTTCTAGAGCCGCCTCTACCTACTCATATCTAGATAGTGATGTATTGCTTGGAAAACTCACAAAATCTCTACAATACCAAAATTCTAGGAAGTTCTTCTATACAAATACTCAAAGTCTATCTTAGGGCTATGTTCTCTAATCAGAGTTTATCTAAATATAGTTTCCAAGGTTTGTACTAAACTTCCTCTGATACCAACTGTAACACCCCAACCCCAATTATCCAGAGTTGGTGATTTATTACATAACATTGACATGATCACAAAAGACCATGTCTCGAATAACCGATTAGTTTAGTATCCCTAGAAGTACTAGAAACATTCATAAGGGTTAAATTACATCATAAAATGGAAAACTACAACAACATTGTTTCCATAGACAACACTGAGATCTCATAGAATATCCCTTAAGGTCAGTCATAATATACGTATTCGCATCCTGGGAAAAATAAAACATAGAAAGGGGTGAGCTCAGATGCTCAGTAAGGATAACAATATAGCGAAAATTTTCATAAATAAGCATAAAAATTTAAAGATATGTATAAGACTAAATTTTTTTTCCCAAACTTCAACTTCAGCATAATATGGCAAAGAGAAAATCAAATAATACCATTTACTTACTCACATGGATATTCTACTAGTCCGATAATCACATGTAATATCAATACCCACTTTCATAATGATGGAATGCATAATACCAAAATTTCATAACCACATAGTCAAGGCTTGGTTCCAAGATGACAAATATGATTTTTTTCAAGGCCTTATGCCAAGACACTAGTTTGTCTCATGAGACCTACTGATGTATCGAGGATCTATAGCGATCTCCACCTGTCACTTACTAAGTCCAATGAATTTTCATATAAAAAGGTTTAAAAATAACATAAAAATTTGTATTAAAACTAGCATACGAAATGTCAATAATTTATCCATAAACTATGAATTGTATAAAAATAAAACATCCACAGTCAAACATATCACAAAACCTTAAATACAATATGGAAGATTTGTATCATAATAAATCAACTTCAAACAAGTTTAAAATCTATCAAGGGATGTTGATATAGATGAAAATGGTTTGTAAAAATCATTGAGAGAAATATCCTTTTTTCATAAAAACACAATTTTTAAAGGAAGAAATTTAAATACATTTTTGAATCAAAGTGTCCCATACCACTTCGAAACTTTTGAAATGAATTAATATTTTAAAAACATTCATATACATATAAATAAATCCTTAAAACCCATTTTGAAAACATGGAACTTAATGATAATGATTTAGAAGAATAAATATTTAATACATTTAAAATGATGTTTTAGTAAAAAATTCCCTTAAAAAGAATCCCTTTGAAAACTCTTTTATGAAACATGAACATGGATAACAAATATGTCTCAGTAGATACTTACATATAAACAACCTCAGATAATGAAGATATTGTCAAATTAACCCTTACCTTGTCCTTTTCCTTGGTCAAGGGTAGTTTAACCTCTTGTATAAGGGTGAAATAGTTATTATTAAATTATACAATAATCACATACATTAATATGATATCATATATGATCTTTTAATATTGCTTTGTTAATAATATTTTAGTATTATCGTCATTTCAGGTGTCAACTGATTCGTTTTCCTTTATATGCTTTGTTATGTAGGTAATGTTTGTTATGGATATGATGTATCTTATTCATATTAAGAATTATTATAAGTCTTTAAATGTTATTTTTAATCATATAATAAAAATTAGTATTGAATGGATACGATGGGGAACGAATCTCATCGCGTTCATGGAGACCGTAATCCGTACGTACGCACGAGCGACAATATTATTATTTTGAAATTAAAAAAATATATAATTGGATGGTGTATCATATATACAGAACCATTATCATGTTATATTTATTATTTACATCAATTACACATAATTACTATACTCATCCAAATAATAATGTATTGAATAACAATTACACCACGACGTGGAGACGATAACCCGTACATAGGCACGTATGGTGACATGTCATTCAAAGGATGGATAGAATAATGAATTTGGTTGTACCAAATTAATAATAAAATCACAGTATATAGAATATACTGGAGTTATTATTTTATAATGAAATCAAAAAATAAAGAGGAAGTGGAAGAAGAAATGAACATGAAAGAGGTGATGGAATATTTACCTCTTCTTCGGGTTCTTTCTTTTGATTTGATCAAAATGGATCCTTAAGTTGGATTTCTGACTAAAGGAAGGACTATAGAATTAAGGGAGGAAATTTTAGAGGGTATTTATGTAGGTGTTTTCCGAGCCAAATGGATTTGAAGGTGTGAATTAGAGAGAAGGGGAAGTGCCCTTCTATAAGAGGGGTGAGGGAACCTTAGGAAAAGATAGAAATATTATTTTATAAAAAAATCATTTTCGGTTTCGAATGGATCAAAAATAAATTGTTTAAAGGATAAGTTGGGTATGGGTCGAAAACCACTCAACCAATAGGTTTTAGATAGGTTTGGGTCACTATATTAACTTTATCATTTAGATTTAACTCTTAGTTAAATAGTTTGACATTTAACACGTCTCTTTGTATTTTTATATTATATGGTTAATAATCATACTATAAACTTCCAAGAGAACCCCAAGTGGTTCATTAATTATACATATATCATTATATAAGTCTTTTTACCGAACTCTAGATTTTTAGGAATATAATATCAATTCATAATATAATATTTGTTTTAAAAATTATTTTATGTCCATTTAGACACTATTTGAAAATTTGTTTTTCTTTAATTCATAACAGTGTTACTACTTAAAATAAAATTTATTTAATCAACCATAACATGTCATATTAACCTATAAAATTAGTGGAATTCCTAAAAAGTCTCAAATTAAATTTATTTGGATATTTATAATATCAATTATTTTAATATTTCATTAATAAGGTAATTAATGAATCATTATTGTGTCATAAATAAATAAAATTATTTAATATATAAAACTATAAATAAAATACCACTATGTACGAAATATTTTTATATTTACAATGAATATTTATAGTCGAAAATTTGACTTATATAACCCCATTAAAAAATTGATTTACTAAAAGATATTGGTTTATGTCATTTTTGCCTTTACATTAAGTTAATTAAACTAAAGTCTCGTTATCATTCATAAGTGGCTCCATGGGGTCCCAAAATCGACTCAATGATGCCCATGGTCGACCATGACTCATCCAATAAGGTTAGGATAAGTGTTAATGTGATTTTGTATTATTATAATATTCCTTTTACCTTGAATTACCCTATTTACCTTTAACCGCGGTAAATAAAAGTCAAAAGTTACTATTCACCAAAAAAATTCATCTTATTGAA
The DNA here is from genome assembly GCA_963277665.1 of Viscum album. NCBI lineage: Eukaryota > Viridiplantae > Streptophyta > Magnoliopsida > Santalales > Viscaceae > Viscum > Viscum album. The sequence continues at coordinate 957,732,529 of OY728138.1, read as the reverse complement.
CAAAATTTTACTCAATGAGGTTAACCGTGTCTCTCAGATTTTTTAAATTCAACTCACAAAAACGGTAAAATTAAGTTTTATGCAAATTTGTAAATTCTCCTAGGAGGTGGGTAAAGACGGTAAAAAGTTCAATTTTTTTTTATATATCTAAAATTATTATAATATGTATCCAATGAATTATATTAAACTTATATAGGTATTATGTATCTATTTATTCCTAAAATAAATTTAAATAAAATAAATAATTATTTAAATAAAAATTCAGTTTTAACAAATAACTCAATGTTTTTTCACTATTAATCAAAAATTGAAAGTTTTCAGAAAAATACCAAAATTTCCCCCTAATATAATTTTGATATTATGAATTCAAAAATGAAGTCTATTTTACCAAATTAAAAACAGATAAATTTCATTTATTAATTTAAAATTAATTCCCACTGTCAAAACCAAAAAGCATATTTTACAAAATAATAACTACCAAAAGATTGACACTTGTTTTTGTCCAATTTCAAAGTGAAATTACTTCAATGAGCAACATTGGGTTATATGGTAAAAATATAATCTAATCATACATCCAAACCATTCAAATATACAGTTGAACACTATAAATTATTTTGATTAAAAAGGTTGTTTACAGTTAAAATTTAGTATTTTTCACTCTCCACCCAAATATAAAAGTTATCCGAAAAACACCAAAAATTTATCAAAACTAAATTTCTATGTCCCAATTATAAATAATAAGTTTATTTTGTCAAATTTATTATATAAAATTTTCAAATATTGTATTTAAAAATGGTTCTCCATTAAAAGGCGATAAAATTGCATTTAAAAAATACTTCTTTTATCTGAAAAAAATGAATTTGTTCGTATATTTTTTCTAAGAAATTAATAATATGGATTCTAAAATTATAAGTATAATATAAATTTTAAAATTCAGTTAATACTATTCATAACCTCTTTTGAACGGCTAGTTTAGTAAGCTGTGGTGCGCTTGAACTCAGTGTTGTGTGTAGTGCAAGTTATTGAATTACATTGAAGAAATAACATACTATGAAATCTTGGGGTGCTACAGAAATTGATTTTTCTTCATCACTCATAGTGAAGTGTGGTCATCATATTTAGGGATGGGGTTATAGATTCATAGTTTAGTCATGATTTAAATATTGAAAATGATTGGATTATAGAGGCCTAAAATATCTTAAATGATAACTTTTTGTTTTAGAGATTTTTTCATGGTGAAGAAAAGAACCAAGGGCACTTATCTCATTATAGATAAGGTATCGATGCTAGTATTTCATGGTGATTCATAGTTGAGTTGGAAAGGTTGGTTCAAATTTCAACAGTGAGTGGGATACCCTCTAGTGAGGTGAAAAGATCCCAATCTAGGGAATTTTTAGTCATTTAATCATCATAAATTCAACATGGCCTTGAAATTAATTTTCATGGATGGGAATTCTGTTTAGGTGAATGTGGAGGTATGAAAAAGGATTATGAAAGGTGACATGTGGTTTTAACTTCATAGGATAAATGAAGAGTGCCTCAAATTTCCTTACAAATATGTTGTTCTTCATAATTTATAAGCGGTATTATGAATACCTTGGTTACATTTATGGATCACTATAACTAAATCGACCCTAGTATCATTTACCAGGGGAGCTAGTTGGGTGATTAAGGAATTTTACCTTGTCTTACCATGGGAGTACTAGTTGTGTGGTAAAATATCAAAGTATGGGATCTAGAATCATGGAGTATCTTTGGTATATGTGAATTTGATGTCATCTATGTTGCTGATATATTTGTGGTGTAGTAGTGGTATGATGTTTGGTACTTCTAGTAAAAGACTCTATGCTCAAATGATATAGGGGGCACATGAGTAGCTAGTTTTGGGAGTTGTGATTATTTCATCAAAAGATAAAGGCATTGTAATGTCCAGGATTTTTCCATGTATTATTTTTGAATATTATATGGAATTACTTTGAGACTAGGCACTGAGACGGCGGGTGATTCCGAGACCCGGTGTGCCCGGAACAATTGCTTGAAAATTATTAAATATTAAATAAAATATACACTTAATTTTCCGAAAGAATTAGAATAACTTCTAAATGGGTGCCCAAATCAAAAATATGAGGGAACCATTGAATTCAGAGTAGTGGATTTACCATAGATGGGGTCTAGCTTCGATCAACATAGGACAACTGTGGAAAGTAGTTTTTAAAATTTTAATAAAGAAAATAAATGGTGAATTTATTTTATTTTTAATGTTTCACACATGAAATGAAATTATTTTTAAATAATCCTTAGTGATAGGGAGCCAGGGTTAATAATATAACCCTAGAATTTCATGGAGGCTCTGGATATAACTTAGAGAACTCTCTCACTGGAGAATGATGAAGGGATTTCAGATCAAAGATCGGAAAATTCTTTTTTTGATGGATCTCACCAATAGCAACGCAACGATCGATTATCTTTAGAAAACGATCCTAATTCAGGGTAGGATATTATTCCTTGATATTATTTCCCCATTTCTAGAATTAATGACGAATGCAGATCTACCAACAAACAGGTCATCCCATGGTTTAATCGTTCTTGTGAGATTAGCATATTTGATGGAAATCATTAGGAGATGAATTTTTTATCCTTGTTTCTTCATTGTTTGTTATAATGGAAATATATTGAGGTCCACATGAACAAATTCCATGATTCATTTATTAAGTCATTATTTTTGCTTTAATTTCCGTTGTTCCTAGCATTCATCACCATTGAACCCTCATGGTCACATCTCTGTTTTCCTGGTGGCTCTGAGTGTGATTAGAACCCTAGACTGAAGGAAAATTGACTAAAGAGGCTGTAGTAGGGTCGATTAGGTAACGAGGAACTTGGATCTACAATTGAACAAACTTTCAGGCATTAGAGGATCCTCGGTGGTCCAGGGAAGGGACCACTGGAGTGCCGACACAAGCAACCAGTGTCGGTGGCGACCACATGTGGGAGGCAACGTGCAACGGAGGTGTCGTGCATTGGTGTGGATGGTAGCTTCTGTGTGGGGTAACAGTAGAACTGGCCAATCAGGCATCGTCAACCATGGGTTGCAGTGGGGCAGAGTGGGGGGGCACAGTGAGGTGATCGCATGGAGCCCGCGGTGGCGACGAGGTTGTGGGGTAGATGGACATACGGGGCCGACTGTGTGGGATGCGGTGCAGCTCTGCGTTGTGGCCATGTGTGGTGGACCACATGGGCCCGTGTGTGTGCATGACATACTATAAGAGATGGTCCATGGTTCAGTAGACCCATCGAGCCTGGTTGGACTGGGATGGACCGGTTCGGGTCAGCTAGCGGGTTGGACCAGGTTTGGTGGGTCAGATCAGACTCAGACTAGACCCAGGTCTGCCCTTTATTATGAAATCAACCATAACTTTCAAACCATGTGTCCATTTGATGCATCGTTTCTGATGTTGGGACCCTTGAGACAAGAAAATCCCTTTCAGATATCCTAATTTATTTTTTTGGATTTATGTGTATGACATAATGGATTAAGTGGTAGGTTCTCCTATAATGAGTGCACAATGGGGAGAATCTTGTGGCTGGCTAGGACTTTGAGACTACGTGACTGTGTGAGACAACCTGAATTAATGAGACTACGTATCTTACCAAGACTGTATGTCTTATTGGGACTGAGTGTCTCATCAGGACTACATGTCTTATCAATATTGGGTGTTTTGTGGATTATGTTTTGTAATCTTATTTTTTGTACTATATACTAAAACCTATGTGTGCTAAATGTACTATTTTTTTTATGGTAAACCGTTTTAATTTATTTTTGGTATACTTTTTTTATTTCTTAGATGTATTCCTTTTTGGTTTTGGAGTGTCCTACTGAGTATTGTTTTACTCACCCATTCATGGGTTTTTCCTACATGTTTTATGTCTTATGCAGATGACCGATACATTGACGGAGTCCTAGGTGGACCAGGACCAAGTGTTTCTTTGAGAGACCAGATAGTCAAGGTGTGATCCTATGTCTTTATAAAGTTATCCAGTACCTTTCCCTTCACGTAGGGTTCTCTGTAGATGAGTTTCAAGAACTTTTCCATTCAATTTTACAGAACCTTTTTTTTGACAGGATTATATTAGGGCTCTTTTTACTTTCTAGTTTTATAATTTCTTACTCTGTGGTTGTTATATTAGTGTATGCATGAATTATTTACTTTTTTTTACATTTCAGTAGTTTAGTCTTAGAGATGTGTGCATGTGTGCGGGTACTTAGACAAATGCCTCCCATTTGTGGTATATTCCTACTCTGTGCTAGTCACCCTCCCTAGGCCTATTAGAGGTGGGATTAGGGTATTCATGGAATTGTACCCTTTGAAAAAGGTCGTAATAGAGTGGTATTAGAGTGTTCAGTTCTACTTATGGAATGTGAGTCTGTGAGGTTGGTTTGGGAATACATTGTTAAGTGTTTTGAGTTCGGATTTCTGGCCAGGGATACTTGTGTTGGTGCGGTGGTAGACATATCCATACAACAAGACTTTAGAAACCTACATTTTGACTTGGTACGTGGAAGCAACTGTTGTAGGGAAAACAATTTAACATTCATCATATAGGATTTGGGTGTGTTCTCATGTCCTTCTAGTGTCGGTTCATCAGGTATACTCTATTGACTGTGGTACATCTTGTTCAGTTTTAGGATTCCTCCACATAGATAGCCATAAAAGATTCAGTTGTTTGGTCAAGAGGATGACCTGCCTAGTGATGAGGCATCAGTACAAGGTCATGTACCATAGATAACACCTCTTGGTTGTTTACAAGATATGCCACCTCCCTTCGAGAATAAATAATTACCACCACTTCTAGATGGGGATGCAAGAAGAATGAGTGCATTTGCCGAGTTCCATAGGTAGAAACCTCCTAGGGTTAAAGGTGGGTCATACCCCAATATAGATGAGGATGGGATGGAGGTTGTTACCCCTGTCTTCTGCCTTGTGAGGACACCTTCTGACCAGATGGAAATCTTACTCATTAATCTTCTTTAGAGATATGTGGCGTAATTATGGATCTTAGTAACCCAGACACATGATGATGTAACTCTCTTTTAATAAGACTTTGAACTTCTCTTTATAGTGGAGTTATTTTCGGCTACATTGTGATTAGTTTTCATATAGATGCTCTTACATATGAAATAGTGAAGTTAGACTATATAAAAGTACTCAGTGAGGTTTACTGTTCTTTCACACAACACCATAGATATGGTATGATACCCATTATTCAGGGCTTGTACCTTCTAGTAGGGATTATTTCAAGGTGTTAGGGAATCCATGATATCCCTTAGAATTCCTATATATGTTGGGGTACTTGAGAGAGATCTACTAATGGAGAGATTTATACCAGAGCAGAAATCAGCAGTGGAAGCTACCACTAGGGACTAGGTAGCTAAGTCTTTGGTGGTAGGTATTTGACACTAGTCGTAGGGACCCAATAGGACCATACACACTAGGGGACAACCCCATAACATAGGATTGGTGGTGCGGGGATCATAGGGAAGAGCGAGTCAGCTGAAGGAAAGTTATTTTACTCGTGTGGCAGTCAGGGACATCTGGCTCGAGATTACCTGAACCATCATATGACCGAGTAGGGGATGGTCAAGGGACCCCCGATACCGAGGTGTAGTAAAGAGACGGGTGGTACGTAGGGTGTTGTATGTGGAAGAGGAGCAGTAAGGGAAAAAGGAGGTGAGAGGAGGTTCGATGTATTACCCCCACCACCCTCAGGTGTTCCACGATGGGCTCAAGGAGTTGGTGGATAGGGACGAGGCCATCTTCAGCTGATAGAGGCTTATGACCTTGAGACTCTAGGGGTGATTATAGGTATGATCAGTGTCTTTTCCACCTTATCTAAACTTTTTATAGACACAAGTTCTAATCATTATTTTATTTCCATGATCCTTGTTTGAGACTCGAAGATTCTAGTGGAACCATTGACTCATCCCATACGTTTAGAGACTCCTACGGGAAGAGAATTAATGATAAAAAACTGTAGTCGAAAGTGTGACCTTACTCTTGGAGGCAATAATTTATGTTGGTATCTCTTGTTAGAATTATATAGGTCTTACGACGTCATTCTAGGTAAGGACTAGTTATCCACAATCCATGCTCAAATTAACTATTTTAGGCATAGAGTGTGGTGTGTATAAAGTTATGGGACCAGGTTTTCTTGTGTCGGTGAAAAAAAACCCAAGTGGGATAGAATGAAATAACACATAAGAGGTTGCAGCTGATCACTCATCAGTTTGATAGCCTAACCTTCATCATAGTGGATGATATGAGTCTTCAGTTTCATACAGTGTTGGCAGAGTATGAGGAAATCTTTCCTGACAATGTTCCAAGATTACCTCCCCACGGATAGGTAGACTTCTACATTGATCTATACCCTAGTACTACACTGATATCTATACCTTCATATTGGATGGATCCTATAGAGAATCATGAGATAAGGTTATAGTTGGAAGACTTTCATAGGAAGGTATTCGTGAGACCCAATGTTTCACCCTGGGCATCCCCAGTTTTGTTTTCTAGAAAGGAAGACAGGAGATTGAGATTATGTGTACACTTCTGGTGCCTGAACCAAGTGATTGTAAAGAATAAGTATCCTTTACTGAGTATTTATGACCTCTTAAATAAGATTAAAGAAGTGAGGTAGTTCTTGAAGATTGAACTTAGATCTGGCTATCACTGGCTTCGAGTATGGGTTAAAGATATAGCAAAGATAGCTTCTAGATAATAATAGAGCCACTATGAGTACTTGGTGATGCCTTTTGGCATAAAGAATACCCAATAGTTTTCAAGGGACTCATGAACATGATCGTATATCTTTTATTTTACTGATTCGTGGTGGTCTTCATTAACGACATCCTATTGTACTTGGCATCTGAGGAGGATCAAGCGATGCACTTGCGGATGGTCTTGGACATACTTCAAGAGCACCAGCTTTATGGGAAGCTCTTAAAGTGTTAGTTCTAGATTCGAGAGGTCCATTTTCTGAGATACGTCATTTTAGAGGCTGGGGTTGTAGTGGATCCATCGAATATAGCGGTGGGTCATTCTTGGGAACCACCCAAGAGTGTTACCAAGGAGTGGAGTTTCCTTGGTTTGGATGGGTACTATCGAAGGATAATACCTGAATTTTATAAGATATTAACATCATTTAAATCATTGAAATGAAATTTACATCCTTTTGTGTGGATGGATAAGTTCCAGGAGAGTTTTTAGCAGCTGAGGAAGAGATTGATGAGGGCTCCTATATTGAGATTTCTAGAGGAGGGTGTCGAGTATGTGGTGTTCTACGATGGAACAGGAACCAGACTTGGTTGTGTCCTGATGTAGGGGAAAGAGGTGGTTGACTATGGTTCACAATATTTGATAACAGATGATCAAAAGTATGTTACCTATGATCTTGAGTTGGCAGTGGTAGTCTTTGCATTGAAGATGTGGTGACAGTACCTTAAGGGAAAGTGGTTTATCATCTACTCTAGCCACAAGAGTATCAAGTATATATTCTCTCATAAGGATCTGAACTTGATAAAAATGTGATGGCTATAGTTCCTCCGAGACTATGATGAAGTATTTTTATATACTCTTAGGAAGGGGAATGTGGTGGTAGATTCTCTTAGCAGGAGATTGAGTTCACAGCTATTGAATGAGGTATTAGAGCAGTTGGCCTCATTGTAGATATACTTTTTGGATGGAGATGGAATAGATTACCTCTAGTCAATAGTTTTAACCCATCCAATCTAATAGTTAGTTAAGGAGGAATAACTCAAAGATACTGACTATGTGACTTTAAGTGCTCAGATATCTGTAGGGTATGCCCCTTCTGGATATTTGAAAGGTGGGGAGTACATCATTCTTTTCAGAGGATGAATATTATTACCCATGGAATTATGGGAGGAGGTTTTTAGAGAGTTATATAAATCCCATTTGGAAGTACATCCAATAGTGGAAAAGATGTACTAGGACCTCCAATGTCAGTTCTGTTTTTCAAGAAAGAAGAAGATAGTTGTAGAGTTGGTCTTTCGATTCCCACTTGTCACCAAGTGAAAACCGAGAACAAGGTTCTGGAAGGTTTAAATCAACCACTTCAGGTTCCATAATGGAAGTGGGGTGGTATATATATGGAATTAATGATAGTTTTACCACTTACGTACAAGAGATAGGATACCAACTGGGTGATTTTTGATCGTCTCATCAACTCATCCCACTTCCTAGCTATTCAGGAGTAGAGTTTAGTAGACTTCTTGGGATGCCTCTATGTATATGAGATAGTTCAACTACATGGAGTTCCATTGATGATTGTATCATAACATTATTCTAAAATTAAATCCCGATTGTGGATTGGATTGCAAGAGGCATTTTGGACTCAACTACCATTGAGCATGCCATTTCACCCATAGAAGGATGGCGAGACTGAGCAGACCATTCAGGTTCTAGAGGATATGCTACGTGTTTTTATCCTAGATTTCTTCCATAGTTGGTAGGATCCCATATATTTGGTAGAGTTTTCATAAAAAAAATCTACCAATATAACATTGGTATGGTTCCATTAGAGGCCTCTTATGGGTGACCCTACAAGTAACCATTTTTCTAGACAGACCCAGGATAGTAAGTACTCATGCGCCTGGAGTTAGTGAAAGTGTGTACAGAGAAGGTGCAGGTCAACTAGGAGTAGATGAATATTGTAAAGAGATGTTATAAGTATTATGATCGATGAAGATAGTGGCACTTGGAGTTTGAGGAGGGAGACCATGTGTTCCTTTGGGTCTCTCCATGATGTGGGATACAAAGTTTGGTCAGGGAAACAAGTTACCTTTATGGTTAATCGGCCCTTTCTTGATACTATGTAGAGTTCTTGAGGTGGTTTATTGCTTGGATCTACCTCCATAGTCATAGAGGGTTCATGAAGTCTTCCACATGTCACAGTTGAGGAGATACATGCATGATCCATCACACATCATTGACTGGGGTGAGCTAGAATTTGGTGACATGGTGAATGTTGTTGAGTACCTAGTGGAGATTGAGGATTGACAGGAGAGGATCCTTCGAGGGTGGTTGATTCCTCTAGTTCACATTCGGTAGAAACCTAGGAATCTCCATGAGAGAATATGTGATAGGGAAGATCATATTCATGCTCAGTACCCTCATTTTTTTGTATAGTTTTTTTTTGGATTTCGGGGATGTAAAGCCCTAATATGGGGATAATGCAATGTCTTGTATTTTTCTATGTTTTATTTTTGAATATTATATAAAATTATTTCAATACTAGTCCCTGAGATAGTGTGTGATTTTGAGGCCCTGTAAGGCAAGAACAATTTCTTGAAAATATTAAAATATTAAATATCATGGGCAAGCAGTTTTCAGGAAAAAGTGTAATAACATTTGAATATTTTCCTGAATTATAAATCTTAGGGAACCATTGTGTTTAGATTAGTGACTTTTCCTTAGGCGGGCCTAACATCAACTAGTGTGGGTCAACGACAAAATATAGTTTGCGGAATTTTAATAAATTAAATAAATGGTGAATTTATTTTATTTTTAATGTTTCACCAATGTAGAGACATTAATTTCAAAATAATCCATAGAGGCAGGGAGGAAAGGTTAAGAACATAAACCTATAATTTCCAGGAGGCTCTGGAGAGAAATTGGAGAACTCTCTCACTGGGGAATGATTGATGGATTTTGGATTAGAGATCAACAGATGTTGTTTTTGAAAGATCTCACCAATTTTAGCAACATGATGATCGATTCTCTTCATAGAATGATCCAACTTCAAGGTAGGGAACTACCCCTTGATTCTCTTTCCATTTCTAGAATCATTGATGAACATTGATTGACCAATGAAAAATTTTACCCACAGTTTGATTGTTATTGTGGGATGGGAATACTTACGAAAAATCATTGATGGATGAAATATTTATCCGTGTTTTTTTGTTCTTCATTCTAATTGGAATGGATTGAGGCTAATAAGAACAAATGCTGATATTCATTCTGCATTCCTCTCTTTGTGATTTCCTTATCCTCGTTCTTGGCGTTCATCGTCGTTGAACCCTCGTGGTCGTGGCTCGGCTTTCCGGGAGGCTCTGAACATGATCAGACCTCTGAATTGAAGGGAAAATGACCACAGAGGCTGTATGAGGGTAGATTGGCTCACAAGGAATCCATATATATGATTGTTCCAAATTCTGATAATCGAAGGACCCTCTGTGGTCTTAAGAAGGGACTACTAGAGCACCAACATTGGTGTCTAACACATACAACAACATGTGATGGAAGTCGCATGTGGAAGGTGGGGCACGACAGAGGTTACTCATGTGGGTGTGGCCAATGGTGGCCATATCGGTGGTCATGTGGGGCAGCAGTGGTACTGGCCTATGAGGTAGCGTTAATTGGGGGACGCGGCAGTGCCACGATGGGGGACATGGGGAGGCGGTCATGTTCATTGTGGGGTGTCCATGTGGAGCCTGCGATAGTGTCCAGGTCATGGGGTAAGAAAACAAGGTAGGGTGACCATATGGGATACAGTGCAGCACTACATGGAGTAGAGGGGAACGTGGCCAGGATGCATCGCGTGTGGTAGACCAGGCCGGACCGCATGCTTGCCAGCTGGACCAGAGGAGTCTGGCTACTCCAGATGTCTAGTGAGATGAACCAAGATGCCCAACAGGTTTTGGTCAAGAAGACTCAATGGCTGGATAGGACGGTGGGTCAGGACAAGTTCAGAGGGTAAGATCAGACCCAAACTAGACCCGGGTTGGACCATTTTTTACAAAAAAACATCCATAACATTCAAACCATGTGTTCATTTGAGGATCTATTTGCGACATTGGGACCCTATGAAGATACAGTCCTTTCAAGATATATTAATTTCAATTATTTTGAAGTGTTCATACGACCTAATGGCTTGAGGAGTTTGTTCTCCTAGAATGATAATTCTACGAGTGGAATCATGTGGCTAGATATGACTTTGATACTACGTTACTTACAATGACAACATGTCTTACTGAGACTAAATGTCTTTCTAAGACTATTTGTCTTATCGGAACTAAGTGCCTCATCGAGACTACATGTCTTATCAATACTAGGTATTTTTTTGATTACATATGATAATCCTATTTTTTGTACTATATACTTATACCTATATGATCTGAATATACAATTTCATTGTGGTATACCTAATTATTTATTTATGGTATACTTAATTAATTTATTAGTTTTATTAATTTTTTATTTCAGGTTGTCCTACTAAGTATTTTTTTACTCATCCCCGCATGGGGTTTTCCTGCACATGTCATGTCTTGTGTAGATGATCGATGCTTTGAAGGAGTCCTAAGTAAACTAGGACTAGGTGGTTCTTAGAGAGACCAAATTTTTGTGGTGTTATTCTATGTCTTTATAAAGATATCCAATACCTTTCTTTTTCAGGTAGGGTTTTCTTCGAATGCGTTTCAGGAACTTGTTCATTCAATTTTATAGACTCTTTCTTTTGGTGGGCTTGTATTCTGGCCCTCTTTACTTTCCAGTTTTCTATTGTTGTACTTTGTGGTTGGTATCTTATTGTGTGCATGAATTTTTTACTTAGTGTTTTTACAATTCAACATTTTGGGATTGAAGATGTGTGTGTGTCGAAAGGTACTTAAGAAAATGCCTCCCATTTGTGGGATATTTCTACTCAATGCTTGTCACTAGCCTCTGGATTATAGGAGGCGGGATTTGGGTAGTCACAGCATGGGGCCCTCTATGACGGGTCATGATATATTTTATCACCTTTAATTTATTGTGTTAACCCTAAACATGTCCTTTTGTGAGATAATCCCATGGAGGTGATATGGATTTGGTGGTCATGTGTGATTGGATGTTGTCGAGCAATAGAACAATAGGGTTTCATTGAAGGAGGGTAGAAATTCACCTAATTTTTTTAGATGGATAGTGATATTTACTTGGTTCTCTAATAAATTCATAAGGAACATCCTAAGATGAGGCCACCCAAGTCAAGTATAAACATATGTATAGAATGTCCTATGAAACTTTCTAGGTGTGGTCATCACATGGAAACTCTTTCTATATAGTAGGGGGGATATTTTATCAATAGTTTTGGGATTTTGTATATTTGGGGAAGTTGTTATCTTGAGGTATAGATCCAATATATAATATTCTTCTGAATTTTTAGAACCATCATCTTTTTATTGTGTCATATTAGTCCACCCACCATGAATTGTTGTGTTTTGAGTTGTTTTAAAAGGTTATTCATATACTTTATGTTCTCATTAGTAGATTTTGTGAAAGAGAAGTGAATACACAACTAAGTTATATTCAATAGTGGGTGAAAACCTCTAGTATATTGATACATGGGTGAAGGATTCCCCTGAGTGATGTATAGATTTTATGGAGGATATTATATGTCTCTCAAACCACAATTTTGTGAAGCGGTTTTTGGTGCCTTGTTGAAATAAATGGGAGAAGAAGTTGACGTAGATATTAATGAGTATACATCATGGTGGATATTTTGATATAATTGTATATTATAATAAATAACTTAGTGTTGGAGTGTAGTGTGTATGGGATTCCCTCATGAAACCACCATCTATCATTCTCTTTATATGTGGGGAGATAAGTACTCCCTCCAAAGATGCCTTGGGTAAACAACCATTCTGAGATGGATTTTAGTAGTTTGAGGATCTGTATTATCCCATGTACTTTAATGACCATTAGTTAAAGATTTTTTTGGTATCGAGTCATAGAAAACTCTCCAATAGAAGATTAATTTTCTATTAAGTTCTTTCCTTTAGGTGATCTAGAGATGATATCATTAGTGATGAAAGGAGATGTTCCTTTCTTAGGTGGTGGTATACTAGTTTTTTAGCCCCCGAAAACGAGTGAAGTGTGTGTGAAGGTGGGTTTTTTTTATAAATGGTTTTTTCATGAGTTTATTTTTTAATACCTCTAATGTTTTCATTTTTAGAGATGAAAATTTCTTAAGGTTGAAGAGAAATAGTGATCAAGTTTTACCCTAACAAGACATTTCTCAATTTTGAATTTTATAGTCCAAGGACCTCCAGAGGAGTAAAATAGTAAGTTTAACCTATAATAATGCCTCATAATAATTATATGATGGTTACTTTGATTTTGGGTGTGGTTTTTACCCTTAAAATGAGATATCATGGGTTTTTAAGACTTCCAATTCCTCAATAGAAACATATTAAGTGTAAAATATTATGTTTGGAACTTAAGAACACATTCTTTATAATTATAATCTTACTTCCAAATAGAATCTCATATAGGAAATCAAACATAGAAATTGTCATTAGTATTGGAGATTAAACCTATGAATTCTAAAATTTGTGTTTTCATTTTTTGTCCAATGATGGATTTTCAGGGTTACATTGATAATTCTATTTTATACATGCAACTTTTTAAATTTTAAATCGATTATTTTATTGATTTTTATGGTTATATACCAAACTTATTAATTATTTTATTCTCTTTTGGGTATTTATATTTTGAGAAAAAATGGAAAAATAAAATATAGTTATGTTCTTAAGAAATACTTTTCATTAAAAAAGGTGTTTCATCATTGAATATTTTTGACGAAGTGATTTTCATTAATATAGAAAAAAGGAGGATTTATACTTCCCAAATATCCAAGAAGGATTCTAGTCCAATGATAAGAATATATGAGGCATAGTATTTAGTCTGCATTGAAAAATATTTCCCAGAGAGTATGTAAAAAACTGATAAATTAGAATTGAAATTTATTTTTTAATTGAGTTTATGCCTTATTAAGAAATGTAATTATACAAAACACAAAAAAACACTAATTTTGTTTTTGGAATATTATAAGGTATATATTACCAGATTTAATGGACCATTAAACATTATAACCATTGATAGTATATTCATTATGTAGTGATCATATGATATATATATGTGTGTGTTATGATAAATCGAATAAACATGGACAAAGGAATTGATGGCCTTGAATAGTAGCATTGTTCCATATAAAGCCCATTTATTGAATATTATGAGGTAGATAGCATCACCTAGATTTTACTTTGACCAAAACCAAGATGATATTCAATAACAAAATTATAAGTGAAACCATTTATGTGGTATGTTCAAACTCATCTAGGTCATGGCCCAAACAATTCTTACTGAACCACCCTAATAAAATATCACAATTGCACACCATACCCTTATGGAATTCACCGGTTCAATAAAATTCTATGTATTTAGAGCCTAACAATAAGAATCTATATATATATATATTATATAATTTAATGATTATATTTATCATTTATGTTTACTTTATATTGATTAACAAATATGTTTGATAAAAATTATATTTTGATATGATGAAATGCTAATTGTATTTTCGAGATATGTGTTATTTCAATAAAGAAAATCTTTATGATGAATTCAATGTCATTTAAAAATGATATTTTAATAAAATATTATTATTAAATAATATTTTAAAAATAAAATTGATTACATAATTTTAATAATTCAAAAAAATTATAAGGGTTAGAAAACTTTTATCGTTAAAAAAATATATTTTAAATAAATGGTAATTTTTTATTTAAAATTGTAAATTCTCATATTTATGGAACTATTTTGATAAAAAAAATATTTTTAAATTATCATGTTTAAATTATGTGATGATAAATTTTTTCATAATTTTCTAAGAGAGTTGATTTTATAGGTAAAAATTAAATACAATATATTTATGTGATATATATTATGACATCATAAAAACTAAAAAGTGATGTAAAAATAATATAAAGATTATCCATGACAAAAATTATGTTTCCCTTTTAAAATAATGTGTTTTTGAATTAATTTGATTAATTTTATAAACTCTTAATTAATCCTCCAAAAAATATATTATATTATAATGTTTTAAAATAAATTATTTATGAACATGACTCACCTCCACTTCAACAATTTTATTATTTTATTTATTATCCTTATAAAATAATGAAAACCAATCCTATTTGTTATAAACCATGGGTAAAACCCATGGTATATTTTTGGATTTATTTACATTATCATACAAAGTCCAAAACCTACATTAGGAAATTAATACAGAATTTCACTACCTTTTTCTATAAAAACCCACCCAACCTCCCATTATTATTCACTCAAATCCCTTGGATAAATAATTTAATCTTACATTTATTATTTATATCCTTCCTAATGTGTTTCCAATCTTTTATGAATCTCCAATAAAGTTTTAAGAAGCACCCTCTCAATGTAAGGGATTCTCTCCTTCTTTTCATTATTCAAGAACCTTCTTAATATTATGACTTTTGATTTAAAAATTTTCATGTTGGAATATTATTTTACACATAACTCTTAAATTAATCAGTATTTCCAAGTTATTAGAGATCTATTTAACTCTAATTAAACCCTTCCATGAATCATTATGTACCCCCATTATTCCACCAAAATTATCCTATGATTGTTTCTATGCTGAACTTTTGTGTAGTGAATACCCATCCCCATTTCTACTCAATCGTATTCACATTGATTTACCTATTATTAATTTATTTTAGAATTATATTTATATTTCCCACAATCCCTAATCATGTTATTAAATGTGATTAAATAAGATCCTATGTTAAACGTTCTATGTGGTACAATTATGCATGCACATAATATGAAAGTGACGGGTGGGGTCAGAATTATATAGTCCCCCAACTCATTGGTTAATGTTTTTATAAACATGTATAGTGAAAGGTAGGTTATCCTAATAACCCTATGTTGAGATATCTTTAAATTTATCCTTGACATATGCTTATGATTTCATGTTTTATTTTGTTTCAAAATTCCTTGTTTCCCTTACATTATCTTTTTATATCATGATTCAATGTTAATGTTTATGATTCTCACCCATATTATGTTATCTTGATATGCCTCTTGGTTCAAATACACTACATTAATTATTTAACTATTTTATTACTCTATTATTGGTCTTTATATCTCACCCCTTTCTTTTATATGTCCTCTGGTTATCTCTTAGATTTGTAGAAGAGAAATGAGTTTTTTGAATAAAGGTAAAGGAGTTATAAATTATGTTTTTTTATGTTGAAAATAGTTATATTATGTAAATATTTATCCAAATTAATTGGGCCTCAAGTTATACTTGGGTTGTATTAAGTGTATATTTTTGTAATAAATCATGAATTAAGGTTTATTAATGATATGTGTTGTTAAAGTTGGTATCAAAGCCAGTTCTAGTTATTTTTGAGGATTATGATTATAAAAATATTGTGAAAGTGTTAGGGATAATAATAAACATAGGAAAAAATCCCTAAATTTTGGTAAAGTGTAGACTAAGTGTCTTATAAGAAAAATATATATCTGTCTGGATACTACATGTAAATTAGGATCTAGGACTGTTGTACATATGGGTAATAACTCTGAGATGGGTACATTGAGCTAGACTTGATCATTACCTGGTGCATGACAATGGAACTTACTGGAAACCTAGTTGGAAAAACCTGGGGGATATGATTTGGTAAACTCACAAGCTCTTTATGAGACATTATGAAGATAATATAAATACCCCATAAGATAATATATTAGTAAATAGATCATGGATAACATAGATAGGAACTTATAAATTAATAGGTTAAGGAATATATGTTGTAGATGATTTATGATTTTAACGTTCTTGGTTCCCCATTTATGCATTTAATAGTTTTCAAAAGATCATCTCTAATTTTCCATTTATTTTTTTCAATTGATATAAATAATAGAAACCAAGACAAAAACCAATGTGATGGGAAATGTGATGACTACCCAAATGAGATTCCTAGCCCGATGGTAGAAGGAGTTGGGAACTTCATGATAATACTTTCTTAATTATCTTTATTTTTCAACCAAAACATAAATCATGAGGAATTCTAAAATCCCACCAAAAAAATATAAAGTTTTAATTTATTCCTGTAATAAAAAAAGGAGGTCGATATTCAGTGGATATTCCAATCCTTAAATCATGAAAAAATTGATCAAGTTCAATGAACAGATCTTCTATGTCCTTTAATTATATGATTAAGAGAATGTCTTACTGGCTGTTTACCATATGAAAGGGTAAGTAGATAAATGGTATAAGTTTTACATAAATATAAATCCATTGGAGTATATCTAAGTAATAGACTGTAAGGAATTCTAGAAAATGTTTTTCAATAAACATTTTCTTCACACACTCTGACTTAAAATGGAAGAATTTATTTAGTATCAAGAAACATAATGTTGAATACGTCAGGGAGTGTGAAGAAAACTTAATAAGACATATATGATACACCTTTGGATATTTCAACTCCAATAAAATTAAATTTGACCTATTTTTTTGTGGGAAAAATTCAAGTCTGTGACAATATCTAGTAATTCAAGACTCAAATTGCTATGAGGAAGTTTTTTGATGTTCCCTCGAATTCGAAATGGAGATCTTTAAATCTCATGGGTCTCATGGGTTAAGAGATAATAAGTAGATAATAGATTTTAATCCTAGACATATTATAGAAAAATATAATGGGGGAAATAATTCCCATCTATTCCCTTTTCATAAGTGTGTGAAGAAGAATCATGGAAATTTTTTGGAGGGGGCAAGTATATAACTCCTCCCCTATCAAAATTTTTGGGTATAATTTCCCACCAAACCTTATAATAATCCAAATTTTGAAATTTAATTTTATCCTGGTAATGTATTATCTTTCTTTATATAGAGATAATGTAAATTTTTGAGTTAAGGAAATCACCCTACATATTTATAATTACCCTTATTTTTTAAACAAGTTCATGGAGGAGGATGAATCTCCTTTGGTATTATCATCTCAAAAATGGATATTACTAAATTGTTATAAAGTTTTTCTAGATAAAATGATTATGACTAGGGAAAATATTATCCTTGATGACATACCCATTATAGAGTAATTCACTGATGGGTTTCTCAAAGAATTGTTTGGTCTTCATCTTAGCTGAGAGGTTGATTTCTTGATCAAACTTTTTTCAAAATATTTTCTAATATCCAAGAATCCTTATAGAATGTACATTATTGAACATGATGAGCTGAATAAGAAAATATAAAATAATCTTGATAAAGGGTTTATACACCTAATTTCTTCACCCTAGGGTGAATTAGTCATATTTTTCAAAAATAAGGATGGGTCAACCTAATCATTGATTATCATGAACTTAACAAAATCAAAATAAAGAACTAGTATCCTCTTTAGTGGATTGATGAATTGTTTTATCAGCTTTGTAGATCCCAATATTTATCTATTTTGGATCATTGGTCAGGATATTATCATGTAAACATGAAAGATAATGATATCACCAAGAATATTTCTCATTCAAGGTATGAGAAATGCATGTTCCAAGAGATGCAATTTAGACTCAACAATGCTCTAGTAATACTATTGGAATTCATGAATAGAGTCTTTATGGATTAACTTGACAAAATTTTGGTAGTATTTATAAACTATATTATTATCTACTCTAAAATTAAGGATTATAATGATGAATATTTGTATGTTGAACAGTAGACCTTATAAAAAAACATTTATGAAAAGTATAGTAAAAATGAGTTTTGGATAGAGAATGTAACATTAATGGGGCATGTTATCACCAGTAAAAATATATCTATATATCCATTAAAAATAGTGGAAATTTAGGGATGGCCTAAACCAACCTTAGTGATTGAAATATATAGTTTACCTCCATTATATGGGTACTATCATTGATTTGTGTGAAAATTCTCATGATTTTTAATCCCACTAAACAAGCTAACTCAAAAGTGGGTGAATTTTATTTGGAATTATGAATGAAAAGAAAGATTTAAAGTGATAAAGAAGTGTCTAATCACTACACATATACTAACATTACCCACTAGTGAGGAAGGATTTGTGAATTATTGAGATGTGTCTAGAAAGGTATTAGGTTGTGTACTCATAAAAGATGAAAAAGTGATAGCATATGTCTCCCACTGATTAAAGAGTCATGACTAGAACTACCCAACAGATGTTTTAGAATTGGTTGAAGTGATCTATACATTAATGATTTGGTGATATTATCTCTATGGGGAGAAGTATGAAATATATTCGGATAATAAAATCCTCAAGTATATATATTCACACAAAATGAGCTTAATATGCACCAATGAATGTGGTTAGAGCTGATCAATGATTATGACAATTCAATCCATTATCATCATGGGAAAGAGAATAAAGTGTAAGATGTTCTAAGTATAAAGGATCTCGAAACTCTATCCTTGATTATGATTTCAAGGGATCCAATATGAAAATGATGGAAATGGGAATAATAAAATGATATTAATCCTACCATTATCGAATAACTACTCAACCATTCATTCTTGAGAGGATAAAGAAGTCTGTGAAAGATGATGAGGTGCTATAGAAAAAGGTAGTAAATATTATACATTTCAAATTTTCTAAATATGAATTTATAATGTTTGGAACATAGATATGTTTCCCATAAAAACAAGAGCTAAGGAGGGAACTTATGGATGATGTACATAGCACATCCTTCTCTATTCATCCAGGAATAATTAAGATGTATAGATATTTGAAGGCAAAATTCTGGTGGGATAACATGAAGAGGGATATTGTATAATTTATATCAAAATTCTTGGTATGAAAACAAGTAAAAGGTTACTGATTGAAGTATAAGTTATGATGAAACCATTTCCCACAATAGTATAGAAATGGGAAAACAAAACCATGGATTTCATAGTAGGACATGATAGGACACATAAAAGAAATGACGACATCTGGTTAGTAGTTGGTCTAATTAACAAGTTAGCGTATTTAATCTCTAGAAAGGTAGATTTATCTCTTTACCTAATCACTAAGATATAATTAAGGGAATTGGTATGATAGCATGGAGTTCCACTCTCAATTGTATCAGATCAAGATTCAAGGATTAGCTCAAGGTTTTAGAGAATCCTTCAACAATAATTGGATACAAAACTTAGATTTAGCACTATTTATCACACTTAAACTAATGTTTAGTCAAAAATAACCATTCAAGATCTTGAATATATGTTGATACATTGTTCAATTTATTTCAAATAATTTTTAAATCTACACCTTTCCCTAATGGAGTTCTTATATAACAACAGTTTCCATTCTTTAATTCAAATGGAACCTTATGGGGCTCTATATAAGAAGAGGTTTCAAACACTAACATACAAGGATAAATTTATATAGAGGAAGCCTATGGAACTTTATCTTATAAAAGAGGTTTTTTATATGTTTCAAACCAATCAACGCCATATGAAAACTATTAAATAATATCTATGCAGACAATCATATATGAGACTTAGATTTTGATGTTGGAGATAAAGTGTTCCTTCATATATCACTGTGGAATAAATTCATTAAGTCTTGGAAGATGGGATTGATTAGTACAATATAAATTATCCCCTTATTGATCATTGATCACTTTGGAGTGATTTATTATCAAATAAAAATTACACCAGACCTATCCCAAGTACATGATGTGGTTTATGTATCCCTCTTGAGGAAATATATACCAGACCCCTGACATGTAGTGAATCTAGAGGTGGTTCCATTACAAAATGATATTTTATATGAGGAACAAATAGTGAAGATCTTAGATCATAGAGACAAGGTTCAATGAAATAAGATAACTTACCTGGTCAAAGTGTTGTGGCTGAACCACATGTTTGTGGCAGCAAATTAAGAACTAAAAAAGATGATGAAAAACATTACACTCTATGTTTTAGTGATTGTATAATGTTTAGACGGTTTAATTTTTTAAGGGGGGATAATTTAATAACCTGAATATTTATAAATGAAAATCTTTTTTTAATTGATTAAAATTATTATTAAGATATAAAATTATAGAAAACACATTCATTGTTTTTGTTTTTCGACCACTATAAGGTATATCTTATCAGATTTAAAAGGTTGTTAAACATCACAATAGATACCATTATATTCATTATACGATGTTCATATGATTAGTATGTATATATATCTATATAAGGTTTTTGATAAATCAAATTGATACAAAAAAGGAATTGATAGCCTCAAATAGTATGGTCAAATGCTATGAAGCCCATTTATTAGATATTTGAGGGAGATATATCTACATGGTTCTTTCCCTAACCAATCACAGTACAAGATTTAATAACTAAATCATGAAAAACATAATTTACAAGAGAATTTCAAGCTCATTGATATGATATCCTAAACCATTTTTGCTAAACCACCCTGGGAAAGTTTCACAATCACACACATTTCCCTTAGGTAATTTAATTTTGTAATAAAAGTCTATGTATCCAGACACTAATTGTATGAATTTTTATTTCATATATATATATAAATTAATTATTATATATATCTTTTATTATTAATGTATAATGATTAAATAATATATTTGATAAAAATTTGATTTTGATATAATGAAACACAAATTGAATTTTTGGGATATGTGTAGTTTTGATCAAGACACTTTTTTGATGAATTCAAAAAATTATAAAAAATTATTTTTTAATAAAATATAAATATTAAATAATATTAATTAAATATAAATGATAATAGAATTTTATGAAGTAAAATAAAATTTTTTAAGGGTCAGGAAACTGTTATTGTCAGAAAAACTAGAATTATTTAATAAATGGGTATTTTTTGTTTAAAAGTATAAATTATAATATTAAAATAATTATTTTCAAAAAATAAATATTATTTTTGAAATAATAATATTGAAATTTTAAAATAGTTAATTTTATATAATTTTATAATATAGTCTCATTCTAGAGTAAAAATTAGATATTATATAATTATACGATATGTATTGTGACACATAAAATCCCAAAAGTGATGTAATAAATACTATAAAGAGTTTCCATGACCCAAATTATGTTTCCCCTTTAAAATAATCTATCTTTTCAGTTATTTGATTAATTTTTTAAACCCTTAATGTTTCCACCAAAACCTATATTATATTTTGTGGTTTTAAAATCAATTATTTATCAACATGACTTATCTCCACATCACCAAGGGTATTATTCTGATTATTTTGGTTCTTATACCTATAAAATAATGAAAAATACACCTCTTCGGAAAATATCATGGGAAAATCATGGTAAGGTTTCTTTATTTACTTACTTTATCATATAGAGTCGAAAACCCAAGTTAGAAAATTATTAAATAATCACACTCTCTTTTTATTTAAAAAATCACCCAACATCCAATTAATCTTCACTAAACACCCTTTTATTCATAAGTAACTCTACCCTTATATATCTAGATACCTCACATGGTGTCACAAAGATCTTATGAATCTCCTCCCGATCATTAACAAGAACAATATCAAGGTAAGGGATCATCTCTTTCTCCTCTTTATTCAAGCACCTTCATTATATTATACGTTTTCGTTCCAAAATTTTAATGTTGGGATATGTTTTTACCGATACATATAACTTTCCTTATGATTTACAAGTTATTATAGACCCATTTCACTCTCATTAATCCCTTTTATGAAACATTACGTACCCTAGTTATTCTTCCAAAATTACCCTATGATTTTTTCTATTCCAAATGTTTGCAAAGTGAATACCCATCCCCATTTCCACTAAATAGTATTCAAATAAATGTAAGTATCCTTAATTTATTGGGTAATTTATCTCTATAACTCATAATCCTTAATAATGGGATTAAATGAGATGAAATATGATCCTTTTTTAAATTATTTATGTGGCACACT
The DNA here is from genome assembly GCA_963277665.1 of Viscum album. Classification (NCBI taxonomy): domain Eukaryota; kingdom Viridiplantae; phylum Streptophyta; class Magnoliopsida; order Santalales; family Viscaceae; genus Viscum; species Viscum album. The sequence goes on along the minus strand of OY728138.1, from coordinate 957,709,733 downwards.
TATGCGTGTGCATAATATGAATGTGTTGAGTGAGACCAAAATTATATTTCCAGCCAATAAATTGAATAATGTTTTTATCTCATAATATTACTTGTATAGTGAATGGGATATTATCCAAATAACACTGGTTTATTATGTCTTGGTGGTTATCCTTTACTTATGCATATGATTTCATGTTTTATGTTATTTCCACATTCTCATATTTCCATTATGTTACCATTTAATATCCTGATTCAATGTTCTATTTTATGATTATAACCCATATTATGTCACCTTGATTTTCCTCTTGGATCAAATTTACAACTTTACCATATGACCTTCTTTGATTATTTCCTTACTGGCTCTATATCTCACTCATATTTTTGTATGTCCCCAGGTTATCCCATGCAGTTTTAGAAGAGTAATATATTTTTTGAGAATGTTAATGGATTTTTAAATAATATTTTGTTTTTTCTATTACAAATTATTATGTTATGTATCTAATTACCCAAATTCAATAGGGAACTCATATTATGAGGTTTTATTAATTGTATAATTATATTAAAAATTATTAATTATGGTGTATTAAAGATATGGGTTGTCAAGAATTGGAGTGGGCCATGGCCAAGTGCAAAGGAGGCATTGGCTGCTTGTGGGGTAGTAAAAGGTTAAAGGAGAACTAACATGGTGTATTGTCAAAATGGTGATTCAAATGTTTGATGTCACATAATTATTTAGGATGTTTTCCTCAGAAAATAAGAACATCGATGTGGGAGTCCCATTTTCATTGAGTCACTTTCCACTTACTCAAACATAACTTCAACTATGAGTTGCATTCCTCCACACAGACACACACCCCTTGTCACTGTTGTATTTTAGACCACCAGAACACCACTTCATGTGTATATAAACCACAATATCCAACACTTGGGAAGCTTGTGCTTGATATTTTATCCACTAAGAATCCCATAAACACCATTGAACACCATTTTATGCTTATATGATTCTATCAGTGAAGTCAAATGAGAAATTAGAATCCCTAAATTAAATTGATGAGGCAATGGACTCCACTACATTTTAGAAGATTGTGTCTTGTTTTATAGGGAGGTTTTGACACCAAAATTCCCACTAAAATGGGCTAATAGTTGTGGTTCATGTTGTGGTATTATAAAAATGGTCGCAATAATTTTTTTACAATTTGGTTCACATTATGTATCCAATCCTCCCATACATGAACCTAAAATCATAAAATTCCATTATGATCATGTTCAAAGTAATATATATAAATAAATAACAGTAATACTTATGCTACACCATGGTTTAAAATACCATGTTTGATTTGAAAAGTTTGAATTCCAAATGGGGAGTGTTTCAGGGTAGAGATGATCATGGTGGTATAAATTCATAGACAGTGAAGAATTATGGTTATATTATAGGCTTACGGGGATTTAAATCATAAAGGCTATTACATTGTGGAAAGACCATGCATCACATGTTAAGACCAGACATGAAATTTTTTTCTTCCATTCCCATAGTATTCCTTTAATGTTGACACATACGAGCTAAGGTTTCAGCATATACATAAAAAGTTAAAAGAGATAATATTTTGATTTCTTATTCCTCGTGAACAAGAAGGATAGAATTAAAATATACATGGATAAGTTTCCACAATGTGTCATCAGTCAAAAAACAAAAATTGAAAGCACTAACTTGTAAGATTTCAGGGGGTGATTTGAATATTTTTGATCATGAGATTTTAGGGATGATTTTGGAAAAATTTTCATAGAGATATTTTGATATTCAAAAGTATAAACATAAAGATTTGTTTTCTTATAAATATAAGATACTATGTCTATTTAGTGGAAGAATTCTAAATTCTATAGATTTCTATATACTCTAATTCTGAAGTTTTACTGTGGCTCTATCTCAATTTTCATTTATTTTTATTCCCTCTCATGACTTAAATGAGGGTTAATCATCTTTATATCATGAAAAATAGTGGAAGGGTAGTTTTCTTAGTGTAATTGATTTTATAATTATTTTATTAATTGGTTATGAAATTGTACTTTATTTTCTAATTTCTCTATTTTCCTTATTTCATGAAAATTGAACATAAATTTGGTAGAACATTAAATTACTTTATTAATTATTTTGAATTTCATATTAACATTGTGTACTTTAATATAATTATGTTTAAATATGGTTTTGAAACACCTAACTTAATTATGAACCCAATTACATGATTATATGAATGGGGAGAATTATTGATTATAGGGTGAGAACCAAGACCAAGGGTTTCTCTAGTCTCGAATACTATAAAAATAGGACCAACCAAGATATCAATTCACTCCACTAACACAAAAATTTGGAAATTGAAAATCTTGACATGTTTTATCATCTTTATTTCATTTCATTGTAAAATTAGAATTTACCTCTCATAAAAATATAATCAACCATATCATAGGTTCTGCCTCACAAAAGCTCTATACTATGTTTAATTAGTTAGTAATATTAGTTTGTGTTATTTTTATAAATTTAAAAATTTGATTAGACCATAAGAAATAATGACATCCCTCATGCAGTTAAATTTTTTGAAACCATTTGTAAAGAAAATTTCCATGTATATTTATTATGTTTTGGGGTTTTTTATTTTTTTTTATTTTCCCAAATTACGATTTGTTTGTTCATGTTGTGACTTCAGGGTCAATTTCTTATACATGAATACTCTTATTGGGGAAAAGGAAAGGATATCTTCAATTATGATCCCAATATGGAAAGTAATTTAAAGGACAAGGTAAATTAGGAATCAATAATGGCTAGTGCGAAACAAGATCATGGATCCAAAGGTGTAAAAAAATAGATTTGGGGATATAAAATCTAATAGTGTATGTTCAACCATGAATCATGGGTGTCCACACAAACATTATAGTACATCCAGTTACTAAAAACCACATTGAAATAAAGCTATAAATCATCCATATGATTTTGAATTCCATTCAATTCTTCGATCTTCCACACAAAGATCCAAACAGTCACTTATGAAGGTTTATCAATATGTGAGATACATTGTAGTTTAATAATATCTCTAGTAATGTGGTAAGGCTTCGACTCATATGATTATATGTAAATGAAAAAGTCCACTAGTGGATCCAATGTCTACCTTCACACTCCATCACTACATGGGATGACTTGGTAATGAAATTATTAACTCGTTTCTTCCATCTTGAAAAATCCATGTATATTAATGTTAATATTGTATGTTTCAGTCAAATTAATGAAGATGAATAATTATAACATGCATGGGATAGGTTTAAAGTGTTGGTATGGAAGTTTACCCACCATATTATAGATATTTATTTAATAATAAAAAAATTATATAAGGGTGTGTCTCATGGTGACATGAGAATCATTGATGTCGTGGTTGGAGGATCATTGATCAAAAAGTGAATGGAAGAAAGCTATGAACTATTGAATGGTATGACAAAAGAGTATTCAATAGAAAAACAACCATGGAAAAAAGGTGAGGATTTCACATGGTTGAAAAACAAGGATAGATGATAGCTCAAATAGAGTCCATCACAAAGAATATGGAATCAATGATGAATCACCACAACCCCCAAGGTATTCACAATAAATAGGTTGATTACATTGATTATAAGGGGTAAATTAATTTTCAGTGATATAAGACATAGAAACTGTAAACACAAGGGTAACAACTGAGACTGCAAGGATTATAACAATAATAAACTCAAGAACCATCTCTTTAATCCCAAATTCAAACATTGGAGGATGCATTGGAGATTTTTAAGACTATAACTCTGGATGAGAAAAACGAATTGATAGCTTATTTAAAGGATCATAGAGTATTCATAAATGTGTTAAAATATAAATAAAAGAAAAAAATATTCTCTATGGAACATTGAATTAAAATCCCACCATATTTTTGATCCACTTTAAGATAGGAAAATTGGAATACTAGTGGGAAATGAGGGATTAAATCCAAGAGGAAAATTAAAGTACAACACCTTGAGGAGTGGGAAACCCATAAATTATAATCAATAATCAAGAAATAAACTAGACTCCTATGACTATAAAGGAAATAATAATAATAAATGAATAAGTATAAAGATAAGATGGATAAATAAGAAGTAATGGAATAACCTCCACCTCCCTAAAAGCCTAGATTACTTATTATAGAAATGTTAAAAAGAGGGAGAATGGATTGAAAGTGAGGTAAGTTTATTGGACACATTAAATAAATCCATATTAATATTCTTTTTTATGACGATTTAGATAATACGCCCAGTTATTCCAAGATAATGAACGAATTAGTGGCGACTAAGTGGAAGATTAAAAAGTTGTGTATAATTATATTAATTAGAGAATTTTCAATCATGGTTTCAAAAAGTATAACAAAAAATCAATAAGACTTATGTAGATTTTTAATTAAAATTAATATTGGGGATAATCATTTTGGATAAGATCTTAGTGATTTTGGATAAATCATAAAAATCATGTCATACTCAACATTAAAAAGACTTACAGATTTAGAGGAGGTTCTTAATAATTAAAGAGTGTAACTTCAATTTGAAGATGAAAAAATTATATGTCCATCAGGTTTACTTGAGGAAGTTATAGTCAAAGTGGATAAGTTTCATTTTCTGGTTGATGTACTAGTTATTGACATGGATTAAGAGAGGAAACCCCTGATTTGGTTAAGCCATTCTTAGGAACTTGAATAGCTTTGATTGATGTCCAAAATGGGAGCTTCGACACTTGAGATTAAGAAGTGAATAAGTTAGTTTCAACCTTCATTGAGCTATAATAAACACTGATGAAAAAGAAAATTAAATTAATAAGGACAAAAATCTGAGGTTAAAGGACATAACTGTGATGAAAAAAAGGAAAGTAGAGGTTGTTATCAAAGATAAATAAACCAATCAAACCACTAAGAAGAGTACCAAAAATCTGAGAGAAAAAATTATCAGTGATAAAGGAGGACCGAATACAAATGGGTTTGAATAGGGCCATTAAATATGGTTAGGTCATGATCTAAATTCTGAATTTTTTTTTGGAAAACTAAATATTAGTGGGCTTTATCGATGGAGGTGGAAATGGTGCTACCCAACAGGATAGTAAAGTGGGTTTTTAAAAAGGGTAAAGGGCCCACCTATATGGAGAGAACCCACATTTTACCATTCTTTGATAAGGATCAGTTACATTTTTTCCAATATTCCAACACATGAGATAAAAAAGAGGTAATTTTGAGTTGAAGAACTTAAATAATAGCACTTCCATGAGGCAAACTGAGTTGTTTTAGTTTTTTTATTATTTTATTTCTTAGGATTTAGTAATTGACGGTGTATTCATTATTCCCACTTTATCTATTTAATATACAATGTTTATAGAACATTTTTTATATTTATGTATTTATATTTATATGTTAAAATGATTAGAACCCAAGGAGAGGGGAGTGATAAGTGAAGAAAGGAGCTCCATGAGGAAGGCGAGCACCTTCAATGCTCTAACGTTTTATCTCCTTATATGTTCAATATTTGATTTTTTGAGCTTTAACTAAATTTTATGCCCCACATTTAGACTTTTTCAAAAAAAAATTATCTAAGAGACACGATTTACTTAGGAATTCCATGATTCCATGTTTTATATTTCAATGTTAATAATATTTAATGAGTAAGGTGGGGAATTTAATGATTATTGTTGATTATTGAAATGTTGATATTATGAACCTTGATTTCAGGAGTATTATTTATTTGTATAGATGAATTTTTTCAACCATTTTTATAATTTGAATTTCTAATGTTCATATAGATTGATTCATTATTATTTTTCATTTCAGGAGTGATTGTCTAATTTTTTATATATTTCTCAATCCAGATAGAATTGTAAATGATTTTTTAATATTTTATTATGAATATTTCTTATGTGATCATGGGATATTATTTCTATTAGAACTTTCTTGGAGTATTGTTGAAACTATGATTGAACAAATATAAATTTAACAAGATTGATGAATTTTTATTGATAAGACCTTATCCTTGAGACCCGACATGATGTTGATCTTAATCTTAACATGTAGAATCAATTGATGGCCTTGTCTGGTAAAAGACACGTTTTATTCCAATTTTATTCTTTCCAAACCTTGATCTAAGTGTTTCAGATGATATTAAATGTTCAAGGGAAAGGGATAGTTTGTTAATGGATGGAGGGGATGTTACACATTGAGGATATATGTTGATAAGTTTCATGTGATATTATTAAAAGTTCATATATCTTTCTTTGTACTCTACTGGTTATTCCCCTTTGAAAAAAATGAAAATCATGGGTTATGTACTGAGAGTATTAAAAATAACAATTTCTTGAGCAATGATTTCTTATTTGTGGTTGGGTGGTGGATATGAGATTATTCTCAAGCACAACTTTTTAAAAGAAAAAGAAAAATCAGAATGAAAATGAGGCACATATTAAATATTTTTTTATTTTGTATGACCTTTTTTTAAAGCTTTTGATGGAGGGGGTTGGTTAATTTTGGAAGAGGATAAATTTATTGACATTAATTTTTAATATAATTTATTATATGTTAGATATTAACTCATTTTAAGCCTTAAATTTTTATCATATCTTTTCTTACCAACTAAAATCCTCGTAGTTATTTGAACCTAAATGCTAATCCTCATGATTATATATTATATTTTTTATTATGGGGTGGATAATATATGTCATTTTCAAGAATATGGGTGTAGAATGAAATCATTGTTTGATCATAACTCTATATAAAATTGTTCCCTTGGACGATGATAAAGAAGACTCATTGTGAGGTAAATTTTGACTGACATGATTGATAATAATTAGTTATGATACATGAATGGAAGGAAAGAGAATACACATCAATTTCTATAGTATAATGTAAAATATATGGGATGATTGGTTTATTTGAAAAAATTGAATTTGAATTGATAATTATTGTGTGACACTTGAAATTTTGACTCCCCATCAAAAATTATTATATTTTGTTACATCCTAATCTTAATAATGGTATCGTGGCATTTTTTTGTGTTTTCATGTTTATATTTTTATGGTTCATGATGAGCATTACTTTAAGTGAAGGGGTATTTGACAAGTCTATTTTACACTTCAAAAATTTTAAATTTTAAATTGACATTTTCATTTATTTTTAATGGTTTTTACAAAATTTATTAATTGGTTTATTATTTTTTGAGTATCAATATTTTGAAATAACCTTTTTTGAAAAATAGATTATATTTATATTTAATTAATGAATTATCATTAAGTAAAAAAAATGTTTCATCTTTCAATAATACTGAAAAGGTGATTTTTATTCATCTAGGGAAAATGAGGATTTTTAATACCCAATTATATGACAAGGATTCATGTCCATTGATATGTATTAATGGAGAATAAGAACTAAACCATATACATAAAAAATTCAAAGATTGTAACAGTGGGTAAATAACTAGTACAGAGGAGCAGATGGCCACATGTAGGGTGGTATGTGGATGAGGGAGACCAAGAATAGGGTGGTGTTAGGTAAGATATTCGAAAAGGCGGATGTTTTGTGATAATTTATAAAGTGTTCCTCTTTAAATAATAACATCAATGTGGGAATCACATTTTTAAAAGGGACCTATGAACTTCTTCAAATGGCATTAACTTGGCCATGAGTTGAATACCTACACTCATACATGCACAAAACATCCTACTACCACATTCAATACTATAGGACCATTATAAAAAGTAAAAAAACTATCATAAACAATACTAGGAATCTTATGATCTATCTTTGATCCACTAAGAAGGCTAAAAAACCTTGTAATACCAATGGATGGTCAAAATTTTCACTTTGGGAATTCAAAAAAGAATGAATAATACCTCATTTGAATTGTTGTGATCATGACCTTCAGTACACCATTAAATGATTGGCCATGTTTCATGGGGAGGGAATGAGACTAATACCCCCACAAAAATGGTATACTATTCATGGTTAATGTTTTGTCATTTGTAAAACATAAAAAATAATTCCTCTACAACAAGGTTTATATATTGTGTGCAAGCCTCCCATAAATGAATATAAAATTTTCAATTGCAATATGTCATGGTCTTAAATTTTGTAGTCAATAGGAAAGATTTGAACGCCAAATATGGAGTGTTTCAACATAGATGATTGTGTCATTAAGAAATCATGGTAAGTGAAGAAAGAAGGTTATATCATGGGATTCGATAGATTAAAATCGTTGATGCTACACTATTGGGGCAAATCCAATGTCTCGTGGTAGAATATTTAATGTAAAACACCTACTTCCAAGCAGCTCGCGTTCCTTACATGCCTTGTTAAATACACATACATTAGTTAGGGTTTAAATGTGAAAATATAGTGTGAAAAGATATGATATCATACTACCACACACCCCATACATGTAAAGGATATAATAGAAATAGTGAAAAATATCCTAGGATAAATTTTCATATTGTGGCCTCAATCAAACAGTAAGAATTCAAAATTCAAAATTGTGAGAGTTCAAGGGATGATTTAGTGGTTTTTTAAATTAGTTTTGATAGATTATTTATAATAATTCCTTAGAGATATTTCTATATTAAAAGGGCTAGAGTTATGGATTTATTTTCCTACAAAAAGAGGATATTTAGGCTACTAAGGGGGGAATTATGAATTCCAGATATTTTTGAAGACTGCTTCTAAAGTTCTATTGCAGCTCTCTCACTTTCTCTCTATTTTATTTTAATTTTTATTATCACTCATTTAAATAATTTCAAGGTAATCATATTTGTGATAATTATTATAGTATAAGGAGAAGTATTTTAGAAGAATTAATTTTATTATTGGATCATTGTTGGGTTATGCAATCATACATTATGTTATAATTTATAAATGTTCCTTATTTCATGAACATTGAACTTCAATTGGAGGATAATTAAATTGTATAACTAATTTCTTTTAATTTCACATGACCATTGTGTGATTGTAGATAATTATTATTAAAAAGCGTATCAAGACACATAAATCAATTATGAACCCAGGTACTTCATCATACAAATGGTATAATTCATGAATCAGAGGGTCAGTACCAAGACCAAAGGGTTTCCTAGTATCGACTTCAATGAAAACATGACCAAAGCAACTTTAAATTTATTACACTATCACAAGAACCTAAAAAATTACAAATATTGAAACATTCCCTCATTATGATTTAATTTTTTTTCTCAATACATGATTTATCTTTCCTAAAAATCTACTTAATTATCTCATGGGTTTTCCCTCACACTTGAAATATACTACATTTAATTAGTTAGTATCATTAATTTGAGTTTTTTTTTAAATTTTTAAATTTTATTTGCCCATAATAAATAACTTTTACCTATTTTTTGTCCATACATCATTTAATTAAATTCATTAAAATCTATTTAATTTATTAATGGTTGTAAAACCGTAGGAAATTCATTTATTTTTGTCTCTATTATTGAATTTCTCTAGGGTTACCAATTGGTTCATTTTTTAATACCTAGAGAGTAAAATAGGGTGGAGAGGATAGATTTTTTTGGTAACATCATTATATTAGAGGATCAAGGATAAATCCAAAATTTCATCTTTTAACGAATTTAAAAACAATGAAAAATGAATATATGGATGTGATGAAGGATTAAATAGATGGTGATCCATAATCGACGTAGGGTTTTTTATTTCGATTAAAACTCAAATCATTTTTTCTTCATTGGAAATATTTTATTTGAATATCATTTTCAAAATTTTAAAGACACTCATGCCCGAAATTTTATGATTTTGTAAACACTAATTTTTCTCTTCATGGAAAATCATATGTTTGAATGTTTATAAATATTTTATTTTCCTTGTTAATAAACTCCTTAATCCCATACCTAAAATTATTTTCTTATAATAGATTAAGTTGTCCATAAAATTTCCTATTTTGTGTGATACAAATGGAAATCTATGAAGAATGAGACATATGTTCTCTATTACTCACTCTTCTCTCCTCATTTATTTATTTTCTCTCACATTCCTTCTCACTCCATTTATTTTTCATGTGGATTAAGAGTCTATCAACTTTATAAATGGTCAATAGTGGTGAAGGATGTATCGGTGATAGGGAATACATAGTCGAAGATATAGGGAACATAGAGGAGGTTTGTGATCAGATGGAGGTGGACTTGGGCTCTAGGAGGGGCATCGAGGCATGAAAGAGTAATGGATGGTAGGGGAACCATGGTGTTGTATGCACATAACATGATATAAAATAATTGATCGACCACTAACACTTATTCTATACCACTCAATACCCATAGGGATTCAGTAGTATCCCACTTTTTATGTATCGAGTAGGTGGGATGATGGGACTTACCTAGTCCCAATAGACCGGGCACATTGGCTAGACAAATGTAAGCCCTAGAATTATCTTGTATCTAATTTGAGATGGGTAGAAGCACTAGTTTGTCTCTACCCATCCCAAGTGGGATAGTTTTGAACTACATGGTGCTTCTAGGGGTCACCACATGACACTCCCAACACTTATGTGGCCTATTTTTTATGTCCTTAATCAAATGTCAGTCTTTTATAGATAAAAAGTCTATAATGAGTATTTTTTCAAGAATATCACAATGAAGAATTATGTAGGACATCTGAGGCCATTTGTGATGTGTTAAGGGTAGCATTATTCTTTTAATCCATAGGGTCATTTATTAGGTATGGGAATTTTGATTGAATCACTATCATCTTGTTGGTAGGGATATGTATTTAATGCAAACCTATCTTAAAAAATAGAAAAAGAGAATTTTATTTACCTAATATAAAATATAGAATGTCTAATTTCCTATCACTAGAAGAGATTCACAGTTGTTTACTTACTAATTAAAATTCACCTAAATTTTTTTTTGAATTTTATTATTTTTTAAAAACAATGATATTTTTTAGGATTCTGATTATTTTAAAAAATAATAAAAAGACAAGAAATTATAAATTACCATGAAATGAAAATAGAATGAGATAAGATAATAAAGTAATTTATCATAATATAATTTTCCATGGAGCACCTTCATTATCCTATTTCAAATTTACATTGTGAATATACTCCATTATATGTGTTCACACCATAATCTACCCAAATTTTGAATGCATAGTTCACTTTAAAACGGCCAATAACACTCCAAATCCACATCCTTGACCAGGGGATAATGGATATAGAGTATGAAGATAAACGTTAGATAACCACAGTGAGGATTACACCAACTTTAAATTAACCTTAGATTAACCCAAAGTATATGTTAAACCTATTCTCAGGTTTAGGCACCAGATTAATCCTAAGTGATATTCCTCTAGTCGATTACTCATCATTTTGACTATAAGAGTTCATGGTGGATATAATGAGGATGATAATAGAGTAAAAATAAAAAGAAGAATAAAGATAGATAATGATAATGAGAGAGAAAAAAAAACAAAAAATAGGAGAGAACAAATATTACTGAAATTCATAATAGAAGAAGAAAATAAAAGAATAATATTAAAAACAACGATGATGATGATTCTGATGATGATGATAATAATGAAGGAAATAAGAATAATAGTGGATGGAAACACTTTCTAAAAACAAAATAAATATATGAAATATATTAAATGAATCTAAAATAAAATTTGAAAATAAGAACATTCAAACAAAGAAATTTTAAAATAAATAAATGAAAAATGAAACAGCAACATGGAAGTGGCCACCTCTTCTGGTCATCCACACTCCCATCCTAATATACAGACACATATTTTTATTAGAAAAATAATCTATAATTGGTATTATCATAAATAAAAATCTCTCAGATACTTGGGGAGTTTAATCTTCAAAAAACTGCTCTAAGATCTTGGGTGTTTCCATTTTTCATTATAGCATGGAAGAAATCATTGTGGGGCATCCAATATTTGTGGACAACATGGGAGACATGGTGAAGCCACATTAATGAATTCATCGGGGTGTGGAAGTGGTGGATGAGGTGTGAAAATAGTGAGGGAAGCATCCATCAAACCCTTCAGCCTTCAAAGTTGACAAAGGGATCTATAGTAGTGAGTAGGGCATCGTCCCCCTTCGAAGTGGGCTTCATAGAGGTCGTTCTAGGGTCAAAAGGTTGTTCATGGTGGTGGAATGAATAATAAGTGATCCTTCAATAAAAATATATGTTTTTAGGGGTATCCATGGTGACTATATATGAATACTAGTGGTGGTCTAGTGTCATTGATCATGGAAATAGCAATGAGCGTTTGAGTGAGGGTGTCTGAGGGTGTGGTCACATGAATAAGGGATGGTCAACATTCTTTCTTTAAGTATAAATATTACCTTGGAGAGGTTGTAACATATCAAAAAATGAATTCATCTGTTTCTCTCATTTATCATACAAGTTGTGATGAAATTAACTCAGAATCCTACCCAGGAGTGGGATCCCTGATACACATGCACTCACAAACATGGAATGTGCCTCAAATTCCCAACCCGAGTGGGATTTGGCCTAATCATTACACATGGTACTCTTTGTGGGATTTATCCACACCCCTCTTGTTGATTGGCCTTCCCATAGTATTCCTTCACCCATAAGACCTATGGAGGGATATCCATGTAGCATGGTTCCCTTATTGGTTGAGAGCTATCCAAATATCCATTTTTTACCAAAAAAACATTGAAAATTTATAATTAAAATTCTAAAAAATAGTATTGAATAAAACAAATCATTATAAAAAAATTTTTAATAAATTTTAATTATTTAATTATAAATCCACATAATTCATAAAACATTCTATTATAAGGAAATAATCATTTAAATCCTTACAAATCATTATAAAACACTTAAAATTATGCATTTAAAATAATTGTGTCAAATATCCCCACAATTAAACTTTTCTTTTCATCAAGAATAAAATCTCAAAATTGAATTAAAGAGGTCACCAATTCCAATAATATAAAAATATAAAAGTAATAAAATAAAATAAAATAACCAATGGGGAACCACATTTTCATGTTCCACATAAAATATCAATCCAATTTCTCACTTTTTTAAAGAAACAATTAATTATAGTATTTTAGTTTTTCCCATTGAAAATGATGGAACTTCTTCTTTTATCTTTTAAATCCACTTAATTCATTATTATTAAACATTTGCAATCATGATTTACCATACTTTTGAATATTTTATCTCATCACTCATGGTACAAATTCAAGTAGATCTATACTGATATCATGAGAACATTCTTCTTATCCATTGGCTTGTAAAGGAACTAATTTATTTAAATTGTAATGAAAAAAGGAACATTAAATAAAGTGGTAGTTTAAATTAAGGTAATAATAATTCTAAGGATTAAGGTAGATAGGATTTTATATTTTAAAAATTAAGTCTCAAAAGAGGATACTTATATCAAAATTATAAATAATGATATCAAAATTAAAATCTCAATAGGATTATCCCCTTAAAAATAACCACTCCAACTTTACAAAATCAAATTAAGGCCATGAATAATGAAATCATAATTAATCATGGGCACCTTCTTAAATTTTTTTATACTTTAATAATTTATTTTGAAAGTACATTTTCATTTTTCAAATTTTTTGAAAGTTATAATTATAATGAATCTCACACCTATAACCTAAACACATATTATAAATATCAACAATCTAGTAGTTTTGTTTTTAATTATTCTATGTCAGAACCTATTCCTAATTTTTCATTTTTATGAACGAAAAATAATACAGTATAATGAATTAATAAAAAATATTCCTCAGAACCCAAAATTAGAACCCCCTCACTTTTTCCTTACAATGTATATCATACCTTACACCACGTATTCCTCACACCGCCCTTCAACTTTAAAATATCATGAAAATACTATGAATGGGTTTGGAATGGATAAAAATGGTCTGAAACATGACTCATTCCTAACAACTTCATTGCTATAATTTATGGGTTAAACAAGTATAACTGTATATGTTATTCTAAAGGATAAAGGATCATAAAAATATTCCGCAATAATTTAAAATGTGTTTTTTCACAATAATAGCTTTATCAAGTTTCAATGCAGGTCTAGAAGGTGGAATTCCCCAAGATCACTCAAGAAATATGGTTAAGATAAAATAGGCAATATTTTTTTTCAAGAAATCATATCAATAATGAGAAACTTTATTTGTTGCAATCACTCATGGAATTAATAATAATAACAAATCAATTCACATGAATTGTAGAAATTCAAACTGTGAGAAATATTAAGGAAATTTTATTTACATGAATCAAATAATTCCCTCAAATCAAGACTTCTCATTTTAATATTCATGATTTACTCAAACAATTAAATTATACACATTACTAATTCAATATAATTATCATTGAAATCTAAAACATAAAATTTATAGGGTTCCTAAGAAACTCACGTCTCTTAGGAAAGTTGAGTAAAGCTGGAATTCAAGATTGGGAATGCATTTTTCTGTTAAAGAACTAAAATAGATTAAAATCGTGGAGTAATAATTAAATAAGGAATCGAAATATCATATTTTCATTTAAATAAAACTTAAGTTTGAATTGTACAGGTTCTTCTCCATTTCATGATGTGAATCCGTCTCACCGTTTGAATTTTCATTTCAAGGATCAGTTTTGGAGATCTTTCATAACATGTATAACTTTTAGTTTCTCCAATTTCTTCTTGACACCGTTTGGTGCCATACATTTGGACCTAAAAAATTTAATCAATCACTAAAAATAAAGGACCATTTCATTAAATATCAAAATTATAGATTGTGTGGGGTTTCATGATAAACTAATTATAGGAATAAAATTAAAAATTCTAGAAAACAAGTAAAGATAAATCTTGGTATCATCCCCCAAGTGTTTCATGGGTTTTTTGATGGCCTCTAAAAGTGCAGTACTACTTGTTATTCATAGATTTATAGTGGGTGGATATTATTTTATTTGAACCACCACATGTTGATTTTCCCAAATACAACTTATTATTTGTCGAATAGGAATAATACATTGATAATGTATACCAGATCCATCCCCTTTGCAATTAGTTATAGCATGCATGGTAGGGGTAGGATGATGTATTGATCAACCTCTTTCTTGGTTACTATTTTTTAACCTCCTTCTTCTTGATGAGTGTATTCTCAATATGAGCTACATGAATTGAATTTTTATGGGGAGTTTAGAATTTATTTTAAATTGGAAATAATTTAAACATTGAAGATGAAAATCATAATTCTACCTTTAAAAATGAGAAGCATCTTTCTTGGTTTCCATTAGTTAAACTACTTGGAAATTCATATAGTAATCCTCTAATACATGTTTAAAAAAATTTGGGAGTCCATCTGTTCCTCAATAGGTTCAATTGAATCTTCTTCATATTATTATAATAAAAAATAAGTATTATTAAATTATAAAAATTCAAAATAGTAATTCATATTGAATAAAAAAATGAAAAATAATTTAATAAAATATCAACTCCCTGTATTGGCTTGGATTTAATCTCATTTTAAGTGGTAAGTGCCTCTAAAAGATGGATGGTAAGAAGTGGAGGTAACTAGTTGGGATCCTCCATATTATCTTTAAATTATATCACTTTGGTGGTTTATTCATCTTCCAGGTCAATAAATAATTAGTCAAGTGATAATTCTTAAATCTTATTGATGGGAAGAACTCTTTTCATTTCATCTTCTAGATGTACAGTCCAAAATTAATCTGAATATTTTCCAATATTCTTATCAGTACGTGAGTCTGCATCTCCACTCACTAGAAATTCATGGAATTCATGAATATGGATCTCGAAATATTTAGGTTGTTGATATTATTTCAGTGTGTCCTCGACATCTAGGATATCTTCATATAAATTGGAAAAATCCAATGTTACTTCATTTTTTGACTTGAGTCAATGAATAATAGTTCAATGTTAATAGACTATTCCAATAAAATATATAGTTGAGAGACCTATTAATATTAAATTTTTATTTTTCTTGACTAGTATCATAATAGAATCATCCCTTCATTGGAGTCCCTCCATAGTATAGTCTATTTCTTATTCTTTCACATGTGACATGTTATTCCGTGTAGAATATAATCAATTCAAAAATATCATGGACATAGAGTATTTTTTAATTTATATATATATATATATTTATATATTATAAAACTATGTAAATTATTTACAAATAATATTAAAATATAAAAAGTAAGAAAATTACTTATTGGATCCTTGATAACGATAGTAGTTTTGATGCATGCCTATCATAGGATGTGGAAAAAAAATTTGTTTTCCAAATGAAGCACAAACTGACTGGGGTCATATCACCTTATAAGATTCATAGTTGTCTACATAATAATTCTAATTCACCTAACTATTTATTTTTATAATTTTAATATTTCATGAAAATAATGATATTTTTTGGGTTTTGATTATTTTATAAAATAATTAAAAATATGAAATTATAAATTACAATAAAATGAAAATATAGTGAGATTAGAAAATAATGGATGTTCTAAATAGATTTTTCTACATAGATATCCTTTCATTTTTAAAATATAATTAGTGATCACACTCCACCATATGTGTTCAAACATTAATCTACCCCAATTGTGAATGTAGAGTACACTTAACAAACACTAAGAACACTCCACATCCACCTCCTTAACCAAGGGATAAGTTTTGTAGAATAATATTCTAAAATTTAGATAACCAATGTTAGGATTAAACAAACTATAAATCAGCCTTATATTAACCCAAAGAATAAGTTAAAAATGTTCTTAGGTTCAAGCACTGGATTACTCCCCCAGGATATTCCTTTGGTTGGTTACTCGTCATTGTGAGTATAAGAGTTCAAGGTGGATATAATGAATATAAATAGAGGATAAAAATAAAAATAGGAGTAATGAAAGAGAATTATAATGAGATATATATATTGAAAAAAATAGAATTGAAATAAATATTATAAGAAGGAAATAAAAGATGAAGAATAAGAACAACAACAAGAATGAAATGAGGAATAATAGTGGATGAAAACACATTGGAAAAATAGAATTAATGTATAAACTATATTAAAATAAAATAAGATAAAATTGTAGTAGAATAATATTAAAACAAATAAATTATAAAATAAATAAATGGAAAACGAAACAATAGTATGGAAGTGGCCTCCTCTTCTAGTCTTCTACACTCCACTCCTTGTGAGAAAACATACTTTTTTTATAAGAAGAATGATAAATCCTCTGTATTCTATTCCATAAAATATCCCTGATGCCCAGGGACTGCAATATTTGAAAATTCACCTAAGGATATCAATTTTTCCATTTTTCTTTATTATATAGAATAAATCCAAGTGGGGCATCCTGGATTTGTGCACAGCATGGTAGAAACATTGAATCCACTTTATAGAATTTCATAGGGACATAGAATTTGTAAATGAGGTGTGTCAGTTGTGAGGAAAGCCTCCATGAATCCCTCCGACCATAAAAATGGCTGAAGGGAGTTCTTGTAGTGAGTAGGGCATCATTCCCCTTCAAAGTGGGATACATGGAGGTTTTTCTAGTGTCCAAAGTCCATTTATGATGGTGTAAAGTGTTGTATGTGATCCTTTTATTGAGATTATGCTTTATAGATGGAATCTGTGGATACTATCAATAAATATAGGTGGATATCTAGATTCTTTAAGTATGTAAACTATGGCAAGCAGTCAAGATGGGGTGTTCATGGGTGAGGTAACATGAAGTGTTCTGGGACGGTGTTTTTTCATTAAGTATGAATAGTTCTAGAGAGAGGTCATCCAACATCAGAAATAAATTATTGCACTACTCACATTTATCAAACAATACATGATTAACTCATCGTAGAAACCTACACCGAGGTGGGCTCCATGATACAAACACACTCATGAACATGGGTCGTGCCTCACATTCACAGCCTAAAGAGGATTAGGCCCAATCTCTACATGTAGACCTCCATGTAAGCCTCCTCCACACCATGTTTTTTGTTAGTCCTTCCCATAGGGTTCCTCGGTTGGTTGAACCTCTTAAGGGTTGACCAAGTGGATTTGGTTATCTTGTTTCTTGAAGGAAATACAACTATACATTTTTTATCTAATTGTTTTTTTTTTTGAAAATTCGAAATCAAAATTCCAAAAAATGGTCTCGAAAAAAATAAATCATTAAAATATAATTTTAGTCCATTTTAATTATTCAATTAAAAATCTCAATAAATTCCTAAAAAATTATATTATAAGGTTATATACATTTAAATATTTTAAAAAATAATTATAAAAGAGTTAAAATTATGCATGAAAAATTAGTGTGTCAGTATTCCCCCTATATATATAAGGTATTGAATCGTCTACTTATTAAATATCTTGAAAATAGGGTCTGATATTTGAATGGTATGCATGTGGAAATATATCCTCTATCGTATCCTATATGTATAGTTTATTATTCCCCCCCATATAACTGGGGTGTGGGATCCTCTATCTATGGGTCAGTTTATATAAATGATCATGTATCCCACCATATACTTAGGGTATAAGATCCTTTATTTCATCCTAGATGTAGTTCTAGGAATTATTATGGTTTACTAGGGGTGATATATCCTCTTTATATGGGCCATACATCCTCAAATAAGGTGTTTTCTAGAAAGGTAGGAATTCCCATTTTTGGGTTTTGATGAGGTGAAATGGTTTCTCAATAAAAGTGGTTATGATAGTAGGATTTAATATTCCCTTGATCAAGCTCAATTCATTTGAAAATCATGGATTAACCTATGGGGTTCTAGATTGGTATCACATATATGGTGGTTTTTATGATGTGGTATTTCCTTGAATAGCATGCTTACCTCAATAGGTAGTGAGTACCCATTTTATTATTCAAAATGGAGATATATGATTTCAATATGTTGGGAATATTAGCTACTTTGAGACTTATGATTCCTTGTGAAATCCCATGGTTGACATTGAGATGCAATCTATGATTGTATATTGAATTCAGATTATGTAAGAATTTTTATAATCCATTAATACCTAGTTTCTCATGATATTAGGACCCTAATGGGTTAGATCTTAGATAATTGGTACCTTTATATTCCCAATAGTTCTAGATTTTTATAATATTTAGATTATTCATCCTATTCTTCCTCCTAGTTACTCTCTAGTACTGGGATATTTGAGATGAATAGTTTTCCTATTTTTTCTATGTGGTTATAGGGAATTCATCTAGGTATGTTTATAGCCACCCCTAAATGGGCTTGTCCCCAAACATGTGGTGTCTATATAGATGATTCATAGGTTTTGAGATGGCTTTGGTGAATGTGGAGTTTGTGTGGCTTGTTTGGAGAAAATTTCTAATGATGTTTGGTGATGCATTATAGAACATGATGGTCCTTAGTTTTGGAAGTGATCATTATATATGGAGTTCATTCCAAGAGTACACACCACGAGGATGAGTTTTCTTACATCTTGAATATATCATATTCAACGGTTTTTTTGGATGTATAGTTCCTTTGTATTTTCAATATAGTGATGTATATATATATTTTTTCTTATGAATATTTTTTATATAGTTATGTTGATAATATTTATATGCATCATGAGGGTGTTTTTGTATGTTTTATACTTTGGAGATAAGTTTATCTTAAAGATATATAATGTCTAAGGCCTCCTATATTATGTGATTTTATTACTTCGTGATAGTCACCATCAACTCGACTATTAGGGGTGGTCTTAAGGTGGCACACTTAGCATAACTATATCTTAGGTAATTCCCCATTGGTTTGGGTTATGTAAAACAGTGATATTTTTTTCTATACATGCATCATGTGTTTTAATATAAAAATGTTAGGTTCCAGAGAAATCAAAACCGTCTAATATGTTATGGTTTTAATTATAGTTTTCACACTAGATCTGGCATAGTGAAATAACATATAATTCAAGATCTAAAACAAATGAAGATATTATGAATGAGATAAAGGATCACCTTGAGGTATTAATTCAGGATATTGGTGTTAAAACATCTGAATGAAATATAAAGTGTTGATTGATTTTATGGAGATTCCGAAAAAACACATTTCTTGGTTTATATTAAATTTAAAATTTTATAAACAATGTTGATATTGGCCAAATAAAAATTAAAAATGGTTGGAGTGAATAAAAATTCACTAAATTTCTTGAATTTTTTAGACAGTTACTTCAATAAGTAAATGATCTTTAGTATCCCAATTATGATGCAAAAAATATTATGGGTAATGGGACATGGGTATAATAAAATACATTCTTCCTCAATAAAATTTGTTTAGATAGAAAATAATATCAAAGATTTTCAAAATGTCTAAATTTGGAACATCATGATATAAAATATGCGAGATATTCAACTACGACTCATTCTCAAGGATAAGAACCAAACCTCATACAAATGAAATCAGGTATCTTTCTATAATTATTCTTTTGAGGTATTTATCTCCAAAATAAAATACTATAAAGAGGAAGATATAAAATAGATATGAATGAATATTAAATTTAATCCAACATCACCATACTGATTCATCACAATGGAATAGATTTGAACAACAATTTCTTGATTTTCGAAATGGAATTAGAAATCTCAGAATGGGATTATGGATAGATGGAATGATTCTATATTGGAGAGTTAACAACCAATATATTTTATTTCATGTTATGTTGGTAGTTTACAACTTATCCCCTTAGTTATTTATGAATAAGAAATATATTATGATCTTGATGATTTCCTGAGAAAAATATCCAAGAAATTATAATAATGTTTTCTTTTCATAACTAATTGATGATTTAATTTTTTTTGGGAGGTATGTGTTAATGTGTTTAATTAATACAATAAAGGATATTTTATTTTTCATTATATGGTGATGTTCAATATAAATGACATTGTTTTATATGAAAATTTATCAGAATACAGTGTTAAGGGACATTAATCTTATCTAATTTATGAAGAATAAACTTCATATAATTAATTATAGAATGGTATAATGATAGAAAACATGGGACATAAAATAATATTTTTTAAAGGATCACTATTATTCATGATTTAAAATTAATTTAATAGTTTGTGAGAGTATGATTTCCCTCCATAGTTCATGTAAACTGAAGAATACTATAACAACATAAAAAACATCAATTTCAAATTTGGGAAGGTAGAAAGTTTAGGTCATAAAAAATTACATATAAGAAATGATTTATCTTATTTTATCCAACTTATTATATATTTTTTTAGGTAAAACATAACATTTATGTTATACATGTTAAAAATGTATATGTGAAAGTTTGATCAAAACATTGTTAAACATAAAAGGGAAGAAAAAAATCTGGATTTCATGAAATATTGGTTTAATATATATGAGAACACATTTGGAGTTATCTCCCACTATGAAATGAAAAGGATCATATTCACCTAAATATTGTAAAATAAAAAAAATAATGAAAAGATGAATTTTTATCAATTTTTATGTGGTATTAAAGTACATAGTGTGTATTATTAAAATATAAATACTTTAGCGACTTTAAAGGATTTGAAGTTAACAGACATGAAATCTCATGACTATCAAGTATTTCTACAATTACTACTACTAGATGAATTTTATGAAATATTTTTGATTCCTATCAAAAATTATATAATTAATTTTTTCTGTTTTTTCAATTTCATTTGTTTAAAATTCTTTGATCCAAATTCATTAAATTCATTTGAAAATGAAAATGTCCTCATTATTTTCAATGGGAACTGTATTTTAAACCATAATTTTATGATACAATGGTTTGTATGATGATAGATTTAGTGAAAGAGATAAGGATATATGGATCTATATAATTATGTTGTATGTATCCTTTTAAATGATAGATGAAAATTTAGAAGGGATATGTTGAAAAAAAATTCTATATTCATATATTGTTCAACGATAAATATTCATGGAGGTGGTAGAGATTTGTACCGACTACTTATATGAAGTTGTGCATGTTGGTCTACCTATATCTCAGAATATGGTATTCAATAGTAAAGGTAAGAGGATTTGTGGCTTAAAAGTAAAGTTAATTTTATGTCATTTTGTGATTTAAAGAAATCTATACATTTTTAACAACACGGGTGATGTTCGGCCATATATATCATGAAATATTGTTGGATTTAATGTATGATATCTAAAAATAATTTAAAATTTGTTGATGACTGAGAATAAAAATACATTTTTTAGGGTTTATAGAGAAAGTAAACACTGATTAATCTGAATAAAAAATGTTGAAATAGTTAGTTGGGGGAGTATGTGTTAATGTGATCACATGGTCTAGTTTTGACATTAATGGTTAATCATTTTAAATAAAAAATAAGGAAAAATTATCACCATTCAAAATGTTAGAGTAATTTTCATTGTTGAAGAAATTCATTTTTTTGAGTGGAAAAGTTAAAACCCTAATTTTTGTATCAAAAGAATATTGTGTAGTTATTGGGGATATATGGAAATTTGATTATACTAAATTTTGAGTAAAAGTGTTTAAGTATAGTTGAATTTATAGTAAAAATAGTGTGAAACATGATTTCTATGGATTTACACATATTAATTTGAAATAATTTAGTTACAAAAGGAATAATTTATCATGATGATACTTTCAAAGAATATATTTTATGTTATTGATCTTTAAAATGATATGTGATCAATTTTTTTTCAAGGGAACAAGTCAATTTGGTGATGAAGATGTTAATGATTTAATGGAATCATGTGATATTTCTTCATCAATTACATGATTACATAAGGATAATGATGACTTAGATATAGATGTGGTCTATTCTATATAAAATAATCACATATAAGGGATAAGGAAAAACAATCTATTACTCTTTTAATTATTCGGGTAAATGTCTAATTTTTTTTATGAAAATTACATGTATTAAGAAATATTTTTTAAATTTTATATTTAAATATATTGATTTTGATCATTCTTAACATTTTTTGTATGATTTTTTATATTCATTAGATTCAGTTACATATTTTTTTGTTGAAGAATCGTGACGCCTTTTTTTCTATGACTATTTTTTATACTCATATATTTTATATATTTGATTTTCTTTATTTATTCTAGTTAATGTAATTGATATAATTTTATTTATATTAGTAACAATAAAATTTTTACTTCTAACACATATTTAATTGTAATTATGTAGGGGTGTAATGTCCCCAAACCAAGAGCCACTAAATTGGTGCCCCGAGCCGAGTTGTTACATGACCTCAAGTGCACAACCCCATATGCCAGAGGGTGCCAACTAGAAATGAGGTTCTAATAGATCACATGGGGATACTATTCTCTCTTTACCAATGTAAAACATAATAGATAATATAATAAATATAGGAAATGATAAATGATAAACCAAAAACATGAATTTCCAAATAACCATCCTAACAAGGTACAAATAAATCCCAATAGAAAATATTCCAAGACATGCTAACTATTTCAAAAATTAAAGAAAAAAAAAATAAAGCAAATTTCTAAATCCCAAAAATGGGTCCCAACCCAAGTACAGATCATCATCCATGAAACTCCCAATCCCAACTCTACTCCATAGCAGTGGTCCTTTTCCCTTGTCCGGACCTGTAACCATGAAATCTGCTCAGGTAAATAATGGTGGCCCAAATAGGGTGTGAGTAAAACTCAGTAGGCCACCACAAATAGTGTATATAAAATATCTATTCTAATAGATATTTCATGCAAGTACATAAATATAAAAATAAACAATGTGGAAAATATGTCATTGGTAAATCATCAATTACATAACCATCATCATCATTTAAGTATACGGGTTAGGTGTTCTATTTATTTAACTATGAAATATGACGATTAACCACTAGGAATAAGGTAATAAATCTGAATCCCTATCCCACTAGGTTAATCATCCAATAATAAGTTTTATTCCGCATACCTTGGAGGGTCATTCCAGGTAATCTCAACCAATTTTTACCATTCTTACCCTAGAGCACCAGTCCAAGTAATCATCCAATGTAACTGTAGGGTCATAGATCATTAGTCCAGCTCTCTAACCCATGTATTCTATGTTGTTGATTAGAGTATTAGTCTAGCCTGGATCGTGGGAGAATCCTAATTCCTTTATCCCGCCCATCAACCCATGTGGACATTCTTATTCATCTATTTACCACACATACCACATCACCATTATACCAAATCAATACACATAACATTCATAATTGACATTTCCATCAACATGTGAAACATAATTAATCCATAACCATTTATAAAAATTACCATTTCATTAGCATATCCCATTTATCCCATTTATCTTAATGTATTCTTTACCCATTTATTTATTTCCATTACAAATTCTTAAGTCATTTGACACATTCACAATAAACCATTTCACCCCTTTCTACCTCATACCAAATTAATCCATTATAATATTACAAAAAAACTATAAATAACAATAATTAATTCCATTTATTAATTTGAACTATCATTTCCACTCATTTACCAAGGGTCTTAATTCAACATAAGTGAACTTTAGGCTAACCTCACAATTTTCCCTGTTTAGGAATATTAGTGCACCCCATGGCTGGCCTTGGATTGGTGAAAATAACATCAATACATTACAAGTGGATCATGAGGTGTCTAAATTATTATCTAACTACACATTATTCCAACTCTTACCCAAGATAGAAAATTCACAAAATGTGGAATGCAATATCAACAAACACATGCACAAATCTATAACAAAACAATGGTATATAACATATAGACCACCTACCTTGAATCTAAAGATGAAAACACCCTTAACCTAATCCTTTGATCCAAATTAAAGCTTCCCCTTAAGATAAAACCTTAGATACAGTAGAAAAAAAGTGTTTTAGGGATTTAGAAGAAGATAAACAAATCCACAAGCCCTAATCTGGAAAATAGAAGAAAGATAAAGATTAGACATAGCTGGAGATTTGATCCACAACCAATAGTGCTCCAATTGGACTAGAAATATTGGATATGTATCCCTGGGATATCTTGATGGTTTAGGTTCTTCAGTAGTTCTACATGTAGGATAAAGGTGAGAAAAATCGGGTGGGAACTTAAAAATACCAAGTCAGAAAAACTATAAATTTTTTATTTTTAATGGGTCACACAGTTTGTATGCACAGATTTCCAAACCATGTGTAAACCATGCGCCATCCACTTTTTAAGTGAGGTTGGGTCACACAGTTACTTGGGGAGGCTCATATGGTTTGAAAATCATGAGTCAACCGTGTGGAATGACACTATCCAAATACGCACAGTTTGGCCTCCCCCTTGCACGGTTTCACCAAAATCATGAACCCTTCCTCTTTTCTTATATTTTTTGGGCACGTAATTATATCTAAATATTTTCCAACGATGAATCATGCACTAGATGACTATATTCGCTTTTTTATTTCGAGTCTCAAACCCTCAGAATACCCCAAGCCTCCTCTTATACTCGATAAACATTCCATTAACAAAAATTAAGAGTTTAGAGCTGAAATTTAAATAAGTACATAACTCCACAATGTCCAAGATATTACAACCTCCTCACAATATAATGGATCATCCTCAAGACTCACTTCCAAACATAATTATGTGTCCATGGATTATAGATTGGGCCACTATTCCCGCACATCTAATTCCATTTCCCAAGTCTCTTCCTGAACATTCCCATGCTTTCACATAACTTGAACCAAAGGGATGGTCTTTCCCCACAATACCTTCTCACTATGATAAAAAATAAGAACTAAATACTCGTCATAGGATGAATCATCCTCAAACTCAAAATCCTCAACATCTATCATGTGTGATGGTTCAAGGTGATACCGTCGAATTTGTGACACATGAAAGTCATCATGCATACCACTATACCATTGTGGAAGATCCAATAGGTACGCAACCAGTCTGATCCTCTCCTCAATCAAAAAAGGACCCACATACCTAGGAGCCAACTTTCCTTGATTTTGAATCTAGTGGTGTCCCAACCTTGGTGACACCCTAAGAAACACAAGATCACCCACTATAACATCAAGGAGTCTAAAATGCTGATCCATATAAGACTTCTGCCTACTATATGCCATTTCCACATGTTTCTTGATCCACTAGATCTATTCCAATGTCTTTTTCATGAGGATTGGTCCCAATAATTATGTTTCCCTCACCTTTAACCAACAAACCATAGATATACAAGGTCTTCTATAAAGTGCCTCAAATGATTCCATATGAATCGAATCCTGGTAACTATTATTGAAGGAAAACTCAACCATTATCAAATAATTCTCTTACAATCCACAAAAATCTAGAAAGCATGCCCTTAACATGTTCTATAACACCTTAATAGTACATTATGACTGACCATTCATCTATGGGTGAAAGGTCATACTTAAAAACACCTAGGTACCAAGCACATTTTATAATCCCTATCAGAAGCGCGATGTGAAATAAAGATCATGATCTAAAACCATATTCTACGGTAGTCCATAATTCCTTGCTATTTTTAAAACATACATCTCATCCAAATGATCCATGGTTAAAGTTTCTCAAATTGGTAAGAAATGGGACACCTTAGTCAACGGATCCACAACAACCCAAATCACATCATTCTTCTAAGGCATCAACAAAAGGCCAACCATGAAATCCATCATCATGTCATACCATTTCCATTCTAGAATGGGTAATGGATAGAAAAAAGGCACCCAACTATAGATGTAAATCCTTCACTTTCTAGCAGTTAAGGCATCGCACTACGAAACCCAGAACCTCTTTCTTTATCCCTAGCCACCAATACTACCGGTGAAGATTAGAATGCATTTTGGTTAATCTAGGATGCACTTCCCACTTCAATTATTAAAACTCGATAATCAACTCTTCTCACATACATGTTTTCATAAAAACATGGACATGAACATAAACGATCCCTTCATCTCCAATATTCCAACTAGAAGTTGACTCCCAACCTTAAGACTTTCATTCAAATCTTAACATTCTAAATCCTCATGTTTCTTCTCTTTTATTCAACTCAAAAGTTTGGACACAACTAGAAAGGATATAAGTTTCACCTACCCTTTTCCATCTTGTACCTCCATATAATTCTCAATTAACAACTCCATCATTCTCCACTTGGTGCTAGATTCTTGGATAGCCTGATTTTGAGTCTTCCAAATCAAATCATCTGCAACACAATTTCCCTTTATTGGTTTCTAGACTAGTTCAAAGTCAAAATACTGCATATACTCAACCCATATTCCCTACCGAAGATTCATATCATGCTCAGTAAAGAAGTACATAAGGCTCTTATGATCAGCATATATTGTGAACAATTCTCCCATCAAGTGATGCTACCAAAATTTTGAGGCATACACCACTTTATCCAATTCAAGATCATGTGTATGGTAATTTATTTCATGTGGTATAAACTTTTGTGACCCATAATGAACTACCCACTCATCCTGCATCAACACCACCCCAATTCTAAAACTACACGCATGACAAAACAAGGTTTATCCCATATCAGGCTCGGGTAAAATCAGAATCTGTGCGGTAGACAACTACTTCTTTAACTCTTAGAAAGTATTATCACATGTGAGATTCCACTCAAATGTGATACCTTTCTTGGTGAAACCTAAAATTGGTTTTTCTAAATGGGATAAGTCTTTGATAAACCATCATCAATAACCTTCCAATCCTAGAAACCATTGGACATCAGAAAAATTCTTGGGATACTCCCAAGAAACAATTGTTTTCACATTATCTAGGTCCAATAACACACCTTCCTCGGAGATTATGTGAACCATAAAATGCACTCTATTAATCCAGAAATAAAATTTATATATCATAGCATATATAATGTTCTCTCTTAGCATACTTAAGACGATGTTAAGATGTTTTTCATGATCTTCATGAGTCTTTGATTGCACCATGATGTCATCAAGAAAAATTACTACAAACTAATAAAAATATGTATGAAAGATTCATTCCATTAGATCCATAAACACTTTTGGTGTATTGGTCAATCCAAAATACATGAAAACAAACTCATAAAACTCTTTCATACTTTTGAAGGTTGTTCAAAAATAATCATAAGGACACACTCTCATCTAATGGCACCCTAACCCCATATTGATCTTAAAAAACTCTAAATAACCACTTATCTAGTCAATCATATCATTAATTACAGGAAGGGGATGCCTATTCCTAACTATCATCTTATTCAACCACCTATAATCAACACACAACCGAATAAACCCATCCAGTTTCTTAGAAAATAGACCTGTAGATCCCTAAGGTGACGTAGTAGTATGAATAATCACCTTATTCTCAAATTCCTCCAACTATGTCTTAAGATCATGGATTTATGTTGATGATACTCTATATGGAGGGTTGGAAACTGGTTTGGATCCTATAACCAATTCTATCATGAACTCAACATCTCTCTTGGGTGGTATCCCTGATAAGTCCTCTGGAAACACATCCCAAAACTGATCCACTATAGGAGGAAAGGAATAGGACACTACTCCCCCATAATCAATAAAGATACAAGTCACCTAGAATGTATGTTCACCCAATTGCTGAAAAACTAGCCCGGTATGGCCAACCCAGACATCCCATTCACCATGATGGACATATGAGTCTCCCTCAAGAGACTTAAATGTTAACCTATAATGGTTAATATCAATATGGTCTTGATAAAATACAATGTACTCCATGAACAAAATCAAATCAAAACCTAGCATCTCAAGTATGAGAAAGTCCCATAGAAAACAGTACCCACCAACTTCAAGAGCACAAACATAACACTACCTAATATTTTCTTTTTTCTCCCCTAATGTTGTATCAATAGACCTAACCCCACACATTCATTCAAATTATATTACCAATAGAACCAAAATCTGAGTTGAAATAAATAATATGAAGCACCTGTATTGAACCAATCACTAGAAAGTGTGGAAGCTAGATGAACCATACCTCAAACTATCGATGGCCTATCCTTGAAACCTAGAGGTGTGGGATGAACAATGTGAATATTACCTTCTTCCATACCTTGGGCCCCAGTCTGAATTCCAAGAGATTCTCTTCCCTACTGATATGAATTATCTCTCCCTAGTGTACCAGAATAATCACCTCTACCGGTATGACCATTCTATCTCTAACTTCCTACCTGATATGGAGTAACTAACCCCTTTCCTATACTCTGAACTAGCCTTGAGCTTCCCTCATTACCCACCTATTGATGTTTACAACAGAACTTCAACACATTCCCCAATCTACCTCACCCTCAGCACTCAACTAATACCTGGGAACACTAACTATACTTATGTCCTAGTCTTCCGCACTGATAGCATAAAACCTGATCATTACTCTAAGAACCTAGTTCTCTTTTCTGACTAATCTTCCCACCACTACCCTGGTGGGAATTCTCAAATAGGTTCTTCTTACCATTATAAGTTTCACCATCAAGTCACCCAACTGAAGTTATATGTACACCACTAGAAGATTCCTTGATATGTATTTCTGAAAAAAGATCATGATCCATCACCTTTGAAAACCTCTTTTAGAGTAATATATTCACATGGGACTTGATCTCATGTCTATGTCCATCCTTGAAACACCTTTCCATTGTTGCCTCATCCACCACCAATTCTAGAACAATGTGTTACAACTCCATCAAATAGCCTACATAATCCATCACTAACATGGTTCTCTTAGTTAACCTCATAAATTCTATAGCCTTATCCAGCATCAGATTCTTCAGGTAGTAATTCTATAAAAAAAAATCCTGTAAAATCTTCGACAACATTTCCTCTACAAGTTCTGTCTAGACTAAGATGTCCCACCATTTCTTTGCCACACCTCTCAACAAGTAGGGTATCAGGTTGACTTCATTCTTATTAGAACTCTTTATGTGACCAAGAATCATCTGGATGGACCTTATCTAGAACTCTTCTACCTCTATTCCACCTTCTCTAGTGAAGGTCGGAGTGTGCTACAGTTGAAACTCCCTAGACAGCTCAAACATGCTTAGTGCAACCCGCCATGAGTCCCATTTCATTATCTGTATAAAATGACTAAAGTTCTCATAAAACTTATCTTCTCCCCTGTTACCCTAGACCACCAGGTTCTCTTGATACACCTTTGGAGGAGGTTTCTTGATGAATTCCTCTTGTCACCCAACTAGAACATGATGTCACAATGGAATATTCTTACAATTCCAAGAACACATCTCAAAACACAAAACATAAATATTTCCCAATTTATGAAAATAAAGGCCTTCCACTATCCAGAGTCAACCCACTTTACATACACTAACCTAAAGGTCATCATCACACATGGAACACCACCCTCTTCCAACCCTACCATGGGTCCTGGTCAGCATGGGTAAACCAAATTTCTTAGTCCCAAGCCATTCATTAGACACTTATTTAAACCATTTAATCTTCTTCAAATTTTCCATTTCGCTGGTCGTTACAATCATCTTTTAACCCAGTTAAAGTTTTTCATTAAAACAAATTATTTAACTGTTATTTATCTTTCTTGTTACCTAACCATTTTTATCATCTTTATCAGACACCATTTTCCTTAAGTACTCAAGGAGGTGAAATGAATTATAATCCTTATGACCCATATGCCCATACTGTGTGTTCCTATCATGATGCTTTCCACCTATATCCCTAGGATCCTGAAATAATGAATAAATTTACAACTGTATTCCATTACGGTCATGGGAAAATTATCATAAAACATTCACATCACATAACATGTGCATCACCCAATGGTGAAATATCATTCCACTATAACAACGCATATAAAAAACAACAATTTCCACACTGGGAATTTAGATTTTCCCCCATACATGGGTCAGATACTCCTAAGAATGAGATCATTTCCAAGACCCAAAAATCATAATCTATATTCTACCATCCCAAATAGTGAGGCACAAAAAATACCTGGCTCTGAAACCACTTTATAATTTCCCTGGTTTGGGAGACATTAAACTGGTGCCCCAAGATGAGTCATTACATTACCTCAAGAACACCTCCCAATATGCCATAGGTTACCAACTAGCAACGAGGGTCTGATTGATCATGTTGGGAGACTATACCCTATTTACTAGAGTAAAAAAATCGATAATATAACAAATAGAGGAAATAATAAGTGATAAACCAGAAACATGCATTTCCAAATCACCATGCAAAAAGGTAAAAAAAAGATCCCAATAGAAAATATTACATGACATGTTAAATTTGTTGAAAGGGAAGGAATACCCAAAAATAAGATAAATAGTTGAATCCCCAAAATAGGTCCCAAACCATGTCCATATCCTCATCCATGACTATGAATCCCAAATCAACTCCATATCATGGGGTCTTTTTCCTTATCCTAACCTACAACCATGAAATCTACTTGATTACCCAATGGTGGTTTGAGTAGGGTGTGAGTAAAACTCAGTAGGCCACCACCAATGGTGTCTGCAAAATATACAGTCTAATAGATAGTGCTTGAAAGTACATAATTGTAAAAGTAAACAAGTTGGAAAATAGTCTATGGGTATATCAACAATTAACTAACCATTATAATCATTTAATTACATGGGTTAGATGTTCCATTTATTTCAATACGGCCCAAATTGATCAACCACTATGTATAAAATAATACATCTGGTTACCTATCTCAATAGGGTAATAATCCCATAAGAAATTTCATTCCACATAACTTGGAGTGTTAGTCCAGATAATATCAACCAAATTTTACCATTCTTACCTTAGAGTGTTTGTCCATGTAATCATTTAATGCATTGATGGGGGTCTAGAGCATCATTCCATCTCCCTAAACCGTGCATTATATGGTGGGGTTTATAGAATCAGTTCATCCCGACCCTATAGAGGAGCCTCAGTCCTTTATCCCACACATTAAACCATATGCACAAGAATATTCATCCATTTACCAGCCATAGTCATCACCATCCTACCAAATCAATACACATAATGGTCACAATTTACATTATCATCAACACAAGAAACATAATTAATCCATAACCATTAAGAAAAATAACCATTTCCTTAGAATATCCCATTTAACTCATTCATCATAACATATGCCTTACCCATTTATGCATTTTTCATTGCAAATTCATACATCATTCTACACATTCCCAATAATCCATTTAACCCATTTTTACCTCATACCAAAAATATCCCTTATACCTTTACCAAAAACTAGAAACAACCACTGTTGGTACCATGTATAAATTTTAACCATCATTTCCACACATTTTCCTTGGGCCTTAATTTAACCCAAGTTAACTTTAGGATAACCTCAAAATTTTACATGTTCGAGTATATTGGTGCACCCCATGAGAGGCCCTAGATTGGTCAAAATAACCTCAACACATCCCACAGTGATCATGATGGGTCTAAATCATTATTTATCTATACATTATACCATATATTACCTATGAAAACAAATTAAAAATAATAGGGAAGCAATATCACATCACACATGCACAAATCTATAACAAAACTATGAGATATGACTTGTGGACTAGTTACCTAAAATTCAAAGATGAACAAAACTTTAACGTTATCATTAGTTCCATATTCAAGCACCAAATTTAATCCAAAACCCTATATCTACTATAAAAAAAGGTTTTTGGGGTTTCAGAAGAAGATTAACAAATCGACAAGCCTTAATCCAAAAATGAGAAGAAATAAGAAGATTGGGCTTACATGGAGCTTCAATCTATAACCAAAAGTGCTCCAAACAGCCTAGAAATGTGGGAGATTGATCCTTGTGATCTCTTTATGGTTTAGTTTTATCATTGGGTCTAGAGGTATGAGAAAGGGGAGAAAATTGGGTGGTAACTTAAAAATCCTTAGGGGGAAACTATATATTTTCAATTTTTAATGGGGCATACAATTTGTCCACAAGGTTTTCCAAATCTTCTAAAAACAATTTTCCAATCACTTCCAAATGGTGGTTGGGTCACATGGTAACCTAGGAAGTCTTGAATATTTTGAAAACTATGTGTTAACTATACATAAATTTACTATCCAAATTTTCATTGTTTGAACTCCCCCTTGCATGGTTTCACCTAAACCATGCACACTTCCTCCTTCCTTACATGGTTAGGGCACACAGTTATATCTAACCATGTGCCAATCATGCAACATACATGGGATGGAAATTTTCCCTTTTTCTTTCAATTCCCAAACCCCCAGAACACCCATGAGCCTCCTTCTACAGTCGATAAACATTCTATTAACTAAAATTAATAGTTTAGAGATGAAATTTAAACAATTCCATACCTCCATGAAGTTTTGGATCTTACAAATTGTACACAAAATTTCATTAAATTATTATAAATATATTTAAATGAAAGAAACAAATGAATTGGAACATTTACCAATGTATGTGTACATTTATTCATATAAATATATAATTAATGATTAAATTATTGAATAAAATTAAGCTTTTTTTCAAACAAATTATTTTCAGTACTATAAATGATCCTACAATTGTGGAGTTTTCTTTCTTCTCCAAGAATATGATGCCCAAATGTTGAATACATGAGAATATGCATTTACCGAAACTTATACATGCTCATGGAAATTATCGATTGTTTCAAATTGAATTTGATTATAACAATAACCCAAATGTGAATTGGTTCTGGAGTTTCATTTCTATGTGAATTCATGTAAATATTGTCATATTATATCCTATTTTGAGGGTAGTTAACCAAATTATGAAAGATTAATTGTTTGAGTACATAACAATGAAATATATAAACTGATTTATTTATTTTTCAATGGTTTAGATATTATATATTTCATATTAATAAAAGTTTATCTAATAAATTATAGATGAAATTAAACTTTCTTAATAAAAAAGTAGTGAATAAAAGGTGGATTTATTTTTTGGAAATTATATAGAGATGTTTTAAATCAAATTTGACATTGTTTTATATTTTTGGGAAGAAATAGAATGAAAATTAACACCTCAAATATGGGTTTTTAGATTCCAATACATGGGATATGTTTTTCACTAGCGAGAAGGATGAAGCCTTTCTGATATGATAATTTTTATTTATATATTCCATTTATAAAATTATTTATTAATTAGTTGATTAAATAATGATTTATTATTTTATAGCATGAATTGATGAGATCTCACTGAGAGATCTAACCATAGAATGAATACCTCTATATTTTTCCATGTAGTAAGAATCCTTTACTGGAAGAGAAAATTATTGGTGAAGGGTTTCATGAATTAAGAGATAAATATAGTAGGGGCTGTGAGGAGGCATATTTTAGTCCTACATATCCTCTTACTCACCATGAAAATTTGAAAAGGCCAATAATGATAAATAAGGGGAATATTCTTTCTGATCTATCAAAAAAATTATCTGAAAATATTGTAAGAAATTAACTATTATTTTGCTTAAATATTTGTATTTTAGAAAATTCATCTCAATATATTACATTATATTATGCTATTTTAGGACACACACTAGGAGAAAATGTTGCATGGTACCTTCATCCTTGAGGGGAGGATAGACATTCTTATGATAATTTAAGGTAAACAATAACACTCAAGTTGTGTAATTATATATGAGGTGGGTGTCAATATTTGAAAAGTCTTTTATGTAATAATATGACATCAAGAGAGGAAGAATAAAATGAAAAATAGATTTTCCCCTAAATATGAGATGGTTTAATGTTCAATAGGTGGTGAATTTACAAGTTCATAAAATTTTAAGTATTATATAAGAGTTAAAATAATTATGTGAAAAAAATTAAAAATATGAACAAAAGAATTTTTATAGTAGTTTGAATAAAAGTGATCTTATGCCCACTCTTCACTTCTATTTATTCCCAAGAGAAATGGAAAACACTAAAAATATGAATTTTTAATTGAATCACAACCTAATTTTGAATTCATTTACTAGTAGAGGTATAACCAACACAATATAACTTTAAATATAGAGTCACAACAAGATAAAACTAACTTTTCACACTTGGTGTTAGAAACCATGACCTATCTTTTTCCCAGTGGAAGAACCTAAAATATTATTTTTTTTACCTAGATGAAGAACCCAACATACATTTTAATGGGTGTTATAACCTATACAATCATTATTTTGAATGAAAAATTATAAAAAAAAACTTTAACACACACAAAAATGATATGGGAAGAATACAACACCATAGAACCATAATTTAGATAGAAAAAACTCTAAATGAAAAAAAAAGGAAACCTAAATAAAACTATATGTATTATAGTGTAGCATGATTAAATCCATAAATTAAAATCATAGTGTAAGTGATAAAAATATATTTTATAGTGACTCCTTCAAAAAAATTATATTGAGTAGCATACCTCTATTTTTCTCATTGCATAGTTCATGTATTTATCCGCACATATAACTAATTCTATGAAACTCAATTTATGTAGTTTATTTATGAATTTTTTCTTTTAAAACAATGTTATCTACATACACAATAACTTAAATCATTTTAGTCATTATAGTTCCTCATTCTCAAAGAAATAGTCAAGAGATATTTTCAAATGATAAAAAACTATTTCAGAGGTTTTAAATCTTTATGTTTCTCATCCCTTTAATTTTCTTTGATACTATATAAAAATAAAACTACATTAATATGAGTTTTTAATGATAATAAACAAATCAATAATTAATTAAAATAATAAATACTTCCAATAATATATAATTAATCATGTAAATATTTATCAAGATGCATTCACAATTACTTTCCACCAAATATGCATCAATTTTTAAATTCAATTATATATATAAAAATAGTCCTCAATAAAAAAACCAATAAATAAAAATCCATATGAGGAGATTGTTTTTCATTGTCTTTTGTGTGTATTATTATTTATGTCCTTAGCATATGATTCATTTTCATAAGTTTCAACCTATGAGTCATTTCATCCTTAGAATATGAGTCATTTTCATATAAGTCATTTGACTTATACTCTATATGTGAGATTTTATTAAAACTTCATATGAATCATTTGTGTATGAGTCGTTTTTTAAGTTTTGTAAGAGTTATCATATGATTCATTTCATACATAGTAAAATTTACCCCTTTATATGAGTCAAATCGTACAACATATTAGTCATTTTATTAAACTACATACAAGTGATTTGGTTCATTGTATGTTTCATTTGACACATAGATTATTTTTGAGAAAATAAACTTCATATATTTATTTAAAATCTACGTAATTATCATTTTATATATGACTCAATATGTGTGTATGATTTTCCTTTGTATAAGGATCATTTTAAAAGCATAAGTATCAATGTAAGGATAAAATACACCTTAAAGATGATTTTATAAAAACCTTCACGATGATATCTAATGTGCATAAGTACCCTTAAAACATAGAAAAAAAATATTCAATTATAATAGTGTTTGAGTCATTTTTTAACACATACCAATGTGGATTTTTCAGCAAAATAAGTTCATAAAACACATGAAAACAATAAATAAATTATGAAAAATTTAATTATAACTAGGATTTTTAAAGAAATAAATTAAGAATGAATTAATAAGTATTTTTCATTAGATTCAACATCATTAATTTCTTCTACATGTAGTACAAGATTTAAATAAGGAAACTAACATTAGTTTATTTTTAAAAACTCATATTAGAGTGAATAAATAAAAATAATAATTTTATAATTATAAAAATATAAATTAACTCAAAAGGGGTCATTTAATAGTACTCCTTAAAGGAATATCTTTGAAATATGAATTAGTTAATAAATGAGAAAATTAAAACATCTATAAAGTTTATCTTTTCAAAAATGGTGATACAGACATAGCTTGCCTATCAATATCCTCTACCTCCTCATTCAAACCTGATTGTGTACTGTGATTTTCATGATATGAATCCCCATTTACATATTGTAGTATATAGAGTATTATATATTCTAGGGGATTATTTACATCATCATCTTTTCTAGTCTTATAAACTATGAGTAATTGAACATGAAATTATTGATCTAACTTCTTTTTACGTCATTGTGTATCGAAGAGGTGTCCATTGTTAGAGATAATATGGGAGATCTTATACTCTATCCAACTATCCTTGTTCATAAATTGACTTATAAGGTATGTGTTTTTTTAAATTTTTATTTTTTTTAATATAAATTACTTGTAATGTTTTGTGACTTTTACCATATATAAGAGTATCTAAATTTTAAGAAATCATTGTAAAAGAAAAAAAATTTCAAGAACCGATACCTTTAGATATTTATTAGGTTTATCAAGGTATAAAAAATAGAAATAAATTACTTTATATTGGTGAATTTTTAGAGTTTTGATGACTGTTGATATATATGGGGGAGGCTAAATGTTAAGAATATTTTAAAAATACATCTTGGATGTTGTTATTGGTGATTATCTATCATTACTAGTGTCAATTTCGGTTTCTAAGTAAATAAATTTCATTTTCATTTTATTAAGTAAATATAACTTATATTTATTTGATGTATTACTTATCTAATTAGGTATTTTCATACTCTTTTCATATAAAATGATAACATTTCTATTTACCATTTTATTTATCCAGAATATATTTTCATCAGTGTAAAATACCTAAATATGCTTTCTAGAGTTAAATATATATTTGAAAGACTAGAAAACATAGAGATTGAGTAATGGTCACTTCCATTCCTTTATAAGTAAGAAGACTTATATTATTATGAACTTCTATTAATTCTAAAAAAATTTCATTTTAGTGAACATTGTATATTATGCATAATTTTACCAAATAAATGAAAAATATATTTTTTATTCTCTTTAATTAATTAGGTTTATGAAAGTTATAAATATTTCTCTATTTTATAAGTTTTATTACATTATATTACTTCTTTAGTATTAAATTTTTCATGTTACATATTTTTTGGTAATTAATTTATGAAAATACCATATGTTATAGATTTTTTTAACAAGGTTTTCTTGTTGATAAAGATAAAAAAAATAAATTAATTTAGATTATAGGTATATAACTTTTATATTACTTAATGCTTGTTTTTTATTAAATATATAGTGTTTATTATTTCAAAAATATTGTTTTATAAGCATTGTGTCATCATCAAAGAGGATGTGTTGTATGTGGTCAGTATGATTTACGATTAATTTTTCATATTATCATCACTATAATAATAATATATTTTCAAAAGTTTAGTTCCATTACAAACCTTGTGTTTTAAACTAATAAATTGTATTATTAATTTTATAACATTTATCTTTTTATATATATTTTTTTAAAATAAACTAGTATGGTCCATCCCTTAACTGAGCACTGAAGTAGACTCATGATATACCTGAGGGGAATTCTCACTCCTTATGGGCTAACAATAAGTATAGGTAGATAACTATTATATTAGTTAATACTTGTTTTTTGTTACATATATAGTGTTTCTTATTCTAAAATGTTGTCTTATAAGCATTGGTTCATCATCAAATAAAGAGGGTTGAAAGTGGTAATTATGTTTTATGATTCATTTTCATATTATCATGACCATAATGATAATAGATCTTAACAAGGTTAGTTCCATTACAACTATTATGTTTTAAACTAATATGTTATAGTATTAATTATATAACATTTTTATAAGTCTCTTTATAATGCACCAGTCTGGTCTAGACCTCAATGGATCACTCGGGCCAACTCTTGACATACCTGAGGGGTATTCTCATTCCCTATGGGATATAGACAAGTTTTAAGGGAATAAAATTAAATACAATGGGAATGGTGTCACCCAAAATAAATGTAAAGATATTAATTCCCCCACATAAATATATTAGGAGAACTCTATGCATCAGAGGTCCGCACTCTATAATATTTTTTTAAAAAATAAGAATAATAAAATGAATCATAATAAATAAATAAGATAAACAATATAGGTTAATTCATAAAACTAAAAATATAATCTAGTATTAGTATGGATGACTTGGTTCATACATGGATAATACAAAGTACATTAACACTAAAACCAATCTATCTGACTCTAAAAATCACCATCCAACTTCTATACAACAAATATAATACGAGAGTTTGGATAATGTAATTAAAACTAAAATGGAAATATGATTGGGCACAAATCCTAGTATGAATGATAAAATAACCTCTCATTCATAAAATTTAAATAAAACATTCAATTATTTCTATTTTTAAAACATTATTTTTAAATGTTTTTTTATTCAAATTAATTTTTAAAATTATACCAGTGTGTTTTTGTATTTCCTTTAAAAATAGTTCCATTTAAAATAATGGATTTTATGAATTTTTAAAAAACTTTAAAAAATGTATAATAATTAGTCTAAAAAAAGATACACTATTTATTTTAATAATAATAATATAGCATAAATGTTAATACTAATGATAACCACAATATAAAGGCATAGGAAATGAAAATAGTAATCACTTAGCTATAATAGAAATAAGGGGAACATGACCTATAAAGTAGAGAAAAGTTCTAGTGATCATGGGAACTTATGAGATTAGGGTAAAATCTATAAAAATAATAAATGAGATTCATTAAAATTGGTGAAAATGATGTAATGTGACAACCCTAATGGTTAGTATTCCATTTCTATCCTAACAAAGTGGAAAATTCCCAAATTCGGGGAAACGATGTACTAAGGGATACATTCCAAAGAAAAATCCAAAACTAATACATCATTTTCTATATGAAATTACACTAGTTAATATCAGTTTAACATGAAATGTAAATATATATATATATATATATATTGTGGGTGATATAATTAAATAATAATGAATAATTTTATAATTATAAATACATGTGTATTTGTTTGTGTCTAATTAGAACTATAAACAAAGCCTCGTCCATGTGAACCCTGCATTAGGACATTAATTTTTCATCAAGCATAGAAATATAAAAAACATTCCATATGCTAAGTAAAATTTCATTATTTTAAAATGAAAAGGTAAGATGCACATCCCAAGGTTTTATTTTCACCCTAAAAATTCTCTCTATAAATTGACAACTGTGGCCCATAAACATTCATTAAAAGATAAAATTTCTCTTTATTCAGAGCACAAGGCCATCAATTCTACATGGAACTTAGAGTGGAAGAAAGAGAGGGTATGGCTTGGACATTGGTTCCTTGTAACACCCTAACCCCAGTTACCCAAAGTTAGTGCATTATTACATAACATTGGCATGATAAAAAAAGATCAAGTCTCGAAAGACCGATTAGTTTAGTATCCTTGGAAACACTAGATACATTCATAAAGTTTTCATTACATCATAAAATAGAAAACTACAACAACATTGTTTCTAAAGAAAACACTGAGATCTCATAGACTATCCCTGTAGGTCAGTTATAATATAATCATTCGCATCCTGGGAAAAATAAAACATAGAAAGGGGTGAGCTCAGATTCTCAGTAAGGATAACAATATTGCGGAAACTTTCATAAATAATCATAAACATTTAAGGAAATGTATAACTAAAACAAAAGCCTTTTAAACTTTAACTTCAGCATAATATGGAAAAAATAAAACTAAATAATTCCATTTACTCATTCACATGGATATTCTACTAGTCGAATAATCTCATGCAATATCAAAAACCACTTTTATAATGATGGAATGCATAATGCCAGACTTTCATAACCACATAGTCAAGGCCTTGTTCCAAGACTACAAATAAGATTTTGTCAAGGCCTTGTTCCAAGACACTTGTTTGTCTTATGAGACCTACCGATGCATCGAGGATCTATAGCAGGCTCCACTTGTCACTTACTATGTCCAATGCATTCCTCATATGAAAAGGTTTAAACATAGCATAATTTTTTTTATTAAAACTAGTATAAAAAATGTCAATACTTTCTCCATAAACCATGAATGGTATAAAAAATAACACATCCACATTCAAACATATCATGAAACCTTCAATACAGTATGTAAGTTTTGTATCATGATAAATCAACTTCAAATAAGCTTAAAATCCATCAAAGTATGTTGACATAGATGAAATCAAAACTATTTGAGAGAAATAACTCTTTTTTGAAATCAATTAAAAGTCACATAATTATAAAAAAAACATTTACTTTGAAAATATTATTATAATCTTGTAAGGGAAGCTTTGACAAGGTTATAACGGAGGATAATAGCCGCACCTTCCGTATAAGTTTAAAACAACATTCTTACCTTAATTTTGTCGAAAAGGTTAAAAATGACCTTGCTTGGAAAACGACATAAATATTCCTTTATAAAAATATTATAAAAGTAAAACAAGGGTATAAAAGACTTTAACCCATAGTATATAAAATAGTAAGAATGTTTTGAAATACATTTTTAAGAAACATGGATGTGGATGATAAAGAGGTCCCAGTAGATAATTACGTATAAACAACCTCGGATAATGAAGAGATTGTGAAATAAACCCTTACCTTGTACTTTTCCTTGGTCGAGGGTAGTTTGACCTCCTTTATAATGATGAAATAATTTTTATTAAATTATAAAAGAATAATATATATTAATATGATATCATATATGATCTTTTAACATTTATTTATTAATAATATCTTAGTTTTATCGTTGTTTTGGGTGTTAACGGATTCGTTTTCCGTTATATTATTTGTTATGTGAGTCATATTTATTGTAGATGGGACGTATATTATTCATATCCAGAATGATATAAAGTATTTAAACATTATTTTAAATCATCTAATGAAAAATAGTCTTGAATGGATACGATGGGGAATGAATCCCATCGCATTCGTGGAGACTCTAATCCGTACGTACGCACGAGCGACAATATCATTCTTTTGATATTAAAATAATATATAATTGGATGGTATATCATATAT
Organism: Viscum album; assembly: GCA_963277665.1. Lineage (NCBI taxonomy): Eukaryota > Viridiplantae > Streptophyta > Magnoliopsida > Santalales > Viscaceae > Viscum > Viscum album. The sequence continues at coordinate 957,667,822 of OY728138.1, read as the reverse complement.
ATAGAATCATTATTATTTTTTATTTTTTTTTACATCAATTTCACCTCATTATTATACCCATCCAAATAATATTGTATTGAATAACAATTACACCACGACGTGGAGATGGTAAGCCGTACATACGCACGTATAGTGACATGTCATTCAAAGGATTGATAGAATAATGAATTTGGTTGTACCATATTTATAATAACATCATACTATATAGAATATACTATAGTTATTTTTTTATAATGGAAACAACAAAGAAAAAGGAAGTGGAAGAAGAATGGAACTTGAAAGGGGTGATGAAATATTTACCTATTCTTTAGGTTCTTTCTTTTTATTTGATCAAAAGGGCTCCTTAAGTTGGATTTATGACTAAATTAAGGCCTATAAGATGAATAGATAATAGTTGAGAGGGTATTTTGGAAGAGTTTGTCTGATCCAAATGGCTTTGAAGGCATGAATTAGAGAGAATGGGGAGTGCCTTTTATAAGAGGGGTGACATGCACCTTAGGAAAAGCTAGAAATATTATTTTATAATAAAATAATTTTAGGTTTATAATGGCACAAAATTGAAATATTTAAAGGATAATATGGTTATGGGTCTAAATCCACACAAAAAATACTTTTTATATAGGTTTGTGTCACTGTATTAACTTTATCTTTTTGATTTAACTCTTAGTTAAATAGTTTGGCATTTACAATGTCTCTTTGTATTTTTATATTATATGGTTAATAAACTTACTATATATTTCCAAGAGAACCCAAAGTGGTTCATTAATGATACAACTATCATTATATAAGTCCTTTTTCAAAACCTTAGATTTTTAAGAATAGAATATCCATTAATAATATAATATTTGTTTTTAAAGCTCTTTTATGTCAATTTTGACACTATTTGGTATTTTGTTTTTTATAAATTTATAACAGCATTATTACTTAGAATAAAATTCATCTCACCAACCCTAATATGTCATATTAACCTAGAAAATTATTGGAATTCGTAAAAATTTTCAAATTATATTTATTTGGATATTTATAATGTCAATTATTTTAATATTTCATTAATTAGGTAATTACTGCGTCAACATTGTGTCATAAATAAATTAAATTATTTAATGTCTAAAAAATATAAATATAATATAATTATTTATAATATCTGTTTATATTTCTAATGAATATTTATAGTCTAATTTATCTTATGTATTACACTATATTAAAAATGTTTTAGTTATTAAACTTTGATTTTAACTCTTTTAACTCTTCTTTTAATTAAATAATAATAAATGTCATAATCTAATAAAATATGACCAAATAGGTTCATATTTTATTCCTAAGGTTTTTTATGGTCGAATTAAACTTATACAATAGAATTAGGACATATTTTAGGGTAATAATAATATTAATTTTACCCTTAATTACCCTATTTACTTTTAACCGTGGTAAATAAAAGTAAAAAGTTAATATTCACCAAAAAATATTTTCATCATATTGAACCACATTTTACTTAATAATATCAACCTTGTCTCTGAAAAGTTTGAAATTCCACTCACATAAGTGGTAAAATTATGTTTTATGTGAATTTTCAAACTCTCCTAGAAGGTGGGTAAAATACGGTGAAAAGTTCAATAAATTTTTTATATATCTAAACTTATTATAAAATGACTCCAATGAATTAAATTGAACTTATATAGGAATTATGTATCTATTCTAACCTAAAATAAATTTAAATAAAATAACTAATTATTTAATTAAAAATTCGGTTTTAACCAATAACTTAGTATTTTTCACTATTCATCAAAAATTGAAAGTTTTCATAAAAATACCAAAAAATCACCCAAAGCTAATTTTGATATTCCAAATCCAAAAATGAAGTCCATTTTGAAAGATAAAATTTATAAAATTTTAAAAAGTGGGTATAACTATTCATAACGGCTAGTTTGATTGGTTGTGGTGTGTTAGAACTCGAAGTTGCATACAACACACGCTATTGTATTATTCAAAGAGAAGCATACCGTGGAAACTTGGGATGTTACATTTCAAGAATGTGCATATTTGCACGAGACTATTTTCTGAGCTCACATTCTTTGGTGGAGGCCTTTTAATGATTATTTTCTGGGGGAGGAAGGACCAATATTTCTCTTGGTGGTCTTTTATGTTGTTTTATTTGGTTATTTTGATTGATTTGGGGTTTCTCACTTCTCCTTTAAAAGTGATTTGATAATAAAATAAAAAATAATTTTCAAAAAAAAGATAGAACACCCATATTTATAAAGGAACAAACATAGATTCAAAGTTTAAATGATCATTCCGAAGTTATATTAAAGACCAAAACACCTTTAATTATTTCAAAATCGCTTTGTTAAATCCATTATGGAACTTTATCAAACCTTTTTTCGAAAGGTTTGGTAAAATAGATTTGCACTATCTATTTAAATTGGAAAAAAAATTATCCAATGAAAATCAATTGAGAACTTATTTTCTTTCCAAATAATCCTGAAATTCATTTATCATAGTCATTTTGTATCCAAAACATAATATTTAACAATAAAAAACCCATTTTTCTAGAAATTAAAGGTTAATACAAGGGGAATCCTACGTCAAATAGAATAAAAATGTTCTAGAACTATCAATATGGGATAAATATTACCTGGAATACAATCCATAGAGCCTAATCATGATTAAAAATATGGCACAAGGCTAAACTATCACTATAGAGTTCATCTAAAGAGAAACACAAAAGTTGGAGAAGAGGGAAACAAGAAGAAATAATATGGAAAAGGGAGAGGGGAAAATAGATCTAACCATGGAGAACTAACCTCAAATCATGAATAATAACATAAAACCTCTATATAAGAGAGGATAATGGAGTTAGGTGGTGTGCACAGGGTGTGGGAGTTGAATGTGGGGAAGGAAGAGAGGTTAGGGGTTAAATTAAAGCAAGGATGGAATAGTAAATTCAGAATTTTAAAAGTCTACGTAGGTTACAAAGTTTGGCTGTACAGGTCACTATACTGTGAGATAACTATATGACACTTAATAGAACAACTTTTGCACCCACATTATTTGGCTTCATAGTTAGGAAAACCATGCACCACCCATACAAAATGGATCCTTTAATAATTGCATACCCTTTGTATGGTTTCTACGTGATTAGTACTAACTGTGCACCAACTGTGTACACAAAAATGAAACTAAAAAATTTCAAAATTTCTAGAATGTTTGACTTGAAAATCAAGAAACATATAAAAAATTATTAAATAAATAAAATAATATGAAAAATAAAGGTTGGTGTGTGACAATAATCCCCAATAAATTTATTTCTTCTCCTAAAAACTTTTAGTGGATTTAGTTGATCAATGTAAATTTTATGTTTTAACATCCTGAAACATGTAATGATCCCTGTTTTGAACCAAATAAAAATCCATAGGAATTTGAATTTTTTGTTTAATGGATGGGTTGTTTTTAAAACTAAAGTTCAAAACTAAATTCTGAGAGTTGGAACACTTCAAAGTAATGTTTTTCAACTTGGGTGAAGTCCTGAGAGGTTTCCCTAGGGCCTCATAGAGTTTAAAAAGTGCCATGTCTGGGAATTCTATGTTCTATATGTCTACAATGGGAACATATTTTGTCTCAAACCATGCATCCCATAGCAGCAAATTGTGCAGCCTTATGCAGGTGGACAAAGGTTGTCACACTAGTTGTGCAAGGTTTACCAAACCATGCACCTAGACTATACAATTAGTGGAAATTGGTAATTTCTCAATACTCTTCACCACATGGTTGGCACATGATTTCAAAACCATACAGGCAGCCTATGAGAGGTGCTCCCGGTGCCTAGTGGATGGTGCGTGGTTGGCGTATAGTTTTCAAAATTGTGCGTGACACCCTACTCTAAAAATTTAATTAAAATAAAATAAAATAAAATAAAATAAAAACCTAAGTCTACCCTATATTCTATTCACTCATGTGATAATCCCCTCCATATATCTTTAGGTATTCATGACTCCCCTCTCTGTATCATCATTGTAACACTGTTCTCCTCTATATTTCTTCCTATTTCTTGCCTAATTCATCGAGGTAATCTATATTCCCCCTTCTCCTTCCATATTCTAGCCATTTTTCTCTTTCCATGTAACCTGGTGAGGTTTGGATGAACCCTAGGGTTATGGATTGACTAATTTTAATTTTTCATCTATTATTATGTTGTACGCATGGTTTCTCAGGACTCCTTTGTTTGTATTCTAACAACCACCACTTAAGGTGAAGCATTTCAGATCATTTTGGCTTCCTTCCATCAAAATGGTCTAAAGTTTACTTTTTTCATCATTTTCTCAAAATTTATAATTGATGTTTCATAATTTTTTAGGTGATGGTTTTTTTCATTGGTTGTTTTGTTCATTATTGTGATGTTTTTGAGTTCTCGGTGTAGAGAATTTCATGACTCTGGGAGGGATTTCACTCTTATACATATGTATGTATTTGTGTGTGTGTGTGTTTGTTTATGTATATCTTATTATACATATTCCCTCACAATAGGGGGTATATGTAAATTAGATTAAGGGGTATATATATATATATGTATATGTGTCCATGTGTGGAGAGTTCATTTCCACCATCAATGTTGTTAAGTGTTGAGTTTTCAGATTGGACTACTTCCAAAGGTAGGATCCCTTTCCTTTCCCTTTAAATTTAAGAATGATTTAAGTGATTCTTTAAATAAGTTGAATTTTAATTTCTTTTTGATAAATTGAATTGAAATCCTTGTATAAAATTCTTAAACGTGATAAATGATTCGTTTCATAAATAATGTAATTTTTTTATAATAAAACCCCTTTAATTAAGGTGAGTTGTTTTAAAAGATAAAAGTAGTTAATAGAATTTTATTTATGCTTATCTTACAGAATTAATTTTTTCTTATGTTTTTTGTCTGGGTTAGTTATATGGCATGTTTTGGACTTTGGCATATTTTATAAACCGATTGTATTTCCTTATAAATGGGAATTACCTATGTAAGAAATTACCCTTATTCCAATGACACCCTTCCTTAATATTTGAGCCTTATATATGGTGTTTCCATGTGTAAGTGAATTTAATTAGTTAGATGGAAGAGCTTATGCATGTTGGGTTGTTTTATAAATGGAATTGGAACTATATGTAATTTCCCCCACCAAAATTGGAACCCATTATGTGATTCCATGAGATGTATCACTTGAACTTCCCGTTTTTCTAATTAAATGATTTCAAATGGATTAAATGTTATTGAATTGTATACAATGGTTACACCATGCCAACTTCTTATGATTTATAAAATTCCTTATGTCAATTGTAACATTCTAAATGGAATTGTATATGGCTAATTACATGAAAGAGAGTTCCTAGCCTCATGTACTAAATTTAATATGATCATACCTATGTTAATGTTTTTCTTGAAATAAATAAGTGGTATTTTATTATCCATTATATTATAAATACGATGATGGTTATAATGATATGGATATAAATGTGAAGAATTAGAGTTACTGCCTCATAGAGTTCATTATAAATGTGATCATTATTATTTTCCAAGTGGATAAATAAAGATATGGGTGGGAGGTTTCCTTTTTTCCTTCACATTTATAAATGAACCTTTAAAATAGGACATGATTAGATGGTAAGGGAGGTCCGGATGAGCATGGATTCTCATGTTTCTTTACATTAGTGTTGGGCATGGTAACCCTCACCACTACTTCGATATGGGTAATGGGATATTGAGAACCATGTTCTATATTATAGTTTTTCCATGGCGTGCACACTCACCATCCTGAGTGATGGGAGTGAAGACCCTTACTCTATTGGGATTTCGGGCATACTACCGAGTGAGTAGGGCTTATCATCTCATATACTAGGGTTGGATGCATGCGTATTATGTCCCAATTCACTCCAGAAAATATATGTGTGTGTGTTTGTTGGGCTTACTATTCTATAATTAGATCTTATCAGCTCATATAATGGTGTTGGATACCTATGTGTTATGTCCCGGTCCACTCCATATATATATCGGGCTTAACACTGCATGAGTAGATCTTATCATCTCGTAGACTGGTGTTTGATGCTTTTGTGTTACATCTCAGTCCACTCCAGCAATATATATTTATATATATGTATATATGTATGAATCTATATATACTATATATATATATATAGTGACATGATCAAACTCTAAATATGGCTAGGATCTGAAGCAGGTATATCTGTCAAGTGTCCCTTAGGAACCTATATGGATGCTTTCATATTTATTTATTTCTATTTATTACTACTCTATACCTTCACACTGTTTCATTTATATTGAACTGTTTGGATTGGGATATACACCAAGGGTGATGGCCTACTGAGATTTATATCACACACCCTACTCGGGATACTATTGCACTGGGGTATCTGAGTAGACTCTCTTATTCTCGGGACCTTGGACAATACTTGTTATTGTGTGCTTGTTCTTGGGAGTTAGGATAAAAGGACTAAGCTTGAGCTTAGTATGCTCATGGAGATTTCCTTTGGTATTTTTTCTTCTTTTCACTTTACTTGAGTCTTTTGTTATATTGTATCTCAAATCATGCTGTATGTTTACAAATTTAGCTTATATATCATCATCTATCATGAATTCTTTGTATAAATAGGTGATGTCTATTTTTATTCAATTGCATATTGTTATTATTATACTTATATATTATATATTTATTAACTTCTTCCACTATTTTTTATTATTATTTATCTGATAATATCATTAAGTAACTCTGATAATATGGTATAGTCTCCCCAATATCACCTCCCGAGACCCTCACTAATATTCTGTATCCTCTAGCATATAGGGAGATCCTATTGAGGCCATGTGACCAACCGGTCCACCTATTGTCTTAGTGTTTATCCGAGTTAGGATGTTATAAAGTTGTATAAAAGGAAAAAATTATTTTTTTTACTATTTTGGGTTAGTAGACAGGAGACTTGGAATGTTTCGGTTCTTGGTTAATAGTTTTACTTGGGACTGATCACCCCACATACATGAAATTACCAAGTATTAAGGGATAAGATTATTGTTCATGTTGTTTGATATTACAGTTGATATGATTTCACCTAGAGTTATTGGTGTACTTTCCATTTTTTATGATTTAGGTAATTTTAGGGAATTTTACCCTTGGCCTGGTATGGAAAGGATAAATCATTGCATGCATCATACTAGGCACATATAAATTAACATTTCATGTATATTTTATTCCATGTAGTTGTATTTAGTATGTTTCCTACTGATTTGAGTTTGTGCCTTGATTTATATTCCATGCTACCTATTTATTAGCATTCCTTTTTGTATAACATGTTTGGTGTTTTATTTAAAATGTTAGTTTTTTTCCATGCTTAGGAAATTCCTTATCATTAATTTCTTTATATTACACGTTTTCTGATTATTTATTATGTTTTCTTTTTTACCATGCTTCGATTATTAATAGAATGCTGCTATGTGTTATCATCTTGTAATGACATGCTTCACTTTGTTTTAAATATGTAATTGATGGCATGGGATAAATGTAATTGGTTCTGATTAAAACAGTATCCATTTTTTAGTTGTAAGGTGTATGAGTACCTTAAAAAATTGAAAAGATAACAGGTATATTCAAACAATCTTTATCACTATATATATAAATACATTTTAATATTGTTGTTAAAATTTAAAGGCTTATAAAGGATAGAATTTAAAATGGTATGATTTTGTAGTAAATGAGATCCAAATATCAAACTATAAATTATATGGGCACTTTATAGATAGGTAGATGGACACCTATATGACTAAACCATTGATATGATCATGTTAAATTCTGAAGTACAACTGGTTTTAATTAATGAGATCCAATTTTCAATCCATGAAGTGTATGGGTGCTTCATGAATTAGGAAATGGAAACACATTTTGTCAAAAATTTGTATGTGGATATATTATATTTTGAAATAGATACAAATGTAAAGGGTCTATTTAATTTATAATTTGAAATTAGAATTTGTTAATTGATAAATGAAAAACTATGCCCATGTAGGTCAGTTGGATCATGCTTCTTATGTGATAACCCGTTTGGGTGTTTTCAAACGTGAAAAACTAAGCAACTTCTATTTTGTTGCTTTCCTGAAGAACCCAGGATGTCTTAGCGGGACCCTAGTTGATTGAATTATAAATTTTGACATAAACATTTTTTTTCATTTTAAAAGTCGGATTATGGGTTGTTGGTACCCAAAACAAGGTTCAAAACCCAAAACAGATCAGTGCCAAACGACCTAAAACATCAAAAACCAACACTTGCAGTTCAAACACATAAAAAAACGAGCACCACACTAAAGATCATAGTACCCATAATCGTCACCGCATCCCATACTAGATTCATCATCCGCAGTGACCAATTCCCCAACAGAAGTCGGTCCGTGCTGCCTCCCAAAATCACCTAACTCCCATCTCCTCGACTGATCCAGAGATGTATGGATTCCACAGGACTGTTTGGACAAGAAATCTTTTTTAAAGGAAAGAATCACCCTGCTATCCCACTTAAAAGAAGATCTGGTTCTTGTCAGGCATGGGAGATATGAGTATTATTTCCTAGTTCTTATTCTTGGGGTTGAAGATAATGTTCCTTCAAGCTCGGCCAACCACTTGTTCCCACCTTGAACTATATCACTATATGAACGACTAGCCGGTCCTCTCATGTTTTCTTTATCGCCCCCATCCTGCTCTTTCCCTTTACCTAGAAAATCTTTAGATCCAATACCATTTCCCCCTATATTCCTCTCTCTTATTTGATACAAAGTAATCCTTTAAATCTGGACAAGGAATCTAACCCCATCAGTTGGATTTTCCACAGTCTTGGAAGAGTCCTCTTGTCCCATTCTTCCACCAATTAGCTCCACCATGGAGACCCTAACACCCACACCCCCACCTTCTGACATAGCACAAAACCCGAAATGAAGACTGACATTGATGAGGCTTTCAAACCAGTTGCTAAATGGGATAAAAGGCCTGGCCAAGACATCCATACCCCTATCTCCCCTTGTGGAAAAAAATTTCTATATAGGATCTAGATCCCTCACCCTCCACTGCATGTGTTGGGGGCATCTCCCCCTCTCTGTGATCCTCAAAACTATCCCCAGCAACAGCCTGCACAGGCCTTTCCGAACCATCCACCATAGCAAAAGGGGCCACAGCCCCCTGACCGTCCTCGACCAACTCACTACTGGTACCCTCCATTTTTTCAACTGCCACTAGAGGCTAGTCCTCCCTACCACTTACTTCTAGTCTTTCCTCCTCTAGAGTATGAACCACCCTCACATCAACCTCCAACTCCTTGCCTAGTAAATCTCCTTCCCCTCATACAGAACCAAGTCCATCCACAACCATCCTCCCACACTCCTTAGCCAATTTTCGTTCCACCATCGGAAGAAGAGGCTCCTTACCTCCACCCTCAGTTCCCATTTCCTTCTACCCTGGACCTGCCCTCACACCATCCTCTGAAGTTCTCCCCATAGAATCACCCTCCCTTCGAGTAGACACCTGGGAATCTAAATAACGCGCTTTCAAGGGCCTTCCCCTATTGCAAACCGCCACTGAATGACCCAAGCAGTGACAAGAAGGGAAATAATCCATCCAATCCTCATAGACCACCTGTTGTTTGTACCTGTACTCCTCTCCAATTGTAATACACACATAATCAAAAGGTGATTGATATGCATCCAACTCCACACAAACCCTGGGATTAACCGGGTGGCACACAGCTTATGTCTAAGAATCAGAACACAAAAACCTTCCTACAAGATTGCCTAGCATGCGGATAACAGTAGGATTCTGGAAAAGAAAATAAAGATTAGTGAATCTTACCCATACCACTACCGATGGTGAGTCGCGGTTCATATGAAACTCAAAGTACCACCATAATATTAAGAATAGACATCCATTGAAGCTACGCAGAGCCCTCGACCAAGCTGTATTAAGGTCTGCTTCTGACTCAAACTAAATCATTATGTGGCTCCTGTTGAGCAAACCAACAACCACTCTTTCCTGAAGATCCCAAGAACCAAAGATAAATCTATCGAATGTATCCACAGAAAGACGTCTATGCCTAAACCACGCAATCAAGGTATGATTCAGAAGTGCAGAATAATCTGAGAATTCCGAGGTCGAAAGTTTAAGATTAGGGAACCATTAACGTAAATATAGGGATTTGGGAGTCAACGATATTCTCGAAAAAGGGGAAGAAAATTGGGGTTTGAAAAGGGCCATAATACCCCTAGTCTCTCACCGGCTGATGAATCAAGTACCTTGTGTTTTTGTTTTATAAAATGGTACCTAATGTTTTGATTAAATCTTTTAATGATTAAAGATTAAATTTTAATAAAAATTAAAGGGATTGGAAATAGAACCCTAGGTTGTGTCCTATATTTAAACCCTCGTGTAAGGGTAGTTTGATTTTATCTTTTGAGTGTCCTTGGAATGTAATCGTGAGCATTTTTTTGTAGGCGTTCTTCTCATTATTAGTGGCTTAGATGATTATTTTTTGAGCCTTCTGACCTTCTTTTTAGCATGAAAAATTAATAGGGTATGTTCTTGTGTTTCTGTAAGTGGCTTACCTATGGTAGGTAGCACCCTTAAACATGAATTCCTTTCTAGTTCCATGTGTTTTCTAACATTGGTGTAATTTGGGAGTCTTCGTACCTTGTTGGAATCTTACCTTTTTAATGAAACACTTGTTTGGATGAGTGATCAGGTTTTTCTTGACCTTTAATTATGGTCATGAGAATCATTTAATGCTCATTTTGAGTTGTTTAGACATGAATCAGGCATGGCTAGTCATTTTAAAGGTCACTTAGCCATATCATTTCATCAGTGAAGGGAGAATTGGTATGGTGTCATCCAGGGTAATGGTCGTATGGGGTAATATGACTCTAGACTAAATATCTGGTATGGTCATCCAATACTTGAACTCATAGGGCTGATAAGCCTATGGGTAGTATTTAGGATGTGTCATTTTCTCATGTAACCTTGGTGTACTATGCTTTGGTATAAACGGTACCACTGAGTGCTAAATGGTTTAATGAACCGGATGAGTTCGATTGAATCTTTGAACCGTGTGCAGATGTGTATGGTCTCAGGTCATCTCTAGAGTATATTGATTCTAGTTTAAAGAAATCAAGTTCATACCATTTACCGAGATGGATTTTCAAGAGACTCGGGTGTTTTGACCTGCCACACAGTCTAGTTTTGGCTTTCGTGTATGCTTGACGTGGAGATCATGGCTCGAAGGAGCACCACACATTCTTTCATGGTGTTTTTAATATAGCGCACTTGTGATCGGCTATTTTATCTTTTCTTTTGATGACTAAGACACTTCTAAGGTGGGGAACATCATATTTCTTTTGTTTAAATGTTACTTTCCAGGTATAAGGATCACAAAATAGGAGGACCATTGGGAAATTGTCATCTTTTCTTGATTCCCCTTGTGGATTACAAGTTTTAAATACTTGTTTGTGGTTACTCTACAACATGACATTGTTGAGGTTTTTTGTATATGTAACCTTTAAAAAACACATTGGTCATAGAGGACATATTTGGTTAAGATTAATCAATCATGTGATGCCTCGGGTGGTAGAGTCTTGTGATTTGTTATGGATGGTGCATCGGTAGGCGAAGTCGAGATCCTCTTCTTTAAAATCATCCAATTTTGGTTCGAATATTTTCCATTATAGTAGTTTAGTGTGGTTTACTAGAACCTATTCAAAACCCACATAGTTTATTATTCAAAGAGATAGGCATGTCCTCTATTTTGACTTCATCATAGATACACTAAGAGAGTATCAGTCTTATATCGAAATAACGTTTGTAAGAGCTATTGAGCTTGTTGGGTTGTTCTCTTTTGGTGTTTCATGCTAAATTGTGGTTATTCTCAAGGATTGGTTAGTCCTATGTATTCTCGGATTCTTGTGTAGTAATTACTTAGAAGTACTATTGGACACCATTCGTTTCCCTTGTCTCAACCACCAGGTGGATACCGATATGTGCTTAGTCATTTATCTAATGTGGATTTTGTGACATTGTTCCAACATCACTTTTTTAATATGGTGTGTAGAAAACCTCAGTTAGTTTCTAAGTCCCCAGTACTTATGAATTTGAGGATACCCTGGACTAGTCTTTGGGCTCGAATGCATGTTCAAAGGGTAATGACACCAGTGGGATGTGTCTGGGTTACCCCCTTATTCTTTTAGGCACAACAGTTTAATTTCATGTTTGTGGTTTGATCATAAAAACATATTCAAGAGTCGGGTGTAGACTTCCAGGAACACAATTATGCTAAATGATATTTTCCTTGGAGGAAGGAATTACAGTTCAGTTTGAATAACATCATCCCTCTAAGTCGGTTTTTTTGAGAAGGTTATGTCCGTCAGAGTGTATCAAATCATTGTTGTGCTTTCTTTTGTTTATGGTCAGAGAAGGTCCATCTATAGAACGTTTTCAAAATGATACAAGTTCATTTTTTGTCAAATAGGGATTATAATGAAAATATGTCTCGATGTGGGATTTTAGGTTAAAGGTTAATTGATAGTTTTTACCATTTAAGAAATTACGAAAGAAGCGTTGCTAAAATTCTGGGAAAGTGCTTTGAGAGGAAATTCCAATGGTGGTGATGTTGTGGCTTGGAATTGTCCCTCTTTAATGTTAACTCCTATGGTGGGAAGTACCTTTGGATAGTTTCTAAATGAGATGATAATGAGATAATGTATCTAGATATACAATATCAAGTAGGATATGTTTGGATGTTTCAGTTGGAAAATGAGTGTTGGATCGGGTGTTGATGGATTATGTGTTGGCTATTTAAATGGATTCTTGAAGGTGTATTGGGTGTTCATAAATGAAATACGACCATTTTAATGAAGCTTTACAACCCTTGTAGTTCAGGTGATGCATTCATTGTTCCAAAAGGACTCTTGGGGATGATAAGTTCTATGGTGATAATGTTGTAAAAATTCACATTTTGAACTAGATGAAAATATAAAAGAATTTGAATTTTTAATTTACTAGACGGATTATTTTTAAAAATTTACTTTGAAACTAAATTCTGAGATTTGTAATGACTCATTTAATGGTTTTTATACTTGGTTAAATTCCTAAGAGTTTTCCCTATAACCTTGTAGATTTTAATAAGTTTCAAGGCTAGGAATTATATGTTTTGGTAGTTTTCAGTGGGTGTACAATTTGTCTGAAACCATATGGCCCACAACCGGAAACCATACGGCCTTATGTAGGTGTACATAGGCTATCACATATGTATCACATGGTTTACCAAAATGTGTTCCTATTCCACACGATTAGTGGAAATTTGGAAATATCTCAACACTATCCATGTCATGATTGGTGCACAATTTCTAAACCCCCTGGCCAGCCCATGTGGGGTGCTCCAGGTGCCTAGTGGAGGGCACACAGTTGGCGCACAGTTTACCAAATAGTGAAGCCCAAACCATGCGTGATATCATATCTTAAATATTTAATAGAATAAAATTAAATTAAATTAAAAGTAAATAAAACAATAACTATGTATGACCTCTCTCCCCTTCACTCATGTGAGCAGCCACTCCCTAAAGCCCTAGGTGTGCACGACTCCCCTCTTCGGTTCCTCCGTGGAACGTCATTATCCTCTAGATTTCTTCTTGTTTCTTGTCTGATTCTTTGAGGTAAGATCCCTCCTCCATTATCCTTCTCTATTCTATCTGTTTTTATCTCTCCCCATAGCTTGGTGAGGTTTGGACGGACCCTAGGGTTATGGATTGATAGATTTTCAATTTTATTTCATTGTTAGTTTGTACAAAAGGATTATTGGGACTCCTTTAGTCATATTTCGGAAACTTCTTCAAAAGGAGAAATGGTTCAAATATTTTTTGTTCGATGCCATCAATTTCAGAAATTTTTTTCCATTTTTATTCATCTCTCAGTTTATAACTGAATATTTCATAATTTTTGTGGTGATAGTTGTTTTTCATGGGTGTATTGGTCCTTGTTGTGGTGTTTTTGAGTTCCTGGTGTTGTTTGTAGAGTGTTTGATGACTCCAATAGGGATTTCACTCATATAAATAGGTATATAAATATATATCCTTGTAAATATTCCCTCATAGTGAGGGGAATATGTACCTTGGATTAAGAGGTATATATATATTGAAATGTATGTTTCTGCAAGTGTGGAGTGTTCTTTACCATTGTCAATTTCATCAAGTGCTGAGTGTTCAGCTTGGTCTACTTCAATTAGTGGGATCCCTTTCCTTGTCCTTTAAATTTAATAATGATTTAGGTTATTTTTAAAATAATTTGAATTATGGTTTATATTGATAAATTGAACTGAAATCCTTGACTAAAATTATTAAACATGATAAATGATTTGTTTGATAAAAAATGTCATGTTTTAGTAATAAAACCCCTCCAATAAAGGTACAAAATACTCTAGGATATATTTTGTGAATAGACTTGTATAATTTCTTAGATTACTGCATTGATGTTTCTTTATTCTTTTTCATTGGTTAGTTAAATAGAATGTTTAGGAATTTGGCTGGTTTTATATACTAGATTTATTTCCTTATAAAGGGAATTACCCATGTAGTAAATTTCCCTTATTCCAATGAAACCCTTCCTTGATAGTTGAGCCTTATACATTGTGTTTCCATGTTTAATTGAATTGAATTAGTAAAATGTAATATCTTATGCATGTTGGATTGTTTTATAAAGGTAATCATACTTTTAAGTAATTTCCCCTCCAACATTGGCATCCCCTTACTTCTTTTAAGAGACTTATTACTTGAACTTATAGTTTTTCTAATTAAATGAGTTCAAATGGATTAAATGGTCTTGAATTATATAGGTTGGTTACACCATTCCATCTGGTTATGCTCTATAACGTTTTTCATATCAATTGGTCCATTGTAAATGGAATTTAATATGTCTAATGACATGCATGACAGGTCCTTACCTCATGTAATTAATTGAATATAAAAATGCTTATGTAAATGGTTTTCTTGAATATGCATACAAGTTATTTCCTTATGCATGATATTATAAATGTGATCATGGTTGTAATGAGATAAAAATAATTTCACAACATGAGAGGTATTGCATCATGGATTTCATTATAAATGTGATCATAATTATTTTTCAAATTTCAAAATAAAGATATGGAAGTGAGGTTTCAATTTTTTCCATGTCAGTTATAAATGCACGTTTAAAAGAGGTTGTGATACAATGGTAAGGGAGGTTTGGATGAGCATGGAGACTCACACTTTTTTACATCACGGTTGGGTATGGAAACCCTCACCGCTACTTCAATATGGGTTATGGGATTTTGAGTTTCCATGTTCCATATTTGACTGTTTTCATGTTGTACACACTCACCATCCTAAGTGATGGGGGTGAAGACCCCCACTCTATCTAGATGTCAGTCTTATTACCTCGTGACTGGAGCTTATCAGCATGTAGGATGGTGTTGGATGATTTTGGGTTCATCTCGATCCACTCTAATATATATATATACACACATTTATCTTATTACCCCGTGAGTAGATATTATCATCTCATAGACTAGTGTGGGATTCCCGTCTGTTATTTTTTGGTCCACTCTAGCAAATATATATATATATATATATATCGGTCTTACTACCATGTGAGTAGATCTTATCCACTCATAGATTGTTGTTGGATGCTAGCGTGTTATCTCTCTGTCCACTATAGATATATATATATATATAGTGACATGATAAGACTCTTAATCTGACTATGATTTGTAGCAGGTATAGCTGTCAAGTGTCCCTTAGGAACCTAGATGGTTGGTTGCATATTTATTCAGTTATGTTTATTACTTCTCTATTCCTGTACATTGTTTTATTTATATTGCTCTGTCTGTATGGGGCTAGACACCATAGTTGTTGGTCTAATTATATTTATACCTCACAACTTTCTCAAGCCTCCATTTCAATAGGGTACCATAGTATACCTTATTGTTTATAGGACCATGGACCTTGATTGTTGTTGTGTGCATATACCTGGGAGTTAGGATCAAAGGACTGAGATGAAGCAAAGGACAGAGCCGGAGCTCAAGATGAGCATGGAGATTTCCTTTGGGATTTTTCATTCTTTTTTCTTTAGTTGAATCATGTATTGTATTGTATTGAAAATAATGATGTATGTTTACCATTTTAGATTATGTATCATCATCTATCATGAATGAATTATATAAACTGGAATTGGACCCTTTTATTCAATTGAATATTATTGGTCTTCTAATGATATGTTTTCTGTTTATTTATTGATTTATCTATTTTCTACTATTATTTATCTGATAATGCCGATGTGAAACTCTGATAAGAGGGTATAGTCTCATGGTATCAACTCCTAAGACCCTCATAACTAGTCTAAAACTTATGGAATATGGGGAGATGTGTTTGATTCCATCTGACCCACTGGTCTAGCTACTATCTTAGTCCATTGGGTCGGTACAATAAAAAATGTGACCTAAATCTTTAAAATAAGGAACACCACAACCACCACAAAAACAAGGCCTAAGATGCTAAAAAATAATCCATATTCTTCTCATGAAGTCAATTCATCTCCTTAAGAACCTTAGAGGCAACAACTAACAACCAAATTCTAATTCATCAATACAGACACCCAAAACAGCCTCCAATATATATAACTAAGAAATTCATGTTCTTACTTACTATAGTGGTATCTTCACTATATTATAATTCCTCTAAAACAATTATCCTCTATATAAAACCACCCACACTCAATGACCTGATGCATAACATGAAGAAATCACTGACTATATGAATGAATCTAAAACATAACCACCAATGATTAAATGCTTCCACCAGAAGGTACTAAAACTAATGAGTTTAAACATTTCCTCAAAATTATAAAGTCTTAGAATCCATATAACCTAGAATAATGAATAAGCGGTACAAGATATATATAAGAAACAAATAAGAGCGAAGAATACCTCAAGTATTCACTTAAACAGTATCATATTAAACAGGTTGGATATGATAATCCTTCGAAGGGGAAGATCTATATCCACTCCCTTTATGTGTGGATACTTTGAAAATCCTCTACGTATGATAAAAATGGAAAAAACGTTGATAAATATTGAAGTATTTAAGAAATTATGACTTCTTATGATATAAATATATTTCACAGATGGTACACTGGTTTCCAAATCCTAGAATAATCTGATGAAGAAAAACAAAAATGCCTCTTTATACCAACACTAACGTACACAGACTTGGATTGATTCTATTTTATTATTAAAATTCCCTTCTCCATTTGTAATAATAGAAGAAGTATAATTCACATTAAGTAATACTACCAAAATATCCTCAACCTTAATTGCCTACCTCATCATTTCTATAAAATAGGTTAAACTGAATTCCAATAACCACAACTCAAGATCAGGATGAAGGCCTATTTCAAAATATTATCCCTTTAAGGAATCATAAATAGTAAAATCTAAAATATTGGGGTCTGGAAAAAATAAATGGATAAAAAAATCAATAAATAATCATACCAACTCATCCAGAAGTATATCTCAACATAACATAACACTACACAAAATCAAACCAGCACTACATAAAAAAAGTTAAAGAGTCTCTTTTTACATTGTTTCAAAACTCCAAAACCTAATTTTAAAATATTAAAACATTTTTAGTTTAAATTTTCCACAAATTTATTATTAAAATAATTTACCCACTTACAAACACTGCGTTTATTTTAATTCATCTTATAAAACCACTTTTCAAATCCAAGAACTATGCATTTTACTTATAAAACTAGATTTCCATCATTAAGACTCTTTATAGTATTAAAACATTGTTTTTTTCTTTTTAAAGTCATCATTTACATTTTCAAATATTGACTCCACTAAAACCATTATTGGAAGAGTATCTTTATTAACTTTAAAATTTATTGTCATTGTTTTAAAATTTAAACTCTCCATATAAATCAAATTTAAAATAAATGAAAGTATCTCAACATTCCACGTAATATAAATATTTTTCAGAGTGACTAGAGACCAAGAATGACCTGACCACATAGTTTTAGAGTCTATTATTAATTCATACAACCTACATTAAATCTTATACCAAACCATATACATTGATTCCAAGTGGTTTTCCAGAGCATGTGACCTCACCATGTACCGCAGTTCGACTCACATTTTCATCTATCAGAACTTAAGAATTATTTTAATAATATATATATATATATATCATCAATATAATTTTTAAAATATTTAATTCAAAATTAAACTTACTAGTAATAAATGAAAAAGATTAAATTCCATGACTCACAACCACCAACTCACATATTATTCAATGAAATAAAAAACATCCTCAACACAAACCAAGATACAATAGTAAAAAAACAAATAAAATTTACAATTTAAGACCAATAACCCAATAACCCATGGTAAATAAATGTTCAGTAATGAATGTGTTATCCAAAAACGTTTTCATACCTACACCCCAAGTTTTGAAAATCCTATTTCAAATCCACCATTATTACCCAAATAAAAAAGGGTGCTCTAATAATATTTTATCACATAATAGTCTATGAAACCCCTCATCCAAGAACCTAAGTTGTCCCATGACATGCACAAAGAGAATTATTAATCCACATGGGATAGATACAAGCCTCAAGGGAATCAAAGTGAACACATTGGAATTGATTTCACCCCATAAATAAATGTAAACATGGGATTCCCCTAAAAAAACAAGCATAACCAATTCATACATCAAAGGACCATGAAAAAAATAGTTTTAAAAATAATAAACACCAAAAAATGATTATAAATAAATAAGAGAGAAAACTAAAGTTAGTTACATAATACTAAAAATAGAATCTGGTGTGTAAATGTTTGACTTTGTTGATACATGAATAATAAAATGTAAACTAACACTCAACTTGATCTTCTTGTGAATCAACATGTCATAATCCAAACATAATACCACAAATGCTCCATGAGAAATCATATGTTAGACCTGAAACTAAAATGTAAATATAAATGAGTATAGAGACTGGTAGGTATTCCAAAACTACACTCCATACATAGTTTTTATATAAAAGATCTAATTATTTCTAGTTTGGAAATACAATTTAGAAATATAGGTTTTTCTCCATTAATTTTAGAACCAATAACTTTTTTTCCCTTTTTCATTTAAAAATAGATCCATTTAAAATGGTGGATTTTAATAAGTTCTTTTAAAAAATTCAAATATTTTAAATCATTAGTTTTAAAAAACGATACATTGGTTCTTTTAGTAATAAAAATTTAGTAAAATAGTTAATAATAATGATAAAAACAACAATAAGGTAAGGGAAATGAAAATTGTAATTTTTCATCTATAAAAAATAGGGGGAACATAGACCATATAGTAGAGGATAGTGTGAGTGATTATGTGAACCTAGGATCTCAGGTGAAAACTAGAATATTATCAAATGAGATCCATACAAACCAGCATTCCTGATGCAATACAACTTCCCTGACACTCAGTATATCCCTACCTATCTTAATTTAGGGAAAATTTCAAAAATTGGGGAAAATGTCATACTATGTTCTCCCTATCATAGCATAATCCTAATATAATACACACGTGTTCTCAAAAATTCCACTAGAAACTCAAAATTTCCAATTATATATATATATATATATAATAAATGTGGGATAATTTAATAGTAAAAAAATAGTATAAGTATAAATACATATATATTTGTTTCTATGTGTCTGTCTAATTATATCAAAATGAAACCATTAACAAAGATTCAACCCTGAGCACCCTTCATGGAGATTGAAATTTTTTCATAAAATATAGAAATATAACAAACATGACCTATACCAAGGATAATTAAATTTTATTTTCAGTTAAGGTGAATGTCCCAAAGGTTAATTCTCACTAAAAATTAATATTTTTAAAGTGCCAAAAAGGCCTCATAAACATTATTTAAAAATTAAAAGTTCTAAAACCAACTTTTAAAATCAAACACAGATCATTATAAGTCATTTAAACATTATAATAGTTAGAGAATATCTTTTTATAAAGTACAAAGAACATATTGAAAATTAAAATTATTGTTTTTAATTTGTTTTGAAGACCAAGAAACCTTTAAATATTTTAAAATCCCTTTATAAAACTTATTTGGTCACTTTATCAAACATTTGGGTGAGTAAGGTTTAGTAAAAATTATTTATAATATATCTTTAAATAAGAAAATCCTTTAAATACATTGAAAATCAAGTGAAAACTTATATTTATTTCCCAATAATACTTGAACATGTTTACCACTACCATTTGAGATCTAAAACATAAATTTAAACAAAAAAGTAATCATGATTAAATTATTTAATGGTTACTAAAATGGGAAACCTACCTTAAATAGAATACAAAGGGTTCAAAACTTTTCATGTTGGAATAATGTTTCATGGAATATAATTTGTACACCCTAAACATTAATGATCTCAAGTGAAAATTCGCACCCATTCCCTAGGTTTTGGATAATGAGAAAAATGATAGTGAGAGATGATGAAAAAATAAGAAACACAAGGGAAATAAAGGGAAAAAGGAAATGGGGCCTTTCCTTTAACAACTAGCCTAAAATCCGGAATTATTCAAGTAAAAACACCATGAAAGAGAGAATAATGGAGGTAGGTGGTGTGAATAAGGTGTTATATTTGAATGAGGGGGGAATATGAGAGGTTGGTAATTAAATATGAGTAAGGGTGGAATGATAATTTCAAGAATTTTTAAAGTCCATATAGATTTTATAGTTTGGGAATATGGTTTAACAAACTATTCACCACTTGTTCACCCTTATTGGAAACACTTGGGTGCCCAGATAGTTTGGTTGTGTTTTTTAGAAAACAGTGAACCACCAAATATAAATGGCTTTGGTAAAAATGATAGGCCCTTAGTGTGGTTTCTATGAATATAGTACCAATCATGTTCCTACCACTAACTCTACACTAAAACTCTATAATTTCAAAATTTTAGGTAGATTCAACTTAAAACTCAAGGAATACATCAAAAATCATTAAATAAATAAAATAAAAAGGAAAATAGATGTTGTGGTTTGATATTTTTTATCATGTTTCATCATATTCAATGGTTGAATTAAACCAACTTCAAGGATTGTTTGCAAAATATTTTATAGGATTAATTAATTTTCAAATGTTTATCTAAAAGATTCTTTTATGTGTATTATCTTGTAAATGGTATTGTTGTAATGTTTAAATTGAGTTTTAGTTTAATTATTTATGTTATTGGATTTTGGGTTATATGATATTGGGTTTTTTATTTTAATATATATTTTAAAAAGAATATATTATGTTTTAACATCAGTTATTATGAAAATAAATCTAGAAAATCTCTCTATGTCTATGTGTAGTTGATATTTTAGCATCGATTTTTATAACAATCAACATTGAAAATAACATTTTACATTAATTATTATAAACACTAACATTGAAAGTGACTTTTAATTTCCCAATTTTACATATTTTATTATGAAAACTAGTATTGAATGTCTCTCTATATCTATATTTAGTTGAGATTTAAATGTTGGTTCTATAATAATTTATGTCAAAAGTCACATTCATCATCAATTGTTATAAAAATTGACATCAAAAATGACTTTAAATATCTTTTTTATGAAAAATTATGTTCAAAGTCTCTCTATATCTATATTTAATTGAGATTTTAACATCATTATTAATGAAAACTAATATTTAAAGTGACTTTAAATATTGGTTTTTAAAAACTAATGTTAAAACTATACTTTTAACGTTGGTTTTATTCATATCTCTTTTTAATCAACATTAAAAATAAAAAATAACTGACATTAAATGGGTTAATTTCTAGAAATGATAATTTATAATTAATTTACATAGAATTTAATTAATAATTAATTTACCCATGTTTAAAAAAATGTGTATAACTTACCTAATTTACTTTATCTATGATATGATGTACCAACATTTTTAAAAAATGCATGGGTAAATATAATGTGGATAAAGTAGATTTTTTTTAGAAATATGGGTAAAAACATGTTTTAAAATGCATCTAAATTATCATCACTTTATTACACATTTGTGTAGTTCCCTTATCATTTCATTTATGGTGTTTAATGTATGTGTTGTACTGTGTGATTATGCAGTATGGATAGACCTATTGTGGGGAGGGGTTATGTTTGGAATAGAAGTAAGATGGTCTGTGAGGGTGATATATTTACTTAATAATTAATTTTCCTACTATTTAAATAAAAATTAATTTAACTATGTTAATAAACAATATGAGTAAGTGAAACAATTTACATATATTCATAATATTATTTACATTAATTTATAAGAAACAGGTGAGTAAAAATGATATGGATAAATCAGGAACATTTTTTTAGATATGCGGGTAAATAAAAATCATAACTTCAGTTCATGTTACACACTTGTTATTTCATCAATGGTGTTCATCATATACACAATATCATGAAGTTGTAGAGTGCATAGGTCCCTCCCGTGTGGTAGTGTTGTGTCAAAGTGGAAGTAGGGTGGACAATAAGGGGGATACATTTACTTAATAATTAATTCACACAATATTTACTGTTAATTAATTTACCCATGTTTATTAAAAAAATGGGTAATACACATAATTTACTAATATCCATAATATGATTTACCTAAATTTCTAAAAATATTATAGAAAATATTATGTTGCTAAATTAAAAAAAATACAATTATAAATATTGGTAAATAACCTTGTTTTAAAACATGGATAAATTATTGATGCCTTATTACGCTAGTTAGTGTTTATCCCTTGTCATTTCATATATGGAGTTCAATGTATCCGTAGATTCATGAGATTATGGAGTGTGGACCCCCCCCCCCCCCATGGATGGCGGAGTGTTTGTAATGGAAGAAGGATGGTTGGTGGGGGAGATATACTTAATAATTAATTTACCTAATAATTTAATTAATAATTAATTGTACTATTTTTATTAAAAACATGGGAAACTTAACTGAAATTCATATATTTGTAATATGATTTACTTGGATCAGATAAATATGATGTGGCTAATTTAGTAACATTTTTTAGAAACACGGGTAAATAACCATGTTTTATATTATGGATAAATTATCAACACCACATTACTATAGTTCACAATGTACCTTTATCATTTCATCCATGGTGTTCCGCATAAGTGTAACAACCTCAAATTTTTTAGATTATTTATGAGTTAATTTTAACATATATTCATGATGTTTTGAACTTTAAATTTATTGGGATGAGTTCTATGGGTTTATGATTGATTTTGGAGAGTTTCTAAGGAATATTTAATGGTGCACAGTTTTATAACAGTTTTCCCTAACCATGGAAATTCTTTATGAAATAATTTGGATTATTATAGAATAACTTTGTGTAGAGCATGGTTAGAGATCATGGTTTGATGAAAGCATGTAAAATCTTCTTATAAACTTTTCAAATCATTCTAGTGGAAAAGAAAAGTTGTTGTATGGTTTGATGAATTGTGCTACCAAACCATAAAGGTGTCTTAAGATGGTAGAAAGCCTCACATGATTGGTGCATGGTTTGTCTAACAGTGAAACCAAAACCAAGTACTTGTGAATTAATTATCAAAAATTCCTCATTAATTAACATAAACCACCCATTATTATCCATTGTTATTTCTAATTCCAACCCTATAAAACTAAGATAATTCATTGGATATCCATGGTAATTATCTTCCCTTTCAATCTCCATTCCAGTGGATCCAATCATGTTAGTGATTGGGGAATTAATGTATGTGATTCAAAAACCTCCATTATTAAGTTTTCTTATAGATATACCTTATTTTCTTTTGATGAATCATAGATTTAGAATTTCTTGGCCAAATCTATAGATTTTGATTCCCTCTAACAATATATTTTTAGATATTTGATAAAATCATGCCAGATATAGTTTGTTGGTGGAATGCCTTTGATCAATCTAAGATCCCGCATCATTGGCCAATCCTAATAGGTATGTTGTTGTAAACCATTATCCATTATCTTATAATATTATTCAGTATCATTCTGGAAACATGATGTGATTGAGTTGGAATTTTTTCTAGGGGTTCTTAGTTTGTGTGATCAATTAGGTTTGAACTTGGGTGTTACTCGAGTATTGTTCCACAATGGGTTTGAGAGATTTTCATCATCATTCATATGGTATTAAGTTCCTTACCATTGAGCTCCTAGTATTAATTTGTTTCCTTGATATGATGTTTTCATTAGCATATCTTGATTGACCATTCATGAAAGTGATCACATGTGTGTGATTGTGTAACTTTTTGGACCCATATATGATGTTTGATTAAATGAGTATTCATATATAGCTTGTTAGACCATGTATAATAATGATCACATGCACTTCTATGTTGCTACTAATTCTCATGATGACATGCTATGTTATAACTACATATTCACTACCATGTTATGTGTGATTATCATACCTTTGGAAGTATTTAATTTGGTAATAAAAATAGGTATACCATAATCATATGGTTATCCCTTAGAGTGGGAGTGTTCAAAACATGTGACGATAATAATGATGGATCTGAACCTAGGGTAGGGCACAATGAACATATGTCCAAACTTGATGCAACAGAATCATGGGAATGATGGACTTTTTTTCTAACCCAAGTCATGGATAGGATATGAAATCATTGAGGCGAAAACTATGATTGATATGGGGTTTGATAGTCTTGAGGCATAACCCCTGATGAAGGCGGGATGCGATGAGCTTGTGGTGTGATCTAATTCGATGCCTTATGATTGTTGAGAGACATTTCCACCATCCTTGTGGCTATATCTTGAACACTTCCAACATCTTTTATGATAATCCTTCCATCATTGAGCTAAAGTAGGTATGTTCGGGGCTTGTGGATACTTATTCATCACACAAACTCTTGATATATGTTTGAAATTTCTTACTTAAACATTTATATTTATTGTATCATACACTTGTATACTTGTGAACTCAAGTTAAGGACACATTGGGGGTGACCTAATTATTTTATTACTCACACCATGCATGGTTATCAAGGTGAATGTGCATATTTTATGATTAGGTATCTAGGTAAGGGAAAGGGTCCCATAGAATATAGATGAGTTGAGGAGTATTAGGTCAATGACGGTACCATGATGGACTTTAGTGGACTCTTGCAAAGTTTTATTTATTTATCTACATACACTTTATATGTTTTGGTTTGTCTTTCCACATTGGGAGCCAGATTAATTTTATCTCTTTAACATGGGTGACATTTTTTTATTGCACTATATTTTCAATATATACCATTATGATATTCTGAGTTATTATATTTCATTACTTTTATAGTGTATGGATTTTATTACTGATGGTATAGTATCCTCATTATACCCTTAAACCATCACCACTAGTCAGAAGCCTCTTGTATATGGGGAGGCATGCATTATGTCTTTTAGAATTTCCACTCAAATATTATTCAATAAATTTGGGTTAGGGTGTTACAAAATGGTATCAATGTTGATATTTCCTTTATTTTCTTTTAGAGTTATTATAGAAAAGTGATAGGGTACATAAAACTTCAGTATGGGAGTTGTTATATAACTGGATAGATCATGTGTAATGTACCTATGAGTTACTAGTGATGGTATTGTTGTAATAATTTTTTATCATTTGGGGTGCATTCATGAATCATTAGTATGAATCTAGGTTCATATACCATATATATTCCTATTATGTGTCACATGGTAGATCATTAATTTAATTCCTTAATATGGGATAATTATTAAGTGATATATTTATGTTCTCTATTATTGTCATATATCTATTCGGAATTAGTTAGTTGAACTTAATCTTGTTGTAATGTTTTTTATATATATTATTTTGACTTATGTGTAGGTATATAGGACTAGGCTTGAGTCTTAGTAAAACTAGGAGGGTTATAAATCATGTGTGGGTATCTCATAAGATAGGTCTTTTGATAGAAATCACTTAGGTATTATTTATAACTTCTTTATTTATTCTCATAAGAATGTTGTTATAAGTGTTCTAAATGTTATCTTGGAATTATATAAAACTATACCATAGAGATGCTTGACTAGACTTTTTAGTGAAGCTGGAAAAAATTATCTAGATGGTTGGATGTTCTAGTTCCACAACAAGCTATGAAAGAGGATTCACCTGACCATACTACCACAGATGATCCAGTGGTTCAGTCATTGGAGCCACTCTGTCATGAAGTATTTCCAATTATACCTACCCAAGGAAGAGGGTTACAAAAACTAATGGTTGACTATGCCTATTACTCTGCACATGAGCCTCAGCCCGATTGGTGAGGACTTGAAAAGTGCGTCCAAGAGACTACAGATCAAATTCAGGTGGAGACATATTTTTGGTACTGTAGTTGTACAATAGCAGGCACTGTAGCAGGTACTGTTTGGTACTATAGCAGCCAAAACTATTCATCCATATAGCCCTCTAGGCCACCGGTTCAGTCCTCGGGTCATGCAAGGCTTCCGGGCCACCAAAGGCCTCTGGTCCAATTATCTCTCAAGGCCTTCGGGCCACCTCAAGGCCTTAAGTCCACCCTATGACCTTCGGACTACATGATGATGCATATGTACCAGTCAGACTACAAGGGAAATGGCTATAGATGAAGATTCAGGGTAGGATCATTCACTAGAGCTGAGCTAACCGGAATTAGAAGAACCAGAGAGTATAGGCCTATGCATCTTTTCATAGGACAGCCAGTCGACCAACCCTACAAAGTTGGAGTGCAGATTTCATGACATATGTTGGGGAGGAGAAGTTTCAATTTGTCTTGTCTGGATGATTATCTCTAAGTCCTACGGGTCATGTAATTGTATCTAAGCCTTCAGGAATTATAATGGTTACACCTTGCCCCTTGAAAGGTGTATTATCAAAAATAATAAAAAATGAATGCCTTTGGGCCATTCCGACTATGCCTATTACTCCAACTCCAGCATCTTCCATCCTTCGAGGGAATTGAAGGACCATAGTATTTCGAGGATTGGATAGATATCACTGAAGTAATATTTGACATCATAAAGACACCAGAGGATTGATGGGTCAAGATATTATCATTTATACTTTATTTACCTCCCAAGAGATAATGGAGTATCATTAGATAAATAGGCATACATGAGGGTATTTCTTGAAATTTTTGGTCTATATCTTGAATTTTTTGTGATATTATCTCTTTGTTCAGATAATTCTTGTTTACTTAGAGCACAAAATACTATTTTATATATATTCTCTCATCGTGATATAAATTTAAGGAAGAGGAATTGGGTAGTGTATCTATAAAAAATCAACTTCAAGATTACCAATACTCTAGGAAAAGTTAATCTCACTATAGATGATCTTATTGGGAATATATCGAAGATACGTGATCTTGGTGTGAATCCATCACTAGAGGAATTTCATTAATTTCATAGTGATTCACTACTCATTTCCACTTGTATATCTCTATGTTAAACTAATTTGGTATTGTAAATTCTAAATATAATATCAAATTTTACTTCATAGTTGGTACAATTAGTTAATTTTTATCAATTTTAAAAAGGTTTATTTCACTTAATTTGATGTTTAAAATATAGGTGTATGTGATTTGGAGATCCCATGTTGTAATTCAGGAAAAATGGTCCAAACTGCAAAAATCCCAAACACATATGTGCACTAAAATGAACAATAAAGATAATTTGTGCATCTAATTAGGTTTAAATTTAGTGGGTAAATAAAAAACCATGTGGTATATATTTATCTATAAGACCAGGGATCCCAATTAATTAATTTAGATTCCAAAATGCCTAATTACGAGAGATAATATTCACTATTTTCAATCCTAAGGTCACTTTTATAATTCGACCATATATCAGGATATAGAACTCAAAATGATGCAACAAATTTGCTTGAAATATTAGTGATTTTGGGAAAAAAATTTGTTTTTCCAAAGTGAGATAATTCATTATACTATCCCAAATTTATGATCTAAGTGGTATCTCTAAATCGTGGATAGAAAAACCTCCTTCCACTTGGCCTATAAATTAGAACAATGGGAACCCCATTTTTAATTTTGGCTAGGGGTAAATCTATATCATTTTAGAGACCCAAAGGATTCATCTATTCATACTAGAATTTTTTAGGCCTCTATCTTCATAGGAAGATCAAGGATGAAGGTGAAGTTATAACCGAGCCTCCTCCCCCTCTTGATGGTGAACTTAACGGTGGGAGGTCATTTTGGGGGAGACACCCACACTTAAATAGGGAAATCAAAAAACTTTTCCTTCTAATGGTTTAGTTTAATGTGGGTGTTAAACATTTTATTTAAGTTTTATTTTAACTTGATTCTACTTTGAATGCATTGTTTTGATATAATCAAGTGACACACTTTCATTTCAATAATTATTGGGTTGAGATTTCAAGTATGAATCATAGGTTTTTATGATATGAAAAAAATAAGAAACATTTTTCTCTCACAAATCCATGATATATTAGTATGTTTTGGTATCCCCCATTCCATGCTTGAGATCTAAACCTTGACAAAATGATTTTTGTTTCAATGGTTGGTTCTTTATGTGTCATTTTAGAAGGCATTAGGGGAATTGATATCTTAATTACCCTAAACCAAAGAATTATATTAAACAATGTTTATTTTTCATAAAAATAAACCAACAAATATGTTTTGTGAAATTTAAATGGCTATATTCTCATATAATTCTAAAAATACACTTTTTTCAACTATTAAAATCTTTAATTAAGTTTTTTTTAAACTATGTTCAAAACACCCCCCCCCTCTTTTAGTCATTTTTACATAAGATACACACTTTAAAATTCCAAATATTCCTCATAGATAACCTAGGATCTACCCTATTATATAAATAAACCTTAAAAAAGTAATCTGTTTTACATTTCATGACAACACAGATATATTTTAGTGTCATTTTAGTGGAGCTCTTCAGTTTTTAGAATGTTTTTTATAACATATTTATTAATTTGATAACTATTTATTTTTTATATATTCTACCATTATATATATATTTGAGTTATAATTTATTTCTTATATTGGTTCTGTCATGATGAATTATTCTTTGAGAGACCTCAGACATTTTGAACCAAAATTGGATATTATCCAATATCAACAACTTCGAGACACGCTAGATGATCTTTTGAAGGAGGACATACTACACATTGAGATTTTTTTGGACCCCTCGTATTATATAAATAAAATATAAATTGAACTTATTGTGTATAAAATGGAAGAAAATAACCAATAAATAAAATAATTTACTTCACATAATATTGACATCCAACCTAAATATATTCAAGAACAAGGTGAATCACTACGCTTTAAACTAAATTCCAATCAAATTCACTTATTACCAAAATTTAATTGGCTTACTGGAAAAAACCCACTTAAAATTTAAATTAATTTCACATTGTTTATTGGAGATTAAAACATGAAAATATGGGTAAAGAATAATTAAAACTTATAGATTTTCATTTTCATTAGAATAAACTATAAAATATTGGTTGTCTTATGTTAAATCCCCAATTAGAGGATTGGTAGACATGAAATTCCTTTTTTTTGAAAACTATTTCATATCCTCTCAAATTGTAGGAATAAGGATATAATTTTTTTGGAATAATACAATCTTAAGCGTAAATAATTGATATTGGTAACTATTTAAATGGTAGTACTCAAGTTGTCCATGCCACCAAATAAGTGATAAAATATTAATAAAACACTTTTATGATGGTTTAATTCTAGTCAATCATAATAATATTGATGTTTCTTCAAGTGGTGCACTAGATGAAAAGACCCCATTTTCCTCAAATACTCTCATCAATAACATGGAACAAAACATAGAACAATTTAGTTCAAGGTCTAGTATACCCATAAAAGGTGTCCATGAGGTGTAAAGTTATGAATTTGAGAAGAAGGTAAACCCAAAATTTGAACATTTATGTACCATAATTTTACATATTTCTCTTTCTAAAGGTAAATCATAACATCCTCCTACAATTTATTATGGTATTTTTGCCATCGACACCCTATTTTATGACTAGTCCCCTCAATCAAGATAACCTTATGAAAGATGTAAGGAAATATTTTTAAGCTTCCTCTATAACAAAACCATTAGGAAATAAACATAATATCTATCCAAATTTGATTGTATGGATAATCAATTCTATAGGAAATGATGTATTATAACCAACCTCAAAAATCTTGGAACCATCTAAGGAACATAATTCATCTTTCACCACCACTAAAAAAACCCCCAATAACCACAAAGTTATTTCTTACAACCACACCCAAAACCAGATCCGAATCTTGAGGAAATGATGAAGTAAATGGCTAAAAATAATATCCAATTACAAAGAACAACCCAAGTGTCTATATAAGACCTAAATACTCAATTAGGAAAACTCACCAACTCGATGGTTGAAATATAAATATAAGAATCAGGTAAAATAACATCTCAGCCACTAATAAACCCTAGGTATAAAATAATTTCAGTTCCATCACCCTTAAAAGTGGAGTATAACATAAAATACAAATGATCCCTCTTTTAGTGTCATCCCCTCTTATTTAATCCACTATCCCAACCATCATAAAATATCTAAATAAGAAAATCTCTTATCCTAAGAGAATCCCCAACAAAGGAAAAAGAGTAACTTTTGAGGAGCCACCTATCCCAACCATTCCTCTTCCATTTCCCTAAAAGGACACTCAAAAAAGGAAACCAAGAGAAACAAAAATTATCTGTCAATATACCCTTGATTGATTTCATGAAGTAAATTCCATGATACACCAAGTTTATAAAGGATATGTGTACACATATATGATAAATTTTAGGAGATAAAATAGAAGTATCTATTAATTTATAGATCCAACACTTTTGACAAAATTCAATGACCCTAGAACAGTATTGAATCCTTACACCATAGGGGATTCTTTCTTTTCTAATGTTATTCTTAGTTTGGGTGATTATATAAATGTGATGCCTTGATTTATTTCTTTTTCATTACAGGTTAGGGAGATGAAGCACATGGGAATGGTCATTCAACTATAAAATTGGAGTACCACACACCCAATTGGTTTGTTATAAAATGTTATTTTCAGGGTTAAAATTTTAATTGTTTTCTACTGATTTTTATGTGCTTAAAATGTAATATGATAGGATAAATGGACATTCCCCAATTATATTGGGTAGACCTTTTCTGAAAACCACCAAAACAATAATTAATGCCCACAATGGTACATTATTTATGGAACTTGGTGGTGAAATTGTCTACTTAAACAACCTTTATTCCATGAAGTATCCCTAGGAAGATAATTCCTCTCTTTTAGTTAATTATTTTGATGTACTCTATTTCCCCCAAAGAAACTTCTTTTCTTTCCCCTAATATCCTCTCTAAATTTTCATCATTGATAAATGTTCTTGTAAATGAATCATGATTTGAATTTTGTAATAGTATAGAAAAATTTCATTCATGTTATTTAATTGATGATTTATTGAGAACTGATGACATAATGACCATCAATGATATTACTCAGCTTGTAAAAGTTTATTCCTTGTATGGGGATGTTACCGTTGAGTAGTTAGATGATATCATTGAAATACCACTTTCCCATTCATTCCTATAAATCTAAAATTCATATTAATTTTAAATTAAACCATTTCATAAAAATTTAAAATATCCATATGTTGAGAATGGAAATAAGATTCCCTTTATCATTGCAAGTTCACTCCCTCCAGAGCAAGAATTGTGATTGGTAAAACTTTTGAGGGAGAATAAACAAACATTTGGATGGATAATTTATAACATTATCAGTATTATCCCATCAATTTTCATGCATCATATATTGTAAAATTATGAGGCTAAATCTTCAAGGAAAGAATAACACCGACAGAACCCAAACCTCTTTGATGTTGTTAAAAATAAGGTGACCAAATTATTGGATGGGAGAGTCATTTACCCCATCTATGATAGTTTATTTTTTATTCCATTATAATTAGTTCCTCAAAAAACCAATATTATAGTAATCTAAAATTAAAACATTAAATTACTTCCAAAAAATGTTCATAATAGTTAGAATTTCGTAAAAAATTATCACTAACTAACCCAGCACCCTAGGAGAACCATTTCCCATTATCATTCATTGACTAGATTCTAAAGATGCTAGAAGGTAAGTTCCAATAAAATTTTTCTAATGGGTATTCTAGATACTTTTAGATACATATTTCCTGTGAGGGTCAGGAAAATACAACCTTAACTTTTCCCTTTGACACATCTTTATATAGGATGATACCATTTGGTTTGTGAAATTCTTTGGGTACTTTCCAGTAATGCATGGTTAGTATATTTTTTAATTACTTGGGGAATTTCATGGAAGTTTTCATGGATGATTTCACTATATATGTTTCCAATTTTGATGAGTTTTTTAGTATTCTTGGCTCTATCTTTAATTTTTTTATTTAAAATAATCTTGTATTAAATTATGAGAAGTGTCCTTTAATGGTGTCACAAGGTATTGTACTTGAAAATTACATTCATGGTGATGGTATCCAAGTAGATAAATAAAAAGTTGATATCATTTATTCTTTACCATTACCCAAAAAATGTACGGTTTGTACGATATTTCTTAGTTAATGTTGTACTTTATCATTGTTTCATTCATGAATTTAGTAATATTTCACTCCCACCCTCTTAGTTACTCCAAAAAGAAAAAGACTTTTTGTTTGATAAAAACGATGATCATTATTTAAATAATTTAAAATGGAGTCTCACATCATCACCAATAATTCACCACCTCAGTGGGATTTACCATTTGAGATCATGTGTAGAATCTATAACTATGAATTTGATGTGTCTTATCACAACAAGTTGATCAAGTTTCACATGTCATTGCTTATGTCTCACGCATACTAGACCCAGCCTAAGAAAACTACACCCCAACCAAAAAATAATTATATTCCCTTATTTTTTTCCTTAGATAAATTTATTTCATATATTTTAGGGCCCAAATTAATTTGTTTCTATATCCATTCATCCCTCTAGTGGCTCCTTAAGAAAATAGAATCTAAAATATGACTCATTCATTCGATGCTCCCCCTTTAGAAATTTAATCTAGAAATTACGGATAAAAAGGAGTAGATATTGTGGTAACTGACCATATTAGTAGGATCCTTCCATCATTGTACATTTATTAATCATCTAATATTTTAATAAATGACATATTTATTGATACATAATTGTATTTAGTGCAAGATGATATTCCTTGGTATATTGACATTGAAATTATATAGTAGCATCTTTCATTCCTACTGATTTCAGTAAAAATAAACCTAATCATCTGAAGTATGAGTCTCTTTGGTATATATGGGATGATCAAAAAATTTGGCACACATGTAGTGATCAAGTCCTTCGGGTTTTATTGTAAATAGTGAGTTTCATTCGGTCTGTAGGTTCTGTCACACTTTTATTTATAGGGACCACTTGGGTCCCCAATGGACTCCTCGCAAGGTCCTTAATTATGGTCTATTTTAGAAAACCCTATTTTGGGATTCCAATTATTTTTTAAATATTATCCTCATTTTCAAAGAAAATGTAATGTCTCTAAAAGGAGTAAAATTCACCAATATACCTTACTTTTTCATGATAATTTTATGATCAAAGTATTTATATTGGGGGTACATTTTTGAATTCATTTGGTAACTTGTTCATTTATCTAGAATTAGATTATGTGTCAAAATGGGTATATTTATTATCTATAAGGACTTCTGATTCAAATATAGTTAGGGAATTTTTGGGAACCCAAATTTTTCGTAGGTTTTGGATTTCCAGGGTTCATCATCAGTGGCCAGGTATCTCATTTTTATAATAAAAAATGTAATCACTTTTTCATTGGTCTAGGGTTAGGAATAGGGTTTCTACTACATATAATCCAAAAAAACAGTCATGATGATATTTCTAATATAGAGGTCAAATAATTATCAAAAAAATGGGTCAAATCAATAGAAAATATTGGAGTCTTATACTTGATGATGCATTGTGGGATTATTGTACTACCTTTAAAACAACCATTGGGATGTCACCTTATCATATTTTTTTTATAAATAGTTGTCACCTCTCTATTGAAATATAGAACTATTACTACTGGTCTATAAAAAATGAAATTCTAATATTTCTAGAGTAGGTACTCAAATTAATTTTCAGAATCGTGAGTTAGAGTAAATGTGAAGAGACTCCTATGAGAACTCTCAGAACTATAAGGAGAGAACAAAGGCTACCCATGACCACCTCATCCTTAATTTTTAATTCTAAATTGGGAAAAAGGATTTCCTTTTAAATAAAATTCTAATATTACAACCATTTAATCTTATTTCTTGTTGGTTTGGCCCATAAAATGTCACTAATATCTTTCCATTTGGTGTTGTGAATGTTCAAAATAAAGAAACAAAACAAACATTCACTGTCAATGGGAAGATATTGAAACACTTTCATAAAACCATTTTAGAGTCCCTAATAGTGGACCACCACCTTCAATAAGTAACCTACTAGTGAAACCCACTAGGTTTTATCCATACTAACCACATTCTCTTTATTATAGTGAGGACATTGTACACTATAGGTGAGGGGGTATTTACATTCCTAGGATAGTTAGGATTTCCATAATATTTCTTATTTTTTATCATTTCCGCTTATTGAATGGTTTATTTTACTTTTACCCATCTCATTTTCACTTCTATTATAGAATACTCATTTTTTATTCCAAACTAATCATGGAAACTATTGAAAATGTAAGAAAAATTTTCCTATTTTATGCTATTTTAACATTTAAAGAAAATTTGATTCATTGATGGCATGTGAGTTTGGGCATGGAATTATCATTTAAGGTGTGATATTAAGTAAAATTGATTATTTTTCAATGATGTAGATGATTTTATATTTATAAAACCATTGATTTATTTTTACATTATGTGGGAGTTTTTTTGGTTAATTAAATCATTTAACATCTCCACACATTATTGAATTAAAACATGAAGTGTGAATATATGTTACCTAATTTAAGGTAAATATAAGTCAGGTTAATGTTTCTCAAACTTCCAGAATTATTTTTCCATACATCTAGTCTTTATCTAACCTATTTCCTTACTATATCAGATTGACCTATGTGCGTGTACCAATTATCCAACTGATATGAACCCAAAAAAATAATACAAATAAAAAATGAGAGGTGTAAAAAAATGTACATGATATGTGGATATCTATTTCAATATCTTAATGTTTGAATTATGAAAATTATTAAGTGAGTAGGTCTTAAAATTTGATTTCAAAGGATTTAGGGAAGATTTGATGGAAATAAGCAGCTAAACAAAAAATAGAATAAACAATATTTACTAGATATAAATTGGAAATAATAGAATGAAATGGTTATCACACACACACATGGAGATTTAGTGAAACTTTTAAATTTTGAATTCCTTAATAGGAGTAGTATTATATATCTCCTTTACTTTTGTTTTCATATAATTTATGAGATATTTATTTCCATTCTTACTGAGATTTACTATATGGTGTGATTCTTACTTTTATCACAATTCTATTATTAAATTAACTTACTATGGATGTTTAATCATTGTAAAATAGGTAAAATATTCATGCATTTTTTTAGGTGTGGGGGAGCGATCTCATAGTAATTTACCATTAATTTACACCCTTATACCACTATTTTAAACTAATTTTTTAATCTAAATTCCAAATATAATAACAAATTTCACTTTAAATTTGGCTCAATTAGGTAATTTATATCATTTTTTAAATTTTCAATTTCAATATTTTTATGATTACATTGTATTTGGTGGTGATTTTGAATTCCCATGATTGAATTCATGAAAAATGTTCCAAAATCTATAAGATCACAAGCACATATATGGACTAAAATGCACAGTAAACATAATATATAAATCTAATTAGTACGAAATTTTGTGTGTGGATGAAAAAAAAATTGGGAAACATTTAAATATAAGATTTTGTATCCCAATTTATCCATTTTATGTCCCAAAATTCACCACATTGGAGAGAATCTTCACTATTCAAAGTCTTGAGGTCACTTATGTAATTCCACCATATCTCAGGTTGTGGGATTTCAAATGATAAAAAATATTCTCGGGATATATTCTGGAGGTGAGGAAATAACTTTTTTGTTTTATCCAAAGTGATATAAGGCTATATTTTATATCAAATTAATTTGAAAAGTGGTATCTCAAAATCCAAATTCCCAAAACCACCTTCACTTTGCCTATAAATTTTCACTTTCAGCACCCCATTTAAAGGTTCAAACATGGGGAAAATTTATACCATTTTTGACTCCCAAAGGATTCCTCTCTTAATCCTAGAAGTTTAAGAGGTCCCAATATTTATAGGTATTTTAATAATAAAGGAAAAGTTCCAATCAAGCCTCATCCTCATCTTGATGGAAATCTAAATGGTGGGAGGTCATTCCGAGGGAATTAAACACACTTGGAGAGGGAGTTACAACACTTTTTATTATAATATTTTAGTTTAATTTGTGTGTGAAAAATTTATTATAAGTTTTATCTTAACATTATTATCCTTTGAATGAATTTTTTGTATAAAAAAGTGAACCCATTTTCATTTCAGTACTGATTGGGTTAAGATTTCAAGTGGGAATCTTGGGTTGTTCTCTTAGGTCAACACTATAATCCTTTTTCTCTCACAAATACATAATATTTCACAATGAGTTTTCTACCCTCATTCCATGCTTAATGTCCAAACATTGAAAATGTAATTATTGTGTTAAGGCTTGGTTCTTTACGCATCATTTAAAAGGCATCAGGGGAATAAATATCTTAATTACCCTTAACCAAAGTATTCCATTTAACCATGTGTAATTTTAATAACAATGAACTAACCAAGATTTGTAGTTGACTTGGAATGACCTCCTTCTCCTCACACTACAACAAAACCGCCATTTAGCGGCAGTTTTGTAGCGGCGGTTCTAGGAACGGCCGCTAAACCTTTTTTAAAAATGGTTTCCTAACGGTTTATAAAAAACCGCAGCGAAACAATTTTTTTTCATTCCCGACCCTTCCCCCTCATATTTCTCGACCGCTCTGTCCCCCGCTTCCCCCGCGACCCCGGCCTCCCGCGACCCCGGCCCCCCGCGTTCCCGGCTTCCCCGCGACCCCGACCACCCCGCGACCCCAGCCACCCCGCAACCTCGGCGACCCTGGCCCACCA
The DNA here is from genome assembly GCA_963277665.1 of Viscum album. Classification (NCBI taxonomy): domain Eukaryota; kingdom Viridiplantae; phylum Streptophyta; class Magnoliopsida; order Santalales; family Viscaceae; genus Viscum; species Viscum album. Next base: position 957,630,444 of record OY728138.1, on the reverse strand, counting down.
CGACCCCAGCGACCCCACGACCCTGGCGACCCTGCTTCCCCAGCGACCTATACGAACCCTAGGGTTTGATTTCTAATTTTTTTTCTTTCTTTGATATTAGTTATTTCTTTATTATTATTGTTTCTTATAATAAATTGTAATGAATCTATTTATTTTAAATATTTCCATCCATTAAATTTAAAGCATGATTTTTTTTAATTATGCTATGAAATTTCATAACTATGATAGACATGGAATTATTCTCGTTGATACCAAAGTAAAATTAATAAGTGTGGAATTTAGAGATGTAATTTACAAATATTTAACAGTAAACAACATGATTTTTCATCCTATCTAATAGGATTATTGATAAATTTTTTAGTTTATGGATACCCCATGTATGGAATTAACGGGAAATCCTAGTTTTAAAAAGTTATAAAGGGATAATATAACGTGTTGTCAATGTTGAAATGGATTTCAGTGATTCCCAGTGGACTTATGGATAGAATGAAATGAATAAATGGATAAATAATTATTTAGAGGAATTTAGACATTGAATGGGCAGGAATAAAGTAAAATATTCCATGTGAATCTAATATAGAAAAATTCACATGGGTAATTGTGTTCTTTAATGTGTAAAGTGATACAATTTTAGAAGAGATAGACATATATCATGAAAATTTTAAAGACTTTTAAATAATTAAAATTTGAATTACATTGACATAGGGATGATAGTGCATTTATAATGATACAAGTGTAGAGTGCATGCAAATTTTTATTATTAATGTTTATATAAGAAGACAATGGAGGTAAAAAACCTTCAACCAAAGTACAGGCTAATAAAACCATTTTATGGTATGGAAATTTTAATAGATTAATGATAAGGATCTAAATGATATTGTGGTAGTCGCAATCATTGTACACTCACATATAGAATGTATATTATTATATTCTAGTTATATGTATTCATTAATTTCATTAAATCATACAATGATAAGTAATTAAACCCCAAGTCTGCTAGTTGTGGATTTATCAGTTAAAACTCATAGAGTATCTATCCAACCATCAAAGATATATAATGATTCCCTTATTATCATTGGTGAGTATAATTTCTCAAAAAACATGGAGGTAATTCTAGTGGTTTGATTTTACATAATATCATACAAAGATCCAACATAATAATAAATACCCACTGTAAAATATCATATGAATAGTTAGAGGAATTAGAGAACAAAAAGAAAGATCTTTTAGAGAAGGATTTTATTCAACCAATCAAATCATCTTTGGGAGACCTATTATCTTTGTGAAAAATTTGGATTTATCATTACAGTTATTCATTGATTTTATATAATATGATGGGATCATAGTGATGAAAATGTAACCTACTCCAAGTATTGATAATTTTTTTGATTAGCTAAATGGGGATCAATTATTCACTAAGATTGGCCTATGATAAGGGTATCATTTGATGAGGTTATTGAAAAACTATATCTCAAAAAGATCCCATATAATATTATATGGACCTTATGATTATTTTCTATATATTTTGGATTGAAAAATTCTCCATCCATAAATATGTATTTGATAAATATAGACTTTATGGAGTATATTGATAAATGTTTATGTAGTCTTTATTGATTATATTCTGATATATTATGAATTTAATAAAGGTAAAGAAGATAAACTAAGGTTAATATTAAAAATTCTAAGGAAAAATCACTTTTTTTGTAAATTCATGTAGTGTTAGTATTTCTTACAAAAAGTCACTTTATCTTGATTCATTTTGACTAGTGAAGGAACCCTAATAGCCCTAGTAAAGTCACTGAACCTTTCACTAAAATGGTTTCGCAGCGGTTTATTATAAACCACCGCGAAACCCTCCATATTTTTTTACGCTGCCAACCCTTCCCCCTACCCTGACCCCCCTTGTTCCCACAACCCCCTGTGACCCCGCACGACCTCGCGACCTCGGCGACCCCCCGTGACCCTCGACGATCCCGCGCGACCCCGGCGACCCCTTCCACGGCGAGCCGTGACCCCGCAGTGACCCCCTCTTCACATCCAAGGTTATTTTTAGGGTTATTTCCCATTTCCCCCTTTCTCTCTCCCCCTTATCTATTTCTTGGTTTCCTTTTAGGTCTTGGCCAGACCCCCGGGGTCACTTGGCCAGATTCAAGGCCAGCTGGCAGTGGAGCCCATTTCCCTTCCTATTTCATATGACGATTGGAGACATATGCCTCCAAGATGGAAAAATGAAGTGTTTGATTCTCAAATCAAGGTAAATTTTTTACATTATGGTTTAATTGAATGTCATGTTACTAATATGTTCAAAATGAATTTTTGTATACAGATGTTCTTCCACTTTACTGTTGCTGATGTGATAGCATGGAAGTGGATGTTGAAAAATATAGGTAAGAAGTGGAAAGATTTTAATTGGAGATTGTGGTGTGATGTCAACGATGCTTCATTGACCGCACTGCAAATGTAAGAGAAGCTACCCAGTGGGGTATCTAAAGAGCAGTGGAAAGTGTTTGTTGACAGGCATTGGGATCAAAAGCGGATGGTATTGAAATATATATATTATTATATTATCCTCATTTTACATTTATACATGTATATGAAAAGGACATGACATTCAATACATCAGTATTAAATTGCATTTTATTTATTTCAGGATCTCTCATGACAGAATGCACAAAACTGAGCGAAGCAAGTCATCCCGCACACTTAGGGCTCAAAAAGTTTTTCTAGAAGTCGAACGACATTGTTAATCTATTAATTAGTTTAAATATTTATAAGACAATATTATTTGTTTAATATATTTAATTTTTTATTTATCTTTGATTAATGCAGTCACAGAGTTTAGGCCATGAAGCATCCAGAACTGAACTGTGGTTGAATGTTCACAAGAAATCAGATGGATGTTTTGTTAAGGATCCTGCTAAAGAAGTTGGGGTATGAAGTCAATTTTTTATCATAATAACTTATTATCAGTTTTTACTGTGTTAATATATATTGATATTTGATTTATAGGTCAAAATTAAAGAACTATGGGATGTCAATCCTACGCATTCCTACTCTGTCTCCCAGTATGACCGAGTTGCTAAAGTCCTTGGGAAGGAGCATCCTAGGAGAGTGCGCGGGATGGGTTTGGGACCCGTGCCATCGGAGGTTTTTAGCAGGCCACTGGGGATAGCTGCTGCATCTACTCCTGACTTTAGTCATCCCATACCCGTAGATGCTAATAAATAGATTTTTTTTTACGAAACACAATTCACCAGTAGGGGGATCAGATATCTGCATTGTAGAATGAGTTGACTGAAATATGTCAACAAATGAGCAGATTTGCCCCCGGTGGGAGTGCATCGATTGGTGGTATTCAGGTAAATCACAGAAACTAAAAATCATTTAGTTTGCTAACTTTCATTGGTTTAAAGTTTTAATATAAATATGTAACTGTATTTAATTTTCAATATAATGTTCTTAAAGGTGACAACACAAAGTGGAAATGAAGGTGGAGAGGGTGATGATGCATCATCAGACCCTGAGTAGTTGTATTGTTGATGTGTTGAACAAAAATGGAAACAGTTGGTTTGTATATGTAATATTTGTGGCACATAGTTTCCACCACACATTTTCATGTCCTAAAATTTCGTTGATTTCTCATGTTTCTTTTTATGCATTTTATTGATTTCTGATGTTTCTTTTTATGTATTTATTTCTCGAGTGTGGTATATATTATTCCATTTGGGTTTGTGTTGGAATTGGTAGTCAATATTTTCGATGACTAAGAGTTAAACCCATTGTTGATGTGGGTGAAACAGTTTCATGTAGTAGAGTTTTATACAACAATAGTTATCATTATACCATTAGAATGGCCATTTTATGACTTTTATGGAAGGTCGTGTTGTTAAGCATTGTTCTAGATAGGCATTGGGAAGGCACGTGTTCTTGGCCCAGAGTTAGTTAAGAGAACAATAGAGAATTTTGATATCATGCAAGATATGATGAATGCAGCTCTGGGTATAAAATGTTTAGTAAGGTGAGAAATCTCTCTTTCATGTTCATTATACCTTTCTAAGTGTTTGGGTGAGTTGGTGTGGTGGAATATCAGCTGGAATTTACAACTCATTTGGGGAGGATCCATGATGTTTTCCAAGACACCTAGATCTATTAGTATCTACATGATACCTCTCACGTCTGATACTTGGGAGAGCCGGATGTTGATAATGATGCAATGTTCATTAAAAAACTATTAGTAATTGAGGATCGTAAGGATAAAGTGCTCTGTGGATGGATGATTCCTTTGGATCACGTGTTGTGGAGGAATGTTTTCCATGAGGAGAGTACTAGGGAGTGAGAAGCGAATATGTGTTCCCAGTAAACTAATCTATATTGAGTTGATATTCTGATCATTACATTGATGTTTTAATTTTTTTTAATTTTCATTGAAGTTATATCTGACCTTGTTTTGCAATAAGATATGTTGTTTCTTGAAATGGAGGAAGGAGCTCTCTAATCCATGTGTCTAGATGGTGTGACCATATGTGATTACATGGTTGTTAGGTGTTGTGTGGGGCCTTGGGTATTACACAATTGTTTTGTAGAAAGATAACTATTTAGGAGGGGTTCTGGGATGTCGAGGTTTTTATTCCAGCATTAGAACAAATCATGGTGGTTTATACCTGATAGTTATGTTACAGGGTGGTTGTTCGGACCACTCTATTCTTGGGTAGTTTTGAATTATATGGGGTGAGGATGTTTTGAGAGCTATATGATGTAATGGAATAAACCTCTTAGATTAATTACATTGTGAAACTTCAGTGATTAGGGTGTTCTATGGGATTTTTTTCACTCATTCGAGGAGTTTTTCAAAAATACAGTTTTTAACAATCCGTGAGTCAGCCTGTCAATGAGTCAGGTTTTCAGTGAATCATCCTATTAGTGACTCAGTGATTTGGTGTCGGTGAGTCAAGGGTGTCAGTGTCGATGAGTCATGGGCGTCAGTGTCAGTGCCACGGTGTCGGTTCCAGGGCATCGGTACAAGGGTGTTGCTCACATGGAATCAGTTCTTAGGCATCGATGCTAGGGTGTTGGTGCTAGGGTGACAATGTCTTGGCATTGGTGATAGGGTATCAATGATCCACCCATCAGTGAGACATTTCATGTTTTCCCCAGGCATCCCAGTCTCTCCCTTATGATTTTCTTTTAACAAAAAATTTGTTACCTATTGAGTTTGACTTTGCTTAAATATTTTTCCACTGTATTCAAGGAGAATTATTGTTTCTCCAAACCGTAATCTCCCTTAAATTTGGAAAAACAAAATTAATGATACGTGGTGTTGACCACAACACGTATTTCAAGTATTTTAAAGTCACCTCTCTAATTTTATAGTTATATGTTTTCAAAAAAACGAGTTTGATGCTATGTTTGGGTGTTTTTAAGAGTTTTTTGAAGGATGTTTTTTATATATTTAATTTCCTAATGTCCTCGGGGATTTGAGATATTCAAATAGCATGGTCAATCCATGATCTATTTTATCCAGCACATTGAAATTATATCCCTTGTTATTAGGATCTCTCTCATTCTTAAGCCAAGATCCTCTAATTTCCAGTGGATTATTTTCCTTCTCCCAAGGTGTGGAAAGAGTCCTTCTTCCTTAGAAGGGGTTATATTACATTTAATATTTCTACTTGTTATCTTTTTTTATTGTTCTGACTTATTGTGGATGTGTGCCTTATAAAAATCATGGCAATTGGTGGTCTTTTCTAACACACTATTAATATTTTTATTGGTTATAATGCTGGGGAAAAATGTTGTAATGTGGAAACTGATTAATCATGTACACATGGTTAATTAAATGGATGATCAAGGAATAAGAACCATTATGTGATACCCCAGTAAAAAAATGTAATTCAAGAACAGTGTTGGCTAAATCTGAATTTACACATGTTTGATGAGTGTGGTCATGTAATGTGTGTTATGGTTCGGTTTTATGGTCTATGTGGAATGGTTGTGAATTGAAGTGACAGTTCTATATATGTTTGTGGGATTGATTTTTGAATGGAAGAACTTGTAGGAAGTTGAACTACCTTTGGTTGTACTGTGTCCATCAGACAGGCTTCTGTATGGGGACTACAATGTGGCATTGTTGGTGTTGTGCAGTGGGACTACAAAAATGGTTTTCATTCATTTTTGAGTTGGTTAGGGATTTTATTTTTTGGTAGTAATGGAATATAAAATGTGAATCCCTTGAATAAATGAATATAATGTGGTTAAATAAAAAGTGTCTAGATTATTCTTTGGAAGTATTTGTTGTGTGGGTTTTCATATAGCGGTAGCAACAAAAGTGTTACTATTCGGTTGTTCATTGTTTGGTTGAAACCTATAGGTTGGGATACTGTTTGATTATCTATATGTATATGAACATATTGTTTTTTGTGATTTCTATACACACCCGACCGTCATTTACCACCATATTTCTTTTTATTTCTGGTTTTATTTGTTTTTCAGGGTAGTGGTGCAGCAGAAGCAAAGAATTATTTTTTTTATTCTGGGCAGCATTTCACGGCGGTTTTAACCGCCTCTACATTAATATTGGCAGAGGTTTCGTGGCGGTTTCGCGGCGGTTTACACCGCCGCTAAATAGTGAAAACTGCCGCTAAATAAGAGCATCGTGGCTGCCTCATTCCGCGGTGGTTTTACGGCCGCTGGAATTTTAGTTTATTCGCGGCAGTTATAACCGCCGCGAATAAAGTGATATCCAGGGCTCATAAAACCGCCGCTAAATTCAGAAAAACCGCCGCGAAATGAGGCAGCGAAGACGCTTTCCTGAGACCACCACTAAACACAAATAACCGCCGCTAATAGATTGGTGACACCCTATTTTGCGGTGGTTTCTGTTAACCGCCGCCAAACAAAGTAGCGGTGGTTTAAACCACCGCTAAACGGAGATTCTGTTGTAGTGTCATAATTCTAAAAATATACCTTTTTTAACTATTAACATCTTTAATTTATTTATTATATTTTTAAAACTATTTTTAAACCCCTCCCCCCTCCCCATATTTTTTTTTATTTTTATTAATTATACACACTTTAAACATCTAAAATCCTTGAGAGATGAGATATGGCCCACAATATTCTATAAATAAACTTTAAAAACTTAATCAATATGGGATTTAATGACAAAGAGGTTAGTTGTATAATATGTTTGATGGTGGAATGGATTGTGGATACATCATAGGATCATGGAGTCATGAGATGTGTTCCATTGTTCATAATGTATTTATTAGTGGAAAAAGTAAAGACTAAACAAAAGTTATATCCTATGAATGTGATGATGAGAGACTAATTAGTAGGAAGTGACAAGGTCTACGGATTTTCAGTAGATGAGGATGATGTGATATTCATTCCTGGGATGATTTTAGTGCTAACCTTCATGAGATAGGAGTTCATGAGATACCATCTTTCACTCAAATGAGAAGCACATCTAAAGGCAATGAATATTTACCATGTCATCTTATATTATTTCTTGTGGCCTAGTATGAATAGGGACATCAAAGGTTTTGTTTGAAAATGTTATAAATATGTAAAGGTAAAGGTCAAGAATCAATGTAATTTTGTTTTGATTCATACACTTTTAGTGACGATATAGAAGTTTTATGATTAAATGATGGAAATAATGATGGGTTTACCCTATACCTTAAGGATTCATGATAAATTTTTGGTGATAGTTGATCATATGATGAAAGAGAAATATTTATTATTTATCTTTGAGACTTGGTTTGTAGATGAGTTGGGGAACTTGTATATACAAGGTACTATATACCTACATGGATTTAGCTTGAGAATTGTATTTAGTAGGGACTCATGTTTCATAACATAGTTTGGGAAGGTTTTATAGAAGGTTTTGGGTACTCAGCTGAAACTAAGTACAATGTATCATCTGCGGACTGATAGTCAATATGAGAGGATGATCCAAACATTGGAGGATATGCTACGGGTATGCATCATGTATTATGATGGCGCTTGGAATGATCATATAGACTTGGTTGAATTCAAGTAAAATCATTTTTTCTAGGATTATATGTGGATGGAACCTTTTGAGTCTCTCTATGGTTGACTATTTTATTTATAACTATGTTGGCATAAGGCAGGTGAGGTAGTGGTTATGGGGTCGATCTTGGTTTAGGTGACCTGTGAAAGATCACAACTGATCTAGAAGTGGTTGACCACCACTTAGATTATAAAAGGATGGTATACCACATTAAGGAGGAAAATTTTAGATTTAACTATTGTATTATAGTTTTCATTCATGTGACTACTCAATTTGGGCATTGGTCATTGTGGAAGAAAGGAAATATTACACCGATATTTATTGGGTTGTTTTGATATTTCTGAGTGTATCATGAATATGGATTCCCATATTATCCTTCCTAATAGTTATTGAGGTATGTAAAATGGGTTTAATTTTTCTCATATTTGAAGGTACATAATCAATACTATGTATTTGATCGACTGCAAGGATGTTGAGTTGGAACCTGATGCATCGTGGATGGAATGCCAGGTGTAGATTGTAGACTAGAGTGAGAAGGTATTGTAAGGAAAGGTAGTTCCACTTGTCTGGATCATAATTTATAATGATAATATTCATGAATAATCTTGGGATAGGGATTTTGATATTCAGGCGTAGTGGCCTAATTTATTTGAGCAAGATTCCATGAGATTCTTCTTGAGGAAGAGAAGTCATTATAGGCAGAGAATGTAATAGGCATGTATTTTTCTGGTGTGTTACAAGTTAATTTCATCCTTTATTCATGAGATTTTTATATTAATTTCATAATATTAGTTATATGGGTATATTGTTGGTTTTAGATAGATTTTGAGGATTTTTAAGGGTGAAATGTTAGATTACGGTAATCCCAAACCATGAAATTTCACAAGGAAACCACACAGATTTTTATAGAGTCACTTTGGGTGGAGCATGGTTAGGGTTACATATTTTCATAAATCCAAGAAGGCTCTATTTATAAACTAAAAAACTCATTCCATTGAAAAAAATAAGGGTTGAAACATGGGTTTCTAAACTATGCAATTAAACCATGAAGGTTCCCTAATATTGTAGTAAGCCTCGCATAGTTAGCACATGGTTTTCCTAATCGTGAAGTCAAACCATGTGAACATGAATTAATAATATTTAAATAATATTTGATAACAATAAATCTCCCATTTCAACCCATTCTTGGTCTTAATTATTTCCTTATTTAACCTAGAGACTCCATGGAATTTTTTTAGTAATTCCACTCCATTAAAAGCTTGATTCCGATGGATCTAATCATGTTAGTTATCCGGGTATTGACCTTTGTGATACAAAAGAACCTATGTTAGTTGAATTTTTTTCTTCATCTAACTTATTAAGTTGAGATAAACCATAAATACAATATTTAATGGATAGATAAATGGATTCTGATTCTATGTAATGATGAATTCATGGAACTTTTCTAGAATAGTGATAGATCTACCGTGCTGGTGCCATCCCTGCAATCAATCTCAGATCTATAATCATTGGAGGATCCCAAGAGGTATGTTACTATATACAAATTTCAGTTTTATGATAATCTTCTTTAATATCATTCCATAATAATGATGTGATTGAGTTATAATCTATTTTAGGTGGTTCTATGTGTGTGGACTCAATCTTGTTAGAGCTTATCTGTGATTGGGGTATCAATATTTGATTCATTCTAAATATTTTCATCATAAATCTTAAGGTAAGAAGTTATTTCCATGTATGGCCATATATAACCTTCTTTCCTTGGTATGATAATTGTGAGGGAATATTTTTATTGGACATTCTTAATAGTGATCACATTTTTGTGCATGTATAACCCATGAGAACCATATATGATGTTTGATTCCATGAGTATTTCTATATAGCTTGTTAAAACATTATTGATTTCGATCATATATACTTGTATGTTGCTACTAATTCTTCTTTTATGCCTAAAATTTCCTAACCTATCATTTGAGATTATCATACACTTAGAGGTAGTACTACTAGTATTTGAAACTTATAAACCATCAAGACATTGTTATCCCTTAGAGGAAGAGTGTGCATGACATGCGACGATAATGAAGATGGAATTGAACCCAGGGTAGGGACATGAAGGAATTGAGGATAGACCTAATTCAGTGGAAGTATGGGTATTATTTCCTTGTGTCTTGACCTAAGGCATGGAAGAGAAATGAAATCCTTGAGGCCTAAACTATGACCGAGATGGGGATTGATGGTCTTGAGTCCTGACCTATGATGGAGGATGGATGTGATAGTCTTATATCATGATCTAAATCGATGCCTTGTGACTACTGAGGGACATTTCCACCATCCTTGTAGTTATCTCCCACTCACTCCCTATATCCATTATGAATATCCTTATGGCATGTAGCTAAAGCATGTATGTCTAGGATTGTGGTAGCTTTGTTAGAAAATGAATGCATAGCATATGTTTGTTATTGATTTCTTGTGAATTTATATTTAATAAGGAAAACACCTTTTATAATCATTAGATCATGTTAAGGATTCATTGGTGGTGTCTTACGAGTTCTATTACTCACACCCTATATGGGTATCTCAATGCATGTACAAGCTTCATGATTAGGGATCTTGGTAATGGAAAGAGGCCAATAGAAGATAGTTTATCTAAGGAGTATAGAATTTTTTATGATACCAGGATGGCCTCTAGATGAATCCCTCAGTGTTTTATTTTATTTTTATACTTTCAAATTATATTCTCATGTTTTTCTTACCACATCGGGAGCCTAGTTTATTTTATATGTATTATATGAGTGACATTTTTTAATATAATATGTTTTCATTATCTTCCACTATAATATTCTAGTTTGTAAAATTTTATTATGATTATAGTGTATAACTGTGATTACTTAGAGTATACTCTTCCCACTGTACCATAAGACCCTCACCACTATTTAGCATCCTCTTGTGTACGAGGATGAAAACATGAGTTCTTATAGAATATTTGATCGGGTATTATTCATTAATTATATGTTGCAGAGTTATAAAATGGTATCAAAAGTGATATTTCCTTTATTTTCTTTTGTAATTATGGTATAAAATAAATAGGGTGCATGGAAATCAAGTAGGGAGGTTTCCATGTGCCTAGGAAGCTCATGTGTAATGTCCCTATAGGTTACCAATGATGGGATTGGTGTTATAATTTTATAAAATTTTGGGTGCATTCATGCATTATGAGTATTCAAATAGGATCACATGCTATATATATATACTGATTGCGTGCATCATAGTATTTCTTTAATTTAATGCCTTGCTCTGTGCTAATTTTTGAGTGGCATATAAGTGTTTATTGATGTTTTCATATATCTATTCAGAATTAGTTAGTTAATCTTGGGCATGATGTTATGTTCTGTATAAATATTCTCATAACTAACATGAAGGTAGAAAGGAAAAGTATTGATACTTGGGTTGAATGACGATGGTTATAACTTGCGTGAATGTATCTACTAAGGTAGGTATTTTAATATAAATCCCATATGTTTACCATACAACAGCTTAAGTTGTTCTCATAAGTAAGCTATTATAGTCATTCTCAACATTATCTTAGCATTTATAAAAATTCTTCCTTGGATATTCTTGACTATATCACTTAGTGAAGTAGGCTAGAATTCTATAACAAGGGTAGATATACTAGTTATATGACATGTTTTATAAGAGGATAAAACATATCATGCTCTTTCCCCTTCTTTGGTGGTTTAGCCATTGAATCCAATCTATCCTGGAGTCTTTTAGATTGTGACCTCATGATATAAAATGGGGATAGAGGACCATGTTTAACTATTCCGATGACTTCTAACTCCAAAATATTTCATCCTTTCTAGGAACTAGATAACCATATGATGTTGAATACTAGATAGACATCCCTGAGGTATATTTTTACTTGGTCAAGACACTGAAGGATATATGGGTCAACAATATGGATTTTATTCTTTAGGGACCTGTAAGTATATTGGGGAGTGTCATGGTATAAGCAGGCAGATATGAGGGTCTTTATTGGGAGGCCTCTAAGAATATATTCTTCCAGGAATTATTTCCCCATATGATAAAGTTGGATCATGTCTAAAAATTCATGTGAATTCTGTGGGGATCCATGACGGTATCAACATATCCCACTCATTTCACTATGTTGCTTCATTTCACTCCCCTACTAGCTATAAATGATCCATATAAAGGTAAGATGTTTTATATTGATATTCACCCCTATATTATATGATAGGTTATGAGATTCAACCTAACGACACACCTAGAGGTTTTTCACAAGGACTTAACTATTGATAATATCCTATAGAAAGACTGGGAAGTTATTCTTCTTCTATAATTCAGTAATTAGGAATGTGGACCTTCTACTATTGTGGTTAGTGTAACGTATAGTATTAGTAAGAGGAATACCAAAAGTGTACAATGGGGTGGTGGCTAGTAGTTTAGTAGAGTTTAGCATCTTCATCCACCTCAAGAGGAGTTTTTCAATGCTTCAACTATAGGAAGGTAAAGTTTTACTGAAATTTATTCACATAATCTCAGAGAAAGTGATATGAATGTGGAAATAAGAAGAATCTCTAGTAGTACTGTTATAGATCTTACAATCAGGTTTCTATATGGGTGTAGTATAGGCGTGAACAGTGACCTAAGGATTGGACTAGGGTCTTCAATAGTAGGTTCAAACTCATCAGACGATGTTAACTCCAGAAATTGTTGATCCTTGAGGTTAGTTACATTGATCTAAGGAATGTATATTGTATTTAATGAACAAGGTTTTGGCTTACTGTGGGGAGGGATCATCAACCGCTTGAGATATGATATTGATCACTACTTCCCTTTCTACCACTTTATTTACTACTAGTTTTTCCGATTAATTTATATCTACTCAATTTTTTTTTGTATCAACTTACCAATAAATTTATCTTCTAAGTTACTTTCTCTTTATATGCCCTTAGGGAAGAAATTTTATTATACCAAAACATATCTAGAGTGCCCATTAGTTATTACTACTTATGAACATCTGTAAAATTTCATATTCTTTGAAATGACAAACTTTGATATGAAAAATAGAATGGATTGGATAATAAGATTTCATTCTCACATAAACTATTATTGGGGGTTGGTATCCTTTTGTTCACCTACTATATAAAATTATGTGATGATTGATGTGTGTGATTTCAAAGATAGAATTGTGGGACTAGATTTGATCTAGATTTGATCCATAACAGCTTAGGTAGTAGGGTTAGATCTCACAATAGAACGGGATGTTGGGTCTTATTCTTTTCCTCCTATTATTAAAAAATTTAAGGACATATTCAAGTGAATTATTAGGTATTCTAAGTTATAGATAATTATAGTTTGAGATAGAACTCATGTCTATATAGCTTAAGACTTAGCTTGAGTCGCAAGAGAGTATGGGGTTTCATCAAACTGAGAACATATCCATCAAGTGATCTTTTGTTCTTCTACAAGAAGGAGGATGGTAGTATACAACTCTATGTGAACTACAAGAAGATGAATATGGTAATGGTTAATGATAGTTATACTTTATCTAGAATAAAGTATATCTTTGATAAGTTTTAGCTCGCGTTCTTTCAAGATTGATCACTGTTCATGATACCTTCAGTTGCGGGTCAGAGAGGAGGATATCTATAAGACAACATCCATGAGTAAATATGGATTGTATGAGTAACTCTTCATACCATTTGGATTTAATAATTCCACAACATTTTTCATGGATATCATGAAAAATATCGTTCATATATATCTCAACTCTATCATTTTGTTCTTTGTATATAATATCCCCATATATTCACAGACTTCTGAGTTACATTTCAGATACCTTGTGACCATGTTGATTGCACTCTATGTGAATTGGATTTATTTCAATATTTTGATGTGGTACTTCTATATTTAAGAGTTATTCTTTCTCATTCAAGTTATCTCTGAGTTATGAATTTTAGTAGATCTAGAGAAGCTGGAAGTGGTGATCTTTTGGGCCCACTCTTGGAATGTTTTTCAAATCAGTTGTTTCGTCGGGTTGGTTGGATACAATCGATGGTTTATCTAAGACTTATCCCACATAAAAGAATATATGGAGGGGATCACCAAGAAATATTTGAATATTTAAGGGACTGATCATTGTGAGGAGGATTTCCTAGAGTATAAGAGGGGATTGACGACAACTCTAATTTTTATATTTTCAGAGCCTGGGATTGATTACATATAATATTGTGATGCCTAAGGTGATGAGTTAGGATCTATGTTGGTGTAGAGAGACTGGTTAATTTCTTATTGGTCATGTTATATATAAATACATGAGCGGAACTGCCCAATTATTGACATAGATTTTTCATTTGTGGTCCACACCTTAATGTTTTTGATACATTATCTCTTTAGTGATATATTTTTTATTTACACAACCCATAAGAACCTCTAATATATCATCTCTTGGCATGATATAAAGTTGAGGTTGATACATAAGGTATATTATCTATATAAATTTTACTTAGATATGCCATACACTCCAAGAAAATTTAATGTTGTTATAGATTCTCTTAATAGGAAAATTTTGGAGATGTAAGATATTGGTTAGTGGCCATCAATAAAGGAATTGTGTTTGATGAGTCTGGATGAATAATGGATTATGGATGTATCTGAGGATCACAGAGTCATGACATGTTATCCTTTGATCATAGTGTCTTCATTATTGGATTAAGCGAAGACTATGAAAGAACCAGATCCTAAGTGCGTTCTGATGTGAGAAATATTGGTAGGTAGTGACCCAGTACTAGGATGGTCAGTAGACGATGGTGATGTGATCTTCATTAATTGATAAATTGTAGTTCCAGACTCCATGAGATAAGAGATTATGAGAGACTCACATTTTTTAAAATGGGTAGTTCATCCATGTTCAATGAATATGTACCATGAAATATGAAATTAGTTCTTGTGTCCTAGTATGAAGAGAGACATCACTGGTTTTGTTTCAAAATTTGTTGACTGTCAGAGAGTGAAGGTCAAGCATCGGCGTCTAGATGATTTGTTTTATCCATTTCTTAGATTTCGAAACAAGTGTACATAAACCGAGGGATATGATGTTTGGAGTTTGCTATTAGAGACATAATTTACTTATAGGTGACTCCTCGGTTAGGGAATCATCAATTATAGAAGAATGGAAATCTAACACTGATATTTGTTTGACTATTTGAGATTTCTGAGAATATTATGATTTTGTATCACCATTTAGACCTTCCTCCTTTCTACCAATGTATTCATAAATTGTTTTTTGTTCCTCATCTCTCTATGTAAATGCATGATCCAATGTATGTGATAGAATTTAAGGATGTTGAGCTAGATCTGGTAACATCATAAGTGGAATGCTCGGTGGGGATTATAGACTAGAGTGTGAATGTGATATGGAAAAATACAGTGACACTTTTCTAGATCCTATGGAAGAATGTTTAGATTCAGATGGAATCTTGGGATTTAGAATTTTATATTTGAGCTTAGAGGTATTCGTTATTTCAGAAATATGACTATAGACTTTTCTCAAGTATAATAAGTCATTAGAATGATAGAATATAATGGCCACATATTTTCATGTGTTTTATGAAATAATTTCATACTTTATTAATTATTTTTTGAACAATTAATCACATTGGATATGCTTTTGGGGGTTTCTAATTGGTTTTGATAATTATTTAGGCCTTTTTAAGGGTGCATGGTTGGATCACAGTTTTCCCAAACCATGCTGATTCTATAAGAAAATGTGTATCTTGGTTTTGAGGCACTTTGGTTAGAGCTTGGTTAGGGTTTATGGTTTGATAAAATCATGTAGCCTCTCCTTAGAAACCATGGAACTCATTCTAATGGAAAAATCAGGGTTGGTTCGTGGTTTGACACATGGTGGTACTAAAACTTGTGGGTTTCTTAGGAAGGCAGTGAACCTCCCATAGTTGGAACACATTTTTTCATACCATGAAACCAAATTGTGGGCACATGAATTAATAATCCAAAAATATCTCTCAATGACCATAAACCACCCATTTTATATCATTGTTCTTCCTAATTCCATCCATCTCTAACATTGAGACTCCACTGGATCTCCTATGTAATTTTATTCCCTTTAGAGCACAATTCCAGTGGATCCATGTGTGTTGGTGATCAGGGAATTAAGGATTGTGATACATGAACCATTATTTTTTGGGTCTCTTATAGATATAACTTCTTTCTATGTGAAAAATCTGGGATCCATCAGGTCATGGCTAGATTTATGTATTTTTATTTCATCTAACAATGAATTCTAGGATCATTTCTAGAATGGTGATGGATCTATAACATCAATCTAATCCCTTAGATCAATATTAGATCTAGAACCATTAGTGGATGTAAAAAGGTATGGTGGTGTAAATACGTTTACATTGGCTCAAAATATTTTTGAATTTCATTGTAGAACCTTGATGTGATTGAGTTTGAATAGTTACTTTGGGTTTTTGGTGTGGAGTATCGATATGGTTAGATATTGGGTGTGAATCATGTATCACACCTCGATGAGTTTTTGATATTCTCATCATCAAGATTAAGGTAGGAAGTTCCTTACCATTTAAGGCTTTGTATAACCTTATATCCTTGAAATGATACTTTTATTGGAATATCTTGATTGAAAGTTCTTAATAGTGATCATATATATGTGTGTGTGTTTGTAACCAATGGGACCCATCTATGATTCTTGATTCCATGAGTATGCGTATGTATCTTTTTATACCATGTTACATGGTGATCACGTATACTTTTATATTGTTAATAATTCTCGTGATGACATTCCATGTTCAACCTATATAATATCTACCCAATTAGCTATATTTATCATACCTTTTTAGGTATTTCTACTAGTATATGAAATAAGTATACTATCATGATATGGTTATACCTTAGAGGGAGATTGTTCAAGGAATGAGATGATGAAATAATAGACCTAAACACAATGTAGGGGAATGAAGTTATAAAGGAAAGACCTGATACATTGGTGAAAAGGGTAAGATGTAATTATGGTCAAAGACAATGTATGGATAGTTTATGATGATCTTGAGGCCTAACTTGTGACTAATATGTGGTTTGATACTCTTGAGGCCTAACCCATGGTAGAGGTAGGATTGAACAACCTTGTAGCCTAATCTAACTTATTTCCCTATGACTATTGAAATACATGTCCACCAGCCTTGTGCATAACTATTGATCACTCTCTACATCCATTACGACCATCCTTCTATCCTAGAGTCAAAGCTGGTACTGTTGGGGATCATGGTATCTTGGGTAGCAAATGAAAACTTGGTATATGTTTTTATTTATTTCTTACACATTTATATTTACCATGTAATACACTTTTTATAATTTTGAACTCATGTTAAGGATGAATTAGTGTTTTACTATTATATTTATTAGTCATACCCTATATAGGAATCTTGATGTTCATGCAGACCTCAAGTTTGAGGATACAGGTAAGTTCAAGGGGGCATCAATAGATAGCTGATCTAAGAAGTATAGGGTTTGTGGAAGTACTAGGATGAACTATAGAAAAATTGTGTATTATTTTCTTTTTTTATATTATTACACTTTATATGTTCTGGTCTGTAATTCTTTATTGGGATCCTAGATCATTTTAAATGTATGAAATGGGTGACATTTGTCACTACACTGTGTTTTCTTTATCTTCTCCTTTGATATTTGAGTTGTTATATTTTATAATTTTTATGGTGTGTGGCTATGATTACTGATGGTATAGTATCCCCACTACACCC
The DNA here is from genome assembly GCA_963277665.1 of Viscum album. Taxonomy (NCBI): domain Eukaryota; kingdom Viridiplantae; phylum Streptophyta; class Magnoliopsida; order Santalales; family Viscaceae; genus Viscum; species Viscum album. The sequence goes on along the minus strand of OY728138.1, from coordinate 957,612,594 downwards.
TTATACCCACACCACTAGTTAGTATCCACTTGTATACAATGAGGTACACATAATGTCTTGTAGCATTTTTACTCAGGTATTGTTTAGTTAATCTAGGTTTGGGAATTGAAGAACATGTGGTCCTATGTGATTGTGTAGTGTGGGGGGGTCATCTCATTAAGAGGGTCTATGTATGGTGTTAAAGAGTGATGGTTGTATGGCATGATATATTTTATTAATAATTAATTTACTTAATATTCAATTAATAATTAATTTACCCATGTTTACAAAAAACATAGTAGCTGAAACAATTTTTTTATATTAGCGATACGATTTACCTACATTTATAAAAATCATGAAGGTTAATATTATATTTCTAAATTGACCAAAAAAATTATAAATGTGGGTAAATAACCATGTTTTTAAACTTGAGTAAATTACCAGCACCTTGTTTATTCATATTTTTCTGAAATACGAGTAAATACAATAGTGATTTTTATAAATATGGATAATATAAAAAATGTGGATAATTTGTTTTTCCTACAGTAAATACCTTAAAAATAGTTCCACTAAATGGACATAGATATATTGATAGTCAAAGTGTTCCACTTTTTAACAACATTTAATACAAAGAAGGGTTTTAGAATTACTCAATCTTATATGGCAATGATTAAATAAATAATCAGGGATGGTCACTTTGGTTGTTTCATCATTACCTCTATATCATATAAAGAATAACTTTATTCATAGTTTATCTCATAATCTAGTAAATATAATGACTTTTATTTCTATATAACATGTGGGTAAATATGTTGTGGAAAATTAGCAATGTTTTTTTAGAAATATAGGTAAATAACCATGTTTTAAAATGAGGATAAATCAATTAAACAAATTTTATCCATGATTTTAGGAAATGAAATTAAATACATTAGTGATGTTTATAAACATTACTAACATATAAAAAACATGGATAATTTATTTTTTACTACAGTGGATACCTTTAAAATAGATCCAATGAGTAGATCTTGAAAGGTTAATAGTTAAAGCATTCCATTTTTTATAAACATATATTGTAAAATGGGGTTTCAATATAATTCAATTATATATATAGAATATTGAATAAATAATCATGGATAGTCACTTTGATTGTTGCACCATTTCATCCACTTCATGCAAGGAATGACTTGATTCATGGGTTATCACTTAAGTTTGTGATAATATCTACCCAACTCTCAATCATATCCCCAAATCATGATCATGATACATAGAATAATATTTTATCACTAAAATATTTATCCTTCAAGAAATTACTTCTATATTTTGATAATGAGTAGGTTATTAGCACGTTTTGTTACCCAATAAAACATAATTTTTCTTCCATCACCTTACATTCATCCATCCTATAGTCAAGATGATTAAATAAACATCTCTGACATTCCATTGAAGATAAATGCATCTTTACTAACTATCATAATACTAATAACTGATGACTAAATATGTCACCTCAATTCCATTTTTCCTAACTCCCTATAGAAATTAATTACCACTTATTATTATTACTGAATATTTCATCAATAACTATAAATATTTAATATACTTACCATTGATCCACTATTAAAGTTGCAGTCAAGGAGGTATTTTATACACACCATGTTTACTTCAACCATTATATAGAATGGGTTATAGTTTATCAGGATACATATAATCACATATAAAGTGGATGGTTTTATCCTTATACATATGAACATAATTGTTCTTAGAAACACTATAAAAGAGCATAAAAACACAAAAGAAGCTATCAAAATATTTTCACTCATTTTCCCAATACATTATCAAATATTACATAATACCAAATCAGTAGATATCCCTCGACTAAATTAGAAACATTATGAAACATATAATATAGAGTCACCTCATATATAAATTATGAATAAATGTACTATTTATAACACTTTTGTAGAATTTCACATGTTTATTAACCACATTTAATTCCTTTATAAGAAAACCATCTGAATGATTTTATCTAAATTAAATTAGAATATAATCATAAAATGTCCACTCTACTTTTTTTATACTAATATTATCATAAAATATTTCATTATTTCATAATTTATCATATATTGTGATTTAATAAGTGGACACATAATGGTATAAACTCACAAATTCAATAAAAATCCAAAAAAAATCAAATATCATAGAATATTGAATTTAAAATTCTAATAAACCCATAACACAATAGGGAGAAGTTTAAAATACATTGATGAATTCATCTGTTATTAAATAATAAATTGATACCACTATATAGAAATAATACTATCTATTTTTACTTAGGTGTTTTGGTATATTGATACTTGTGTTAGGATAGTAGAATGTATTCAGTTAGTCATCAAATTTATCCATGTATTTCTATTGTGGTTGATGTTTCAAAGCCTATACTGGAGTGAGTGTAGATTAAACATAGATAAGAATTCTGTTGAAATCCAAAAAAAATTTTGAATCTTGGATCGACTATTGTTTGTATTGTGGTCATCTAGGTCATTTATTTTCATCTTTTTTTCATGGGAATTGTTACAAGCATTGGGTCCATGATCCAAAGGTGATGGTATCAGTCACTTGAAATGACCTTGAGGTAGACCAGTTGGGTATTAATGAGTTGGGTCATTCTAATTTCATCCAAAAAAAGGCATGGACCATGAATCCTAAGAATAATATTGTAGACATATATGGACATATGATGAGTGATTTTGATGAAATTAATCAAATAAATAAATCCCAGGCTCATTCAGGGTGGAATGAGGGGGCACGTGGTGATTTCTCAGTCCCTAACAACATCATACCAAACTCTTCCTCATATACAGAGGTTGTGATACCTATCTATGACTATTAACTTGAGGTAATGATCCATGAGTCAAGTAAGGATTGTCCAAATTTCTGCAATAAATAGGAGATTACAATGTAGGGTACATCAGCTGATCAAGGGGTTGGGAAGAGTACGATGAATAGGTAAAATCTTACAAGTACCAAGGACACCATTAAACTAGGTGACCATTTTTAAGGGATGGAAATTGAGGGGTAGGCATAGTAATAAAGAGAATCATCATAGGAATAGCATTCCAATGATTAGTAAGGAACCTATGGGGAATAGATGAATAATGAGAGTACTAGCTATTTATTAAGAGTCGGTGTATAGGAAAGACATAGTAGAAGAATTCACTACCCAAGAAAGAAGAAATGGAAAAAATGAAACCATAATTCTTGGAGTTATATTCTAATCGAAAGGAATAAAATCAAAGAGAGGAATGATTAATATTAATTTCCCAATCCAATGGATACATGGTCTATCAAAAAAAGAAAGAACTAGTCAAGGGATGGTGAGTTAGAAAATAAGGGAAATACATGGGAACTAATCATACACTCTATTGAAGAAATGATAGAGGATTCCATGCTTATTAAGACCTCCCATGAGGATACAGATAGGATAGTTAATATATTGATTCTAATGGACACCAATGAAGAGTAGTGTGGTAGGTTCAATAAGAAAGGGATTATTTTTACATGAGATTTTAATAAAAGGAAAACAAATGTGGACGAGTTTATTAAAATGTGGGATACGATGGATTATTACTTTTAAGACCTTATCAATGATGATCTAGGAACATAGGTATATTATCTACACTATAAATTATATAGGGCATATGATTATAATAGAATTAAACTTGATTTTAATGTTACTGCGATCTCTTACTATGTTTGATTATTTTGGGTTATGGTTTATGGGGGGTTTGTGATTATTTGGATGTGGAATGTTGGTACAATTTTGAGATGGTTTCATTTTGTGAGGGATCTCACTTAACCCTTAAAATTATCTTTTTTTAAATAAAAATATATATTTCATCATTAGTATAATTTAAAAAACTATTCATAAATTCACTCAAATAAATCACAAAATCAAATAAACATAACTTATTTATACAATATGCATGTTTCATTAGTTTAAAATCCTAGTTCAAATATTAAGGTATCAATCATGAGTCTTCAATAAGAGTAATTCTTATGAATACATAAACATCCCAAACTCTATTCAAAGTCCTCTATTTTGACTATAAGAACTATAGTTCCTTCAGAAATTCATTCTAAATTATCAAAAAAAACTTAACATGCTTCTAAATCCATACTCAAACCTACTTATATAATTTTAATCTAGTTTATTCTAACGTACTGATAAGTGAAATCCCAAAGAACACCATCAATATTTTTTTTTATTAGTGACTGATATTAAGGTATCCACACTAAATTATGGGAGGTGTTACCTCTATAATTTACTTTTCACCTATTATCAAACTAGATCATATATTGTAATGTAAATTAATGTAAACCAAAAAATATTAAATATGAATATATTAAAAATAACTCTATAATATAATATAAGATAATCAAATAAAACCACCATATATAACATTACATCTTGAATATATGTGAGCATGGACATTAAGGACATGAGGTTGGTATTAGAAAATATAACTCCATGCCATAGAATGCCTCATTCACTATCCATATAAAACAACTAAGGTTGATGAATATTTTCATATTTTGATATGTGGTATGACCAAGATGAAGATTAAGGTGTTGGTTTTCATGTGTGGTATTTTGTTTTCATGGAAATATTTTGAAGAAATAAAATCACAACACTTTTTCTTTGGTGGAAACCATACTAAATTTTGTTTAAAAAATAATTAGACTCTTGTTTTATAAATAATTGAACTTACATTTTCCATCATAATGAGGAAAATCTATTTTGAAAGAATTTATCATCATCTATAAAGAGAGAATAGGTTTCATGGAGAATGCATCTTACTGATATTAAATGGTCATCAGATTCACACTGGATATGGTATGAAAGAAGTGTTTGTTTTGATGAAATATTAGAGTCACTATGACTATGATAAATTAAATGTGTGAAAGCATTACTGATTCATATTTCATACAAATCATAAGTTAATTGGAGAACTTATGATACTATCCTATTGAAATAAAGAGATAATAAGTGGTGGTGATGATTTTTTTTAAAACGATTGGATATAACGGGAAGAAGAGTAAGAGATAGTGTTGATTCATAGTATCATTTGACCATCCATATGAATCATAAAAAACTTTTCATACCTAGGATGATCGTACTCAGCCTCAAGAAGAAAAATATCATACCTAGTATGACTGTACTGAAAAAATGATTGTATCTAGGAAAATCATAATCATAAAGATTATACTCTGGATAAACGTATTCAATGAAGGAATTGCTTGAGGTCGATGGATGAAAAGAGAAAAAAATAATGAGATCAATAATGGATTGAACCCTATCAAAATGATTGAATGACATTTTATTTTTTCAATTGGGTCATGCGAATAGGAGAAGAAAAATTTTTGTATCTCAAGTGGGTTAAGAAAAAAGGAGAATGAGATTTCAGGATGTACTATTAAGGGGGAGCTCAGCATTCAAAAGAATTATTGTATTAAATTAATATAGATAATAGTTTTCAATGGTTAATTGGTATCCATTTCTTTATACATTTATTTCCAATTGGTACAGAGCTTTGTTTTTAGGAAATCATATTCAAAAAAAATAAGTCTCATGTATGGAAAATGGACTGGCGATTCAAATGAAAGTATGAATAAAGATATGAAGTTTGAAGAAGAAACAAGTATCTTCGAGAAGAGTTGATGAAGTCAAAATACATCCTGATATTTTAAGGGAAAATGAAATTTGGGTGAATTTTTGTGAGTGGGGAATATTTTTGGGATTCCTGCTCAAACCTCTCGAAGGTCACCTATAAAAGGAGAAGTACTTTGTACTTTTTGACTTTTGGTACTATTCACTACAGAAGAGAGAGAAGCTATGAGTTATAAGTGAGACAAAGAATATAACTTATTTATATTTTATTGAAAAATTATTTACAGATATGTGAAAAAGAATAGAAATCGCAATTTGTATTCAGTTAATAATCATACTCAGTGATTATCATATTTAGTTGATTATAGTATTTTTCTTGTCAATTGTATTCGGTTGATCATCATATCATGCTTGATTAATCGGCTTTAGGATTTTCGTATTCAGATTCTAAAACTGTGGAAGAATTGTAATGATTTTTTAGGATCAGGAATTAAAGTGGTTTTGATTCATATCTAAAATATGTTTTTCAAAACAAATCGTACTGGGGAGAATCATACCCAGATGAATCATATTTGTGGAATCATACACAGAGGTATCAGAATTACAAATTTAGACTAAGTTTTACTTAACAAATTTGAGTAAGATCTTACCATCTTCTGGGTAGGAAAGAGAATAATATATTTCAATTTAATATATTTGTGTAATTGAAAAGAATAACGGTTAACATGAGTTCTTACACAAAGATTGTATTACCTTATTTCTACTAAGAGGGTGCACATGTACTTTTGAGTTATCTTCAAAGTACTACATGAGTGAAATTTCATATCCTATTTTTTAATCTAGGGATTGTTTTCTAGTGGATTTTGTTTTATTGGATCATTTCCAAACTATAAAAAAGACGTATTTATTCTTATTGAATATTAAATCGTTTAAAAACATTATTTTTGGTGAATGTGTGTTTAAATTATTTTCAATACGTAATAAAATCATTAACAGGAGGTGAAGTCTATTTCAATTTAAGTGAAACATAAAATAAAAAGTATCATTTACTCACCCCCTCCCTCTATCAGTGATACAATCTTTCTAGCAAGGAACTTTCAACTCGTATCAGGGGTAGGTTCCCTTTACTTATTTTTTATTGATGAAGAATTTGAATTGTGTGAACAGTAAAGGTATTCCTATCTTTGATGGAAAGAATTATCATATCTGGAAATATACAATGTTTATTTATCTTATACTTATTAGATATGATGTTCTTTAAGATACAACAGATGGGATTCCTCCTATTCATTTTAAAACTCCACTTACATCTGTTGATAAGAAGAATCTGGAGAATTATAGAAGGGCCAATAATGTTATATTATCATCACTTTATAAAAGTGAATTCTTGATAGTGAAAGGAGTTTCCATATACAAATATATATCAGATAAATTGAAAAATATATACAAAGACAATAAAAAAGTGAATAAAGAAAAGTTACAAATCTAGATACTGAAGTGTGAATATTTAAAGATAGGTGAGAATGAATATGTGGGGGACTTCCTTTCCAAAGTAAATGACATTGTGAGTACTTTCAGATGTCTTGTTAAAAAGATAGATGACTTTGTAGTTGTTGAAAGGATTTTGAGAATCCTTACCAACAATTTTGATGCAAAAGTTTCTTCATTGGAATATAGAGATCCAGAAACATTATCTCTTGATGACATGAATTAAGTTCTCGTTACTTATGAAATGAGAAGGTAAAATCTATGAAAATAAAAAAAAAATTTATAGAGAAATGTATTTCAAGGATACAATGAATGAAAATCCAAAAAATATTCTTATTGAAGATGAAGCTAGTGAACCTAATTCTGAAGATGGGGTATGTAAAAATTTAGATAATATTTTATCCTTGTTTTCTAAAAATGTGAAAATAGGTATAAAGAAATGCGAAGGGAAACATACCTTATTTTTTTGAATATGGAGGAATTGGTAACTTTGTGGAAAATTATCCTTGAAAAAGGAAGAAGAGGATAGCGATGAAGAATAAATATATTCATGAAGATCATAGAAAAAAGAGGGTGAAAAAGGAAAATCATATTCCATAGGGAAAGATAGGAAATTCTTCAATTCTAAAATAATAATCTTTTTATCTAAAGATGATAAAGAAGAATGCAACCATGTTGAATCCGAAAAATCAGTTGAGTATGGTATTGGAAATACTTTTATTGCAATAGTTAATGATGAATAATTTAGAAGTAGTAGTTCCAAAGAAGAATAAACTCAACTTGAAATCCAATTGAAAGAATAATTGAAAGAATGTTTGAGAAAGATTAGAAGGCTTGAAAAGAAAAACAAAAAAGTTGGAAGATAAATGTTCTTCAACAAGAAATTGATAATTTTTTTAATGAAAAGGAGAGTCTAATGAAATTGATTGTTGACTTGAAGAAATGTCTTGAATATAAAAATAATTATTTGAGCATTTGGAAGTAAAATTGAAATCAAAAGAAGAAGATTTAGAATTTGTCCAACAAAAATTATCTAAAGCTAAAGAGAAAAGAAGAAGATTCCAAAACACTATTACTGATGTTAGTGATTGTTCTTGTAATGAAGGACCTAAGAAGGTACAATGAAAGTTACCTTAAAAGGGTGAGAAGAAAGATGGAGTTGTTTCTGAAAAGAAGAAAGCTGGAAAAGTTATTTATGTGGTCGTATTTAAGAGTTAAGAAGTTACAAAAAATCCTGAGTCTGAAAATCATTATCTAGATGTAGAAATGTTTTGGAAAATTTTGATTCTATTAAGTTTTAAAAAATAAGAACAATACTATTGAAAATATAAACTTTCTAAGCTTAGAAAAGAAAGAGAATAAGGTGTATAAGAAACATATTCATAGTTTCAATTAATATGGATGTATCAAATAAAAATACTCTTAATATGGATATTTCTAGTATTGTGGTGGATTTGGACATATATATAATATGTTTTGGTTCAATAAAAAACATTACTATTTTCCCATAGTTTTTCAAAGGAAAAGGATTAGGGGGAGTAAATTCCCTCGAAAGAAGAAGTATGAGAAGGTTGAGAACGGTGGAGTAATGATTGGAAATAGGTTCCAACCTTTGAAAACTATTTTTGATATATGTGAACAACCTGGACACTTTGTAAAATTATTTCTTGTTTTGTTATTGGTATAACAACATATTCTAAACAATTTTCAAAATCCAAAGATTAAGAAAGAAAAGAAATATGTAAAACATCTTGTTGTTAAAATTTCATTGAAAGCTAAAAAAAGGATAATATCATTGGATTTTGGATAGTGCATGTTTTTCTCATATGATTGGAGGTATGAAATTATTGAAAAATGTAAAATATTTTAAAAAAGTCACAGTTTCAGTTGGAAGTGATGAATCCTTAAAAATAGAAGGTGTTGGATCAGCCATCATTGGAAAAGAAAAGATGACATCCATGAAAACATTGCATGTTGATGGGTTGAAACACAATTGTTAAGTGTTTCACAATTGTGTGATGAGGGTAACAATGTTATCTTTAGAAAATATGGTTTTGTTTTGAAAAGTGATGAATATGGAAATATTGTTACAAGAGTCCAATGTAAAAAGGGAATTTTTTTCAAGTTGGTGAAATACAAAACTCTTATTACATGATTATGGTGGAAGATAATCATTTGTGGCATAAAATGATAAGAAAAAAGTGTTATAGAAACATGATCAAGATATATAAAATAAATAGTGTTTGATACATTCCTATTTTTTCAAGAAGAATAGATTGGTGTTGCACTATCTGTCAGAAAGAAAATATTACAAATGTTGTGCATAAGAAAGTTGAGATTTGTTCAAAACAACCCCTAGAGATAATACATTCTGATATATGTGGACCAATGAGAAAATAATCCACAAATAGAGATAAGTACATCATTAATTTCACTAATGAATTTACTCGCATTAATTTTTTCATTTATATGATACATAAATCCGATTCTTTGAAAATGTTTAAAAGTTTCAGAAGAAAAGCAGAAAAGGAATGTGAGTTTTCACTAAAAAAGTTTTGAATAGGTAATGGTGGTGAATATAGAAGTGGAGAGTTTTAAAACAATATTGAGAAGCATGGAATTCAGAATGAGTATATCTCCCCGTACACTTCCCAGGAAAATGGGATTGCTGAAAGAAATAACATAAGCTTAGTGAAACTGTGAAGAACCATGTAACTTGAACATGGCCTCTCTCTTTACTTTTGGAGGCAAGACATGAGTACTATTGTTTATATTCTGATCCATTATTTCTATAGAAATCAATAAGATATGACTTCATATGAATTGTTTTATGGTAAAACTCCATGTCTGAAGCACTTTAGAGTTTTTGGGAGTCCATGTGTTACAAAAAGGAAAGGTGGAAACTATGGTATATTTGCGAGTAAAGGTGAAGATGAAATCTTTCTTTTCTATGATCTAGAAAGAAGAGGATACAAATGCTTCAACAAAGATACATGAATAATTGTTGATTCAGTCAATGTGAACGTGATTGAAGGATCTGAGAAAGAGGAACATGCTCTACTAGACAAGGAATTTCAACAAGTTGAAGACAAAAAAATTGATAAGGATACAAACAATTGTAATCCTTCTCAATAAGAATAAATGGACTCATCTATTTCTAGTGATGTGGAAGACTTCCAAAAATCTCATTTAAGGCTACGAAAAAAGTTGGATATCATAATATAATTAGTGATCAACATACAAACTTTCAAACCTGAAGAACAACAAGTGCTTTCACACATACTTATCTTTATTCAAAAGTTGACCTAAATTATGTGAAAGAATCTTTTGAGAATCCGGAATGGGTACTAGACAAGAATTAAGAATTATATTAGATTTAAAATAACAATACACAGGAACTCATACCTAATCTTGAAAAAAACATCATTGGCACAACATGGGTTTTTTAAAACAAGCTGGATGAGGAATGTGAAGTAAAAAGAAACAAAGAAAGACTGGTGTGTAAAGGGTATTCGCAAATTGAAGGCATTCATTTTGATGAAACCTTTTCTCTAGTGTAAATTCTGAAACAATCAGGATTTTTTTTAAAATTTATGCACAACAAGGATACAAGATCATTCAAATTGATGTTAAATCCATATTCCTGAATGGTGATCTTGAAGAGGAGGTTTATATTAAGAATCCTTGTGGATTTGTTATTGGGAAAGATAAATGTTATGTGTGTAGATTGAAAGATGCTTTTTATAGCCTAAAATAAGCTCCAAGGTCATGGTATTACAAATTTTATATATGCTTAAGGAATAATAATTTCAAGAAAGGAAGAGTGGATAGAAATCACTATATCAAAGAAATTCAAGAGGATTCCCTCATTGTGATTATTTATATTGATGTAATTATATTTTCTAGGAATGATGAATGAAGTTGTTAAAGTTTTTCTAAAGAAATGAAAAAGGGTTTTGAAATTTCTATGATGGGTGAAATGAAATACTTTATTAGGTTACAAATACATCAAAGGAAGGAATGCATTTTTATTTATCAAGGAAATTATGCTAAGGAAATTATTAAGAGGTTTGGCATTGAAAACTCAAAAACTATTTCCACACCAATATCAGTGGGAATAAAGTTTTCTATATATAGATAAGGAAAATAAGTTTATCAAAAATAATATCAAAAGTAGATTGGATGTTTCTTTATTTGACTGCCTCAAGACCCGATATTGTTTTTGTTGTTATCTTATGTGAAAGACTTCAGAGTGATCCAAAATAATCACATTTGATTTTTGAAAATTATTATTATTAGATACATCCGAGGCACAACCGAATTCGGAATCTGGTATGAAAAGTTGAGTATTATTTAATTGTTTGGGTATTCAGATGCTGATTGGGAAGGAAAAGTTGATGATAGAAGATCTACATCTGATGGATTTTTCTTTCTGGGAAATAATTTTGTTAGTTTTCATTCAAATAAACATAATTTAGTAACTATTGGTACATCTAAAGTTTATTATTTTCCTTCCACTCATGCCACTACTCAAATTATGTGGATGAAAACTCAATTGGAATATTTACTTATTAAAGTGAAGTTACCCTTGCTCTTGGGTTGTGACAATCAATGAATAATAAATCTTACCAGGAATATAGTTAAACATTTTCATTCAAATAATATTGATATAAAATATCATTTTATCAAATATATTGTGGAAAATAATTAATTAAAGCTGTATAATGTTCCAAAATTAGAACAAGTTGCTGACATATTCATAAAACCTTTACCAAAGGAATAATTTTAAAAATTGTGGTTGAACATCGGTGTCCAACCACTTTCTCATAAAGTTTGAGGTATGTTTTTATTTTTCCTCTCTCATATTACCTTTGTATTTTATTTTCAAGGGGGCTAACTTTTTCATAAATCTATGTTTTTTTGTAAAAAGAGAGATTTATGGGTATGGCGTGAATTGAACATTGTTTTTTGAGTGAACTATTCTAACTATTTGTTAAAGTGGTTATAAGAAAATAATTTTTTTTGTATTCTATGTAGGGTGAAGAAAAGTTATGGTTGAAGAAGATATGAGATAGGTTTAAGAAAAATCTTTTCATAATCACTACTTTTGGACAACATAGTTTTTCAGTCAATGATTATTTTTCACTCCAATGAGTTATCTCACTTAACCTTAGAATTGTTGATATGTAATTCATTACTTGAGGATACAAAGATCATTGATTTGTGAGACATGGTTGAGAAAAAAATCCAAAGGGGTAGATTTTTAGGACCAAGATGAAGATGAAGGTGTTTGTTTTCATGTGTTGTTTTTTGTTGTCAAGGAAAGATTCTAATGAAAGAAAATCTCATTACATTGTATTTGGTGAAAAATGTACTGAATTTTGTTTTCAAAATAATTGGACTTCTGTTATTATAATAATAAGACTAACATTGTCCATAATAATGAGGAGAAGCTATTTTGAAAGAATTGATCCTTATCTAGAAAAAGAGAATCAGTAACATGGGGAATGCATCTTGCGAAAATTAAATGGTCATTGAATTCACACTGGATCTAGTATGAAAGAATTGTTTGTTTTGATGAAGTATTGGAGTCACTATGACTATGATAAATTTAATGCGATTATTCTTTGCTGGTTTATATTTCATAAAAACATATTAATTAGAGAACTTATGATACAAGACTATTGAAAGAGAGAGATAATAAGAGGTGGTGTCGATAGTTTTCAAAACAATTGGATCTAGTTGGAAGAAGAGTAAGAGATGGTACTAATTCACTATATAATACAATCATCCATTTGAATCATGAGAAACATTTTATACCTATTATGATTATACTTGGGATCATGAAGAAAAATATCATACCTAGTATGATCGTTTTCATAAATGGTCATATCTAAGCTAATTGTACTCAGAAAGATCGTACTCTATACAATTATATTCAGAGAAGGAATTTCTTGAGGTCGATGGAATAAAAGAGAAGGAAAAAAATAAGATCAACAATGTAGTCAACCATTTCAAAAGGGTTGAATGACTTTGTATTTTTTCAACTAGGTTAAGAGAAGAGGAAAATATTAAATTTTGTATCTCAAGTGGATCAAGAGAAAATAAGTAGTTTTCTAGATGTACTATCATGGGGGAGCTCAACATTCAAAATAATTATTGTATTAAATTAACACATATAATTGGTTTCAGAAGTCAGGTTTTATCCATTTATTCATACATTTATTTTCAATTTGTACCGAGCCTTGTTTTGAAGAAATCAGATTTTGAAAATCGAACTCATGTATTGAAAATGGACTGGAGATTCAAATGAAACTCTAAAGAATGAGATGATGTTTTGAAGAACAATCACAAATTTTTGAGAAGATTTGATGAACACAAAATTCATCCTGAGTGTGATGTCCTAGACTCGGATTCCAAATAATAGTTTCCCCAAGCCATATGGGTCACATGGCCTCATGTACATCTCCCCGTATTCCAGAGGCAGCTGACTAGAAACAAGGTCCTAGGGTGTGTTTTTGGGGAGACTTTTCCCTCATTACTAAAGTGTAGCATAGCGGAAAAGTATAAACAGAGGTAAGTAGCTATTGCTATATAATTAAATAGTAAAATAAGATAAAATAAATAAATGAACAAGGACAAAAATAACTGGAATAATAGATGATAATATGTCTTGTCACTAGTAAAATTAAAACATGGATATAATAAAAAATCCGTAACATGTTCCACAAAAGTATAAAGGAAATCAAAAGACTATCCCAAGCATCCTAAGTTCTGGCTCAATCATCTTCTATCAAGTTCCATCCTAAAAAGGCAAACAATCAAGCGTTCAAATCCCTATTCTTACCTTTATCAACACCTACATTCATGTAATCTACGCTGGGTACCAAACAACGCCTGGAGAGGGTGTGAGATAAATCTCAATGTGCCACCATAAAAAGTGTCTATGATATCTAGCCCATGTAGTGGAAGTGTAACAGTGTGTGGGCATGCATATATAAAGTAAAGCAGCACAATGTAACTAAATAAGAAAATAACTTCTTCATCACTTGGATGGTGTCTGAACATATAACCAAGTCATTTTTTGATTGTACCAATTTTTACATAAATCACACATTATCAATAGTTAAAGTTATGAGATGTGATAAGGCAACCAAAATTGAAAGTTAATAAGAAGCGGTTCCATGGAATTTACCAAGGAAACCTAGACCTTAGGGGTTGCTAACTCAGTAGTAACTAGGTCTAGATAAGGGTAATAGTGTAATACAAGTTGCATAGTCCAAAGAATTCCACAATAGAATTCATATCTAATCCAAGGTGATCAACCAAGGTAAAACAAGTCTAATTAGTAACTAGTCATATGGTATTTAACCATGTCACCTACTGGTCAATGTTGGATCCAAGGAGTGTATCCTAGGCATTCTTAAATGCATTGTGAGTGATCCTACAATGTCATACTGGGTATCCAAAAATTTAAAAAGATCCGGATTTGGTTTAGTCTCAACCTAAGCAAGCTATATCACTGAATTGGAATGGGTTCCTGAGTGTTCATGGAATTCAACAAAAAGGATCCAAGGAGATCTTGAGTGAGTCCATTCCAACTAGATAATGAAGGCATGTATATTTCCAATTGGCTCAAGACATTCCTTTCATTAGTGTGACAAGGCCAAGGATCATACAACCTTTATTAAATCCATTTAATAAATATTTAATAATTAAGATCTATTCCACTCCCTTCTATTAATGTGGTAAGTGGTGCTACAAACATGCATCCTATTATTTATTTACATTTAATCTCATTAATCCATATACTTAGTATACCTTCCAATTTTCATTTCACATTTAATTATAAATTGAAGCACATAGCTTAGGTGGTTCAAGTGGTGACCATACATGGTACTTTCCAATATTAAATTCACAATACAAATCAATCCATTTATTACAGAAAATCATACCCTTATAAGGTTCAATCCAAGTCACACATGAACAGTGGCTCAAACATGTCAAATACTAAAAACCCAATTATAGCATAACATCCTACATGGGATGGATGGATTTGTGGTCATAACCACCAAAAATTAATAACATATATAGAAAGAGCCTAACCATATGTTTCTAATGATTATAATCATGGAATACAAATACAATAAACGACGCCTGATGAAATCATTGGGCCCCACACAATAATTACAAAATCAACAACCTTGAGGGATGAGTTACAGACCACCCACCTTAGGGTTGTACGATCATTATCCTCTAATATCAACCTCTAATTCAAAATCTAATGGAGTATATTTGAGAAAAAATGGGGAAAACATCTCACCTCGATAACTAGGTCGAGAGAAAGTGGAAAAAAAGAAAGGATTAAATGGACTCGATTACTTATCGCTGTGCATCCAACGTGGTGAATGATAGATCGATCAGATCTTAGAAAAAAGATATATCTTGATCCCTAGTTAATTCCTTCAAGGCACTCAAAAATAAGAGTAAAATAGGTTGATCCTGAATAAAATCATATTAGGAGTAAGGAGGGGAATTAATTATATCATTAAGGGAAAACGGTAAAATTACCCTGAAATTATCCTATTCTTGGTTTTTTCGCACAGTTTGAAAAAACATACACACAATGTCACATACAAGAAATATTTTAAATGTTTTTTTCAGTTAATTTTCATTCATGCATTTTTTTTGGGGTTTATCAATATTTTATGAAGGAATTGGTTAATTTTCATGAATTAGGCCAAACCCTGAGTGTAACACCCCAAGCTTCTACGGTACGCTTCTCTTTGAATAATGTGATAGCGTGTGTTGTACGCAACACCGAGTTTTAACACACCATAACTAATCAAACTAGCCGTTATGAATAGTAATACCTAAATTTTGAAATTATATATATTTTATATTTGAAAATGGACTTCATTTTTGGATTCGGAATATCAAATTTAGCCTAAGGTAAAATTTTGGTACATTTCGGATAACTTTCATATTTTGATGAATAGTGAAAATTACTAAGTTTTAATTAAAAACAACTTTTTTAATCAAAATAATTAATAGTGATAAATTATGAATTTGAGTGGTTTTAAATTATATTTAGAATATATTTTTACCATTTAATATAATTTTGGTCATTGGACATAATTTTACAATTAAACCGAACATAAACGAGTGTCAATCTTTTGATAGTTATTATCTCTTAAAAACACGCTTTTTGTTTTGACAGCGGGAATTAATTTTAAATTAATTTCTGCCACTTCTGTGTTATGAATTTAGGAAAATGGATTCCATATTTGGAATCAGGATGTTCAAATTGTGTAAATAGTTAACTTTTATTTTTAGACATTTTGAATAATTACTGCGGTAAATATTTTATTTACCATGGTTAAGGGTAAATCCGGTAAATAACGGTTAAAAAATAATATTATAATAATACTAAATTACCCTAAAACATGTCGTAACCCTATTGGTTGATACATGGTCGACCATGGGAATCTTTGGGTCTATTTTGGGACCCCATGGATCCACTTGTAAGTGATAATGACACTTTATTTTAATTAAGTTTAAATGAATACAAAAATGACACAAGCATATATCTTTTAGAAAAACAATTGTTACATAGGGTTATATATGTTGGATTTTAGATTATAAATATTAATTAGAAAGATAAAAAGATTTCCTACATAATGATATTTTATTTATAATTTTTAGACATTAAATAATTTATTTTATTTATGACACAATGATGATGCAGTAATTCCTATAATAGTGAAAAATTAAAATAATTGATATTATAAATACCCAAATAAATATAATATGAAACTTTTAATGAATTAAACTAATTTTCTAGGATAATATGATATATTAGGATTTATTTAATTGACTTTGTTCTAAGTAATAAATCTGTTATGAGTTTCACAAAAATCAACTATTGAATAGTGTCAAAATTGACATAAAAGAGTTCTTAAAACAAATATTATATTATTAATTGATATTAAATTCATAAAAATCTAAGGTTCGGACAAGAGACTTATATCATGATAGTTTCATCATTAATGTACCACTTGGGGGTCGATTGGATGTATATAGTAAGTTTATTAACCATATTATATAAAAATACAAAGAGACATTGTAAAAGTGAAACTAATTAACTTAGAGTTAATACTTAAAGATAAGGTTAATATAAGTACCCAAACCTGTCTAAATTCTATTGGTTGAGTGGTTTTAGACCTATCCCCACCTTAACCTTTGAATAATAAGCTTTGGAGCCATTAGAAACCGAATATGAATTTATTATAAATTAATATTTCTAGCTTTTCCAAAGGTGCCCCTCACCCCTATTATAAAAGGGAACTCCTCCTTCTCATTTCTTCACACCTTCAAAGCCTTTTGGTTCGGCCAAACTCTGCCCAAATACTCTCCCAACATCCCTCACTACAACCTAGAGGCCTTAGTTTGATCAGAAAGCCATCCTAAGGAGCCCTTTTGATCAAATCAAAAGGAAGAACCCGAAGAAGAGGTAATGATTTCACCACCCTTCTCCAAGTTCATTTCTTCTTCCACTTCTTCTTCCTTTGTTCTTACCATTCTAAAATAATAAATCCAGTATCTCACATATAATGTGATGTTATAATAAATATGGTACAACCATATTCAGTATTCTATCCACCCTTTGAATAACATGTCACCATACGTGCGTACGTACGGACTACCGTCTCCACGTCGTGGTGTAATTGTTATTCAATATAATATTATTTGGATGGGTATAATAATGATGTGTAACTCATGTAAATAATAAATATAACATGTTAATGATTCTTTATATATGATATACCATCCATTTATATATTATTTTAATATCAAAAGAATGATATTGTCGCTCGTGCGTACGTACGGACTACCGTCTCCACGAACGCGATGAGATTCATTCTCCATCGTATCCATTCAAGTATAATTATCATTTGATGATTTAAAAATGATGTTTAAGGACTAGATATCATTCTGGATATGAATAAGATACAACAACCATGGCTTATGTAACAAAACATATAAAAGAAAATGAGTAAGTTAACTCCCGAAACGACGATAATACTAAGATATTATTAACAAATCAATGTTAAAAGATCATATATGATATCATATTATTATATATGATTCTTGTATAATTTAATAACAACTATTTCACCATTATACAGGAGGTTAAACTACCCCAACCAAGGAAAAGTACAAGGTAAGGGTTATTTCACAATCTCTTCATTATCCGAGGTTGTTTATACGTAATAATCTACTGGGATCTCTTTATCATCCACATCCATGTTTCTTCGAAATGTATTTCAAAAAAATTTTACTATTTACAAGAATATGGGTTAAAGTCATTTATACCCTTGTTTGACTTTTTATAAGAGGTTTATAAAGGAATATTTCCGTCGTTTTCAAAACAAGGTCCTTTTTAACCTTTTCGACAGAATTGAGGTAAGAATGTTTTTTTTAACTTATACGGCGGGTGCGGTTATTTTCCGCCGTTATAAAATCATCGAAGCTTTCCATACAAGCTTATAAGAATATTTTCAAAGAAAATGTTTTATTTTATATGGACCTTAAATGATTTCAAAATAAAAGGAGATACTTCTTTAAAAAGAATTTTGATTTCATCTATGTCAACATCCTTTGATGGATTTTAAGATTATTTGAAGTTGATTTATTATGATACAAAACTTCTATATTGTATTGAAGGTTTTGTGATATTTTTGACTGTGGATGTGCTATTTTTATACCATTCATAGTTTATGGTGAAATTATTGACATTTCGTATGCTAGTTTTAATACGAATGTTTATGTTATGTTTAAACCTTTTCATATGGGAATGCATTGGACTTAATAAGTCACGGGTGGAGCCCGCTATAGCTCCTAGATGCATCGGTAGGTCTCATGAGACAAACTAGTGTCTTGGCACAAGGCCTTGACAAAATCTTATTTGTAGTCTTGGCACGAGGCCTTGGCTATGTGGTTATGATAGTCTGGCATTATGCATTCCAACATTATGAAAGTGGTTATTGATTTTTGCATGTGATTATTCGATTAGTAGAATATCCATGTGAATAAGTAAATGGAATTATTTCATTTTATTTATGCCATACCATGTTGAAAGTTCATATTTAAAAGGCTTTTGTTTTAGTTATACATTGCCTTAAATGTTTATTCTTATTTATGAAAGTTTCCGCTATATTGTTATCCTTACTGGGCATTTGAGCTCACCCCTTTTCTATGTTTTATTTTTCCCAGGATGTGAAGAAGTAAGTTATGAATGACCTGTAGGGATTTTATGAGGGGTTAATAGTGTGGATTGTGGAAACATTATGTTGTTGTAGTAGTTTTTCATTTTATGATGTAATGTAAAACTTATAAATATATCTAGTGTTTCCAAGGCTACTAAACCAATCGGTCTTTTGAGATTTGATCTTTCTTGTGATCATGCCAATGTTATGTAATAATGCACCGACTCTGGGTAACTGGGGTCAGGGCGTTACAGTTGGTATCAGAGGAAGTTTAGTACAAACCTTGGAAGCTAGATTTAGATAAACTCTGATTAGAGCACGTATACCTAAGATGAACTTTGAGGATTAGTATAGAAGAACTTCCTAGAATTTTGGTATTGTAGAGATTTTGTGAGTTTTCCGAGCAATACATCCCTGTCTGGATACGAGCAGGTAGAGGCGGCTCTGGCACAGATGTACCTAGGGGTAAAACCCGAAAACACCGCTTTGAGCTAGACTCGAACGGGAACTGGTGCATGACAACGGGCCTTGCTGCACTCTTTGTTACGACACTCCCGGGGGATATGCTTAGGATAACTCTCATTTTCTTTACAAATAATTATGAAGGGTTTATGAGTATATACTTCCTCAAAGAAAACATTTTTATGATTATGGATTATATCCATAAATAGTTCAATTTATGTTAAGTGTTTTATAAGTATGGGATTATGTATTTTGATTCATAAACTGATCTAGTTTATGCCATTGTTTAGAAATGGCGCCTAGTGGAAGAAATGGAAACTGTATCAATGCACGCACTCCATGTAGGGATTGCCCTCCTGCTCAAGATAATTATAGTGGGGCTGGTGATGCAACTGGTGCTGATCAGCTAATCACCATACTGGGACAACTTACTCAGGTTATGAATAATAACCTTACCCGTATGGAGCACCCAGATCCGCAGCATGGAGGATCAATGTTAGATCGATTCATGAGACAACAACCACCAACGTTCAATGGGAATACAAATCCCTTAGTAGCTGAGCAAAGGATATTTTCCCTAGAGAAAATATTCCAGGCTTTGGGGAGCAGTGAAAGGGAAAAAGTTATCATGGCAGTTTACCGCCTCACTGGAGATGCTGATCAATGGTGGTCATTGATTCAAAATACGAAGGAAGATGATGAAGTATCAAATATGGAATGGAGGGAGTTCAAAGATCTGTTTTTAGAAAAATACTTTCCTCGCGACCATCGAGCAGATATGGAAAGACAATTTCTGAGTCTGAGACAAAAGGAGGATGAGAATGTCACAAAGTATGAGGCTAACTTTACAAGGTTAGTGAGGTACGCTGGTGATTATATTCGTAACCCAAGAAGTAAGATTGATCGTTTCTTTGATGGGTTAAAACCATTTCTCCGTCGAGCGTTAGTCTCACAATCCTTTTCATCGTACGAAGACATTGTCTCATGTGCTATCAAGACCGAAAAGGAATTCTCTAAGTCTTATGAATTTAAAGAAAAGAAAGAGAAGAAGAGACCTGCTGATCAATCTGGGAATGGAAATAAGGGGAAGAAGGGAAAGGTTGAATATCCATCTTGTGGTAAATGCGGGAAGAAACATCCTGGTACTTGCTTGAAGGGAATGGGAGTCTGTTACAAGTGTGGTGAAAAAGGCCACCAAGCTCATGATTGCAAAGGGAAGAAGGAAGCTACCAACGTTCAGTGCTACAATTGCAGGGAGATGGGGCATTATGCAAATGCATGTCCTAAGCGTCAGGAGAACTTACCTCAGAAAAGGCCAAGGGATCAAGGCCAGGCTTATGCTATCACTACTGCTGAGGTAGAAGCTCCGAAAGACGTGGTGGCAGGTAATTTAATGGTTTCCTCAAGTTTAGAAAATGCATTATTTGATTCTGGATCATTGCATTGTTTCATATCTTCCCAGTTTGCTATGAAAATTAGATATTTCCAATTTGATTTAATAAGGGAGTTGTCAGTTAAAACTCCTAAGGGAAGTATCGTTGCAACAATGTTTTGTGAATCAGTCCCCATTAGAGCACATAAATTTTCTTTATCTGCTAATCTCATCGTCATACCTATGATTGAGTTTGATATAATCCTCGGTATGGACTGGCTTTCGGACTATGATGCGAAGATTTATTGTAAGAAGAAAGAGGTTACGATTCTTGATGATAATGATAAGGAACACCTTATTTTTAGAGCAGAATCGTCACCACCTAATTCTTATTTAGATCCACCCTCAATAGCTCAACTAAATTCAATTATTGGGGAGGAAGACAATGAAATAACTGCGGGTGAGGAAAGGAATGTTCAAATAGAGGATGTACCTATTGTGAAAGAATTTGTAGATGTATTTCCAGAAGATTTACCTGGACATCCTCCAGAACGAGAAGTTGAGTTTTCCATTGATTTGATTCCTGGATCAAGGCCTATATCGAAGACCCCTTATAGAATGGCCACTGTAGAGTTAGTCGAACTAAAGAAACAACTAGAGGAATTGTGTAATAAGGGATTTATTCGCCCTAGTGTTTCTCCATGGGGAGCCCCTGTTCTTTTTGTTGAAAAGAAAGATGGATCTATGAGGTTATGTATCGACTACAGGGAGATCAATGCTATAACGATAAAGAACAAGTATCCCCTACCTCGTATTGATGATTTATTTGACCAACTGCATGGAGCTCAATACTTTTCAAAGATTGACCTTAGATCTGGATACCATCAGTTGTGTGTGAAGAAGGAAGACATTCCGAAAACAGCATTTCGAACCAGGTACGGGCATTACGAGTTTACTGTAATGCTATTTGGATTGACTAATGCACCCTCTGTATTCATGGATCTAATGAATAGAGTTTTCAAGGAGTATCTTGATGAATTTGTGGTGGTATTTATTGATGATATCTTGGTATACTCCAAAACCTACGAAGATCATGAAAATCACTTGCGCATTATCTTGAAGACTCTGAGGAGGCATGAATTATATGGGAAGTTTAGCAAGTGTGAATTCTGGCTTCAGGAGATTTCTTTTCTTGGCCATATTGTCTCTAAAGATGGAATCTCTGTTGATCCTTCTAAGACCAAGGCAATCCAAGAATGGCCAGCACCTACGAGTATAACTGAGGTACGTAGTTTTATTGGTTTGGCAGGTTATTATCGACGTTTCGTCCAGAATTTTGCCCGACTGGCTAACCCATTAACGAAGCTCACACGTAAAGGGGTTAAATTTGTTTGGACAAAAGAGTGTGAAGAATGTTTCGAAGAACTGAAGAGAAGATTAGTCAATGCTCCTATATTTACTCTACCATCGGGGAATGATGGGTTCGTTATTTATAGTGATGCATCGAAGAAAGGACTTGGCTGTGTCCTTATGCAGAATGATAGAGTTATTGCCTATGCATCACGACAGTTGAAAATTCATGAAAAAAACTATCCTACTCATGATCTCGAGTTAGCTGTAGTAATCTTTGCTTTGAAGATATGGAGGCACTACCTCTATGGTGAAAAATGTGAGATTTATACTGATCACAAGAGTTTGAAGTATATTTTCTCACAAAAAGAACTCAACATGAGGCAAAGGAGATGGCTTGAATTACTCAAGGATTATGATTGTACGATACACTACCACCCAGGGAAGGCAAACAAGGTGGCAGATGCTTTGAGTATAAAAGACCATGGAGTTTTGAACAATATGAGAATTGAAAGGGATCCAATTTTCATGGATCTAGTGAAGATGGACATGGGAATAACCAGGGAAGGTGAAACATCAATGCTTTTTCAAATGGTTGCCAAACCATCTTTACTAGAAAGGATTAAGAGTTCTCAGACTGATGATGAAGAATTCCAAAAGAAGATTAAAGATGTGAATGATGGGAGATTGAGAGACTTTGTGTATGAAGATGGAATTTTGAAATTCGGGAAGAGACTTTGTGTTCCCAATATACCTGATCTAAAAAGGGAATTGCTGGATGATGCTCATAGTTCCAATTTCTCTATACACCCTGGGAGCACCAAAATGTATAGAGATTTGAAGGAACATTTTTGGTGGGACAACATGAAGAGGGAGATTGCTGTATGGTTTGTCAACAAGTGAAAGCTGGAAGGCAACAGCCTAGAGGAGTCATGCAACCTCTTCCCATACCGGAGTGGAAATGGGACAATGTTACGATGGACTTTGTCATGGGGCTACCAAAGACTCCTAGAAGGAACGATGCAATATGGGTTATTGTTGATCGTCTTACCAAGACAGCACATTTTCTTGCTATAAGAGAAGATCTACCCCTGGAACGTCTAGCAAGACTATATATTAATGAAGTTGTGAGACTTCATGGAGTACCCCTATCGATTGTTTCTGATCGTGATCCCCATTTTACTTCATGATTCTGGAAAAGTCTTCAGAAATCCCTGGATACTGAACTTCATTTGAGCATCGCTTACCACCCTCAGACAGACGGACAATCAGAACGGACTATTCAAACCTTAGAAGACATGTTGAGATCTTGCTCACTTGACTTTCAGGGTATGTGGGATCAATATTTACCTTTGGTAGAATTTTCCTATAACAATAGCTTCCATTCGAGTATTCAGATGGCACCATATGAAGCGTTATACGGAAAGAGATGTCGTACACCAACCTGTTGGGATGATGTTGGTGAAAGAAAACTTGTAGGCCCAGAACTGGTGGAGGAAACGGTGGAAAAGGTGAAAGTAATCCAAAATCACATCAAAGCAGCTAAAAGTAGGCATAAGAGCTATGCCGATAATCGAAGGAAGGATTTGGAATTTCAAGTCGGTGATCATGTTTTTCTGAACGTATCTCCGTGGAAGGGAGTCATACGTTTTGGTAAGAAAGGTAAATTGAGTCCCAGGTACATCGGACCTTTCAAAATTCTAGAACGAATTGGGGTTGTAGCTTACCGATTGGCAATGCCGCCAAGTCTCTCCAAAGTTCACGATGTGTTCCACGTATCTCTATTGAGGAAATACATGCCTGATCCGACGCATGTACTCACCTATGAGGAATTAGAACTGGAACCCGATCTGTCTTATTGCGAAGAGCCCGTCAAGATTCTTGATACGAGAGAACAAGTGCTGAGAAACCGGACGACGCGCCTGGTAAAAGTTTTGTGGAGAAACCATAAGATGGAAGAGGCAACGTGGGAACCCGAGGAACTTATGATGAAGAACCACCCGAGTATTTTTATGCAGTAATACCCTAGAAATTGCGAGGACGCAATTATTTGAAGGAGGGGAGAATGTAACACCCCAAGCTTCTACGGTACGCTTCTCTTTGAATAATGTGATAGCGTGTGTTGTATGCAACACCGAGTTTTAACACACCATAACTAATCAAACTAGCCGTTATGAATAGTAATACCTACTTTTTGAAATTATATATATTTTATATTTGAAAATGGACTTCATTTTTGGATTCGGAATATCAAATTTAGCCTAAGGTAAAATTTTGGTACATTTCGGATAACTTTCATATTTTGATGAATAGTGAAAATTACTAAGTTTTAATTAAAAACAACTTTTTTAATCAAAATAATTAATAGTGATAAATTATGAATTTGAGTGGTTTTAAATTATATTTAGAATATATTTTTACCATTTAATATAATGTTGGTCATTGGACATAATTTTACAATTAAACCGAACATAAACGAGTGTCAATCTTTTGATAGTTATTATCTCTTAAAAACACGCTTTTTGTTTTGACAGCGGGAATTAATTTTAAATTAATTTCTGCCACTTCTGTGTTTTGAATTTAGGAAAATGGATTCCATATTTGGAATCAGGATGTTCAAATTGTGTAAATAGGTAACTTTTATTTTTAGACATTTTGAATAATTACTGCGGTAAATATTTTATTTACCATGGTTAAGGGTAAATCCGGTAAATAACGGTTAAAAAATAATATTATAATAATACTAAATTACCCTAAAACGTGTCTTAACCCTATTGGTTGATACATGGTCGACCATGGGAATCTTTGGGTCTATTTTGGGACCCCATGGATCCACTTGTAAGTGATAATGACACTTTATTTTAATTAAGTTAAAATGAATACAAAAATGACACAAGCATATATCTTTTAGAACAACATTTGTTACATAGGGTTATATATGTTGGATGTTAGATTATAAATATTCATTAGAAAGATAAAAATATTTCCTACATAATGATAGTTTATTTATAATTTTTAGACATTAAATAATTTATTTTATTTATGACACAATGATGATGAAGTAATTACTATAATAGTGAAAAATTAAAATAATTGATATTATAAATACCCAAATAAATATAATATGAAACTTTTAATGAATTAAAATAATTTTCTAGGATAATATGATATATTAGGAATGATTTAATTGACTTTGTTCGAAGTAATCAATCTGTTATGAGTTTCACAAAAATCAACTATTGAATAGTGTCAAAATTGACATAAAAGAGTTCTTAAAACAAATATTATATTATTAATTGATATTAAATTCCTAAAAATCTAAGGTTCGGCCAAGAGACTTATATCATGATAGTTTCATCATTAATGTACCACTTGGGGGTCGCTTGGATGTATATAGTAAGTTTATTAACCATATTATATAAAAATACAAAGAGACATTGTAAAAGTGAAACTAATTAACTTAGAGTTAATACTTAAAGATAAGGTTAATATAAGTACCCAAACCTGTCTAAATTCTATTGGTTGAGTGTTTTTCGACCTATACCCACCTTAACCTTTGAATAATAAGCTTTGGAGCCATTAGAAACCGAATATGAATTTATTATAAATTAATATTTCTAGCTTTTCCAAAGGTTCCCCTCACCCCTCTTATAAAAGGGCACTCCTCCTTCTCATATCTTCACACCTTCAAAGCCTTTTGGTTCGGCCAAACTCTGCCCAAATACTCTCCCAACATCCCTCACTACAACCTAGAGGCCTTAGTTTGATCAGAAAGCCAACCTAAGGAGCCCTTTTGATCAAATCAAAAGGAAGAACCCGAAGAAGAGGTAATGATTTCACCACCCTTCTCCAAGTTCATTTCTTCTTCCACTTCTTCTTCCTTTGTTCTTACCATTCTAAAATAATAACTCCAGTATCTCACATATACTGTGATGTTATAATAAATATGGTACAACCATATTCAGTATTCTATCCACCCTTTGAATAACATGTCACCATACGTGCGTACGTACGGACTACCGTCTCCACGTCGTGGTGTAATTGTTATTCAATATAATATTATTTGGATGGGTATAATAATGATGTGTAACTCATGTAAATAATAAATATAACATGTTAATGATTCTGTATATATGATATACCATCCATTTATATATTATTTTAATATCAAAAGAATGATATTGTCGCTCGTGCGTACGTACGGACTACCGTCTCCACGAACGCGATGAGATTCATTCTCCATCATATCCATTCAAGTATAATTATCATTTGATGATTTAAAAATGATGTTTAAGGACTAGATATTATTCTGGATATGAATAAGATACAACAACCATGGCTTATGTAACAAAACATATAAAAGAAAATGAGTAAGTTAACTCCCGAAACGACGATAATTCTAAGATATTATTAACAAATCAATGTTAAAAGATCATATATGATATCATATTATTATATATGATTCTTGTATAATTTAATAACAACTATTTAACCATTATACAGGAGGTTAACCTACCCCAACCAAGGAAAAGTACAAGGTAAGGGTTATTTCACAATCTCTTCATTATCCGAGGTTGTTTATACGTAATAATCTACTGGGATCTCTTTATCATCCACATCCATGTTTCTTCGAAATGTATTTCAAAACATTTTTACTATTTAAAAGAATATGGGTTAAAGTCATTTATACCCTTGTTTGACTTTTTATAAGAGGTTTATAAAGGAATCTTTCCGTCGTTTTCAAAACAAGGTCCTTTTTAACCTTTTCGACAGAATTGAGGTAAGAATGTTTTTTTTAACTTATACGGCGGGTGCGGTTATTTTCCGCCGTTATAAAATCGTCGAAGCTTTCCATACAAGCTTATAAGAATATTTTCAAAGAAAATGTTTTATTTTATATGGACCTTAAATGATTTCAAAATAAAAGGAGATACTTCTTTAAAAAGAATTTTGATTTCATCTATGTCAACATCCTTTGATGGATTTTAAGATTATTTGAAGTTGATTTATTATGATACAAAACTTCTATATTGTATTGAAGGTTTTGTGATATGTTTGACTGTGGATGTGCTATTTTTATACCATTCATAGTTTATGGTGAAATTATTGACATTTCGTATGCTAGTTTTAATACGAATGTTTATGTTATGTTTAAACCTTTTCATATGGGAATGCATTGGACTTAATAAGTCACGGGTGGAGCCCGCTATAGCTCCTCGATGCATCGGTAGGTCTCATGAGACAAACTAGTGTCTTGGCACAAGGCCTTGACAAAATCTTATTTGTAGTCTTGGCACGAGGCCTTGGCTATGTGGTTATGATAGTCTGGCATTATGCATTCCAACATTATGAAAGTGGTTATTGATTTTTGCATGTGATTATTCGATTAGTAGAATATCCATGTGAATAAGTAAATGGCATTATTTCATTTTATTTATGCCATAACATGTTGAAAGTTCATATTTAAAAGGCTTTTGTTTTAGTTATACGTTGCCTTAAATGTTTATTCTTATTTATGAAAGTTTCCGCTATATTGTTATCCTTACTGGGCATTTGAGCTCACCCCTTTTCTATGTTTTATTTTTCCTAGGATGTGAAGAAGTAAGTTATGAATAACCTGCAGGGATTTTATGAGGGGTTAATAGTGTGGATTTTGGAAACATTATGTTGTTGTAGTAGTTTTTCATTTTATGATGTAATGTAAAACTTATAAATATATCTAGTGTTTCCAAGGCTACTAAACCAATCGGTCTTTCGAGATTTGATCTTTCTTGTGATCATGCCAATGTTATGTAATAATGCACCGACTCTGGGTAACTGGGGTCGGGGCGTTACACTGAGCCCAATTCCAGATTTAAAAATAAATTTTTTTTCTTTTATAACTCATTAATTTTTCAACATTTTTCATCCATTACAATTCCTAAATGGACTCCCATAATATATTAACAACACCATTTCAATTTGGAGCCTCTATAAATCCATAACCAAGGTGTATATGGGTTTTTATTTAAGGGATTGGGCCTACGCGGAAGCCAAATTCTAGTGTTAAAAATAAAATTTGTATAATTAATAACTTATTCAATATTAAATATTTTTTTGGTGATTATAAGCCTCACCCAAGCCCATTGAACCCAGCAGTACGACCAGTATCATCCTAGCCACTTTGGAACTCATGTCCATCACTATTTATTGTAGAACATCTTAGGGTTTCTAAAATCATATAGATTTGATGAGATAAGTTCTTTACATCATAACTCTCTAAATTCTTACTATTTTTCTTCCATTCTAGTTCCTAAATGACCTTCACAATCCTATTCAAATAACCCATGAATTTTGGCCATTTTCAATTTTAGATACTGGTGTTTTGGGGAGATTTCTTCAAGATCCCTCAAGTAAGTTAGTTCATTTCATTCCTCGTTCAAATTGCTTAGGGTTTCATTATATTTGATTAGGTTCTCTTATATTTTCTTTGAATTACCAAGTGACCAGGGGTTAGGTTTTAACTTTGGGTTTTATTGGTCAATTATTATGGTTTTAGGTTTGTTTAAAGTCCCTCTTGGTGTGGCAGTGGTGCGACTTGATTTTCACACGGTGATTCGAGGGTTTTCATTACTTTGGTAGGTGATTCCAATGTTTATGAAATATCTGTGTTTATAATTATGTATTTATGATATTTGAATGTATATTTTATTTGATTTTTTCTTAAAAAATGAGTTTTAGTTGTGTTTTTATTGCAAGTGAAATTTTAATGAAAATTTCATGTGAAATTTGGGGGTTTTTTGTATAAATATTTTGTTGGTTCATTAAGGGCTGCCCTATAACTATTTAGATGATTTTATTTAAATTAATTAGGTCTGAGAATAATTCTTTAAATTTTATTATCTTTTGGTTTTTTCTGAGAAATTGGTTTGGGGTGACATTTGTTAAGAAAATGATTTTTGAGTACCAATTTGGTGTTGAATTGGGTGTTTTACATGGGTATTCTATGTGATTCTTATTGGGATTGATTTATAACTCAGTTAATGGGTTTAATTAAATTTATAAGGTTCTGTGAATTTTATTTTGGAAAATTTTTAGTATGAACATGGTGTTCAAGTGGGGGTTTCAAAGAGTCTTCTGTGCAAAACAGGGAAAGATTTGGAGAAGTTGTTTTATTAAAACTCAAAATGTTTTGTTGTGTGTTTTAAATGGTATTGAATGTGTGTAGCTAATATAATGATTTTATGTAAAAATTAGTGGTGTTTTATATGAAAATGGATTTATTTATCATTTTGAAATTTTTTGAGCACAATGGGGGAAGCCCGGGTACCTAGGTGAGGCGGATGTGTACTAGTATGGCTAGTGGGCCGGATGGGTTTTGTCCCTATTCCACCTGGAATTTGGATAACAAAAACTATAAATAAACTATTTGGATGATTATTGTGGACCACTTGGTTATGTGTATGTTCCCTACCAGTGGCCCGTGCATGAGAATGGATTTTACTATGGTAACTTTACACCGAGGTATGAGGTACATGGGGCCCGAGACTATCTAGTGCCTAGGGGTGTTCCTAATTTTGTTTCTCATTGTATTTGTGTTATTTGAACTTGTATTGGGGTTTTTTTGGAATTAGTTTACATTAGATAACATTTCTATTTAAATTTGTCAAAATTCTGAAAATTTTGGATTGAATACCTTTTTCAATTGAAAGTTACATTTCTTGGAATTTTAACACTGCTTTTCCTTGCGTTTTAAAACTGCTTGCTTTTTCACATTGTATTGCATGCTATTTGGAATCATTAGTTGGTATAATATTGGAACTATGATCACACACTACTTAAAACCCTTGGGTATAAGTATAATTTATTATGCTTGACTCAAGTAAAGGGAAAGCTAAGGGTGATGGCGGTTCATGATGTTAGTCCCCATCCCTAGGGCGGAGTTGTGGAGACAGCTTGTAGGTGATGTCCCCTTATCATGTAGAGTCCTTAGGGATACCTTGATAGTGTTTATTTTTGTCTTTGGACCTTTTTTATTATATTTGAACAAATTTATTCAGTTCTGGTTTTTTCTTAAGACTTGTTTGGCTCGAAAATTTATGTTTTATATTATGGATTGTTTTTAATGTTTTATGCTCTCATACTCGGGTAAATCATTCCCAAACCTAAATTAATGATAACCGGGCACTTGTGTCAGATCGTGGGGATAGGGAATTCCCTTAGGTCCTTTTCACGGGCTGGTTTTGGTGTCGGTATTAGTGGTGGCCATATTCGGTTCGTGACACACACCATGCATAGTTACTTGGAGAAGAAATGGCACTTTCATCGTTGGGTCACATAGTTAAGGAAACCATTCACCAACCGTGTAGTAAGGCTCTATCCCAAAAGTCACCACCCACAAAATTGGTTCTAATTGTGCGGCCATCCTATACAATATACTCTAAACCATGAACTATACCTATTTTCCAAGAAATATGGACTCTAAGCTCTGAACAATACCTGGACACCCTTTGGACTTTCACTACCCCATTATGCATCCATATTAGGTCCAAAATTAAGAAATAGACCAAAAATTTAAAGGATTCATACCTGATTAAAAAAACGGGTTCGTACAGTCTTCCCCCCTTAAAATAACTCCTCCCCAATATCACCTTCCAAGGGTATAGAAATAATATCTGAGAAAAAATATTTTTATTGGGCACGTACATTGGACTCCCACTCCCAAGTCTCATCTTGCAAGTTGTCGTGCTTCCATAACACCCATAATAGTGGGACAGAATGGCCTTGGAGAGCCTTCATGATTCTGTTAAATATGTATATTGGATACTCCTCAAAGGTAACATCAGCATCTAACTCAACTTCCTTAGGATCAAAGATATGATATGGGTTAGTATGATATTGGAGAAGCTGTGGAACATGGAAGAAATCATGCATGGATGGATACCTCTGAAGTAGTATCAACTGAAAGGCTACCATCTCGACTCTCTTTAGAATCTCAAATGTCCCTACATAATGAAGTTAAAATTTTCTTTTTTTACATAACTGTCTATTCCCTAGCCTGGTCAATAGCCGAAGGAAAACATGAACCTGACCTTGAACTCTTGAGGTCATCGATGGTTATTAGCATAAGATTTCTATCTAGATAGAGAAGTATTCATACACTTTTTGATCAGCTAAACCTACTTTGAAGTCTCTTAAATGATGTGAGGACCAAGTAGGGCTACCTCACCTGCCTCTAGTCAGTACAGGGGTGAACAACATAGACTACCATAAAATTCTTCAAAAGGATTCATCTGAATCCTCACTTGAGAGTTGTCATTATAAGGGAACTCAATGAGAGGGATATGCTTCTCCTAAGAACCACTGAAATCAAGGTAACAATTATAGCATATCCTCTAGAACCTATATCATTCATTCTAATTCTCAATTAGTATGAGGGTGAAACTATTTTCTTAGAAGCACATATGTTTCAATAGCCTTTTGTAATCCCTACTAGAACTGTGAAGTGAAATGAGCATCCATACCCAAAATGATAGTACATGGGACCCCATGTAGTCATATGATCTTCCGTAAATACAATTTTTCTAGTTCATTGAGTGATAAATTCTACTGAATAGGAATTAAGTGGGCCCCTTTATTATGACGGTCAATAACTACAAATACCACATCACTTCCCCTCGATGACCTATGCAAGATGACTATGAAATCCATATTAACATCTTCTAATTTACATTTCAGGCTTTGATGTGGTTATAATAAGGCGGTAGGTCTCTGGTACTCTTCCTTCACCTACTAGCAGGTGGAACACCTAGTGATGAAGCCTATTTTTGATGTTTCATCCTAGGCCACCATTACTAGTGTCACATATCTCGATACATCTTGGAGATTGCTGAATAAATTTCCCATTGAGAAGCGTGGGACTTGCACATCAACTCATCTCTCAAATCTGTAGAAACCTAGACATGTCCATGGATACACAGGATGTCATCTCTGTTTACAAACCAATCCAGAGGTGGGTTATCTTCTGATATACTCTAATGTATAACTAAGCCTTCAAGATCAGAAAATTGACAAATCTTCACATTCTCAAGGAGGGAAGAGGTGATTTCCAAAGAATATAGATAATACTACATGTGACTATCATGAAACTCCAGATGAAGCTCAAAAAATAGGGTCATTAAATTCCCTTTATCACTGGATTACCACACGACATGTGTTTGAGTTTTTTGACTTAGCGCTTTAGTGACTATATTGTCCTTTCCAAGTGTGTAGTCAAGATCAAAATCAAACGACTATAGATAATCGACCCATCTTCACTGTCTAAGGTTCAAGTCACATTAGGAAAAGATATATTTAAGGCTCTTTTGGTCCATGTATACCATAAAGTTATCACCTAATAGATAATGTCTCCAGCAATGTAAGTCATGGGAAACAACTTCTAGCTCAAGGTCATCCATCGGGTAGTTTCTCTCACGAGGTCTCAAATTACATGATTCAAACACAAAAAATCTATCCTCCTACATCAGTACAACTCCCAGTACATTTCCTAATGCATCACATAATATGGTGTAACCTCTACCAGGATCTGGAAGAATTAGAAAAGTTGACGAGATAGGCCTCCCTTTCAACTCCTGGAAGGCTTTCTCACATGCTTCTGACCATAGGAACGTAACACTCTTCCTAGTAGGGCCTGTAAGAGGTGAAGAAATATATGATAATTCTTTTGTGAAATTATTTTAACATCCATCCATCCCCAATAAACTCTTTATATCAAACATGTTCCTGGGATTCTTTTAGAAAACTACAGCACTTACGTTTTCTTGGCCAATAGATATGCTTAATTCTGAGATAGTATGACCCAATAAGTGAACTTTGTCGATCTATAAGTGTCACATAGCAATATTAGCATAAAGATGTTTCTCTCTCAATGTACCCATAATTTTCTCAAGATGATCGGCATGGTCACTATGAGTGTGAGAATACACCAAGATGTAATCCAAAAACACCACAACAAAAGAATAAAAATATGGGTAGAACATCCTATTCATAATTGCCGTAAAAATGGAATGCATGTTCGTAAGACCTAATGACATAAATAGGTACTCATACATATCATACCTTCTATGGAAATTTATATGAGGTAGTTCTGATGCTCTGACTTGCACTTGATGATAACCCAATCTCAGTTCAATCTTAGTAAAGATCATTTCTTCTTAGATCTGGTCAAAGAGATCATCTATTCGAGGTAGTGGACACCAGTTCTTAACTGTAAGCTGGTTCAAATTTCTATAATCCACATATAGACATAATGTTATATCTTCCTTCTTGGGAAAAAAATGGGGGAACCCCAAGAGGATGTGTTGGTCCCTATAAAACCTTTGGACTCTAAATCCTATAACAACTTCTTAATATCTTGAAGATCTATAGGTGTTATCCTATACGGAGGAATGAACACTAGAGATTCTCCTAAAACAAGTTCGATTTTAAACTCTACCTATGTATTAGGAGATAGTATAGAAAATTTTTTGTGAAATACATCCCTAAAATAATATACTACTAGAATAAAATAATATTGACGTAAACCTTGATCCTCCATGAAGAGATTTTCAATTTGGAAAGTCACTCCACTTATCCCATGATGCTTCGGTCCCTCTCTACCAGCCCAAACATATCAATAACCCTTATCTATATAACTAATACCATGTGGTTATGAAAATTATACCATGTGATGATAGAAGTCTACAAAATCATTATATCGAACCAACTAATCCATCCCATGAATGAAATTTAATCCTATCATCTCGAGAATAAAGAGGTTCCATAAAAATGGGTAACTTCCTACCTCAAGGGGATAGTCCCTACATTGGTGTATTCCCTATATTCATACCCCTAACGGTGTATATAAGGTCATTAAACCATAGTAATATTGTATCTCTACTAGAATTTCCACAATAGATACATAGATAAGAGAGTTCAAAGCACCTATATACAATAAAGAAGATACTATAGTAGATGCCACTTGAATAGTACCTCATACTATTGATGGTCCCGTAGCTTGATCCTAAGGTTTCATCTATAATGCATGCAACTAGTCTAATACATGGCCCTATGAAATAGATACACTACCATGATCATAACTAATCTTCTGAAACTAATGGTGATTAGGGTTCTGGCTACCACAAATACGACCTCCTCCTCGGCCAGTCCTAATAGTGTTATTCCAACTCCCCACTTGATGCGGTGTAAAAGAACCCACTCTTGAAGGTGGAGATATTTCAGATCCTTTTCCACTCAAATCTAGTTGAAAGGTCCTGCAGAAATGTTGACAATGACCCATATGACCACAGGCCTGGAACTCCATTGGGTCTCTATCACAATAAGGCTTTAGGTTCCCTTGTAGTTCCTACTAATGAAACACTATAGATCTATCAAAATGGGTACTCTACTTCTCACTTCCTGGATGATAAACCTCAAGGGAACATTTACTATCACTGGGAGAACTACTAGATTGCTGCACCACTAATCCTCTATAGCTGGTACTATTACCATCCCTCAAGTTATGCTCAGTGAAAAGAGTATGGTTTACTATTAAAGAAATTTTTGGTAGGAGAAAGACATTCACATGTGTACAGAGGGCATACTGAATCCCATCCTCAAAATGTCTAGCATGCGAAATCTCATCACCATCTAGAAGAGGTGAAAAATTATGTAACTCAGTAAAACGTGATGAATATTTCATAGCTGGAATAGAACCCTGCTCAAGATGCATGAACTCTATGAATCTATTAGGTATTAGCATCTGAGGAAAGAACTGGTCATATAAGGAAGTCTGGAAATAAACTAATAACATGCCATGATGATAAACATCCCAAGTAATAACATCCAACCAATGCTTGTCCAAGTCCCAAAGCATGTATGTGGAAAGCTTAACCCTCTTCTCAAGAGGTATCTCGAGATGCTCAAAGATAGATAGGGTGTCCTTTATTCAAAACTCAGTAGTCTGTGGACCTCCATCCCCTAAGAAAGTTAGTGGATAGTATTGTTGGAACTCATGAGTCAGATCATCCATCGTAGGTTCCACACATGGAGCACCATGCATGGACTACATCAAATGTAGGAAACTATCATGAATATGGGCATCAGTGCTTGTATTGGGTAAAATAGTTTTTTCCTACAATGGAGCTACTAGTAGTAAGACTAGTGGCTTAGGGCCCACCATGTTTGGAGCATGGTCACTACCACCCTCCTCCTGTAAAATACGAAGACGTCATGGTGGCATTAGTCTATAATTTCCAAACACATGACTCAGAACAAGATTTAAGTAGATAGAGAGCATCCCCAGAATAAGATAAAACGAAATAAAAATCACTACCTAGGGCATACTACCCCAACCACCCACTCATACGACTAGGTATCAGTAAGTTATCATGTATAAGTTTCATTTTATTTTTACATTTAATTACCAAGTTCACTCTTTTACCTTTTATAAACATGAAAAGAAGGGATAAGGATATGAAACCATTTCATTTTAGAAGTTTTTTTACTCTATAATGGTATCCATTCTCATTGAATCAGTGACCATACACCTTATCAAAGAAAACATAACCCATTTATTTATAGCATAATGGCTTGAGTCGGTAAACTACTCATCCAAACCCTTGAAGAACCATACACCTCATGAAATAAGATAGGAAATCACTCAATCACAACAAATAATAATTCAATCATAAGCTAACTATCACAACATCACTCAAAAATCACAATAATATCATGCAAAGCCAAGCTGTGAAATTCACCTATATGTCATGGAAATATGCATGGAATGTGAATTTTTAGTGCCTAATATGAAGCATGTAACAAAGCTCATCTCCCTCATATCATCAAGCTATGTATGAAATAGAATATTATTCAGAATAATAATTGACAACACCACACAACATGTTTGTCACCCAACGGTGAAATAATGTCAACTATAATAGAAAAACTGGAATAACAATTATATTTTGGGTAACTTTTCTTTTACCCTGAACCTGAGTTCATGAGGCCCAAGAATGTCTTATGAATAATTCCCAAGCCCTAATAATCTCCAATATATTGTCTCCAAATAAAAAAGCAAGAAAATAACCACTCTGATACAAATTTGTTACATCCCAGACCCAGATTCCACTTAATTGGTGCCCCGAGCCCGGTGGTCCACAGGGACTTGAGCACATCTCCCCGAATGCTAGAGGCTGCCGGCTAGCAGCAAGGGTCAAGAATATGTCTCTGGGGAGAAAATTACCTCATTAACAGAGTGTATCATAGTGAATACATATAAACAGATGAAAGTAGAATAATAAATATAAGTGAATAACAAAAGTAGACAAAAGAAATAAATGAACATGGATAAAAAAACTGAAATAACTAGAATAACAGATTATGATATGTCATGTCACATGAAAACTAGAAAACATGGATAAAAGATAGTTGGAATAACATTTTCCAAAAAACTATAAAGGAAATAAAATGATTATCCCAAGCATCCGGAGCTCTAGCTCAGTCATTTTCTATCAATATCCATCCTAAATACAAGCAATCAAGTGTTTGAAGTAGTATGTTTTCCTTTATCAAAACATGCATTCATTTAATCTACTATGTGTATCAAACGACACCTGAAGTGGGTGTGAGATAAATCTTCGTGGCCCACCACCAATAGTTTCTATGAAATCTGGTCCATGTAATGGAAATGTAATAGTTCACAATCATCCATATATAAATTAAAGCAGTACAATGTAACTAAATAACCAAGTACCTTCTTTATCCCTTAGCTGGTGTCTGAATATTTAATCAATTCATTATTTATTTGTAAAAATTCATAAATAAGTCACACATTATCAACGGTGAATTTTTTGATACAAAATAAGGAAACCATTATTGATAGTTAATAAGAATTGGTTCTATGGTATTTATCAAGGGAACCTAGACCTCATGAGTCTCTAACTCGGTAGTAATTAGATCTATCTAAGGGTAAGAGTGTAATCCTTGGAGCATAGTCCCTAACATTCCACAATAATATTCATACTGAATCCAAGGTGTTGAACCAAGGTAAAATCAGGTTGAGCAGTAACTGGGCCCTATGGGATGTAACCTTGGCACCTACTTGTTAATGATGGATCCAAGGAGTGTATCCAAGGCATCCTTGAATACTATGTGATGGATACTATTGTTTCATACTAGGAATCCAAGAATAGGAAAAGATCAGGATCTAGGTTGGTCTCAACCTAAGCAAGTCGCATCCTTGAATCAGAATGGGGTTCCCAAGTGTTCATGGAAGTCCCCTATAAGATTCTTAAGGTGATCTCAAGTCAGGCCATTTCTAATAGATAATGAAGACATGTGTAATTTCAAATTATTCAAGCCTTTCTTTTCATTAGTGTGACAAGGCCAACTAGCATAAAACCTTTATTAAATCCATTTAAGGCATATTCAATAATTAAGGTCCATTCCACTATCATCCATTAATGTTGTAAGGGGTGTTATCTAAATGCATCCTATAATTTATTTACATTTAATTTGGTCAAGTCATATACTTTGTATACTTCACAATTTCTATTTCATGTTTAATTATCAATTGAAGCACTTACCTTTGATGGGTAAAGTGGTGAGCATAAATGGTACTTGCCATTATAAAATTAAAAATACAAATCAAACCATTTAATATAGAAAATATTACCCTTAGAATGGTCAATCCAAGTCTCACCCAAATGATGGCTCAAACATGTCAAATATTGAATAACATCCCACATGGGATGGATGGAGTTGTGTGCGTAACCACCAAAAATTAATCACATATATGGAAAGAGTGTAACCATACAGTTCTAATGAATATAAGTATAGAATATAAATTCAATAAACAGCACCCGATGAAATTGGTGGGCCCCACACGACAATTCCAAAATAAATGAACTTGAGGGAAGAGTTATAGAACACACACCATAGGGTTGTACGATCCTTATACTCTTATATCAGCCTCTAATTTGTCTTATAATGAATTAGATCTGAGAAAAATGAAAAAATTATCACACCTCAATAACTAGGTTGAGATATAGAGAAAATAAGAAAGGCTTAAACGAACTTGAGTACTTACCGTTGCGCATCCAACGTGAAAAAAGGGAGCTCGATCGGATCTTGGATGAAGGAGATCTCTTGATCCCTATTTTAGGCCTTTAAAGAGATCCAAAATGATAGAAAAACATGTCATTCCCATATAAAATTATATTAGGAGGAAAGAGGGTGATTAATTATATCATCAAGGGAAAAAGAGTAAAATTAACCTGAAATTAGCATGTTCATGGTTTTTTCGCATTGTTTAATAAGTTGTGCACAAACCATGCATGGTTACCTAGAGAAGAAAGGAAACTTGCTCAGTTATGTGACACTGTTAGGGAAACCATGTTGTAAGGATCTTTCTAAAAAGTCACCATCTGCATGGTTTGTTATAACCATGCATCCTTCCTGCATGGTTTACTCTAAATCATATGACAGGCCTCTTTTCCCAAAAAGATGGGCTCCGGACTCTGAACAAGCACCAGAAACCCTTGGGACCTTCACTAACTGAATAGGAATCCATATTAGGTCCAAAATTAAGAATTAGAATAAAATATAATGGATCCACACCTGATTGAAAAAATGGGTTTTTACACCACGATTTCAGGGGAAATTGAAATTTGGGTGAATTAGTGTGAACAGGAAAGATTTTTGGGATTCCCACTCAAACCTCTCAAAGGTCACCTATAAAAGGAGAATTAATTTATACTTTATAAATATTGGTATTATTCACTAAATTAGAGAGAGAATACTTGAGTTTTCAGGGAGACAGAAAAGATATTATAATGATATTCTATTGAAGAATTTATGATAGAGAAGTGAAAAAAGAGATATATCCATGTAGTATTCATATGAAAATCATACACAATGATTATCATATTCAGATAATTACTATATTCATCTTGTCAATTCTATTCAACTGATCACTATATCAGGCTAGATTAATCATATTTTGGATTTCTATATTCAGATTCTCAAACTGAGGAAGAATCATACTGAGTTTATAGGGATTAGTAATTGAAGTGGTGTCGACTCATCCCTAACATATTTTTTCAAAACAACTCATATTGGGGAGAATCATACTAAGAATAATCAAATTGGGAGAATTGTACTTAAAGGAATTTGACTTGGAAAATCAGACTGAGTTTTACTTAACAATGTCCAGCAATATCTTACCATCTTCTGGGTAAGAAAGATAAGAATTTATTTCAATTGAAAACATTTGTGGAATTTAAAAGATTCATAGGTAACATGATTTTTTACATAATCATTGTATTAACCTATTTGTTCTAAGTTGGTGCACACATAATTTTGGATTATCTTCAAAGTACTACATGGGTGAAAGGGAATATCCTACTCATTCTAATCGAGGGATTGCTTTCTAGTGGATTGTGGGGTATTGTATCATTTAAAAACCATACCAATAATGTATCAATTCTTGTTGAATAGTAAACCATGTAAATACATGCATTACTATGGATGTGTATTTGAATTTTTTTTAGGAGGGAATATAATCTTTAACAGGAGGTGAAGGTTCTTTCAATTGAAGTGAAAAAAATAAAAAGTATCACTGATTCACCCATCCCCCTCTCAGTGATACAATCATCCTAACTGGGAACTGTCAATTTGTATGTACAGAAGAGTGAATAATGAATTATTTTTTATATATGGGTGACAAATAATACTTAGTATGGTCATCCCAAGTATCGAGATGACCCCATGAACAACTAGTATCTACAGAAATCATCAATAAATAAATTATATAAAAATCATCACAAAAACTGTCATTATCATCCATGATGATATTCATGATCAATAATTATCAAGATACTCAGCAGGAAATCTTTTTTTTTAATTTTCAAAAAGTAGGTTTAGGGTAACCGATAACCGAACAACCAAACACCAAAATACATCAACCACAGATCTAGCGAAACCCCAAACCTTCCAGATACAATTCAAAATTTCAAATTTCAAATTCAAACTTCAAGAGAACCACGTGTCCTCGTTGAGCCGCACCACCACCTCAAGATGCATGTCATCGCGTAACCCCAACATCGCCTTCGATCAGGTCTCCGGTGAGACAAGCCGGCCCCGCCACCATCTTCTCTGACCTTCTGAATCGTCCACACCTCAAACAACATCACCTCATGAATCTACACCATCAGCACCTCCATTGATGTTGCCGGAGACACGCTAGGGATCAACAAGGAAGAAAATCCAGAATCCACCACCATCACAAACATAACATCATAGAAGACAGTGCAAACATGCCTTTGAGAACCCAAAATAACCAAATCAACAATAATGACATTCCTTTGAGAACCGAAATCAACCAAAACAACGACAACAACATGTCTACGCAAATCAAAAATAACTAAAACAGCTGCAAAACCAGGCCTTCGCAAACCCAAAACAACGCCAGCATATTCCACCTCATAAAAACAGAATATGAGAGGCTGAAACAATACCAAATCCAGGTTAACTACGAGCAGATGCAAGATCGTCTTCCAAATCCCACCTTCAAAGAAGTTTGCAGAATCTCCGATGAAGCGGATCTTGAAATCAGGGTTAAAGCGGACGTGGACCACCATCTTTCTCCTCATCATCAAACCACCATCCTTCAATAGCGACGTTCTAGAATCTTCTATCATAAAAAATACCAAGCTATGAAACCGCCATCGGAGATGTCCCAGACTTCTTAGTATCCAAGAAGAAGAAGCTAAAATCCAGAGAGAACACGGGAAGAAGGAGGGGTTCATCGCCACGGAGGAGGCGGCAGAAACCCTAGAGAGGGGAGAGCGATGAGAGATGCCCCTTACGGGCCCATCACTCTAACCACATCCTTATCAAGTTACTCATACCCCACTTCTATCAAAATTTTCAAATAAAATTTGTTACTTATGTATAATATATCTATTATTCTATAATAATAAAAAATTGTCCCAATGGACTAATTCTTACTGAGGTTTCACTAAGTTCTCCTAGATCAATTCAGTATCCCTCTCATCATAGAGGAGACCCTTGATAATACCATATCCATCCATTCCCATTACATCCTAGAAGTTATATCCCATTCACCCCTCATGTTTATAGTTTTTGTGAAATAGAGAATAATATCTCAGAAATAATAATATTCTCTCACATTCCTTCATGATTTTCTCTCCCAATGATTCAATCTTAATGCACCATACTAATATAATTCAGGAATGTAAATTTGTATTGATCTCATACCAGAGATAATGGATGAATAAATATCTACCCCAATCTCCTAAAAATTATTAATATTTCTTATAACATAGTGTCGTGGGTTAAAAAAACTAAATAATTGATACATCATTGTCTACATCAATCCCATATTTGTTTGAGACAAAGAGTGTAAACACTCTAGTGATTCTTCATATATCATAGCGTCATGTATCATTAATAACCCATGTACTATAGGTATGGTTGTATGACAATAAATACATATCTATTTCATTACCATTCCCTACAAAATATTAATGGGTAAGAAGTGTAAATATCCTAATATCACTCTAAACTGAGTCTGTGATGAGTGCAAAGAAAAAAAATTAGTACATCACCACCATTGAAATACCATATCCATTAGATGATAACACACATAAAGTATATGAGTTTATAATAAATAACTTCTCTTAAATTAATGATCTATCCATCAGTCACTTGAGACTTCCCAAATAACAATTCATGATTTAATCATATCATTATATAGAAATTTACACACTCTTCACTCACAAAAAGATAATAATAATTCAATAATTGTTAAATTAGAGTTATTGAATAATTCAAGAAACCATGTATTACTATCACCAATAATTATATCCAAATATTTCATCACATACACCTCATTAAAACTAACCAAAAGTACTGTCATGATATTTTTTGACATTCTCACAGATTATCTAAATTTTTATCAAAAAGGTTAAACTACATTATTTAATATATTTTTTATATTTTATTATTTATTTATTAATATTCTAAATTCAACCATCATATATATACTCACATCCTTTTAAAATAATTTTTATATCATTTCAAGGATATCTCATAATAATATTTAAGCACGCTATCCTTTTTAAAAATTATACATTCCAATATTAGAACTAAAAATAGTCTAATATATTTTATAATATCAATAATACATTAATTAACTTTAATTATTTAACATAAATATATTTATTTGAACTAACATTTACATTGGGTTTCAATAGTTAAAACACATATAGTAATTTTTATGATTTATTAAATAATTACTTCTCACCCATGTAATTAACTCATATTGTTGGTTAAATTTTTTATTATTATCATAAATCATGTGATAATAAAAATTTATTTACATAATTTATGAATCATAATCTCTTTATTTTTAAACTAATTACTTACATCCTATGCATTTATAAAATCCTATCATATAAAATTCATTGAGTCAAAATGAATTTTTTAACCCCTTTTGTGATGTCGAAATATTGCTAAAAAATTAATAATTTTATTGATTACTTTCATTTATCATTAATATCATTTAATCATATCAAAATAATTTTAAAAACATCAATATTTATCAACTAATTCTTCCTTTAGTGAAAAAATTATCATCATATTTAAATTAGTTTCCTTGTCTTCTTCCAAAATTATCTCATTGAATTCTGATGTTCAAAATTACAAGTTATCCCATTGTATAATATTATTAT
This sequence comes from Viscum album, assembly GCA_963277665.1. Classification (NCBI taxonomy): domain Eukaryota; kingdom Viridiplantae; phylum Streptophyta; class Magnoliopsida; order Santalales; family Viscaceae; genus Viscum; species Viscum album. Next base: position 957,569,238 of record OY728138.1, on the reverse strand, counting down.
AAATTATTAATAATATTTTTTATAGTTGTATCAAATAAAATTAATAAACCATTTTAGTATTTCACTTTTCTAAATAGAGATAACATCCTTTATTAAATTAATTTTTTTTTCTTTGGGTAAAATACTTTTGACTCAACAGTTAAATTTTTCAAAGAAAAAATTATAATAATAATAATTATTTTACTAATTTATTTATTTTAAATATTAATATCTTAATTCACCAATTATACATCTCTAATTTCACATAAAACAAAATAGTTATATTTAGTGTGCTGATGCAAGTCCAAAATATTTTAATGCTAAAATACAATGCCTCATGTGCCCTCATGAATAGCTTTCCCTCTTTTACAACTGAGGAGGGCCACATGGAATCCCACACATACCTACCCCATTCCTTATGTCCCACTAAATTTCATCCCTTGAATGACCTATTATTATCCATTTAATCTTAAATAAGATGACCCATATTCCATTCCTCAACTTAATCCATGCCTTTAAATACATTATGATATGACCTTGTGGGTTTCCGTTCAATCATGTAGATTAGATGGATTTAAGAAACCCAATCCATGCTACATAGAACCATGGATCTAACCTTCATTAGGTATATATAAAATTTGTACCATTGTTAGATCATTGATCACACACCCCTCATTATTCTATCATTGCCTCATCAGATAGTCATTATATGTCATTGATCACTATCTTTTATTATGTAATTTTAAAGATTCAAAGCTTCCATTGGAAACTAAATTTTACTAGAAGTATTTTATTAGTCTAGGGATATAGAATATGGTCTCATTTTTCATAAAATTGTTTTTTAGTATGGAAAATCAACGAGATAAGGTGAAACTATTTGACAATTTTCTCAATATTTTAAATCAAACAACAATTCTAGTTAATATGATTTTAATTCCATTACATTTATCTCTTTAAGAGCATTCGAGTGATATATGGTTTATATCATGATTATTATTGATGAAAATGATATCCCAATTTTATTGAAATAAACCTTAAAATTTATCTCTATTATAAGGCCACAGCCTTAAACCTTACTTAATCTTGAGTTATTACAAGATTACACATTGAGGATCTTTTCAGGTTTAGAGTTTTAGAGAATTAGATCATAAAAAATGCATTACATTCCACATTTAAACAATTACATAAAGATAGTATTCATTTTTTCCCATCAACAGAAACATATTTAAAATAAAACATGGATTCTTTCTTGACACTTTCTTGTCACTATCATCATATCATGTACCATTCCCATGACCTGTGAAAAACATTTCAAAAAACATGGGATGAGCATAAAAATCTCAGTAAGGGTTATAAAAAATATGGAAAGGAAACATGAGTTCATATATACATAAGAATGAAATCATACTTTACCCATAAAACATAGGCACTTTAACAAACCTCATCAAATCGTGAATAAATCATAGAAATCATAAGACATAAAAGGTAACTTGAGGAATTCATAACATTATTACGTAGGGAGTAACCCTCTTGGTTACCTTTGGAATACCCACCATAGTATATTCCCTAAATCTCTTTGGAGAAACCTTAACGTTTCACTCCTTCGCGTTACCCAATGCATTGGAGAGCTATATCGGGCTCACCCGCCCTTAGTTTATCACGGAACCACACGTTTTCATAACAATGCCCAAGAACCATAACATAAACGTATCAAATAAAACATGCATAAAGAAAAAATAACATTTCCACATTTCAATCACAATATAACATTTTAGTATATTGAAGTAATTAATCCATTCAAAATGAAACCATTTCCAAAAACCATTTAAAGAATTTAATAAAGAGATTTTTGAATCAAAGTGTCCCATACCACCTTGAAGCTTTTAAAATTTTAAACCATTAATATCCATATAAATAAATCCTTAATACCATTTTGAAAACATGGATATTAATAAGAACAAATAATTAAAACATTTAAAGCGATATTTTGGTTAAAGGGGTTTTACCAAAATTAGAGACACTTGAATACAATAATTGAGGAATAAAATTTAGTTAGAACTTTATAATATCATGAGAATAAATGGATTCATGATATAATATTCCAAAGGACAGTATATACACCATATAAGAGTGAATTGGTGCATAACAACAATTAAGTCTCAATAGAAATATCAAATGTGATGAAATCCCTTATAAAGAAGGTATCTTAAAATTAAGGATAAATCAATCTCAAAATTATGTGTGAAAAATATAAATACACCCAATATAAGTGGATATTAAGTGTAAAATAGTAAAAGTTAATTCACACATATTCAAAGGATGACATATTCAATAACTACATGTTGAACCCAAGGAAATCAAAATTGGGTTAAGAAGTTCCCTTGGTAAAATTCGACAGCCTAACGGCGTCACATTAAAATTCATAAAATTAGTTGATGAGAGAGAAAATGGTATCTCATCACTTGGATATAAAATTTACATCAATAATTATATATAAGAACATATCCCAACATAAAAAGATGTAAATTAAAATACATACCAAAAGAAGTCTTTTAAAAAGAGGAGGGTGAAAGGTTCCCTTACCGACATGGGTATCTTTCGAAACATACACCCCGTGAAAGAGGGACAATACAAAATTGATGTAAATACTAATAAATGAAATTATATTACACAATGAGTAAAATAATTGTTAGTACATACACCACTCAAAGGAAATTGTGGCAAATGTAGCATAAATCTCATGGGAATAAAACTGAGAAGAAAAATCCCTTACGAAAACTCGGCAGCCTAACGACGCCACTTAAAACTTCCAAAATGGATTGATGAGAGGAAATATGGTCTCTCATCATATAAAAATAAAGTTTAAAGAAAGAGGAATATAAAATAACATCTCCCAGCATAACAAATAGGGTCTTAAAAGAAGTGACATAAAGGAGAGTACTTAAAAAGAAAGAGAGAGGTTGGATCTCTTACGAAAATTCGGCAGCCTAACAGCACCACTCAAAACATCCAAAATGGATTGATTAGAGAGAATAGGGTCTCTAATCATATGAACATAAAAATTACAGTAATATTAATATAAAATAATATCATAATAATAAGAAAGATGATCTTTAAAAGGAATGACATAAAAGAGTGTACTTTAAAAGAAAGAGAGGAGTCGGATCCCTTACCTCAAGTCCAACTTGTCTTGTTTGTTTCTTTATATTCATGAATAATAAACTTTGGTCAATTTATAATTGCCTAAGGACCTCCTTTAAATATTATTATTTAGTTCATATCACATATTATAATGTTATAATAATTGTTTAATAATGTTAGTTCATATCAGACGTTTTTGCCGATGTTTGGTACATGAGTCAAAAATGAACTTGTTTGAAATAGGATTGTCCATTTAGTTAGAAGTAAATAATTCCCAGAATATTATTAATGATTAAAATATCATATATATCCAGTAAATATTCATTTTATACTATTCCATAACATTTGGAGATAAAAAACGAAAAGCATCGTTCATGGAGACGGTAGGCCGCACGTAGGCATGAAAGCTACTTTCATTTTTTTCTTTGTCATATTAACGGAATTAGAAATAAATGATATATATACATATATTATAATTCTATTATAATATATATGTTATATAGGTCAAATATGTTCATTAATTTCATTCTTTATACGTTCCATGTATTGCATGTACGAGTCACATCACTTGAGGGGGCGGTAGTTCACACTTCCTCATATGAAATTATCACATTTACACAACATGAAAAGAATAAAGGTATGGTTTAAATATAAAATAAAGAAGCATATAGTAAACATAAATACCATATATATCATATATAAAATACAGTGACATCATAATGGCCACCTTTAAAGGTGTTAAAAGAATATTGAACAATCATCGTTTCGTGAGGCAGAAAATCGCCAACCACAGAAACAGTATGTTCTTTAACCATTAGACGAAGGTGTGTGTAAGTGTAGCTATAATACTTCTTATAAAAACATCCTAGTATATTTAATATACTGTATTTGTTAAAAAAGAAATGAATAAAAAGAGTTTAGGGGGTTTGAGAAGCAAAATAAAACAAAAGGACACAAGTGAAGACATTACCTTAAAATCGGGTAACTCCCTTTGGTTTGAGCTCAAAGGCTTCCTTGGGAAGACTTCTGCCCAAAGTGAGGCTTCAAAGAGTTAGAGAGGGATGTGTAGAGACAAAATGGGCAGGTTTTGGCCGATCCAATGGCTTTGGAAGTGTGGGTAAGGAGGTAGAGGTGGAGGCCTTTTATAAGAGGAGAGGAGGGGCACTCTTGGAAAGTAATGAAATGTTACTTTATTTTAAAATTAGTTTCGGATTTTAATGGTCCCACATTGATGTGTTTCGAGGATAAGGTGATAAGGGTTTTAAATCCACCCATCCAATAGGTTTTGGACGTGTGTAGGTATTATATTTTACATTATCTTTCCATTTTATTTAAATCGTTAAATAATGGGGTCATCGCTGCATCATCATGATGTCATAAATAATTTAATTTATTTAATGTCTAAAAATTAATAAAAAAAATACTATGATGTAGAAAATATTTTTAGATTTAAAATTAATATTTATAGTCAAAATTATGACTTGTACAAACCCATGTAAAAATTGTTTTAGTAAACCATTTCATGTTTGTCTCATTTTTACTTTAACATTAAATAAAAAGGTATTTATGTCATTTTCCAACCAAAGTGGCTCCATGGGGTCCCCAAGTTGACCCATGGATTTTCTTGGTTGGCCATGACATATCCAATGAGGGTAGGACATGTTTCTATGTCATTTAATTTTATTAAAACATTATTCTTACCATAAACTACACTAATTACCTCTAATCGCGATTAAAAACTTAATAAGTTACTATTCACCAAAAAATTATTTTAATCCCATTGAACCACATTTTACTTCTTAATTACAACCATGTATGTCGGATTTTTTAAATTCAAAACACAAATATAGAAAATTTTCATTTAAACGGAAAAATCAGTTTTTATAAGTACCACTTAGTGGTTTCACTATTCATCAAAAATTAAAGTTTTTCAGAAAATTACCAAAAGTTCACCCTAAGCTATATTTGATATTCCAAATTCAAAAATGATGAATATTTTAAAAAATTCAAAACATATAAGTTTCATTAATTAATTTAATAATTAATTCCCGTTGTCAAAACAAATAGCGTGTTTTTATGAAACAAAATGTATCAAAAGATTGACACTAGTTTAAGTCCGATTTCAAAGTGAAATTAATTCCAACGACCACTATTGGATTAAATGATAAAAATATATATTCTAATTTAACTTTAAAACCAATTAAAAAGATAATCTAATCATATAAATAAATTAGATTAAAAGAGGTTTTGAATTAAAATACAACATTTTTCACTATTCATTAAAAATTGAACTTTTTCGGAAAAATACCAAAAATTTACACAAAGTAAATTTTGATGTCCCGATTAGAAAGAAGAATTTTATTTTGTCATATATAACACATAAAATTGTAAAAAATTGGATTTAAAAGAGGTTCGCCATCAAAAGGCGGTTAATCGACCTTTTAAAGAATATTAGAATGTTTACGCTTAAAATTGGATTCATTTGCATTTTTAATCCTCTAACATTTATTGTAAAAAGTAAAAATATTTGACAAACATATATAATCATTTTGTAGTTAGTTATGTTCATTCCCACCATTACAATGGCTAGGCGTTAACTACTATTTAAAATAAAATTATTTTATTATTAGAGTGCAATGTAAGATTCCCAAGAAACTCGTTGTTGCGTGTTGGGTACGCCATCGAGCATAGAATACCCATTAAAGTAATATTAATATTTTATTCACAAAAATGGATAAATGTGAAAATGTCATACTCTTTATTTACCTGGTGTGTTACATCCTCCCCCCCTTTTGAGAATTGCGTCCTCACAATTTTAAAATTGGGCTTGGAAACATCATTGAAAAACCCACATCGGAACATGAGTCGGTAAAACAATCACTTTATAATAAAGAATGATAAGTACAAAGGTCACCCGAGTTAACCCATACTAGGATTCCAAGTTTGAAAATATGGACACGGAGGAAAAAACAAAGGGTCGTGTTCTGATGGAGAGTGATAGTAAACATGTCTAGGAGAAAGTTAACCATAAGAAAATCACAAACTTGTGATGGGTTAAACGGTATTCGATTCCCCAGTAGGAAAAGTTAATAGACAACATTTTTGTTTTAAGTTACTTTTCATTGAGGAATTTATTTTTGAGCTTAACTAAATCATAATGAAACATACTTACGTATCATGTAGACTTTCAACTTTTACTAAATTCCTTAATCAAACTCATATTTTCTCAAAAAGATGAGTATTTAGGAAGACTTGTTCACATTAAGAGTACTATAATCCATTTATAAAGAATCACCTAATCCACAAAAGAGAACTATATACTTCCCATGTCCTTAGACTCTAAAAAAAACCAAAACCAAAAAGGTTAGTACAAGATCAGATAATCCAGAAAAGGATAACCCTTTATAAAAAGAAAATCTATTCTTAATCTCCAAAATTTTCCCAACAAAACCCAAAGTTCAACAAGGACCATTTGATAAACAATTTGTCCATAAAATTCATAAAAGTGAACCAAACTAAGATTGAAACCCAAATATTTGAAGGATTTAGTCACATAGTCTTCCAAGGTACAAATTAACTTTTATCTCCAAATAACACCAGTTACTCTTAAATTCTCATATTGAAAAGTAATTAACCTAATCACATATCCTCGATGATAGGTTAATCATTTCCATAGATAACCCAAAATAAACTTACTCTTGATTCCTAAAATCATCTAACTAAAAAGAATTATTCAAACTAACCAGGGACTTCACGTAGTCCAGTGGTAGGCGATAAATATCAGTCACACTTTGGTTGTGGGTTCGATTCCCGCAGCTTTGTCCGACGCGACGGGTTGTCACACGGTCTTCGTGTTGTCCTTTTTCCAAAACTATATAATTCTTAAAACATTCCCCAAAACGATCTAAAATCTTCAAAAATGATCATAACATATTTTAACCTCATGTTTATCTCATGCCTTTCATTTTCTATCATAACATATAATAACCCATAATTACCTCAAAAGTACGGATCATATAAACCCTAATGGTTACCTTTATAATTATTACCTGAACTTCCACATCGATTGGTCATCTCGTACATGATGCATTACAGAACATACCAAGGTACAAGTGGTTGATCATGACTCATGGATAGTTGGTTTAGAACAACCATGAGTTTCCTCATTGAATCCCCCATTTCATCCAGTCTCTTAATCAGAGAACCACCACAGTTTCCTTCAATCCTATTTTCACTTTGGTGCCTGCTAGATCTAGCCATTTACTAAAACCAAAAAGGTCATTGTGAGTATATCAACAAAACCATCATGTACAAATGAGGAAGATATACTTACTCATTCACTTTATCTAAAAACTATGACTCTTTCTAAAATCCTAACCATTTTGGTAATGTCACTTATGCTTAAAAAATACCCTAACATCTAAAGTTATCTAAACTGACCTTTGATACCAACTATATGGCCCCATCCTTAAACCTTACTTAATATTGAGTTATTACAAGATTACACATTGAGAATCTTTTCAGGATTAGAGTTTTGGAGAATTAAATCATAAAACTTGCATTACATTCCACATTTAAACAAAGTGGTTACATAAAGTTAGTATTCATTTTTTCCCATCAACGGAAACATATTTAAAATAAAACATGGATTCTTTCTTGACACTTCCTTGACACTATCATCATATCATGTACCATTCCCTTGACCTGTGAAAAACATTTCAAAAAACATGGGATGAGCATAAAAAGCTCAGTAAGGGTTATAAAAAATATGGAAAGGAAACATGAGTTCATATATACATAAGAATGAAATCATACTTTACCCATAAAACATACGCACTTTAACATACCTCATCAAATCATGAATAAATCATAGAAATCATAAGACATGAAAGGTAACTTGAGGAATTCATAACATTATTACGTAGGGAGTAACCCTCTTGGTTACGTTTGGAATACCCACCATAGTATATTCCCTAAATCTCTTCGAAGAAACCTTAACGTTTCACTCCTTTGCGTTACCCAATGCATTGGAGAGCTATATCGGGCTCACCCGCCCTTAGTTTATCACGGAACCACCTGTTTTCATAACAATGCCCAAGAACCATAACATAAACGTATCACATGAAACATGCATAAAGGAAACATAACATTTCCACATTTCAATCACAATATAATATTTTAGTATATTGAAGTAATGAATCCATTCAAAAAGAAACCATTTCCAAAAACCATTAAAAACATTTAATAAAGAGATTTTTGAAACAAAGTGTCCCATACCACATTGAAGATTTTAAAATTTTAAACCATTAATATCCATATAAATAAATCCTTAAAACCATTTTGAAAACATGGATATTAATAAGAACAAATAATTAAAACATTTAAAGCGATATTTTGGTTAAAGGGGTTTTACCAAAATTAGAGACACTTGGATACAATAATTGAGGAATAACATTTAGTCAGAACTTTATAATATGATGAGAATAAATGGATTCATGATATAATATTCCAAAGGACAGTATATACACCATATAAGAGTGAATTGGTTCATAACAACAATGAAGTCTCAATAGAAATGTCAAATGTGATGAAATCCCTTATAAAGAAGGTATCCTTAAATTAAGGATAAATCAATCTCAAAATTATGTGTGACAAATATAAATACACCCAATATAAGTGGATATTAAGTGTAAAACAATAAAAGGTCATTAACACATATTCAAAGGATGACATATTCAATAACTGCATGTTGAACCTAAGGAAATCGAAATTGGGTGAAGAAGTTCCCTTGGAAAAATTCGACAGCCTAACGGTGTCACTTTAAAATTCATAAAATTAGTTGATGAGAGAGAAAATGGTATCTCATCACTTGGACATAAAATTTACATCAATAAGGATATAGAAGAACATATCCCAACATAAAAAGATGTAAATTAAAAGACATACCAAAAGAAGACTTTTAAAAAGAGGGTGAAAGGTTCCCTTACCGACATGGGTATCTTTCGAAACATACACCCCGTGAAAGAGGGACAATAGAAAATTGATGTAAATAATCATAAATTAAATTATATTACACAATGACTAAAATAATGTTCAGTACATACACCACTCAAAGGAAATTGTGGCAAATGTAGCATAAATCTCACGGGAATAAAACTGAGATGAAAAATCCATTACGAAAACTCGGTAGCCTAACAGCGCCACTTAAAACTTTCAAAATGGATTGATGAGAAGAAATAGGGTCTCTCATAATATCAAAATAAAGTTTACAGAAATATTAATATAAAATAACATCTCCCAACATAACAAATAGGAGCTTAAAAGAAGTGACATAAAGGAGAGTACTTAAAAAGAAAGAGAGAGGTTGGATCACTTACGAAAATTCGGCAGGCTAACAGCACCACTCAAAACTTCCAAAATGGATTGATGAGAGAGAATAGGGTCTATCATAATATGAACATAAAAATTACAGTAATATTAATATAAAATAATATCCCAAAAACAAGAAAGATGAGCTTTAAAAGGAATGACATAAAAGAGTGTACTTTAAAAGAAAGAGAGGAGTCAGATCCCTTACCTCAAGTCCAACTTGTCTTGTTCGTTTCTTTATATTCTTGAATAATAAACTTTGGTCAATTTATAATTTCCTAAGTAACTACTTTAAATATTATTATTCAGTTCATATCACATATTACAATGTTATAATAATTGTTTAATAATGTTAGTTCATATCAGACGTTTTTGCCGATGTTTGGTACATGAGTCAAAAATGAACTTGTTTGAAAAATGATTGTCCATGTAGTTATAAGTAAATAATTTACAGAAAAGTATTAATGATTAAAATATCATATATATCCAGTAAATATTCATTTTATACTATTACATATCATTTGGAGATAAAAAATGAAAAGCACCGTTCATGGAGACGGTAGGTCGTACGTACGCATGAACGCTACTTTCATTTTTTTCTTTGTCATATTAACGGAATTAAAAATAAATGATATATATATATATATATTTAAATTACATTATAATATATATGTTATATAGGTCTCATATGTTCATTAATTTCATTCGTTATACGTTCCATGTATTGCATGTACGAGTCACATCACTTGAGGGGGCGGTAGTCCACACTTCCTCATATGAAATTATCGCATTTACACAACATGAAAAGAATAAAGGTATGGTTTAAATATAAAATAAAGAAGTGTATATTAAACATAAATACCATATATATCATATATAAAATACAGTGAAATCATAATTTCCACCTTTAAAGGTGTTAAAAGAATATTGAACAATCATCGTTTCGTGAGGCAGAAGATCGCCAACCACAGAAACAGTATGTTCTTTAACCATTAGACGAAGGTGTGTGTAAGTGTAGCTCGAATCCTTCTTATAAAAAAATCATATTATATTGAAGATACTGGAGTTGTTACAAAATAAATTAATAAAAAGAGTTTAGGGGTTGGAGAAGAAAAATAAAACAAAAGGACACAAGTGAAGACATTACCTTAAAATCGGGTAACTCCCTTTGGTTTGAGCTCAAAGGCTTCCTTGGGAAGACTTCTGCCCAAAGTGAGGCTTCAAGGAGTTATAGAGGGATGTGGAGAGACAAAATGGGAATGGGTTGTCCGATCCAAAGGCTTTGGAAGTGTGGGTAAGGAGGTAGAGGTGGGGGCCTTTTATAAGAGGAGTGGAGGGGCACTCTTGGAAAGTAAAGAAATGTTACTTTATTTTAAAATGATTTTCGGAATTTAATGGTCTCACATTGATGTGTTTCGAGGATAAGGTGATAAGGGTTTGAAATCCACCCATCCAATAGGTTTTGGACGTGTGTAGGTATTATATTTTACATTATCTTTCCATTTTATTTAAATCGTTAAATAATGGGGTCATCGCTGCATCATCATGATGTCATAAATAATTTAATTTATTTAATGTCTAAAAATTAATAAAAAAAATACTATGATGTAGGAAATATTTTTATATTTCTAATTAATATTTATAGTCAAAATTATGACTTGTATAAACCCATGTAAAAATTGTTTTAGTAAACCATTTCATGTTTGTCTCATTTTTACTTTAACATTAAATAAAAAGGTATTTATGTCATTTTCCAACCAAAGTGGCTCCATGGGGTCCCCAAGTTGACCCATGGATTTTCTTGGTCGGCCATGACACATCCAATGAGGGTAGGACATGTGTATAGGTCATTTCATTTTATTAAAACATTATTCTTACCTTAAACTACACTAATTACCTCTAATCGCGATTAAAAACTTAATAAGTTACTATTCACCAAAAAATTATTTTAATCCCATTGAACCACATTTTACTTCTTAATGACAACCATGTATGTCGGATTTTTGAAATTCAAAACACAAAGATGGAAAAATTTCATTTAAACGGAAAAATCAGTTTTAATAAGTACCACTTAGTGGTTTCACTATTCATCAGAAATTGAAGTTTTTCAGAAAATTACCAAAAGTTCACCCTAAGCAATATTTGATATTCCGAATTCAAAAATTATGACTATTTTACAAAATTCAAAACATATAAGTTGCATTAATTAATTTAATAATTAATTCCCGCTGTCAAAACATATAGCGTGTTTTTATGAAACAAAATGTATCAAAAGATTGACACTAGTTTAAGTCCGATTTCAAAGTGAAATTAATTACAATGACCACTATTGGATTAAATGGTAAAAATATATTCTAATTTCACTTTAAAACCAATTCAAAAGATAATCTAATAATATAAATAAATTAGATTAAAAGAGGTTTTGAATTAAAATACAACATTTTTCACTATTCATTAAAAATTGAACTTTTTCAGAAAAATACCAAAAATTTACACAAAGTAAATTTTGATGTCCCAATTCTAAAGAAGAATTTTATTTTTTCATATATAACACATAAAATTGTCAAAAAGTGGATTTAGAAGAGGTTCTCTATCAAAAGGCGGTTAATCAACCTTTTAAAGAATATTAGAATGTTTACGCTTAAAATTGGATTCATTTTCATTTTTAATCCTCTAACATTTATTGTAAAAAGTAAAAATATTTGACAAACATATATAATCATTTTGTAGTTAGTTCTGTTCATTCCCTCCATTACAACGGCTAGGCATTAACTACTATTTAAAATATTATTATTTTATTATTAGAGTGCAACGTAAGACTCCCAAGAAACTCGTTGTTGCGTGTTGGGTACACCATAGAGCATAACATCCCCTTTAAAGTAATATTAATATTTTATTCACAAATATGGATAAATGTGAAAATGTCATACTCTTTATTTACCTGGGGTGTTACATCTGTGATTTATCAAAATCTATGCATTGAATTTTTAAAATCACAAGGTCATTGAATTCATCTCAATATGTATAATATGAATTTATGATGATTATACTTGATTCAATCATAAGGGATTTCAAATTGAAATGATAATTTTGGATTATCCAAAATCATTTCCATGAAGTCTCGTGATAAATAGATCATATTTTCATGGTTCTTAAACTATTAATTTTGATTCAAAAGGTTAAATTGGTATATTTATGGGTTTATCTAAATTCAATCACAAATATATTCAATTATTAGATAGAATTTTACATTATCATAACTTCTCTCTACAATTTCTCCCAAATGTAAATTCTGATCATCAAAATTATGGTGCAGTGTGATCATATCATTGATTCAATTATCACAATATATAATATGATATATTTTTCACATAGAATTATAAGAATTAATTAAAAAAGAATAAATTAATAAATTAAATTTAAGATGGGATTATTAGGGTCATAATCTTAGAACCATATCTTAACCTTATCAATTCCTCGTTATTTGGCAATGCCTCTCCCTTTGGTGTTGGACCCCAATTCAATAATGTCTAAAAAACCTAACATGCCTCTAAATCTCTCTAAAATAAATATTTATATTTAATTTTTAGGAATAAAATAATATTTTTTAACAAACTCTATTTATTTGAGACTCATCACTAGCACTATAAATTTAAAATGTTGATAGAAAATTAAGAAAGTATGTCTAGAAATGAAACATCATTTTATATATTTAATGGAATGGCCTATTTCAATTACAAAATTATATTTAGGTTGAAATTATTTGTTTCCCATTTATAACCAAAAAATTAATATTTTATTTTTTAAAACATCCCACGGTTATCAACTAAACCACTTGAAATGCCTCTTTTACTTAAAATGAGTGTTCATCAATATTCTAAAACAGAATTGAATGACAAATTAAGATTATAGGAAAAATAATTCTCAATAAAACCTAAAATATTAAATATAAGTAACTATTATCACTCCAATATAGTTTCAATGGAGGTGAATCACATTTCCAATAGAGGTAAATTGAAGTTCCAATAATGTTTCCTAATTTCTTTAAATAGTGGTGGTGGTAATTCCTTTGGAATTTTTTTTATAAAACCATTTACGGGAGTCTTGTTAGGGTAATATCATGTGGTAAGAATGTTACATATCCCTATATATCCCCTATCATATTTTCTTTATTCACTAATCATTCATAGGTTCTAGGGGTTCTTTTAGATTATATGAAAGTGGTCCAAATGATTTCAGTAAATACTGGTATCCAAAAGGGTTGAGAAATTTTCATGGAATTTTATTTTTTGACAATAAAGAAGGGGTAATTTTGAGAATTTTGATTCATATAAAACATTTGAGAGTTGAGAAATCCTGAATAATGTTTTGTATTTGGTTTTAGTATTAGGTGATGAATCATGTGCTAAAAAATTGTGTTTTATATTGAACCCTATAATTACTTTATTTAAAGGGAAGGCCCTTACATGGCTAGGAAATTTCCAAATTTTGAAAAAGACTAGCACTCAAAAAGGGAGGCTATAATACCCTTACATGGTGACCCCTATGTGGTGACAATTTTGTGGGTAACCCATACATGGATAACCCTTGTAGGGTTACCCATATGAGGATGACCTATATGAGGTAACTCATATAGGGATAACCCTTATAGGGTCAAAATTATTTGGATAACCCCTATGGGGATACCCATACTTGAATGACCCTTATTGGGCCACCCATGCATGGATGACTCTTATGGGTTCATCATTACATGGATAGACTGTATGGGGTTATTCTATATATGGATAACCCTTATGGGTCTATCCTTATGTGTGATGACCCTTGCAGAGTATAAGGGTGATGATGGGGAAACCCTTACCTGAAATAAAATTGAAAATGAGGTTTTCTCTTATAAATGGAATAAAGGTAAACATGGTTCCACCATTATAAATATTATAAGGGTTAAAATGGATTACCCTTATAAGTTTTGTAATGGTATCCCTCACCATCTAACCCCTTGGTAAGGGTAAGGGTGTTGGTGAAATTTTTCACATTAAAAAGTAGTGTTTCGAAAAGTATCAAATTTTTAATAAAATAATTAAAAATTACTATAAGAGGGTGAGTGTTGTATTTACACAACCTGTATGTAGGGAAATAAATAAGTAATAGATGGATTATGTTCTCTTTTTCTCACAACAGGGTGATCTTAATCATTTCTCAATGGACTCGAGTACTATTTGTTCAATAGGAAACATTAAGGTAAATTCAACACTTTCCATCGATACTTTATTTATTTATTTCCCTCCTACTCACTTCTAAGTTGTGTAACCTAGACTAGGGATTTGAATATGATTCCACTGGAGGATGGTAGAGTCATTTTGATATCAAGGGGATTTCTCAGCATAGCTAAAGGAGTTATTGGCTGAATGATCATAGTATATTTTGTGTATATTCAAAGAGGTATGTCATTGCCATGAAATTATTTAGGTTTTTTGGCGACATAGGTAAAATAGATGGATTTTAATGAAAAATTATGTATTTTATGTTTTGAGGGTCTAGGAGGATGTTAAAGTTGGTTCACACCAATTTTTCTCAAGTATTAAACCTCTATAAGTTTCATAGGACTCATGGTGATGGGAAATGGATGGTTGAACTTAGATATGTTTGGGTGATAGTTTATGGGAATAATTTAAATATAATAACTTCATGAATGGTGTAGGTGTTACCCTAGGCATAAACCTATAGTAGATTTTTTTGTATGCATGTGATATGAAGTCTCTTCATTTTGGGTGGTTAAATTTTTATTTAAGTAAATCATTCCATTTAAAATAAAATTATTATGAATAAGTGAAAGTGTCAAGGGCCATGTTAAACCCTTGATCACTAGATCATGCCTCGAACACCAATGGTTGAGGGATTGATTATAGACATGTTCCATATGATGTCTTTTCCCTAGTAGGGTGTAAATTAAATGAAATGAACTATTTTATTAAACCCCATGAAATTAAAAATGTTTCAAGGGTAATGAAGGACCCTTTAGAACCCTCTTGATTCCTCTATCACTGATTTTCGAGGGATTGATTATAAAAATGAACCCTAGAAAGGTATAAAATAAGTGAATTAAATAATCACAGTGTCTCTTGTGATAGGTTTTTTTAACTTCCCTATGTATAGAGTGGTGATTGACCAGTTACGGTCAACCCTAAGTGTCACCTTAAAATCCAGGGGTATACCATGTAAAGCTTTGTATGTCATATATTCATTGGTCTAGATGGTATGAAAGTGGGGTGATTGTCCTTTCCCCATTTGATCTGTGAGTCCAAGGTAGGTATTCCTTGTGTGAGATTACAAATATATTTTGTTTGTGAGAATAAACCTTGAATGACTTGGTAATTGAGATGAGATTCATGAAATCTCTTAAGAGTTGTGATAATCCCTCTAAATAATGGTCTTGGATTAATATATGACATTCATATCGAGGATCCCATAGAGGGTGTTTGGTTTATGATGAAACCTATGGTACCTTGGTAGGTTCCCCATGTAATGCTTTCCCTTTATATCTTTGGAATAGGGAAGTGGGTATTGATGATTTCTAGTATCACTTTAAAACCCAAAATCAATGATGTGAGCTTATGATGGTTGTAGTGATAGTTTTAGGTATTGCACTTTATATAAATACCTTATTCTTGTGATGATGTTTTGGGAATATGGACAACACATATTATTGTTATGAGATTAAACTAGTTGGATGTTGGAACCTAATAAAAATTGTACTTTATAATATGCCTAGTGATTCTTGGGATTTGGTGATACACATTATTTGATATGATATTCCTAGTGATACATAGGATTTGGATGTTGAGTCTAATGTATAATATGCCTAGTGATTCTTAATATCTCACAATTGATCTTGAGGTGTGAGATTTCAAGTGATTCATTGGATCTAGACATTTAACCTAGTACTATATGAGATTCCTAGTGATTCTTATGATCTGGATGTCAGGCCTATTGATAATATGAGATTCCTAGGATGTGCTAAGGATTTGTTGATTACTTGATGTGATGATTATATACCTAATATGTTCCTAATATTTGGTTAATAACACCTATGATATTATGATATACATAGGATAATTCATAAAATATGGGGATTTCAACTGGTGTAGGCATGATCATGGGATCGCGGGGTGGCACTTGTATCCCCTAGGGATTTGTTTTGTTCTCAAAGGAATCCAGAACTGGTTGAATTAGGTATAGTTGATCTTGGGTGTCACCTTAATACTTTAGGATCTATGTTAGTTATTTTTTTATGCTTTTCTACCATTTTATTTATTCAGTTATGTATGTAACATGTGTACAAACTTCTTTACTAATTATGTTTGGGACCCCATTTGTGGTGTCCTAATAATTTTTACTCACACCCTACTCTGGTGACCATGGAACATGAGTTCTCGATTATAATTCACCAATCATAGGTTCATTTAGGGTAGGGGACCAGTGTTTTATGATCGAGTGGGATATATCTGATGGGCATAGAGACCTGAATGTGATAGGGCATGAGGATGGTAATGGATCCTCATTTTCCTTTATTTATTTATTTTATTATAATTTTGATCGACCTAGAGGGTGATTAGTTTATATATTTTACTATAAACATGTGTTTGTATGATTTTATGCTTATATATTTCATTTTATATATAATGATTGTGTTTATTTATCACACATAATTTCCTTATTGTTGTGGATATTGTTTTATTATTTTCTCTATTTTTTCTTACTCTTATATGTGGGTATAGTCTTTCCATGGTAACACCATTGTCCTTCACTGCTAGTTGGAAACCTATAAAATATGGGGAGGCATGCCTAAATTCAAGTAGTGGCCATCAGTTCAATCACATTAATGTTTTATATGACAGTGGGGAATTACAACTGGTATCCGAGAGTATTTGTCTTTGTATAACTATTTTGGATATAGTAGGCCAATGATATAGGAATGTTCCGGATCTTGTGATGAGCCTCGAACAGGTGTATCTTAAATGCCTTTTCTGGTGAAAATTATTGCTCACTAGTGATATGGGTCCATTATTTTGGATTTTCACTTTTATTAGTATATTATTTCACCTAGTGTGACACACTTTAGATTTATGATTTATGGGGTTTTTCTCTTATCTTATGGAAAAGAGGACTATGTAAATGCATCACTTTTTTAACATGTATGATTCACATGACTTGTGTGTTCTTATGTGTGATTGATATCATTTATGACAATATTAAACTATTTAATGTTTCAAAAAATATATATACATTGTTTTCCAATATAAAATTTTGGTGGAATTATACTCAACTGAACCATAATATGTTTTCTATGATGACAGGATATGTGGATCTTATAGGAGGATTCTCCTTGATGATAACTATATAGTCACTCTATATAACGGATTAATAGAGACCCTTTATGGCTCAGTATTGGTTCTTGATTCCTTGAAACTAGTTTCTAAAATAAAATGGGTTTTATTACTTATATATTCCACAATAAATTAAATAGTTTTTTCATATATAGCTTGTTTATAGTACTATACTTAACTGAACCATATAACTAAGGTTTTACTTGACACAGATAATTTAGGGTGATGTTGTAATATATACATGAATGAGATTCTGGTCCTTGAGGGGGAATTATAATATATAGATTCCTATTTAGGATTAGTTACCTAGTGTAATTATTATTTAAAATGAGATTCCTGATATGTATATGTGAATAAAACCCTATAGTGGGTGTTCTGAAATGATATTTTATTTATCTTATTGATATTGCAGCAAAGATGTTCCCCATGGGCTATAACCTATGTCTGAGTTGTGATTTTAGGACAAGGTGATAGATCCTGGTTCTATTTTTATATATGTGAGGGTAACCTGATATATTGGTTCTCCCAATATTGTGAGTATCCTTATAGATAAAAGCATCAGTAGATTCTTTGGGTTTTGAGATTGATTCATGGGATTTGTTATCATATGTGTATTTCTACCATGTGAGATGTATTTCACCTTTTTAATGAAAAGAAATCGAGGTGCTTTAGTATCAAGGTTTGGTCTCAATGGGAAGGATAATTTATAATCTTAACTCGATTGAATTTGGGTGTGGTTCCCAATGATATCATGAATTATCACCCTAGACAGTAAAATCTACGATGTATAGTGAGTGGTTAGATGCATATGTTTTATTGATGATTCTATAGTTGGTGGGTGATCATGTGATTATCATTAACATGAGTGATATTCCTTGATCTTTTTTGGAAGAGATGATCAAGGATACTTCTGGATACATAATACTGATATGTAGTGATCATGGTCAATGGTTTAGGTGTATGATCCTAGGATTTATGGGATATAACTCAAGGTAGTCCATGTCAGATGATATAGATGGGTGGAATTGGGGTGTAATCCTGATTGGGTATGCCTTATTTTTATAGTGGGGGTTATTGAACACTGTTATAAAGGGAAACTCATATATATACATAAATTCCCCAAAAATAGTCTTACTAAATATTTTATATTAATATATATTGTGGAGATAGTGTTTGGGACTAGGTTAATGGTGTGTTATACATGAGAGAATGAGCCAGGTTCTATAATCGGGTCGTATGGGATTGTACACCCTTTGGGTTTGAGTTAGAACGAGGCTATATGCATTTGTTACACATTGTTTCATTAAGGGTTGAATTGGTGAGAGGTTTTCTGTGATCCAAGAATCAATGGATTCGATTAAATGATTTCATGAATGGTTTCTCAAGGGTTTTTATGAATTATTAAATGTACCATCATGGTGGAGGGTGACATTGGATATGGATCAGGGTGTTGTGGTATGGTAAACCTGAGTGTCTTCCTTGACATAAATTTCCAGGAATGTGTGATGTTAGAAACTATTTAGGTTATGATAAAGGATTAGTGTAAGGAAAGGAATATGGCGGGAGAGAACCAATGGTTTTTGGAGGGTGTAACCCTCATTGTGAATGTAATTTCATTTTGGTTCTTAGGTATGAGTGGGATAACCATATCTAGTCATTGTGTGTGGTAATGTATGGAATGTGCACCATAAATATTAGTGTTTCAATTTAGTAGTGTGATGATAATGATGCCTTTATGGTGGGAAGAATATTATCATTCATGAAGGAAAGACCCTTTTATTGGTAGGGTCATAGGTATGATGAGATCGGTGGTTTCATTTTCATTGTGGAAATTGGGTACAGGTGAATAGATTGATACTATTTTACTTAGGTCCTCATTTGATACTCTATTTGATTTTTTTATGTGGTACTAGATGGGGATTCTATGTTGGAATTAGAATCAGGATGTATTTTTATATGATATGATCATGAGTTGGATCAGAGAAATGTTGTTACTCATTAGTTATAACAACCCTAGCCTTTTACATATACATAACATTATTTTAATCATAATTAAACATTAGAGTGCAAGCCAAGGATCGTAAAGTCTAGTGTCTTGGAAGACTAGGTACATAAAACTAAAAACATAGAGCTAAATAAAACATTTCTTTCTTTAAAATTCAAATTGAGCTATGAAATTCCATTGTGCTCAAACATCTTCATAGGGTGCCCTGGGGAACACATGAACAAATGAATGAGCTAAATACCCTAGTAAGGGAATAACGTAAGAACAAAGCATTAGCACATGGGATAGAAGGCATGACATGATGATATAAAAAGACATGAAACATATGGAATCATAACATATAAACCTGGAATCATATAAACATGGAGTCGCAGTAATGTGGAATAAATATAAAATATGACTTTAGCACAAGTCAAGGCTAACTTCCAAGACCATTTCACCTCGTAGCACAAGCCAAGGCTAACCTCCAAAACCATAACATATGGTAGCACAAGCCAAGGCTAAACGCCAAGAACGTCGCACATAACATATCATGAGACTCAAAGTTACCCAATTAATTAGATCACTATCTAGGTGCACCCATCGTAACTTTTCATGAATATTTTTTCCACATAAATAATCATACATAATCAATCTTACATAAGGGTTACCCATGGAAATAATTTGGTACCTTAATCATGTCATAACTCATAACCAATGGGCATATCATAAAAGTGTCCATGAAAGAAAGAAACTAAAATATACATGGAAATTCATAAGGTAAAATATGAATGTATCATGTAAGTGATTTCAAGTATAAGTTAAAACATGTAAGAAAAGTATTTACGAAATTTTATAATTAAAACATTTTTGTGGTTTTAAGGAAAATCCTATAGAGACTTTAAAATAGAAAAGGGAAAAATCCTTTATATAAAACCAGAAGTGAACCAAGAAGGTTTTAATAATAAAATTTAATGATTTTATAAATACAATTGTGTCTTAAAATAGAAGATATTGTTCACTTGAAATCAGGTAAGAATTCAGGAAGTTCCCTCAAAACATGTTTGCTTATCAGGAAGTATTGAGGAGAGAATCACTTAAAAACATGTATATCCCCAAAAGAGAATTATGAAAGGGTATTGATAATTGAATTTTTTACATGTAAAAAAATTATAATATGCACATAAAATGATAAGATAAATTCATTTTGGTAGAAGAAAGACAAGGAAACCTGATGAAACAAAGGAGGTTCAGGTGGAGTCCCTTACAGATTATTGGCATGGTATCAGGTGTACTTAAGAGGGATCAATGAGAGAGAAAGGGGTTTATAATCACTTATACATCATGAGGTAATTATGGGTGAGGTTAAAAATCCTACCCCGTCATTAGAAAAAACACATAAAAGGATATAACATAAAGAAGATTCATGAATAAATGTGAGAAAGAAGGGATCCCTTACCTTAAGTCTGATGGTGTTCCCCCCTTGATATTGATGACCCGAATAATCAAATTATGTTAATTAATTAATAATTACATAACTTATTTTACATTTAAATGATTTATTATAACCTTTATGAGTTAATTCATAACTTTTTTTTTGTTATGAGGTTCAATTTCATCGTTCGGGTATGTTTTCTTCTTTGGTTTTAATGATCGGTTCATGTATATTCATGTTCAGAAACACCTGGATGATGGGAGTGGTTGTCCAGAATTGAAGTTATATGAAATTAGTGAACATTAATAATATTACATGGTTATGAAATTCATTTGGTTATTTGGAGTGAAGGTGAATAATTTTATAAAACATTAATGATAAACTCTTGGATTAATTTGACAATTTTTCTCATAACTAACTTGTTTCATGTTATTATTTTACATCATGTGTGAAAAAGGATCCCAAAAAAAACATAAGATAAAATACATATTTAATTTTTTTGTTCAACCATAAAATTTGTTCCATTACCAGAATTAAAGATGGTAAAATAAATTGAAAACCCGACGTCCTTGAATGTTGTAAATTAACACATCTCAGATGGTGTCTTTACTACTATTATAATAGAAGAGTAAAGGATAGATGATAATAAATTATTACGTTACCATAAAAAAATTCCAGTACATGTAATTTATTAGAGTTTTCATAACATTTGAATGAGGAGGGGTAAGGATAGAAAAGAAAACAAATGAACTTGAAAAGAAAATAAAAGAATTGAAAAGATGAATTTACCACTTGAATCAATCTTCCTTGAGAGACTCTTAAGGGGAGAAGATTTGGTCTTTTGAAGAGACTAATGGTTGTTGGAAGTGGGGTAGGATCTTGGGGAGATATTTGGGTAGAATTTAGTCAAGGAACAAGGCTTGAAAAGAGTGGAGATATATGGCAAGGAGGAGTGGTATTTATAGTGGAGGAGAGGAGGGTTTTCATAATATTTAATTAATTAGTTTATTAATTTCCCTAAAGAAGAGAAATAGTGACGATTACATGTCCAAAAATAGTAATACTTTCATCTGAGTTTGAACCAATGGAAATTTACATCATCCATGACTCAAGCATGATGAAAAAAACCATGTTTTAGCCTTTATTGTGAATTATCATATTTTACTATTCATCAAAAATTCAAGTACTTTAGAGAATTCCCCAAAATTCACCCTAACCATTTTTCAATATGAAAAATTCAAAAATGAAATCCATTTTTCAAAAAAAAATTTACAAATACAATTAATTTAATTTTTAATTATATTCATAATTTACTTGAAAAATACAGATTGTAATACTATAACTGATTTTATGATGCTTTAAAAAAATTACATAAGGTCTTATAAAATTATCTTAAAACCAGAAGAAATAAAATTTTTAATTTATAAACACCTTTTAAGAAATTAAATTTTCATTTAAATTAATTAATTAATTGAAATTAATTATTTATGACCTACAAAAACACAAAAACTTTTATTGTGGTCATATTATCACTTATAAGATACCTAAATTTTATTTATACATTCATGGGTGAGGTTACTATCCTTTTGGATGATTTAATATTCATAAGGGTCATATTACTATTCAAAAGGGTGAATTACTATTCATATGGTTTTGTTACTATTCACCAAGAATTAATTTTGTTCCATCACACCACAAAAATCACCCTAAATACAACTTTGTATGTTAGATTTTTAAAATTCAAGACACACAAGTGACAATATTTTGTTTAAATGCCACATAGAACTTAGTAGTTCATTGTGTTGTGATTTCATGTGATTATATGACATAATTATAAGAAGGGAATTTCCATTGATAAAACATTGGTCCATTACATTATTCCCCCCTTATGAAATTTATCCCTCAAAATTTTGTTTTACAATCTAAGCCATAAACAGGTTTGGGTATTTTCCTTCTTTTCCTCCTATAGTTCCCATATTGCCTCTTCATACTTATGGTTTCACCATAGTACTTTGGCCAGGTGAGTATTGTTTTTATGTAGAAATTTATCTCTATGATTAAATATCTTCACTAGATAATTCTTGTAAGAAATACCATCCTCCAACTGTACCACCTCTGAAGAGAGTACATGTGAAGGATCTAGTTTGTACTTTATTAAGAGGGATACATGAAAGACATCGTTTACTTTAAACAAGGTATGTGGAACTACTAGTCAATAGGCCATGACTCCGACTTGATCAAGGATCTCGAAGGGGTCGATGTACCTGGGACTTAGCTTTTCATTCTTCCGAAACCTCATGAACTTTTTCCAAGGAGATATGCATATAAATTCCATGTCTCCAACTTTGAACAGAAGGTCGCATCGAAAATTGCCTGTATAATTATTTTTTCAACTTTGGGATGCTTATATGTGTAGTTGAATGGTTTTCACCTTCTCCAATATTTCTTTGACTATTTTAGGTCCTAGTAGCTTACGGTCACCAACTTCATCCCAACACAGTGGTGTTTTTCACCTTTTCCCATAGAGGCCTTTGTATGGTGCCATTCATATTCTTGAGTGGAAACTATTTTTGTAAGATAATTTGACCAGTGAAAGATGGTGGTCCCATCCTTTTTTGAAGTCCATAGAACACTCTCTCAACATATCTTCTAGTTTCTGAATAGTTTTCTCATATTGGATATCATTTTGAGGATGATAGGTCATACAAAAGTTCAGTTCAGTGCTTAGAGCATGTTAGAGACATTTGTAGAACTTCGAGGTGAATCTCAAATCTCGATCGGATACAATAAATAGTTTTAATGCAAGTATCATTACCACTTCTTTGATATATATCAATTCATGTTGATCCAATGATAATTCCACTCAAATCGTGATAAAGTGAGTTGTCTTGTAAGATGATCCATAAGGACCCATATAACATTGCTTTCTCTAGATGTCCTTTGAAGTCCAGTGACAATGTCCACGGTGATTTTTTCCTATTTCCATGTTGGTAAGGGTAGTGGTTTCATCATCCCCTTAGAATTATTTCTATCAGACTTCACTTGTTGACATACCAGTCATTTTGATGTATACTCACCAATCTCCTTCTTCATATTGTTCTACCAAAAGTTCCCTCGAAGATCTCGAAATATCTTTGTGCTCCCTGTGTGAATAGAGAAGGTTGATCTATGTTCATCAGTCAATATCTTCTTCTTTATCTTTGGATTAGATGGTACACATGATCATGATCCAAATCATACAACTCCTTCCTCATCAATCAAAAACTCAAATGATTTCCCATTTCAAATGGCTGACAACCTTTTCTGAATTTCCACATCTTTTCCTTGAGAATTCTTTATCTTCTCTATGAGGAATGGTTGAGAAATAATTTGATAATGGGTTGATGATATTCCTTCCTTAATTATTTCCATGTCAGTCCTCTGAAAATCTAAGAAGATTGGATCCTTTTCAATTCTCATTGTTCATAAAGATGAAATATCATTTCTACTTAGATAATATGCCACCTTGTTTGCCTTATTGGGATGGTAATGCATTGAGCAGTTATAATCCATGATGAGCACTATCCAACTTCATTGGTGCATATTAATCTTTTTTTAATATATATTTTATACTATTTTTATCGGTATATATCTCACACATCTCCCCATAAAGATAATACCACAATATTTTTAACGCAAATATCACAGCTTCCAACTCTAGATCATGCATAGGATAGTTTTTCTCATGGATTTTCACCTTCCTGGAGGCATAGGATATCATTTTATCATTTTTCTTCAACACACATCCTAATCCCTTATTTGAAGTGTCTTTGTACACCCCAAAGAGTTCTCCACCTGTTGGGAGTGTGAGTATTGGCACATTGATAGGCCTCTTGTTAAACTCCTTAAAGTAGTATTCCCATTCTTGAGTCTAGACAAACTTCACTCCCTTCCATGTCATCTTGGTCAAGGGTTTGACAATCGTGAAAATTTCTTTACAAATCGTCGATAATATGTTGCTATACCTTGAAAGTTGTGGATCTTCATTACATATCTTATCCTAGGCCACTCTTCAATTGACTATGTCTTGGAAGGGTCCACAGATATCCCTTTTGTTGGTGATAACATGCCCCAATAAAGATACTTCCTCCATCTAGAACTCACATTTACTGTACATTTCTTACATCTTGTCCCTTCACAAAGTCTTCTTCATATTATTCAAATTCTCATCATGTTCCTCCTTTCTCTTTGAGTATATCAGAATATAATCAATAATGACTACCAAAAATTTGTTGAGGTAATCTATAAAGACTCTATTTATTAAATCTATGAATATTGTGGGAGAATTAGTGAGTCTTAAGGGAATTATTATGAAATAATAGTGTCTATAACTTGTTCAAAAGGTAGTCTTTGGAATATCATCCTTCCTCACCTTTAATTGGTGATATCCTAACCGAAGGTCCACCTTATATAAATAAATGGCCCCACAAAGCTGATTAAAAAAGTCATCTATCTAAGGTAAAGGATACTTGTTCTTTATCATAATTTTATTAAGCTCACGATAATCAATGCATAGGTGCATTGATCCATACTTTTTGATGAAGAGGACTAGCACACCCCACATTGAAGTACTTGGGCATTTAAATCCCGTATCTATATTCTCCTACAACTGCTTCATTAGCTCTTCCATCTCTACGATATCCATTCTTTATGGTTTCTTTAATATAGGTTGAGATCTGGAAATAAGATCAATTGAGAACTCAACCTCTTAGTCAGGAGGAAGACTAAGAAACTCTTTGGGAAATACATCAGTGTAATCACTCACTATGGGCATGTCTTCAATCATGATTATCTCCTTTATCTCAATCATTTGATCTAGATATACTTGCTCATAATTCAGAAATATTCACACTTGAGATGATGATTCTAATGGTGATTCAAATTCCTCCTTACACTTGTAAATAATTGGATGATGTGAAGGGATGTGAATGTTGATCTCCCTTTCCTGACAGATGATGTTGGATTTGTATAAATATAGCCAATCCATGCCGAAGATAACATCAAACTACACTAAAGGAACTATGCTAAGATTTTTTGGGACGTTCATTCTAAAAACATTTACCGGATAGGTGATATAAACCATATATGAAATAATTTCCCCATTCACTATTCTCACAAATAAAATATACTCCAAATTTTGAGGTGGTGTTTGAATAGTTCTTCTAAAATTTCAAGATATGAAATAATGCCTAGAACCAAAATCAAATAGTACATTTTCTATTCTTGAATGAATAGATAGCTTACCTGTCACCACATCATTTTTTGGCTCCACCTTAGTAGTAGTGATAGCATAAGCCCTTATTTATTGACATGGAGGTTGTTGTTGATTGCCTCCGACAACCCTCAGCTTAGAGAAATTGTTCACATAATTCCCATGATCATTGCAATTGTAACACTGCACTATAGGCTGAGTGTTGATATGAACCTTCCTTTATTCTTCCACATTAGTAGGATTCTTCATATCTCGTCAGCAGTTTTTATCCATATTTCCCAAAATTCCACATTTTAAGCAATTCCTGGTTCCCTTTAGATAGTTCCCATGATGCTTGTTCCCACAATTTTTATACATGGTATAATCAAGATTCTTTCCATCATGGAATTTATTTGCAGAACAACCCACATTATATTCCATTTCCTTATTTTTTTCATTGGACCCATGATACAACTGAGAGTATCTGATCTATATTTCAACCTTAAGGGAACAATGTAAAATCTCATCGTAGCTATCTAAGTCTCGAATATCCAACACTTTTCATAGACTCATATTTAGTCTTCTAAAGAAGTGATCCATCTTGCTTTTGGTGTTCATGACAAATCCATAGGTGTACTGTTCAGGCCTTGTAAATTTTTCTTTATATGCCCCAATTAACTCATCTTCCTCCATCCTGAGTCTAAGGAACTCTCTTTACATCTTTAGATGGAGGGTTCGAGGAAAATATTTATTGAAAAATATTATCTTGAATCCCTCCCAACCCATGGAATCAATTTCCTCTAAGGGATTTATATTCTTGATCAGTTTCCACCACCGAGCAGCTTCCCCATCAAAATAATAGACTTCCAGTAAGACTTTCTCTTCTTCTGAGCACTAGAGGACAGAGAATATCTTTTCAATGTAGTTAATACATTATTCCGCGAGGAGGGGATCAAGAGATCCACTAAACATGGGAGTCCTTTTCTAGCATGAAGGATTCAACAACAACTTTCTCTTTCCTTGGAAGTTGGTGTTCCACATGATTCATGTTATTATTCATAACATGAGCCAGCTGAGCAAGTACTATTAAGATGTTTTTAGCACCCATTCCCATAATATCATGCATATCATTAGGGAAATCGCCACATTCTCTATGAAATTTATTATTGTCACATGTTCTTCTATTTCCCACCATAACTAAGAAAATAATGATCAACCAAGACTGCGGTAAGGCCTGTTGTCATGCACCAGTTCCTGTTCGATTCTAGCTCAAAGTGGTGTTTTGGGTTTTACCCCTAGATACATCAATTATAGAGCCACATTTACCTATTTATATCCAAATGGGGATGTATTTTATTGATAAACCACTTAATCTATACTTACCAAAATTTAGTGTTTTTCCTTATACTTAGTATCATCCTTAAGGTTCTTACTAAAGTGATCTAATCCTAATCTCCATAAATAACTAGAAAATCCTATGATACTAAATATAATGGCCCTGTTCTTTTAAATATAACATTAAATTATTTTAAGCATAATTAAACATCAGAGTACAAGACAAGGATCATAAATTCTAGTGTCTTGGAAGATTAGGTACATAAAATTGAAAACATGGAACTAAATAAAACAATTCTTTAGTTAATATTAAAATTGATCTTCCAACTTCTATTGTGCTCAAACATATTTATAGGATAACCTAGGGAACACATGAATTAAGGGATGATCTAAATATACTAGTAAGGGAATAACTATAAGAACAAAGCATTATCACATGGGATAGAAGTCATGCCATGATTATATAAAAAGGAACGTAACATATAGAATCATAACATATAAACATGGAATCATATAAACATGGAGTCATAGTAATGTTGGAGAAATATAAAACATGACTTCATCATAAGTCAAGTCTAACATCCAACACCGTTTCACATGGTAGCACAAGCCAAGGCTAACTGCCAAGACCGTTGCACATGATAGA
Organism: Viscum album; assembly: GCA_963277665.1. Classification (NCBI taxonomy): domain Eukaryota; kingdom Viridiplantae; phylum Streptophyta; class Magnoliopsida; order Santalales; family Viscaceae; genus Viscum; species Viscum album. The sequence continues at coordinate 957,540,735 of OY728138.1, read as the reverse complement.
ACAAGACAAGGATAACCGCCAAGACCGTCGCACATAACCTATCATAAGACTCAACATTACCCAATTAATTGGAGTGATATCTGGGTGAACCCATCTTAACTTTTCATGAATATGTTTTTTACATAAATAATCATACATAATAAATCTTACATAAGAGTTACCTGTGGAAATAATTGGGTACCATAATCATGTCATAAATCATAACGAATGGACGTATCCTAAAAGTGTCCATGAAAGAAAGGAACTAAAATATACATGGAAATTCATAAGGTAAAATATTCATGTATCATGTAAGTGATTTAAAATATAAGGGACAACATGTAACAAAATTATTTATGAAATTTTATCATTAAAACATTTTTCTGTGGTTTTAAGGAAAATACTATAGAGCCTTTAAAATAGAAAAGGGAAGAATCGTTTATATAAAAACAGAAGTGAACCAAGAAGGTTTTCATAATAAAATTTAATGATTTTATAAAAATAATAGTGGCTTAAATAGATAATAGAGTTCACTTGAAATTGGATAAGAACTCGGGATGCTCCCTCAAAAAAGGTTTTCTTATCGGGAAGTATTGACGAGGGAATCATTTAAAAACACGTATATCCCTGAAATAGAATGTTGAAAGGGTCTTGATAAATAAATTTGGTACATATAAAAAAATTATAATATGAACATAAAAATATATGATAACTTCATTTTGTTAAAATAAATATAAGGAAACCCGAAGGAATAAAGGAGGTTCGGGTGGAGTCCCTTACTGATTATCGGCATGGTTTCGGGTGTACTTACGGGGGATAAATGAGAGAGAAATGGGTTTCTCGTCACTTACAAATCCTGAGGGAAGATGGGGAGATGAAAAATTATATCCCATCATTAGTAACTACACATAAAAGGAACTAATATAGAGGATATTCGTGAATAAATGTGATAGAGATGATCTCTTACCTTAAGTCCGATGGTGTTCTCCACTTGATATTAATGACGTTAATAACAAAATTAGGTTCATTAATTAATAATTAAAGAACCTATTTTAAATTTAAATTATTAATTATAATAATTTTTATTTTATTCATAAATGATTTTGTTTGTTTATGAGGCTCAATTTCATCATTCGAGTCTGTTTGTTTCCTTGGTTTTAATGATCGGTTCACTTATATTCATGTTCGGACACACATGGATGATGCGGGTGGTTGTCAAGAATTGAAGTTAAATGAAATAAGTAAACATATAGAGTATTACATGGTTATAAAATTAATTTTTATGTTTTTAGTGAAGGTAAATAATTATATAAAACATTAATGATAAATGCTTGGATTAATTTGGTGATTTTGTTCATAAATAACTTGTTTTGTATTATTATTTTATATCATGTGTGAAAAAGTATTTCAGAACAAAACATAAGATAAAATAAATATTTAATAGTATGGTTCATGTAGAGACCCAAAGCTTGACGTAAATGGACATTACATTTCTTTTGCGGAATACTTAATACATAACAAAAATAGACACACAAGGGCCGTAATAGTTTATTGTCTTTGGAGACGTGGAACGTTATCTTCTAATCGTGGTGAAAGATCTTCAACATCTCCCATAAAGATCTCCCCCTTTTTTTCTTACCTGAAACCTTTCTTTATATCCTGGGGAAAAGAAAACATAAAAATGGTGAGCTCAAATGCTCAGTAAGGGTAAGCATGGATAAAATAAAACATACCATATACATTTGAACTTAAAAACATGAACATAATGTTTAAACATCAAAAGATTGAGAAATGACATAAAACATGGAAGTACATAAGGAATAGATCATAAATAAACATTAATAATGATAAAATAGCATGGGAATAAAACATGTAATTGTGTCAAACATTAAGCACATGATATGATTTCCATAGTAGCCAAGGCATTGTTGCCAAGACCATCTTAGTGGACAAAGTCCCTTTCTGAATCGAGTTCACTCCTCATTCCAGTCCTGTATTACTGAACCGGTTTAACTTTTCGTTCCAGCCATGTCTATCTCATGAGATATAAATCTTTACCAATTCATTGGAGGGAGATATAGGTCCCACCCATCTCATAATGAAATCATTCTTACTTGTGCCACAAAATAAACATACATCATTCATAATAACCCAACAAATAAAATGGGTTTTATAAACATCATCCCATCATCACATAATACATATAAAAGAAATGGACATCATTTCATAATAAGAAAAGTGAAACCATGTAAATCATAGATACATGATACTTGAAACATACACATATGAAATAATTTCATCTTAGATGGAAAAAGGTTTTGATAAAATAATTGAAATGAATTCTTGAGGAAAATATCCTTTCTTCTTCGAAATAAATTTCTTTTCACAAAATGTCATGCTATTTTAAAAGAAAGAGATTTTTTTAAAATAGTCATGAAATCTTTTGGAGGAAGCTTCATGAAAATAAGGCTTTATAAAACTGTATAAAAATCTGTTCGTGCCGTATAAGTTAAAAAACATTCTTCTCGTACTTTTGCCGGAAAAGTCAAAAAAGTACCTCGTAACATAAAACAAAAGAAATATTCCTTACATACCATGTAGTAAAAGTCAAAAATGGGTAAAAAGGACTTTAAACATACATGAATACACTTTTATAAAACATGGACATGGATGATAGAAATAACCCCAGCAATTACTGACGAATAAGCAATCTCGGATAAAAATGAGATTTGCAAAATTATCCCTTACCTTAGGTCCGATATGCTTCGTACGTATCCGAACCATATGTATAATGATTTAAATAATGTTATTGACTTATTACAGAATCATATTAATTGTTATGATATCATATATGGTTCACTTATGACTTTATATTACCTGTTCTTTTGTAAATTCCACATTAAAGAGCATTTTGGGTAAAATCGTATCATTTGTTGTCCGTGTTTTGACTTGTAATTATTCATATGATTACTTAGATCATGATTACTTACATCCAGAATGTAAAACATGATTTATATATAATATATATTCAGAATATACATATATATAATAGATCGATAAATGGAAAGAAATATACCGTTCATGGAGACGGTAGGCTGTATGTACGCATGAACGTTGTTTTCGTTTCCTCATTGAATTGAATGGAATTAATTGGATGACATACATATATATATATATAAATAAATCCAGTATCATTATTATGTCATATATTTCATGATTACTTATTATATATACATTATAATCATTTATGAATGGTTAATCATTGAGAATGAATCCCATCGCGTCGTGGAGATGGTATTCCGTACGTACGCACGAGCGATGATATCGTTCCCATGATCGTGGAATTTTATTGGAGTGTATGTATACTATTACAGAATCAATATCACTTTACAATAATCATATATAGTTATTATTTACACCATTATAACCATACAAGTAAGGTGTTGGTGGAAAATAGATTACACCACGGCGTGGAGACGGTATTCAGTACGTACGCAGACGCGGTGATTTCATTTTCCGTAGGATGGATAGATGGTGAAATATGGTTGTTTAATACTTATAATAACATATCAGTATATGAGTGATACTGATGTTATTACTTCATAATGAAACAACCTAATAAGAATAAGTGGACGAAGAAATAAAGGTGAAAGAATCGGTAACGGAAATTACCTCTTCTTTAAAGGGCCTCTTTGAGACCTCCTCTTAGGGCACTAAAATCAGTGTTTGAAGAAGACCAGGACCTCTAGTATGTTTCTAGGGAAGTGGAGAAGAGAATTGGGCAGGGGTTGTCCGATCTTGAAGGCTCAATGTGGTGTTTGGAAGAGAGGGAGGAGGTGCCCTTTTATAAGGGAGGAGAGGGGCACCTTTGGAATTCTTAAAAATATTAATTTATAATAAATCTAACCCCACTTAAAAACCTCCAAAATGACTCATATTCGAATATTATATGAGATAGGGTTGTAATCGCATCAACCAGTCAAATTTATACATGTTTGGATCTTATTTTAAACCTTATCAATTTGATTTATCCTTATTTAATCTATTTAAGTTTATTTGTGGTAATAAAATTCTAAATTTTAAATTATAAAAAATAATTACTTATTTGTTGTGAATATTACATAATTGTTTACTTTATAAAATTATAGACCATATTAAATTTAAATTTATAATTTTTAAATATTTTTTTGATTTTTAAACAATTTTATAATATGTTAATTTTATAAAATAACAATAGTGTCAGTTTTGACACTATTCATTTATTTGAATTTAAATAAAATATATACAGAAGATATGTTCTAAATAATAGATTTAATAGATTCATAAAAGTTTATATGTATCTATAAAATTATTGGATAACATTAAATAGTTTATATAATATTTATTTTATAATTTTTAAAACCATTTATTTGGTTTATCTCTTAATAAAATAATTACTACAACATTTTTGTATAATTATTTAATATACTTATTTGTTGCATAAAAATTAAAAATAAAATCCTATGATGAATATAAATCAATTACCTTTCACAATAATACTTTTACTCGAATTTATCATCTTAAAATAACAATATTTAAATTGTTATATTTATTAAATTATGAAGGTGACAACTTTGGCATCATTTAAATCAAAATAATATCAGTGTCATAATCACTTTTATAAGGATCCAAACGGTCATATAATAGGTCATTATATGCTTAAGGTGTATATATACACTAAAAATAAGTTTTGGTCAGGTTTGTGGGCCTTTTAATGGGTATTAGTATTTTAATAAAAACTATATTACTTATTTTACACTTAATAAATAATTTCTATATCATTAATGTATCACCCTTAATAACAATTATTTAATCCCTAAAAATTCTAAATAAATTATCATGATTTATATAATTTTATTATATTTCTGGAGACTATTCATGTTTGAAGTTTTATGATGTTTATCACTAAATTAAAATTATTATACTTATAAGATTTAAGAGAGTGGCATGTTGTCACTTTCTTTGGTTTTAATAATAATTAAATTATTTTCATGGTCAAAAGTCCATAAAATGAATCTAATACGACTCTTAGGATATATGGGTCAACATTTATCCATCCAATAGAAATTTGGAATGTGTTAGGGTAATTTTATAATATTATATTTACCCTTAATTACCCGATTTACCTTTAACTATGGTAAATAAAATTTACCGTAGTTACTATTCATAATTCCCAAAAATAAAAAGTAGCTTATTAACATAATTTGGACCCAATGATTCCAAATATGGAATCCATTTTTCCAAATTCAATACAAAAAAGTTTCAGAAATTAAATTAAAATTAATCCCGTTGTCGAAAGAAAACGGGTTTTTCTTTAAAACATTGCAAAAGATTGAATTGATTTAACCTTTGAATTTAATGTAAAATCAATGATAATGACATAAATTATATTAAATGGAAAAAATATATTCTATTTATACTTTAAAACCACTCAATATTATAATTTAACCATATAAATTATTACGATGAAAAAGTTGTTTTTAATTAAAATATAGCGTGTTTTTACTATTCATCAGAATATGAAAGTTACCAGAATAATATGAAAAATTTATCCAAAGTAAATATTTGTATCCTAAATCAAAAGAAGAATTTTATTTTGTCAAATTGAACTTATAAACATGTCAAAAACTAGGTTTAAAGTGGGTGCACCATCAAAAGGCGACAAAACTGTATTTTTTGAAATATACTTATTTTACCCGAAAAATTTATTTTGTTCTTATACCATGTTCTAGAAAATGTGTAAGATTAATAATAATGTTATAAAATTCAAAATTTAGTTAATAATATTCATAACAGCTAGTTCATAATAATATTATAATAATATATCGTTGTTTAGTAAAACCCGGTATTGCGTACAACACACGCTATCGAGGAAGGTTGTGATTGCGTGTAATGCAAGCCAAGTCGGGGTTGCGTGTTGTGAAAGAATCCTTCCTTGTTTCTTATAACATAATCCAATCATATTTAATTTATACATTGAATATATATATATATACTCAATGTTGTGTAGAATAACTATTATCAAAATTGCGTGTAACACGATCCAAGAATAGCGTTGCGTATACTGCAAGATAATACGGTGTTGCGTATAGCGCAAGGTAATCTTGGTGTAGCATAAAACACAAGACATTAATGAAATTAAAAGAATATTTTTCATAAAATCTTGGTGTGTTACATTATACCCCCCTTAAAATGAATTTCGCCCTCGAAATTCGTCGGGGTTATAAATGGTTTACTACTTGAAAGTTTGTTTAATAGGAACCCACATTGTAAAAAGGAATACTAAAACATGGCTTTAAAAACTAAAGTATGAAATGTAACGGTTACCCAAATTAACTCATCACTGGGTTTCCACGTAGGAGAACATAGGTTAAAATATGGATATGGAAGAAAAATCTAACCATCAAGTTCTGATGGAGAGTGGTAGAGAACATGGATATGAAAAAGCCAACAATCACAAAGCTATTGATTTGTGATGATATAAGGTACCATATGATTCATCGGATATAAGGGAACTAGGATAGCATTTTTGGTTTTCAAAATCTTTTCCCTAAAGTTGATGAATTAAAAGAAATACTTGCATGACTTTGGTACAATCTCACTGTTGTTCGTGAATTGAACAATTTCCACTTCATCCCTTAAATAAATGAAGTTGAATTTGTTATTCGTGATGTGTTAGCAGATCATGTGATAGAATGATGGGTCATTCCATCTCTTTCAAACAAAAGGTTAGCAAAAGTTATGAGTCCATCTTATGGTTAGATTAATCGTATATGGTTCCAAAAATGAACTTATACTTCATATATCATTACGCTTAATAAAATAAAACTATTTTCTACTAACTAGGGACTTCCTGTAGGCCAATGGTAGGCGATAAAGGCCAGTCGCACTTCGGTTGTGGGTTCAATTCCCACAACCTTGTCCGACGCGATGGGATGTCGCCCGTCTTGCAGGTTGTCCTTTTTCTAAAACTATATTACTATAACATCCCATCAATAATATCGAAAAAACTTCTATCCTTAAACAATACTAACTTATGTCCAATATAATCCATTCCAATCTTTAGGCTTATCCATAATACTATAGTCCACTCTCATAATATAGTTAAAACAATTACCAGAGATTTAATACCATCGTTGATCCCCACATATCATAAGATATGTCTTGTTGGTCACATTCCAAACATTCGAAGGCCTTAATCATGTATTCTCTTGAAAAATGAATACCCATTGAACCTTAGTGAAAACATGAATGCAGTTAAAAGTTAACACTTTCCATATACCAAAATCCTCAAAATTCTATATACTCAAACCATGATATCACTTAGTCCTTATATCAATCATGAGCTCATGAATACAATCAAACATCTCATTATCTTCTTATTCCTTCATTATGCACATATCATCTACTTTACAAAAATATCTGAATAGCCTTCCATGGTTACTGGTACCATTCAACATATACTTTCAAATACTTTTAGGAAAAAAACAATAGTGTAACAATCCTTAGATTATTCTTTATTCCATAGTACCATTAACTATACAACATATCTCTCGATAAACATACAATCATTCCACTACCTTCTAAAACAACTGACTGAGCTTCAACACTTCTTTCAGCTCATATATCATTTGTAGTCTCCTCATCATCATCCACATAAATACTACCCATATGACCATGCTGATTCTCTTCATGAGATTTTCCATTAGGGAATTGTTTTGCATAATTCCCGTACATTCCACATTTAAAACATCTAATCATTGTTGATGTCATAGCAATACCATTATCCTTGTCCATGGTGTTAACTGAACCTTTTCCTTTGCACTTACTGGCTCTGTGTCCTTCTTTTCCACACCCAAAGCATCTTCCAGTTCCTTTGAAACATTCTCCTTGATGCCTCTTCCCACATGATTTACATAGGGGAAATTGAACTTTTTTTCCTCTATGATCATCATGAAACTCTATCTTTCTCTTATTAGCTGAGTTAGGAAACTTACCAAATTTGAGTTTATTGATAATATTATGAGATTGCTGATTCGACATAATAATGATGTTTGGACTTCAAAATCCCGTTTCATTTGGTTTCTCATGAATAATATCATTCCATTGTCTGTCATATCCTCCATTATCGTGAATCTTCCTGTTTCCAGCCATTTTCTAAAACCCAAAAACAATAGTGTGAGAGGCAAAAATCATGCTAGAGAAAACAACATAGTAAAGGGGTGTATCCTCAATATCTAACATCTTAGGTTAAATTCTATGATCGTTACCGTAGTTCTAGGACTGTATCATATATGTATACTTATCCTTAGGGACATCCCTAGTCATACCTTAGAAATATCTCTAGGGATCTCACTAACGTTTTCGCATCCTAGTTTCCAAAGGTTGACTAAACCTTCCCTCTGATACCAACTGTAAAGACCCGAAGCTTGACGTACATGGACATTACATTTCTTTTGCGGAATACTTAATACATAACAAAAACTGACACACAAGGACCGTAATAGTTTAGTGTCTTTGGAGACTTAGAACATAATCTTCTAATCGTGGTGAAATATCTTCAACATCTCCCATAAAGATCTTCCCCTTTTTTTCTTACCCAAAACCTTTATTTATATCCTGGGGAAAATAAAACATAAAAAGGGTGAGCTCAAATTCTCAGTAAGGGTAAGCATGGATAAAATAAAACATACCATATGCATTTGAACTTAAAACATGAACATAATGTTTAAACATCAAAATCTTGAGAAAAGACATAAAACATGGAAGTACGTAAGGCATAGATCATAAAGAAACATTAAGAATGATAAAATAGCATGGGAATAAAACATGTAATTGTGGAAACGATTAAGCACATGATATGATTTCCATAGTAGCCAAGGCATTGCTGCCAAGACCATCTTAGTGGACAATGTCCCTTTCTGAATCGAGTTCACTCCTCGTTCCAGTCCTGTATTACTGAACAGATTTAACTTGATGTTCCAGCCATGTCTATCTCATGAGATATAAATATTTACCCAATGCATTGGAGGGAGATATAGGTCCCACCCATCTCATAATGAAATCATTCTTACTTGTTCCACAAAATAAACATACATCATTCATAATAACCCAATAAATAAAATGGGTTTCATAAACATCATCCCATCATCACATAATCCATATAAAATAAATGGACATGATTTCATAATAAGAAAAGTGAAACCATGTAAATCATAGATACATGATACTTGAAACATACACATATGAAATAATGTCATCTTAGATGGAAAAAGTTTTTGATAAAACACTTGAAATGAATTCTTGAGGAAAATATCCTTTCTTCTTCAAAATCAATTTCTTTTCACAAAACGTCATGCTATTTTAAAAGAAAGATATTTTGTTGAAAATAGTCATGAAATCTTTTGGAGGAAGCTTCATGAAAATAAGGCTTTATAAAACTGTAAAAAAATCCATTCGTGCCGTATAAGTTAAAAAAACATTCTTCTCGTACTTTTTCCGGAAAACTCAAAAAAGTACCTCGTAACGTAAAACAAAAGAAATATTCCTTACATACCATGTAGTAAAAGTAAAAATTGGTAAAAAGGACTTTAAACATACAGGAAATCACTTTTATAAAATATGGTCATGGATGATAGAAATAACCCTAGTAAATACTGACGAATAAGCAATCTCAGATGAAAATGAGATTTGCAAAATTATCCCTTACCTTAGGTCCGATATGCTTCGTACGTATCCGAAACTATTGTATAATTATTTAAATAATGTTATTGACTTATTACAGAATCATATTAATTGTTATGATATCATATATGGTTCACTTATGACTTTATATTACCCGTTCTTTTGTAAATTCCATGTTAAAGAGCGTTTTGGGTAAAATCGTTTCATTTGTCGTCCGTGTTTTGACTTGTAATTATTCATATGATTACTTAGATCATGATTACTTAAATCCAGAATGTAAAACATGATTTATATATAATATATATTTAGAATATTCATATTTATAATAGATCGATAAATGGAAAGAAATACACCGTTCATGGAGACAGTAGGCCGTACGTACGCATGAACGTTGTTTTCGTTTCCTCATTGAATTGAATGGAATTAATTGGATGACATACATATATATATATATATACATAAATCCAATATCATTATTATGTCATATATTTCATTATTACTTATTATATATACTTTATAATCATTTATGAATGGTTAATCATTAAGAATGAATCTCATCGCGTCATGGAGACGGTATTCCGTACGTACACACGAGCGATGATATCATTCCCATGATCGTGGAATTTTATTGGAGTGTATGTATACTATTACAGAATCAATATCACTTTACAATAATCATATATAGTTATTATTTACACCATTATACCCATCCAAGTAAGGTGGTGGTGGAAAATAGATTACACCACGGCGTGGAGACGGTATTACGTACGTACACACGCGCGGTGATTTCGTTTTCCATAGGATGGATAGATGGTGAAATAGGGTTGTTTCATAGTTATAATGATATATCAGTATATGAGTGATACTGATGTTATTACTTCATAATGAAACAACCTAATAATAAGAAGTGGAAGAAGAAATAAAGGTGAAAGAATCGGTAACGGAAATTACCTTTTCTTTGAAGCGCCTATTTGAGACCTCCTCTTAAGGCACTAAAATCAGTCTTTAAAGAAGACCAGGACCTCTAGGATGTTTCTAGGGAAGTGGAGAAGAGAATTGGTCAGGGTTTTGCCGAGCTTTAAGGCTCAAATTGGTGTGTGAAAGATAGGGAGGAGGTGCCCTTTTATAATGGAGGAGAGGGGCACCTTTGGAATTCTTAAAAATATTAATTTATAATAAATCTAACCCCACGTAAAAACCACCAAAAATGACTCATATTCGAATATTAGATTAGATAGGGTTGTAATATCATCAAAAAATCAAATTTAGACATGTTTGGATCTTATATTAAACCTTATCATTTTGATTTATCCTTATTTAATCTATATAAGTTTATTTGTGGTAATAAAATTCTAAATTTTAAATTATAACAAATAATTACTGATTTGTTGCGAATATTCCATAATTGTTTTATTAATAACATTATAGACCATATAAATTTAAATTTATAATTTTTAAATATTTTTGTGATTTTTAAACAATTTTATAATATGTTATTTTTATAAAATAACAATAGTGTCAATTTTGACACTATTCATTTATTTGAATTTAAATAAAATATATACAAAAGATATGTTCGAACTAAAAGATTTAATAGATTCATAAAATGTCATATGTATCTATAAAATTAGTGGATAACATTAAATAGTTCATATAATATTTATTTTATTATTTTTAAAACCATTTATTTGGTTTATCTCTTAATAAAATAATTACTACAACATTTTTGTATAACTATTTAATATACTTATTTGTTGCATAAAAATTAAAAATAAAATCCTATGATGAAGATAAATCTATTACCTTTCACAATAATACTTTTACTAGAATTTATCATCTTAAAATCACAATATTTAAATTGTTATATTTTTTAAATTATGAAGGTGACAACTTTGGCATCATTTAAATCAAAATAATGTAAGTGTCATAATCACTTTTATAAGGCTCCAAACGGTCATATATTAGGTAATTGGATTATTAAGGTGTAGATATACACTACCAATATGTTTTGGTCAGGTTTGTGGGACTTTTAATGGGTATTATTATTTAAATAAAAACTATATTACTTTTTTTTCACTTAATAAATAATTTTTGTATCATTAATGTATCACCATTAATGACCATTATTTAATCCCTAAAAATTCTAAATAAATTATCATGATGTAGATAATTTTATTAGATTTCTGGAGACTATTCATGTTTGAAGTTTTATGATGTTTATCACTAAATTAAAATTATTATACTTATAATATTTAAGAGAGTGACATGTTGTCACTTTCTTTGGTTTTTATAATAATTAAATTATTTTCATGGTCGAAAGTCCATAAAATGAATCTAATCCGACCCTTAGGTTATATGGGTCTACTTTTAGCCATCCAATATAATTTTGGAATGTGTTAGGGTAATTTTATAATATTATATTTACCCTTAATTACATGATTTACCTTTAACTATGGCAAATAAAATTTACCGTAGTTACTATTCATAATTCCCAAAAATAAAAAGTTGCTTATTAACATAATTTGGACCCAATGATTCCAAATATGGAATCCATTTTTCCAAATTCAATACAAAAAAGTTGAAGAAATTAAAATAAAATTAATCTCGTTGTCGAAAGAAGACGGGTTTTTTTTAAAACATTGCAAAAGATTGAATTGATTTAACCTACGAATTTAATGTAAAATCAATGCTAATGACATAAATTATATTAAATGGTAAAAATATATTATATTTATACTTTAAAACCACTCAATATTATAATTTAACCATATAAATTATTACGATAAAAAAGTTGTTTTTAATTAAAATATAGCGTGTTTTTACTATTCATCAGAATATGAAAGTTACCAGAATAATATGAAAAATTTATCCAAAGTAAATTTTTATATCCTGATTCAATAGAAGAATTTTATTTTGTCAAATTTAACTTATAAAAATGTCAAAAACTAGATTTAAAGTGGGTGCGCCATCAAAAGGTGACAAAACTTCATTTTTTGAAGAATACTTATTTTACCCGAAAAATTTATTTTGTTCTTATACCATGTTCTAGAAAATGTGTAAGATAGATAATAATATTATAAAATTAAAAATTTAGTTAATACTATTCATAACGGCTAGTTCATAATAATATTATAATAATATATCGTTGTTTAGTAAAACCCGGTATTGCGTACAACACACGCTATCGAGGAAGGTCGTGATTGCGTGTAATGCAAGCCAAGTCAGGGTTGCGTGTTGTGAAAGAATCCTTCGTTGTTTCGTATAACATAATCCAACCATATTTCATTTATACATTGAATATATATATATATATATACTCAATGTTGCGTAGAATAACTTTTATCAAAATTGCGTGTAACACGATCCAAGAATAGCGTTGCGTATATTGCAAGCTAATACGGTGTTTCGTATAGCGCAAGGTAATCTTGGTGTAGCATAAAACACACTACATTAATGAAATTAAAAGAATATTTTCCATAAAATCTTGGGGTGTTACATTATACCCCCCTTAAAATTAATTTCGCCCTCGAAATTCATCGGGGTTATAAATGTTTTACTACTCGAAAGTTTGTTTAATAGAAACCCACATCGTAAAAAGGAATACCAAAACATGGCTTTAAAAACTAAAGTATGAAACGTAACGGTTACCCAAATTAACTCATCACTGGGTTTCCACGTAGGAGAACATAGGTTAAAATATGGATATGGAATAAAAATCTAACCATCAAGTTCTGATGGAGAGTGGTAGAGAACATGGCTATTAAAAATTCAATAATCACAAAGCTATTGATTTGTGATGATCTAAGGTACCATCTGATTCATCGGATATAAAGGAACTAGGACACCATTTTTGGTTTTCAAGATCATTTCCCTAAAGTTGATGAATTAAAAGAAATACTTGCATGATTTTGGTACAATCTCACTGTTTTTCGTGAATTGAACAATTTCCACTTCATCCCTTAAATAAATGAAGTTGAATTTGTTATTCATGATGTGTTAGCAGATCATGTGATAGAATGATGGGTCATTCCATCTCTTTCAAACAAAAGGTTAGCAAAAGTTATGAGTCCATCTTATGGTTAGATTAATCGTATATGGTTCCAAAAATGAACTTATACTTCATATATCATTACGCTTAATAAAATAAAACTAGTTTCTACAAACCAGGGACTTCCTCTAGGCCAGTGGTAGGTGATAAAGGCCAGTCGCACTTCAGTTGTGGGTTCGATTCCCACAGCCTTGTCCGACGTGATGGGTTGTCGCCCGTCCTGCAGGTTGTCCTTTTTCTAAAACTATATTACTATAACATCCCATCAATAATATCGAAAAAACTTCTATCCTTAAACAATACTAAATTATGTCCAACATAATCCATTCCAATCTTTAGGCTTTACCATAATACTGCAGTCCACTCTCATAATATACTGAAAACAATTACCAGAGATTTAATACCATCATTGATCCCCATATATCATAAGATATTTCTTGTTGGTAACATTCCAAACATTCGAAGGCCTTAATCATGTATTCTCTTAAAAAATGAATACCCATTGAACCTTAGTGAAAACATGAATGAAGCTAAAGGTTAACACTTTCCATATACCAAAATCCTCAAAATTCTATATACTCAAACCATGATATCACTTAGTCCTTATATCAATCATGAGCTCATGAATACAATCAAACATCTCATTATCTTCTTATTCCTTCATTATGCACATATCATCTACTTTACAAAAATATCTGAATAACCTTCCAAGGTTACTGGTACCATTCAACATATACTTTCAAATACTTTTAGGAAAAAAACAATAGTGTAACAATCCTTATATGATTCTTTATTCCATAGTACCATTAACTATACAAAATAACTCTCGATAAACATTCAATCATTCCACTACCTTCTAAAACAACTGACTGAGCTTCAACACTTCTTTCAGCTCATATATCATTTGTAGTCTCCTCATCATCATCCAGATAAATACTACCCATATGACCATGCTTATTCTCTTCATGAGATTCTTCATTAGGGAATTGGTTTGCATAATGCTCGTACATTCCACATTTAAAACATCTAATCATTGTTGATGTCGTAGCAATACCATTATCCTTGTCCATGGTGTTAACTGAACCATTTCCTTTTCACTTACTGGCTTTGTGTCCCTCTTTTCGACACCAAAAGAATCTTCCAGTTCCTTTGAAACATTCTCCTTGATGCCTCTTCCCACATGATTTACATAGGGGAAATTGAACTTTCTTTCCTCTATTATCATCATGAAACTCCATCTTTCTCTTACTAGCCGAGTCAGGAAACTTACCAAATTTGAGTTTATTGATCATATTATGAGATTGCTGATTCGGCATAATAATGATGTTTGGACTTCCAAATCCCGTTTCATTTGGTTTCTCATGAATAATATCATTCCATTGTCCGTCATATCCTCCATTATCGAGAATCTTCCTGTTTCCAGCCATTTTCTAAATCCCAAAAAGAATAGTGTGAGAGGCAAAAATCATGCTAGGGAAAACAACATAGTAAAGGGGGTGTATCCTCAATATCTAACATCTTAGGTTAAATTCTATGATTGTTACCATAGTTCTAGGACTGTATCCTATACGTATACTTATCCTTAGGGACATCCCTAGACATAACTTAGAAATATCTCTAGGGATCTCACTAACGTTTTCGCATCCTAGTTTCCAAAGGATGACTAAACCTTCCCTCTGATACCAACTGTAGAGACCCGAATCTTGACGTACATGGACATTACATTTCTTTTGCGGAATACTTAATACATAACAAAAATAGACACACAAGGACCATAATAGTTTAGTGTCTTTGGAGACTTGGAACGTAATCTTCTAATCGTGGTGAAATATCTTCAACATCTCCCATAAAGATCTTCCCATTTTTTTCTTACCTAAAACCTTTATTTATATCCTGGGGAAAAGAAAACATAAAAAGGGTGAGCTCAAATTCTCAGTAAGGGTAAGCATGGATAAAATAAAACATACCATATGCATTTGAACTTAAAAACATGAACATAATGTTTAAACATCAAAAGCTTGAGAAATGACATAAAACATGGAAGTACGTATGGCATAGATCATAAAGAAACATTAAGAATGATAAAATAGCATGGGAATAAAACATGTAATTGTGGAAACCATTAAGCACATGATATGATTTCCATAGTAGACAAGGCATTGCTGCCAAGACCATCTTAGTGGACAAAGTCCCTTTCTGAATCGAGTTCACTCCTCGTTCCAGTCCTGTATTACTGAACCGATTTAACTTGACGTTCCAGCCATGTCTATCTCATGAGATATAAATATTTACCTAATTAATTGGAGGGAGATATAGGTCCCACCCATCTCATAATGAAATCATTCTTACTTATTCCACAAAATAAACATACATCATTCATAATAATCCAATAAATAAAATGGGTTTCATAAACAACATCCCATCATCACATAATCCATATAAAAGAAGTGGACATGATTTCAAAATAAGAAAAGTGAAACCATGTAAATCATAGATACATGATACTTGAAACCTACACATATGAAATAATGTCATCTTAGATGGAAATTTTTTTTGATAAAGCACTTGAAATGAATTCTTGAGGAAAATATCCTTTCTTCTTCAAAATCAATTTCTTTTCACAAAACGTCGTGCTATTTTAAAAGAAATAGATTTTGTTGAAAATAGTCATGAAATATTTTGGAGGAATCTTCATGAAAATAAGGTTTTATAAAACTGGAAAAAAATATGTTCGTGCTGTATAAGTTAAAAAAACATTCTTCTCGTACTTTTTCCGGAAAAGTCAAAAAAGTACCTCGTAACGTAAAACAAAAGAAAGATTCCTTACATACCATGTAGTAAAAGTAAAAAATGGGTAAAAGGAACTTTAAACATA
Source organism: Viscum album (assembly GCA_963277665.1). Classification (NCBI taxonomy): domain Eukaryota; kingdom Viridiplantae; phylum Streptophyta; class Magnoliopsida; order Santalales; family Viscaceae; genus Viscum; species Viscum album. The sequence continues at coordinate 957,524,110 of OY728138.1, read as the reverse complement.
CATGAAAACACTTTTATAAAACATGGACATGGATGATAGAAATAACCCCAGAAAATACTGATGAATGAGCAATCTCGGATAAAAATGAGATTTGCAAAATTATCCCTTACCTTAGGTCCGGTATGCTTCGTACGTATCCGAACCTCCTGTATAATGATTTAAATAATGTTATTGACTTATTACAGAATAATATTAATTGTCATTATATCATATATGGTTCACTTATGACTTTATATTACCCTTTCTTTTGTAAATTCCATGTTAAAGAGCGTTTTGGGTAAAATCGTTTCATTTGTCTTCCGTGTTTTGACATGTAATTATTCATATGATTACTTAGATCATGATTACTTACGTCCAGAATGTAAAACATGATTTATATATAATATATATTTATAATATACATATATATAATAGATCGATAAATGAAAGAAATACACCGTTCATGGAGACAGTAGGTCGTACGTACGCGTGAACGTTGTTTTCGTTTCCTCATTGAATTGAATGAAATTAATTGGATGAAATACATATATATGTATACATAAATCCAGTATCATTATTATGTCATATTTTTCATGATTACTTATTATATATACTTTATAATCATTTATGAATGGTTAATCATTGAGAATGAATCTCATCGCGTCGTGGAGACGGTATTCCGTACGTACGCACGAGCGATGATATCGTTCCCATGATCATGGAATTTTATTGGAGTGTATGTATACTATTATAGAATCAATATCACTTTACAATAATCATATATAGTTATTATTTACACCATTATACCCATCCAAGTAAGGTGGTGGTGGAAAATATATTACACCACGGCGTGGAGACGGTATTCCGTACGTACGCACGCGCGGTGATTTCGTTTTCCGTAGGATGGATTGATGGTGAAATAGGGTTGTTTTATACTTATAATGACATATCAGTATATGACTGATACTGATGTTATTACTTCATAATGAAACAACCTAATAAGAAGAAGTGGAAGAAAAAATAAAGGTGAAAGAATCGATAACGGAAATTACCTCTTCTTTGAAGCGCCTCTTTGAGACCTCCTCTTAGGGCACTAAAAGCGGTATTTGAAGAAGACCAGGACCACTAGGAAGTTTCTAGGGAAGTGGAGAAGATAATTGGGCAGGGTTTGGCCGTGATTTAAGGCTCAAAGTGGTGTGTGGAAGATAGGGAGGAGGTTCCCTTTTATAAGGGAGGAGAGGGGCACCTTTGGAATTCTTAAAAATATTAATTTATAATTAATCTAAACCCACTTAAAAACCTCCACAAATGACTCATATTAGAAGATTATATGAGATAGGGTTGTAATATCATCAACCAATCAAATTTAGACATGTTTGGATCTTATTTTAAACCTTATCATTTTGATTTATCCTTATTTAATCTATTTAAGTTTATTTGTAGTAATAAAATTCTAAATTTTAAATCATAACAAATAATTACTTATTTGTTTTGAATATTCCATAATTGTTTACTTTATAAAATTATAGACCATATAAATTTAAATTTATAATTTTTAAATATTTTTGTGATTTTTAATAAAATTTATAATATGTTATTTTTATAAAATAACAATAGTGTCAATTTTGACACTATTCATTTATTTGAATTTAAATAAAATATATACAGAAGATATGTTCGAACTAAAAGCTTTAATAGATTCATAAAAGGTCATATGTATCTATAAAATTAGTGTATAACATTAAATAGTTCATATAATATTTATTTTATTATTTTTAAAACCATTTATTTGGTTTATCTCTTAATAAAATAATTACTACATCATTTTTGTATAATTATTTAATATACTTATTTGTTGCATAAAAATTAAAAATAACATCCTATGATGAAGATAAATCTATTACCTTTCACAATAAAACTTTTACTAGAATTTATCATCTTAAAATCACAATATTTAAATTGTTATATTTATTAAATTATGAAGGTAACAACTTTGGCATCATTTAAATCAAAATAATATAAGTGTCATAATCACTTTTATAAGGCTCCAAACGGTCATATATTTGGTCATTGGATTATTAAGGTGTATATATACACTACCAATAAGTTTTGGTCAGGTTTTTGGGCCTTTTAATGGGTATTATTATTTCAATAAAAACTATATTACTTATTTTCCACTTAATAAATAATTTTTGTATCATTAATGTATCACCATTAATGACAATTATTTAATCCCTAAAAATTCTAAATAAATTATCATGATGTAGATAATTTTATTATATTTCTGGAGACTAATCAGGTTCGAAGTCTTATGATGTTTATCACTAAATTAAAATTATTATACTTATAATATTTAAGAGAGTGACATGTTGTCACTTTCTTTGGTTTTAATAATAATTAAATTTTTTTCATGGTCAAAAGTCCATAAAATGAATCTAATCCGACCCTTAGGTTATATGGGTCTACTTTTAGCCATCCAATAGAATTTTGGCATGTGTTAGGGTAATTTTATAATATTATATTTACCCTTAATTATCCGATTTACCTTTAACTATGGTAAATAAAATTTACCGTAGTTACTATTCATAATTCACAAAAATAAAAAGTAGATTATTAACATAATTTGGACCCACTGATTCCAAATATGGAATCAATTTTTCCAAATTCAATACAAAAAAGTTGCAGAAATTAAATTAAAATTAATCCCGTTGTCGAAAGAAAACGGGTTTTTCTTTAAAACATTGCAAAAGATTGAATTGATTTAACCTACGAATTTAATGTAAAATCAATGCTAATGACATAAATTATATTAAATTGTAAAAATATATTCTATTTATACTTTAAAACCACACAATATTATAATTTAATCATATAAATTATTACGATGAAAAAGTTGTTTTTAATTAAAATATAGCATGTTTTTACTATTCATCAGAATATGAAAGTTACCAAAATAATATGAAAAATTTATCCAAAGTAAATTTTTATATCCTGATTCAAAAAAAGAATTTTATTTTGTCAAATTTAACTTATAAACATGTCAAAAACTAGATTTAAAGTGGGTGCGCCATCAAAAGACGGCAAAACTGCATTTTTTGAAAAATACTTATTTTACCCAAAAAAAATTATTTTGTTCTTATACCATGTTCTAGAAAATGTGTAAGATGAATAATAATGTTATAAAATTAAAACTTTAGTTAATACTATTCATAATGGCTAGTTCATAATAATATTATAATAATATATCGTTGTTTAGTAAAACCCGGTATTGCGTACAACACACGCTATCGAGGAAGGTCGTGATTGCGTGTAATGCAACCCAAGTCAGGGTTGCATGTTGTGCAAGAATCCTTTGTTGTTTCGTATAACAGAATCCAACCATATTTCATTTATACATTGAATATATATATATATATATATATATACTCAATGTTGCGTAGAATAACTATTATCAAAATTGCGTGTAACACGATCCAAGAATATTATTTTGTATACTGCAAGCTAATACGGTGTTGCGTATAGCACAAGGTAATCTTGGTGTAGCATACAACACAAGACATTAATGAAATTAAAAGAATATTTTTCATAAAATATTTGGGTGTTACAGTTCATCCATAAAATTGGTTTCATGACCAAAATTGAATATGGTAAAAGAAATTGAAAACTCATTGTCCTTGAATGTGGTAAATTAACACATCTCGGATGGTGTCTTCACTACTAGTATAGAAGAAGAGTAAAGGAGATATGATAATAACTCATTCCATTATCATAAAAATATTCTATTAAATTTAAGGTACTAGATTTGTCATAACATTTGGATGAGGATAGGTAAGGATAGAAAAGAAAAGAAAATAACTTGAAAATAAAGTAAAGGAATTGAAAAGAGGAATTTACTTCTTGAATCAAGCTTCCTTGAGAGCCTCTTAAGGGAAGAGGATTTGGTTTTATGAAGAGACTAGGGGATATTAGGCATGGGGGGATATTTTGGAGAGATTTGGGTAGAATTTAGGCATGTCTCAATGATTTAGAGGAGTGAATATAAGAGGTAACGAGGGGTGGTATTTATAGTAGAGGAAAGGAGGGTTTTCATAATATTTAATTCCATAGTTTATTAATTTCCATGAATACCACCAATAGTGATTATTACATGACCAAAAATATTAATATGTGCATTTTATTTCTAAAAAATGGCCATTTATATCATCCATGACTCAATCATGATGCAAAAATTTAGGTTTTAGCATTTATTGTGAACTATCATATTTTACTATTCATCAAATATTTATGTATTTTAGAAAAATCACACAAATTCACCCTAACCATTATTCAATGTGAATAATATAAAAATGAACTTCATTTTTCGAAAATAATTTTATAAATATGATTAATTTAATTTTTAATTAAATTCTTAATTTACTTGAAAAATAATGATTTTGAAACTATAACTGATTTTATAATGCTTTCAAAAATTACAGAAGGTATTATTAAATTATCTTAAAACCAGAAGATATAAAATTTTAAATTTATAAACCCCTTTTAGTAAAATAAATTTTCTTTTAAATTATTTAATTAATTGTAATTAATTATTTAGGACATACAAAAATACTAATACTTTTATTATAGTCATATTATCACCTATAAGATGCCTAAAGTTTATTTATACATTCATGGGTGTGGTTAATATTATTTTGGAAAATTTACTATTCATATGGGTCATATTAATATTCATAATGGTGGGTTAATATTCATATGGGTAATTTACTATTCATCAAAATTTAATTTTGTTCCATCAGACCCCAAAAATCACCCTAAATGCAACCGTGTATGTCAGATTTTTGAAATTCAAGACAAAGAAGTGAAAATATTATGTCTAAAGGTCACATAGTACTTAGTATTTCATTATATTTTGATTTCATGTGATTATATGACATAATTATAAGATGGTAATTTCCATTGATAAAACATTGGATCATTACATTAGTGGTGAATGATAGAGGATTTGGTTGGTTGAGAAACCAACCATTGAAATAAAAAATGATATATTTAGAATTTGGTGTGGTTGTTTGGATGATCTTGTGATTCCTATGAGGATTTAGTTATTGAGATTGAGTGATATGATAGTGTTTGTCAAAGTAAATCCATGCACTTTTGGGAGAAGTTGTCTAGAGAAGGACCGATCAATGTTTTTTATGATACTGCGTGAGGTGGTGTAGAAACTACATTAATCGGGTTAATGGGTATGGGAAAAACATTTCAATGGATGACTCTAGTAGTGGGTAGTTTTGGATTGTGTGAAAGTTTCTTCAAAATATCTCATAATACACACTTTTCTAAATAGATGATCAGAAAAAGATTCTTGGGACTGACTAGAAGATTGTGACTTCAGAGTATTTGGGTAGAATGTCTCATTTTTTTGGAAGATCGCTCCATCGAACTGAGTTCGGTAGACACAAATTAATTGGAAAAATGGACTTTAATTATTAGATTGATATCATCATACATATCTTTCTGGTGTTCAAGAATATTCTTTCAATGGTTTGAGGAATCTTGTTTCAATATTTGGAATGTTTTTCTTTTTTTATGATGATTATATATTGGAAATTTTTATGAAATGATCAATGGGTTATCAACTATTTATCCTATCAGTGGTATGATGTTCATGAAGATAGGAGGTTGTTATAAAATATTGACCATATAAAGACCTCTATAACTTTTTGGTAGCCCGTATTTGTTTCAAGTTAGTTGAAATGGATTTGGGTATCGTACATATTTTTTATTATAACCATTTGGGGTGAAGTGAGTGAGATATTTTACTCAGTTCATATCTCATATAATGAAAATTGTTTTCAATGTTCTCCCATGGATGTAGTACATTTTCAGGACCATGTAAATCACTTTTTTCTATTTAGTGTTTTCCATTTTTTTTGATCCAAGAGTTATTATATGGTAATTATGTTGAAATATATATTACATGTTTTAGTTCACATTAACATGGGAGGATAATAATATCGTAAAAACAACTTTGTATGAAAATTTCATTATTGAAGAAGGTTTTTTTACAACATAGGAATACGATTTTAAAAAAACATCCTTTTCTGATAAACTCTGTTTCTCCAGGTACATCCTCTAGGACAAAAGATGAAGGTTTATTCAAAATTTTGTCTTAGTTCACTAGTATTCTTCTCATAAAGTAGTATTATAAGGAACTCACTTATAGTAATCAGGTTACTTTTCTCTGAAACATGAATGTTATAAAATTGAAATTGTTTTAGATGTTATCAAAATAATAAATTTAGAGTAATTAAAAGATTATATCAATAATTTTGATTGAAATACATTGCCTTTAAGAGAATGCAATCGGAATATATTCTAATGAAAAATATATTGTTGTTAATTTGTTTGAAAAAAAATCCTAAAATAATAGATGAAGTGGAATGGGTGTAGTTTGATAGGAAGGATTTGTCCTTGGTCATAATTTCATTAACATGAAATCTTGCTTTCAACATTAGAGAAAAGAAAATTACTATAGAGGTTATGAAATATTTTTTTAAATTTATGAAAAATAAATACCCATTAAGAAGGTTTTCATATTTGGAATATTTTCCAAATTCATTTTATTAGATTAAATACTTACTGCTAATCATTTGGATGAATTTAATATGATCTGAGGGCTCCTGAAATCTAGAAAGGTGGCCTTTAGAGATGATGTTTGGTATTTTCTTTCATCACTAATAGAGATTTATAATTCCATGGTAATTGTAGTGATAAACTCCATTGGGACATTAGATCTAGGGTTTAAAGATATTTGAAATCTGATATTGAATGAATAGTTGAGGTTAAAGGAGGTTCAAACTCCATCCAAAATTACTCTCAACACTACCAGATGAGGATGATCAGTTCAACAGACAGACCTTCACAATAAGAAATGTTATGATGATAATTCTCAATGTAGAAGTTGATGTAAGTGGATGGGTCCATATCCTAAATTCTAGATTTATGGGAATAAGGGACATATCAAGAAGGATTTTAGGAATCAGACAAAAGCATCAAATTCTAGATAGAAAACCTATTCAATGTAATAGACAAAGGATCTAATCAGTTAATAAGTATTATTATTCTAGAATATTCTTGGGTTATTGATTTAGGGTAATATTTCCATTCAACTAGTGATAGAGGGTTCATAGTGGATTATATACTGGGAATCTTGGGAAAATTACAACTAGTTGATGATAAAGCTTTGAATATATTTGGTAAAGGAGATTTAAATATTCAAATGAAAAATGGAACTTTCTTAAAGATAAAAGATGTTAAACACATTCTTAGTCTCCATAAGAACCCCATATTGGTGGGATAACTTGATGATATAGGTTTCAGAATGAATTTTTTGAATGGGGTATGTAATATTATCATAGTTTATATGGTGATAGCTTGTGTAATTAAACATGTTACTTTTTATCTTATTAGATTAAGTGATTAAGTTTCAAGTATCAAAATAGTTTTATCAGATAGTCCAAAAATGTGGCATTGTATGATTGGTAACCTTAGCGAAATAAATATCAAAGCTCTATAGGAAAAAGGTATACTAAAACTCAATCGCATGGACCTTGTAATATGTGATATTTTTATATTAGGAATAAAAAAAATAGTTTCCTTTAACTTTGATGGTATAAATCCAATGAACAAGAAGCTAGAACATGTTCATTATGATGTTTTTGGTTTTTCCCCTGCCTTCTCATATGGAGGATCATTATAATTTGTAACATTATATGACGATACCACTCATAAGGACTGGATTTACTTCTTGAAGAATAAATCTAATTTATTTCATCATTTATTCGGTGTAAAGTTATAGATTAAAAATAATGTGAAAAAAAAAGTTGAAATTTATTTGGACAAACAATGGTGTAGAATAAACTGGACACAATTTTCATAACTTCTATAATAATAAAGGAATTAGGCATGAGAAGACTATTCCATTGATTCCAAAAAATGGAATTCTTGAGAGTATGAAATGGAAACTAATAGGAAAAGATAAAATTATGATTCTACACCCAGGAATTCCTAAGTAAAATTGGGTAGATGCCTTGAATACAACATCTTACTTAGTTAACAGAATTTTCACCTTAGCTATAGGATAAGAACTTAAATAATAACATTGTTCATTAAAACTCAATTATACTTGGTAATTGGTTGAGTTACTAGATTTAAAAATAGATCTAGAAACCAAATCATTTTTTCACTTGAAAGAGGAAGCTAATTGAATTAAGAGTTAGAATGGTGGTGAATGGTTTTCAATAAAATGAATGAATATACTTTTTTGAAATTTTCTCACTAGTGGTGAAACACATAATAATTTAGATAGTGTTCATAATTTGTTTTTGTTTAATGATATACACTTGGATTATATGGATGTAAAGACAAATATTCTTCATTTATATTTGTTAGAATAAATTTACAGGGTTCAACCCAAGGGTTATGAAATTCATCAGAAGAAGAATTTTGTTTTTAATTAAAAAGAGTCTTTATGGCATGAATAAACCTTCATGGTAGTGTAATAGAAAGTTAAACACTTTCAATATTGAGGAGCTTTTTATTCTATGTGTTTCTGGTCATTTTTATTATAAAAATTAGTGGTAAGATGGAGCATATCTCATAATACGCTTATATTTGGATGATATATTGATTTCTGGTTTGGAGTTCCAATGGATTATAGAACATAATAGAAAATATTCAAGAAGGTTCAAGATAATAACCATGGGTAGGCTAATAAAAATTCTGGGATAATAATTTTTAGGGATAGGAAAGATGGATATTTGGTATTATCCCAAAATCAATACATTAGAAAAGTCGTTGAATAATTTATAATGATATTTTGTAAACCTATATCAACTCCTCTCACTACACACTTAAAGTTTTCAAAAACTAAGTCACCTTCAACATACATATAATTTTTTGATAAGGATAGGGTTTCGTATGCCTCAACTATAGGGAGTTTTATGTATTCAATGGTTTGTACTCTACCAGATATTGCTTTTTTAGTGGGAGTTATTAGCTGTTTCTTGTCAAATCCTGGGAGGAAACATTGGGAAGCTATAAAATGGATCTTATTAAACATAAAAGGATCTTAGGATTCATATTTATGTTTTTTATGATTATTAGTTTAATGGTTTTGTAGATTCAAATTTTTTTAGATTCATGGATTCATTTAAAAGTACAATAGGGTTTGTTTTTACTTTTTGTGGAACCATGGTAAGTTGGATGTCTCAGTTGAAACTAGTGGTAACATTATATATAAAGAGGTAGAATATGTTTCTACTATATAATTAAGGAAGGATTTTATTTTTTTAATGTGGTTAATTAATGAACTCATAAAGGGAATGGATAGAGGTATGTTATTCTATGATAGACAAAGTGTTATCCATCTTTCTCACAACCTAGTGTTTAATGCGATAAAAAACACATCAACCTAAAATTTGATTTCATCTAAAGTTTTCTGGGAGATAATATTTTGGATATTTATAATATCATTGGGAATAAAAATACTATGGATATATTTATGAAATTTTTAGTCCATCAGATCTTGAGGCAACCTTGTGCATCAATTAGACTTGGCTGGTCTGATAGAGTGGAGATCACTGATTACTTCAGACAGGGAGGAGAGGTTTGGTGAATAAAAAAAGAAGATAAATGAAATAATAAAGTAATTTCAAGTGGTAGATTCTTGATATTTGTGATATTTTCATTATAATGATTCACCGAACACACTTTTTTAGAAAATGGATTGGAAAATTATTCTTAGGTCTTGCAAGACGATTGGGAATTTAGAGTGTTTGGGAAGAATTTTTCATTTATGGATAGATCCATCCATCAGATAGAGTTCAGTGGAAAAAGATTCATCGGATATAATAACTTCGATGACTAGATAATGATTATCAGACCAAGCTTCTAGGTGTGTAGGAATAACTTTTAAAAGTGTATTTGAATCTTATTTCTACCTTTGGAATGTTTTTATTTTTCAATTATAGATATTTATTGGTGGTTATTATGAAAGTATCAATGGTCTATCCGCAGTTTCTATTATTAATGGGAGGATGGTTGTGAAGATCGTAGGCTGTTATAACTAGTTGAATGGATGGAGACCTCTACAAATAGAAGGTGGCCTATATTGTTTTCAAGATAGTTGACATGGATTTTGGTTTCTCACATCTTTTTTCTTAGATCAAAGTGGAGTTAAGTGATCAAGAGATTGTACTAATTTCATTGATCCTATAATGAATAATGTTTTCAGTGTTCTACCCTATATGTAAGACTTTATATAAACCACATAAATCTCTTTTTTCTATTTGTTTTTTCTGTTTGTGATCCAAGAGTTATTTTTTGGCGATTAGGTTAGAAATTATCTTCTTAGTTTCAGTGAACATTAACTTGGGATGAGAATAATATCATAAAAACATCTTTTTATGATAAATTCATCCAGGAAGAAAGTTTTTTTTCACTACATAAGCTAAATATTTGGCACAAACATCTTTTTCTGGTAAACTTTTCCACACCAAGATCACGTGTTGTGACAAAATATGGAGGTTTATTTGAAAGTGTGTAATTTTTTCTTTTTTTTTTGTTTCCCATTAGGGATCACTATGGAGTGAATCAAACTTTATGGTCCAAGAAATATAGTGGAAAGCACCATGATCCTCAAAACAAATTGATCAATCACATTATGGTTTCTTGAGATAAACAGACATGGGTAAGTTTGATCTGGGTAATTCAATGAAAATAAAGACTAGGTGGCTTATGTTTATAATGAATTGTGTGCATTGTGTTTAGAGTTTCACAGAAGAATCTTGATTATTGTTCCATGTAGAACATGATGAGTTGGTTATGAATTAAATATTGAGATAGTTTGGGATTGATAGTTGGAAGACAATAAGGTTACTCAAGGGTGAGAAATTTTATAGTGTAGAGGATATAAATGCCCACATCCATATAGTTTGATAAATTTTAGAGGAATATAAATTTGAGTTTTTGACTCTTGAGGAGTGTTTATTTTGAGAATTGGGATTCACATCGAGAATTTGGGAGTTGATATGGCCTTAATTATTGTTTTTTGTATATGGTTTGAGGATTGGGTGATAAATTGGGTGATCATGAGGGGTGTTTTATTCCAAGTTAAAAGTATATCACTAGAGAATGGTATGTCTTGGAAGACCCGTATGTGTTTCTGAGAGGACCAGTTTGGGATATACCTAAAACTAAGAGGGGTGGAGAATCAGTGTTGGGGACTTTTTAAACCAATTGCAATTTTTATCCCTGTACCTCTTGACCTGTTAGGATCTTGATTCTCTTATTCTCTTTTCCATGTCGCATGAAATAATAGAAAGCAGTAAAAATATGCACATGATATTTTTACAAGGTTCACCACTCAATAAGAATAGCTATGTCCTTTCCATGCATGTATATGACCAGTGCATGGATTCTCCAATATAATGTGATATTATTTTACAATGGAGTGGCAAGGAAAATAATCGTCTAGATAGTGTGAGTCCCTACACTTTGGAGGGGGTGGGAAACAATCCTCTTCCCTAGACTGGTGATAGCCTAGTCCAACTTACAGCCTCTTGCTAGTTCTTTATACTGCCTATGGAGACAATCTTCTTATATCTTTAAAAGGTAGATTCTTCTCTTACTCTTCTTTAGTGATCTTTACTTGATTACTTGAAAAGTAGTGGGCAAGTAATTCTTCTTGTCTTCTTATTTTCTTCTTCACTAGTGAAAAACCAGTTGCACTAGGACTTCTTCCTTTTCTTTAGTGCAATAATAGAATGCACTAACACTTCTTCTTCTTTATGAGCTATAATCGCATATACCAATGTGATTATTCATGAAACAAAGATCGGCTTACTTGGAATCATCAGAGTGAGTTATTCTCTTGTTCATAAATGCATGTGATCATGCATATGGCATGTAGTTGAACTCTTTTACTTCTTTTTCTTTTCTCTTTATGAAGCAAACTTTTAATCTGCACACTCTTCTTCTTCTTCTTATTCTTCTTCACTGCAAAACAAGTTGCACTGAAACCTATTCTTACTCACATGTTTTTTTAGAGCAAAACCATATGCACCGAGCTCTTCTTCTTCTTCTTCTTTCTAGAATCACAACTTAGTTGATCAGAAGCTGGAAAGAACTTCTAAAAAAACACACATCTTGTGCGCCAATTCTTACTTACACGCCACCCAGCTTGTGAACTTCCCTGCTTGTGCACCACCAAATACTTGCGCGTCACAATTGTTCCCAACTCAAAACTTGCGAGCCAACTTTTTCATAAACGCACTCTTCGCTTGAGAACCTCTAACAACTTGCATGCCAAAACATGTGCACCAGAACCTATGCAGAAATACTTGCATGTAAATACTTATACTGCAATACTTGCGTGGAAATACTTGCATTGAAAAACTTGTGCGCCTTATAAATAACCCTCATCTTGCATGCCAATTCCTCTTGCGCGCTGCTTTCTACACTTGCACGTTCAGAGATCAAATTTTTCTCTTAAGTGTTGAGCCTTAAGAAATGAGGAGGCTAGTCATCTATTTATAGGAATTTTTGTGACTTGCGCGCCACATACACTTTTGCGTTGTTCTTACTTGCGCGCCACTCCATCACTTGTGCGCCTCTCCATTACTTGCGTATCCTTCCATCACTAGTTATAAACTTTATTTCCTTTGTCATATTTTGATATGATGATGTTGGAATATTATTTGTGTGCATCATACACTTTCACGCCACTTATACTTGCACTCCGCACATGCGCGCCACTTATACTTGCGCGCCACTGATACTTGCGCACCACACTTGTGCTCCACTTATACTTGCGCGCCACTTTTTGACTTTAGAGCCAATCTTTAACTTGCACATAATTTTATTTCCTTTGTCAAATTTTGATGTAATGATCTTGAAATATGACTTGCATTCCACTTACACTTGTGCGCCAATACTTTCACACCACTACTTGCACGCCAATACTTGTGCGCCACTTTCTTTCCTTTGCCATGTTTTTTAAATAATGATATTTGAAATATGACTTGCGCGCCACTTACACTTGCACGTCACTACTTGCGCGCCACTACTTGGGTTCCAATAAATGCACTCCACTTTCTTTCCTTTTCCATATTTATGAAATAATGCTATTTGAAATATTACTTGCGTGCCTCTAAAGCACTTGTGTGCTGACACTTGTGCGCCGCCACTTGCGTGCCTCCACTTGTGCACCACCACTTGTGCGCCTTCTTCTTGCCTTTGTCATTTTTGGATAGTATGATTTTGAAATGTGTTTTTCCAAAAACACTTGTTTACTCTCTCAATCCTTCATACAGATTGCATCACAAGTTCTCCAAACTTGTGATGATTGTAAAATACAAATCAGCAAAGCATCGTCTGATTTTGTCCATTCTTTTTGGAATATGAATTCCAAATTACTTATTTCATCCTCACTTCAAATACCTTCAATGTTGCAGACAATGTATCACCTTTGATACATGTATTTGAAACTTTAAGAACAGTGCAACAATCATCTAATTTCAAGGCAATGAGTAATTAATGACCTTCGTAGAATGCCAAGTCCTTCAACACTCTCTCTTAATCTTCATCCATCATTCTCTACTTCATTCAAATTGTATGATTCTTTTTTTCAAGTAAGCTCTTTCATGGTTCTCATGAAATCATGAAGCATTGCATTGTCTTCTTCAAATCTTCATTCTTCTTTAACCATCCTTAGATAGATGATACTTCACCTTCTACTCCAATCATCCTCAAATGGATGATACTTCTCCATTCTTCATTGTTGTAAACAATGTTTCAACTTTGACACAAGTTTTTTGAACTTAGGATTAGTTAAACAATCGTATGAATTTACTTCATAGAGAATTTCCCAAGTATGACATTCAATGATATGATTTCATAAAAATTCTTCAGGCATCCTCAATTCATCCGATCTCCATTAACTTTGGAGTCCTTCTTCATTTTGACCGATATTGAAAACTATTGAAAAAAAAATCTTCATACACAATGTGGTCCCAACAATATCCCCCTTTGTATTTTGTTGTCAATACCTTAAAGTATCCTCTGATGAATGTGTCAATGTCAAAATGAGAATCTTATCTCTCCCCTAGACATTCATTTCATTTCTCTCCCCCTTATTGACAAGAAATAAAAATTAAATGGTAGAGAGGGTATAATTCCATACTTAAGCAATGTTCCATCAATAATTTCACTCTAAGTATACCTGAGAAATGCTTGGTGTAGAAAACAAGAGGATTTGATTTAGACAACAGATCTGTCCATTATCCACAGAATCATGATACCTCATGAGATGAGAACTCATGCACTTGTCTTCAAGGGTTTTCCACTTTCATTCCAGGACAAAGATATTGAATGTGATAGGAAATAATCAATCCTAAATTTACTGCACTTACTTCAACAAAAGGATCAAAAACATTCATGTGCAATTAGTAGGAAAAGTGGCCTTGGGGCACTTTCATTCTTCTTATGTCACTAATTGACCTAGTTACTCCCCCTTTGTAAAAATATTTTTATTTTGAGTAACCAAGTATGAGAGATAAAAAAAATGACATACCTTTTCCAATGACATGATCTTCAGAAAATCTTTAGAGTAATTGAATTATATACCAACTGATGTTGATACTGATTGAGATAATGACTCTGGAAGCTTCTTCATATTTCTCCCCCTCAAGGGAACACTTCTCTTCATTGAATCTAAGGTTTTCCCCCTGAGATCTTACTTCACCTTCAATTCCGTGTATGATAATAACAAATACAATACACAAAGATTTATTGGAATAAGGTGGATCCTCCATGCTTCATCAATGTTAACAACAAGGTTGAGTTGATTTTCTCAACTATGATGCTCCATTTGCTTCACTCCTCACACTTTCACAATTGATCTTTAATTTTGACTGTGGTTGTGTGGATCTCAATACTTCTTCCATTTCTTTGTGTGTGAATCTTCTTTCTTTAAGAGCTTTCCAAGCACTAGAATCTCCTTGTGCATATTTCATCCTCTTCATGAATTCTTGTTGTGATAGAATAAATTCAAATCACTTTCTCATAGTATGACCAGCCTTGTTGCACCTCACACACAGAACATCATTGTCTTCACATAGAATCTTATTTTTTTCATTTAGCAATATCCTTAGCTTGTGCATCTTCCACTTTCATCATTCTGTCCAAATATTCTAGCCAAACCACCAATATATCATTAGGGATTGAGGCATTAATATTGTATCTTCTACATGGATTCTTCTGAGTGGATTCTTTCTTAGTAGTTCTTTTAGATGCACTACCCTTCACCTTTTTGGATTTAGAATCCAAGTACTTCTCATCTTTCCTTCTTGAAATCTTCTTGGGAGAATTTTTTTTCACATTATTCGTCTAATTTATTCCCAAGGATGCTTATTCATTATTTCCCAGCTTCTGTGATCTTGTTTTCTTATATGAAAACGCACCATTCATATGACCACTCCTATTTCATACATCACAGATGTTATCTAACATTCCAAATATGTTTGCAAGATACAGATGTTTTTGGATCTATGGATGTTTCTTCTTCTTCTCTGGATTTCTCCCCCTTGAGATGGGCTTTCTTTGTGCTTTTACATTTAAGGGATTGTACCAACAATCCAGTGCACAGTGCCCAAACCTATTGCAGCACCATCATTGACCAAAAAACCTTGAATTCTTGTCATCTACTTTATAAGGTTTCTAGGTCTTCTTCTTGGTATGTTGTGCTTTTTTGGGGGATCTATCTTCCACACTCCTTCCCTTATCCACCCTATCCATGGTTATAGGTTTAATCTCACTTTTCTTTATCAAAACATGTTTAGAATTTTTATTCCAACATGCACTTCTTATAGAAGCAATTTTAGAAACATTAATACAAGTTGGTATGGATGATACCTTTACTTTCTCAGCTGCTTTTGTTGGATCAATGAGTGAAGTCATGATATTCTTATCACATTTTTGAGGTCTTTTGACAGTAGAATCCTCCAGTGAACATTGGGTACTAGCAGAAACTGTTTCCATATTTTGTGAAGAGTTAATATGTGTCTTCTCAAGATTGGTCAACTAATATTCTAACTCTAGAAATATCATATTGAGTATGACCTTATGGTCTTCAATCATAGTCATTTTATCTTCACAAGCCTTCTTCAATATTTCAACTTCATCTCCATGAATCTTTACTTTGTTTTGTAACAAAGAGTCATGTTTATTGATCTTCTTGAAGTTATATTCCAAATGTAACTTCTTGACTTCATTTCCCCTTTTCAGCTCATATTCAAGTGCATAGATCTTCTCTTCCATATTCTTGTTGGCTCCCTCCTTTTCTTCAACATCTTTGAGCCACTTTGAAAAACTTTCTTCAAATACCATTTTTGTTGCTTCAAAGGCTCCAACCTGTCTGGAGAGCTTTAGATATTCAACAATTATTTCTTGTAAGCCTATCTTCAAAACATCTATTTCTTCTTCCAGCTGAGTGATATTTTCCTGCATGCACTGATATACTCCACAAACCAGGGATGTACATTCTTCAGGAATACCATGCAGAATCATTCTTAATCTATCAACTTATATTTCTTGAGATGTTGTAGATTGATCATCACCACTTGTGCTAGCATTTTCATCATGAGAATAATTTACAAATGTATTAACACATACCTCTTAATCAGTTGAGGTTCGAAGGTTGTCCATATTCTTAGTGGGTACTTGATCCACCTTCTCATTACTTTCCAAGTTTGGTGTGTCCTCAATGTCAGCGAGATATGGAGAACCAGATGCTTCCACTACTTCAGATAAGAGGGAATTCTTCTTCAATTTTCTCTTCTATTTAATTTTCCTGTTTATCATGGTCTTGGTAGATATTTCTTTCTGCTCAGAGATAGATGGATATTTCCAAACACTGCTCTTCATTGTTGACTCTATAAAGGAGCTCATGTTTTTCATAAGAGAATAACTTCACTGTAGAGAATCTGACAGAGGTTAACATATCCCTCTAATACCAATTGAGAGGACCAGTTTGGGATATACCTAACACTGAGAGGGGGGTGAATCAGTGTTGGGGGATTTTTAAACCAATTGAAATTTTTATCCTTGTACCTCTTCGCCTGTTAGGATCTTGATTCTATTATTCTCTTTTCCCTGTCGCATTCAATAATAGAAAGCAGTAAAAATATGCACACGATATTTTTACAAGGTTCACCACTCAATAAGAGTAGATACGTCCTTGCCATGCATGGATATGACTAGTGCATGGATTCTCTAATATAATGTGATATTATTTTACAATGGAGTGTCTAGAAAAACAATCCTCTAGCTAGTGTGAGACCCCACACTTTGGAGGGGGGTGGGAAACAATCCTCTTCCCTGGACTGGTGATAGCCTAGTCTAACTTGCAGCCTATAGATGGTTCTTTATACTGCCTATAGAGATAGTATTCTTCCTTATTCAAAAGGTAGATTCTTCTCTTTCTCTTCTTCAGTTCTCTTCACTTGATTACATGCAAAGAAGTAGGAAAGTAATTCTTATTTTCTTCTTATTTTCTTCTTTACTAGTGCAAAACCAGCTGCACTAGGACTTCTTACTTTTCTTTAGTACAATAACAGAATTCCCAAACACTTCTTCTTCTTTCATAGAAAGAATCACATATACCAATGTGATTATTCAGGAAACGAAGATCGGCTTACTAGGCATCATCAAAGTGAGTTCTTCTCTTGTTCATAAATTCATGTGATCGTGCATATGGCATGTAGTTGAACTCTTTTCCTTCTTTTTATCTTCTCATTATGTAGCAAACTTGTAAGTTGCACACTCTTCTTCTTCTTCTTCTTCTTCAATGAAAAACAAGCTGCACTGAAACCTACTCTTCTTCACACGTTTTTTTAGTGCAAAACCATCTGTATTGAGCTCTTCTTCTTCTTCTTCTTTCTAGAATCACAAATCAGTTGATCAGAAGCTGCTAAGAACTTCTAGAACAACTCACAGCTTGCGCTCCAATTCTTACTTGCGTGCCACCCAGCTTGCGCACCTCCCTGCTTGTGCACCACCAAATACTTGCGTGCCACAATTGTTCCCAACTCGAAACTTGGGTGACACCTTTGGATTAAACACACTCTTTGATTGCACACCTCTAACAACTTGCGTGCCAAAACTTACACTCCAAAACTTGCATGAAAAGACTTGCACGGAAATAATTGCGTTGAAATACTTGTGTGGCAAAACTTGTATGGAAATACTTGCGCGGAAAAACTTGCGCGCCTTATAAATAACCCTCATCTTGCGCGCCACTTCATCTTGCACGCCGCTTTCTACACTTGCGCATTCATAGCTCAAATTTTTCTGTTAAGTGTTGAGCCTTAAGAAATGAGGAGGCTAGTCGTCTATTTATAGGCATTTTGGTGACTTGCGTGCCACATACACTTGCGCGCCATTTCTACTTGTGTGCCACTCCATCACTTGCGCGCCACTCCATCAATTGTGCGCCCTTCCATCACTAGCGCGACACTTTCTTTCCTTTGTCATATTTTGATATGATGATGTTAGAATATGACTTGTGCGCATCATACACTTGTGTGACACTTATACTTGTGCGCCGCACTTGCGCGCCACTTATACTTGTGCGCCACTTTTTGACTCGCGCGCCACTGATACTTGTGCGCCACACTTGTTCTCCACTTATACTTGTGCGCCACTTTTTGACTTTCGCGCCAATCTTTAACTTGCGTGTCATTTTATTTCCTTTGTCAAATTTTGATGGAATGATCGTGAAATATGACTTTCGTTCAACTTACACTTGCGCGCCAATACTTGCGCGCCACTTCTTTTCCTTTTCCATATTTCTAAAATAATGCTATTTGAAATATGACTTGCGCGCCACTTACACTTGCGCGCCAATACTTGCGCGCCACTACTAGCACGTCAATACTTGCGTGCCACTTTATTTCCTTTTCCATATTTATGAAATAATTTTATTTGAAATATGACTTGTGTGCCTCTACATCACTTGCGTGCCAACACTTGTGCACCGCCATTTGTGCGCTTCCACTTGCGCGCCACCACTTGTGCACCACCACTTGCACGCCGCCACTTGCGCGTTGCCACTTGTGCACCTTCTTCTTGACTTTGTCATCTTTGGATAGTATGATGTTGAAATGTGTTTTTCCAAACACACTTCTTTACTCTCTCAATCCTTCATACGGCTTGCACCATAAGTTCTCCAAACTTGTGATGATTGTAAAATACAAATCAGCAAAGCATCGTCTGATTTTGTCCATTCTTTTTGGAATATGAATGCCAAAGTACTTCTTTCATCCTAACTTCAAATACCATCAATGTTGTAGACAATGTATCACCTTTGATACATGTATTTGGAACTTTAAGAACAGTGCAACAGTCATCTGATTTCAAGGTAATGTGTAATTCATGACCTTCTTAGAATGCCAAGTCCCTCCACACTCTCTCTTCATCTTCATCTGTCATTCTCTACTTCATTAAAATAATATCATTATTTTATTCAAGTAAGCTCTTGAATGGTTCTCATACAATCATGAATAATTACATTGTCTTCTTCAAATCCTCATTCTTCTTCAACCATCCTTAGATAGATGATACTTCACCATTCTTCTCCAATCATAATGGATGATACTTCTCCATTATTCATTGTTGTAAAAAAAATTCACCTTTGACACAAGTTCTTTGAACTTAGGATCAGTTCAACAATCGTCTAAATTTACATCATAAAGAATCGCCCAAGTATGACATTCAATGATAGGATTTCATAATAATTCTCCATGCATCCTCACTTCAGCCAATCTCCATTAACTTTGGAGTCCTTCTTCATTTTGACTGATATTGACAACTGTTGACAACAAATACAATCTTCATACACAAAGTGGTCCCGACAGTTTTCCCCTACATGGGTCACCTATACGTGGATGACTCATATAGGTTCATCCTAATGTAGATGACTCGTATAGGGTCCCTCGTATAAGGATTAACCTTATGAGTTCACCCATGCATAGATGAACCTTATGGTGTCAGACTTACATAGAATATCCTAACAGGGTCATCCATTATGAGGATAGCCCTTACAAGGCCATCCTTTAGAATACTAACCATTATGCGGTGTAAGGGTTACCAAGGTGAAACCCAAATGTGTATTGTAAGGGTTACCAAGGATACCCTTCTGCATGGTGTAAGGGTAACCAAGAGGTCACCCATAAATGTGATGTAAGGGTATTTTGGGCTTACCATTAAATGTCATGTAAGGGTACCCACTAATAAAAATAACAAAATTTTCCAAAAAAAATGGTGACCATTATTTCCTGAATTTTTAAAGTGTTAATAAAATGATTAAAAATACCTATTAATAGAAGAGTGTGGTATTTCTAAAACTTATACATGGGGAACTCTTCAATAAAAAGAGGGATATAGGTATCATATTTTTCTAAGAGGGATATATTCATCGTTTCTAAATAGATTCAAGTATTGTTTTTTATAAAGGAAATCTTAAGGTAAATCTAATAGTTCATGGTGATATTTCCTTTCTTTATTTCAATCGTTATCACTACTAAATTTTGAAACACATACTAGACATTTGGTTATGATTCCACCATAGCATCATGTGATCATCTTGATATCAAGTTGTTTTTCTCGATGTGGAGAAAGGAAAACTTGAAATAATGATTTCACTAGGTATTGTGTTGATTAGAAAATATATGTCCATTACACTAAACTATTTAGTGTTTTTTCTTGGGGTAAAATGGATGGATTTTAATGAAAAGATAAATTAGGGATTTAGGGTTTTGAGGGGTAAAATTAATGTTAGGGGTGGTGTGCATCCCTTTTTCTTAAGGATTAGTCCTCAGGAAGTGACCTATGCCTTCTAGTGATGGTAAGTGGTAGATTGGACTTAGATAATCTTGGGAAAGAGTTTATGGCCTTACTTTAAATGGAATATCTCCATTAATGAGTTAGGTTCTCCCTTAGTATACCCATATGGTAAATATTATTTTATTTATATACACATATGATATATGGTCTTTATATTGAAGGTGATTGACCTCTTAGTTAAATAAACTTTTTCATTTAAAATAAAATTCATATTGATAAATACAAGTTTCAAGGGACATGATGGACTCATGAGCGCCAGATAATTTCACATTCACAGATGGAATATGGATTAATTATAAACATGTGTTGTGTGATATAAATAACCAAGTAATATTTCAATTAAATAAAATGAGATATTTTATTAAACCCCCAGAAATAAATAGTGTAAAGGGCTATGACAAACCCTTGAGAAATAGATTTATGCCTATATCATTGATGTATGAAGGATTGGTTATAAACATGAACCTTTTAGGTATAAAGTAAGTGGGTAAAGTAAATGTATCAGTCATTGTGATAGGTGCCTCTATCTATCCTATATAGGGAGTGGTAATGGACCTAGTATGGGAAACCACAAGTGTCACCTTAGAATACTGGGTTAGACCATGTAAGGCTTGAGATGACTTAAAACTATAAAAATTATTGGTATGAGAGTAAGATGATTGTCCTTTACCCCTTTGATATGTGAGTTCTATGTTAGGTATACCTTAGGAGGGATTAAGAATAGGTTGGGTGTGTGAGGACCGAAATAGAATAACTTGGGAATTGAGATGGAATTTATTCCATCTCTCAAGAGTAGAGCTATGTCAATTTTTCAATAAGGCCAATGAAGAAAAAATTTGATAATGGTGATATAGAGGGACATCAATTAATATGAATTTTGAGCATGTCCTAAGTGATTATATTAAGATCAAGGAGTCCATATAGGGTGTTCAAGTTATAATAAGACCTAGGGGACCTCATTGGGTGCCCTAAAATTATATTTTCCCATGAGAGGGTTGGGTATTGATTATTTTGGATTTCACCTTAGAACCTGAAATCAATGAGGTAATAATTTTTTTGTGGTGTTGAAATTTTTTGGTTGTGTTCTAAATATTTTGGCCTTATTTATGTGAGATTATTGGTTTGGGAGGATGGCCAACCCATATTAATATTATGATATGTGAACCGAGTAGATGATAGACCCTAATAATAAATGGTATTTTATAATATTCCTAGAGATTCCTACGATCTAGTGACACACATAATATTTTATGTGATGCCTAGTTATTCCTAGGATCTAGATATGTTATGATATTCCTAGTGATTACTAGGATATAAATATTTATATTGAGGTGTAAGATGCCAATTTATTCCTAGGATCTATATATTACACCTGATACTATGTAAGGTTCCTAGTGATTCCTAGGATCTAGCTATTTTTCTTGGTGATATTTTGAGATTTATAGGATGTTTCTAGGATATGGTGATGATCTGAGAAGAGAATGTGATACCTATGATGTTCCTATGATCTAAAAAAATCATACCCTATATATTTTGATATACCTATCAAAATTCCTAGGATTGGGTGATTTCACATGGTGTAGGTTTGTCCATGAGATCCAAGGGTAGGATTGGTATTCCTCTAAGGATATCTATCAAGATTAGAGACAATTGTCACTGGTTAAATTAGGTATATTCGATCATGGGTGTTACCTTAGAATCTAAGGATCGATGGTGGTTATTGGTTTCTTCTTCCACACTATTTTATTTATTTAGATAAAAATTTCTCATGTGCATGTATTGTTTATTGGTTATGTTTGGGAACCTATTTGTGGAGCCCTACTATGTTGAAATCACACCCTACTCAGGAATCCATGGAACTTAGGTACTTGGGTAGACTTCATGAATCATATGTTTGGGTATGGTAGGGCCTAGTGTTGCATGATAGAGTGGGATAACAAGGATGGGACTTAGAGACCAGGATGTGACGGGGCTTGGGGATGATAATAGAGCCTCCTTATTTTTTATTTTATTTATTTTTCCAATATTTATGATCATATTAGTGGGTAATTAGATGATGTTTATTGGTATGATCATGTGTATATATGATTTTATGAACATGTATTACTTTTTTATGTAGTATGGTTGTATTTATTGATTTTTCATACTCTAATTATTGTTATAGATATTTTTTTCATTTTCTACATTGTAAATTACTCTGATATGATCATACTGTAACCCCATGGTAATAATGTAGACCCTAAATTCTAGTCATTAGCCTTGGTTTATAGGGAGGTATGTCTGAGGTCAAGTAGTGACTGCCAGTCAAAGTACTATAAAGTTTTTTGGGGTAGATGGGTGTTATATTTTCATTAAATGAATATCCTATATTTTTATCTCTCTATAAAACTATCATACCCCATCTCCACTTGAACACCACCTGGGTTAGTAGTGAACCTAATTGTATCCCTTAAAGACTATTTACAATATCCTACCTCTAATATATTATGGGTTGGTGACTAGAACCAAGAGTATATGCAATGTAACATGGGAGGAATTTACTTCTTTAATCCCATGAAAATGGGAATTTATCCAATAACCATAAAAAACCACAGGTAAAAATAAACCTAAAATCCAAATAATTATATGAATATGTATAAAATGGAATGAATACAAACATTTCCAAAATTTATTACCAAATGAGGTAGATGTTAAGAGAAAAATTAGTCCTTCAACATCCACATCATGCTCCAACATCCACATCATGCGATGGTAAGGTTTTGCATATTATCTAACACTATCATGAAAATCTATAAAAATAATTTATATAAGTTATGAGCATACAAGTATACTCCATATATTTCTCCCCAAAAAACATTCCAATCTAAAACATATTAAATATTTTGTAAATAAATGGAAAAATCAACCTATTTTCCATCCCACACCTTTTATAAATCCCAATATCATCACCAAAATACTCTTTAAATAAAAAATTAAAATAATTATATTAAATCGTGAAAATAAAACAAATAAGGTTCCTCACACTCACTTCCCTAATGATCTAGTCACCCTAATATCATGATAACATACATCATGGTACTACCATACCTTACCATTTCATATACCATAATTTAATACCACATCCTCATACCATAACCATGTGTTGAGAAAGTGTTGTTTTCAACAATACATAATCTTTTTATCAAAAAGGGGGAGATTGTTGAGAACAATACTCTATCTCTATGATGATTTTGATGCTCACAAATACCCTTAATTTTTTTATAATGATTATATTTTTTAAGTATATTTTAGAGATTTATTATTTATTTTTTTATTTCTAGAATAAATATTTAAGTTCTTGAATAATGAGATTTAATTACTAAAGTATCCGCATTAGTGTGTTCTGGAAACACTATTCATGCTCTACATATTTGGGAATTTCTTAAGTGTGTTCTGGAATCACTGTCCATACCCTACATGGAGAAACATTGCGTAAGGATAGAATGGGATGTATACTTTATGAGATATCAGAAAAGTATGGTTAATCAACCATACGTTATTGGAAAATTATGGAAGAGGAACCCTATGTTAGGAAGTAACCCTATGTTTGGGTTATTGAACAAGAATGGAAGAATAACTGTATGTAAGTTTTAAATGTTACATTTTTTTCTCAAAAGTATGGTTCATCTACCTTACTTTTGTAAACAATCTTACTTTCATCAAAAGTATGGATCATGTACCTTACGTTTGGAATCTTATAAAAGTATGGATCATTTATCATAGGTTTGGTTATTGAAAAGAAAAGTATGGTTCATCAACCCTACGTTTGTAATAAACCTTATGATTGAAGAATGCGACATCAACCCTGCGTTTGTGTTCAACCTTAAGTTTGAAAGATGCATGCTATAGAGTTCAAAATTACGTTTGGTGTAAGAAAATTAAAGACGATATTATTATGCAACGGTCTGCAAGCGGTTTATTAGGCTAATTTCAAGCCGAATTTAAAGCTGATTTTAAAGAGCGTCTTTGACTGATTCAAATCCATTTTATCAATGATTTAAAGGATCAATTTAAAAGGAGATTTTTATGCCGAATCTCTAGGGAAGTTATGACTGCACTGTTATTTCGAATTTTTGATTATAGCGAGTCAGAAGGTGACTTTTGTGGATCTAAATTTTCAGGATAAGTTCTCGTTGTTATTATATTGATGCAATATTTTTTTAGAAAAAAAATATATATGAGTTTTTTCGAACATCAAAATTCTATCATTCATAAAAAATAAGGAAAACATAGACTATCGAGAACACAGATCTGCTAATTCAAAAGAGCGACAACGCTCTGTTTATTGAAGAAGCTGAATCACGATAGAAGATTCACTCATTCTACATCAATGATATACTGTGAATCTTCTACTGCTGAAGTTGTGAATTATATTAATATATCTACTACAACAGGATCAACTCAAAAGGAATCTTATTTGAAAATAATTATTTCTGAAGGTGACGATCCATCTGCTTTCAATTGCATTCTGTTGCAATTGTGAAGAAAAAGTGGAAAGTATTTTCAAAGTAAAAATACCTTTCTTTTCTATTCTTGAGTGACCAACTTCTCATACTAAGTTGTGTCGGTTCTGTGATTAAAACAGAAGGCTTTGTTCTTCCTTAGATTGTAAAGTTGTCAACTGCCTGTACTCAGTTGTGAAACGGTCTGCTGACAAGAGGACCAGATAGTAAAAATCACCAAGCTCATGTAGTAGAGCGTTGGTGGAGTGGACTAGGGGCCTTCTGTTCCCCTAACCACTATACATCATGTGTCTCTTCTATTTAAATTTCTGTTTCATTAATTAATATGATTAAAGTTAAA
The DNA here is from genome assembly GCA_963277665.1 of Viscum album. Classification (NCBI taxonomy): domain Eukaryota; kingdom Viridiplantae; phylum Streptophyta; class Magnoliopsida; order Santalales; family Viscaceae; genus Viscum; species Viscum album. The sequence goes on along the minus strand of OY728138.1, from coordinate 957,498,334 downwards.
GGGAAGAACACGATCTTGCATTGAATTTGTAAAAGACACAATTCACCCCTCCTCTTGTGTATATTTAGTATAATCTGATCCAAAAATTGGTATCAGAGGTTGAACTTTCTGATAAAGCCTTAAAAAGATGAGAGTGATTATACACAGAGCAAGATGACTGATACAAGAGAGGGAATGTCTATGGTCAAATCACCGTACTTCAATGGAGAAAATTATGGATGCTGGAAGTCAAGAATGATTATATATCTGAAAAACCTTGGATACAGAGTATACTCTATGATTCTGACTCTATATGAAATACAAGAAAAACCTGAAACATGGAGTGCAGCCACTAAAGCAGAATATGATATTAACTTGAAGGAAATGAATGTAATTATATGTGTTCTAGGACCTGATGAATTTAACAGAGTATCTCAATGCCCGACATCATATGATATGTGGAAAACTATTTTTGTTGCTTATGAAGGAACTAACAATATCAGGGAAATGAGATATGCTACTATTAATCTTAAATTTGATACATTCAGAATGGTTGAAGGTGAAAGCATTAATCATATGCATGGAAGGTTGACAAAGATTGTCAATAATATAACAGCTTTGGGAGACCCAATCAAACAAGCTGATCAAGATTTAAAAGTACTGATAGTACTACCTACTAAATGGAATGGAATATCTGTTGAAATCATAAAATCAACACCTGTCAAAGACTTAACCATGAGAGATCTTATTTTAACACTTATGATGTATAAAGCCAATATGGAAGATGAAGAAAATGATCATAAGGTTCTGATAAAGAGAGAATACACTTCCTTAAAAGCGTCATCTCAAGGAAAAATAAAAAGGTTAAATAAAAAAGAAGTAAAGGTGAAATTAGAAAGTTCTGATTCATCAAGTTCTGATATAGAACTAGCTCAGCTATCCAAAAAGTTTAGTAAATTCTATAGAAATAAGAAAGGTTTTAGAAAAACTTTAAAAAAGAATGAAAAGAAATTCAGATGTTATGAGTGCAAGAAGATGGGTCATATCAGACCTGATTTTCCACAGTTAAAAGAAGACAAAAAGAAGAATTTATTCAAAAGGAATGATTATGAGAAAAAAGACAAGAAAGAAATGAAAGCTACATGGAGTGTTTCTAAAGACTCCAGCAGCTCTTCAAAATCATATTCAGAGAAGGATGAAGTAAATCTGAAATCCCACATGTGTTTTATGGGAGAAACAGATGAGGTACAAACATATTACTCTTCTGAATCTGACTCTAGTTCTGAAACAAGCTATTCTAATGAAAAACTTGCAGCCTACTACAACATGCTTGAAGAAAAATATGCTCTCTTTTTAAGAAGAATAAGTCATTAAAGAACATTCAAAAGGTTGTTTCAGATGAAAGAGGTACAATACTAAAGCAATTTATGGAGTTAACTGATAAGTATAATTTAATTAACATTGACTATACAGATCATGAAGCTAAAATAAAAACACTACAAATAGAAGTAGAAACATATAAAAGTGTAGAAATTATTTTTACCAAAGGAGAGAAATACTTGAATGAAATTCTTGGAAAACTGTTATTAAGAAAAAAATATTTGGAATTGGAAGTAAAGGTCAAAACCCTAAGATGTAAAAAAAATTATTTTGTTCCAAGATCAAAAATATTAAATTGTAATTACTGTGGAACAAGGGGACATATTTCAAAAAACTTTTTCTTAAGACAGCCTCAAATAAGTGGCATTAAGAAATCTTTTGTTTCAAAAAATTTATTTGATTCTGTTGATTTTAGAAAAACAAAGAAAGTCTGGATTCCCAGATCTTTGTTGGTTAACACAACTGGACCCAATAGAATATGGGTACCAACGCAACTTGTTTAAATGCCTTTTTAGGAAGTAGGTCACAGAAGCAAAAAGACCATATGGTATATGGATAGTGGTTTCTCAAGGAATTTGAGTGGAAAATCATCGAATTTCTCTACACTCACTCAAAAAGATGGTGGACTTTTCACTTTTGGTGACAATTACCAAGGAAAAATCATTGGTATTGGAACAGTTGGATATCCAGAAGTTATCTCAATCAACAAAGTAATTTATGTATAAGGATTAAAACACAATCTAATAAGTATCTCTCAACTATGTGATGATGGTTATACTGTTGATTTTTTTAACAATTGTTGTTCTATTTTCAAAAATAAAAAGCTTAAATTTAGAGCATCTAGAACTGACAATGTGTATACCCTAGATTAAAATTATTTGTGTAAACAACAAGTAAAATACTTAACTGCTAAGATAAATGAATCCTGGATCTGGCATAGAAGACTTGGACATTGCAATATATATTCTTTACATAAATTATCCAAGAAAAAAGCAGTTCATGATTTTCCTAGTCTCATGTTTGAAAGTGATAGATTATGTGATGCATGTCAACTTGGCAAGCAGCACAAATCATCCTTCAAATTTGTTAACAAAATTGCTACATCTAAACATCTAGAACATATCCATATGGATTTTTTTGGACCTTCAAGAGTAGAAATCTTGGGTGGTAAATTATATATATATATATATGTTTTGGTTGATGATTATTCTATATTTACATGTATTTTCTTTTTAAATTTTAAAAATGAATATTTTACTTTATTTGAAAGTTTTTGTAAATCTATTCAAAATGAAAATGGTTTTAGAATAATTTTATAAAGAATTGATCATGGTAGAGAATTTGAGAATCTGGAATTAAATTCCTTTTGATCAAATATGAGTATTAAACACACCTTCTCTGCACCAAGAACGCTTCAACAAAATGGAATTGTTGAAATAATAAATAAGACTATTCAAGAAATGGCTAGGACCATGCTAAATGAATACATTATTCCTACCTATTTTTGGGCAGAAGTTGTAAGGACAACCTGCTATATAATGAGTAGAGTTTTAATTAGAACAATTTTGAAAAGGACACCCTATTAACTCTAGAATAATAGAAAACGTAAAGTAAATTACTTTAATGTTTTTGGATGTAATATGTACACCTTAAACACCAAATATAATATTGGTAAGTTTGAACCAAAATGTGATGAAGAAATTTTCTTAGGATATTCGGCTAGTTCCAAAGCTTATAGAATTTTTAATAAAAATTTAAGGATTGTTGAAGAATCAGTTCATGTGAAATTTGATGAACCTGATCCCTTTGAGAAAAGGACAGATCAAATGGATGAGCTTGACTCTAATGATAACATGAGACTTAAGAACCTAAAAGGTGATTTTGAAAAGGATATAACTGAAATTCAGTCCAGTCCAGAAGAACTTGACACTGAAGAACCTATAGGTGTACTACCTATACAGTCAAGGACCCTAAAGAATCACCTTTTAGAAACTGTAATATAAGACTTAGAAGTAGGAATAAAAACTAGAAGGAACATATGAAATCTTGTTGAGTTTTCTTCCTTTCTATCCCAATTAGAACCAAAGTCCAAAGAAGAAGCTCTAGATGATGAAAGTTGGATGATAGCAATGAAAGAAGAACTAAACCAGTTAAAAAGAAATGAAGTCTGGAAATTATTTGAAAGACCATAGAATTATCTGGTTATTGGAACCAAATGGGTTTTTAGAAATAAACAATATGATCAAAGAATAATAACTCGAAATAAAGAGAGACTATTTAGCTAAAGGATATAATCAAGAAGTAGGTATAGATTATGATGAGACCTTTGCACCTATAGTTAGATTAGAAGCCATTAGAATTCTCTTAGAATATGCATATTATGTAAATTTTAAATTATTTTAGATGGATGTTAAGTCTTCATTTTTCAATGTTTATTTAATGGAGGAAGTTTAGGTTGAGAAACCTCCTGGTTTTAAAAATTCAAAAAAACCAGATTCTATTTTTAAAGATACTAAAGCTCTTTATGGTCTTAAACGAGCACCTAGAGCTTGGTATGAAAGATTAAGATCTTTTCTGTTGAAAAATAATTTTACTATTGGAATGGCAGATCCAACACTATTTAAGAAAACTGTAAATTCTAATATTTTATTTTTTCAAATTTATGTTGATGACGTAATTTTTGGATCAAATAATAAATCCCTTTGACATGAGTTTTCAAATATAATGAAAAAGAATTTGAAATGAGTATAATGGGAGAATTAAATTTCTTTTTAGGACTTCAAGTTTATCAAAAAGATTTTGGAAATGTTTTAAATCAAAGAAAATACATTACTGATTTACTAAAAAAAATTACTTGAAAATAGTAAGACATATACAACTCCTATGTGTACTAATATAAAACTTTATTTGAATGAAACTGGAAAATATGTTGACAACAAGTTATATAGAGGTATGATTGGTAGTTTATTATATCTTAATTCTATTAGGATAGATATAATATATTTATTATGCCTTTGTGCAAGATTTCAATCAAATCATAAAGAATCCCATTTAACTGTCATTAAAAGAATTTTTTGATATTTAAAAGGAACTGTTTTTCAATCTCTTCTTTATCCTAAAATGTCTGATTTGAATTTAATTGTATATTCAGATGCAGACATTGGGAGTTGTAGATAATATAGTAAAAGCACTTCAGGTACTTGTCACTTTTTAGGAAAATAATTAGTGTCATGGTCAAGTAAGAAACAACACTCAGTTTCCCTGTCAATAGCCGAGGCAGAATATGTATCCACTGGCAGTTGTTATGCACAAGTTTTGTGGATGAAAAACACTCTTATGGAATTTGGACAAAATTTTAATAGTATGCCTATTTTATATGATAATACTAGTGCTATAAATATTTCAAAAAATCTTATTAATCATTCTAGGACTAAGCATATTGATATTAGACATCATTTTCTAAGAGATCATGTTCTGAAAAAGGATATATCTTTGAAATTTGTAAGTACTGAAATTCAATTAATAGATATTTTTACTAAATCACTTCCCACTACAAGGTTTCATTTTATTAAGGGGGAACTAGGTTTATTTAATTTTAATGAAATTTTTATTTTATTATGTTGTTTCGTTATTTTAATATTGTTTAAAATAAATTAATTATTTGTTTTTCAAACAGAATAAGTTTTTTTTCTCGTGATCAATTTTATTCATTTTGAAAATCTATTTAATAATTATTGATGACACGGGAATCAAGGCTGTCAGAAACCTTTCGAATTCTGAATCATTTTATTTTCTACCAAAACCCCCTTCAAACCCGTGGCACTTTACTGCTCTTTATCTATTTGAACCTGAAACTTTGAAATCCTAATTCTCTTTCAAACCTTCAGAGATTTTTTGACAAAAATGGGCAAGACCGAGAGAACTGATGAAGCTAAGACCAGCACATCAAAGAAACAGCGCTCCGAAGGAAGAAAATTTTTTAAAGGAAAGGTCATAGACCTAGAATGGCTATTTCAGGCAAATCTTCTACAGAAACAAGCTCTCTCTTTTCAAAATTTAGAGCAGACCTTTAATGGTGAGAAGTCTGAGTTTTTGTATGAGATATAACTAAGATATTTCTTTAAGTGTATACAATTTAGTCTGGGAGAATATGAGAATACTTTGGTAGCTAATATAGAAGATCGATATGTTTCAATATCCTCTATGGAGATTGGTCATATTCTAAACTGCCCTCATGAAGGAGTTTTTCATTTTGATTTGAAAAATATAGGAGATTCAGTGCATAAGTCTGAAGATATCATGTCTTTTATTTTTTACTCTACTAATATAAAGAAGATGGTCATAAAGGACCTAGAGCCAGATCAAAAAATTCCAATGAAATTTGTGCAAACATCGATTGCACCGAGGATGTATGTGTTGGAGAAAATCTTGTGTCCATACATGTATATAATGTTTCTGTTAATGAGTGATATAAGGATTAACTTTCTTAGGTACATGGTAAGGTATCTTCATTATTGTTGTCAATCAGAAGCCCACATGAATTTTTATCCGTTTGGTAGATTCATCTCAAACATTCTATTAAAAAATGATATGGTAAGGCTAGTGGAATCCCGAGTTAGATTCCATCACAGTAACACTTTTCGTGTTGGGACCCTGAGAAAAATTAGTTATTTCTAGAGCACATTAAAAGGAAAAAAATTTCTAGTAGTGGCTGAGGAAGAAAAAGAGAGTGCTCAAGCTCAGTCTGCAAAGTCCAAGGAGGGACAGGCTGAATCAAGAGTGAACACTGCTGTAAAAATAATAAGATTTGAAACTGAAGAAACTCAAGAAGAAGGAAGTCAAGAGGGACTTCAGATTCAAAGAAAAATTACTGCTAATGAGGAACTTATTTCAACTGTTTTGACAAAAAGGGGTTTACTCTCTTATATTTTTTTTAGAGAAGAAGTTGTTGAGAAGCCACAAGAAAAGGATAATTCTCAAATTATAGAGACTCCACAAGTAAAAATTGAAATTGAACCTCAAATTATAACTACAGATGATGTTACAATTGAAAAGGAAAAGGAGGTAGAGCCTGGTGAGGAAGTGGCTAGTCCTCAGAAAAATCAAGAAGATATTATTTTAGAAAATCCAATGGAAGAAATGATTTCTGATGTTCATGATGAGAATGTTTTGGAAGTTCAAAAAGAGGTAATTCATGAGAATTTTTCTATTGAAGTTTCTATAAAAGACTCTGAGGAAAATTCTATGGACTAGACAGCTCAGGAGAAATCAAAAGAAAAAATCTAATGCAGAATCTTTTCCATTAGTACTCCTGCATCAAGCACAAGCTGAAAATGAGAATCAAGCACAGGGTGCCTCTAATTCAGTGAATAAGGAAGTAGAAGAACTGTACAGGAATCTGTCCAGCTTCGAATCTGAAAATTTTGCACTGCGGGGATCCTTAGAACAAGAACAGTTAAAATTTCAGAAACATAAATAAAGTACAGTTTCAAGATAGGAAGTTGAAGCATTTAAGAGAGAGATATTGATAGAGGTTTACATGCTGAAATCCGAAATAGTGATGAAGTCAGATCTATCAGAATTCAAAACCTATATGGCAACATAGTTTGCATCTATTAGATCTGGTGAAGCTAGTGGATCAGGTACTTCACCTGATTTAATCAGAAAATTTCATGCTATCACAGCAACAATGAGAAATATGAATGTCAGATTGCATGATTTTCAATGCAATAGTGCTCCACTATCAATTTTTTTAGATAATCAGAATTTTTTGGTTGACCAGTTGACCTCAAGTGAACCAGGTATTAGAACTGTGATGAATCAGTTCACAGAGATGTTAACTTTGTTTATAGAGAAGGAAGAGATACTTCATGAGTATTTCAGAGTAAACTTCATAGAAGATATTCATAAGACTTAGGAGAGTCACGATATTATTATCAAACTAGAAGATGAAATGATGAAATGTATAAGGGAGCAGTTAACAGAAATCAAGTCAGTAGTTTAGAGGAGATAGACCCTATCTTATACTCTTACCATACCTTGATTACTGTGATCATCATGACTGTACATATTCCATGTTATCAATGAAAATTTTGATTGATTCTATATTTCTGTGTTTTTTATTTGTTTTACTGTCTTCGTTTCGATATGCTGGTAATCCAGATTTAATTATTGCAAATAGTTCATAATAGCATTTACTTAAGTTCATTGCTACATTAAATGTGTTCTATTCCATATTCTATAATTCTTTTTGATATCAGAAAAAGGAGGAGAAATTGGATAAACACAACATTTTATATTTTAACCTTTTCAAATATTAAGTGTTATCTTAATCCTTTAAAGGGGGAGAAATTGAGTTTATTCTAATAGTGTATTTATCTTTGCAAAATTCAAAACTATATGTAATTAATTTTTTAAGCTAATTTCATTGGTTATTTTATGGGTTTTGTGATCATCAAAAAGGGGGAGATTGTTGAGCAAGTATTGTTTTCAACAATCACTACTACAAATATGGCTTTTATCAGCGCTAAAAACGGTCATTAACAGCGCTAGAAAAAGCGCTATTAATGTCGGCGAATATAAAGGGGGGTCCCCTTTATCAGCGCTCCAAAAAGCGCTGATAAAGACCCCTTTTATGAGTGCTAAAAAAAGAGCTGATAAATGGGGTCTTTCATCAGCGCTAAAATGAAGCGCTGATAAAAGGGTCTTTTATTAGCGCTTTCTTTTTATTGCTGATAAAAGACCAATTTTATCAACGCTTTGTTTAGCACTGATAAAAATAAAAAAAATTAAAAAAATTAAAAAAATACTGCCAATCTCGGGGGGGGGGGGCTTTTTACAACGCTTGAACCTCCCTTTATTAGCGCTTTCATGCACCTCCAGCGCCCGCCCGCACCGCCTACACCCTTTATCAGCACTAGCCCTTTAAATCACCCCTGCATGCACACCCGTTCCTCCACCCGAATTTGATCTTGAGACCTCCGCCCTGCGCACCTAAAGCCTTTGCCACTAACCTATATTGATTTGTTCTCTTATTCATGATAAGAATATCTATTTATTCATATATATATTTAGTTATATTTATTCGTATAGTAATATATATTTATATTAATATATATAGTTATATTAATATATATATAGTTATATTAATATATATATATAGTTATATTAATATATACATATAGTTATATTAATATATATATAGTTATATTAATATATGTATAGTTATATTAATATATAGTAGTTATATAAATATTAATATATTTGTATTTTAACTAAAATGGATATTATTTATTATTTAGATAAATTTAATATATTTTATATGTAAATATGTTTAATTATTTATTTAAAAATTTTAATTTTTAGGTGTGAATATATAAACAATATGTACATATAGTTATATATTTGATTATAAATAGCAGTGAATTATAAAAAAGGATGAAATTTAAAATAAATAATACCAATATAAATATAATACTTTGGAATAAATTCAGTCCCCACCAAAAAAATCCAATAATACCCCCTTAAACGAGGCTGAAAATCCACAAAATGTTAAAAAATCTGGGTACCCCGACTAAAAACTAAGTTTTGGAGGCCTTCTGGGCCCCTTTTGGCCTCTAAAAACGATTTTCTAAGGTCCCCCTTAATCACAATGACGTAGATCTCGTCGCAGGCTTTGATTTGATATGTGGTAGAGCTCAAACGGACACCCAGATCAAAAGTTATGGTCGTTTGAAGTCCGAGTTGCGTTTTCAACATATTTTGGATTTTTTTAATTTTTTATTTATTTTTTAGTCTTCAAATTGTTATTAAATGACTATTACTCCATTTTAATTAGAAAATTATTAATTAAAAATATTTTTTTTTAATTTTTTTATAAGCCATTTTCACTAAATATCTTATATATTAAGTATAATAAGTGTAAATGTACATTTATACTTATCTAAAATATATTTAAAAATTATATATTATATTTATATCAATATAACTATATAACTATATTTATATATTAATATATTTTTTTAAATTTTTTTTTATGTCGACCCTTTATCAGGGCTTTTAAAAAAAGCACTGATAAAGGCCCCCCTTTATCAGCGCTACTAAACAAGCGCTGATAAAGGGGGGGGCCTTTATCAGCGCTAAAAAAAGCGCTAATAAAGGGGTACTTTTATCAGCGATTTTTTTAGCGATGATAAAGGCACCCTTTAGCAGCACTTTTTTGAGCGCTTATAAAGCCCCCCCCCCCCCCTTTATCAGCACTTTTTCATTAGTGCTGATAAAGGGGTGGCGCTGGCCTTGCCCAGTTTTGTGGTATTGAATACATAATATTTTTATCCAAAAGGGGGAGATTTTTGAGAACAATACTCTATCTCTATGATGATTTTTATGCTCACAAATACCCTTAATTTTTTTCTAATGATTTTATTTTTAAGTATATTTCATGGATTTATTATTTATTTTTTTATTTCTCGAATAAATATTTAAGTTCTTGAAAAATGATATTTAATTCCTGAAGTATTTGCATTAGCATGTTCTAGAAACACTGTTCATACTCTACATGTTCGGGAATTGTTAAGCATGTTCTGGAATTACTGTTCATACCCTACAAGGAGAAACATAGCGTAAGGATAGAATGTGGTGTATACTTTATGAGATATCAGAAAATTATGGTTAATCAACCATACGTTATCGGAAAAGTATGTAAGAGGAACCCTACATTAGAAAGGAACCCTACGTTTGGGTTATTAAACAAGTATAGAAGAAGAACTGTACATAATTTTTAAATGTTACGTTTGTTTCTCAAAAGTATGGTTCATCAACCTTAATTTTGTAAACAATCTTACGTTTCATCAAAAGTATAGATCATGTACCTTAAGTTTGGAAGCTTATAAAAGTATGGATCATTTATCATACGTTTGGTTATTGAAAAGAAAAGTATGGTTCGTCAACTCTACATTTGTAATCAACCTTATGTTTAAAGGATGAGACATCAACCCTATGTTTGTGTTCAACCTTACATTTGAAAGATGCATGCTATACAGTTCAACCTTACATTTGGCGTCAGAGAATTAAAGACGATATTATTTTTCAATGGTCTGCAAGCAGTTTATTAGGCTAATTTCAAGCCGGATTTGAAGTTGATTTTAAAGCGCGTCTTTGATTGATTCATATCCATTTTATCAATGATTTAAAGGATCAATTTAAAAGGATCTTTTTATGTCGAATCTTCAGGGAAGTGAATACTGCTCTGTTATTTTGAATTATTTATTATAGCGAGTCAAAAGGTGCCTTTTGTGGATCAAAATCTGCAGGATAAGTGCTCATCGTTATTATATAGATGTGATATTTTTTTACAAAAAACAATATATGAGTTTTTCCAAACAACAAAATTCTATTATTCATAAAAAAGAAGGAAAACAAATACTATCGAGAACACAAATATTCTGATTCAAAAGAGCAGCAACGCTCTATTTATTGAAGAAGAAGAATCATGATAGAAGATTCACTCGTTCTACATCGAAGATCTACTATGAATCTTCGACTGCTGAAGTTGTGAATTATATTTCTATGTCTTCTACAATAGGATCAACTCAGACTGACTCTTATTTGAAGATCATTTTTTCGGAAGGTGACGATCCATCTACTCTCAATTGCATTCTTTTGAAATTGTGAATAACAACTGGAATGTATTTTCAAAGTAAAAATACATTTCTTTTCTATTCTTGAGTGAGTGGATTCTTGTACTAAGTTGTGTAGGTTCTATGATTGAACTAGAAGGATTTGTTCTGCCTTAGATTGTAAAGGTGTCAACTACCTGTACTCATTTGTGAAATGGTCTATTGACAAGAGGACTAGATAGTGAAAATCACCAAGCTCGTGGAGTAGATAGTTGGTGGAGTAGAGTAGGGGCATTCTATTCCCCAATACACTATACATCATGTGTCTCTGGTATTTAAATTTACACAACATTAATTCATCTGATTAAAGTTAAAAGGGAAGAACATGATCTTGCAAAGAATTTGTAAATGACACAATTCACCCCCCTGTGTATATTTAGTATAATCTTATCCAACCCCATGTACCATAGTTGAGTCAATAATACACCACAACCACTTCCACTACCATAACCACACCTAAAAGGGATAGAAAAAGAGTAATAGTATTCAGCCATATGTTTTATTTATATACTAGATATCAGGTGTTCAACAAAACCACATATGGGAGTTGGTTGTGTTATTTGAATCAATGGGTGGAGTATAATAAATAAAAAAATAAAAAAATATATATAATAGTACATAAATCCAAAACTAGTGTACACATCTAATAAATTTTCACATATGAAATCTATTGATCCTAAATAAGAAAGATACCCTAAGGGTGGGGGTGAATCAGGGTATGTAGATTTTAAATGACCCTTCCCAATGAACTTGTGATGTGATTATTCCGAGTGCTATACTCTCCCTATAAAAATATTGAATCAAAAAATCCTAAAAGAGAAACAAAAGTAATTTTAATTGGTTAAGTTGTACGAGGTTATGTCTAAAAATCATACACTTAGTATTGAGTCAGTGTACCAAAATACACTAAGTGTGATTCTTTTCAATTAAAATTTCAAAACGGTCTCACAATACCTTTAGTTTTGCAACCCTCAAAAATATTGATAACTCATTGATCTCTTCACTTGTAAAGAAAACACTACTCTTACAAGTGAAACCTTGATCATCCATGATCTTAGAATGAGATTTAAACCAATTATGGTGCCGAAATACACTCCTCCATCAATAAATTTGTAAATATTCTCAAACATTCATTGATATAAACTCCTAGATATCTTTATACTCATTTATATAAAGGTATATAATTCATATCTATCTATGCACTAAAAAATAAGATATTATTCCTCTTCTTTTTATGAGAAGATATCTCTATAATCACAAGAGAATATCTATATTTCCCTTGTTTAATATCTTTAATTTTCCTTGATTACAATAGAAAAATTAATTTATAAAATAATTAAAAATTTGATTGAAATACATTTAATTTGGATCACATAAACATTCCTAAAATATATGAATGATTAAAATTATAAAATTGTTTGACTCTCTAGCTTCATGGTGTGTCTATCACTATCATGGAACAATTCACTTCTCTTCCAAAAATCATGGAATTAACAATAAACTTCAAATAATGTTAATAAAATTTTAATTAACACAACACATTGAAATCTATGCTTCATGGTGAAACATTATTCTTCAATTAGAACACTTAAATTATAATTCCCAGCATCATGGTATAACTATTATTTTTATGGCATGGCCTTTGATGTTCTGGTGTGGTCTCTACCAAATATCCACGCTTCATATATTTTTTAATCATACATAGATATTATTGTGGCATGGACCAACCTCTTGTGGAATGATTCCTCAAAATGTATTCTTACATAGAAAAGTTTTACTTTTATCCAATTCCCTTGAGGCATGGTATCCTTCTTTTACAGCACAATCTCCCACACTACCTCAAATAGATATACACCAAAAAAATATAAGAACCTGCTTAAGGAATGATTTCATAACTCATAGCATAATACATGAAGTTGGAGAATGATTTATGTTCTCCAAACTATAGTCTATATAAAATTTATCTAAAATAATCCAAACTCGATGAAACCAATCTATAATGTCCCTATAAGTCCTTTAGAGGATTTATATGATTATTTTTCAACAATCATAACCCAAAAAATATTAATAGGATTTTTCTAAACAAAATTCTATCACTAACATCATCAATATCTCACAACTACTATTACCATCTCTAACCATATAACAAACAAATACAACATCCACATCTTTATTCCTATTTTACAATTCATTCACAATTCAATAACATTAACCAATTTAGTTTAGCATCATTATCTTATAAATACATTTCAAAATTCATATTTCATTTTATAAAATGCATAATCCACTAACCTTTTTTTTGTAATTCATCAATCCCATTAATACTCCCTCTCCAATTCATTACCACGTAATTTAATCACCATTTTAAATAGTTAATTCAATATTTAATTTATTCATTTCATTTAAAACACATAAATTAGAAAAATAAATCATGTAAACCCTATCATTATAATAATCATTTACCAAATCAATATTTTCATTTAATTTTAAATTATATACTTTCCATATAATATAAATTCTATACAAAAGTACTCAATTCTATTATGAAAATAATGTTACAAGATATTTTCCATTTAAAATTTGTGTTTCTCATTAAATATTACCATTTCATCAACTAATTAATAAAAAACATCAAATTATATTTATCTTATTTATTTCAATAATTTCACATTAATCCCTTTAAGATAACCATATAAACCTCACTATTAAATAATATCAAATGTATATTATCTCACATTCAACATCGCATCATCAATAAACTAATAGCATGTCATAGTAATAATAAAAAATAAAAAATTATATAATTATATAATAAATATTTTGTTATACCTTCATTTACCCCCTAGATTTACAGTTTAGTTTATATAATTAAATCTATATCATACATCTACTAAAGAAAATTAAAGTATTATAAATCCACATTAGTTGAAAATAAAGCAAGTGAGAGTTATTAAATTGTATACCTCAAACAATGCCTACATTTTCGTATCATTGAAGTATGAAAGACTATTCTTAGACTATCACATTCTCATAAAGATTCTCAAATTAATATATAAACAATAATTTTTTATTTATCCCCCATCATATATGAACATAAATAATTTTCTAAGAACTACCAAGATAAAGAAAATAGAAAAAATAATAAATTAATTCTTTTGATCTAGGTAGATTTAATTTCATAAATAAAGAGGCTTGATACTTCACCAAGAAAACTTAATTATCACTAATTAAGGGAATTTGATAACATAGAGATACCAAAGTAAAGGGGAGTCCAAATGAGTGGAAAATAGGTACCCAGATTTATATTTAAATTTTGGTGGACTGAAACATAATGTGGAACCCTAAACCACATCATTATTTAGTTCAGTCAATGGTGATCAAAAAACCATGACATCTTAAATATTTTGTCCCAATAAACTATATAAAATATTTTCTTATCAAAGCTGCAACTTTGACCGAAACCATGGAATGAAAAATGAACTAATATGTGTTTTATTTGATTTCCTTTTAAACTTTAAGATAAAATCAGGACACGTGTTCTATAGACCATGTCATTATTAAAACATGATGAACAACAACAACATGTTTCTTCCCCATTTCAAATAGAAAATTAATCCAATTTCATTTTCAATCCATACTATAAAAAAATCCATTCTAATCAAACCACATAGTAGCTAATAACCATGAAGTAATATGATTCTCATGCTAGACATTGGTAACCCCTTTAGTCCTACTCTATATCCATGAACACGCGCTATGCTTAGGACCAATAACTTTAAAAAATATAAAACCATGGAATATTCACAATAAACCATGGATTATTTTATACCAGAAACCCATTTCTTTCTTCACCTAAAGTTAACCTCCAAAATAACTACCACCACCACCAAACCTGACTGAAAATGATTTTTTTTTATTTTTAAATAAACTGATTCAAGGTTGAGCGGTAACCAAAACTTCATTCGTGGGATACATATTCAAAGAAACCAAAATGAAATTCAAAATTCAAAAAATTTATATAATTCATGGAGACCTCAAGCCATGAGAACCCCAACTTCCAAGGACACATCTTGTCTCCTTCTATATCCAACATCATCATGGCATCCCGTTAACACAATCATTTCTATCACTGCACCCATCTTCAGATAACATCACCACTATCAAACATCATAACATAACAGACCACTATCCATCTTCCACACACCCAAATGCCACAATAGAATTCCAGAGATGGTTGGAGACCTTATCCATGTTGTTTTCATCCCAAATAAAACCAAGAAAACCCAAACACCAGTATAGTAGTATCTCACTGCATCAGAATGATCAACATGATTTAATCAACCCTCATAGACAAACATTAAAAAAACAATCCATAAATACAAAATGGGTTCATCGCCAAAAAAATCAAACAGATCAACTTATAACAAGAACCAAACCTTCAAAAAAGACATGAGAAAAAAATATAAAAAAATCGAAACATACCACTGATAATGAGGAATCCACTTCTAAATTCCTCCCTCAACAAAGAGGAAGAGAAACATACATGTTGAGGAAGAATACAAACATATCAGGTTTCACAAGGAGCAATTTAGGCCATCAAACCTCACATCCCAAAACCTCTGAGAATCCACCGCTCCAAATCCAACTAGGATAAGAGCTGAGGGACTTGAAGTCAAGGAAAATATTTGAATAGTAGAGGCCTCTAAACGATTACATCCCAGTGAGGCTAAAACTATAGACAAAAACAGAATGAGCTGACTCGGAAGTGCGCATAAAACCCATCGACCACGGAACCAAAAATCCCAAAACTAGGATGAACCATCGCTTGAGATCCGACATAAAGAGGTGTTGTGGAATATGAAATTAGAGTAGGCTAGAGTAGCCTGAGGCATCCAAAATAAACCACCTATGATGGAAATGGCAAGGCCATCAACAGAATGAGAGCCCAAATTCAAGAAGATATGAGAAACGGAGAAAGGAGAGGAGGAGGCTAAGAGAGGACCTCTAATCAAACAGACACAGAGATGAAGAAGATAACAGGAAATAGAAGTATTATCATCACTAGATGAGAGCTAGATGAATATAAAAATGTGAGAGAGGAGTTTTCTACAACAAGGGATCGAAACCCTGGCGTGGAGAAGATAATGATCGAGATAGAGTGCTAGGAAAAAGAGGTTCATCCTAACTATCACCAACACCTCAAAATGACAAAGTAAAGGTCTAATAAAATATAGTTCATTACATCAGATAACACTCAAATGACTCTCATCCATGGGAATAAAAAACCTTAAACAGAAGATAAAAACTTAAAAAAATTAACTACTATATATGATTCCTCTCAAAAAGTAATCTCTCCATTGAATATCAGAAAAATATACACTAAAATAACAATCTTCACTAATAAAAACCTTTGTACCTCTCATAAAATATATATTGAACATATTTACCATCTATTAAAAAATTATAATATAATTTAACTACTCCTAAACTCAAATAATTACACCATATATTTCTCACACACATTTGTAATGTCCTTGTTTGAATCCCAAGGATCTAACCAGAATCATGATAAGAACTTCGGAATGCTTCCCGATTTTCAAAGGTTTTAATAAATATTAATTGATAAATTAAATATTTTATGAAGTTATTTTACCTATTTTATAATAACCTATGTCACTAAATAATTCTTCTTGAAAACCAAAATAACCCATGAATATGACTAACTTTCAAAAAATTATTCCTCCATGGGTACTTATATAACCTATATATATATATATATATATTTAATATGTTTGTATACCCAGAAAAAGAAATAATCAAAAAAATGCATACATTTTATTAGATTCATATAACTATAGCACATACAATATATATATATACAATATTCAAAAATAAATAAATAAAAATAGTATACATCATCATCATTCCATCTATTATAAGATAAAAAAAATCCGCATAGCTCTTATCTCAATCTCCTAGGAACCGCCATATAATGGGGCCTTTCCCATACCTAGATCATGAATAATATATATATATATATATATATATATATCTTAAGGAGAAAAATGTGAGATGTGAGTACTTCATAAATAATTGATGGTCACAAATAATACTCTAACTATCTTCCAAAAGACCAAGTGCAAGAAATAACATTATAAAGTATCAAAGTAATCATTTTAAATATAGTGACCCAAGTATAACATACTTAGATATTATATCTTTTTTGTGAGTATTAAATATATCTCCCAAATAAAATACTCGAGAACCGTAAAGTGAAAATGTAATTAAAGACGAGATACCTAAACATCTTATTTAAGTATAATATTTATCTTCTCAATCATCTTTCTTTACATAAGGTACCCTTCATCATAACCTGGGAAGAAATTAAAACATAATAGAGGGTGAGATCATATTTACAGTAAGGGTATACATGGTAGATATTAATAAATGATAATATATAAGTATATCATGAGAATAAGGGTATGAGAACACATAATATCAATATAAACTCATACCCTGAAATTCATAGATTATAATCAGGATTCAAGGAATAAAACTTTAGTATATCAAAAGATTTTTGAATCATTAAAAAATAAATCCTGATCTTGGGGTTAAAATTATAAGCATATCAACATTTCATAAGATTATATCACCATCGTAGAAATATAAATTATATTAAATTTCAAGTTTAACTACTGAGACCATCAAGAATCATCACATGTTTCCCATATCATAGTAGATCAGGCATCCATACCAATTTCCTATAGTGTATCAATCACATAATCTCATTTACTATAAATATATCATGAGATATAATGATTAACCCAATGAATTTAAGGGATATAAAATTTCATACCCACCTTTCACATTATGAAAACCTTATATATGTGTTCCAAAAGATCATAAAACATTCATCATGTCATCATATCATAAACCAAGGAAAATAAACATGTTTCACAAACATCTCTAATTATAATTAGTAAACCTTATGGAGAAATAATAATGGTGGTTTAATTGGATCATATCCCCATTAAATCATAAAAACACTTAAAGGATTATGACATAGATGAAAAATATCTTTTATATATCATTTAAACATTTATTTGAAAACATGGTAAATAACATTTTTATTTTATTAAATTTTAACTAAAAAGTCCCATAATATTCAGAAAATGACTTTCATTGAAAATAACCAATAAAACTGCTAAAATAATATTCAAATCAAAGAACATCCATGATAGTGTAAATTATTTTTATTTCATTTATGTTGAAAGAAAACATTATTTTCACACTTTTGTAAAAAATAAAAAATTAATTGTTCAAAAAACTTTTAGAAATATTACTTTTTAAAACATTGTAAAAAAATTTAAAGGTATTGAAAATAAATATTCTAAAAAAATAAATAATAGGTATAAACTTTCAGAAAACAATTTTTAAGAGTGTGTATATGGAATAAATAGTTCGTCAACCAAAGAGGAAATAAGGTTGGTTTTTCTTTAAAAAAAATTCTTAATCATTTTAAATATCAAGGAGAGAAAATTAGTAAAAATACTTAAAAATTTAGTAATAACAAAAGAAGAATAAAATATTTTTTTACAGGATCATATCTATAAAATTTACCTTAATGTAAATTTATTATATATAATCCCAAAAAGAAATGATATTGTAACATAAACCCTTATCTCAAGTACGAATTTATTCTTAGGTGCTCTAACCACATGTATAATAAATTTAAATTTATTATAATTCTATACTAGAACCATATAAATATTTATATTATGATATAGAATCAACTTATAACATTTCTATACATATTTATTAATAATTATTTATTAAAATCATCATTTCTAGGTGTTGACTACTTTGTTTTCAAGTAAATTTGGGTTTTCCCATTCTAGTTCTTTCATTTTGATCGTGGTTCCATAATATCCAAAATATTAATAATTATATATATATATCATATATATTCATTATATAATTTTTTTATAACTATCCATAAATTGTGGAGATAGAAAAATTAATTGTACGCTTCAAAGAGATAGTAATCTATACATATGCATGAATGTTATTTTTATCTTATCATCGAAAAGATATAAAGAAAAATAAATAATATTTTATTATTTCAGAATCATAATTATATAATATATATCATATATATTCATTAAATCTATCATTATAAATATTCATGTGAGGTGGTGATGGAAAATGAATCATATCGCTACTTGGAGGTGATAGTCCACACGTACACACAAGCGATACTTTAATTTATCATTTGATGGAAAGAAGGTGTATAATGGTTATTATAAAATTATAATAACGTCTTAGTATATTTGAATTTCTATAGTCATCGTATTATTATAGATAAGATAGGTTTAGATAAGTGGTAAGAAGAATTATAATTGATAGAGCTTGATTAATATTTATACCTCTTATTTTAGAAGACTCATTTGTCTTACACCTTAAGCCTTAAAATTTTCATCTTAGGATAGGACCAGAGGATCTAAGATAAAATTAAGGACTATATTAAAGTATTTGGGTTGGGATTGGATATGATAAGAGGTTATTGATTTAAAACCCCGGCCTTAAACATCACATAATCTAGTATCTTTAGACAAGAATTCAATTACTCTTCCCAAAAATATTTTAGGTTTACAGTTTTAGAGAATTATTTCATAAATATAATATAATAATCCCATATATTACAAAGTGGAAACTTATACTCATTATCCATTTTTTATACAAAATAAAACCATTAAAATAAAACTTGTTTTCTTTTCATGATAAATCTTCATTACATTGAACATGAATTCTTCATTTACCCTACCCATATTTAAACCATATGAAAAATATTTAAAACATGGTATGAGAACAAAAATATTAGTAAGGGGCATAAAAATAATAAATTCATTCATCCAGTGAAAAACATAAACACCCATGAAAAACCCTTTTATTAAAAACAAGCCTTTTTATTCGAAAATAACTTCTCTTTCAACTAAAATGATCATTATCTTACCATTTTAAATAAAATAATTTGTATGAAATCTCATTATCGTGAATGGAAAATTAATTTATGTTCTTAATTATATCATTATCTTAAAACCCATAAAAACCATTAATAATTATAATAACCATATGGTTGACTTCCAATATAATTCTCTAGAGAAAAAAATGTTTACCCAATACATTGGAGTGTTATCTAGGTGCACCAATTATATAAGTTATAATGGGACCACATGGTTTTAGTATGGAACACCCAACGTATAATCTATATCAAGATCTCCTATGAGTTATATTGGGATCAACCCTTTGTAAACAATGTCCAAGGACCATATAATTAATGAAACCCTTAAAAATTATTTAGACCAATGTGAAAAAAATTTTAGATATCAAAATAATTTGTATTATAAAAAACTTGTTTCCAATACATAATTTCCTAGAAAAATGGAAATAGGGTATTTCATTGAGGAATACATGAAATATTTTAGAGGAAGAAAAACTTAAAATAATGGTTATAACGGTAAAAAAATTCATTTTCTATGTATACGTTAAAATAGAACATTTATTTTTGTATTTTTTAAAATAAATTCAAATATTTCATAAAAAGGTTCCTTTTGAAAACCATTGAAATAAAGTCAAAAAAATCATTTATTAAAATCTAAAAACAAAACACATAACGAAGAAACCATTTTTTTCAAAAAGAACTATGGGAAATTGTAAAGGAAAATTAAAAATATTGAGGTGTCATGATGGAGGTAAATTATAATCAAGCCATATATGTAAAATTATACAATCCTTTTTTCTTTTTAAAATATAGCTAAAATCATAATTTTAAAAGAGGATTTTAAAAATAAAGTCACTTACCTTGAGTCTGACTCGACACGTGCATTTTTTATCTTCAGGAATAATAAAAATAGGTTAATTTTTAACTTTCTTAAGAACCTTTTTAAAGTTAATTATTACTTTATTTTTATTTAATACCATGTTATATATAATTACCCCCTTAATTATGTGCACTTTGGATATTTTGATGATATTTAGTTGAAAAGTCCAAAATGCCTTTTGCAAGTAGATTGTGGTCAAAGAGTTATTTATTCCATAATATATAGAATAATATTCATGAAATAATTATAATTTTCATAGATCAACTATACTTTTAAATCCAATCATGAAATATGGTTATAAAAAATTAATTATGTTTTTATCAAAGAGACGGTAGGTCATATGTATGCATGAGTAACGTTTCAATTTTTTCAATAATAATTATAGAAAGAGGGTAAGTACTATTTTATCTTTATATAATTATAATAATACCATATATATAATATTTCTTCTTCTAATACACTTAAATAAATCATCTATGTTTAGTGGTGATTAAAAATGAATCACATCGCTTCATGGAGGTGGTAGTTCGCATGTACGCATTAATGACGTTATCATTTTTCTTCAAATAGAAAGGTGAGAAGTTAAATGATATATTATCTTTTAATAATTATAAATATGTAATTACTATTATTTTTAAACATTAATTAAATCATTATAATCTATACATTATATATGGTGATGGAAAATGAATTACATCGGTTCGTAAAGTGGTTGTCCTTTTTACACTTTAACAATGGTTTCATTTCCCATTTAATGGAAGAGGAGATTTATATAGGTTATGATATTAACATAATAACATATAATTATATGGATGATACTTTTGTTTTTATTTTATCGTGGTAAAATAATATTTTAATGAGATTTAAGAATAAAAAAATAGAAACACTCGATTAAAATTGATACCTCTTCTTCGAACAACATCCTTTTCAAAACACCTTATGACCAATAAGGTTGGTGTTATTTTTAAAATAATACTCTATAATGATGGTATGGATTATAGTAAGGTATTTTGGCAGTTTTTTTTATGAAATAATGGTTTTTAAGTGTGAATTAGTTTGAAGAAGTGGTTTTATTTTATAAGAGAGATACTGGGAACTCTTGGAATTCTACAAAATATAAAGTTAATATGAATTGATATTCAATTAAAAATGGATAAAAATAATTTATTTTAAATATATAATGTTTATGGGTATAAATAATTTCATAAAAAAATTATTCATGTTTTGACTGTGTTTTTATCCTTATATCTTGGTTTTAATCCCTCATTGACCCTTTTTTCACATACAGTGACAACAAGGTTTTTTTTACATTAACAGTCATATATTTACTATAAACAGAAACAATCCCATAAATATACTAGTTATGATATTATAAATCATATACTATTCATATTTATGAATATAATATTTTTATTAATTGTATATCATTTAATAAAATATTATTTATTATAATATATAATTAATGTAATTTTTAGGGCTATTCGTTACTTTGGTTTTAATAACATCAAGAAAACAAATAATATTCAAAAACATATTTTAATACATAAATTACATGTCATGTTAATATATAAAATTCTTGTATCACCTTAATTATATAAAATTATTTTTATTTTAATATTTTTAATATCAATTATTTGATATTTATATTAAATGAATAATTAATGCATCAGCATTGTGTAAGCATGAAGGTAATTAATTTTACCTAAAAAAAGAAAAATAAATTAACAATATGGATATAATTGTTCTATATTTAAAAATATATTTATAAATAAACATATATTTGGGTGATATATATTAAAAATATTATATTTAGTAAAAACAAGAGTGTGACATTTTTAAGTTTTCTTTAAATAAAATATTATAAAAATCATAATCTCATGAAATGCCCAAAAAATTCCATATAAAAATATTGGATGATTACGAATGAATTATACTTATATAAATAAATTAAATCATGTTTTAGTGTCATTTTTGGGTTCTTTTCATTTTATTTTTAACCCTTAATTGCCTGATTTACCATTTATCATGGAAACAAAAATTACTAAGGTTACTATTAATTTTTTTTGAAAATAAAAGGGGAATTATAAGATCCCAACCTTTTTTAGAGTCATCTTGGGAATGTTTTCATGTACTTTTTGAATATTTTAAGTACCTTTGATTTAAAGTAGTGTCTTGGGGTGAATTAGGTTGAACTTTTAAGGAAAAATAAAGGACAGTGGGTTGTCCACAGTTTGGGCACGGTTTAACAAACTGTGAGACCAAACCGTGCAAAACTAGACAGAGAGGTCTACATTGTTTGCACACTGTTTGACAAACTAAACGACCAAACCGTGACAACCGTGCAAACCTAGATAGAGAGGTCTGAATGATTGGTACACGATTTGACATAATTGTGCGCCTATTCCTAGGAAACCATGCGCACAGAATTAAAAAAACCAAAAATCCTTTTTAAACCCACCAGAACCCCCCAAGACTACCATATCTTGACATTGTATTGTGATTTACCATTTCTAGTTGTACCCAAATCGTTTGGGATAAATTCCAAGGTGATACAAATTCTGTTATTTGAGATCGAAATCCTGGATTGAAGATCCACTCTCCTCCCGGTAAGTGGATTTCATTCCGATGTTTCTCTCATTCTTTCCTCTATATTTCTAAAATATTTTCAGATAATATCACCACTGTTTTATTGGATCTAAACTTTTGGATTGAGATATAGAACTAGGATTGTGGATTTAGATCTAGTTTTTCAAGATCTTGATGATTTTTATCTTATTTTTGGTTTACGGATTTAGATCTGAAGCTTGATCGATGACATTGTGCCGCTCAGATTTTGGGGATTTTTATTGGACTAAATTTCATCAATAAACTGAGGTAGGTGTTTTAAATCGAACTCTCATAGTTGTGTTTTATGATATGTTAATGTGCTTTTATGTTTTATTGATTAATTTGATGATTAATTTATTAAATTGGAATAATTAGGAATACAAAATAGAATTGAGTTGCCTTGGTGATTTAATTGAGCATTTAAACATGGAATAAAACTATGGGGGGGGTTTCCCAAATAGATATTTTGGAGTTTTTATATTATAATTAAGATATTTAATTGGTTTTTATAAGATTATTAATTGGTGGGAATTAATTATGGAATTATGTTTGGCTTTGTAAGATGATTAATTGTGAGAATTAATTATGTGTCATGATGTTGACTAAAAGATAATTAATTTTGAGAATTAATGATGACAAGAAGAGATTTGATATGGATAATTAATTCTGGAATGATAATGGTATTGATGGATTAATTAATTGTTGAATTAATTAATGGGTTATTTGATTAGTTAATTGATGATTTAACTAATGGCCTTTTAAATGTTTAACTAATCATTGGATTAGTAATGGAATGAGGTGACTATTTCTTGTGAATTAATGAATTATTAAATTACTGAGATTTTTTTGGTGCTAAACATGGCGTTCTGTAGTGATTAGAATTTGGGACATGGACATGGAATTCCTCCCCAATAGTTATCCAATCTTGAGATTATGGGGTGCTAGGCATGACGACCTACAACGAATGAGAAAAGGAGTGATAGGCATGACGACCTACACTCAATGATATTTTCGGTTCCAAGAATGATGACCTACACCAAATGATTAATGATAATAATGAGTGATGATTCAACTGAGAATTTGGGTGCTAGGAATGACAACCTACACCAAATGATTAATGATAATGAATGATTATTAAAATGGGAAACATGAATTGATATTGGACTAATGCGTTGATTAAAGATTAAATGACAATGTGATAACTGCTTAAATTGTGCATTGTTTTTATTTCCTCATAAAACTTCATGCACTATCTTTTGACTGGACTCGTTTTAGACACCGTTGGTGGTGACCTACTGAGTTGTACCCACACCCTATTTGGGTCTCTTGATCGGCACCCAAGCAGACTTTGTTGTTACAAGATAAGATAAGTTCAAGGCACTGGGATGGGTTCTTCTTTAAGAATGAAGCATGGGAGAGAGAACTGGATGTGGTTTAGGACCCTTTTTGGATTCGTTGTGTCTTTACTTTCAGTTGCATTGTAGACACTTGAAATTTTCATTGTCATTGCATGATTTACCTTTAAATTTACTATTATATTTTCATGTTTTTGTTATCATATGACATGGATATTTTCTTATTATTTATACACTTCCACACTTAGTTATTTTTATTTAATTCCTTTGGTATTTTATTCTGATAAAAGAGGGTATAGTATCCCCAAGACTGACCTATCAGACCCTCGCTCCTATTCATCACCCTTTAGCATACGAGGAGGCATGATTGAGGGTATGTGGAAAACTGACTCGGGGCACTGATAAGTGGCTCCCAGGTTGGGATGTCACAAAGTGGTATCAAAGAAGTTTTCTTTTAATTCTACTTCATTTGTCTTACTATTTTGGGGAATGGTAGATATGATACTAGGAAGAGTAGAGGCATAGAAATGAGCTCGTTCATGGGAGTTGTAGACCCATGTATGGGGGGGAAACTTGATTACTCAGGGTGGGATTGTTGTGATTGTTTTTTGTTTTTACAGTTGTATATTATTTCACCTTGGGTGACACACTTGTGGTGTGATGTGATATTTATTTTTTAAAATTGTTGAATTTTGATTCACAGGCTAAATAGGAATGATAGTTGAGTCTGCATGAATCATTCTAGTCACTCAAGGTTGTTGTGACATGCATCATTCTATATACTCAAAAGAAAATGGGTTATGTGTAAGTTATTGAACATGAACTATTTTTCCTTGTTGTGGGAGTGAAATAAGGATGGAAAATGAGAAAAAATGGGTGTCTAGTGAGAACCTTGATTAATTAAATGTGTATCAGTAATTAATTAATTGTTGAATTAATTAATTTGAGATGATGTGATTAATTATTGGTTGGATTAATTAATAATAATGTGTGTACCCTTGTTAACCAAGACCTATGAGTAGGATGGTTAATGGTAGTGATAAGGCCACATTATTGACCATGTGGTGAGAAAAATGGGGGAAAAGACATGTTGAAACTTCTTGTGTTGTTTATCCTCTTATGTAAATGTTATAATATTTCATTATGAGACCTAATGTGTGTGTTTGTATTTGTAGAGATATGCCTCCTCGATGCTTATTGAGGGAGATACCAAGGGGTATGGGATGGAATGACCTTCCAGATAGGTAGCTTGAGGCACCTCTGGTGCAAGCGGAGGAGGAAGGAGTACAGTTCTGAGGGAACTTTTCTTGTTTCATGCACTTCGTAGATAGAGACCTAGGACGGGTTCAGAAAATTATATCTGATTTGACAAGGGAGTTTCAGCTACAGAACCCTTCTAATTTTACTCAAGATGGTATACCCAAGGGATCTTAATTCTATATTGAATCCATAGAGATGATACTTGACCATTTGGAGACTCTGACTAAGAGGAGGGTCAATTTGGATGCTTATAGGCTACGAGGTTCAGCGAAGCACTGATGGGAAATTCAGGTACGATCTAAAAAGGCTGATAATATGTTATGGAATCGCTTTCTAGAAAAGTTCATGGAAAATTTATATCTAGACACACTAAGGAAAGAGAAGGATTAAATTTTATGCATCTAACAAAAGGAAGCATGTCCATAATGGAGTATGCTGAACATTTCACATATTTATAGCGTTTTTCTCCAGATTTTGCGGCAGATGAGGCTTATTCGACAAAATTATTTCAGGACGGACTTAAGTGTGAGATTAAGTCCTAGTTGAATATCTTTAGGCTAAAGGAATTTTCAACAGTGGTTAATCAGGATCTCAATTTAGAGGGGAACTTGAAGGAGGCTTCCAGTAATGTAAAAATAGCTAGACGATCAGGGATTGTGCATTATGAGAGCAGGAAGCACCATCATGAGAATCTTAGTCAGGACAGTGGAAAGAAAGGTGGATATTTAGGAGGAACAGTTACACCAGATATTTATCTTGTGCTTTTCCACCAGTGTGGTAGGCAGGGACACTATCTTACATATTTTCCAATAACACTAGTGGAGTGTCAGTTTTGTGGCAATATGGGACACCTATGAAAGTTCTGTAGGAAGTAGTGGCATGCTGGTGCTATGGGGGAAGCTACTCAGAGTCAGAGTGTTGGAAGGGGGTCTTATACACCATATAGGTCTGGAAGCTAGAGTTCTACTGAAAGAGGTGGTATAAGAAGTGGGCATGGTGATTCAGGGTATGAAGGATCATACTAGTATAGTGGTGCTACTCCATGGATCTGGATGACACCACAGGGAAGAGGGGTAGGACAGTTACATGCACTATAGCCTACACTTGTGGAGAGTGAGGATGGTCCATCAATAGTGATAGGTGCTATTCTAGTTGCATCTACTTTATCTACTGCATTGTTTGATATTGGTACCTCTCATTCCTTTATATATAGAAACATTTTTAACGGCTTGATCCTAGAGGTGGATTCCATAAGCGGTATGATGAATATCGATACACCATTGGGAACAAAGACTGGGGATATATTTTTACGTAAAGGATGTTCTCTAGAAATCATAGAGTATCATTTCCTTTAGGATATCAATGTCCTTGATCTAATGGGATTTGATCTGATTACGGGTATGGACTGGCTAGTCACATACCGAGCCCACATAGATTGTTACTGCAGGAGAGTGACCTTTCAATCTCCTGAGGGTGACCAATATGTTTTTCTTGGATAATGGAATATCCATGCAGAACGAGCTGGGCCAATTACTTAGCAACTACGAGAGCTCATAGCCCAAGTTTCTAGTCATTTTCTAGACGATGGGAGTGGTAGGAAAGACATCCTTCCACCAGTAGTAGAACCATTTTAGGATGTATTTCTTAAGAAATTTTCAAGGTTTCCAACTGAGAGATATGTGGAGTTCACTATTGAGCTCATGTCAGGGTTTGAGCCAGTATCTATTACACCTTACAGAATGGAACCGATTGAGCTTCAAGAGCTCAAAATGCAGTCGAAAGAGTTATAGGATAAAGGTTTTATCCATCCAAGTACATCACCTTGGAGATCACCTATCTTGTTTACAAAGAAGGCCGGTGAGAGATTATTCATATGTGTTGATTACCAAAAGTTGAATAAAATGAATGTGAAGAACCGACATCCTCTTCCACACGTTGATTATCTATTTCACCATCTGAAAAATGATTCTGTGTTCTCAAATATTGATCTGAGATCAGGGAATCATCAGGTGAGAGTTCTAAATTCTGATATACCAAGAACTTATTTTAGAAGTAATTATGGCCTTTATGAGTTTTTTATAATGATTTTTGGGTCAAAAAATGATCCAGAAATGTTTATGTCCTTGATGAACAAGATTTTTCATCTATACTTAGATCATTTTTTGGGGGTGTTTAAGGATGACATCTTAGTGTACTCTAAGACTCATGACGAACATTCCCAACATCTTCACATTGTCCTGGGTACACTGAGAGAGCATTGGTTGTATGCCAAGCTATATAAATGTTAGTTTTGGATTGACAGGGTACACTTTTTGGGGCACATAATCTTGGAAGAAGGTGTGATAGTGGGCCCAGAAAAAAGTGCAGGCAGTGATTTATTGGGAGCATCCTAAGAATGTCTTTGATATTTCTATCTATTTGGTATTATCTATTTATTATAGGAGGTTTTTCTAGGTCTTTTCCCAAATGGATTCACCGCTTAATAGTTTTGAAAAAGAATGTGATCAAGTGTTTTTAGACAAAAACATGTGAGAATTATTTCCAGGAGTTGAAGAAGCTCTTGACTTCGGCACCAATTTTGGTATTACCTATGTTAGGTGAGGAGTAGACAGTGTATTGTGATTCTTCTAGGGTCAGACTCAGAGCTGTGTTGATGCAAAGAGATAGACTCGTTGCATATGGGTCATGACAGTTGAGGCCACATGAACGAAATTAACCTACGCCTAACCTCAAGATAAAAGAAATGGTTTATGCTCTTAAGGGTTGGTGACAATATATTTTAGGTGAAAATTTACAATTTTTACAGATCACAAAATCTTGAAGTATATATTTTCACAGTGCAACTTGAATCTTCAACAGTGAAGATGGGTATAGTATATGTAGTCCTTTGATTTTGAACTGGCATATACACCCAGGAAGGGGAATAATGTGTCTGATTCATTAATAATGAAAACTTATACTCAGTTGGTACATGAGTCGAGTTCAGATTGGAAGATGATGAATTTTCTAGCAGAAATTCATGTGGTAGTTCATAAGAGTCATGAGAGGACGACTCTGGTTTTTATAGAAGTGGATTTTAGACTTTTGACACGGATCAGGGATAGGAAGTAAGAGGATCTAGAGGGTTTATCCTTGAGGGAAATCCTTGAGGGCAGGGAGACACCTTTAGACTAGAAAATAGATGATGATGAGATCATCTATGTAAAAAATCAGGTTTTTGTGTCTACAAGTATGTGAGAGGAACTCATGCGAGAATTTTATGCTTCAAGGTGGGTGGTAAATTCTGGGTGAAAAAAATGTGTCATGACCTTCGACAACATTTTTGGTGTCTAGGTATGAGAAAGGAGATAACAGGGTTTGAAACAAGATGTTTTACCTATTAGCAGGCGAATGAAGAGAATCAAGGACCTGGAGGCCTATTGCAGCCATTACCTATTCTAGAATAGAAGTGGGATGATGTGACTATGGATCTTTTATAGAACTTCCAAAGACTCTTAGGAAAAATTATTCTATTTGGGTTCTTGTGGATTGACTAATTAAGGTAGCACACTTCTTACCTATCAAGGAAACCTTTACAGTAGAGAAATTGGGAGAACTGTACATGAGGGAGATAGTTCGTTTTCTTGGGGTACCATAGACTATGGTTTCAGATTGTGATTCACACTTTACATTACGCTTCTGGTAGAGCTTATAGAAGGTTCTTATTATACATTTTCTATTAAGTATGACTTTAAACACTAGATAGAATGGAATTAGAAGCATACCATATAGGTGTTAGAAGATATACTATGAGCATATGTGTTTGCCTTTGGTGGTTCTTGGGAGAACCACTTGGATTTAGTGATGTTCGCCTATAACAATAGTTATTAGGAAACTATACAGATGGAACCATATGGTAGACCTTTTAGGTCACCGCTATGTTGGTTAGAGGCAAGTGAGTTAGAGATATTGGGACCGAGTCTCGTTTCGGAGACATCAGAGCAGGTACACTTGATTTGGAAACCTATGGCTACGGCTCAGAGTAGACAGAAGTTGTTTGATGATAGACATAGATGACCCCAAGAGTTTATAGAGGTTGATCGTGTATTTCTTATGGTGTCGCCTAGATTGGGTCACCACTGGATAAGGGGGCGGGTCAAGTTGGTGCCCAGGTTTGTAGGACTGTTTGAGGTGCTGGAGAGAATCGGGATGGTGGCATATCGATTAGCACTTCCACAGAAATTCATCTAAATTCATGATTTTTCCCATCTATCACAACTACGATAGTATCACCCAGACCCTTATCATGCAATTGATGTAGAAGAGGTCGATCTGGAGATTGATACGTCCTTTGAGGGGCATCTGATACATGTGTAGGGTTGTAGTGAAAAAGTGTTACAGGGAAAGATTGTTCTGTTAGTACATGTATAATGGAAACATGGAATTGTTCATGTGGAAAATTAGGAATAGGAAGTAGACATGAGGTCTCAATGGCCCAATATTTATGGATTGGAATCTTAGATAAGTTCGGGAGTGAAACTCAAGGACAAGCTATTATAAAGTGGGAGATTATAAGATCTTGACCTTTTCTAGAGTCATCGTAGGCGCGTTTTAAGATACTTTTTGAAGCTTTTAAGTAACTTTGATTTAGATTAGTGGCTTGTGGTGCGTTTGGGTGAAATTTTAAGGAATAGTAAAGGATAGAAGGTTGGGCACAGTTTCCACACATTTTATAAAAACCATGCAACCAAACCGTGCCAAACAGGAAAAACTGGATAGAGAGGTCCACACAGTTTGCGCACGGTTTGACCTAACTGTGTGTCTCTTCCCATGAAACTATGCTCGTGGAATTACAAATCTCAAAATACTTTTTAAACCCACCCAAACCCCCCAAGACTCCCATATCTTGACCTTCTCTTAGGCTGGACAATTTCTAGGTGTTCTAAAATCCTTTTGGAGGAATTCAAAGGTGATCCTAATGCCATTCTTCGAGATCTAAAGCCTAGATTGAAGATCTTCTCTCCTCTTGATAAGTTGATTTCATCCCGATGCTTCTCCCATTCTTTCCTACAACTTTCTTAAATCTTTTATTATAATATCTCCACCATTTTCATGGATCTAAACCTATGGATTGAGATCTAGATCTAGGATTGTGGATCTAGATCTAGTTTTTCAAAATCTTGATGCTTTGATCTTATTTTCGGTGTAGGTATTTAGATCTAAAGCATGATCGATAACTTTGTGCCACTTGGATTTTGGGAATTTATATCGGGCTAACTTATATTAATAAAATGATGAAGGTGGTCTAAATCAAACTCCCATAGTAATGTTTCATGATATGTAATTGTGATTTTTTGTTTGCTAGATTCACTTTATGATTGATTTCATAAATTACAGTAATAAGGAATGTGGTATAGAATTGAGTTTCCTTGGTGATTTAATTGATCATTGAATCATATAATAAAATGATGGGGGTTTCCCAAATAGATATTTTAAAGTTTTGATATTATAATTGACATATTGAATTGATTTTGATAGGGTAATTAATTAGGGGAATTAATTATGGAATGATGTTTAGATTTGTAAGATTATAAATCGTGAGAATTAATTATGTTCCATGATATTGACTAAAAGATAATTAATTGATATAATTAATTATAAAAAGTTGATATTTGATATGGATAATTAATTGTGAAGAATTAATTATGGAATTAGAATGGTATTGATTGATTAATTAATTGATAAATTAATTAATGGGTTATGTTCTTTGTTAATTGATGAGGTAACTAATGGCCATTTAGATATTTAAATAATTGTTGGATTAGTAATAGAATGAGGTGAATAATTCTTGTGAATTAAAGAATGATTAGATGGATGATATTTTTGTGGTGCTAGACATGGTTTTCTAGACCGATTAGAAGTTGGGACTTGGACATGGAATTCCTCCCCAATAGTAATCCAAGATTCGGATTATGTGGTGTAGGCATGATGACCTACACTGAATGATAAAATGAGTGATAGTCATGACGACCTTCACTCAACGAGATTTGTGGTGCTAGGCATGATTACCTACACTAAATTATTAATAATAATAATGAATTATGACTCACCTGAGAGTTGATGTGGTAGGTATGAAAACCTACACCAAATGATTAATGATAAGGAATGATGATTCTAATGGGAAACATGAATTGAAATTGGCATAATGTTTTGATTAAAGATTAAATGATAATGTGATAACTACTTAAATTATGCATTCAATTTATTGCTTCATAAAACTGCATGCACTATCTTTTGAATAGACGCATTTTAGACACTAGTGGTGGAGGCCTATTGATTTGTACTCACACCCTATTTAGGCTTCCTAATTGGCACTCGAGCAGACGTTGTTATTAGAGGATAGGATAATGGAAAGTCCATGAGATAGGTTTCTATTTAGGAATGGAGCATGGGAGAGGGAACTAGACGTGGTTCGATAACTGTTTTGGAGTCTTTGTGTCTTTACTTTCAGTTTCATTGTAGACACTTGACATTTTCAATGTCATTACATGATTTTACATTCAGTTGAGTATTGTATTTTCATGTTTTGGTTATCATATAACATAGATTTTTTATGGTTAGTTATACACTTCTTCACTTGGTTATTGTTATTTGATTATGTTGGTATTTTATTATAATAAAAGACGGTATAGTCTCCCTAAGACTGACTACCAAACCCTCACTACTAGTCGGCACCCTCTAGCATGTGGGGAGGCACTCTTGAAGGAATGTGGCCAACCGGCTCGGGGCATCGATCAGCGGATCCTAAGTTAGGACATCATGGTTATCCCACGTCAAAGGAGGAGGAGCATGAAACACCCCTTTATAAGGTGGTGTGGATACCTCTCCCATCATAAGGCCTTTTCCTGGAGGATGTATGAGGTCCGGAGCCCAGGTAAAGAAAAACCATATGGGCTAGGCCCAAAGCGGACAATATCATGATCGTGGGCTGGACTGGGCTTTTTCAAATGGTATATGAGCTAGTGTCTATTTGACGTGCCAGTGAGGATGATGGGCCCTTCTAGGGGTTGGATTATGGTTATCCCACATCGAAGGAAGAGAAGCACGAACCACCCCTTTATAAGGTGGTGTGGATACATCTCTCATCACGAGGCCTTTTCCTCGGGGATGCCTTACGGCCAGAGCCAAGGGAAAGCAAAACCATGTGGGCTAGGCCCAAAGCGGACAATATCAAGATCGTTTGATAGACTAGGCTATTATAAGAATATTTACTAAATTTGGACCTTCTAATTCCAAATTTTGAATCCATATTTCCAAATTAAAAAAACCGAAGTGTTATAATTTAATTTAAAATTAAATCATAAAAACAAAATTTAAAATAGTTTTTCATAAAAATTTCCTTATTAAAAATAAAATGTTTTTATAAATAATTCAAGTATAAAATTAATTTCAAAAACCATGATTGGATAATTTTAAATCATAGTGTAATAATGAAATTTCAAAACTAATCCAAAATATAATTTTAATTTGTAAATAATTTTAAAGAAAATACATTTTTCAGTAAAAATAGATATTTTTCATTATTCATCGGAAAATAAATATTTTCCGAAAATTTTCAAAAAAATCATTCTAATATAATTTTGTAATGTTTAATTTGAAAAAAAAATTAATTTTTTCAAATAATTTTTTTAAAATTTGAAGAAATTAATTATAATTTTCACTCATAAAAAGAAAGAAAATCATTTTTTAAATAAAATGTATTTTTGAAGAATAAAATGACTTTACTAAAAATTAAGTTATTATTTTATAATAATATACCAATGAATTTATATTAAGTAAGACCTTGATATTTATTTCATAAATCTTTAATTCATATTAATTCCCACCAATTTAACGGTATGGCTATAACTGCCACATTTAAATAATAATATTTTGTTGTTCATTTAAGATCAATGTTGTGTATATTGTATGTTATAAAAAAATAGTATTTTATTTTGAAATATCATTATATTACACTTGATGTATGATAATAGAGAAGAGTTTGTGTCTTGTTATAAGTGAAGTAGAGGACGCACTTTGAATTTTAGAATTTATTAAAATATAAAAATGTCTAACTCAATTAAAATGGCTCCAAAATGACCCATATTTGAATTTGGGTCAAAATATGACCATACAATAGGATTTAGACAAGGTTTTATATCATTGTAACCCATTTCATTTAATATTTAAACCTTTTAATATATTTTAACCCTTATAGTGGAAATTGAATTTTTTACTAAATTTGTTATTTCTAATGACCAAAAATAAAAGTTTTCTCATTACCAATTTTGAAAATAATGATTAAAAACATAGATTAAATTTTTCCAAATTTAATTTCTATATAGTTGTATAAATTAATTTTAAAATAAACCTTAAAAATGTGATGAAAATTTATTTTCTAGAAAAACACATTTTTAAGTATATAAATGTTTCAATGCCAAAAATAACCATTATTTTGATTTTAATTACATTAATCAGATTATTTTTAATCAAAATAAAATAATTAAATATTAAAATTAATTCAAAACAAAATGGGACATTGTAAATAATTGAATGGAAAAATAGTTTTTTTTAATCGATATTTTTTCACTATTCACAAAAAAATTAATCTTTTCATAAAAATCTAAAAATATAACTTTAATATTATTTTTAGGTGATGATTTAAAAAATAATATAATTTTAATAAAATAAAATTTCTTTAACTGGAAGAAATTAAATATAATATCCATGCAAAAAAATGCAATAAAAACATTTTTAAAGAAAATATATTTTTGAAGCATAAAATGACTTTATTCCAATTCATTTCTTAATAAACCTAATTAAATGAATGTTAAAATATTTTATTTAATATATAATCTATAAATTTCTGTAAAATCATTAATAAATAATTATATATTTATAAAAACATATTGAAAACATAAAAATAGTTTTATGAAATATAACTCTTTTTACCATTAATTAATTTTATCTTCCTTCCTAACTTTTTAATAACTATTGTATGAATTATTATTAATTTATTCCTATAAATTTTCCATATATGTCATAAAAGTGTTTTTAAATGATGATAAATATACTATTTTTAGATAAAAATATATTACATGTCTAAAAAATTCATTTCATTGAAAAATATGTTTTTAATCATTAAATGATTTTATTAAAAAAATGAATTCATGATAATAAATACTTATAATACTAATTATATATATATATATAATTTTTTTATCCCTATTTTTACCCTCTAATCCAATGGATAAGTTATAAATGTATATTATATCATGATGAATTTAGATTTGGGGTTTCATGTAAAGAAAGTTATCGAATACTTAATGTTTATTAATGGAAATACATTTAAAATCTTGGGGTGTTTCATTCTAACCCAATTAAAATGAATTTTTTCCTCAAATTTTCATTACACTAATAAAAAAATTATGATATATCTAATTCATTATATCCTTGGGTTCCTATGTAGATTCCTTATATTTTTTATTCCACCAGAGAACTTTAACCAAGAAAGTTGTTTGTCTTGTAGAACATTATATCTATGACAAAGATTTATAATGGTTTTTATTCAAAGAAAAGACAAATATTTAGTGATAAAACCTATGAGTTTTGTACATGTAAATGAATTGTTATGTACTTTGTTAGGATAGATACATGGAACACATTGTGAACTTGAGAAAGGTTCGATAGAAGCATCAACCAAAAATAAATTATCCCGATATGATCAAGAATTTCAAAGGGACCAATATATATAGGGTTCCACATGACCTTATTTATAAATCTCATAATCTTATTCCAAGTATATATTCATAGTAATACTTTTCATAAATTTCATACTCTAGATCTCACCGATGATTATCAGTATAACATTTCTGTCGACTCTGAGTTACCCTGACGTATTGATGAATGAATATAACCATCTCTACTATTTCCTCAGATAAATTAGGTCTCAATAGATTTGTTTCTCCAAATTAATCCAAGAAAATTGGAGTTATATACTTCCTACTATAGATATCTTTATAAGTATCCATCTGAATACTCAGGAAAAAAGATATTTTTGTAAGAAAATCCCACCAAAGTAAGGTGTTGATCCCAACAACCTTTAAATCCATAGATAATGATTTAAAAAATTATTCAACAATTTTAGTAGTCCTCTTAGACTAAAAATTTATCTGAAAATGATAAGAATTTATGAAACACAACTCTATACCAAGATTTTCCTTAAGACTTCACCAAAACTTTGAGGTAAACTTTAGATCTCGATTAGATACAATAGAATTTGGTACTTTATAAAACCTTACCACTTCTATAATATATATCCCAGAAAATGATCACGGGAGTAATATTTTCTAAAAGTAATAAAATTTGATGAATTCATAATG
Source organism: Viscum album (assembly GCA_963277665.1). Lineage (NCBI taxonomy): Eukaryota > Viridiplantae > Streptophyta > Magnoliopsida > Santalales > Viscaceae > Viscum > Viscum album. The sequence goes on along the minus strand of OY728138.1, from coordinate 957,461,795 downwards.
AGGTTAACTAAAACCTAAATATCATTATGGATTTTAGATGATTTTTGGATTCTAATAATGAAAAATGTGGTGATATTTTCCCATTTGCATTCTTGTTTGGGTAATGGTAGTAACATCCCATTATACTTTTGTCTCTCAACGTTAACATTATTATATATCAAACATCAAGATACATAATCTAATATGTTTATTTTTGTGTCATCCCACGCCTTCTTTTTGTGCTTCTTTAATCCTCACATGGAGGTTGAACATTCATTTGAGAAAGATATATTCTATACACTTTCATCATGATTTCAAGGCCTATCTTTTTCAAGTCCATAAATATTGAAGCTATTTAAATCCTCGTTAGGGAGAAACTATAATGGTATTTCAGAATAATAGAATCATAAAACTTATTCACCTTCCCAAGGAGGAAATAAATTGAGTATTCATAATATTTAATATGATTAAAGCATCTTCTTTGGTTCATATTCAACTATTTATGTGTGAACATATACATTAATATTTAATGATCTGTATATATGTCACACATTTAACCATAAATATAATTCCACCATATCTTCTATGAAAAAATTACCACTTTCTGATCCAAATCATAAGTTCTATAATTTTTCTCATATATTTTCAATTAGTGAGAGGCATATTCTATCACCATATCATTTTGTGTAAGAAAACATCACAATCCGTTCATTGATGCATCACTAAAGGTCACAAACACTTCTCAAATGTAGGGTGGTGTAAGATCATATGTACTGACCACCTTTTTTTTGGATCCTTGAAGTTTTCCTTGTATTAATTTATCTAAATAAATTTGGTTACCTTCCAAATAAAACTGTTTCTTAGATTATATATCTATGAGAAATCACTCTAAACTCATTTTTAGTATGCATCCAACCCAAGAAAACTATAGATATTCGTTATAATGGTTGGTCTAAACCATTACCTAATAACTTTCACCTTTTAAGGATCCACAAATATACCCTCTCTTGAGATTATATGACCAAAAAACGAAACTATTTTTATCCAAAATTCACATTTGGTAAATTTTTCATACATCTTATTCTTCCTTAGGGTCTTCATTAAAATTATAAAATTATCTATATGAACTTACTTGATCTTATAGTATATAATAATATCATTAATAAAGGAAACCATAAACCAGTTGATGTAGTCTTTGAAGACTCCATTCATTAAATCCAGGAACACATTAGGGTAATTATTAATTCCAAATGAAATCACTATAAAATTATAATGAAAAAACCATATATGGAAGGTCTTTTTGGGTATGTACACCTTTTTAACCCATAATTGATGATATCCAAAACAAAGTTCAATATTTGAAAAGAATTTAGATCCTCATAATTGATCAAAAAACCATTAATATGGTTTATAGGATACTTCTTATTGATAATAATATTTTTATGTTCTTGATCATCATTATAAATACACATTATCCCATCATTCTTCTTAACAAAAATAATATGAGTGTCCCATGGTGGTGCACCACGGTGTATTAATCCCTTATCAAGATTATCTAAGAGTTTCTTCTTTAATAATTGTAACTAAATTAGGGAAATTTAATATGAAGTCTTTGAAATAGGTGATGTTCCATATATAATTTCTATCAAAAATCCAACTTCATGTTTCAAGGTAAGACTAGGAAAATAATAAAGAAATAAAACATAATAATCCTTAACAGTAGATATATCATTGATGATGAGTTTACCTCAGATAAATATCCCTCACAAATAGGTATAAGATCGGTATAATGGAAGTAACTTCCCTTTGAAGTTTATATTCATCCTCACACTAAACGATGATCATAGACTAATCAGAATATCAAACATGACTTACCTTCCATGAAAATTGATATGAGATCTATATAGAGAGATCCAAAACATTCCCTAAATCACATAAAATTCAACTAGATGGAGAATCAGAATACTTTCATGAATCAAAATCCCACACAATTATATTAAAGAAGAGCTATAGACTTGATATGCGATCATTAACCATTATGATTTTTCACCACTAACTTAATATCTAATTGTTATGTTGGAAATTTCATTCCCTTAAAAAAATTTATTTAATATAAAAGAGTGCATAGATATATAATCAAATAGAAAATTATTATTTTTAGAGAGGGTTATAATTGTACCTTTCACCATGTTATTCTCATAACCCACTTCAATATTAGTAGTTGCATGAGATTTCCCTTAATATTTGGACTGAAGAGATTTTTGATGTCGATTATAAACATTAACCTTAAAATTCAGGCACTGACTAGCATAATTCCCATAATCATTAAATTTGAATCATTATAGTGTTGGAGGTGCATTAGTTGGCATCTTTCTTCCCACCATTGTATCAATCTTCCCTTTTATAATCTTTTAACATTCATGGTCTAGATGACTAGACCTTCTACATGTAAAGCACCTCCTAGTTCCATTAAATCAATTTCCTTGGTGAGTCCTCCCACATTTTTAGTATGAAGGTGATTTTAATTTTTTTCTTCCATGTGATTTATTTGATTTTTCATGATACACCATCTTCCTTTTCTAATCAAAAGAAAGGAAATAATGGAAATCTATAATTTCTATTTCTACATTGGGAGTACATAGAAGGATTTATTCATAACTACTAAAATATTGTTGGGAGACAAAATCCATCAAAATGTCTTATTGATGTTTTTATGTGTGATTGTTTTTGTTTATAATTCCAAATGACCATGAATGGGTATGGTTCATGTTTTTCAAAGCAGGTTCTTAAGGTGGAAAAGTTTCCCAGTGTTTTCCAAATTTTTGGGCCTCAAAATCAAGATTTTTTTTTGAAAAATAAATACTTCTCGTGTAGGAGTAAAAATTTTTTGTACCATTAAGTAAAGATCACAGACCACATAGGAGGTACATAGAACAATGATGAAAATCATAAAAGGTAAGTATTCCACATAGCGATGATATGCAGACCGCACAATATGGAACACAGACCACATAGGAAAAACTGTTTGTGGGGAGGCTTGTGGTTCATGGGCGGAAAATGGTTTGAAAAAGGTTTGTGTTATATTGTATGTCTCTTAATTTTTATAAATTATGAGGTGATTTGAGGATCCATGAAGAGGTTTTTTCATGGAAGTGATCTATCATCATGAAGGAAAAGATGCACTATGTAGACCGTGAAGGGAAAAATAGTTCATGGGAGGAGCACAGTCCGCAGTGAAGGTTGTACCACATTGATGATTTGAGTAAAATGAATTAGAATATTTTTTTGGATCTATTTAAATATATAATTACCACTAATCCCATAATTAATAAGAGAATTTTCTATTAGGAAACATCTTCACCCTGGGAAGAAATTCGGTTAAGTCTGAAAGAGTTCGCGGGAAGTCCGCAAAGGAGAAGAGGTTCACAAGGTGGATTCCATGGAAGGGGAAATAGTTTGTGGTAATGGTTAAAAAAGGGATTTTTCAAGGCTCTTATACTCACAAAACAAAAGTTTTGGTAGAAGAAGAAGGTATTCCATAGAAGAAGTGGTTTTATGAAGAATCATTTCATGGAAAGAGGAAATCTACAGAAGCGATAGTGGTACATGGAAGCAGAAACAATCTACAAAGTAGGGATAGTCTGAGGAAGGATTATAGTACATAGAATCAAATTTAGTCCAAGTATTATAGGTGTTCCATGAATCATACACAGTGCACTGTAGTTCACATAGAAAGTAGGTTGTTCTCGAAGGACTTAAACAGTTCGCAAAAGCAATTTCTGCTAACTAACCATACGTAGGAAAGTGGATTTTATCTACATATTAAAAAGGAAAATTGATAGAAAATATATCTATAGTTTAGGATGTGTACATTCATGAAAATTAATGGACCTAAAAGTCCATAAATAGTGAGTGGATCCCTTCTAAGAGTAGTGAGCAAAGGAAGAGGAAGACATTGATCTTTTACACCAGAATTAATCCATAAAAAGAGACATGGGGAGTGAACCTTGGGAATTCAATGAGCAGCCCCTAAATCTTGTAAAGGCACTGATCATGGGTATATAAGTGATCTATCCCAAATATAATTATTGTGAGTGGGCCTTAGTGTATTTTCTATAATCAGAACATTTTTGTTGTATACTCCATGGATGTAGCATAGTGAGGGTGAACCAAGTAAAAATCTTGGTGTCCTTATGATTTCTTTATTTTATTACATTTAGTGCATGATAATTAGATAAAATTATCAAGGAAATTATCAACATAAACATTAAAGGTCATAAGAAGTTAATCTTGTAATAAAGAGTTTAATATCTAGTGGGGTAATAAGATGTTTGAAAAGAATATCCATACCCTGATTCACCCCCCCCCCCTCAGGGTATCTAGGCCCCTTTTGGACCTAAAAAGTCTCTTATAGATAATTAATTTCTAAGACATGGTTTTAAGACAAAACAATAATTGGTAAATTTTTTGTTCTGTCATGATTATTATACCAGAATAATAGCTTTCATGAATTATAAAATTTTCCTCATGGATACCAATGGTTTCATCATCCTTCTTCTTAAGCTCATGGAATTTCTTTTTTATTTTTTTTATATAAAATATGAGGGAAGTATTTATTGAAAGATATATTCTTAAACTCATCCCATTCCATGGATTAAATTTCTTCCTATTACATCATATTCTTAATAATATTCCACCATTAGTCAACATTTCCTCCCAAATGATAAATGAATAGGAAAACTTTTTCTTGTTTTGAGCACTGGATAATAGAAACTATTTTATCAGTGGTAATGATCAATAACTCTGTCACTAGTGCATCAAAATACCCAATAAAATAAGGTTTATGTAGCCTTATTAAAGACTAAATAGTTTTTTGTTACATAATTTTATCATTAGAAAACTCATAATGATTCATGACCAAAGAAAATTTTATGGGCATAATAATAAGATTATATATTCAATCCCCCATAACATTCAGTTTCTCAGGAGCAAACTAATTTCATTTTACATCATATTAATTTTTTTCATGGTTAATTCTAGTTCCTTCCATTGTCTAAAACCAAAAAAACATATTTTAAGCATCAACATACCATGATTATAGTGATCAATCATATAATCATGAAAATAATTCCTAAAATGTCCTAAATAAGGACCCCTTGTTATCAACCTATGAAACTTACTATTCATCCCATGTCACTTTAAATTAAATATAGGTTTTATAAGGTTTTATCATATCATTAATTATAATATAATCTAAAAATATATATAAAGCTTTATATGGTACTAACTATAGTGAAACAAGTATAACATACATAGATATTACATCATTTTTTCGAATATTTAATATATCTACCAAATAATCACATCTAATAACCATAAAGGTTTAGTGTACTTGGAGACTGGTTATGTAAAAATATTATTTTAAGTATAATATTCATCATCTCAAACATCTTTATTTATATAAGGTACCCTTCTAGACTCATTATACTTAGTACCATTCGTCATAACCTAGGAAGAAATTAAATCATAATAAGGGTTGATCTCATAATCTAATTAAGGGTAAACATGGAAGATATCAATCAATGATTATAAGTAAAAATATATTGAGCATATCATTTTATTTTTAAAAGAAAATCATGCCCAATAATTCATATATCATAATATTGTTTCATGAAATAAAACTTGTGTATGTCACAAGATTGGGTAATCATTCAAAAATCAATCATGATCCATGAGTTAAAATCATAAGCATTTCACCATTTTATAAGAATGTATGGACATCATTGTCATAGAAACATTATCATATTTCATGTTTAACTACGGGTACTATTATATCATAGTAGATCAAGCATCAACACTTGTTTCCCATATCATAGTGGATCAAGCATCCCTACTTATTTCTATAATGACTCAAAGTTTAATCAATGGAATTTCCTTCTTATAATTATTTAATATAGTATAATCCCATGAAATCAAAAACCAATGAACTAATAAGTGTTATGTGACCATTAAACAAAATATTTTCACTTATGTGACTTAAATTTCAAAACATTTACACACACAGTTTTGATCAGTAAGATGTTTGGAGTCCGACAAGAAAACTTAATTTTTGGTGAATAGTAACTGACCCTTATGAATATTAATGTTACTCTTATGAATAGTAAATTATCCAAGTGAATAATTAACCTTACCAATTGAATGTTAAATAAAATTTATCCATATTATAAGTGACATTATGATATAATTATATCATGGTGTTGCTATTTTTTTGGGTCATGTATATTTAATTACAATTTTATGATTAAGTTAATAGCTTAAAAGAAATTTTATTTATATTAAATGTATTCATAAATAAATATTTTGATGACTTTTTATTATATGATTATTTTAACATACCTTAATTAATTTTTCAAATTGTTATAAGAGAAGCTTTAATTTCGAAATTTTTATATTTCAAGTAAATACTAATTTTAATTAAAAATAAAATTTCACAAATATAGAAAATTATTTTTCTAAAATGGAATTAATTTTTTAATTCTACAATTCAAAAAAAAATTATGTGAATTTTTGTGATTTTTCTGAAATACTTGAATTTTTGGTGAGTAGTAAAATATGGTAATTTGCTGTATATATACATTATATGTTAAATACACTATTTATTGAGTCATGGTCGATGTAAGAAACTTGGGATAGAACTAACATGCACATATTAATATTTTCTGTCACAATAATAAATATTATTGCTTTTATTGAGTAAAATAATAAAATAATGAATAAAATATTGAGAGAACCCTCCTCTCCTCCACTATAAAAACTGCCCTCACCCCCCCCCCCCTTCTCTTCACTCCTCTCAAGACTTTTTCCTAGTAAAATTATGCTCAAATAACTCCCTAAGACCCTCTACAACGTCTATCATCCCTTTATCTCTTAAAAATACCAAATACTCTCCCTTAAATAGGTTCTCAAGGAAGATATATTCAACAGGTAAATTCCTTTTTTCATTATTTTATTTTATTTGAAGTTCCATTCTTTTCTTTTTATTTACTCACCTCCTTTCATACAAATGTTATGATAACTATATTACTTTACATGTACTAGAATTTTTTTATGATAATGTAATAATTAATCATCATCTCTCCTTACCCCTCCTTTTATACTAGAAATCAAAACACCATCTGAGATGTGTTAATATCTCACATTTAAGGATTGTGAGTTTTCAATTTCTATTGCCATCTTCATTTATGGTCATGAAACCATTTTTATAGTTTAACCATACTGGAATATTTGTATTGTGTATAATTTAATGTTCTTTAATATTTTGTACATATGATATTAATTTATAAAGAAAAATGTGTTCGATGTGATAAAAAACCACCAATTAACCAAAAAAGTTATCATTAAAATTTTATATAATGATTAATCATAAATCAAAATAACCAAATGAATTTTATAAAGTGATAGCATATGCATCAAGGCACCTGAAAATACATGAGAAAAACTATCCCATGCATGATCTAGAGTTGGAGATTGTGATCTTTACGTTGAAAATCTGGCGGCATTATCTCTGTGGGAAGAAGTGTGAGATGTATACTAATTAAAAGAGTATCAAATATATATTCACACAAAAATATCTTAATATGAACTGGTGAAGATGGTTAGATCTCATCAATGATTATGATTACTCCATCCACAACCATCCTAGTAAGAAAAATAAGGTGGTGGATACTCTATGTGGAAAGGACACTACATCTTTATCAATGATGAGAATGGAAAAGGATCCAATATTCCTATATTTTTAGAGGATGGACATGGGAATCATTAAGGGAGGAACATCATCAATCCTTTCTAAAATTATTTCTCAACCATCCCTCATAGAGAAAATAAAGGAAGCTCTAAGAAAATATGTTGAAATATTAAAAAGGGTAAAAGCTATTAGAAATGGTAAATCCTCTAAGTTTAAGATTAATGAGGAAGGAGTTGTATGATTTGGGTCATGACTATGTGTACTATCTAATCCAGAGTTAAAGAAGGTGCTTTTGAATTACGCACATAGATCAACCTTCTCTATTCACCTAGGGATCATGAATATGTATTGAGATCTCCAAGAGAACTTTTGGTTGGTCAATATAAGGAAGAACATTGCTAAATATACATCAAAGAGCCTAGTATGTCAACAAGTGAAGGCTGAAAGACAAAAATCTAAGGGGATGATGCAAACATTAACCATACCAACATAGAAGTGTGAGAACATCACCATGGACTTTGTCACTAGACTTCCAAGGACATCTAGAGTAAACAATTCTATATGGGTAATTGTGGATCATCTTACAAAGATACTTCACTTTATCACAATTTGAGAGGACTTTTAATTGGATAAATTTGCACAGATATAATTCAAAGAGGTGGTAAGGCTGCATGGAGTACCACTATCTATTATATTTGATAGAGATATTAGATTCAACACAATGTTATGGAAAAGTATCCAGCATTCTCTAAGCACTGAATTGAACGTCAGTATGGCCTATCATCATCAATTTCATGTCCAATATGAGAAAACTATTTAGACTCTAGAAGACATGTTGAGATCATATTATAGGAACATCAAAGGAGGATGGGACCAATATATTCCACTGGTTGAATTCTTCTACAACAACAGTTTTCACTCTAGCATTAGAAAGGCATCATATGAATCCCTTTCTGGGAAAAGGTGCAGAACACCAGAATTTTAGGATGAAGTTGGTGAGGGAAAGATTCTAGGACTTAAAATGGTCAAAGAAATGGTGGAGAAGGTGAAAAAAAATCAGCAGCATGTCAAGGTATCCCAAAGTCGACAAGATCTATGCAGACAATTGTCAACGAGACCTTAAGTTTAAAGTTTGAGACATGGTATTCCTCACCATATCTCAATGAAATAAGATCATGAGGTTTGGAGAGAAATGAAAACTATGTCCTAGGTACAATGGCCCCTTCGAGATTCATGATGGTGTTGGAGATGTGGCCTATCAGCTAGACCTTCCACCTATCATGTCTAAAGAACACGATATCTTCCATGTATCCCACTTAAGGAAGTACATACCCGATCCTTCACATATAATATCTCCAGAGGTGGTACAATTGGAGAATTATCTTTCTTACGAGGAGTAGCTAGTAAAGATCTTGGATTGTAGAGATAATGTTCTACGTAACAAGACTACTCACCTACTCAAAGTGCAATGGTAGAACCATAAGTATAAAGAGTCAACATGGGAACTATAGGAGGTAATAAAGGAAAAGTACCCACACCTGTTTAAGGCTTATAATGTAAAACGAAATTTTAAAAGTTGAAATTTCATAAGGGGGTAGAATGTAACAAACCAATGTTTAATCAATGGAAATCCCCTTCTTATAATTCTGCCATACAGTATAATCACATGAAATCACAAAAAAATGAAATACTATTTAGTATGTGACCTTTAAACTTAATATTGTCTCTTTTGTGATTTGAATCTTTAATATATGACATGCATAGTTGTGATCAGTAAGATGTTTGAAGTCCGATAAGAAAAACATAATTTTTGGTGAATAGTAACCAACCCTAATGAATAGTAATGTTACCCTTATGAATAGTAATATGACCGTTTTGAATACGAAATCATCTATGTGAATAATTAACCTTACCAATAAATATATAAATAAAATTTATTCATCTTATAAGTGACAATATGATATAATTATATCATAGTGTTGGTATTTTTGCGAGTCATGTATATTTAATTACAATTTTATGATTAATTTAAAATTTTAAAAGAAAATTTATTTTCATAAAAAGTATTTATAAATAATTATTTTGATGAATTTTGATTATATGATAATTTTAAGAGACCTTAATTAATTTTTCAAAGTGTTAGAAAACCAATTTCAATTTTAAAATTTGTATTTTTCAAGTAAATTATGATTTTAATTAAAAATTAAATTTCACATATTTATAAAATTATTTTCATAAAATGGAATTAGTTTTTAAATTCTACTCGTCAATAAATGGTTGGGGTGAATTTTTGGAATTTTTTTTAAATAATTGAATTTTTGTGAATAGTAAAATACAGTAATTTGTTGTATATATACATTGTATGTTAAATACACTATTTATTGAATCATGGATTATGTAAGTTCCTTGGGTTCAAATTTAAATGAAAATATCACTATTTTTTCACAATAATCATTACTATTTCTTATCTTGAACCAAATAATAAAGTAATGAATAAAATATTGAGAAAATCCTCCTCTCCTCCACTATAAAAACAACCCTCACCTCCCTCTTCTCTTCACTCCTATCAAGCCTTTTTCCTAGTAAAAATTCTACTAAAAGACCTCCCAAATACCATCTACCATGTCCATAATCTCTTGGTCTCTTAAAAATACCAAATATTCTCCCTTAAATAGGTTCCCAAGGAAGATATATTCAAGAGGTAAATTCATCATTTCATTCTTTTATTTTCTTTCAAGTTCCATACTTTTATTTTTATTTATTCACCTACTTTAATCCAAATGTTTAAATTAATTATGATATTATAATGGTATAATTCATCATCATCTCTATTTTCCCCTCCTTTTATACTAGAAATGGAAACACCATCCGAGATATGTTAATTTCTCACATTCAATGATGACGGTTTTCAATTTCTATTACTATCTTAAATTCTGGTCATGAAACCATTTTTTGTTAAACCAGACTGTAATATATGTATTTTGTATAATTTAAGGTTTTGGAATCTTTTATACACATGATATTAATTTATAAATAAAACTGTGTTCGATGTGATAAAAAAACTCTAAATTAACCAAAACAGTTATCATTAAAGTTTTATATAATGATTCATCTTAACTAAAAATAACCAAATTAATTTTATAACCAAGTAATATAATAGATGATAAATAATAGAATATAACTCTAATTTTGTACAACCATTCTCATTTTACATATTTATCCTTACATGTATATAAGTAAACCAATCATCAAAACCAATGAAACAAACAATGAAATTGAACCTCTTAACCCATCAAAAAGGCCATGAATGAACTTAATAAAGTTATAACAAATCAATTAAATGAATAATAGGTTCTGGAAATATTAATTAGTGAATGTAATCTAATTATTCATTTCAATAAGATCAAGTGAAGAACACCTTCGGACTTAAGGTAAGGGATTCCACCCGAACCTCTATTATTCCTTCAGGTTGGTCTATATTTCTTTTTACCCAAATGAATTTATCTGTTCTTTTTATGTACATATTATAAATTCTATTTATATGATCCGAACTCATTTATCAAGATCCATTCATCATTATTTTTTGGGGATATACATGTTTTTGAGTGGTTCCCACCCCAATACTTCCCGATAAGCAAACCCGTTTTAAGGGAACTTCCCGAATTCTTACCCAATTTTAAGTGAACTATATCATCTATTTTAATGAACCATTTTTTTATAAAATAAGTATTTTTATTATGTAAACCTTCTTTTTTAACTTCTGGTTTTATATAAAATATTATTCCCTTTTCTATTTTAAATTCTCTTTAGTATTTTCCTTAAACCACACTAAAAATTTTTAATGCTAAAATTACATAAATACTCTTCTTACATGTTTTCACTTATATTTGATATATATTACCCTATATATACTTATTTTCCCTTATTAATTTCCATATATGTTTTTATTCATTTATTTCATGGACACTTGTGTGATACACCCATTTATTATGCTTTATGACATGATTATGATAACCATTTATTTCCATGGGTACCCTTATGTTTATGAATGATTGATTATGTATAATTCATTATGTGGAAAGTATATTCATGAAAATGTTTTGATGGGTGTGCCTAGATAGCACTCTAATGAATTGGGTAATGTTTAGTCACATGAGATGTTTTGTGCAAAGGTTTTGGCAATTAGCATTGACTCGTGCTACCATGTGCAACAGTTTTAGTGGTTAAACTTGAATTAGGATCCTCTATGTGAAAATAGCCTTGACTCATTCTAAATTCATGTTTTATGTTTCTACCACATTATTATGAATCCATTTTTATATGATCTCATTCTTATATGTAATGATTCCATATGTTCCATTTCTTTTAATATCATTATGGCATGCCTTCTAACCGTTGTGCTAAAGCTTTATTCCTATGTTTATTCCCTTACTGGTATTTTTAGCTCATCCCGTTATTCATGACATCCCAGGTTATCCTATGAAGATTTATGTGCACAATTTAAGTTAGGAGGTCTTTATTATGATTAAATAAATAAATGTTTTTAGTCCCATTTTTCAGTTTTATGTACCTATTAATCCAAGAAACTATACTTTATGATCATTTTCTTGTAATATTAAGTTTAATTATGTTTAAAATCATGTAATGATATGTGTAAAAGGCTGGGGTTGCTATAATTTCTCATAATGGATTAATAACATTAACTTGTTTACCAAAAATATCTTATGATATATAAACCTTTACCCAAGGAATTGTAGGGATATATAATCTTGGTCCCAAATATCACACAATGAAAACCATACATATGTGTACCACGAGATCATAAAACCTTCATCATATCAACATAGCATAACCTGTGGAAAATAAGCAGGTTTCATAAACATATCATTATACTGATAAAAAACCATCCATAGAGATAATAAATATGGTATAATTGGATCATATCTCCATTAAATCATAAAAATAATTAATGGATTATAACATAGATGAAAATACCTTTAAGATATCATTTGAACATTTCTTTGAAAACATGAGAAAATATCATTTTTCCTTGATTATATTTTGACAAAGAAATTGGAATAATGAGAAAATGATTTTATTTGAAAATAAACAATAAACCATATAAATAAATATTCAAATTAAATAATATTTATGACAGTATAAAATTTTATTCACGCCGTATAAATTAAAATAAAACATTCTTTTCATGCTTTTATAAAAAGTAAAAATTAATTGTTTGAAAATATTTTAGAAATATTCATTTTCAAACCTTTATAAAAAAAAGTAAAAGTGAGTTTTAAATGACCTTTTAAAAAAATTAAATTATAGGAAATAACTTTCACAAAAAAATTTTGAAGAGTATAGACATGGAAGAAAAATTTTCATTTACTAAAGAGGAAACAAACTCAGTTTTTCAATCAAAACATCTTATCAATCATTTTAAAGAACAAAGATAGAAAATGGTACTAATACTTTAAAAATAATTAATAACTAGATGATTATAAAATATATATATTTTAAAGTATAATATACATAAAATTTAACTCAGTGTACATTTATCATAGATAATCCCAAAAAGAAATGAGATTGTAACATAAACCCTTACCCCTAGTACTACTTATTTTTTTTCCCTCCTGTATAAGAAATTTAAATTTATTATAGTTATTTAGAATAACCATATACATACTTAAATTATAATATATTAATCTATTATAATATTTCAATACCCATTTATTAATAATTTTGTATTAAATTCAATGTTTCTAGGTGTTAACTATTTCATTTTTTCATGTAAGTTTTGGTTCGATGGCTCTGGTCCATGAATCTTGATCTTGGTTACATCATTTATAAAATGGTTATCATGATAAAAATATGATATATATTCATTATAAACATTTTTATAATCATATATAAAATAAAAATAAATAAATATTACTTACACAATTCCTGGAGACGGTAGTCCATCATATGACTTTGACTGAAAATTAACTTTTTATTATAAAAAAGCTTTTTATAAAAAGTGAGAAGCCAGTCCCAGTTAATCCGGAGGTGAAGCCTCATAAGAGAAAGTAAATACATCCTAACAAAGCCTTATACTATTAGTTATTTCCTCTCTATAAAGATTCCAGTTCATAAGACATACCTTAGCAGCTAGGTCATTGCCAATAACATCTTCAAGATGACATGCCATTTTATCCCAGGTTCGAACATACTCTTCTTTGCGGATTTTCCCATCATTGAATCCTCTCATCAGGATCATATCTTGTTTGTCGATCCAATTCGCCTACTCTATGTTCACTGCCACTAGAATAGGTCTCCCCATCATCTCTGCCTTTTCCTGTTGTATGTTAACATAAAGAAATTCCTCCACCATATCCTCCTTAGAGTGGAGGATAGGTTCATTAGAGTCCTTTGTAATTCTGTGAATTTATCCTTGTTGCTATTATCTTGGTCTGTACCTTGAGGCTTCTCCTAAAAAATAACTATACATGCTGAAGACATATCATTCTTATAGGTTTTAGATTTTTTACCTAATCATGTTTCATTAGGTTTTGGTAAATTAGAGTAGTCCTTGCACCCTTTCCCCTTCTTCTTCCTAGGTGTTTTCTTATCCTCAAGAGCCTTTGTCTCCTCCTTTAACTCCACACCTTCTGTAATTCCTCCATCTGAGTCATTGGGTGTATCCTGAATAGTCTCATTGGTGTCCAAACACTCAAATTATTTTTGAATCTGAACAACATTTTGAACTGGAGCCTTCCCCGTTGTTTGAATGTTGACCCACGAAATACTCTGCTTTCTTTGAGGTTCTTTTGCCACCCCTTCTGACTATACCTCAATTTCCTTCCCAGGTAAACTCTTACCTTTAGATTGAGATGCATGTGGAGGGAATTTAGTAGTCCTCACTAAAATACCCAGGTCTCGGTCTATCAAATCCTCCTTAGGCCGATCAAAATTCCCTAACACATCGGGTTCCTCGACTTGATTTACCATAAGGCTATTCTGCACTGCCCTGTCCATGAAGTGATTTTTCTACATAGAATCGTTCTTTTTCCTCCCATACAATGTCACTTTCCCCTGATGACCATCCCATCTTCAAACAGCATCCGAGTGACCCGGTCTTCTGCAAGTCGATCAAAACTCCACCCAATGATCGAAGACCACTGGTTGTTTACACCGAACTTCCTCGCCAGCTTCAATCCACACCGATTCAACTCGTGTCCTCGACACATCCACCTCCACACACATGCATGGGTTGATCGGATGACATACCAAAGCAGTATGTGAATCCCCACAGAGGAAACGACCCACGATATTTCCTAACCTACATAGAATTGAGGGATTCTGAAATGGTAGAGGAAGTTGATGAATACTAACCCAAACCGGAACTATAGGAGAATCGCAATTCAGGTATAGGTCATTTCTCCACAAAAATAGATAGAAGCCACATCCACAAAATTTCATGGGTGCACATGACAGAGCATGAACAAAGTCTTCTAATGAAGTACATTTCACCATCAAATGCCTTTTATCCAGTAGATCGACAACTGCTCGTTCTTTTAGACCCCAATGATAAAAAACAAACCTATTAAATTCATCCATCGAAGGCCTCTTGTTCCTAAATTGGGTGGCCAGTGTTAGATGCAGTAAAATCTCTACCTCCATAAACTTTTGAACTGATAATGGAATCACGAGGTCACCTTCCTAAATACCGGGGACCTTCAGGTCAAGGTTCATCGCAGGAAATCCCGGAATCATAGCTGGATCAGTGAAGGGATAGAAATCACGACTCCGGCCATTATGAGGAAGTCCGGGATCCTCCCCCCTCACGCTGACAAGCGGTGGAGGGGGAAGTTTTGTTAACCCCATTAGTGTTAATTCATCACCGCTTCGAGCTTCCGAATACCAGGCTTCAATTCCCAGTTCTTTAGGGTCCATCATATGCATAAATGTTGTTTTCATTTTCTAATCGATATGATGGAAAAAAGATAAATAATATTTCATCATTAAATAATAATAATTAAATAATAAATATCATATATATTTATTAAATAAATCATTATAAATATCCATTCTAATAAGTGATGGTAAATGAGTCATATCGTTGTGTATAGGTGGTAGTCCACACAAATACATGATCAATGCTTTCATTTCCCATTTGATGGAAACAATGTAAAAAATGATTATTATATAATCATAATAACATATAAATATATTTATGATACTATATTGATCATGTTATGATGTAAATAACATGTTCATATAAGTTTTAAGAATAAATAAAATTGAAAGAGCTCAGTTAAGGTTTATACCACTTCTTTGATAAACCTCCTTTGGATTACACCTTAATCCTTGGATGATTAATCTTAAGAGAAGACCATAGGATATATAGTTAATGTGAGGAATCTAGGAAAGGATTTTTTTTCATGGATTTTATGATCTAATAAGATCTTAAGTGATGGAGAATAGTGGATAGGTGGCCTCTATTTATAAATGAGGGGGAGGGTACCCTTGTAATTTTTTAAAATATTAAAATATATTAATGTATTAATGTATTACTCAAGAAAAAAAGGATAAAAATGAATCATATTAAGATAAGAAATTATATAGGGTATAAATATGAGAATAAATCAATATTTAGAACAATAATTAGGCTATTTTATCCCTTTTCATTTTATTCTTAACCATTTTAATCTTTTTTAACTCTTACAGTTTTAACTGATTTTTTTAGTAAAGTTACTATTCATAATAAAAAAAATGAAAGTTCCCACATTAAAATATTGGAAAATTATTGTTATAAATATTTATTAAAATTTTATCAAATTCAGTTTCTATAATTTTCAGAAATTAATTTTAAAATAAACATGCAAAATGAAATGAAAAATGATTTTCTAGAAAAAATGTATTTTTCAGCATAATGTTTTGTTATAGAAATATAAAGAATTATATAGATTAAAATGAAATTAATTGTACTATTTTTAATAAATAGAAACAGATTAAATTTCAAAATAACTTCAAAACAAAATTTTACTTTGTAAATACTTCAATTGAAAATATTGTTCTATAAAATCATTATTTTTTCACTATTCACTGAAAAAATTAATCTTTTCATAAAAATACCAAAAATTAAAACTTAAGGTAATTTTTATATTATAATTTCAGAAATAATATCTTTTTATAAATTAAAATTTCTATAAGATTACAAAATTAATTATAATATCTTCACACAAAATGCAATAAAAAACATTTTTGAAGAAAAAAATATTTTTGAAACATAAAATGACCTTATTCTAATTCATTTCCAAGTAAAATTAATTAAATTAATTTTAACATATTTTATTGAAAATATTATTTATACATTTCATTGAAACCAATAATAAAGAATGATTTATTTAAAAAAATGCATCATGCCAATAAAAGTAGTTTTATAAAAAATAATTCTTTTTTCTTTTAAAAAATTTTATCTTCATTAATAACATTTATATAACTAATATATTATTTATTATTCATTTATTAATATAAATTATCAATATATTTTATCTAAATAATTTTTAAATAGTGATCAATGTACTTATTTAGATAAAAATTATAATAACCCCGCTCGTTTTTACAAACTTAAACATGATTTATTACATAAACTCCTCACCAGATACAACATGGAAGATCGAGAGGTATTGTGTATTTGGGTCTTAGGGAAATTACATAATAACTTAAAACATGAAATACAACATCTTTATTGAAAACTTCCTTTACACGACCACTACATTCCCTCATACTTAACATTGCATAGGATAACCTGAAGACATGCATAAGAAAAGGGTGAGCTATAAAGCCCAGCAAGGGAATAAACATGGAATAAAATGATAAATACAATACATGTTAGAAAATAGGAATATCAATAGAGAACAAAAGAAACATGAACATAAAGGCATGATAAAGCATCATAATCATAACATGGAGATGTGGCAACAAAACATAACATGAGATTAGCATGAGCCAAGTCCCATTGCACATGGAGCATGAGTAAACCATCATTGCACATGAAGCATGAGTAAAACCTCGTTGAACTTGAATTAGAATGAGTCAACACCAATTTCACTTGATGTATCATGATACTATACTTTACCCAATGCATTAGAGCACTATTAGGGCGCACCCTTCTTAAACATTTCATTTCATGCATAAGTGTGCCACATGGATCATATAACATGGAATCAATCAACATCATAAGTTATTCCACGATTAAGTAATTCGGAATAAATACATAAAAGTAACATTCAGTATTTATATGTTCATAAAGGTGAATACCCTTGATAGAGACATGGGTATGGTATTCACTACACAATGATCTTGCCTTGGAAAAACGTTGTGCAATTTTCGCAACATAACAGCGTGACATAATGATTCATGAAAATGGTTGATGAGATGGAAAATGGTGTCTCATCATATTTACATGAAATGGAATTAATGGGGTCATATAGATACATGTCCCAATAAACGTAATGGGATTTAGATGCATAATACAAAATAATTACTTTTATGTAAAAGAGGAGAGAGAAATCCCTCACAGAATTTCGGCATGGTAACAAGTGTACATAGGCGGCATTAATGAGAGAGAAAGGGGTATCCTATCATCCAAACCTAAATAGGGAAGTATGGGGGAGGTGAAAAATCATACCCCAACATTTTTAATTGAAAAAAAAAGGGCATAACAACTTAAATAAAATTGGGAAAAAATGAGAAAGGAAGAAATCCCTTACTTGGAAGTGCGATCCCAAAAGCTTGGGAGAGACTTGAGAGAGGCTTATGGAGAGCTTGGGGAACCTTGGAGGGATTATGGAGAGAGGATTTAAGGGGTTGGATAACTCCAAAGGCTTCTGGTGAAGAGGAAGTGGTGGATTGGGTGGGTTTATATAGTAAAGAATAGGGAATTCTTTATTATTTAGGTTTGGGACACCTCACATTAAACAAATCAAAACCTCCAATAAGACCATGGTTTTTTAACTTAGTTTTTTCCAAAGGGTAGTTTAAAACAATATTTTATAAGGAAAATGGCCTAACATTTTAAAATAATATGGTTGCTAATGTGGAAGTGAGTCACACTCTCAAGGAAAACAATTTAAAAAGAAATAATGTTTTATTAGCCTTAAAGGGTCTACTAAAGCTTTGTAAAATAAATCAAACAAACCCAAAATCATATTACATTAATGGTAATAAATATATTGTCCGAACATAATGTTTATATTATTTTGTTACATCACTATTGGGTCATTATGATGTCATAAAACACATTATATATTTAAACGGTATTTAATTTTTACCCAAAAATTCGATTGTCTATGAAAATTATAAAAAATTCACCATTGGATAATTTCGAAATCCTGATTCAAAAATAATATTCATTTTATCTTAATAATTTTATAAATATGTTAATTTTTTACTTTTAAAATAAAAACTATCATTTACCAAAAAATCATGGGTTTTGACAAAAACAGCTTTCAAACCGTAATAAAAAGTACAATTACATTCATAAAATTATATAATCATTTATATTTACTAAAAATTAATTTAATAATAATAATAATTTATTAAAATATTTTTTAATTCAAAAATCCATTAATTCATCAAAATATATTTCTTAGTTGAATATTAACTAAAAATACTATTTGTGTTTTAAAAACTATTTACAAAGTAGCAATAATAAAATGAATGAAAATTCCTTATACAAAAATAATTTACATAGTCATAGTGCTAGGTTCTTGTTACATAACACCTTATAACACCCTCATAAGACCAAAGGGTAATGTGTGCGATGGTAACAGACTCTTGAGGTGGCTCGGATAACATCACTCGGGTTGTAATCCCTATTAACTTCCACTTATCTCGTAGTCAGTTCCGCTCAAGATTAACATGTTCAAGATCAGATTGGGCTTGGTCAAGAGTGAAACCAAATGATATCACCTCCTTTCCGAGCTCTGACAAATGGGATTTGTACATGGAAAGTCTACTGGATGAGGCCATCGCTTCCTTTGTCTATGTAAATTGGATTTGTTAAATCTCTATATTTATACTAATCATGTGGTCACTATTCAATGGCTATATTAGCAATGGTCACAATTCATAATAGTATTTTAAAATCCAGAAACATAAAATTAATAAATTTCACATTTTATATAACCATAATAAGATATTTAATTAGATCAATCGGAATTTCCATTAATGAAAGTTTGGGTCGTTACAATCTTCCCCCCTTAAGAAATTTCACCCTCAAAATTTCCTTTTCCCACTCTAAAACAAATGCGGGAAACTATGCTTCATCACTTCCTTCGATTCCCATGTCACTTCTTAAAACTTGTGGTTTTTCCACAACACCTTGACGAGGGGCATTGTCTTATTTCATAGAACATTTTCTCTATGATCTAAGATCTTCACTGGTTTCTACTCATAAGAAATAACATCTTCTATCTTTACTACCTCTGAAGAGAGTACATGTGGAGGTTTTGTTAAGTACTTCCTTAAGAGGGATACATGAAAGACATCATATAGTTTTTCCATGGTATGTGTAAGTGCTAGTCGATAGCCCACAACCCCGACACGATCAAGAATCTCGAGGAGGCTGATGTACCTAGGACTTAAACTCCCTTTATTTCCAAACCCCATGACCTTATTCTATAGGGATATGTGTAGAAATACCATGTCTCCAATTTTAAACTTCAAGGTCTCATCGACGGTTATCTATGTTACTCTTCTATCGACTCTGATCTTCCTTGATATGACGCTGAATGGTTTTCACCTTCTCCTCCATTTCTTCATCCATTTTTGGTCCTAGAATCTTGATCTCACTGAATTCATCCCAACATGTCAGTGTTCTACACCTCTTATCATAGAGGGATTCATAAGGTTCCATTCTGATGCTCAAGTGGAAACTATTATTATTGGAGAATTCAACCAGGGGAAGATGTTAATCCCAACCACCTTTAAATTCCATTGAACATGATCGTGACATATCTTCCAGTGTCTGAATATTTCACCCAGATTGGCCATCAGTTTGAGGATGATAGGTTGTACAGAAGTTCAGTTCAGTATCCAAATCATGTTGAAGACTCTTCCAAAACATAGAGGTGAATCTTGGATCTCGATCATATAGAATAGATATTGGTACTCCATGAAACTTTACCACTTCCTTGATATATATCTGTTCAAGATGATCCAATGAAAAATCTTCTCAAATTGCAATAAAGTGTGTATACTTTTTAAGACAATACAAAATAACCTAGATTGCATTATTTCCTTTGTATGTCTTTGGAATTCTGGTGATAAATTCCATGGTGATGTTCTCCCATTTTCATGCTGTTATGGGTAATGGTTGCATCATCCCCTTAGACTTTTGTCTCTCAACCTTCACTTTCTGACATACCAGGAACTTTTATGTAAATTAAGTGATCTCCTTCTTAATATTATCCCACCAATAATTCTCTTCGATATCTCGATACAACATTGTGTTTCCTGGGTGAATAGAAAAATCTGAACTATGTGCATCATCCAAAAGTTACTTCTTCAGCTCTGAACTTGATGAAACACATAGGCTTTTCCAAAATCTCATAATTCCTTCTTCATTAACATTGAACTCCAAGTATTTACCTCTTCTTATAGCTTCCGCTTTCTTATAAATTCCCACATCATCCTTCTGAGCATCCTTTAACCTTTCCAAGAGATATGGTTGATCAATAATTTGTGAAAGGATTGATGATGTTCCGTTATTTATGATTCTCATGTACATCTTCATCAAATCTAAGAATATTGGATCCTTTTAAATTCTCATCAATGATAGAATAGATGTTTCCTTTCTACTTAGAGCTTCTTCCACCTTTTTCTCTTTCCCAGGTTGGTAATGGATTGAGAAGTCATAGTCTTTGATCAGCTCTAACCGTCATCATTGGAACATGTTCAACTATTTATGTGTGAATATATACTTGAGGAATTTTTGTCCGTATATATTTCACACTCTTCCCCAAAGAGATAATGCCGCTAAATTTTTAAAATGAAGATCACTGTAGCCAACTCTAGATCATGTTTTGGATAATTCTTCTCATGAAATTTTAACTGCCTTGAATCATAGGCAATGACTTTGTCATTTTTCATCAACACACATCCCAGGCCCTTCTTTGAAGCATCACTGAATACCACAAATATTTCTCCACTTGTGGGTAAAGTGAGCATGAGAATAGTGATAAGACTCATTTTCAACTCCTTGAAGCTTTATTCCCATTCATCACTCTAGGAAAACTTTTCTCCCTTCTGAGTTAGCTTGGTAAGAGGGTTGGAAAATCGTGAGAAATTTCTCAAAAATCGTCGATAATATCCAGCTAACCCCAAGAAGCTACGGATATCTGTTACTGATGTTGGCCTCACGCATCCCTCAATATCATCTGTTTTAGAGGGATCCATAGATATCCCATTTCTTGTGATGATATGGCCCAATAAAAAGACCTCCTTCAACTATAACTCAAACTTTTTGTACTCTGCATAGAGATTCTCCTTCTGCAAGGTCTCTAGTACAGTTCTTAAATTCTCCTCATGATCCTATTTGGTTTTGGAGAATATCAGAATATCATCTATAAAGACTACCACAAATTTGTTGAGGTAATCCCTAAAGACTCTATTCATCAAGTACATGAATATTTCTAGATCATTAGTGAGTCCTAAAGGAATTAGTATGAATTCATAGTGCCTGTATCATGTACGAAAAGAAGTCTTGGGAATATCTTATTTCTTTACCCTTACTTGATAATATTTCAACTACAAATATACCTTGGAAAAGTATTGTGATTCATGAAACTGATCGAACAATTCATCAATTTGTGGGATAGGATACTTGTTCTTTATGGTGATTTTTTTAAGCTCACGATAATCGATGCAAAGGTGCGTTGATCCATCCTTCTTTTTGACGAAGAGGACTGGTGCACCCCATGGTGAAGCACTTGGGCGTATAAACCCTTTATCCAAATTCTCTTGTAGTTGTTTCTTCAGCTCCTCAAGCTCCAAAACAACCATTATATATGGAGCCTTGGATATTGTCAATGCCCTAGGTATAAGATCAATTAAGAATTCAACATCTCTTCTAGGAGGAAGACCATGCAATTACTCAAGAAACACTTCATCAAATTCCCTAACAATAGGCATGTATTCAAGGATGGTTGCCTCCTTAGACTAAATCATCTGATCCAGATACGCATTCTCATAGGGAAGTAATATCCACGCTTGAGATGATGGAGCTAAAGAAGATTCATCTTCCTCCTTGCACTTGTATAGAATTGGGGGTCGATTCTTCACATGGAGAGTGATTTCCCTCTCACGGAAATTTATGTTGGATCTATATAAGTAAATCCAATCCATGCCAAATAATTTTATCAAATTACACCAAAGGTAGTATGATGAAGTTATCCAAGAAATTAAATCCATATATTATGATAGGGGAGGAGTTATATTCATGGGATGCAATGATTTCCCCATTTTTCATACTCACTGGCATCTTTACTTCCATGATTTATAGTGGTTATGTGATTGTTCTACTAAACTTTTAGGATATAAAAGAATGTATAGAACCTAAATAAAAAATTATGTTTTCTATTCTTGAATTAATAACAAGTGTACTTGTCACCACTTCATTTTCAGGGTTCACTTCGGTAGTAGTGATGGAAAAATATCTCCCTTGTTTCCTTGGAGGTTGTGTGTTGCCTCTGAAAACCCTTTTCTTAGGGAACTGATTTGAAAGATGCTCTGGTTCTTTGTAGTTATAGAAATGAACAATGCATTGAGGTTCGAATATAGTGTTCCTATCCTCTGTTGCAACTGTGGGTTTTTATTGTTGTTAGTTAATAGCTAGGTGCCCTTCTCTTCCACACCTAAAGCATTTCCTCTCCCCCTTTAGGAAATTTCTAGTGTGTATCTTTCTGCACCTTTGGCAAGTGGGGTGCTGGATCTTCTTAGCACCGTTGGATTTATCCATTGGACTACCAGCATTGAATTCCACATTACGCTTCTTATCCCCATGATACCCCTGAGATTCCATGATCTCCATTTCGACCTTGAGGGCACATCGGACAATTTCCTCATAGCTGTTGAAGTCATGGATCGCTAGCGCTTTCCATAGGCTAGGTTTCATCCCACCAAAGAAGCGGTAAACCTTGCATTTGGGGTAATGAAAAAGATGGAGAGGTATCATGAAATCCTTGTGAAGTTTTCCTTGTATGCTCAGACAGATTCGTCATCTTTTTGCTTGAGGGCAAGGAAGTTAGTTTCCATCTTAAGTCGGAGGGTGTGTGGAAAATATTTATCAAAAAACATCTTCTAGAAATCCTTCCATTCCAGTGCCTCGATCTCCCCTCAGGATTTGTATTTTTGATCAATGTTTACCATTGATCGGCTTCACCCTCTATATGATAAGTATCCTAAAGAACCTTCTCTTGTTCATAACATTGAAGTATGGGGAAGATCTTTTCAATGGATTTGATCCATTTTTCGGCGATTGAGGGATCAGATGATTCATTAAAAGTAGAAGGCCTTTGTCTCATAAATCTCTCGATAGTGACTTGTTCTTTCTTGATGGGGGGGGGGGGTTGAATGTTTCTCTTGACCCGTGTTTCTATTCAAATCTTGAGTTAACTGAGAGATAAGTGCGACAAAGTTCACAATTCTCGCTCTCATCAGATTGTGAATCTCATTAGCACAGTCATCACATTGATCTTCACATTGGTTGTTAGCCTGAGTCCTCCTATTACTGGACATTAGATAAAATTAAAGGA
The DNA here is from genome assembly GCA_963277665.1 of Viscum album. Classification (NCBI taxonomy): domain Eukaryota; kingdom Viridiplantae; phylum Streptophyta; class Magnoliopsida; order Santalales; family Viscaceae; genus Viscum; species Viscum album. The sequence continues at coordinate 957,437,270 of OY728138.1, read as the reverse complement.
AAGTTAGGGGTAACACATAAAGGGTAATCCAAGGACAAAACTTATTACATATAAATAACGTTTATTTCCTTAACTTATGAATCCATAGGATTCAATCTGTGATATTCATTATCAACTTTATAACATATATTCCTAGGGGTGTTTTTTAAATTCCCTTAATAAGGGTTCATACTAAGCTTTTGAATTTACCAAAGCATATCCCGAACGAGTGTCATAACCAATAGTGCATCAAGCCCCGTTGTTGTACACTATTTCCCGTTCGAGTCAAGCTCAAAGTGGTGTTTTCGGGTTTTACCCCTAGGATACATCTGTGTCAGAGCTGCCTCTACCTACTCGTATCCAGACAGGTATGTATTTTCTTGATAAACCACTTAATAAATACTCACCAATACTTAGGGATGTTTTTATTATACATATTCTTGTCTCTAAGTCTTCAATAGGTTTTTCTAATCCTAATCACAAAAATAACTAAACCTATCATTTGATACCAACTATTACAACCCTGCTATTTTTTACAAACTTAAACATGATTTATTACATAAACTCTTCACTTTATAAAACATGGAAGATCAAGAGGTTTAGTGTATTTGGTTCTTAGTATCATTACATAACAACTTAAAACATTAAATACAATATATTTATTGAAAACTTCATTTACATGACCACTACATTCCCTCGTACTTAGCATTACATGGGATAACCTGAGGACATGCATAAGAAAAGTGTGAGATATAAATCCAAGTAAGGGAATGAACATGGAATAACATGAGAAATTCAATAAAAGTTAGACAATAGGCATATCAATGTATCATAATAGAAACATGAACATAAAGTCATGATAAAGCATGATAATTATAACATGGAAATGTGGCAACAATAATTAACATGAGATTAGCATGAGATAAGGCTCATTGCACATAGAGGATGAGTAAAACCTCATTGCACATGAATCATGAGTAAAAACTCATTTCACTTGAATTAGAATGAGTCAAAACCCATTACACATGATGTATCATGATATTATACTTTACCCAATCCATTGGAGCGCTATCAGGGCGCACCCTTCTTAAACATTTCATTTCATGCATAAGTATGCCACATGGATCATATAACATGGAATCAATCAAAAACATAAGATATTCCATGATTAAGTAATTTGGAATAAATACATTAAAGTACCATTAAATATTTATATTTTCATAAAGGTGAATACCCTTGATAGAGACATGGGTATGGTATTCACTACACAATGATCTTAGATTCAAAAAAAACTGTGCAATTTTGATAACATAACGGTGTGACATAAGGATTCAAGAAAATGGTTGATTAGATGGAAAAGGGTGTCTCATAATATTTACATGAAATGGACTATAAGGGGGTCATTAAGATACATGTCCCAACAAACTTAATGGAATTTAGATTCCTAATACAAAAGAATTACTTGGATGTAAAATAGGAGAGAGAAACCCCTCATGGAATTTCGGCATGGTAACGGGTGTACATGGGTGGAATTAATTAGAGAGAAAGGGGTCTCCAATAATCCAAAAATAAATAGGTAAGTATGGGTAGGAGTGAAATAATACCCCAACATTTTTAATTGAAAACAAAAGGGCATAATAACTTAATGAAAATTGGACAAAAATGAGAATGGAAGAAATCCCTTACTTGGAAGTGTGATCCCAAAATCTTGGGAGAGGCTTGAGAGAGGATTATTGGGAGATTGGGTCACATTGGGAGGATTCTAGAGAGAGGAGGTAAGGGGTTGGATGAACTTAAAAGGCTTTGAGTGAAGAGGAAGTGGGAGCTTGCATGGGTTTATATAGGAAAGGAGAGGGAATTCTTTATTATTTAGGTTTGGGACACCTCACATTAAACTAATCAAAACCACAAACCATACCATGGTTTTTGCCCATGGTTTTTTCCAAAGAGGAGTGGAAAAAATATTTTATAAGTCCAATTACCTATATCATTAAAATAATAGGTTTTCTTAAGTAGAGGTGAGTCACACTCTCAAGGAAAACAATTTAAAAGGACAAAATGTTTTATAAGCCTTGAAGGGTACACTAAAGATTTGTAAAATAAATATACCAAACCCAAAATAAAATTATTGTAATGGTAAAATATATATTGGACGAACATAATGTTTATATTATTTTATTACATCACTATTGGGTCATTATGATGTCATAAAACAGATTATATATTTAAAAGGTATTTAATTTTTACCCAAAAATTTGACTGTCTCATCAAATTATGTAAAATTCACCTATGGATAATTCAGACGTCCTTATTCCAAAAATAATATTCATTTTATCTAAATAATCATATAAATATGCAAATTTTTACTTTTAAAATAAAAACTGACATTTACAGAAAATTCATGGGTTTTTACAAAACAACTTTCAAACCGTAATAAAAATTACAATTGCATTCATAAAATTATATGATCATTTATATGTAATAAAATGTAATTTAATAATATTAATATTTTATTAAAATATTATTTACTTCAAAAATCCTATAATTCATCAAAATATATTTCTTAGTTGAATATTAAATAAAAATACTATTTGTGTTTTAAAAACTATTTACAAAGTAGAAATAATAAAATGAATGCACATTCATTATACAAAAATAATGTACATAGTCATAGTGCTAGGGTCTTGTTACATAACCCCTTATAACACCAACATAAGACTGAAGGGTAAGGTGTGTGATGGTGACAGACTCTTGGGGTGGCTCGGATAACATTGCTCGGGTGGTAATCTTTATTTACTTCTACTTCTCCCATAGTCGATTCCGCTCAAGAATAACATGTTCAAGCTAATCTTGGTCTTGGTCAAGAGAGAAGCCCAATGACTCCAGCTCCTTTACAATAACTGACAAATGGGCTTTGTATGGGGAAAGTCTACTAGATGAGTCCATCGCTTCTTTTTTCTGAGTAAATTGGATTTGTTAAAGCCCTATATTTATACTAATCATGTGGTCACTATTCAACGGCTATATTAACAATGGTAAAGATTCTTAATAGTATTTTAAAATCTAGAAACATAAAACCAATGAAGTTCACATTTTATATAACCATAATAATACATTTAATTAGATCAAGAGGAATTTTCGTTAATGAAAGTTTGGGTAGTTCCAAAAATACAGAACAAGATAAAAAATACATTTCATCAAAAAAATAGGCCTTTTAATGATTAAATGATTTTATTAAAAAATGGAATGATTACTAATAAATTTTCATCATTATTAACCATTATAAATATATTTCATAATCATTTTGATCATATTAATACCTGCCACTCAAATTGCTAGGTTATAAAGGTATATTATATCACGGTTCATTTATACTTGGGGTTTCATGTAAACTAGGTTATCGTGTACTTCATGTTTATTTAAAAGGAAATACATTTAAAATATTTTGATGTTACATAATATTCATAATGAATTTATTATAAAAGTGTTAAAAATAAATAAATTAACATAACATTCATGTCAATTTCTATGTTTTTAATGATCCATGGAGAAAATAAACTATACATGTTTTGAACCACGCTTCTAATATATTATGGTGAAAACAACCAACTCAACAATGAAAACAATACATATTCTCCAGTGAAAAAAACAACACGTTTTCCAGTGGATCACCTGGAATAATTGAACATGTGTCTAGGGTAATTTTTTATAATTAAATGGATAAATCAATCATGTTCCTTTATTAACACTCTTATAGGAGAAGGGTAATAACATAGTGAGTTCCCTACGCACCACCATATAAAATTATGGACACCATTATCAATGGAATGAGGTACCCATAAATATTTTATAAAAAAATTCCACTTCATTCCACCTAATTAGAATAATAAGTCACACACACATCAAAAATAAATATGTACACCATTATGTATCTCAAAATTACATACCACGAAGATAAAAATAATAATTCAAATAGAGAATAACTAGTGGTAACGAGGAAAAATAAACATAACTACTAAAATGGGAATAAAAACTTAAACAAAAAAATCAAAGTTAAGACTTTGTTTTTAGAAACCCTTTATTTAAAAGTAAAAATAATTTTTTGGTTAAGTTACACTTTATCCCATTCCATTTCCAATCCTTATACTTTGATAATATGTGTAAATGAGGGGTCACCCATTGATTAACTCACTAGTCCCTAATGTAGAAGTTGAAGGAAGAAGATACACCACAATTCATAGTATTTGAAAATATTAAAATATGTATATCTAAATATTTTTTTTACTATAAAAAATAGAAACTTGTATCAAGAGAAGAAAAAAAAGTTGATCTACTTCAATATCACCCGAGATAAGCTTCTACAACAACATGATTTAAGAAAATACTAAGGGAGATGATGGATTTATAAAACCTAAATAATTGTAAATTAAGGATATTTCCACTACTAAAGAAGGATGGAGAAAATAAGATAAAATTATATAGATCTTACCAAGATTCATAAAATGATGTCCCTTGAAGCAATATGAAGAAATTATACAACAAATTTAATGGTTAGGTTAATTAGACAAGAAATGGGAGTAGGATAGTATACCTAGGATAGAAAATTGTGAGCTTCTATAAATGAATCTTGAAGGGACCATATATTTGATTTATGATTTTAAATAAAAAATATATTTTTATTTTCAAAAAAAATTATATAACCCATCAAAAATTCATGGTATAACAACTAAATATATGGTTCATGGTCATCGGGTATCTAGTTCCCTTACTACACACAACCCTAACTTTACTCCCACTCCTTCCTCCTATAAATCCTTTCATTCTGTATACTATTACTATTAAATTTATAAGTTAAATTATTTAATCATTTAGAAGACCAAAATAGAAATAAAAAAAACTCAGCTGGATGATGAGGTTCATTACAAAAACCTCTCTATCATGCTTATCATCCTTGAGAAGCATCATAAATACCTCATTGGAAACAATTTCAGCCATTGTGATTTAACCTATTTCTATAATTCCAAATTTATATATTAAATTATACTATGATACCATTGCACATGCACTATTGGAATGATATTTCTTCCTCAAACCTTCTGTCTCTAATCAAATAATTCAACTAGTTCCTCCTAAAAGTAACCATCATCTTCAAACTCAATATTTTCAAACCAAATAACATGAGTAAGATCTGGTACAAGTATCCAAAGTCAAAAAACAAAGACTTTGTTATTAATAACACTAAAATGTGTAGGTAAGTATACTATTTAAATAGTTTCCTTGATACTCTCTATGATTTCAAAAGGTTTGATAAACCAAGGAATTAATTTTTATTTCTTTATCATCCTTTAGTGACCCGATCATGAAGAAACTCAAATAAAAATATTATTACCAATATGAAATTACTATGGTATTCAACTATTATAAACATAATATTTATACTATATTTGAGTAATAATAATCCATTTATATATCATTTTCACAAAATATATTGTCTCTTAAACTATTTTAGGACATGTAATGGATTAATAGCTAATATTTATCTTTCAAAATATAGAATGAAAAGTCCTAACATATAGTGATTTAGAAAGATCCATTTAAATTTATGACATAAAGATATTATTATAAGTAACCTCCACTAATGACAGATTATCTTCCCAAAATTTATAAAAAACAATCATATAGAACTAAAAAATATCTTAAATAATATAGATGGTATACTCTGAGCGACCATTGGTCTAATTTTAATAATATTTACTTAGTTTTACCTTGCTAAAAAGATCCTACTACAACCTATACCAAAATCTAGAAGTGATCATCGGTTCATGGTCAGAATCGATGCTCACTGGTAGACATGGATCTTCATGATCTATCAAACATATAATTCCCTAAGATAATCCATATAAAAAGACTCCATAATAATAAAAAAAGTGATATGTTTTGGTTAAAAATATGATGATTACCAAAAAAATATTTGATATCATAAATTTTAATAACCTAGTCATAAAATCCATCCTAATATTATACAATTTCAATGCTAGACTAGGGAGTGGATTTAATTTACCTACAGGTCACTATTTTCCTACTTTCACCTATTTTCAAGTAAGGTATCTAAAAATAAAACCTGTTATCTTTTATTATCTAGTAGAGAAAGAAAATTTCATGTGACAATTACGATATATCTTTGATAAACTTGGGTGAATAACCCTCTGTGAAGAGTGATATTGCCTCATAACTTCTTCCCTAATACTAGTTATAACAATTAGTTATCCATGAATAGAGAGTAAATAAAGTTAATCCTGAAATTATTTTTAAGAATTTTCACACCATTAAGGATCTATTGATGATAAAATTTTGGCTAGAAATGTTGTAGTCCTTGGATCAATATATAAGGGATGATTTCAATTCAATGTGTAATTGATGTAACCCATCTCAATCCTCAATGGAATCCAAGTAAATATTATCCCTCAAAGACATCATTTCTAGTTTACCATTCTCCTCCTGAACCTTTTGAGGTTAGGATTTTCTATAAAGGGAATCTGTAACCATGTTTCATTCCCAAGTGAAAAAATATTTTCATAATAAAAAATATTAGAGTTATTCAACCAACCAATATTATATTGAATTGATATATCATTGATAAAATATATAGTTAATGATTTTTTAATTATTATATAATGTGAATCACTTTCTAAGGAAATGGTTCATCAAGTTGTTAATGGAATATACTATTATAGCTAATTCTATTTCATGGATTAGATAATTCATTTCATGTGGCCATAGTTTCCAATAACCATAGGATACCACATGATGGATCTGCATAAGCACACGTACAAGGTCCATTGAAAAGGAGTTGCAATAAATTTTAAATATTTCACCTGGATAAAATAAATCTATTACAAGATTATTGGTAAGTCACTTTTTTAGTTCCTAAAAAGTTTTGTCACACTGTTCATACCAATCGAACTAGACTCCCTTCTTTATTAAAATTGGAATAGGAGTAGCTATTCGGAAATCCCCAAAAAAATTCTAATCTCAAATACATTCATGGAAAATATTCAATACAATACTACTTATACCGTTTTAGGATCAACTTAAATTTCATATTTTAATACAATATTTCTAAGGAATTTAACTTGAAGAATATAGAAGGAACACTTATAAAGATTATTGTAAAGCTAGTGCTCTCATAATTTCTCTATTACGATCTGAATATACAAGTCACCCTATTCCTTTAATATTAATTATATAATAATATCCTCTAAAAATACCTCTAAAAATATTTTAATAATGAATATAAGATCTATTTCGTTAAGCCTATAAAAAATGTTGGTGTATTTATTAAAATAAATAGCATGACCAGATTGTCAAAATGTCTATACTAGATTTGAAAATCAATCATTATAATATATTTCATTATAAAAAAAAAGTTTATTATAACCAAAATGTATTTAAATCATTGAATAACACATAGATATTTTCATTTAATCAAATAAATCATCAATCAAGGGTAATAGATAGTTATTCCTGATTTCTAACTAGTTTAATTTCTGATAATCCATCTATAATCATACACTTCCATATCCTTTCTTAGATAAAGGAACCTCAGAACCCAAATTGGAAATTTTGGGTCTAATAAATACTTTATTCTTATACTCTTGTTGTTAAAATTTTAATTATATTAAATTGATTATGACCATATGATAAGGTGAAATAGAAAACAACTTTGTTCTAAGGAATACCTCAGTTGATGACTTCATCTTTTATTTTATAGTAAATCCTAAAACACCATTGATAATATATCTATAAATAAGTATAATATATGTGGTAATGTCATTTTATACATATATTCCACTTCCTAAGGCATCTAACTATCCATTTTAGTAGGGATAGATCTTACCACTAATTACCTCTCACTCAACCAACTTGAAATTCCCACTCTCTGACAAGTGTATGTTGACTACCATCTAGAGTTAAGAATTAAAACCACCTTAGATAGCAATCAATATAGGCCCAAAATAGTTTAAACCATTATATTACTTGAATAAAATCAAATTTATTCATGTAAATTATAAATAAATCCAATATAAGCAATAACTCGTGATTTCAGTGATTACTTTTCCATAATTAAATACTATGTGAGTATCGTTTTTTGTATGAAACACTAAACTAAAATTAAAAACCACACTACTATAAAAATATATTACCATTTTTCTTTAATCATTAATTTTTTGGTTATTAATAAAAGTAACCAATTTATAAAAACTGCATAGAATTTTATAATAAAACAATGTTCATTTTATGCTTAGAAAATATATGTTTCTTAAAAAAATTTATGCATGCTTGTATTAAAATTAAATTTTAAAAAAATTTGAAATAAAATAAGGTAAAATGATTCTACCATTTTTTATTGTAATTAAAAAATTATGTAATTTAGAAAATTTCTTATTATGAATAGAATTATGTTTCTAAATTAAATGTTAGTTACCAAGGTAGAGTGATTATTTTTCAAAGAATAATACTTTTATAAATATTCTGTATTAAATAAATCTATTTTAAATTAATACCCTCATAATATGTTATAACATATATACAAATTAATTAACACTGATTTAATTTTTAATCAATTTTTAATATGATTAATAACACATGATGATTAAACTGACTTTTTTCTAGAAAAAGAAAATTTTTAACACATTATACGTTTTTGATTTAAAAGTTAAATTGATCTTATTTAGACATTTAATTAGTTAAATATAATCCAAATTAGAATTTATCCGGTCCACATTTTTTAGTAGGTTTATTTTATACATTTAGTAGAAAAATACTTACCATGATTAATTTTTAATCAAGATTAAAAAGGGTAAAAATGGGTCAATAGAGTATCTCAATTTTTAATGATTAAAAGGTCACTCACACCATATAGAAAACTTTGATAAGTATTAAAGTCAAAATAACATGTCTAAACTACCATTTCTCTGCTTAACTCATCTAAACTTCTTAAAACCCATGTGACTCCTTTCTTACCCCTAACATAACTCTTCTTTTATACTAAAAAACTCCTCTCTTTCACCAATAAAAAGAGCTCACATACACCCTTTCAATACTACACTATTATTTATTAATTTCCTTGGAAACCTTACCACATTTAAACATGAATTCATTTAAATTCCCTAGTTCCCATAGTCACCACAAATTATCCTAATACCATCAAATCTATGTCCTTTATCAGGAATAAGTTTAAGGTCTCAACAAAGGTATCACATATTTCTTAGAAATTATTTATTATTATTCCTTTATCAAAAAAATAAAATGATAGTATAATAATAACATCATCATCATTAGTGTGTTGATATGTTATTATAATAATGGTAAAACCATTATTTATTCTCTTATATCCACTAAGAAAAACAAGAATCTATGTTAGTGTTTGTGTTTAGATTACCGCCTCCATGAAGAGATGCTTTCCATTTTTCATCAACACACCTCATGGTGTTGGGTATGTATTGTCTCAATGATACTCTATAAATTATGAAAATTTAATGCTCACAAATTTATCTTTTTTGTTTTGTAATGAAGTTTTCTTGAGTGATCTTTCATGAATTTATATCCAGGTTAAATGAATTTAACATTATGGGAATTGATCTAGAAATATTGTTCATCAACCCTACGTTCGGTAGATGAATATATGGTATCAACCCTACATTATGATGGGAAATTTAAACACTTGCATATAGTATCAACCCTAAATTTTGATAAATAGTTTCAATTTGTATTAGAATTGTTAAGTTTGGATAATCATCGAATATATAGATCTAAAACCCTATATTAGTCTAGAAATATTGTTCATCAACCCTACATTTGGGAATTGGAATGTATGGTTAATCAATGATATGTTTGGGATCCTGTGATAAAAAGGTGAACATATGGATTATCATCCCTACACTAATTTTTTACCTACATTATGTGAATATTAAAATATGGTTAAGAAATAATATATTGGTAGGAACCCTACGCTGCACGAAGGAACCCTATGCTACGCAGTTCATCCATACATTGTGTTTACAACGATAAAGTTTTTTAAGCCGTGTTTTTAATCTGATATTACTATAATAGTCAAGTCAGAATTTAAGACTAATTCAAGGATCGTTATTATTATTTGAAAGAGCCATATTAATCAGAGAAAATCACTTATGTTATTAAGAAAATTTATGAATCCCCTAGTCAATTAGAATATGAATTTCTGTGATCAATCAAGATATTAATTTCGATCTGGAATACTGAAGAAAGCTATAAATTCTATATATTCTATTAGAGTATATCTTCATATATATGTGTGTGTGATAAAAGATTCACATATGCGACTATATTATTCAAATTATATTTTACTTTTCTGCTATAATGAATGGTCGATTCTAAAAGAAGCTACTCTTTGGAGATATACATTACCAATATTTTACTAATATAATATTACTTATATTGTTTAACTTCTACCTTATTGAAGATAATTTTTCAATAAGTATCTCTTTAGAATGTTTCATTATTTAAGATATTATTTTCTGAATAATAATATCTATCAATTTTTAGTTGTGTGCTTCTGAAACTATGTTGTTCAACCCAAACCCTTCAAAACAATATCTTTTTATTTATTGGAGGTTCAGATGCTCACACTCAATTATGGTGGAGTATCTTCTTCTTGATCTAAGATATGGATAATCGGTTCTCTATTATAGAAACAAAAGTACTTTTTATTAGTCTTTTTGTAATGGTTTAAACTGCCTACAATCGGTTTTGAATTCATGGTCTTGTGATAAGAGGATTATTCCAGTAAAATTTACCAAGATTGCATATTGCAGAGAGAGTGATTGGTAGAGTGTACTAGGGGATCTTTGTTCCAAAAATCACTATAAATTTTTTTTCTATTTATTTATGTTTATCCACAACATATTCATTTTAAATAAGTAAACACTGCACATCTATATAAATCATAGTGGGTTTCAAAAACCAGAATTGTGGAAGATTTTTTGAAAAGATAAAATTCACCCCCCCCCCTCTTGTGCTACTTTCTATATTCCGACTTAACAATTGGTATTATAGGAGATATTTTTTTATAAATATATAACAAGAAAAAAGTATAAGGATGTCAATGGTACATGCTCTATATTTAAATGGTGAAAATTATGGATGCTGGAAATATCGAATGATTACCCATATGAAAAATATTGGATTCAAAGTGTATACTCAAAGATCAATACTCCATATGCAATTCTCAAGAAACTAAAAACATGGGATGCTTCAACTGAACTCGAGTATGAAATTAATTCTAAAGTAATGAATGATATTATTTGTGATCTTATACCAGATGAATTCAATCATGTATCACAATATTCAATTACCTGTGAGATGTGGAAAACTATTACAGTTACTTATGAAGGAATATATAATGTTATACAGATCATATATGTTTCATATAAGCTAAAATTCAACGCATTTATATTTTTTGATGGTGAAAGAATCATACAGATGAATAGAATACTTATAGAAATTTTCAAAAATATTATATCCTTAGGTAAAACCATAAAAAATATGATCAATATTGGAAAGTACTGAGAGTAATACCTTCAAAATGGAATGGAATATTTTCTACAATTCACAAATAATCACCAATCAAGGATCTAGCAATGAAAGAACTAATTGGAATATTGATGATGTATGTAGAAGAAATGCAGGTTGAAGCAAAAGATCATAAAATTATAGTGAAGAATGAAAATACTACTATGAAAGTGACATCCCATAAACATAATAAAAAACAAATCAATAAGTCAAAGAAGAGAAAAAAAACAGATTCCACATATTCTAAAATAGAACTAGCTCAACTAGCCATGAAGTTCAAAAAATTATACAAAATTAAAAGAGGATTCATAAAATAATTCCGAAAGGATGAAAAAGCACCAAGACAAGTTCGATGCTATGAATGAAATAAATTAGGTCATATCAGACCTAATTTTCCTTAACTAAAAAATGAAAGAAAAATTCCAAAAAAGAGATATCAGAAAAATACTGATTATGAACACAAAATAAAAGGATAAATGAAAGCTATATGGAGTGTATATAAAGACTCCAGCATCCCTTAAATTTCTAATTCATAGAAAAATCAATCAAATCTAAAATCCAATATGTGCTTCATGGATGAAGAGGAAGAGGTAAAAACTTATTACTCTTCTAATTCTGATTTTGGTATTTTATCAAATGATAAATTGGAAACCTACTATTCTATGTTATAATGAAAATATGATACATTATTAATGAAACATAAATATTTGAAAAAAAAATCATAATGTTTTTTTAGGTGAAATATATACCATTTGAAAACAACATCAATAGTTAATTGAAAATTTCAATTCCTCTACATCAAATAGTATAAATCATGAAAAAGGGATTAAATAATTACAGGATAAAGTATAATCCTATAAGATTATTGCTCTTATTTTTTTTATAAAAGTTGTTCTTTGGTTAAAAGAAAAGAACAATTTATTTAAAAATTAAGCTTACAAGAGTCTAAGATATGGGATCAGATTACAGTCTTTCACATGAAGGGGGAGCAAGTCACGAGAGAGATCCTCCAACCAATTTAATTCCTAACTCACTACTTTATTGGAAAGGCCATCATCAACTATGTTCGCTTCATGATAGGTATGCATTGTAATATGGTTGATTTCTTTGAGTGAATGGATATATTCCATCCAATGTGTAGTAATCGACCAAGCTAGATGTGCCACACCATTCCAAATTTCTTAGACAATGGTGGTCGAGTCACTTTCAATTCATATGTTTTTCCAACCTTGTTTATTGGAAAAGGATATTGCATGAATGATGCTTATCATTTCAATTTCCAAGGAGGAGGTAGTACCATATCATCCAAGGAGTAATCTGAGAATCTGGCCAAGATGATTCCTAAATATGGTGCCATATCTCGCGAGTCCTAGGTTGCCTTTAGAAGCTCTGTCAACATTAATCTTAATCCAACCAGGAGGTGGTGGTTAAAAAATAACTTTAAACGTGCACCGTAGTTGGCGAAAAATACCATCAACCTGAAGTTTTTGCAAGATCATAAAGTTCTTCAATGTGTTGTTGAAATATCCCTTCTGAATCAAGGTGACTTTGTAAATAGTGATGAGGATCTACATCCGACCAACATTAATTTTGAGTGAATAATTATTATGTAGGATTTCATTTATATCATACCAGATCACATAAATAAGATCTGCAACAGTAGCAAGAAAAAGGTTTTTAATTTTTGGGGAGCTAGATAGATTCACACAACGCTTTATCTGAGCGTTTATAGAGTCAAGAAGAATCCATCTACAATCAAAGATATGAAAAATATAGATCCAAAGAGTAGTGGTTGTGGAACATGAAATAAATAAATGATTATCATCCTCTCTATGTTGATTACATAAGTGACATTTGGAAAAAATGTGGATTCAAAAATATTTGAGACAAATATCGGTTGGAACCCTGTTGTAGGAAATTCTCCAAATAAGATTAAGGCGTGAAGGTTTTATCCACATCTTATCAAAAATTTTGATCCAAATTAAGTCAGTTTCAGTATTATGAAAGTAGTTTTTGTAAAAATTCTTGGAATCAAGCAAACCATTGGGGTAAGGTTCCCATATAAGAAAATCATCTGTCCTCATGAATGTATAATTGTTAATAGCATGTACAACATTCTCAGGAATGATTTCAAGATAGGAATTCATGACATCTCTAAAAAATATATTAATATTATGTTTCTCTTGTTTTTACTAAAGGAGAAAATATCTTATATAATATTCTTGAAAAATAATTCATTAAAAGGTAATTATTTGGAATAGGAAGTAAGGGAGAGAGATCAAAATTGTATAAAAATTATTTTGGGCCAATTCTAAAAATGCTATCTGTTATCAATGTGGAATAAAAGGCTATGTCACTAATGATTTCTTTTTGAAAAATCATCAAATTAGTGGTATTAAAAGAGATTTTATTTCCAAAATTTTTTCTGAAAAGGTGATATGATTTATGGAAAAATAAAGAAGATATGTATTCCCATATCACTGCTTGTTAACACTTCTCCACCCAAGAAGATATGGCTACCAAAACGAACATTTTTTTAATTACTTTCATAGGAAACAAGACAGATAAAAAGAAAATCCATATGGTATATGGATAGTGGATGTTCTAGGAATATGAGTGGAAAGTGAACAAACTTTCATAAACATAATCAAATAGATGGAGGACTAGTCACTATTGGTGATAATTCTAAAGGAAAAATTATTGGAGTTGGAATTGTTGGAGATCCAAAGACTACCTCAATCAATAAAGTATTATAGGTGTAGGGGATAAAACACAATCTAATAAGTATCTCTCAACTCTATGATGATAGATTTTATGTAGATTTTTCTAATAATTCATGTGTTGTGTTTAAAGATAATTTTCTTAAATTTAGAGCACCTAGAACTGATAATGTTTATACCTTGGATTTGAATTCCTTATATAAACAAAAAGTAAATTGTTTATCTACTAAGACAAATGAATCATGTATTTGAAATATAATACATAGACACTATAATATATATGATTTATATAAATTATTTAATAAATGGTTAGTTTTTTATTTGCCTAGTCTTAAGTCTGACAATGACAGATTCGGTGATGCATGCCAAATTATAAAGTAGCACAAATATTCTTTCAAGTCAATTAAAAAAATTTCTTTATCTAGACCTTTAAACCATATCCATATGGATTTGTTTTGACCATAAAAAATAGAAATATTGTATTGTAAATTATATTTTTATGTTTTAGTATATGGTTATTCTAGATTTACTTGGGTTTATTTTCTAAAACCCAAAATTGAAGTATTCACTATTATTTAATGTTTTTATAAAATTGTTCAAAATGAAAAAGATTTTAAAATAATTTCATTGAGAATTGATCATGGTGGAGAATTTGAGAATAAAGTATTTAATTATTTTTTCTCAAATTTTGGTATTAAACACACATTCTTTGCACAAAGAACACCTCAAAAAAATGGAATCATTGAAATGAAAAATAGAACTATTCAAGAAATGGAAAAGACTATGCTGAATGAATATAGTCTTCATACCTTTGTGGGTGTATAAGTTATAAGAACAACCTGCTCTATCATGAATAGAGTTTTTATAAGTCCTATCTTAAAAAAGACACTCTATGAAATTTGTAATAACATATAACCTAAAGTAAATTACTTTAATGTTTTTGGATGCATGATTTATATCTTGAATTATATGGAAAAACATGGAATGTTCAATCAAAAAGATGATGAAGGAATATTTTTACGATATTATGCTACCTCTAAAGCTTATATAGTGTTTAATAAAATGTCAAGGATTGTTGAATAATTAGTTTATGTGAAGTATGATGAAACTAACCCTTTTATTAAAGATAAATATCAAGAAGATGAAGTCATTAACTCTTTTGATAATGTGAGACTTGAAACCCCTAAAATTTATTTTGAAAATAAAATTAATAAAATTACATCTAGTTTAGAAGAACCTGATACTAAAAATCCTAAAAGTGTCTTGGCTAGACATTATAGAACTATAAAGGACCATCATCTAGAAACTATTATAGGAGACTTAGACATAAGAATTAAAACTAGAAGAATTGTAGAAAATCTGGAATAATTTTCTTCCTTTCAATCTCAGTTAGAATCTATAGCAATTGAAGAAGCCTTGGAAGATGAGAGTTGGATGTTATCAATGATGAAAGAGCTAAACCAATTCAAAGAGAATGAATTTTGGTAACAATTAGAAAGACCAACCAATTATCTAGTTATAGGAACAAAATGGGTCTTTAGAAATAAATATGATGATCAAGAGATCAAAACCATAAATAAATCCATATTAGTAACTAAATGTTCTAATCAAGAAAAATTTATAGACTATGATGAGACCTTTTCCCCTATAGCTAGACTATAATTCATAAGAACCATTTTAGCCTATGAATCTTATATGAATTTTAAATTATATCATATGGATGTTAATTCTGCCTTTTCAAATGGTTATTTAATAGAGTAAGTTTCTTTTGAGCAACCCCTAGTTTTGAAAATCCTCAAAACCCAATTTTTTTATTAAACTTACTAAAGCTCTATAAGGCCTCAAACAAGAACCTAGATATTTGAAAAAAATATTAAGACTTTTTCTTTTGAAAAATGGATTTACTATTGGATTGAAAGATCTAACACTTTTTAAGAAACTTTTTTGTTATAATATTTTATTAGATAAAATATTTATTTATGATGTTATTTTTTGTTCAACTAATAAAAATATATGTAATTGTTTTTTAAAATTAATTCAAAAACGAATTTGAAATGAGTATGATGGGAAAACTAAATTTCTTTTTAGGATTTCAGATTTATCAAAAAGATTATGGAAATGTTTTAAATCAAAGTAAATATATTATTGTTTTACTGATAAAGTTTGGACTTGAAAATAGAAATACATATACAACTCCCATGTGTACCAATATAAAACTTGATTTGGATTAATCTATAAAACTAGTGGATAATAAGTTCTATAGAGGTATGATTGGTAGTTTGTTATATCTTACAACTATCATACCAAAAATTATGTTTTTTGTATGTTTATGTGCTAGATTTCAATCAAATCCAAAAGAGTCTTATATTATTGTTGTTATAAGAAAGTTTAGATATTTAAAAGGAACAATTTTTTAATATCTTCTGTACCTCATTCTTATGATTTTAATTTAATTTCATATTCAGATGTAGATTTTTGAGGTTATAGATTAGATAGAAAAAGTATCTCAGGAACCTATCACTTTTTAGTAAAATATTTAGTTTCGTGGTCTAATAAGAAACAACACTCATTTTCCCTGTCAACCATTGAGGAAGAATATGTGTCTGCTGAAAGTTTTTATGCCTAATTGTTGTGGACGAAAAACACTCTTTGAGCTAAATTTAAAAAGTATAACTATTTTATGTGATAATAATAGTGTAATTAATATTTCAAAAAATCCTACAAGTCATTCTAGGACTAATCACATTGATATAAGGAATCCTTTTCTAAGAGATCATGTCCTTAAAAAATACATATCTTTAGAATTTTTTAATAACAAATATCAATTAGCTTATATTTTTACTAAACCACTTCCTAGTGAATGTTTAGATTTTATTAAAGTGGAGTTAAGATTATTTAATTTTCAACTAATGATTTGTTCAATTTATTTTTATTTTAACAACTCTGTTAATATTTTAAGTATTGTGGATGTTGTATATAAAATTTTATCATTATTTATTTTATTTTTTACGTGTTAATTATATTGTAAAATAATTTTATTTTATTTTTCTTTGAAAAATTAAATATTAATGAGTACATTCTCAATCGGTGTGAGAAAACTGTTCACCTTCTCCTACTCTCTTTCTCATCCCATACACATCCCTTCAGTTTATAGAGTATCTCTCCCACTACTTCAATTCCAGTTTTTTGAAACCCAAAACCTTCAATCCCTTCAATCATGAAACCTTCAGAGATGGAAACATCTGGAATATCTGAAGATGTTGAGTTACGTATACATCAGGGAAAGATCACAAAGTGCTCTAAGAAAAGGTAATTAATTTTGATTATGTATATTCTGCAAGTTTTTCAATTAATGAAACAATGAGATTTCAAGGTTTGGTTTATTCTTTTAGAGAAGATAACATTCCAACATTTTATGACATTGATGTAAAGAAATTTTGAAAAAATTCTTCGTCCAGTCTCAGATTCAATGAAGATACTATTTTTCTATGATTAACGATTCTGATTTTTCTATGTATTATATGGAAATGGATGAGTTGTTTCATTGTCCCCATAAGGGGGAGTTTTAGTTTTATTTTAGGAATATAGGTAATGGAAAATATTTTTTAGACGATATTAAGTTTTCATTGTTTGGAACAAGAACTGTTAAAAAAGTAATGACAAAAGAGATTACTCCTAACCACAGGGTTATGATGAAATTTATTCAATCTAGAATATTTCCAAGGAATGTTGAATTAGAGAAAGTTCTATATCCTGACATGTAAGTCATTTTTTTTTTGTTTTTGAATCACATCAAGTTCAATTTCTATCCGTTTATGATAAGGTTTCTAAACCACTACTTCTACTGGGATGCCAATATGGGATATTATCCCTATGGAAGGATTATTTACTTTTTGCTACAAATAAAAGGGAAAATTTTTAATATGTTTTTTGGTAACATATTTCATCACATTAACAGATTAAATGATTGTATTGTTAAAAGGCTTGGATTTTTTTGGAGAAATTCTTGGAACTGTCTTATCCCCATTGGTGCAGACCAACAACAATGGATTTGGATAACTGATCAAGGGGATCAAAGAATGATTCCTTCGGTTGGCTCTATAAGACAGAGACCTAATGATGTGGATGAATCTAGGCCAGAAGGAAATACTGTTCATAGAAGAATTATTTCAGTCAAAATTCTAGAAAATGTTGACGAAGCTGTTATTGTAACTGTGCATGAGTCTCTAGTGGGTGAGCATGTTGAGAAAGAGGGTCCCAATCAAGAACTTCATAGGGATGGTGTTCCTAATTATGAGGCTTATGGAGGATATACATTAAGAGACAGATCATTCGATAATGAATATCCATGTTTGTCCTTAATTGAAGTTCCTAATAATAAGAATATTTTGGACCCTGGTACTCAATCTCTTGAAACTTATGATTCTCATGATGAAGCCTTAGTTTTAAAGGTAAATCTATTAGAGGCTCAGTAATTGTTTCTTAGAGAATAATTGGAAGCTTAGAAAAAGAATTTTGAAGAGTTAAAAAGTACTATAGTGTTGAGATCAGAGTTTGGGGCTCAGAATCTTCAGATTAGGAAATTCAAATACAATATTATTTATGTTGGAGACCTTTAAGAGTTAATCAAAAAAATGTCTAGAGAGTTCAATTTATTGAGAAATTAATATATAAAGAAGTCAGATTTTGATGATTCCAAGATGATGATAGTGGGATAGTTTTAATATCTCAGGGAAAGAAATCAATCATCAACCTCCTCTAAACAAACAACTCTAGACCTGATTAGAAGGATTAAAGTAATTACTTCAATTTTGGGTAATTTCAATGATAGGATACACACTCTTTAGTGTGACAATACCCCTTTAAATGTTCTATTAGACAATCAAAGGAATTTGGTTATCCAACTAACTTCAAATGAATCCTGGTTGGGATTAGTGATTAAAAACGTTAAGGATAATTTGACCTCATTAATTCGCTCAGAGGAATATGTGAATAATTTTATGATGGTTAACTTGGTTAAGAATATAAATATAGGTCAATATTTGAATAAATTTTTTCAACAATGGTTCAAAGTCTTCAACAACCACTTCTAGAGCTTGTTTCTGAAGCTCATTGATATCAATGGTGTTTTCCAAGCTATTTTCCATCCTTCTGCACCTTCTTCCTCTGACGATTTTGATCATAGTCTCTCATTTTGAAGACAAACATTCATTGGCTATGGATTCTACTCTATTTAAAAAATAGTTCAATTATTTTTTAAATTCAATTTAATTTATTCTTATTTAAATTTATTCTCTTTTAGTTATGTTCACTATATAATTTCTAATCCTAATTTTATTTATATTATTAGTTTTTGAAACTATTCATTTATAGTTCAGTGCTACATTAACTTTGGTTTATATCATTTATTCTTTCAAACTGTATTTTTTATATCAAAAAATGGGGGATAATTTTTTAATGGTGTATATAAAAATATCTATTGGGAATAATTTTTTCAAATCTTACAAATCAAAAAATTTCATTAGAGAAAATATTTAATTTACAAGTATATATTTTCTTTATCGAAATAATATTGTGAAATATAAATATAAAAATATTTCCTATGTCTATTTTTTTATGTTTTCAAATCCTATATCTTCTTTAAATTTTTTTATGAATTATGTTATGGGTTTTTTGATCGTCAGAAAGGGGGGAGACTGTTGGGAATGTATTGTCTCAATAATACACAATAAATTATGATGATTTTGATGCTCAAAAATACAATTTTTTTCTAATGAAGTTTTCTTGAGTTAGTTTTCAAGAATTTATATCTGGGTTAAAGGAATTTAACATTACAAGAATTGATTTGGAAATACTATTCATTAACCCTACATTCGGTAGATGAACATTTGGTATCAAACTTACATTATGCTAGAAAATTGAAACACTTATATATTCTATCAACCCTATGTTACGCTAAATAGTTTTCATTTGGATCCAAATCCATGCATTTGGAGAATCATCAAACATATGGATCAGAAACCCTACGTTAGTATACAAATACTGTTCGTCAAACCTATGTTTGGGAATTTGAATGTATGGTTAATCAATGCTAAGTTTGGGATCTTGTGCTAAAAAGGTGAACGTATAGATTATCATCCCTAATCTAATTTTGTTCCATATGTTATGTGAAGATAAAATTATGGTTAAGAAACCATACATTGGTAGGAGCACTACACTATTAAAAGAAACTCTATGCTATGCTGAGGAACCCTATTCTATGCAGTTCAACCCTACATTTTGTTTACAATAATGAAGTTTTTAAAGCTGCATTTTCAATCCTAGATTTATATAATGGTCAAGTTATAATGGAAGACCAATTCAAGGATCATTATGATTGTTTCGAAGAAATGTTTTAATTATATAAAATCACTGTTAATCTTATGGGAAGTTATGACTCCTTGAGTCAATTGGGATTTTAATTTCCGTGATCAATCAATCTATTATTTTGAATCTAGAATATAGAAGTAAGCTATCTGTTAAATATATTATTTAAAATTATATATTAATATATATGTGTGTTTGTTAAATGATTCAAATATGCGACAATATTATTGAAATTATATTTTACGCAACCGCTGTAACTAATGATCGATTCTAAAAGCGGCTACACTTTGGAGATATACATGATCAATTTTTTAGAGATGTAACATTAATAATTCTATTTATTTTCTACCTTATTAAAGATCATTTTTCAAAAAGGATCCCTTAAAACTATTTAATTCTTGAAGATATTCTTTTTTGAAGAAGAATATCTATCAATTGGCATTTCTATGCTGCTGTAACAACGATGTTCGACTAGAACCTTTCAAATCAATATCTTTTTATTTATTAGAGTTTCAACTACTCGCACTCAGTTATAGTTGAGTATCATTTTCTCGATATAATATTGGTATAATTGGTTCTATGTTATAGAACTAGAAGTTTTTGTTTTTAGACTTTTTGTAAAGGTTTCAACTACCTTCACTCAGTTTTGAATTCATGGTCTTGTGATAAGAGGACCATTTAAGTTAAATTTACCAAGCTCGTAGAGAGATTGATTGGTAGAGTATACTATGGGATATTTGTTCCCCAAACCACTGTAAAAATGTTTTTTTATTTATTTCTGTTTATCCACTACATATTCCTTTTTTGTAATTAAACACTTTAGATCCATATAAATCACAGTGGTGACAAAATCTATAATTGTGAAAGATTTTTTGAAATGACATAATTCACCCCCCCCCCTTATGTTACTTTATATTTTACGACCTAAAACATGGATGGTATTAATAATGTTATTTAGGAATAAATATTATTTATATAATTTATCTATGATTATAAAATGATAAATTAATATCCAACATCACCACTCTCATTCGTTCAGTAATTGAACTGCTAATCATCTGTGGTGAGGACTACTGTCACTGTGAATAAACATGTTTCATTTTGCTTCACTTACAAATATATATGGGTTTAGTTAACATTTAATGATTATATATAATATATATAATTAATATATATAATAATTTTTTCTTTAAGTATAACACAAAAATTGGTCATCATTGTAAGGTAATCTATCATTATCAGTTAATAATAAAAAACTAGTTCATTATAATTTTTTTTAAGTAATATGACTAGAAATTCCATGTAATGGTATTATAATATTATAATTATTTATAAAACATAAATTATATAACCTCAATGGTTTTTAAATGATTATATTTTGGATAAAAATGAATATCAACACCCATTTTATGAACCTTGTTCAAAAGAGTTAAGATTATTAACATCCATTGTTGAAAAGATATTACAATGATCTAATAAATTAAGTGAGTTATTACCATCTAAGAGTATATATAAAAATATATAAGAATAATTTTATTAAATAATTAATTAATATATTTATCTTTATGATACATGAGGTTGAATCATTCTATGAAAATAAAGGGTAAAGGTAATGGACTTGGTAACTCAAAATCCTTTATTTGAGTTACACAATTTATTATTAAACATAGATTTTACAATGTTTACAATTTTGATTTATGTTATTTACTTATTTCTAGGTAAATTTTTTTGAACCAATATAAATTTCATGTAAGGTATTCTTTTCATTTATCTTAAAAATAAAGGGGAGTTTTTAAAATGGGACTCATAACTATAGATTTTACAACGATGAATACAATATGTTTTCAAAACTCTTTTCATGATTTATTTATCATTATATTCAAATTATATATATATAGTGAAGTAATTTTTTATATTTTATTAAATTATTAACCCTTATGGATAATGAAATTTTGATAAACTATGATTTCAAAATTTCAAGTTATGTGATATGTTTAAGAAACCCATTATTTTTCCAAGAGTTATTAATGTTATCATGATAATTGTTTTTATGTGAAACACATATGTATGGATAATGATGGTTGGGGTCCCATATCTCCCTCCAATGAATTTTTATTGGCTTATATCTCATTAGAAATTCAAGATTGGGCATATTGGGTTTGTTCGCTTAGGTATTGGCATGATAGGTTTGCTTACATTTTTGGGTGAAGACATAATGAGTTTGTTCACATATTCATTGGCATAATGGGTTTCATAACACAAGTCTAATTATACTTATAGATGTAAAAAAATTACAATTTTATCAAGTTATGACACATTTACATGTTTTTTATCATGGTATTCCTAGTTTCAGGATGCATTTTATTTTTAAGAAATTCTGTGTTTTTGTGATTATGTTTGTTTAAATATCATTCACCTTATGTCATGTTCGTATATTATATGTTTTATCTTTTATGTTGCCTTTATGAAATTTTTATGATCTTATGTGGATCCATCTGGTTTTTTATTGTCATAAATGATCCTATAATCTCTTATTTAGATTTTTATTTTTTTTCTCATAATCTTCTCATGCTTATGATATAATAATTTATGATATTATTTTTCCCTTAATAAGCATTTAAGATCACCCATTTCTTATATTCCCATTCTTTGGATTATGAAGATGATTCAATCATGTGAGATATCTTGGAAAGGGTCTAGAAGAGCATGATTAGGCAAAAATGTTTCCAAGTATTATCAAATAATATGTTTATATAACTAATTTCCAAGACAATAAACCTTTCAGTACTCTGATTATACGGATATTGTGTGATGTATTATTTAAATTGTGAGATTAATCTATTATTTATGTTATGTTTATATTGGGTCACTATAGTTTGTATTAGAGGTGGGTTTAGTTATTTTTTGAGATTCATTTAGAGAAAAGTAGTGGAAAACCGAAGGAAAAGTCAAGGGTTTGATTTTAGGTATAGGATAAAATATTTATATTTTTGTAAATTATGGATTATGTGGTTTTCTAAGAAATATATCATAATATGGATACTAAAAGTAGATATTATTTTGGCACATATTCATCTAGGTGTAGCAGCCCAAAAATAGTTGCTTGGGTATATCTCAACCACCATTCTATTGCATGGTGATTGGCACCATACTACACACGTGATATGAAACACATGAGGGATATTATTTGGTAAATCACATTATATTTACAAAATATTACAAAGTATTTGAATATATATAAATAGTTTTGTTATAAATATAATCATGGAAAACCTAGATTCAAAACCCAAATATTTTTATACTAATGTACGCACATCATTAATTAAATCTGTATTCTATATTTATAGTTTAATTTTATATAAAATCATTAATTTAGTTATACTCATTCATAGTTTTATTTATTCAAGGAAATGAAGTGAAACTAGAATAACTAATTTAACAATGGGTGTAATGGATAATGTGTAAACTTTCCCAACAGGAAAACTAGTGAGATTGGGGTTGGAATGAAAAATCAAATGACAATTATCACCCAGCTATATCAATCTATAGGTAATAAAAAAATCATTTTGACCTCCCAAACACACTCTGTAGGGAGAAAAATACTATCAATTCATTTGTGAGGCATAATCCACCCTCTTTTAGTGGGTCTCCAAATCCATTATTTGTTGAAGACTGGGTTAATGCAATGGAAAAGATATTTTTCATTCTCTAGTGGTTGAATAATGAGGTTGTTTTGGATTCCTATAATTTATAAGGTGATACTGACTAGTGGTGGAGTCTCATTAAGAACACAATAGAAAAGAAAGATAACAAATCTATGGAATGATAAGAGTTCATGAATATATTTTTTACTAAGTATTTTCCATGGAATATTCATGCAAAGATAGAGTGGGAATTAATGTAATTGAAGAAAAAAGTGGACAAGTCTATTGGGTCATATGTATAAAAAATCACAAGACTGGTAAGGTATTCCTCTGGTTTTATCTCTGATATCAAGAGTAAAATCAATCACTTATTTCCAAGATTAAATATTCATATTCAAATTGATTTATCCATAAGATAATTTAGAATCTGTGAAGATATTTTTTGATATGATATTAAGGGTAATATGGAAACTAGAACCTTTCAATATTCCAGGGAAAATAAAAGGAAAGTAAAGTATCATGTAAGAACCGATGGTAAGACATATGGTGGGAAGAAATAAAAATTTCATATATATAATAAATGTGGGAGGCAGAACCTGATTAATTATATCATTGTATTAGATAATTTTTTTTCAGTGTGATAAAGTAGGACACTAGGGCCAAAACTATCAAACCAAGGATAAGAGGTCGATTAACAGAACAAAGGAGAAAAGGGTCCCTAAAATTATTTTACTACACTAAAATGGTTCACGTACAAGAAGTTAATACATAATTTGAATCAATTACCCAACCCTTGATCCAATGGATAATATAGTCCTCATCCCACTCCCAAACCAAGTAAATAATAAAGATTATTCATGATCACTGCCACTAAGGTAAATCGTGATAATAAAGTGATGCGAGGTAAAATTAATCTCAATTTTAGATCTAAAAATAAAATATTTGATTCTTATTCATTGAATTATTTTATATCATATAATTTTTATAAGAATGTGAAATCACAACCCCAAGAAAATGATATTAGTATATTAGTGAAAACACTTAGTGGCATATTGATCATGTCTGAGATTTAAAAATATGATTCAGTTGATATTTGTGGGAGGATACTTCCTATGAATCTAATTATTCATCCTTTTGTTGAATTTTACATAATATTAGGCATGGATTGTCCTTCCCTATATAAATAACATATCAATTATTGGTACAAGTAAGTATCATTTCATATCCTAAATAATTCTATTCTCATGTATTAAAGAAAGGATGATTGTGAACTCAATATGGAAGAAAATTATATAATATGGGTTATGGTACGCAATAATAAATGAATCTTGTCTCAAATGATCAGTGAGGAAGTAAACATTGATTAAATGAATATTTTATAGGAATACACTAATGTATATCTAGATGAACTTCCTGGTGGTCCCCCAAAGCATGAGGTTGGGTTCTTGATTGAACTCATACATAGAACCATGTCTATCTCAATGAGTCCATATAAATTGGATCCCATTGAATTAAAAGAGTTAAACAGTAAACTAAAAATACAATTTGGAAAAGGTTTTAAAACACCCTAGTACTTCACTATGGGGTGTTATAGTCCTCTTTATCAATAGGAAGGATGGATCGATGTGTATTTTCATTGATTATCATGAACTCAACAAAATCATGATCAAAACAAGTATCTTATACCGTATATCGATGATCTATTTGATAAGATAAAGGGAGATCAATACTTCTTAAAGATTGAAAATTAATCCAGATACCATTAATTATGGTTCAATGGGTAGTATATTTCTAATATAACTTTACATACAAAGGTATAGACACTACTAGTTTATAGATACATTTTCTGGGCTTAACAATTCCCTTGTAACCTTAATGCATCTAATGAATAGCGTTTTTAGAGATGACCTTGATCATTTTCTTGTTGTTCTTATAGATGATAATCTTATATATTCAAATATCAAGAAATATCATGAAGATCATTTTAAAATTGTGTTAAATACCATGAGAAAGGAGAATTTGTATGCCAAATTTAGAAAATGTGAACTCTAGCCAAAAAAGGTGTCATTCTTGGATCATGTAATCACATGAAAGGGCATATCAATAGATCCATAAAAGACATAAGTTATCAAGAAATGGCCTGGACTAACTACTATAACTACGATCCATGGTTTTCTTAGGTCAGTGGGACATTTTCTGTTGTGATCCATACATTTCATACATAGATATTACATCTTAATAGATGAATATTCATTATATAAAATTGTGATCCACACTCAAATAATATAGGTTTAGTTTATTTATAAATTTGGATAATTACAATTGGTTCATAATATATCTACATCATCTCCCATTTAAATCCTCATAACTAACACCCTTCATAGACAAATCATACTAAAAACATTTCTTCATAACCTGGCGAAAGGAAACATAAGAAAGGGTGATCTGAGATGATCAGTAAGGGTAAAAAAGTGAGATATCAATGATCACTTAAACATAAAAAAAATCACAAGGGTATTAGATCAGGAGATTAACATTTGAAAACCACACTATGCATATCATATATCATAATCTTAATACATGGAAAAAAATTTGCTAGTTCATAAGACATGAATCATAAAGAAATTAAAGAACATGATCCATGATAGTGTAAAATTTGAATAAGAAATAAGTTTGTGGCCTACACATAATTATATAAAATCATTTCCTTATTCAATGCTCATTGATAATACTATAATATTACATTGGGTTCACTCCTCATTCTATCATATTCATAGTTAAGGTTTACTCCCAAGATAATCATATTGGGAAAAATATCTTACTGAACTATTTTCAGTACCCATTCTAGACCTTATTATCTAATGGATATCCATCTTTACCCAATTAATTAGCGATATATATAATATTAGTACCACCCATCACATAATCATAATTCAATATTTTTTGTGCCACATGAACATAAATCATTCATCATATATCATAACACATGGTAAGGAAACCAGTTTTATAAACATTTTTAGCATTTTATCCTAACATAACCCATGGGAAATAAATAGGTTTCATAAAAAACTCATCCAAATAATTTTAAATCATAGAAATAAAGGATTATTATGATATAATTGGATCATATCCCCAGTAAATAAAAAGAAACATTAAAGGATATTATCAAAAATAAAAAATCATTTATAATATCACTTGGAATACTTCTTGTGTAAAATACCCATTTCATTTTAGAATCACTTATTTAAAATATATAAATTTATAAATTATTATGGAAAAAAATTATTTTAAAGAAACCATGGAATCTTTTAAGGGAATATTAAAATCATTGAGTGGTAAATAACACATGAGACTCAACCCAGTTGGTGAGGTATCCCTAAGTGCATCCATGAGACCCAGGTTCAAAACCAGGCAGAGACTTATTTCTAGGTACTGTAGTATGAATTATATCAGTTACTGCAGTATCCGAAACTATTCACCTTGGGACACCTATATGGGAATGGAGTCTTTAAGGCCTTGGGGCCACCCATTCCTTCAAGTCAGTAGGGATTTCAGACTACCTTTAAGTCCTTTAGGCCACCTCAAGGCCTTTAGGCCACATGCAGTTTCTCCAGATAGACTCTACAAAAAAATGGGCAACTCCAGAGGGGGATTCAGAGCAGTCTCACTCACCAGAGAAGAACCAATAGATTTGGAAGAATGATATGGTATGTCTACGCCATCAAGACCAGCCTATTCTTGCATGGGAAGCTTAGACAGATGGTCATGTGAAGGTGGAGAGTTACCATCACAATGCAGATGCTAGGGAGAGGCAGTTCCTTGTAGTTATAGTCTGTTTGAATTCCCTAAGACCGTCGGGTCATGTAATGTCTCTTAAGGCTGTGGGCCATGTAATCACTAAAGCCTATGGGCCTTTTAAGGGTTCCTTCTCATCCCTTGAAAGGGGGGTTACCAAAAATCAATAAAAAAATGAAGGCCTTTGGTCCATTCGGTCTTGAGTGGTAAATATGGTATGAAATTATTTTTATGTGGTGTAAGTAAAAACAATGACTCCTTTTACATTTTTGGTAAAAGCCAAAAGTAAATCATTAAAAAATGAAAATGATATTCCTTTTATACTATTTTTTAAAACGTACATAATGGTTAAAAAGGAAATTAAAAATTCATTTGAGAATAGTCAAAAAAATAATTAAAAACATTTTAATGAAAACATGGTTATGATAGTGAAATATTATCCATTTAATAGTAAAACATATTCAATTTTCCTTGAAAACATTATTTGTGCATCTTGAGTACATAAAGTGATGACAATTAAAATAAGACATGTATTATATAGAAATAATCATATTATAATAATAATTAAATTTATTTATCCAAAAAAAGTAATATAATTTCCTCAATGGAAATTCAAGAATAAACAATTCTAATTAAAATGGGATTGAAACATAAATCACATACCTCAAGTATCATCTCGATTCATATATATCAAAACCTCTTGTATAATAAATATAAACTTACTATAAATTTATTATATAAACAGACTTATATAAATCATAATATATATGATTAACTTATAATATTTTATCACATGTGTATTAATAATTCTTTGTTAAAATCACTATTTCAAATGATAACTGCTTCGTTTTTCATGCATATTTTGGATTGGTAGTTCCAGTCCTTGTAATTTGATAATTGTTACATCATATCTATAATTTTTATCATGATATACATATCATATATATTTATTATATATATTTATATTCATATATGATATGTAGAGATAGAAAAATGAATTACATCATTCATGGAGACGGTAGTTTGTACGTACGTATGAACGTTGTTTTCACTTTTTGACGAATGAAAAAAAAAGGAAATAATAATTATCCATTTAAAATTAATTTTATTTAATATATATAATACATATTCATTAAATGTATCCTTATTACCATTCATTAAAAGAAAAAATTGAAAATTAATTACATCGCTTCATGGAGGTGGTAGTTCACACATATGCACAAGCGACATTATCGTTTTCCAATGGATTGAAAGGTAAGAAGGAACATATGATATTATAATTTTAGAAGAATAATTATATTATAAAAAATATATAAATAATAAACTCATAATAATAACCATCCATAAAATATGGTGATAAAAACGAATTACATCTCTACGGGGACATAGTAAGTCATATGTATGTACGAGAGACATTTTTGCTTTCCATATGAAAATAAGGTTGATAACAATTTTTACATCATCATAATAATTATTTATTATATTTAAAATAATAAATTAATTATTTTATAATTTATATCAAGAATTTTGATGAGGTATAATAATAAATAAAATTGAAAATAATCTGTTAAGATTTATGCCTCTTCATTAAGAAGCCTCTTTTAGATTACACCAAAAACCATAGATGAATAATATTTCAGAAATATATGAATCTCTAGGATGTGGTTAAGGAATATGTTAAAGTATTATGATTTCTATTTTCTAAGATATAATTCTTAAAATGTGGGAGGAAGAGAGTAGAATATATTCCCTTTGATAAGTGAGGGGAGGGGCACTCTTGGAATTACTTGAAGTATTAAATTAATATGAAATAATTTTTGAATTAAAGTTGATAAGAATTGATATATTTTTAATATAGGATGAGTATAATTATAAATAATCTCATCCACTAATATTTAGACATCATTAATGGATATTTTAACCCTTATCTCTTAGTTTTAACTCCCTAGCTAATCCTTTTGACAATTATCAAAATATCAAAGTTTTATACACTTTAAGGGATAAGAATACAACCATAAAAAAGTGACCCATAATGGACCATGATTTATATTTTCATCCATATACCATTCATATAGCCAAATATATGATTTTTAAGAATTTTATATCATTTAATAAAATATTATTTTTTATAAAATATCATTAATTTCATTTTTGGAACAATTCAATTCGTTTGACTTTAAATTATTTAATATAGTTATGGAATTAAAATATAAACCTTTAACACATCTTTAATATGTTTTATTTATATAAAAAAAATTTAAAACAATAATTTATCCAAATTTTATTACATTTAATTTTTTTAAGATCATTTATTTTATTTTCACAATGATTGAATAAATACCGTGTTGGAATTCCATAATCATTTAAGATAATTATTCAATCACTAAAAATTAAAAATAAAATAAAAATAATAATTTCAAACAAAAAATATTAATTGAATAGTACATTTTTTATCCTTATGAAAAACAATTAGAGATATTAAAGTCAAGAGTGACATTTTGTATTTATCCTTTTCTTAAATTACTATAAATGTCATAGTAATAGAAAAATGGTACCAAGTGACCGTATTTTATATAATTGGATGATAATGGTAGAAAAAAGTAATATAATAGGATAAAGATAAGTTTTAAAGAAATTTTAAAGTCTTATCCCAAAGTTTTAACACGGATTTACCCATTTCACCCTTATCGGGGTGTCAAATATTTACCATAGTTACTATTCATAGTGACAGAAATTATAAGCGACCAATTTACCAAATTTTATAATAATTATTACAAATACTTCATCAAATTTTCAATATTTAATATCTATATGTTCCAAAAATTCATTTTAAAATAGGTTCCCAAATCATGAAGAAAATCATTTTTAAGAAAGTGCATTTTTAAGTTTAAAACTAGATTTATTTATATCACATGCCTTGAAAAAAATTGTTTTAATGATAAAATATTTGATTGAATATATAATATTTACATTTAATTAATATAATTCATCAATAATTGTTAATTTAATTCATTAAGATAAAAATACATTGTGTGTATAAAACAATTTTTCGAAAAACATATATTTTAATTTCAAATGATTTTTATTTTCAATTCTAATAAATTTATGACTAATGAATTAATTTTATATATGTTTAAACCATAAATGTTTCATAATTTAGTTATCCATATTTATACCCATCAATTTAAAGGCTATATGATAACTATCACATTAAATAATAATATATCTATAGTATAATGTGGTTCGTTTAAACTAAGTGTTATGTGTAAAGAAGGATATCAAAGAAATAAAATTTATTAACAGGGAAATATATTATAAAATAAAAATATGTTTCATTATGCCCCACTTAAAATGAGTTTATCCCTTGAAATTACATTACTTAAATACAAAAAAATGGTGATAACTCTGTTTAATCACATCCTTGGGTTACCATGTCGCTTCTTCAAATTTCTGATTCCTCTAGAGAACTTTAACTAGGTGAGTAGTATTATTTCATAGGATTTTATGTCTATAATCCATGATATCTTTCCGTTTTCCTTCATAACAAATATCATTATCCATTTTTAAAACCTCTATGTTTATTATATGTGAAGGCTGGAGTATGTGCTTCCTCAGGAGAGATATATGGAACACATCATAAACTTGAGATAGGTTCAGGTGAAGTACTATTCGATAAGCTACCTTCCATACTTGATCAAAACTATCAAAGGGACCAATATACCTAGGGATCATATTTCCCTTATTTTTTAATCTTGTAACTTTTTTCCCTGGATATTTTCCCAGAAAAACTTTCTCACCAATTTCAAATTTCAAATTTCACTAATGATTTTCAGCATAACTTTTCTTTCAACTCTGAGCGACCTTGATGTGTTGTTGAATAATTTTAAATTTATCTACCATTTCCTCAACTAGATTAGTTCCAAATATCCTTATTTCCCCAACTTCATCTTATTACATTGGATTTCTACACTTCCTTTAATTGAGGGCTTCATAAGGATCCATCTGAATGTTCGAGTGAAATGTATTGTTGTAAGAAAACATGACCAGATGAAAGTGTTGATACCAACCACCTTTGAAATCCATATAACAAGATCTCAATATATCCTCTAGGATTTGAATGGTTCTCTTAGACTAACCATCTATATAAGGATGATAAGTGGTACTAAAACACAACTTTGATATTATATCTTGATAAATACTTCTCTAGAACTTCGAAGTAAATCTTAGATCTTAGTCAAATATAATAGAATTTGGTACTCAATGAAACCATAAAACTTCCTTAATTTATAATATAAAAATATAATAAAGAGATAAATATTCTATATTAGAAATGGAGTGTGATAAATTTGTAAGGAAATCAATAAAACCACAAATAGCATTGTTCCATTTAGATGTTTTTGGGAGTCCTATGACAAAATACATGGAAATTTTTTCCTATTTCCATTCCGGAAAAGATCATGGATGTAATATCCCCATTTACTTTTATATCTCATCCTTAACTTACTGATATACTAGTCATTGAGATAAAAACTCTAAAATATAACTTTTCATGTTGTCCCATCTGAAATAATCTTTAAGATCTCTATACATATTTATACTTAAAGGATAAATAGAGAATGGTGATCTATGAGCTTCTTTTAATATCTCCTTTTTCAATTATAGCATTAATGGGACACATACGTGGTTCCTGAACATTATCATTCTATTATATTCATGGTTTGACTCAAGAAAATTTCTTACATTCTTTTATAGCTCTACATATTCCTTTTATGCCTCTTTAATCCTCACATAGATATATGATTGAACATTTAACTGAGAAAGATAGGATATGTCCCATTTACACTAGATTTCAAGTTCCATATTCTAAAAATCAATAAGTATTAGATCTCTTTAAATCCAAATAAAGAAAAAATTAGTATGGTCTATCTATATTAAGGAATCATCCACCATGTTCACCTTATGAGGGTGGTAATATATTGAATAGTCATATTATATAATAAACTGTAACCATCTTCTTTAACACATATTCAAATATTTCTAAGTGAATATATAATTTAAACTTTTATGATCAGCATGTATCTCACACTTTTTCCCATAAATATAATTCCACCATATATTTATAGAAAAATTTACCATAGCTAACTTTAAATCATGATTTGGGTAATTTTTCTCAAGAACCTTCAATTATTGTGAGGCATAATCTATCACCATATCATTCTTTATGAGGACGCATCATAGTCCATTATTTGATGAATCACTATAGATATAAAACATATCTCCATTTTAGGGTAGTGTAAGCATAGGTGTGTTGACTAACCTTCTCTTTAATTCCTTGAAATGTTCTTCACATTCATCTTTCCAAAGGAACCAAGATCCATTCTGAGTTAATGTGGTGAGTGGATCAGATAGCCGTGAGAAATTCTCCCAAAGCATTAATAATATCCATAAAAACCCAGAAAACTATGGATCTTAGACCCAGTAGTTATTCTGGTCCATCATTTAATAAATTCAATCATTGATGGATCCACCAATATACCCTCACTTTAGATAATATGACCCAAAAATGAAACTTTTTTATCCAAAATTCACACTTGGTAACTTTTAAATCTATATTATCCTTTTTAAGGTCTTTAGTTAAATCCTAAAGTTATATTAATTCTCTTCTTTACCCTTAAAATATATATTTATTTTTTCTATAAAGACTACCCAAAACAAATCCATGTAATCTCTAAACACTCTATTCATTAAATCCATTAACGTATCAAGGGAATTAGTTAGGAAAAATAGAATCATTATAAATTCATACTGTCCATTCCTTATATGAAATGTTTCCTTGGGTATATCTTCCTTGTTGACCCTCAATTGATAATATCCAAAATAAAGGTCAATCATAGAAAATTATTGAGCTCTACATAGTTGATAAAACAAGTCAACATCGCAGTCTATGGGATACTTTCTCTTAATAGTGATCTTATTCAATTCTCAATGATCAATATAGAGTCACATCAATCTGTATTTCTTGTTAACAAAAAGAACAGGTGTACACCATGGTGATGCAATTGTATGAACGAATCCCTTATAAATATTCTCCTAGAGTTTATTCTTAAATTCCTAAAAATCAATCAGGTTTATTCAAAATGAATTCTTTGAAATGGGTGTATCATCAGGTATGATTTATATTGAAAACTCAAGTTCATGATTTAGAGGAAGACTAGGAAACTCTTCTAGAAAAACATATACAAACTCTTATTCAATTAGCATATATTTGATGTTTATTTTATCCCAAAACATTTAATATAAATATCCCTTTTAAATAAGAATCAATACCCATGTAATGGATGTAATTTACATTGTAATTTCATAGTTATCATCATGCCAATAGATGATCATAGGTTGGATCAATATATCAAATGTGACTTCCCTTCCTTAGAAATTGATATCGCCTTTATGTAAAGAAGTCATTATATTCCTAGAATCACATAAAATTCCACAAAAGGAAGTACCATAAGATTTAAAGGAGGAAAGTTCACATAAAATTAAATCGGAGAAGAATAATAGACTTTAGAGGTGATCATTGTACCATTAGTAGCTAGACTAGTAATTCAACATCTAATTATTAAGGATATGAATTAACATTCCTTGACAATTTTCTTTATATAAAATAATTTATAAAACTAATATCAAATAGGGAACATCAATATTTTGTCATACCTATAACCACCTCAACTTTTTTATTGTAATTTCAATCACTTAGTAAAACCAAAATGGTTAGCATGAATGTTACGAACCAGCCCGGGTCGACCCTAAACCAGTCACCTGAGTCAGCCTGCGACATGGCCCGAAGGGCGTTCTAGTTCCCCACAGGCTGGAAACTAGTGTCGGGAATCAAAAATAAACATGTGGTAATGATTTTTACCATAAAAGAAAGACCATAAATTAATGTAAACTAAAAAAATAAAAAGAAAACTAGCAGCGGCAAGAAAAAAGACTGCATATACCTCCATGTGACCTCTTGGTCACCTCCAACAACTAACAACATGCCTCGCATAGGTAGATGAAACAAGAACCTGAACCAAACAGCTGAACCTGCATCTAAAAATATAGGATAGGTGTGAGCATTAAAATTCTCAGTAGGGATGCCAAAAGTGAACCACATAATCCATGCATTTTCTGATTCCAAAACAGCCCAATGATACTAGTTTGAACTACAGTTACAAAAATAAGTTTTTCATATATACAATGCATTTTGAAAACTAAAAATCACAATTTAATTTCCCTTATAATTCAAAAAAAAGGAAAAGAAATAAATTAGGGCTCACACAAAATTTTCTAAAATAGTTACTTCGAAGTCCTTTTTAAAACCAACCACACATACAAATCTTTTCCAAGAAAACTCCAAAACCAAATTTTAGGGTATTATTCCACACACACATAGAAAGGGAAATGGTACTAGTAGTACTTGAATCAAAGGATCACGGAAAACCTAAGAACTTAGAGGAATACCAGAATGTAATATACATGTGATTCATCCTAAAGGCATGCCTACTCTCGATGATGCCATAATGCCCTAACACCCGACCTTCTCCCTACTTGGCCTGGTCGAGGGGACCAATCACATAGAAATAATAATAAAAAAACATCTCTCTTCTATGGGCCACTAACCAGTGCATAATATAAACTAGTGCAATAATTTTTCTCAGTAAACCCCCATTCTATGCTAAGTTTTCATGCTATGTTCACAAAAAGGTCTGACACACATTCAAATAACAAGACATATATATATATAGTCAAGAATGAGACATTATCCCACACCACCCCAACCACCTCAAGGTTATTCCCATGCCTTAAAATAAATATTATCAAAAAGAGGCCCATACCGAGGACCCTCCTGTCACATGATCGACAGAAGAGGCAAGGGGCCCAACCAATGAGGGGTTTTCCAAACATACAGTTTTAAAGATGCCAAATAGGCCTCATAAAATTAACACATATCAAAAAATTTGTAAACAGCCAATATAAAATGATAAACGGTCCTTTAGCATCAAAATTCTCATCCTTTTATCAAAACATTTATTAACCAATTAAAAAACAACCACAAATACCATATTTATACCAAAGTGGCCAAACAGTCCCTTAAATCAAACATTTTCAAAAACATGCCCAATTTCACTTTAATT
Source organism: Viscum album (assembly GCA_963277665.1). Lineage (NCBI taxonomy): Eukaryota > Viridiplantae > Streptophyta > Magnoliopsida > Santalales > Viscaceae > Viscum > Viscum album. The sequence continues at coordinate 957,400,979 of OY728138.1, read as the reverse complement.
AAAGTTAAAAAAACACCTAAGAAGGTTCCAAACTGGCTTCAACTTCCACTTTCACCCAAACACACCCCAAAAAACAAATTCCCCCTTCATTTTCTAACAACTCACCCTATCATATTTCCAAGTCCAACTAGGCCAAACCAATAAGAACACTCTAAAACCAACCAAAACATTTGAAACCAAATTTAATAAATACATCATTTTTTTAACCCAAAAACACCCATATCACTCAATTATAAAATACCACACAATGTCATAAACCAAAAGCCTGTTTTTAGACAACACCAAACCATAACTAAGGAAATCACCACATTTCACACACAAAATCTGAAACATGTTCCAAACCAATTTAACAAAAAAAAAAATATAGGAAAAACCCCACCCAAACATTCAATTTTACCCAAAAAGAAAAGGTGGAAATTTACAAACACCTAAGGCATCATACGCAAGGCATAAACCAAGATTCATGTAAAACCCTATCTTTAACAACACCAAACAACATTAGAACACCACGATAAGCGATAAAGAGGTACCATGGAGATGTGTAGCAAGATAATAAATTAATGAAAACATCAAACATTAAAGAAAAGCAATGGAAAGGAAATGCATGGATTTTCCTACCTCAAGGAAGTAAATCCAAAACTTTCTAACTCAAGCAATATCACACTCGCATGAATGTACGCACTTCCATGTGTGTATATATATACACACCTTTAAACTGATGTATATGTTCTTCACGCCAAGAGGTAACACACGCTCAGAAGACATATATACATATATATATATATATATATTCATACCTAGGAAGATGTATGTGCGCACTTGGAAATGATCTCGACTCCCTGCAACAATTCCCGACACCCAACATTAAAGCGGTAAAGACCTACGCACCTCCCAATAAAACCAAGGGACTCAAAAATACCACAAATCACTAAAAATAAAATCAATACAAATAAAGAAATCAAGATAAAAATTTAAAAACCAACTCTTTAAAAATCACCAAGTTCACATATAAAACCCAAATCATATTTTCAACATTTTTTATAAAACAAAACTAAGGGTAGCACCCCCAAAATCACATCAATTTGCTCTAAAAGCTCACCTCACCTTTCATCGACACCCCAAGTGCATAAAAACATAAACATAATTAAATAACCACACCAAGGACTGATTTTGAAAAATTCCATCAATTCCGAAGTTTCACAGAAAATCTAGACCAGAATACCATAGGGATGTGAATTATATTTTAAAAATTATCAAAAAAAAAAGATTTGGAACTTAAGAGAGAATATAACCGCAGACACCTGAAGATGTAAACCAGGAACTGACTCAAAACATATTTCTAACAAATTCAAAAATATTCAATAACACTATAGCATGCTAATTAAGGGAATAACGAAGCTGTGAAACCAAACGGCGGGCATAAAAATATAACTTGGATATCGACGGCGGACCGAAATAGAGTCAATACACTTCTCCTTTGGCGGTGGATGTTGGAACATAAAAGAACAAGACTCGAGGAGGTCTTTGTGTACCCTATTCAAGAAAGAACACAACAATCATATAATATCCCAACCTTAAGGTTCCGATTGAATCCAAATTGGGTACCAAAAGAGAAACCAACCCCCAACGTGATGAAGGAGAAGGGGTCTAAGGACTATACCTCAATGAATTGTTAGAGAAAAATGAATAAATTAGAAGAAAGATCGAAGAATTAAGGTGATCCGATGAAGGGGGTCGCACGCCACTAAAACTCAGTCGAGGGCTCAGGCACGCATGCTACAGGTCTCCGTCAAGAAGAGGCTGCAACCTTAATAAGCTCTGGCCATGGGGCGATGAAGGGAGGGCAGTCCAGGGAGACCCATCATGCAAAAAAGGGGGGTCATGAAGGGGGTGGTGCATCACTGCAAATAGGGGGGGTCCACCATGTGAGAGGGATAGGTAGGAGAGGCAGAGGCTGCCGGACCAGGGAGGAGGGAAGCACACCATTAGAAGAAGAGGGGAGGGGAGTCGCGCGCCATGCGCAGGAGGAAGAGGGGGGGGGGGGTCGACCCCCTTAGGGTTTCTCTTAAAAAAACAAAAACAAAACAAAACAAAACAACATAAAATAATAATATTATTAATAATAATAAAAAATAATAATAGTAATAGTAATAGTAATATTAATTAAAATTTAATAAAAAAATAATACTAATAATATTTTAATAAGAATAATATTAATATCCATTTAATGATATTATTATTATTGTTATCTACAAAAATAATATTATCATGATAGTTTAAACATTTATAAAATCAAGTTATTTTAATTATTGGGCAACCATTCATTCACCAAGACTGAACGCATGGGCACCGCTAACAGTAAGGCGACCGCACACCAGCCTGAGACCCACTTAAACCATCAAAGCTTCAAAAATTTCAACCCAGACCCAAACCCAACTCTGTCCAAAAGATGCGGGACCAAGAAAATAATAAAATAATAGTATTCCATGGTTGGGGTGTGACAATGACCATCATGTATCCTTTATTATATTAATTATAAGGACCAGACCATAAAAAATTACATGTTCTAGTGTCTTTAGACTATAATTCACCTTCTTTAATTCCATAAGATATTTATGGTTTATATTTTTAGAGAGTTAGGTCATAACCCTTATATAACAAAACCATATATTAAAAATTGGACACTTCTATTTAGAATCTATTTTCCAAAAAAAAAATTTAAAAAGTAAACTGTTTTATTTTCATGAAAAATCTTAATTTATTTAAACTTGACTTCTTATTTTCTCTTACCAATCCTTAAAATCTATTAAAAATATTTTAAATGTTTCATGATCACAAAAATATCATTAAGGGACTTAAAAAATATGAAATAAACTCATTAGTCCATTTTAAAACAATGAAATCAAAAACGAAGATTCTCTTTAACATAATAATCCTTGATATAAAATAATAATTTACTTACAAATGAAAATATAATATCTTCCCAAAGTTTTTAAATAAATAATTTATAAGAAAACATAATAGAATAATCATAATGATGAAGGTTTCTTAGAAAACATGAGATCCCATTAAAAACATTTTATTAAAAACATAGCTTTTTACCATAAAAGGGAATGAACATTCATTTAAAAATGGATTATTGGTATCCCTTTTAAAATAAAACTTTTTTCTAGAAAAACTCATTAGTAACCATAGAAAAAGTCATGTAGGTGACTTGGGACATTATCTTCATAGAACCTTTATAGAACCCTTGCAATTGGAATAACCATACAGTCAACTTCCAACATAATTATCTAGATAACATAATTTTTGTTGAATTCATTAGAGTATTATTTGAATTCACCCATCTTATAATCTATATTATGCTTAACCATTATCATAAATAATTTTCAAGGACCATATCATTAAGTAAACCCTTGAAAAACTCTTTTAAACCCATATTCAAAACACTTTTTGATTTCAAAATAACCTTTCATTTTAAGAGCCAATTTTCAATACCAAAATTTCCAAAACAAAGGGAAGGAGGGTTTTTATTTTAATAAAACATAAAATATTATAAAGTAAGATAAACATTAAATAACTTTTATAGTAGTGGGAAATTTTTTGGTCTTTATATACGTTAAAAGATAACAATCCTTTTTTATTTTGTAAAGAAATCCAAAACATTTCATAAAAGTATTTATTTTTTAAAAAAATTAATGTGATATAAAATTTCCTTTATAGTTTTTTATGTCTATATAAATTCATTAATAATATATCTATAAAAATATGGACATGTAATAAAAAGGGTTGGAAGGGAGACTTTAAAAGAGAATATTTTTTTAATAGAAAGTATCTTACCTTATGTTTGACCCATCATGTACATTCATTATCTTCATAAATAATAAAATATGTTAATTATTTACTTTTTTAATAATATTCTTCAAAAAAATTAATCTTTTTACCATTTTATAATTAATTACTTAATCAATTAAATTATTATTGGATGTTTTGATGATATTCGGATCATATATCCAAAATGGATTTGGTATGTTTACTATGGTCAAAGAGGTTATTATTACATCATATATAGCATAATAATCATGATATAATTATTTTTTATACATAAATTATATTTTTAAACCAACTGTGAAATATAGTTATGAAAATTGAACTGCATTACAATCATAGAAATGGTAGGTCATGCGTATGCATGAGTAACATTTCCATTTTTCAATGATCATTATGGAAAGAAGGTAAGTATTAATTTATTCTTCCAAAATTATTTTTATATCAAAAATATAATATTATTCCTTTAAATACACTTATATATATTATCCATGTGACGTGGTGATGGAAAATGAATCACATCGCTTCATGGAGGTGGTAGTCAACACGTATGCACAAACAACATTTTCATTTTTCAATTAATGGATGGGAAAGAAATTAAATGATATATTATATTTTTATAATGATAAATATTTTATTAATATCATATATAAACATTATTTCCATAATTATATTCATCCATGAGTGGATTTTATGGAAAATAAATTACATCAGTTCACAAGGAGGTAGTCCACTGTACACACGAATGACAATTTTTAATCAAATTTGATTGAAGATCAGACATATATAAGTTATTACATTAACATAAAAACACATAAGTATATAGGATATAATATTTTTATTATTTTATCATGATTGAAGAATATTTTAAGGATTTATAAAAAGAAACAAAATGAAATTGCTTGGTTAATAACTATACCTCTTGTTTGGACAACCTTTTAAGGTTTACACCAGAATATTTCCTAGGTCGTCTTTATGATTAAACTAAGGCCTCTAGATAGTTTTAATGGATTTAAATAAGGTATTTGCGTAGGTATTTCCGAAACCAAGTGGTTCTTGAAGTGTGAAAAAAAGGAAACAATAGGTGCCCTTTTATAAGAGAGGGGAGGTTCACTCTTGGAATTTCATAAAATATTAAATTGATATAAATTAATTTTCATATTAATAGGGATAAAATTTAAAATATTATAATATAATATGATTTTAATTTTAAATCCATAAACAATGTAAAAATATACATGTTTAGGGGATGTTTTAACCCTTATCTTTTTGTTTTAACCTCTTTTAACCCTTTTGATAATTACCACGAAATTAAATAATTTACTATCTAGAGGAAAAGAAAGTTATTATGAAAAGAAAAAATGAATAATAAGTGATAAATATATGATATTGTAAACAATATCCTCAAATAATGGCCAAAAATATGATTTTTTGGAGTTTTAATTCATTTAATAAAATATTATTTACTATAAAATAACATTAATGATAATTTTGGAACTATTCATTTAATTTGACTTTTAAAACTACCAGAAAATAATGTAATTATAATATAATATATAAACACCTCTATAATATTTCATTAATATAAATAATCATATAACATGATAATTAATTCAAATAATATTACTTTTAACATTTTTAAAATCATTTATTTTATTTTTCTCTTAATTAAATAAATACTATATCACCATTATGTAGTCATTTAAGGTGATTATTTCATCACCAAAAACTATAAATAAATTATCATGATAAATAAAAATAATAGAAATTTAAAATTATTATTTATAACCAAAAATACCTCCTCGTTATCCTTATAGAAAATATTTAAAGATAAAAAACAAACAGAACGATATTTTTTACTTTTCTTTACATAAAATATTATAAAGGTAAAAAACATGACCATATAGAAAAAAAAGATCACATATTAGAATTTTGGATTATTATGGATGAAATATACTCATAAAATAAAATTAATTAAAGTTTATGGCTACTTTATAATCTTTATCACATTATTTTTACCCTTAATCAACACATTTTACCTTTATGGTGGTAACAAAATTCTCTATGATTACTATTCATAATGAAAAAGATAATAGGAAAATATTTAAGAAATTTATACCTACTAATTTCAAAATTTAATCAGTTTTTAAGATTAAAAACACATAATTGGAAAATTTTAATTTAAAATTAAATCCGTAAAATGCAATGAAAAACAGTTTTTCAGAAAAATGCATTTTTACGTACAAAAATGTTTTTATACTGAATTTAAGTGTAAAATTCATTAAAAAGACTATAATTGGATTATATTTAATTAAAATTTACAAATTAAATTTTAAAACTAATATAAAATATAGTTTTACTTTATAAATACTTTAAAAGAAAATACAGTTTTCAATAAAATCGATATTGTTTCACTATTTATTGAAAAATCAATCTTTTCAGAAAAATATAAAAATTTTACTATAGGATAATTTTAATATAATTATTTAAAAAATGATATTATTTTATAAAATATAATTTCTAAAATTTTCATAAATTCATTATATTATACACTCAAAAAAAGGAACAAAAATCATCTTTGAAAAAAACATATTTTTGAAGAATAAAATGACTTTATCAAAATTTGAGTGATTATTTAATAAGAATTTATCAATAAATTAATATTGAGTTGGACCTTTATATACATTTCATATATCATTTAATAATATTCATACCTTCCAATTTGACATCTAGGATATAATGGTCATATTTAAATAACAATATTTTGTGGTTTGTTTAGGCTCAGTGTTACGTGTCATATACACTATTGAACATAGTTTTCTTTTTTTTTAGCATGAGGGTATTTCATTGTTCCCCCTTTAATAAATTTCATCTTATAAATTTAGATATGATCTCAGTAATCAAAGTTTTTCCATATGAAAATACTTTTATTGAAATATCACAATATAAAAAGGGTTGGTAAAATATTCTATTGAAAATATGGAAAATAAAATACGAAGGTCTTATATAATAACACATAACTATGTTTAAAATAGGAAAAAATAATGGGAAGTGAAACTATGAACATGAAAGAAAATAATAATGTCCAAATAATGATGGAGAGTGACAAAGATCATTTATCACAAGAAAGTGAATGATCATGGGAGAATTAATGAACCAAAAATTATAAACTAAAGAAGTGTGAAAAAGACTATCGATTCATCAAAAATGAAAGTGATAGGATAAAATTTTTGTTTCAATGTCTATTTCCTAGTGTTAAGGAATGACTTTACCATCCAAACTAATAACATAAGTAAATATACTTACTTGAAAATTAGAATTTCATCCTTTAACCAATTACCACCAAAATTTCATCTTTTCCTCCAAACGGTGAGTATTTAAGATGAATTTTTTATACCTGATGAACTAAAATAAACTATTAATGGATCAAATAATCTAAAAAAATATAAGAATATATTCCTTTTATATTTATACATTTACCAAAACCAAAATTCTTAACATAGGGTAATATAATTTCCAAAATCAAGAAACCTTTATATGATGAAATAAAACATTAATCTCAAAAGGCTCAATAATAATACCTGAAGTTAAACTTAGATCTGTCTTCAAAATTCTTAAAAATATTCCTAATTGAGTTCAAAACCCAAAATTATAGAATTAACTTGTTAATGCATTCTTCTGATCAATATTATTCACTAATAAAGTCATATGTTTAAAAAAGAATATGCCCTAATCATATAATATCCAAAATATGATAATTATTTCCATAAATAACATGTATCACCATTAAAACAATATATAATTCTAAAATAGAATTCAACCTTTATTACTCAACTATAATCCCAAAATATTCCATTTAGCTTAATCTTATAAGGTTCCCATAATAGTGAACTCTTCCAAAATATCACTTAGTCACCGAGACTCTTTTCAATACCATGGTTGTCTATATGATAAAGCATATGTTCCCGACATCAAATTGATCTTTTTTTTCAAGTCATTTACATAATTTCACACTAGTAAATCATATAGGCTAGTGGTAGGTGTTACACCCTTATCACCCTTCAGTTGTGGGTTCCAACCTCGCTTCCTTACTAGTTGTGATAGGTCATCACCCATCTTGTGGGTTCTCTTTTTGCTAAAACTATAAAAATAAAATTATTATATAATTTCCATATACATGATGAACATCCTGAAAATATCATTAATCAACAAATACCTTTTTAACCTCTATGGATTTCTATACAGCTTATTTTTTCAAAAAAATTAAATAATATTAAATGATCCTTATTTCCTTAACAATAATCACATATTAACCTAAAGGTTTATTTATACATTTTTCATATTCCCTTGAATAAATTTCTCTGAAAAATATCACCTTTTTTCAAAACTACTTTTCAAAGGTAATGATTCCATCTAACATATGTATCCAACATTTGAAAACAAAATCTACTATAGAATAATCCTTTAGTGTTTCACAATTCTCATAATATTTAGAATATATCATAATATCATTGATAAAATACCACAAGATCATAATCACTACAGGAAAAATTAGTATTTGCAACGGGTTATTTGCGACGGGATCTCTTCCGCTCGCAAATAACCAAGTATTTGCGACGGGATTTCGCCTCCCGTCGCAAATAGTTTGGCGCGGCTTGCGCGCCAAACCGCGCAGGTGTATTTGCGACGGGACCCATCGCAAATACCCAGCGGCGGTCAATACCCTTTTGCGACGGGATGTCGTCCCGTCGCAGAAAGACTGTCGGCAGGTACTATTTGCGACGGGTCCCATCACAAATAACCTTTTAATCGCCGACTGTAATTAATGCGGGCGAGGGTAATTGCGACGGGGCTCATCGCAAATACGACCATTTGCAACGGGAAGCACGTCGCTAATAAGCCTGTCGCAACTAATCTAACCTATATATACCCTCGTCCATTTTTTTCACAAATCATTCAGATCTTGATTTCTCTCTCTTTTCATTCTTCAGTTTTAAAGAGAAATTTTAATTAGTTGAAGTTTTTTTATACGAAATCAATCAGAGGGCGTCAATATCTTCAGAATATCAAAGTTTAAGGTATTTATATTTTATTTTTTTTATGTTTATTTTATTTTTTATGTTAATTTTAATTGTTTTTTATTAGTTCAAATTTAGTTAAATTTTTATTGATTTTTATTTATATTTAGTTTTACTAAGAATTTGATATTGTTAGTTATAATTATAAATAATTAGTTATAATTAATATTAATTAGATATAATTAGGAATAAATAGATATAATTAGGAATAATTAGATATAATTAGGAATAAATAGTATTAATTAGGAATAAATAGTATTAATTACGAATAAATAGTATTAATTAGGAATAAATAGTATTAATTACGAATAAATAGTAGTAATTAGGAATAATTAGTATTAATTAGGAATAATTAGTATTAATTAGGAATAATTAGTATTAATTAGGAATAATTAGTATTAATTAAGAATAATTAGTAATAATTAAGAATAATTAGTAATAATTAGGTATAATTAGTATTAATTAGGTATAATTAGTACTAATTAGGAATAATTAGTAATAATTAGGTATAATTAGTAATAATTAGGAATAAATAGTATTAATTCGGAATAAATAGTATTAATTAGGTATAATTAGTAATAATTAGATATAATTAGTAATAATTAGGTATAATTAAGAATAATTTGGAATAATTTGGATTAATTAAGAATAATTAGTAATAATTAGGAATAAATAGTAATAATTAGGAATAAATAGTATTAATTAGGAATAATTAGTATTAATTAGGAATAATTACGAATAATTAGTAATAATTAGGTATATTTAGTAATAATTAGGAATAATTAGTAATAATTAGGATTAATTAGTAATAATTAGGAATAATTAGTAATAATTAGGAATAATTAGTAATAATTAAGAATAATTAGGAATAATTAGGAATAATTAGCAATAATTAGGAATAATTAGGAATAATTAGGAATAATAAGGAATAATTAGGAATAATTAGTAATAATTAGTAATAATTATCATTATTCCTAATTAGGAATAATTCGTAATAAATAGTAATAATTAGAAATAATTAGTAATAATAAGTAATAATTAGTAATAATTAGTAATAATTAGTAATAATTAGGTATAATTAGGTATAATTAAGTATAATAAGTAATTAGGTATAATTAGTAATTAGGTATAATTAGTAATAATTTAGAATAATTTGTAATTAGGTATAATTAGTAATAATTAGGAATAATTAGTAATAATTAGGAATAATTAGGAATAATTAGGAATAATTAAAAATAATTAAGAATAATTAATAATAATTAGGAATAATTAGGAATAATTAGGAATAATTAGGAATAATTAGAAATAATTAGTAATAATTAGGAATAATTAGGAATAATTAGGAATAATTAGTAATAATTAGTAATAATTAGTAATAATTAGTAATAATTAGTAATAATTAGTAATATTTAGTAATAATTTGTAATAATTAGTAATAATTAGTAAAAATAAGTAATAATTAGTAATAATTGGGAATAATTAGGAATAATTAGAAATAATTAGGAATAATTAGGAATAATTAGGAATAATTAGGAATAATTAAGAATAACTAGGAATAATTAGGAATAATTAGGAATCATTAGGAATGATTAGGAATAATTAGGAATAATTAAGAATAATTAGGAATAATTAGGAATAATTAAGAATAATTAGGAATAATTAGGAATAATTAGGAATAATTGGGAATAATTAGGAATAATTAGGAATAATTAAGAATAATTAGTAATAATTAGTAATAATTAGTAATAATTAGCAATAATTAGAAATAATTAGAAATAATTAGAAATAATTACCAATAATTAGCAATAATTAGGAATAATTAGGAATAATTAGCAATAATTAGCAATAATTAGTAATAATTAATAATAATTTAGAATAATTAAGAATAATTTGAAATAATTAGCAACAATTAGAATAATTAGCAATAATTTTCAAAAAAATTATATTATCAATATTTACGAAAAAACAACATTAGTACTATTAAAATAATAAAAAAATATTAAAATATTAAAATTATCAATATTCGTAACAGGATTTTCTCTATTCTTAATATGTTCAAATCCTAAAGGGTCTCCAATTGTCAGGTCATGCGCAATAAAAAGTTTGTGCCATCCATGTCAAATGTAAAATCTATAATTGTCCTTCAATAGTTGATCACCTCGTAAGTAATGATGCAATCGGACAAACCAATTCATGCCCTTCTTATCTATAAGAATTCTCTCACATGAACATTTACATAGATCATTCTTCCTTGAAAATTTAAGGAAAAAATAATGATATCTCCTCAAATTTTTAAGGAAGAATGATCTATGTAAAGTGTCAAGTGAGATGATTCTTAGAGACGGGAATGTCATTACTTTGGTCATCCTATTGCAACACTACTTGCAAGGTGATCAACCATGCAAGTACAATTATAGAGTTTACATTGGATACTGAGAGAGGTTTGCATGTTCATCCGACTCATGGAATTGTCGATATTAAATATAAAAGTATTCTTGTAGTAAATAAACCATTTTTACTAGGTCAACAAGAACATCAAATTTATTATACAAAGTACTGTGCTACTTCAAGAGACTTGAGCGATTGGTGGAGCATAATAAAAATTAAATCTCGAGAAAATCAGTTTACTCAAACTGAATGTAGTTCCGCTGAAGTGTAAGGACTTGAATTTTTTCAAGAGACGGCTCAAAATCCATCTGATTCACAAAAATTATATATATTAAAAGTAGACACTTTTATTTCATTTTCATTTTTCCCAAAAAATAAATCTTATATTTAGAAAGATGTTTTATTTTCATAAAAAATATTCATGAATTCCAAATTGAATTCATATTTGTTCTTATCCATCCTTAAAACCCATGAAAAACAATTTAAAATTTGGTATGGCCACCAAAAACTCAGTAAAGAGCATTAAAAGAATAAATAAATATGAGAGTCCATTTTAAACCCTTGAGATCAAAAGGGGAGTTTTCCTTTAATATAATAAACCTTGATCTCAAATAATCATTTACTTATAAATGAAAATATATTTTTTTCCAAAAAAAATCATAAAATACTTTATAAAAAAATATTAGTGAAAAAACATAGTCATGATGATTTCTTATAAAACATTGAAAAAATAAAAATACATCTTAAAACATAGTATTTTAACCTAAAAGAGAATAATCATTTCTTTAAAAAATTGTTTTTAGATTGACTTTTTAAATAAAATTATTTTTATAAAAATTAATTAGAATGTATATAAAATTAATGTAGGTGGCCTAGGACATCATATTCATAGAACCCTTATAATTGGAATAATCAGACAATCAACTTCCAATATAATTCTATAGAGAAAATAATCATTACCTAATGCATTAAAGTGATATATAGGAACACCAATAATATAATATATATCAATATCACCTATATTCATGAGTTATATTGGGCTCACCCATTATAATAAATAATTTTCAAAAACTATATTATGAAATAAACCCTTGAAAAACTCTTTTAAACTCGTATACAAAACACATTCAGATATAGAAATAAACTTTCCTTTTAAACCCCCATTTTAAAAACCAAAATACCCAAAAAAAAATTGGAGGAAGGGTTTCTATTTTGAAAAAAAATAAATTATTATAAAGTAATCCAAACATTACACAATGTTTATAGTGGTGGGGAAAGTATTTTTCTTCATATACTTTAAAATTGAACATTCCTTTGGTCTTTTTTAATAAAGTTAAAAAAATTCTATAAAAATATTCCTTTTAAAAACCATTAAAATTGATTCCAAAGATACATAAAATTTAATTTATAATTATTTTATTTTCAAATCAATACATTAATAATATTTTTTTTAAATATGGACATGGAATAAAAAGAGTTAGAAATGAGACTTTAAAAGAGGATGTTTTAAAAAGAAATTCCCTTAACTTGAGTCTCACTCATGTACATTATTTATCTTCATGAATAATAAAATAATGTTAATTATTTACTCTTTTAATAACCTTTTTCAAGTTTATTATTCCTTTTACCATGTTAAAATTAATTACTTAATAAATTAATTTCTCATAAGAAGTTTTGATTATATTCATCTCATATATCCAAAATGAATTTGGTGTGTTGACTATGGTCAAATAGGTCATTATTTCATAATCTCTAGAATAATAATCAAAAAATAATTATAATTTTTATACGTCAATTATATTTTTTTAACCAACCATGAAATATGGTTATGAAAAATAAACTATGTTACAATCATGGAGGTGGTTGGCCATACATATGCATGACTAACGTTTCCATTTTTAATAATTATTATAGAAAGAAATTAAATATTATTTTATCTTTCTTGAGTAATAATTGTATAATTAATTCTATATTATTTCTTTAAATACACTTATGTATAACATCTATTTTATGTGGTGATGGAAAATGAATCACATCGCTTTGGGGAGGTTGTAGTCCACACGTATGCACGAACGACGTTATCCTTTTTTAAGGGTTGGAAAGGTAATAAATTTTCTGATATATTATATTTTTATAATGATAAATATGTAACTAATATTGTATATAAACATTTCCATCATTATATCTAACTAGGATAGGCATTTATAGAAAAAAATTGCATCGGTTCACGAGGCGATAATCCATCATACAAAAGAATGATCGTTACATTTTCCATTTGATGGAAGAGGAAATAGATATAGGTTATGCCATTAACATAAATACATATCAGTATATGGAAGATACTAGGGTTATTATTTCATCATGTATGAATAATATTTGAATTAGTTATAAAAAGTGATAAAAATATTATTCATGGTTAAGAACTATACCTCTTATCTAGGCAATCTCTTAGGATTTACACCAAAATGTTTCCTAGGTTGAGTTTATAGTAAAAACAAGGCCTATGGGAAATTTTTATGCATGTTAGGAAGGTATTTAGGTAGGTATTTCCAAAAAAAGTAGTTATTGAAGTGTGAAGAAAATATAATAAGAGGTTCCCTTTTATAATAGAGGGGAGGAGCACTCTTGGAATTTATCAGAATTTTAAATTAATATAAATTAATTTTCATATTAAAATGGATAAAATTTTATATTATTCTAAGATAATATGAGTTTTAGTCAAAGTAATCAAATCCAATAAAAATTATATAAGTTTTGGTGATGTTTTAACCATTATATTTTTTCCTTTAACCCATTTTAACCCTTTTTAATAATTACTATAGTATTAATGATTTTACTCTTTAGGGGAAAATAATGTTCTTTTAAAATGTAAAAATTGGTCCATAAATGGAAAATGTTTTATATTTTCAACTATATCATAAAAAATTGGATAAATATAAAAAAAGTTTTAAATCATTTAATAAAATATTATTTATTATAAAATATCATTAATGTCAATTTTAGAACTATTTAATTATTTGGATTTTAAAACTACCATATAATAATGGTGTAAGAACTCAGATTTAATGTCAGGTTTATATCCTTTAATTTTTTTGTTAAACCCTTGTTGAGGTTATTTTTTGGCTTAAATATGTAACTGTGCCTTAAGGCTGGTTGGTTTGTCTTTGGAAAGAAAGTCGCGGGGGGGTGGAACCTGGTTGTAGCCCAAATATATAATGTATATTTAAATACATGGAATTTATCAAATACACCATGTGTATTGTTCAAGATATACCCTTTTACGGTGTGTAATGGTTTTTCCCTTGAAGGAAAAACATGAACATTACATGGCGTGTAAAGTTTACACGCTGTGTAAATTCTTAAGGTTGTTTTTTATTAAAGGAGGCAGTTCCTCTTATTGTTATTATTTTTACAGAATCTCACCCCTTCCTTTTCCTCTATCATATAGAAGGTGCATCGTAGGATCTCCCCTTTAATTCTAATGCTAGTATTTGATTTTATCTCTCCATATGGACTCTGATTCGAGATTTGATCATCTCTTTGGACAACATTGGTAAGTTCTTATGTCCTTAGGCTCATTTCATTTTTCTTCTTCCAATCGATGATGTTATTTTAAAATAGGATCATATTTCTTATTTTTAGGGTGTTCATCTATTATTCTATTTTTTCATCTAGGACAAACTAAGGGTTGATACTGGATGAGGATAGTACTACAAGAATAAGGTAGGAGGTCTAATAATTTTCCCAAAAAGTCTTATCATTTATGAATTTTCAACGTTGTGAGAATGCGAATTTCACTAGGATATGCTTCTAAAATTTATATTCCTTAGTTATAATTATTTATCTAGTGTTTTGAATCCTTAATTATACATGTTCTTCATTCTATTGGAGGTTCAAACCTAAACGTTTTCCACCCAATTTGGGTGCATACCATGTTATGCCTTTTCCCCATTTTGGAAATTATCTAAGATATTGTTTGAGTGTGGTTTATATTGGACTTGTTATGGTAATAATTCCATCATGGTTAAATGAATATTTAATTTTGTAAATGGAAAGTATATTTATAGATGTCACTTGGCCTAGTTAAATTATAATTGAATTGGTTTTTATTTTTCGTATTTCCTCTACCCCATTTCATGGTTAATGAAAGGTACAGAATGATCCTATAAATGTTTATAAATTAAAGTGATAAATGGTTGGATGTCTTTAATACACCTTTTAATGTTTAATGAAGGTTCAGAATGCGACTATTAAATGTTTATAAATTAAAGTGATAAATGTTTGCATTTCATTAATACAAATTATCATGATTATTGAAAGGTAATAGAATAAACATATTAAATGATTAAATGGAATGAGTAATACAAAGACCTTGATTATATATCATATAAAGGGAATGAGTATAAGGTTCCTATTTCCTTGGACCTTTTTTATATTTTTAGGAATTTTCAGACTTCTTCTAGCCTTAGATTTCTAAGGGAATGACTTCTCCACTCAATGGATTTCATTGTGATTCATTGATCTAATTGTTGTGGGACATAACCATCACATAATCTGGTCATTTTCTTATTATGTGAATGCCTCAAAATTCTATCGATGATTCACCTAACTCATTTATAGATATTAGAATGCCTTAGATACACTCCTTGGATTTATATTGACATCTCTGAACATGCATTGTCATGGATTCACCCCATTAGGCACATTCATTCTTAGCCTGGGATTATCATGGATGAGCTCTATGGACTCGGTCACACACTTTTATAGTGGGATTCTTTAGGGAAACCCCATGGACTATACTCAGACCCTTATATCCTGATTGCATGTTTTACTATTATGAGATAGATTGACCTTTGAGGTTAAGGATGCTTTTGTTACACCTTGGATCCTTTTTATCTTTACATCATGTTATAGCACTATTGATACATTTATTTTTAAATGATATACTTACTATAAACTGAAGTTTAATCAATTTAATAATTAAATGATAACATGTTTAGTGTTACTACTAGCTAAGGCTAAATTAATTATGAGTTATTTATTCTAGATTTTCTTTGTATACTTTCACATTGTACAATTTATATTCATAGAATAGATTTTATAGACATTGTTGGTGGTGGCCTACTATGATTTATATCACACCCTATATGGGCCAACATTGTTAATCGAGTAGATTATATGCTCGTGAGTATGGAAAAGGGGAAGAATCCTACATTAGAAACCTATATTTCTTACTTTATTTTGGATGGGATCTTGGTATCAGATAAATAGGAAATTTCTTGGGATGCTTGGATAGTTTTTTTCCTTTTTTCCCTTCTGTATAGAACGTATTTTTCTAATTGTATGATTATATTTTTGGCTCTTTTTCCTTTTTAAAGAGAAATGAAATTTCATCATATTTTGTATATGATACTATTCGACTTTTGATTTGATTATTATTGATGGATGATTATGCTTTCTTCTGCTACCAAAATTATGTATTTATTATATTTATTTTGTTGTTTATTTTGGTGGTACTGGGAATAGAGTTTCAATGTTGATATAAGGTAATAGTTCTTCTGGTAGTAGGAAGTATAGCCGTCAGGTTTCTCATTAGAGTAGTGGTAGACATAGTATCTTCATTGGAAGCTCCATTATATTCCATCAGTGTGTATGGTAGTAGAATGTGAATCCTCAGTGTGATAGATATCCACTTGAGTGTCATTCTTGTAATTGGATGGGTCATCTTTAGAGGTTCTTCCATACCTTTCCACTCATTTCTAGTGAAAATAGGGCCCATGCCTGCTCCACCTTTAGGAGTGGCATTAATTACACCACGTTAGGTAGGAAATTGGTGTAGTAGTGGTATGAAAGGATGAGTAGGAGTTCATGGACGAGGTATCTAGACTTCTAATTATCAGCACTAGTATAGAGGACCTTCTTTGGGTAGTCCATCTATAGCACAAGGTCGTGGATCATGTTCTTTGTATGCATTATAGCTAATACCTATGGATCAGAGTGTAAGACCATCAATTGTATGAGGTACTATTCTTGTATCCACTACTGTCATTTCATTTATATTCTATATAGGTTTCTCTCACTCCTTTATCTCTTTATCGACTATTTAAAGCATTGGGCTGAAAATTCAGTACTTCAGTGGGGTGATGACCCTAGACATGTCGTTGGGTGTGTGGTCATAGGGTATATGCCAATGCAAGGACTTCCCCTTGAGGTAGTGAGTTATTATATATTATGTGACCTCTTCAGCCTTAAGATTACGGGCACCAATTTCATTCTTAGGATTGAATATTTGGTCCCTTATCACACCTATGTGGATTTCTATTACCACAATGTGTCATTTACATCACCAGAGGATGATAATTATCTTTATAAGGGTGAGTGGGATGTCCAAGCCAGTAGATCTAAACCAGATCATCATGGACTTGGTGGAGTGAAAAACCAGATTCCTAATCGTTATTTAGAGGAGTAGGGTTTACATTAAACTATATTTCCTCTGGTAGTAGATATTTTTAAGGATGTTTTTCCTGATGATTTTTCTAGGTTAACTCCTAAAAGAGAGGTAGATTTTACAATTGAGTTTATTCTAGGAGCAGATCCAGTATTTTTTACTTTATATAGCATAGAACCTACTAAGATTTGGGTTCTCAAGAGATAGTTGATGATTTAGAATCTAAGGGTTTTATTCAACCCAACACTTCATCTTGGGGTTCACCTTTTTTTCTCCCCAAGAAGGTGGATGAGACCCTTATTCTATACATGGATTACTGATGGTTGAACTAGATTATAGTTAAGAACTAGTATCCATTTCCTTGAATAGATGATCTCTTTGAACATCTCTAATGATCTAGATTGTTCTCGAAGATTGACCTAATATCGGGCTATCACCAGGTGTGAGCTAGGCCTTCAAACATACCACATTAGAATTTCTGTAGTCGGTAAGGTTTATATGAATATCTTGTTATTCCATTAGGTCCCACAAATATCCCTAACATTTTCATAAACTTAAAGAATAGGGCTTTCCACCCCTATCTGGATTCATTTTTCATGGTTTTTCTGGACAACATCTTGTTGTATTCTCATACTCAAAGTGACCACACCAAAAATCTTGATATCATTATGAATAAATTGAGATATCATAAACTATATTGTAATATTTCTATGTTCCCCTTCTTAATTGACAAGGTTTACTTATTGGGTCATATTATCTCAGAATTGAGAGTATAAGTTGTCCTAAAAAGGTGAGTTTAGTTGTTTCTTGGGAACATCCCAAGAATATATTTGATATATAGAGTTTATTGGGGATGTCTAGATACTCTAGGTATTTAATATAGGACTTATCAAACCTTGATAAGCCTCTTAATAGTCTGAATAATAAAGGTGTGAAGTCTTTGTGGTCTGAAGCGTTATAGAATTCCTTTTAAGAGCTAAAAATAAGTCTTACATCAGAACCAATTTTGATTCTTCCAAATCCTAGTAGAGGTTATATTGTATTTTGTGTTGCATTGGGCATCGATCTAGGTGCAGTATTGATATAGGAGGATAGATTCATTATGTATGGGTCTCACTAGTTGAGACCACCACTAGCAGAAATATTGGCTTCAACATCGAAGCTATGGAATTGGTTTTTTACAAACTGATGAAAAATTTATCTGTATGAACTTTTGGGTGTCATTTTTAACATAAACCGACACCAAAAAAAATTTATATTGACTTTTCACATCAGTTTTATAAAAAAATAGACATCAAAAACACCATCGAAATAATTTATAGTGCTGGTTTTTTTAGAAAAACTTATACCATAAATGAAGAAAACAATCTAGGTTTTCAAAAAAACTAACGCTATAAATGTAAAAAAAATTGGTATCGATCTTTTTGAAAACCAACATTGAGAACATTTTTAAAAATACATGGGAAGGAAAAACCATAATTTTATTTATTTGTGAAACCCTCTCTTGACTCACAATGAGCCCGACGGCGACCCGGTGACACCTATAGTCATTGTTGTTTATTTTCTTTTATTTTTTCATCATTTAATGATCTATGGTATCAGTTATTCATCACATGTCATTATTCCACCTTCTATGGAAGTATTTCACTTTGGAAACTATTTTCCAATTGATCATCATCTAAGGTTTGATTTTTTTTCTTTTTTCATGTTTATTATTCATTTCTACAATCATTTTTGTTATATCTTGCAGTGTTTGTTCTTTCAACGAATTTGAGGGTGAATGTTTAAATTAAGGATCCATTTTCCTTGGTGAACTATGAATTTTTTATTTTTTTTAAAATTTTGAAGTTAAATTATTTATCATTTAGTTATATTCTTGAGTTATTTTTTAAATTATTTATATGTAGTTGATTCTTATTTATAAATGTTGTTCTCAATATTTGTTTATTTTGATACAATTTTTATTTGGTGAAATTATCAAATAGTATCGATGATATTATATAATGTACAATGATATATTTTGTCATCGTTCATCAATATAATGTACATAGCATGTAATAACTCTATATTTTTTATCAGTTAAATTAATACAATCATCAATACCTTTTCACACATGTGACACTGAACTAATGTAACAATAATATAATATAAAATAATACATGTTATATGATAGAAAATAATTTAATTACAATATCAATAAAATACTTTTATATAATAGGAAAATAAAAAATTTAATATTTGTAAATTCATAAGATATATAATTTATATTACAATAGGATTTTTTTTCAAAGAAAATATGTTAACATTTTGGGTAATCGACCTTATTGAAACAATATTTCCATATATGAATTAATATGTTATAATTAATTAATTTTCATATTCTTTTCAAATAATATTTCAAAAAAATAAATGTTCAAATGGTCATATTCTTTTGAAATAATATATTATCATTAATTAATTTTCATATTTTTTTTATGTTTTCTATTTGATTAACAATCATTTTTATTGAATGTGTTTATGTTTAAAATTTATCTTATATATATATATATTTAAATTTTTATATGTTTTAAAATATTCACTAATTATATTGAGAAATAAGGTATTGAATGGATCGTAATTAGATAAATTTACAAATAATCACTTGGTAATATGAAAAAGGAGTTGATGAATTCTTGGAATTTTTTTAATAAAATCTTCAATACATAGAGTTGATTTTATATCTATGTGTGTATTATTTGAATATGAGAATGTTAAACTCCAAATAAATTAGGGATCATCTGATTTGTTATGGTTTTATCCTTAATTATACACGTTGTATTTGGTATGGTGAAATAACTAAAAATTCAACATCCAATGTTGATGAAAATATTCATAATTAGGTAAAGGATCATAATGAAGAATTAGTTCATAATTTAGGTGTTGAAACCATTGAAAAAGCAGAAATTATTGAATAATTTTATGGAGATTATAAGAAACCATTATTCTTAGGTTGAAGTAAATATACAGTGTTACCAGAAGTTTTGAGATTAGTTAACTTGAAAGTAAGAAGTGAGTAGAGTGATAAAAGTTTTCCCAAATTACTTGATCTTTTAAATGAGATACATTTAGAAGGAAATTGGATTCCATATTCAAATTATGAGGTGAAGAAAATATTATTCCCAATGGGATTGGAGTACAAAAATATACAAGTTTTACCTAATGATTGTGTGTTTTTTAGGAAAAAATGTGAATATTTAACATGTTTTTCTACATGTAGGGAATCACATTATAAGATTGATGAAAAATTAAACTCAGATTCATTCTTATGTAATGATATATAATATCATAAAGAAAAACTTTTGTACTTTATAACGATATCATCCAATAATTCCTTCATACAATTATGATAATTTAATTGTGACTCATTCTTAGGTACCATAATCAAATCTCCTACAAAATAAATTTGGTACCTTCCAATAATTCCTCGTTTGAAGTGTCTATTTTCAAATTCAATTGATGAAAAAAAAGGTTAATATGGAATTCATATGGTTGCATCTATGATGGTAACTTACATCACCCTACTTATTAACCACAGTGGAATAGATTTGATAAACAATTTCATGATTTGGGAAGTGATGTTTGAAATTTTAGAATGGGATTGTAAACTGATGGAATGAATCCATATCATAGCCTAAAAAGCCATCATATTTCATTTCCATTTTTTGTAGTTTACAACTTTTCCCCGCATCTATGTATGAACAAAATATATGTTATGATGATCTTGATGATTTTTGGACAAAAAAATTGGAAATTATATTGATGTGTATATTTCTCCATTGAATGATTATTTAAAACTACTATGGTAGACTAGTGTTAATGTTTTTGATTCATATAAGAAAGAGTATTTTCTTTTACGTGTTATGATAATGTTCACTATAAATGACTTTCCTGTATAAGGAACCTTATCGGGATACAATGTTAATAGACATGAAGCATATCCAATTTTTGAAGAAGATACTTTATATTATCAATTGCAGAATGTAATAAAGAGTGTTTACATGGGATATCGAATATTTTTTTTGAATTGTTCATCCTTATCATATATTGAAAAAAATCATTTAATGGTTTACAGGAATACAATCTTCCCCCACAACCATTTTTTGTTGAATAATATTATGACATAGTGAAAATATTAATTCTATATTTGGAAATAAAATAAGTTTTGGTCTTCAAAAAAATATCAAGAAGAAATAGTCTATCTTTTTTGGACTACCTTATTGAATATTTTTAGAGATAAAACATAACATTGATGTTATGCATGTTGAGAAAAACATATGTGATAGTTTTATTGAAACTTTTTTAGACATAAAATGGAATAAAAAATATGTATTTTATTCTATATTGGACTTTATATTAATGGGAATTTGTTTGGAGTTAGATCCCACTATGAAAATAAACATAACATATTTACCTTTGGCTTGTCACACATTAAGAAATATTGAGAAGTTGAATTTGTTCTAGTGTCTTTGTGATATTGAATTACCCAGTGGTTATTCTTCAAATGTGAAGAATTTGGTTTTATTGAATGATTGTAAATTAGTAGGTATGAAATATCATTATTGTTATGTATTGATGCAACAGCTTCTACCATTCGCATTACGTGGTATATTGATGACAGCTATCAGAAAGACTATCATTCAGTTTTGTAATTTTTTAAAATCCATTTTTTGAAAAGTTTTTGATCCAAATTTTTTAGATCTATTGGAGAATTAATCTTCTCATATTCTTTGTCAACTAGAAATGTATTTACCACCCACATTTCTGGATATAATGGTTCATCTAGTGATTTATATAGTGCATGAGATAAGAATGTGTGGACCTTTTTATTTACGATGGATGTATCCTTTTGAAAGATATATGAAAATTTTGAAGGGATATATTAAAAATACTTATTGAGAAGAGGATTATATTGTTAAAAAATGTATTGAAATTGGTGATTGAGTTTTGTACTTATTATTTGTATGAAGTGGAGAATATTGGTCTCCCAATATCTTGACATATGACAGTTGATAGTGAATGTAGAGGTATTTGAGGATTAAAGGTAAAGTTCATTCCACGTGATGAAGTGATACAGGCAAATTTACACATTTTGAACAACACAACTGAGGTTAAATCATATATATCATCACATATTGAAAAATTAAAGTTATGATATTCGAAAAAAATTAAAATTGGATTATTATTAAGTATAAAAATAAATTTGTTTCATGGTTTAAAGAGAAAGTCATCACAGATATATTTGTATCATAAACATTGAAATGGTTGGAAGGGGGACATATCTTAATGTGATCACATGGTATGGTTTTAATATTAATGGTTACACATTTTACACAAAGAATCTGGTTGAAAAGAGTACCATTCAAAATAGAGTTGTAATGGTCATCACTAAAGAACTGTATTTTTCGAGTGAAAAAGATAAAACCACAAATTTCTACATCAACACCATATTTTGGAGTTCATGAAAACATATGGGAAATTAGTTATATTACATTTAGATTCACTATGTTTAAGTCTAATTGGGTTGCAATTAATAGTGGTGTGAAACATGTGGAATATGGGTTTAAACTAGTTGATTTGAAAAGATTTAGTTGTAATGAGGAACCATTTGTCATGGCAACTCATGTAAAGAAAATATTTTATGTCATTGATCCATCGAATGACTAGTGGTATATCATTTTTCAAAATAAAAGAATCAATTTGGATGATGAGGATTATTATGATATTATTAATTTATATGAGGCTTCTTCTTATATTACATGATTTCTATATAACAATGATTATAATGCAAACACAGTACGTGAAATAAAAAATGATCATGCTGAAGGGATATCTAAAAACACTAAATTTCTACCCTAATTAATCTAGTATTTATTTAAATTATATTTCTTTTTTGAATTTTACATGTGTAAAATTAATATTATTTAATAACTATTGGATATTTAATTATATAAATTTGATTATTTATTTTATTTTTTGTGTTAAATTTTGATATTCCACGATTATGGTTAAACATTTTTTCACTGAAATACTTAATGTACATTATTATATTTTGTTTTAATTTATTCATATGAGAACACCTTTTCAAAATTTGATATTTAAATATTTAAATTTTTATATATTTTTAGAATTAATGTTTATATTTAATAGTTAACCTTGCATATATTTTTTTGTTAAGAATCATTACATCATTATTTTTAAAAAAACTTACATATGTGTGTCAATTTTTTTAGTTATATATTTCTATTTTCTTGTTTTCTAATTACCTAGTTGTTTAATAATATTCACATACATAATAATTTCATTACATTTTTCTATTTCAATGACAGATACAGATACAGTGATAGAGGAACATCTACTGATGAATTTTTCATTTTTCATATTATAAAATATTCAGTAATATAATTATTTAATGAAAAAAAATTAATTTACAAAATAAATTAGTACTACTAATGAGACTTATGCGGGGTAGTCTTCTACATTTATTATTCAGAAATAAAATTCTCCAGTTGGTAAATGTGGCATCACATGTTTATCAAAACTGTCACTTTCTCATGGAGACGTGAAATTATATATTAGTTTTTATGATAATAATAATGAAAATAGCCCAAATAAAATACAGTTTATCAGCTATATCAGCATTCCAATCCATTAAAAGATGAAAATTTTATATCCTGACTGTAGTTATGTCGATAACATAGAAATAGATGAAATTTTGGAGGTCATAAAGGTAAAATATCTCAATTGATTTATTTTATCTCATTTTTTTAATATGATATATTTTAAATGAGTAATATTTATGTTATGAAATTACAGATGACATTCAATTTTGGACAAACAAAAGATATTAAGAAAAGATGTCTTACATTAGCAGCGGTTCAATGGAGGGATTTCAAAACAAAGTTTTCAAAAAAATTATGTGTTTGGAATGAGACAAAATTAAATCTCATTCCTCAAGTATCCATTTTTAGATGAAGATACATGGAAGAAATTTGTTTCCACCCGACATGATGAAAAATTTTAGGTATGATAATTAAATTATATTATATTGTATAATTTCTTATATATGTACCTAATTACTTATTAATTTACTTTTTATATAATAGGCCTCTAATAAAATCCCATTAAGACATCCAGTTGCAGAATGTATACCCTTATACTTTATCACATTGAGGGTATCATTTATTGGAGAGAAAAATGATTGAGGAAATGTTTGAAGCACTAAGATCTCACTCCACTAGTGGTTCTGATGAAGTCTGATTTAGTCCTCTTGTCATAACCCATCCCCCTGGGGCCCGTGTTGTGACTACCCCAAGCCCGCCTTCCATTGGCCAGGGGCTGGCGACTTGCACCGGAAAGGCATATCCCTAAAACTGGGAAGGCAATTCCTTTTTAACATACAAACTCACACAATCCAATAACATAGAAAGATACAGGAACAAATTAAACTATATAGTAAATAGATTGGGTATAGTAAGTAAAGGGGCCGGAATACAAGCAAAACTGCAAAGTACAAGAAAAACTAAAAACAACTACTATGAACACCCACCAAGGATCCTACCTGAAGGGTAGGTACAGCTCTCTAACGGTCGTCTCTATGACATGTCTCCTCTAATGGTCCACCTCGGAGAAACCTCTAGTCCTAGCACCCTCAGCCTTGATCAATGTTTTTTGTTGTCTCCACAAGACACAGCAAGGTGTAGGCATAGCCCGTGTAGGGGTGGGTATAACAATATTCAGTAGGGACCCCAAGACCCCCGAAGGTCTCTCAAAATCAAAAAAGGATAAACCACAAAGAAATACCATAATCCCAAGGCATGAAAACAATAGTTAACCGTACTCAGGTATATTCCCATACATATACCTGAGTTATCAAGTATACCCATCTCATTCATGAGGAATCACAAGGCCCAAATCTTTAGCCAAAATCACAATTATTCCACGAAGGAAAGAATACCACGAAGGTAACACCACAAAGGTAAGTACCAAAAAGGTAATGCAACACAGAAGAATGCCACGAAGGTATCACCACACAAAATTATACCACAAAGGTAAAGCCTCAGCTTACACGAGGTATAACTTAAGTGTGGAAGTATATATGATTAGCTATATTGCTAGATCATATTACTTCATCGAGAAGCTCTGTTGTTGACCCACACCGGATTGAAGATGACCCACACAGGATTTAAAGATGACCCACACAGGATCTGAATATGACCCACACAGGATCTGAAGATGACCCGCACAAGATCGGTAGATACCCACACAGGATCCGAAGATGACCCGCAAAGGATCTAAAGATGCTTCAAGTACAGCCAGCCACAGGGTTCTCGTACTAAGAACGCTTGATTCCGAGAGGATACTCTCCTCAATCCATAATTTTATACTTAAACTACCACAAAGTCCCATGAAGAAGTATCTCAATGGATTGACATGTCATAAGGGTCCCAATGCAGCAGACGTCGCGTCAATCGGACACATGGTCTGTAAGTTATTTTCCTTTTTGTTCCGAGGTCCCGGTTGGATTCAGGTTCGATCCAACCCTACCGCACTCCAAAATTATCCAAAACTTAGGTGGAGTAAACCAAAAGGACCATCTCAATCCAAGGATTCTGGAGCTGCAGACGGTTAGTCAAATGGATGCCTGATTCTCAAGATATGGCCCAAAAGGTGTATTTGGGTCCAGATGGGTCTGAGTCCGGTTTGACTCGGTCAGACCGACCTGGCCCGGGTCCGGCCCGGATGGGATGGACTTCGGTGCGTCGGCCTGCTTGTTGTAGACTGTCCTGCTCTGGGCGCGGCCTACGGTGTGTGGTCCGCTAAGCTGGGTGCAGTCCGATGTGGCGGGGCCCGCCCTAGCCGCCACCTGGGGGAGGCACCCCTCGGGATTATCGAACAGTGCAGTTGGACCGTTCAGCTTTGGCCAACTCGGAAGTGCCACGTGGTGCCACCTGCTATCATGTGGGACCTGCCGGAGAAGGTCCTACCCGGTGTGACGCGGTCGGTCGGGGTGTTGGTCGGTGCCTCTTCCAGCGGTGTGAGGGCACCATTGCTCCAACCGTGGTCGGTTGGGTGTTTTCCTCCCTCTGGGTGGGCCGCTGCGGTACCAAATCCGCAGCCTCCTCCTCTACCGACGAAGCAGACGTGCGCTGCCCTGGTTTCATGCAGCTGGCCAACGTGTCGGCTGCTATCCTCCACCACCACGGCCGACAGGCCGCATCCTCCTTCGGCGGTGTGTTTGCCCTGCCGCCATCATCGCGGCTGGCCTGTGTGTCGGCCGCTTCCTGTACCCTGCCAGCGTCGGTCGCCGGTGACACGGTCGAGTTCTGATCAACCTGACGATCCACCTGTGAAGAAATCTTTAAACAATGAAGTAGAGGTGGGATCGGGTCATGTTCGTTTGGCATGCACCATCCATGTTAGATCGATTACAGGCAGTTCATAGATTGAAAAAAATGATTTACCATGAATAATGATACGAACAATGTCCCTACCTAGATCATTCATTGGAGATGGAGCGAAGAATAGGATGAAGACGTTGAAGGAGATGCTGACATTCGTCACTCCCGCAACGCGCTTCTGATCCAGGCTTGAGCGTCGGTTCCTCGTTCTTGATCTGGAGGTTCGTTTTTCATTGGAGGAGGTTCCTTGTTAGAGGATGTTCTTCCACCAAACTAGTTTTCCACAAATCCCCACCACGAGAGGTGAGGAGGCAATCCTCCCTAATGAAGTTTAATGAAATAATCAATAAAAAATTTAATTGATGTCATTAATGGGGGGTTTCTAAGTGTTACACCACTTGTAACAGGGCATTTAATGCAGGTTATTAAATTCCCAACCTCCTCGGGTGGTTCCCACCACCGAAATTCAAATGAGAGGTTTCAAGAAATAAAATAAAAGTTATTTATTTTGTTTTTCAATTCTCCCATGAAAAACAGAAAATCCTACTTCCACCCTCGACCTACTGAGATGGAGGTGAAGGTCACTTTAAGTGAATATTGGTGATGCGAGTTCAACGGTGTCCTTGGATATCAAGTCCGAGCACAGATTCAAATGTTAGAAAACGCTGCTCACGCATTTATTGAATGAACCTGAAAAAAAGTTTAGAATTTTATTCTGGGCGCACCAAGCCTCAGAATCACACGCTGTTAATTTTTTCAGACTCATAATAATTCCATATAATTAAAAAAAATTACATGGAAAATTTTGGGTCTTTACATTCTCCCCACCTTAGGGATTTACGTCCCTGAAATCCACAACACAAACTAGGGAAACAAGTGGGGGTACTGAGCATGAATCTGTCACGACCCATCCTTGGGGCCCATGTCGTGACTACCCCAAGCCTGCCTTCCATAGGCCAGGGGCTGGTGACTAGCACCAAAGGTGTAAATCCCGATAAAATGGGAAGGCATTGCCTTTATGATAGTAAACAAACACAACAGAGTACGCAAGATGAAGTAAGCACAAAGTAATATTGAATACAAAGTAAGTGTTGAAAGTTAAATGGGCCAGAATAAAAACCCAAATGAAAGTTCAGTACAACTGAAAAACTTGTACAACTGCAGTAAAGTAAAACAGCAACCACCGAGTCATCCTCCGGGAATCCCACCTGAAGGGTGGGTACAGATAGTCTCCCCGGCACCACGGGTCCGTCCGTCTACTCTGTGTACGTCTCACCAAGTGGTCCACCTCCGGGTACTGTCTAGCTCTACAAGCCTCTACCACGATCAGCGTTGTCCGTCATCTCCATCCAACACAACGTAGTGCAAGCATTGCCCGTGTAGGGGTGAGTATAACTATACTCAGTAGGGACCCTGAGACCCCCGAAGGTCTCCCAGAATCCACGAAGGATAAACCACAAAGGAAAGATACAATCACGAAGTATCAACCATCTCTACTTAGGTATATGCCCATACATATACCTAAGTCATCATTCCAGTTCGGCTCCAACTCTCGAGCCCAAGTACAACCCAGTCCACACAGGAAAGAATTCAATCACATCGATGATAATGATTTAAAGTCAAGACTCAGCTCACACAGGTATACGTCTTTCGTAAAGCGATAGAGATGATCAGATGTAGTCACTGATTCATCTAAGTTAGTGGACCCACGTAGGATAGTAGTCCATCTAAGCTGTCAGACCCACGTAGGATACTAGACCAGCTACTCTGTCGGACCCACGTAGGGTACTAGAACATAAGTCAAACTATCATCCCACGTTGGATGCATGAAAAGTAATCATCGTCATCGAACCCATGGAGGATTCCATTACAGTAGTCGCCATCACTGAACCCACGGGGGATTCTAGTACAGTAGTCATCGTCGCCGAACCCACAGAGGATTCCAGTATGGTAGTCGTTGCAGTCGCAGCCAGCTCTAGGGTTCCCGCAAACAGCACACTCGATTCCGGGAGGGTCCGCTCCTCGAGCCAAGGGGTTCGATACATCAACTGTCATGAATTATAGATTTTATGTATCCTGAAGTTCCATCTCATCAAAAGGAACCCTACGTGACATACAGCGCGTCAATCGGACGCCTGGTCTGAGAGATATTGGCTTTTCTGTTCCAGGGGCCCAGTTGGAAATATGCTCGTTCTGAACCCGTCCATTTTCCAATGTCGTCCAAAAATCACTTATAGTATTTCAAAAGTACCACCACGTCACGAGGGTCTTAGTGCCGCAGACGGCGCATCGATCAGATGCGCGGTCTTAAAGATATTCACCTTTAAGTGGAAACGGGACTGGCATGTTAAGCCTAGTGGGCCGACGGGTCGGGTCAAACCAGATTTGGCAGGTCTGACCCGACAGAGGGTCGGACCAGCTCGATTAATCATGCGGCCCAGCCCGAGGGGCGTGGCTCGGACTGAAGGGCGCAGCCCAGCCCGGCCCGACAGGGCGCGGCCCGGCGCGGCTCGGCCCAGCCCAGCTGGGTGTGGCCCGGCTGGCTGAGCGACTCGGCCCGAAGGGGCTGAGAAGTCCGAGGGGGGTACGTCCCCCCGCTTTCCCGAAACAGTGGTGAAAAGTGGCACCTCCCTCCCAAATCGGTCGGCCAACGCCGACTGGCCCTCCTGGCGTAAGCGGCCCGCTCAGGCAGGTCGCGGCTTCATCACCCATCCGGCCGATGAGTCGGCCGGTTCGTCGCCGAAGCGGCCTGCGGATTGCGGGCTGCGGTCTTCCGCGGTGGGGTGCCCCTTGTGGTGCCACGGTCCTCCTTCGGCCCGGCCGACTTTAGCTGGCCGATTCTTTTTCAGCCGAGAAACCCGAGGTTGCGGGCCGAGGTTCCTCCTCAGGCGGCCGCCGCCTTCAATCGTCGCCACTTTCCGATTACATATAAAACAAGAAACGTCGTAGGGTCATCGGGTCATGTTTGTTCAGCTCGCACCATCCACGTTAGGTGGTAACAATCGGCCAATGTCAATTCTGAAAATTAACAAAGAATGGGGTACAATTTATTCACTCAATGAATATACAAAACCCCTACCTCAATAATTTATGTCGCACGTCATCGAGCCGTGGAAGACGAGCGTTGTGGTAGATGGCGTCACGGAGAACGGACGACGATTCTGTGGACATCAGGGTGCGTCTGAGGAGGAAGCAGTGTCTCCTCACTTGTTGCGGAGAAGAGGAAGGAAGGAACGTATTCTTTCATCGTGGAATCGGCATTCTTCGTCGAAGAGGGTGTCATTCTTCATGGAAGGATGAAGATCTCTTCTAATCCAAAGGTTCCACCGAAATATTTTCCAAGAAAATATTAAAATGAGGCTTTCCCCTATTTTAATCAACTTTCCATGCCATTTTAAACAGATTCAAATCCACCCAAAATAATTAATTAATTTCTGATGTACAAAATAATTAATTCACTCAGTTGTCATATTAATGACCATGTCGATGGTGGACAGTTTAGAAAATAAAGGGGGGTTGTTACGAATTAGACAAGGGGTTTAAGGGAGTTGAAGAGAGTTATGGGGAGATGAAAGGTTGGGGCTCGTGAGGGCCACACCTCACAAATATCCACACATGGGAAGTTATTTGGGTGTGGGCCCCACCAATAGCTTCCCTATGGGAGGAAATAACCAACTCTCAAAATAAAATTTCGTACCACAAAATTTTATTTAATTCAAGATTAAACCCCAAAAATTAACTTTCAACACGCCTGAAACGCAACTGCGGTAAAGGTCCCCTTAAGAGAATACCAGCATTGTGAGTTCATCGGTGTCCTCAGTTTTCAATTCCAAGTACCGATTCAAAATATAGAGAAACCCACACGTACTTTTACTGAATGTACCTGAACAAAACTTTAGAAATTGATTCTGGGCTCACCGGGCCTCGGAATCAAGTGTCGTCAGAAACCGCAGACTCGTAAAATTCCAAAACATTTAGGAAAAAAAAATTCTTGAAATTTTTGGGTCTTTACATTACTCCCACCTCAGGGCTTTACGTCCCCGTAAAGATACAATACACACTAGGAAAAAATGGGGGTAATGAGCTCGCATCTGAGCCTCCCGCTACCAAGTGCTCTCCTGGAGGTTCCCGTGCTGCCAACAAATGTGCACCAGAGGAATCAATCATCCATGTTGGACCCGCTCCTGTCGATCCTTGATCTCCACTAGGACCTCCGCAAACGGCACCCCTTCATCGATGTCTAGCTCACCATGATCGATGATGTGGGTTGGTTCATGCACGTATCTCCTCAGATGTGATACGTGGAAGACGTCATGCACCCGGTGAAACTGAGGTGGAAGGGACCGGCAGTAACCCACCTCACCTACTCTTCTGAGGACCAAGAAAGGTCCGATGAAACGTGGAGATAACTTTCCACCTCGGCCAAATCTCTGCAGACCTCATCGAGTTGAGACCCATAATAAAACGTGTTCGCCATCCTTGAACTCTAGTTGTCTCTACCTCCTATCAGTATAGGACTTATGCCAGCTCTGTGCAGTTTTCATCCTCTCATTGATGATCTGCACCTACTCCGTCGTAGCCTGAACCATCTCTGGTTCTACGAGTGCTGAATCCCCCGGGTCAGTCCAACACAGAGGTGATCTGTAAGGTCGACCGTGAAGTGCCTCGTATGTTTCCATCCCGATGGTGGAGTGGCAGTTGTTGTTGTACGCGAACCTCACCAAGGTTAGGTGATCCTCCCAGCTGCGACCAAAGTCAAGGACACATGCACGAAGCATGTCCTCGAGAGTCTGAATGGACCTCTCTATCTGTCCATCCGTCTGTGGATGGAAGGCAGTGCTCAAATGTAGCTACGTCCCAAAAGCCTCTTGTAACCCCTTCCATAGCCTGGAAGTGAATTGAGCATATCGATTGGAAACAATAGATGATGGAACATCTTGAAGCCATACGATCTCCTGAACATAGAGGCGTCCCAAGCTCTCTACTTAGCCCTTCTCTCTGATCAGAAAGAAGTTGGACGACTTGGTGATTCGGTCTACGATCACCCAGATAGAGTCATGCCCTCTGGATGTACATGGAAGCCCCATCACAAAATCCATGGATATCCCATCACACATCCACTATGGGAACTCTAAGGGTTGTACCAAGCCTGCTGGTACCTGGTGCTCTGCCTTCACTTGCTGACAAGTGAGGCATCGTGAAACGAACTCTGCTACATCCTTTTTCATACCCTCCCACCAATGTTGTCATCTGAGGTCCGGGTACATCTCCGCCACTCTTGGATGTACTGCTAGAGGGGAAGTGTGAAACTCCCTCAGCACTTCCTCCTATAGTGCAACTGGTACCATAGTACATCCTCTGAAGAGGATGTCAAGCTCTCCTCCTTCAGAAAATCCATCAGGCGTTTGCCCTATGGATATCTGAGCACATCGTGTCTCACGGTCAACGTCCCCATGCTGTGCCTCTCTGACCTGCTGAAGGAGTGGAGGAGTGACTGTGAGTGACTGTAGAAAGGCTTCTCCATCTTTATCCACAAAGGATATCTGCAACGTGGCTAGCTGCTCTGTCACCTCTCCTAGAAGCTGAATTCCCGATCTCCTGCTGAGAGCATTAGCTACAACATTACCCTTCCCAGGAGTATAGACCATCTCAAAGTCATATTCCTGGAGGAACTCGATCCATCGCCGCTGTCTCAGGTTTAGTTCCTTCTTCAAAAAGATATACCTGAGACTTTGGTGGTCAGAGTAAAATGTAAAGCGCTCGCCCATTAGATAGTTCCACCACATCTTTAAGGAGAAGACCACTTCTGCTAACTCTAGGTCATGGGTAGCGTATTTTTGATCTTGCTGCCTCAACTACCGTGAACCATACACGATCACTGCTCACTCCTACATCAGGACACACCCAATTCTGGTCCCTGATGCATCGTAGTATAATACGTACCCAATTCCCTCCTCCAATAGCCTCAAGATGGGAGCACTGGTCAATATCTTCCTCAGATTCTGAAATCTCTTCTGACATCTATATGACCACATGAAGGGTTTCCCCTTCTTAGTCAAAGATGAAAGCGGTGCTGCACCTCTGGAGAAGTCTAGAACAAATCTCTGATAGTATCCAGTAAGACCTAAGAAGCTCCGACCCTCTGTCACGCTCCTCGGTGGCTCCCAAGCAAGAACTGCCTTGATTTTTCTAGATCCACTACAACTCCCGCCTCCGAGATGACGTGTCCCAAGAAGTGAACGTCTCGAATCCAGAACGGGCACTTTGAGATCTTACCATAAATCTGGTGCTCTCAGATTGTATCCAGTACAACATGCAAGTGGTAGGCGTGCTCCACCTCAGTAGTTGAGTAAATCAGTATGTCTTCGATGAAGACTATGACAAAATGATCGAGGTAAGGCTGGAAGATCATGTTCATGAGACTCATGAACACTTCTGGAGTGTTGGTTACACCAAAGGGCATAACCAAGAATGCGTAGTGTCCATACCGACACCTGAAGGATGTCTTCTGTACATCCTCATCTCGAACTCTGAGATGGTGATAGCCTGGCCTGAGGTCTATCTTTGAGAACCAACATGTTCCCTTGAGCTAATTGAAAGAGCGCTGTCGTGGGTGCCCTAAAATGATTAGTGTAATTTGGGGTACTTAGGTGCAGCAGAGTGGCTGACCAAGGTCGTCTCTCAAAGGAGGATGTGAATTTAACAACTTATTAGAGGTATTCTAAAAATAAAATAAAAGAGAATAAAATAACTACTTGAAAGGATGGGGTGGTTTTTTTATAGTTTATGAACCTAGAAGAAGTTTTCTGGAAGAATATTGCATTTTTTGTTTTTAATTTTGAAATGAAGTTTCGATTAGAATGACACAACAAGAATATGTTTTTTTAGAAATCTATTCTAAAAGGCGTAATCGATCTAACTCTACCTCTTCAATCATTTATTAATCATTATCATTTAAATTAATATTCACTTAATTATGATCCCTTAATTTGTTAAATCTCGAACCCTATGATAATTAACTTTACCACGAAGATTGAAGTGAATTTTAACCTTAGGCTAAATTCAGAACATGCAATCACAACACCCTGCTTTGATTGATGTTCTAAAATTATCTTATGGTCAGTGGTAAATTAAGGCACATAACCACTCTAGAAATGAGGATTAATTGAGTTTAGGGATTATATTTGAACTCTACAGATTGATCCCATGTGGTTTTGAATTACCGGTTAAGGTTGCGCTCTCACAGTTCACACAATTCCCGACCTCGCGTGTTTTGTGTTAACTATTCAATTGATTGCTTAGTTTCATTTAAATTAAAAACTAAATTAATAGATCATAATATGTGAATTATATTATCCCATTGATTCAAAATAAATGAATGAATAATGATACAGGTCGATCGATTACTAAAAATAACTACTCTTCCATGGGTGGTGTAGTCATCGTGGAGACGTTTTTCATAAGCAACGGATTGAAAGGGTAGAACCCAATATTGTCTCCACTCTTGATTCAAACCAAATTAAGAAGATTAATATAAGAAGAATAGTGATGAACACAGAAGATTATTTGAAGAAAAATTCAAGAAACAAACATGAAAGAAAAGAAATACAAAGAAGAGGTGAGAGAGGAGAGCCTTTTTGGAAGAGAGGTTTGCACAAAGGCTTACTTCTTCCAAGATTTGTGAGGGGCTCCCAAGAGACACCCTTTCGGCCACACCTTCCCAAAGCCTCTAGCAGCCCTCTCAAAGAGTTAAAACCCCCTTTAAATAGATTTTGTGAGGTCTAGGGATACATAACTTTTTAAGTGTGAAATGAAAAACTCGGCCAAATATTTTATTCCAACTTTCACCGCCCATTTGACCTCCTAAACGCGTGAATTTACCGGCCTTCCAAAAGTATTATTTGTTCCAAATCATGTCCCCGAGCTTTCCTCAAACTTTGGGCTCAATCCAAGCCCGTATATAGAAGATATGTCCCAAATACAGAACCCATGTCCATTCTGCCGAGTCCAGCCCACCATTGGATTAATGGCTCATTTACTCCATCCAAATGCACTCTTTATCTCTAGTGTCCTGAATTAAAGTTGTATAAAATTCAGTTAGGAACACTTTTACAAAATTTCAAATTCAAATAACAAATATAAAAATATTTATCTTCGAAATACTACAGTGCACTATTAAGGGTAAAACTGGAATTTTCACAAAATTTTCAAATGAATGATCAAATCCCAAATATTTTATAGATAAACATATTTAACACAATGTGAGGAAATTATTTCATTTATTATAAATAAAATATTCAATAAAATAGTGTTTTATCAACTCCCCCACACTTACCCTTTTGCACACCTGGGCAAAACCTCATATCAAGTAAACATCAATATCAAATCAAAACCAATTTTAAAACACATATCCTTAAGATCAATCAATTTCACACAAAGAATCAAAAGATATCATGCCTCATAAAAAACCTTATTTCAAGTTCTCCATTTATATCATTCAATATATTTCCACTTCATTTATCCGCCCATGCACAAAATACTTACCTCTCTTGAATTTTCTCTCATCACTCAAATATCAATTTTTTTGCAATGTCTTTATCATCCAAACTCATACAAGGGTCACCATAGGCTTGATAGATTCCTACATCGCTACCTGATGTGAGTCAAGGACATATTTTTACCATGAGGACTTTTCAGGGTTGTTCTGTGGCTTTTGGTTGGTAGGATTAAGATGTGAAAAACTCTAAGGCTGAATGAGGAGGGCTTGACTCTTTTGAAGTAAAATTGCATTAATCTAATTTTCACTTAAATATGGTCTTCTCTTCAATTCCCATAGTATCAATTCAGCTCCATCATCATGAAAAGTCATGAAAGGTTTACACCATTCATCATTTCAGCATAAAAAAATGTCAATCTTCTCAAACATGATTTTCTTGAAAGCTCCAGATGGGCACAACTTTCCACCTCAATTAGAAGCTCCAGAAAAGGCACAGCTTTCAATATAATGACTTTATTTAGCAGCAAACACATCTCTTCATAATTTAATTTTCCACCCAAAGTATCACAGAATGTGGTGGAAAAACACAAGACAACTCCCCCCACACTTAAGATCAACTAGATTATGCAATTTCACTTCAAGAGTTGGTTGGATAGGGAAAATTGGCTTGTAATGTGGCTAACCTAACAGGCTTTGCATGGCTTCTAAGGTCTACAAGGATTAAATATTCAAGGTATGCCATTATAAAAAAGGATTCTTTGAAATAGGGGCTTTAATACCAAACAAATGCCTCAATCATTTAAACATAAGTACCTCAAACCCTCAAGTTTTGACAGGAATAGATCAAATTCTGGTTAAATCAAGTATGGTTTGGTTCTCTCAAGAAGTGAGGTGAATGTAAAGAATATGAAAATAATGGTTTATAAGCCTCACAGGAAAGTGATTTCAAATATAAAGACAGTGAGATTGGCATGGGATTCAAAATTCAGCGTACTTTTCATGAAATTACTAAATATTTGAACTTGAAACAAAGTCATTTCAGCATTCATTTAAGCTTAGTTTCAAGGGGTAAATTGTTTCACTTATTGATATGGATTTAAAAATGGTGATGAGAATAATTTCAGCCCAAAAGTTTCAAAAACACACAGAAAATTGTAAAATAAACACACAAATTTTGAAAAACACACAATTTTTTTTTTGAACAGGAAAGAAATTGAAATTACTAAACTAAAAGGTTCCCTCCCCCACACTTAAAATATTGCATTGTCCTCAATGTGAACCTATGAGATGATATATTCACATGAAATGTAGAATTTTTAAATAGGACAAATAATATAAAAGTGAAAGGTTTAGGAACAGCCTGATGTGATCAAGTGATGATGGGGTCATGCAGTGTGATAAAATCCACTACATCAGTAGGATGTCCCTCAATGTATCTCTTCAAATATTGCCCATTGACTGTAAAGCTCCTTCCAGTGTCCTCTTGTGTGGTCTCCACTGCACCATAAGGAAAAACATTAGACACAATATAAGGACCTAACCATCTGGAACACAACTTACCAGGCATCAACTTCAGTCGTGAACTATAGAGAAGGACTTTCTCTCCAACATGAAACTCCATTTGTTGGATCATTTTGTCATGAGCTGCTTTTGATCTTTCCTTGTAGAGCCTTGAGTTCTCATATGATGACAGTCGAATCTCCTCAAGCTCTTGAATTTGCATCTTCCTTTGAATTCCAGCTTGGGCCAAATCCATGTTACATTTCTTTATAGCCCAATATGCCCGATGATCGACTTCCACGGGGAGATGACACGCTTTCCCAAAAACAATCCGAAATGGGGACATACCAATGGGGGTATTGTATGCTGTCCTATAAGCCCACAATGCATCATCCAAGCGCTTGCTCTAATCCTTCTTATTTGGCTGCACGGTTTTTTCCAAGATTTTTTTCAACTCACGATTTGAAACTTCAGCCTGGCCATTTGTTTGGGGGTGGTATGGTGTTGATGTTTTGTGTGTCACCCCATACTTTCGAAGGAGGGAAGAAAAATTCCTATTGCAAAAGTGTGTCCCTTGGTCACTGATGATGGCCTTTGGTACTCCAAACCTGCAAAAAATCTGTTCTTTGACAAAGTCCACAACAACATGAGAATCGTCGGTCCTGGTGGCCTTGGCCTCCACCCATTTACTCACATAATCAACAGCAACCAAAATATACAAAAATCCAAATGAACTTGGAAAAGGACCAATAAAGTCGATGCCCCATACATCAAAAATCTCACAGAATAGTATGGGTTGTTAGGGTATCTCATGTCTCTAAGAAATGTTCCCAGTGTGTTGGAAACGAGAGCATGACTTACAAAACAAATGGGCATCATGGAACAAGCTAGGCCAATATAATCCAGAGTCTAAAACTTTCCTAGCTGTCTGTTGGGGTCCAAAGTGTCCACCACATGAAAGTGTATGACATAATTGAAAAACAGACTCAAACTCATGATCAGGAATATACCTCCTAATAACTTGGTCACTACACATGCGCCAGAGGTAAGGATCATCCCACACATAAAACCTAGACTCACTTTTTAATTTTTGGACTTGATGATTCTTCAAATTTGCTGGTATTTCAGAGGAAACAATGTAATTAACTAAATCAGCATATCAAGGATGCGTACCTGAGATGGTATAGATATTTTCATCGGGGAAAGTGTCCTGAAGTGGTACCTAGTCCAAAATGTCATCCTCTAGTGTGTGAGTAAGCCTACTCATGTGGTACGCCACCAAATTCTCTGATCCCTTCTTGTCCTTTATCTCAATATCAAATTCTTGAAGAAGGAGCATCCAACGGATAAGTTGTGGATTTGCATCTGGCTTCTTTAGGAGGTACCTCAAAGATGCATGGTCAGAAAAAACAACTACTTTAGAGCCCAATAAATATGAACGGAATTTATCTAAAGCAAATATGAAAGCAAGAAACTTATTTTCTGTGGTAGTGTAGTTTTATTGGGCTGAATCCAGTTTCCTCGATGCATAGGCGACCACATGTGAACGTCCTTCCACCCTCTGAGATAAGACAGCTCCAACCGCGAAGTTGGAGGCGTCACACATAAGCTCAAATGGAAGGTCCCACCGTGGGGGATGTATGATAGATGGAGTGGTCAGACACTTCTTCAGCTCATCAAAGGAAGTCCTACAAGAATCATCAAACACAAAATCAGAATCCTTTTGAAGTAATCGTGACATAGGGAGAGCGATCTTACTAAAATCTTTGATGAAGCGCCGATAAAATCCTACATGCCCTAGGAAAGATCTAACATCACACACACATGAAGGATAGGGTAAGGATGAAATAATGTCTACCTTAGATCTATCAACCTCTATCCCATGTTTTGACACCACATGCCCTAAGACAATGCCATGATCTACCATAAAATGACACTTTTCAAAGTTCAGGACCAGATTATTCTCAATACAACGATTCAACACCTTTCCCAAACTACTTAGACATTCATCAAATGAAGACCCATACACTGTAAAATCATCCATAAATACCTCCATGCAGGTCTCAATAAAATCAGAAAAAATACTCACCATACATCTCTGGAAGGTACCTGGGGCGTTGCAAAGTCCAAATGGCATCCTTCGGTAGGCAAAGGTACCGAATGGGCAGGTGAATGTCGTCTTCTCCTGGTCCTCCGGAGCTATAGGAACCTGAAAATATCCATAAAATCCATCCAAGAAACAATAGTGTGTCTTCCCAGCTAGTCTCTCAAGCATCTGATCAATAAATGGGAGGGGGAAATGGTCCTTGCGAGTGGACTGATTTAGTTTTCTATAATCAATACACACACGCCAACTATTTTGCACCCTCATTGGAACTAACTCATATTTCTCATTTTTAACAACAGTAACACCACTTTTCTTAGGCACATCTTGAATAGGACTTAACCACTGAGAATATGAAATGGGAAATATTATACCTGCCTCGAGAAATTTCTCAACTTCCTTTTTAACAACTTCCAGGAGGGTGGGATTGAGTCTCCTTTGTGGTTGTCTCACCGGTTTAGCCCCATCCTCCAAGATAATCCTATGCATGAAAATGGAGAGGCTAATACCTGATATGTCAGCCAAGGTCCACCCAATCGCCCTGATGTTCTCCCTCAAAATATTCAAAAGCTTTTCTTCATGTTCAAAAGGGAGATTGTTAGCAATGATAACAGGTAATCTCTCACCATTCAACAAGTATGAGTATTTCAGATTTGGTGGAAATGGCTTGAGTTCTAATGAAGGAGGGTGTAGTATGGATGGAGACATTGAAGGAACTGAAATATGTGCACAAAGAGCATCAGTATCAGAATAGACATCATCAAAATCATAGAATAAAGCATCAAATCCATCAGCATACTCAACATCCATTTCATAATCTGAGTGAACATGATCAAAATCAGAATATGAATCCACATCAAAATCAAATCCAAGATAGGATTGTGTATCAGAAACATCTGCGGAAGTGATCTTAGACATCAAACTCGAACCAATACTCATAATCTCCATAAGCATAGGACAATCAAATTCTATGGAGTTTTTATTTGGTGGTTCAAAATGGGAGATAACACAAGCAGAATGGTCCTCAGAGGGGTACTTCATGGAATCCATAACATTAAATATCACAACTTCATCTCAAAACTCCATGGAAAGTGTACCCTCATTGACATTTATGATAGTTTTTGCAGTCTTGAGGAAGGGCCTACCTAAGATAATGGGGGCATGAGAACTTACCTGATCATCCTCCATGTTAAGCACATAGAAGTCTGCTGGAAAGATCATGTCGCTTACCCGAACAAGTACATCCTCAAGAACTCCTGCTGGATATGCCGTAGCTCTATTCGCCAATTGCACCACTACTCTTGTTGGCTTCAACTCACCAACCTGCAAGGAA
This sequence comes from Viscum album, assembly GCA_963277665.1. Taxonomy (NCBI): domain Eukaryota; kingdom Viridiplantae; phylum Streptophyta; class Magnoliopsida; order Santalales; family Viscaceae; genus Viscum; species Viscum album. Next base: position 957,360,366 of record OY728138.1, on the reverse strand, counting down.
GAGAATACAGAGTGAGGCATCACATTTATTGAAGCTCCTAAATCACAAAGAGCATCAGAGAAGTGCAACTCCCCTATGGTACATGGGATGGTGAATGTCCCTGGATCCTTGCACTTTGTTGGCATTGCTAGAGTTTGTGTAATGAGTGCCGATACATTCCTTACAAGGTTGATCCTCTCATTCCCCTTGATCCCTCTTCGATTGGTGCAGAGTTCTTTTAAGAATTTGGCATACCTTGGGATTTTCTTAATAGATTCAAGTAGAGGAATGTTGATCTCCACACGCTTGAATGTGTCCAAAACCTCCTTTTGCATTGCTTCTTCAGCCATCTTCTTGGTTTGAACAACCCTGTTTGGAAAAGGAAGGGGTTTAGGAGGTACATCATCAATCTTTTTCTTACCTTTATCTTTCTCCTTGGATTTCTCATCAGTTGGTATGGAATGTGGCTTCTCTAGAGAAGAGGTGAATCCCGGTGGAATGGTAGGTCCAGATGTATCATTCATTTGCTTCCCACTTCTCAATGTGATGGAACTAACATTCCCCTTTGGATTTGGAGTGGGTTGGGAAGGTAGATTTCCAGAATTCTTACTCACAAGTTCATGGAGGGCGGTGGCAATCTGACTCATTTGAGTCTTCAACTCTCTCAGCTCCGAACCTTGACTCTTCATCTCATTCTGTTGATTAAGAACAATTTGTTTCAAAAGATCATCAGTTTTAGAGTCTACCCTGTGTTGGATATTCCCTTATTGCTGACTCGTTGATGTTTGAGCTTCGAATCACCTTTGGGGTTGTTGGAAACCCTGTTGGTAAGGTGGAGGCTGCTGGAAGTTTTATTGAAAAGGGGGCCTTTGTTGTTGTCCAGAGCCATACCTCATGTCCGCTTGATCTTTCCACCCTTGGTTGTATGTTGGAGCAAATAAATCAAACTTATTTTAGGGATATGGTTGTTGTTGCTACTAAAATGGTCTCCCAGGGAACACTGCTGCACAATCTTCTGTCTCTTGTAGTTGTGGGCAACAGTTAGTTGGGTGGCTTGTCTCAGTGCAAATGCCACATGTCCTTAAAGGAGGGGGTTGGGATGTCTTTTGAGCCAATGCAATATGCCTCACCATAGTTGTCAATTCTTCTAACTTAGTATCAATCAAATGACTTTCCAGAGAAGAAGGGCTTACTTGATGTACTCCTCGAACATGTGGTGTACCTCTATCACCGAATTGTTGAGAGTTTTGGGCCATTTTGTCGATCAATGCTCGTGCAGCTACTGGTGTCTTGTCCACCAATGCTCCTCCAGCTGCAGCATCCACCATGCTCCTCTCCATGGGTGTGAGTCCTTCATAGAAGTAATGGATGAGTAGTTTCTCACTGATTTGGTGATGTGGGCAGCTTGCACACAACTTCTTGAATAGCTCCCAGTACTCATACATTGACTCCCCTTGTGCTTGCTTGATCCCCGATATCTCCTTTCGAATGGATGTTGTCCTTGATGCTGGAAAAAATCTTTGCAAGAAAAGATGTTTCAAATCATTCCAACATGTTACATCATCAGGTTGCAAATAATACATCCAATCTTTTGCAGCTCCATCAAGTGAGAATGGGAATGCTCTTAATTTAATTTGATCTTCAGAAACATTTATTGGTTTTAAAGTTGAGAAAACCACATTAAATTCCTTAAGGTGTTTATTGGGATCCTCACCAGATAAGCCATGAATCTTTGGAAGAAGGTGAATTAATCCAGATTTCAATTCAAAGTCTGATTCGAGATTTGGGTATGCAATACAATTTGGTTGATAGTTAATATCAGGTGTAGCCAATTCTCGAATGGTTCTATTAAGTTCATTTCCATTATTTCTAGCCATTGGTTCCTCTTTTATGTTTTAATTTGAATTGATTCCAATTTCAATGTTTCCAAAAGAGAGGAACTCACCAACTGGTTGAATATTGAAACTTCCCGTAGACTGAGAATTTCTTATTCGAGCCCTAAGGCTACGTTCAATCTCAGGGTCAAGATCTAAGAGATCTTCGGGATTAGTTCGTGTCATAGATCAAATAAAAATGAAAAGAAATAAAGTGGACCATAGTAAAATAAAAATGAGAAGTTTGAGTTGATGGTCCAAAAAGAAGTAGAAGAAAATAAAAGAAGAGGAAGAAAAATCAGATTGGGTACAGAAGGAATAAAGAAGAGAGGAAGAGAATAAAATGTAAAATAAAATAAATACCTATAATTGGTTGAAATAATTACTTACCTCCCCGGAAACGGTTCCAATTTGAAAGAGCGCTGTCGTGGGCGCCCTCAAATGATTAGTGTAATTTGGGGTACTTAGGTGCAGCAGAGTGGCTGACCAAGGTCGTCTCTCAAAGGAGGAAGTGAATTTAACAACTTATTAGAGGTATTCTAAAAATAAAATAAAAGAGAATAAAATAACTACTTGAAAGGATGGGGTGGTTTTTTTTATAGTTTATGAACCTAGAAGAAGTTTGCTGGAAGAAGATTTCATTTTTTTTGTTTTTAATTTTGAAATGAAGTTTCGATTAGAATGACACAACAAGAAGATGTTTTTTTAGAAATCTATTTTAAATGGCGTAATCGATCTAACTCTACCTCTTCAATCATTTATTAATCATTATAATTTAAATTAATATTCACTTAATTATGATCCCTTAATTTGTTAATTCCCGAACCCTACGAGAATTAACTTTACCATGAAGATTGAAGTGAATTTTAACCTAAGGCTAAATTCGAAACATGCAATCGCAACACCCTGCTTTGATTGATGTTCTAAAATTAGCTTATGGTCAGTGGTAAATTAAGGCACATAACCACTCTGGAAATGAGTATTAATTGAGTTTAGGGATTATATTTGAACTCTACAGATTGATCCCATGTGGTTTTGAATTACCGGTTAAGGTTGCGCTCTCACAGTTCACACAATTCCCGACCTCGCGTGTTTTGTGTTAACTATTAAATTGCTTGCTTAGTTTCATTTAAATTAAAAACTCAATTAATAGATCATAATATGTGAATTACAGTATCTCATTGATTCAAAATAAATGAATGAAGAAGGATAGAGGTCGATCGATTACTAAAAAGAACTACTCTTCCATGGGTGGTGTAGTCATCGTGGAGACGTTTTGCATAAGCAACGGATTGAAAGGGTAGAACCCAATCTTGTCTCCACTATTGATTCAAACCCAATTGAGAAGATTAAGATAAGAAGAATAGGGATGAACACAGAAGATTATTTGAAGAAAAATTCAAGAAACAAACATGAAAGAAAAGAAATACAAAGAAGAGGTGAGAGAGGAGAGCCTTTTTGGAAGAGAGGTTTGCACAAAGGCTTACTTCTTCCAAGAGTTTTGAGGGGCTCCCAAGAGACACCCTTTCGGCCACACCTTCCCAAAGCCTCGATCAGCCCTCTCAAAGAGTTAAAACCCCCTTTTAAATAGATTTTGTGAGGGCTAGGGATACATAACTTTTTAAGTGTGAAATGAAAAACTCGGCCAAATATTTTATTCCAACTTGCACCGCCCATTTGACCTCCTAAACGCGTGCATTGACCGTCCTTCCAGAAGGATTATTTGTGCCAAATCATGTCCCTGAGCCTTTCTAAAAATTTGGGCTCAATCTAAGCCCGTATGTAGATGATATGGACCAAATACAGAACCCATGTCCATTCTGCCGAGTCCAGCCCACCATTGGATTAATGGCTCATTTACTCCATCCAAATGCACTCTTTAGCTCTAGTGTCCTGAATGAAAGTTGTATAAAAGGAAGTTATAAACACTGTTACAAAAGTTCAAATTCAACTAATAAATATAAAAATATTTATCTTCGAAATACTACAGTGCACTATTAAGGGTAAAACTGGAATTTTCACCAAATTTTCAAATGAATGATCAAATCTCAAATATTTTATAAATAAACATATTTAACACAATGTGAGGAAATATTTTCATTTATTATCAATAAGATATTCAGTAAAATAGTGTTTTATCACTAATTAAAGAGGTCTTCAATCCCCAGGAGTGGGTACTTGTTCTTCACGGTCACCTAAGTCAGGTGAAGCTAGTCTACACACAGTCGCAAGCTCCCATCCACCTTCTTGGTGAACAATATCGGAAAAGCCCACGTTGAAACACCGGGTTGGATAAATACTTTCCCCTACAAGTCCTCCAGCTGTACCCGCAGCTCACGAAACTCGGCAGGAGCCATCTGATATGCTGGAGTAGATATCGGTGTTGTGCCAGGGTACATGTCAATGAAGAAGTCTACCTCTCTACGCAGAGGTAGTCCTAGAACATCATCAAGAAAAACGTCTGCATACTGATCCACCACAACAGGAAAACTTGGACTCCACACATCAACTACTCCAAGGATGAGACTAGACAACTGATGTGTGATCGACTGCCCTCTCCTCTGCGAAAGTCCATCCTGCGCTGCAAAGGCTCCCTTCTCGCCGGTGAAGGTGAACCTGCTCCCATCTGTGCAGACACACCGCACCTTGCGCCTAATGCAGTCGGTCTGAGCATGGATTGTAGACAAACAGTCCATACCCAAGATGACGTCGTAAAGCCTCGATGCCGCTACGAGAAGTTCCCAGCCGAAGCTCTCGCCTCCTAGAGTAAGCTCACACTGCCAGCACCAGTACGTAATCGTCGATTCTTCTCCCATAGGAATATCTATCCATAAGGATCGATCCAATGGCTCCGTCAGAATATCCGAGCTCCGAATAAGGGCAGCGGAAATAAAATAATGACTCGCTCCTATGTCTATAAGTACAACATCAAGGGTGGAGTAGACACAGATAGTACCTCGAATCATCTCTGGTGCGCTGTGGTCGTAAGCCTCCACTGCCTGGAGCTAAGCCTACCTCTACCCGCTAGCTCCCTATGGTCAGGGTGGAGCTCCTGGTGGTGGTGGTGTTAGAGCCTCAAAACATTGTCCACCACCCGCTGCTCGGCCAGCTCCTCCGCCCCCTCCGCCTACTCCCTGCGGACCACCACGGTCGAACCTCTGCCTCTTCTTGGGACGTCCCTCCACTTTCTACTGCTCATCTGCACATTGGGTCGGGCAGTCTCTATCCATCTGACCCTGCCCGTCTCATGCATAGAACTATCTTCTCCTCGTATAGTTGGCTCTGTTTCGGGTGCCCCGCACAACCGAACATGTATCCTGAGGTTACTCGACTAATGTCCTGGTCTGCTTAGACCTCTACGACATATGTCTATTGCCGACTGCAGAAGACTATGCTACGTGTCTCCCTGCAGCGGGTCTCACTGCTGGTGTTGGCTCAGTGATAAATCTCTCCACAAGAAGGGCTCGCTCTAGCACTCCCCCCTATGTCGGAATGTTGAGGGAGATCATAGAAGCCCTGATCTCGTGCCTCAGTCCCTGCTCAAAGGTCCGGGCCATGAAGAATGGGTCTCGTACCATGTTTGTGGAGTAGCGAGAGAGGTTAGCAAACCTCACTGAGTACTGATCTATTGTCATGTTGCCCTGCCGCAGGTGAAGTAACTCCTGAATTCGTACCGCATGAAGGGTGGTGGGAACAAACTCCGAGCGGAAGAGACTCTCGAAGTCTGTCCAAAGTAAAGATGTCTCTCCATGCACCTGGAGCATCAAGCTCCACCATCTACCTGCTGCTGCATGCAGGAGACTCGCGTCAAGGATCACCATAAGGTCGGTTGGCATCCCTATCAATCTGAAGACTCTGACGACAGCCTCTAGCCAATCCTCAGCTGCTTGAGGGTCCATCTCTCCGTGGAACCTGGGAGGCCTATGTCGCTGAAACTTGTGCAACGCACTCAGGCACCGTGCACTCTCTACTGCTGGGGCTGGTAGTATCGGTGGTTCAATGGGTAGTGGTACCGCTGGTGCCTCCGTTGTGATGGGGCCCTACACCGAGGCCTCATCGCTTGGTGGGCTGTCATCTCGTACGTGACTCGGAACCCTGTCTGGTTGCCTTCGTGGGGCCATCTTGAAAAGAAACAGGTGTGCCATGGTCAAAACAGTATACCTGGTGAGCTGACAAAAAATAATCACAATGAAAACTTTTAAAACACACAGAAAATTAGTGTTGTCATGTACAGAATCAAAAATCAGGGGTCAGGGTCCTGGTGTATGGATACGTAGGCCGCCGCACCAACACTGGACTCCCTAGACTGAAAACCACACTCAATACTCTTAACACTATTTCTTCACAAAAAGTAATGATCAGAGTCCTGAGTTCTATGGTAGAACTGACTCCTCTGATACCAATTTTTCATGACCCATCCTTGGGGCCCGGGCCGTGACTACCCCAAGCCCGCCTTCCATAGGCCAGGGGATGGCAACTAGCACCAAAGGCATAAATCCCAATAAAATGGGAAGGCATTGCCTTTATGATTGTAAAAAAACACAACAGAGTACGCAAATTGAAGTAAGCACAAAGTAATAGTGAATACAAAGTAAGTGTTGAAAGGTAAATGGGCCAGAATACAAACCCAACTGAAAGTACAGTACAACTGAAAAACTTGTACAACTACAGTAAAGTAAAACAACAACCATCGAGTCGTCCTCCGGGAATCCCACTTGAAGGGTCGGTACAGATAGTCTCCCCAGCACCACAGGTCCGTCCGTCTGCTCCGTGTACATCTCACCAAGTTGTCCACCTCTGGGTACCATCCAGCTCTACAAGCCTCTACCATGATCAGCGATGTTCGCTGTCTGCATCCAACACAATGTAGTGCGGGCATTGCCTGTGCAGGGGTGAGTATAACGATACTCAGTAGGGACCCCGAGACCCCCAAAGGTCTCCCAGAATCCACAAAGGATAAACCACAAAGAAAAGATACAATCACGAAGTATCAACCATCTCTACTTAGGTATATGCCCATACATATACCTAAGTCATCATTCCAGTTTGTCTCCAACTCTCGAGCCCAAGTACAACCCAGTCCACACAGGAAAGAAGTCAATCACATCGATGATAATGATTGAAAGTCAAGACTTAGCTCACACATGTATACATCTTTCGTAAAGTGATATATATGATCAGATGTAGTCACTGATTCATCTAAGATGCCGGACCCACGTAGGATACTAGTCCAGCTAAGATTTCATACCCACGTAGGATACTAGATCATCTACCCTATCAGATCCACGTAGGATACTAGAACATAAGTCAAACTGTCAGACCCACGTATGATACAAGAACAATAATCATTGCCGATGAACCCACAGAGGATTCCAGTACGGTAGTCGTCATCGCCGAACCCATGGAGGATTCCAGTACAGTAGTCCTCGTCATTGAACCCACGGAGGATTCTAGTACGGCAGTCATTGAAGTCGCAGCCAGCTCTAGGGTTCCCGCACACAGCATGCTTGATTCTGGGTGGGTCCACTCCTCGAGCCAAGGGGGCCGATACATCAACTATCACGAAGTCCATAGTTTATGTATCCAGAAGTTTCGTCTTGTCAAAAGGAACATGAGGTGACAAATGGCGCGTCAATTGGACGCCCAGTCTGAGAGATATTGGCTTTTCCGTTCCAGGGGCCCGGTTGGAAATATGCTCGTTCCAAACCCGGCCATTTTCCAAAGTCATCCAAAACTCACTTAGAGTATTGCAAAAGGACCGCCACATCATGAGGGTCCCAGTGCCGTAGACGGTGCATCGATCAGATGCGCGGTATTAAAGATATTCACCTTTAAGTGGAAACGGGCTTGGCCCGTTAAGCCCAATGGTCTGACGGGTCAGGTTAACCCAGATTTGGCGAGTCAGACCCAGCAGAGGGTCAGAACAGCCCAATGAATCGCGCGGCCCAGCCCAAGGGGGCCCGGGAGGGCGCGACCCAGCCTGGCGCGACGCGACCCAGCTGGTGGAGCGGTCCGAGGGGCGGGAGGGGGGGGGGGGGGGGGGCGACCCCCCACTTTCCCGAACCGGCGATGCCAAGCAGCGCCGCCCTCCCAAACCGGCTGGCCAAACCCGGCTGGCCTTCCTGGCGCAAGCGGCCCGCTCGGGCGGGCCCCGGTCCGGTTGCGCGGCACCTTCGGGTGTCGCGGATTCATCACCCGGTCGGCCGATGAGCCGACCGGTTCACCGCTGAAGCAGCCCGCGGATTGCAGGCCGTGGTCTTCCACATCGCGGCGCCCCTTGTGGCATTGCGGTCCTCCTTTATCCCGTCAGGCTTTAGCCAGCCGGTTCTTCATCGGCCGAGCGGCCCGCGGTTTCGGGCCGCAGTTCCTCCTCACGCGGTCGGTGCGCGACCGTCGCCTTCAATCATCGCCGCTTCCCGATTGAAAATAAAACAAGAAACGTTGAAGGGTCTTTAGGCCGTGTTTTTTCGGCCCACACCCTCTGCATTAGGCTGTAACAATCGGCCAATGTCAATTATGAAAATTAACAAATAATGAGGTACAATTTATTCACTCAAATAATATACAAAACCCCTACCTCGATAATTGACGTCGCATGTCATCGACCCGCGGAAGACGAACATTGTGGTAGATGGCATCAGGGATAACGTTGTCGCGGAGAACGAACGTCGATTCCGTGGATGTCGGGGTGCGTCCGAGGAGGAAGCGGTGTCTCCTCACTTGTTGCAAAGAAGAGGAAGGAAGGCGCGTCGTCGTTCTTCGTGGAATCAGCGTTCTTCGTCAAAGAGGGCGTCATTCTCCGTGGAAGGATGAATCCCTCTTCTAATTCCAAAGTTTCCACTGAAATATTTTCCAAGAAAATATTAAAATGAGGCTTTCCCCTATTTTAATCAACTTTCCATGCCATTTCAAACAGATTAAAATCCACCCAAAATAATTAATTAATTTGTGGTGTACAAAATAATTAATTCACTGAGTTGTCATATTAATGACCATGTGGAATGTGGAGAGTTTAGAAAATAAAGGGGGGTTGTCAAGAATCAAACAAGGGGTTTAAGGGAGTTGAAGAGAGTTGTGGGGAGATGAAATGTTGGGGCTCATGTGGGCCCTACCTCACAAATATCCACACATGGGAAGTTATTTGGGTGTGGGCCCCACCAATAACTTCCCCATGGGAGGAAATAACCAACTCTCAAAATAAAATTGCGTACCACATAATTTTATTTAATTCAAGATTAAACCCCCCAAATTAACTTTCAACCCGCATGAAATGCAACTGTGATAAAGGTCCCCTTAAGTGAATATCAGCGATGTGAGTTCATCAGTGTCCTCAGTTTTCAATTCCGAGTACCGGTTCAAAAGATAGAAAAACCCACACATACATTTACTGAACGTACACGAACAAAACGTCATAAATTGATTCCGGCACACCGGGCCACGGAATCATGTGCCGTCAGAAACCGCAGACTCGTAAAATTCCAAAGCAGTTAAGAAAAAAAAATTCTTTGAAATTTCTGGGTCTTTAAAGAATCTAAGCCTCCCGCTTCCATGTGCTCTTCTGGAGGTTCCCGTGCTACCAATGAACGCACACCATAGGTATCAACTGCCCACGAAGGACCTGCTCTTGTCAATCCTCAATCTCTATTGGAACCTCCAAAAACGTCACCCCGTCCTCGATGTCCAGCCCGCCCCAGTCAATGATGTGTGAAGGATCATACACGTACCTCCTTAGCTGGGATATGTGGAAAAATTCATGCACCTAGTGCAACTGAGATGGGAGGTCTAGGCGGTATGCCACCTCGCCAACTCTCCTGAGGACCAGAAAGGTTCCTATGAATCTCGGAGATAACTTGTCACCCCGGCCAAATATTTGCAATCCTCGTCGAGGTGAGACTCGTAGGAAGACATGGTCACCATCCTCAAACTAGAGAGGTCTTTTTATCCTATAAACATAAGACTTCTATCTGCTCTGTGAAGTCTCTATCCGCTCCTATATGATTTGCACCTTCTCTGTGGTCGCCCATACCACCTTCGGTTCCCAGAGTGCGGACTCCCCGGGGTTAGTCCAGTATAGAGATGATCTGTAAGGCTGACCGTACAAAGCCTCAAATTGTTCCATACCGATGTTGGAGTGATAGCTGTTGTTGTACACAAACTCCACCATGGGAAAGTGATCCTCCCAGCTGTGGTCGAAATCAAGGACGCAAGCACACAACATGTCCTCATGGGTCTGAATGGTCTACTATGTCTAACCATCCGTATGAGGATGGAAGGCGGTGCCCAATCGAAGTTAAGTCCCAAACGCCTCCTCCAACCCCTTCCATAGTCGGGATGTAATATGTGCATCATGATCGAAGAAAATCATTTAAGTCACTCTATGAAGTCGTACAATCTCCCATGCATAGAGGTGTCCCAAGCCCTCTATTGATCCCTGCTCTCTGATAGGTAGGAAGTGAGCCGAATTGGTGAGTCAGTCAACGATCACCCAGATAGAATCATGACCCCTAGACATGCGTGGAAGTCCTATCACGAAGTCCAATGAAATTCCATTCAACTTCCACTCTGGAACCTCTAGTGGCTGAACTAAGCCCGCTGGAACCTGATGCTCTACCTTCACTTGCTGACAAGTGAGCCACAATGATACAAACTCTACCACTACCTTTTTCATTCTCGACCACCAGTGCTAACGTCAGAGGTCCTGGTACATCTTTACCTCTCCTGGATTTACTACTAGAGGGGACGTATGGAACTCCATCAACACTTACTCCTGTATTTCCACTGGTACCACAGTACATCCTATAAAGAGGATTTCATGCTCCCCACCTTCAGAAAATCCATCAAGTGCATGTACTATGGATATCTGAGCATGTAGAGCCTCGTAGTCAGTGTCCCCAAGTTGCGCCTCCCTGACTCGCTGAAGGAGTGGGGGAGTGACTGTCAGAGACTGAAGATAAGCTGCTCCATCTCAATCCACGTAGGATATCTGCAAAGTGGCTAGCTACTCTGTCACCACACTCAGAAACTGTATACCAGATCTCCTGCTGAGTGAATCAGCTACTACGTTCCCCTTCCCAGGAGTATATAATGTCTCGAATTCATAGTCCTGGAGGAACTCAATCCAACACCATTGTCTCAGGTTTAGGTACTTCTGATAGAAGATATACCTGAGACTCTTTTGATCATAGTATACTATAAAATTTTCGCCCATCAAGTAATGTCGCCACATATTCATGGTGAAGAACACTTCTGATAACTCCAGATCATGGGTAGCGTAGTTCTTCTCATGTTGTCTCAACTTTCGAGAATCGTACGCGATCACTGCTTGATCTTTCATCAGGACACATCCAATCCTAGTCACTGATGCGTCGCAGTAGACCACTTACCCAACACCCTCCTCTGGTAGCCTCAAGATGGGGGCACTCATCAGTCTATGCCTCAGATATTGGAAAGTCCTCTAGAATCTCTACGACCACACAAAGGGTTACCCCTTCTTCATAAAATCTTATATGGGTGACACAACTCTAGAAAAGTTGGGAACAAACCTCTAATAGTGGGTACTTGTTCTTCAAAGTCACCTGGTTCAAGCACTGATAGTCCACACAGAGTCTCAAACTCCCATCCTCCTTCTTAGCGAACAAAATCAGGGATGCCCAAGGAGAAACATTGGGCCCAATGAACCCCTTCCTCTATAAGTCCTCCAGCTATACTCACAGCTCTCGAAGCTCCACGGGAGCCATCTGATATGATGGTGTAGACATTGGTTTCATCCTGGGGTACAAGTTGATATAAAAGTCCACCTCTCTACGATGTGGTAGACCCGGAACATCATCAGAGAAAACTTCAGCGTACTGGTCCACCACTACAGGATAGATCGAACTCTCAACATCAACTGCTCTCAGGGTAATTCAAGCCAACTGATGTGTGATTGGCTGCACCCTTCTCAAGTTAAGTCCATTCTGTTCTGCAAAGGATCCCTTCTCCCCGGTGAAGGAAAACCTGGTCCTATCTTCACGAACACACCGCACTTTGTGCCTAATGCAGTTGATCTTAGCATGGACTGTAGATAACCAATTCATACCCAAGATGACGTCATAAGTCCTAGATGCTGCTACTAGAAGATCCCAGTCGAAGTTATCACCTCCTAGAGTAAGATCACACAGTCAGAACGAGTGTGTAATCGTCGAATCCTCTCCCATAGGAGTCTCTAGCTATAAGCATCGAGCCAATGGCTCCATCGGAATCTTTGAGCTCCGAACAAGTGTTATACCAAAAAAAGAGTGACCGGAACCTGTATCTATAGGTACTACAGATAAGGTGGAGTAGACACATATTTTACCTCTAATCATCTCTGAAGCACCATGTTCGTAGGCCTCAGTTGTCTGGAGATGAGCCCATCCCTATCCACCTTCTCCCTGTGGTTGGCGTGGACCACCTGGAAGTGGCGGTGGTAGAACCTCAAATCGCCACACACAGCATGCTTCATAGCCAGATCCTCCACCACGTCCGCCTGCTGCCTATGGACCTCCTTGATCAAATCTTTTCCTCTGCCCAGGTGGCCCTTTGACTGTCTACTGGTTGTCGGTACGGTGGTTCGGGAAGTCATGAGAAATGTGACCGTGCCCACTGCACGAGTAACACTGCCTACTTATTGCCTGTCCTGCTCTGTCTCAAGAGCCCCACACTACTGACCTAGTGTCATGTGGTCTTCCACTAGTAGGTCTAGTCCTCTTGGACCTCTTCATCATCTGTCTGCTACCAGCTTCAAATGACTCTGCTACGTGTTGTCCGGTGGTGAGTCTTGCTGCCGGTGGCTACTCATCAAGGAAGATCTCCACTAATTATGCTCTCTCTAACACCACCTCCTATGTCAGGATGCTGATATAAATCATTGAATCTCTAATCTCCTGTCTAATCCCCTGCTTGAAGGTTTGGGCCCTGAAGAAAGGGTCCTTCACCATGTCAGTGGAGTAGTGCGAGAGGTCAGTGAACCTCACTGAATACTAAGCAACGGTCATGCTACCCTGCTGCAAGTGGAGAAGCTCTTATATACGCACTGCGTGTAAAGTCACTGGGACGAACTCTGCCCTGAATAGACTCTCAAAGTACACCCAAAGGAGAGTCACCTCATCATAAACCTGGAGCATCAAGCTCCACCATCTTCCCACTGCTGCATGAAGAAGGCTAGTGGCAAGGATCACCATGAGATCAGCTGGTGTCCCTACGAGTCGAAAAACTCTAACCATGGCCTCCATCTAGTCCTCAACTGCCTGTGGATCCATCTTGCCCCAGAACCTCGGTGGCCTCTAGTGCTAGAACTTGTGCAATGCGCTTAATCGGCATGCACCCTCTGCTGCTGGGGTTGGTGGCATCGGTTTCCCAATGGGTAGTGGTGCTTCCAGTACACCACTCGATGGTACAACTGCCGAAAGGGGGCCCTGCACCAAAGCCTCATCACTCAGTGGGCCATCTTCACATACTCTACCCAGAACTCTGGCCGGCTGGCTAGGTGGAGGCATCCTAAAAATAAACAGGTGTGCCATATTAAATAAGTTATACCCGGTGAGATGACTAAAAGAGATCACAAAGAAAAATTTTCAAAAACACACATGAAAACAGTGTTTTCATGCACTGAGTCAGAAATCAAAAGTCTGGGTCCTGGTGTATGGATACGTCGGCCGCCGTACCAACACTGAATTCCCCAAACTGATTACCACACTATCAACACTTAACACTATTGTTGATTAAAATATCAAAGTCCAACTTCTTCAGTAAAACTGACTCCTTTGATACCAATTTTTCATAACCCATCCCCTAGGGCCCATGCCATGACTACCCCAATCCCGCCTTCTATAGGCCAGGGGCTAGCGACTAGCACCGGAAAGGCATATCACTATAATCGGGAAGGCATTTCCTTTTTAAGCTGAAAACTCACACAATCCAGGAACATAGAAAGATACATGCACAAATTAAAATATATATTAAATAGAGTGGGTACAGTAAGTAAAGGGTCCGAAATACAAGCCCAACTGGAAAGTACAACAAAAACTGAAAACAGCTCCTGTGAACACCCACCAAGGATCCTACCTGAAGGTTAGGTACAACTCTCGAATGTTCATCTCTACGGTACATCTCGTCTAATGGTCCACCTCCAAGCATCCCCAAGTCATGGCACCCTCTGCCTCGATCAATGTTGTCTATCATCTACACAAGACATAGCAAGGTGCGGGTGTAGCCCATGCAGGGGTGGGTATAACAATACTCAGTAGGGACCCCGAGACCCCCGAAGGACTCTCATAATCCACAAAGTAAAAACCACAAAGCAATACCATAATCACAAGTCATAGAAACAATAGTTAAACCTACTCAGGTATATGCCCATACAAATACCTAAGTTATCAATTATACCCATCTCATTTATGAGGAATCACAAGGACCAATTCTTTAGCCAAAAGCACAACTGTTCCATGAAGGAAAGAATACCATGAAGGTAACACCATGATGGTAAGTACCACAAATTTAATGCCACACAGAATAATACCACAAAGGTATCACAACACATAAGTTTACCACAAAGGTAAAGGCTCATCTCACACAAGGTATAACTTAATTATGGAAGTATATATGATTAGATGTATTGATAAATCATATTACTTCATCAAGAAGCTCTCATGTTGACCCACACAGGATCAAAGATGACCCACATAGGATCTGAAGATGACCCACAGAGGATCTGAAGATGACCCGCGTAGGATATCAAAATGACCCACACGGATTTAATAGATGCTAACCCACATAGGATTTGAAGATGACCCACACAAGATCTGAAGATGCTTATAGTACAGGCAGCCACAGGGTTCCCGCACTAAGAACGCTTGATTCCGGGAGGATCCGCTCCTCAAGCCATCGGTCGATACTTCAACTTCCACGAAGTCCAATGAATAAGTATCTCAATGGACCACCATGTCATAAGGGTCCTAATGCAATAGAATTCACGTCAATGGGATTCCTGGTATATAAGTTATTAGTCATTTTGTTCTGAGGACCTGGTTGGATTCGGGTTCAATCCAACATGGCTATACTCCAACTTTTTGAAAAACTCATGTAAAGTAAACCAAAAGGACCTTCTCAATCCAAGGATTCTGGCTCCAAAGACGGTTTGTCAAATGGACACTCGATTCTCAAGATATGGCCAAAAAGGGGTATCTGGGTCTAGATGTTCCTAGGTCCGGTCCGACCTGGCCTGGGCTAACCCGACCCGGTTGGGGCCAACCCAACCTAGTTCGAGTCGACCTGACCTGGTTCGAGTCTGGCCCATATGGGCTGGACCGCGACGGGCCCATCCCGCTTGGTTTCGGTCCGACCCGGCCCACAAAGGGGGTGGCCCAGCACACTAGGCGTGGTCCAGGCCGCGCTAGGGGTGGCCCGCTGGGTGGCCCGCTCCGCGCAGCCCGCTCGGCTGGGTGCAGTCCCACCGTGCCGGGGCCCTCCCTTGTAGCCACCTGGGGGAGGTGCACCCCAAGATTCCCGAACGGTCCAGTTGGACCGTTTCACTTTGGCCAACCTAGCGGCCCCACGTGGCGCCGCATCCTGGAATGTAGGACCCACCAAAGCGAGTCCTGTCCGGCATGACGCGGTCAGGTTGTTGGTTAACGCCTCTTCCAACAGCGCGACGGTGCCGATGCTCCAACCGCGGCCGGCCGACTGCCGACCGCCCTCCGGGTGCACTGCCTACTCAAACCGTGGTTGGTCGGGTGTCGGCTACCCTCTGGGTGCACCGTCGTGGCTCAACACTCGTGACCTCCTCCTCTATCAGTTGTGCAGATGCATGACACTCTAGTTTCACGCGGCTGGCCGGTGTGCCATCCACCACCTTCTACTGCTGTGGCCGACCTAACACGGCCTCCTTTGGAGGTGCGGTTTCATTTTCGTCGTCATCATGGTCGACCAGTGTGCCTGACGCCTCCTGTACCCTGTTGTCATCGGTCATCGGTGACATGTTCGGGTTCCACTCAACCCGATGATTTTCTCGTGAATAAATCGTCAAACAATGAAGTATCAGAGGGATCGGGCCATGTTCTTTTGGCCCGCACCCTCCGCGTTAGCTCGATAGCAGGCCGTTCATAGATTGAAAACAACGATTTATCAAAAAGAATGATATGAACAATTTCCCTACCTCGATCATTCGTTGGGGATGGCGTGAGGAAGAGGATGAAGATGTTGAAGGATACGTCGGCGTTCATCGCTCCCGCAACACACTTCTGATCTAGGCTCGAGCGTCAGTTCCTCGTTCTTGATCTGGAGGTTCATTCTTCATTGGAGGAGGTTCCTTGTTGGAGGATGTTCTTCCACCAAACTAGTTTGCCACAAATCCCCACCATGAGAGGTGAGAAGCCAATCCCCCTAATGAAGTTTAATGACTTCATCAATTAAACATTTTATTGATGTCATTAATGGGGGGTTTCCAAGTGTTACACCACTTGTAACTGGGAATTTAATGCAGCGAATTAAATTCCCAACCTCCTCGAGTGGTTCCCACCACTGAATTTCAATTGAGAGGTTTCAAGAAATAAAATAAAAGTTATTTATTTTATTTTTCAATTCTCCCACGAGAAACTGAAAATCCAACTTCCAACCTTGACATACTACAATCGAGGTGAAGGTCTCCTTAAGTGAATATCGGCGCTGCGAGTTCAACGGTGTCCTCGGATTTCAATTCCGAGCACCGGTTAAAAAGTTAGAAAATGTCGTTCACGCATTTACTGAATGAACCCGAAAAAAAGTTCAGAATTTCATTCCGGGCTCACCGGGCCTCGGAATCACGCGCCGTTAATTTTCACAGACTCGTAATAATTCCATATAATTAAAAATAATTACATGAAAAATTCTAGGTCTTTACACCTCCATCTTCACCCACCCACCAGGAGAAATGGAAAAAATTGAGAAGAAGAAAAAATGAAGAATATCTTATAGAGAAAGTGAAGGAAGTAGATAAAATAATTGTATGTAAATAATTATTATCTTTTAGGAATTTTTGTATTTTATAAATTAACAACACTAATATACCATTTTCATTTTTCATTTCAGGATTAACTTCAAGATAAATTGACATAGGAAACATTTATCCCTAAGGGTAGGATAGAAATATTATCCATTTCTTTAAGAAATCTAGAACACCCCAGCTACATAAGAGGATATAAGGAGGGTTTTATTATTCAAAAAGTTTTTGGTCATCAATGTAAACAATCAAGAGACCTAAAAATAAAATCCTTAAAATCTCAGCTAAAAGATATGAAACAATCCATGGGTGATCAAATTAAAGAAACTATGGAGCAGGCTATGTTAGAACAATTGACAAGATAGTCACAATCTACACAACCTTCCCAGCCTACCCAGCCTGCCTACACAGATCCTCCACCTCCTCGCTCAGGCCCAACCTTATAATGAGATTTATATGTACGAGATCCTAATGTAAATATTGTATTGTTCGGAGTCATACATTTTTTGGAGGGTTCTGTACATCACCTGCCTTTTCAGATGGGTCAGGTCAGAGTGTTGGTACATGATATTATTGATCCTAATTTTATACTACCATTAATTATCATGGATGTTACTAGAGTTTGGGATTGTATGGTTCATTTTTTACTTTTTCCATCTATCCTTCTTTTTCATATTTCATATGAGGTATGCATTTTTTTAATATTAACTGAATTTGATTGAAAATTACTTATAATGTTTAATGAAATTTAACTAATATTGGTGTATTTAAAATCCAAAGAAATGGCACAAATAAAACAAAAGGTTCATGAACAAACAAATATATATACTACATATATTTCTGATGGGATAGAAAGATTATCTCAGTATTCTTCTTACTTGGATAATATCTATCAATTTTGAATTTCGTCTGATATATGTGGAAGATACTATCCATTGAGAATATTTAGAAAATTTATCATGGATATAATTAATTTTGAAGAGATCAGCATGCCTATGTTAAAGTTTTTTCCATGTATGTAAATTGATGTTTTAGTTTTTATTTTTTTAATTAAAGATGGTTTAAATGGACTAAATATATTAATTTTTTAATTAAGTATCTACAGAAACTACTTGTTCAAAATGAAACCATATGAATTTATGGTTTTATAGATCCATAATACATTTAAACATCTGTGGAATATGTGTCGACTGAAAATATAGTGTCATATATATGTGAGAGGTTATTAATGACGTATATTGGGTGTTGGTTTTTTCTATTTCTTAATGGGTAAGAAAAAAATAGAATTATGAACTAATTTTTATTATAATTACATTAAATGTAGACTTTCTTTATTTTAGGGGGCATTGGATGTTAGGAATATTCTTCTTAATTGAATACACATAATATTGGTTTTTCCATTTATCAGGTGGTGTTCATAGAAAATTTTACACCTTGTTAGACAAGTAAATTTTTTTTATAAGCTCTTAATATTAAATTATCATTGTTTATACATGTATTATTAGTTGATATATATGAAAATATAGGACATGGATAAAATTTAACAAATATCACTTGTCAATAATGAAGCCAAATGAAATATACTATGTGAAAGTAAGGGTATTTGTTTTCTTTATTAGATATTATTTTGATTCTTGGATATATATATATATATATATATATATATATATTGGTTTTAATTATCAAGTTAAAGTTTTATTTGTTGAGTCAATAAGGTTTTCCTTATGACTTTTTCATTCCTTCTTATTTTGAAAATCACAAACACCTTTCTTAAGGAAAAATTCTTTCTTAAGGAAAAATGATTTCTTAAGGAAAAATGATTTCTTAAGGAAAAAATGCTTTCTTAAGGAAAAATTATTTCTTAAGGAAAAATGCTTTTATAAGGAAATTTATCTTTATTATATTTTCATCTAAATTTTTCTTAAGTAAGAGATTCAGATTCATTTCTATTTTCTCAGAATTTCTTGAAAATTTGATATGAAGTATTCTGTTTTAAGATCCGGATTCTGGATAAGAACTGTGATATAGTTTCACTCCGAAATCCAAAATGAGAACTGTGATAAAGTTCCATTCCGAATTCCGGATACGGTTTTAATCCAGATTTAGGATACAAATTCTTATGAAGATCGATGACGAATTCTCATTACGAATTCTGATGTTGAATTCTCATTATGAATTCTGATGATGAATTCTCATTACGAATCCTGATGATGAATTCTCATTACGAATTTTGATGACGAACTCTTATTCCGAATTCTCTTATTAAACAGAATCTGATTATCTTTGTTTTATACACTCTGAATTAATTCAAACTCCGAAAAATATTTTGGTTAGACTCCGAACTTTGATTCTGCTTACATTTCTATAATCTTTCTACTCTTTATTATTTCCATTTCACTCCGAAGCTTTCATTATGAACTTTTGAGTTAGAATTAAAACGATGTCGTACATTCTGTTACACTTGTTTTGTAATAAAATGATGTCGTCTATTTTATTATAAAATAACCGTTGTCTAAGTGACACGTGTACAGGTCCTTCCGATCTTTAAGGAAAATATGACCATTGGAGAAGGATCCGACCTTACCTATAAATAGGATCTCATTTGAAAGAGCTCAGTGCTGAAAGACTGACTGATCTTTGACTCATGTGATTACATGATTGAAGTGATTTCTAGAGAGAGAGGCTCTTATTAACTCTCAAAGCTTCGTGTGACTTAGAATGTTGGTGATTACATTCGAGGACTTCTGGGGATAGGAAGACAGAGGTGTTGACTACCTTGAAGTCTGAGGGCTTCCTTTCTAAGGAAGACAGAGGTTTCCAACTACCTTGAAGTTTAGGGCTTGCGGGGATAGCAAGACAGAGACTCCGATCTTCATATCGAGGGCTTACCCTGGTGTGGGTAAGACAGACTTGCTTGAAAGTATAAATCAAGGGACCTTTATCCAAGGTTGTTGGATACCCTTCTCTTTGGGTTAAAAGACTTATATCTTGTTACTTGTAGTTTAACTACTTGTTTTATTTCCACTGCATTTTGTATTATAAGGAAAGTATAACTTTCTTATACTTCCTTACTTGTACTCTGTTTCATTTAGATTCTATACGCTTTAAGGTAGAATCTTATATTGTAACTTTTGTTAAGGTTCAATATCTGGAACCATATTTCCGGAACCTACCTTCGGAATCTCTTTCCAAGTTTTCATTCGGTATTAGAGGTATTGTGAATTTTCTTAGTTTAACTTTGTTAAACTTAGCCCTTTCCTTTGCTTAAGGAGAACATAGCTATTTGTAACTAACTTTAAAGGTTCCAAAGGAATTTTTTTAAAGTATACAATTCACCCCCCCTCTTGTATTTTGAGCATCTACATCATTATTCCGATCCTACAATTGGTATCAGAGGAGGTCTCTGAAATACTTATACTTACGAATAAGTTTTTCTTGCTCACTTTGTCATTCCGAACTTTCTCAATCTGAACTTTGTAATTTTTGCTACTAACAAGTTTGTGTGCCAAAGGTTGTTCAAGTATGGCAGGAATTAATGTTGGTTCGATTGATAATCTAAATCCAACAAGACCACCTATATTTGATGGTAATGACTATGAGTAATGGAGAGATCGAATGAATACTTTTTTTATCAACACTGGAGTAGATAACTTTGTTATGGTTACTGGTGATTATAAAATTTCTAAAAAAGAAGTTAGAACTTTCACTAACCAGTAAAAGCAAGAATATCAACTTAATTATAAGGTACGCAATACTCTACTATGTTCAATGACCAGGAATATATATAGCCAAATTTCTTCTTGTGAAGCAGCTAACTGTATCTGGAAGAAGTTAGAGTTTACACAATTTGGAACTTCTAAGGTGATTGAGACTAGAAGAGCTATGCTTAGAGCTGAGTATCATGGCTTCAACTTTCCTTATGGAGAACCAATCTGTAAATTTCAATAGAGATTCATGACTATAGTCAATAGCCTACAGTCTATGGGAGAAAAAGGTTTAGATGATGAA
This sequence comes from Viscum album, assembly GCA_963277665.1. Classification (NCBI taxonomy): domain Eukaryota; kingdom Viridiplantae; phylum Streptophyta; class Magnoliopsida; order Santalales; family Viscaceae; genus Viscum; species Viscum album. The sequence goes on along the minus strand of OY728138.1, from coordinate 957,339,510 downwards.
GCTCTTGTGGACAAGATAATTGATATTATTCCCAATGAGTGGGAATCCAAGAGAACAACTATAGATGAGAACAGGAAGGTCACTCAAATTACTCTTGATGAGATTTTCGGAACTCTTCTACAACATGAAACTAGAATGAAGAGAGATGCTGACAACATCAAGAAGAAGAATAGAAATGGTACTGTTTCTATTACTACAACTTCAAATCAGATGAAAGCTAAGACTCCTGAGAGAGTAACTAGATCCAAGTCTAAGAAAGTTATTTTCCAATCCGAATCTAGTGAGAGTGAAGTCTCAGAAAATGAATTAGCCAATCTTGCTCGAAGGATGAACAAGATAGCTGGCCAGAGAAATTTCCAATCCAAGTATAAGAAAAAGGAAAGGAAAGATAAGAAAGATGGAGAAGTTACTTGTTATGAATGCAAAAGAGCTGGACATATTAGACCAGATTTCCCTATGCTCAAAAAGAAAGAAAGAAAAGAAAGGCATTCAGACAGGAAAAGAAAAAGGTTTTATAAAGCTAAAGCTAATAAAGTTCTGAAAGCTAATGACACCTGGAGTTCCAGTGGCGGTGACTCTTCAGATGAATCTTCTGATTATGAATCTTCAGGATAGAAGAATCTTGGTCTTATAGCCAGATTATCTATTGATAATCATTGTTTTATGGCTAAGGTACGAAATGCTGAATCATTGACCAATGTTTGTTTAAATTCTAATGATAGTAAGTATTATAACTCTTCTGATGAAGAATCATCTTCTGATGAGGAAAATACTTTACCTACTTATGAATAAGTCTATTGGTTTGCTGAACTTCTTGAAATTGAGAATTCCAAACTTAATAAGAAACTTGATAAGGCAAACTCTAGGAATTCTATTCTTACAAAAGAGATATCAGATCTTTCTAAAGATCTTGATAAGAAAAATGCTGATTTTGAAAGTATTTCAAAAAATCTTGAGGAAGTAAGTTCTGAGAAGAACAAACTTTCCAAATAGTTAGAAAAAGTAATTTCTAAGAAAAATGTTTTCGAGCCTAACTCTAGTTCAAAAACTAATGATTTTGAGGATAAAAACTTGGTTGTAAAACTCAGGTCCGAATTTTTTTCCTTAAAGTAGTGTTTCTCAAACTTTACCCATGGTAAGGAAAATTTTGATAAAATGTATTCTCAAATACGACCTTTAAGAAATAAATCTGGATTTGGTTATACCCATGCAAAACCAATTTTCAGTAACAATTATTTTGTTCCTCAAAGTGCCCCATTTTGTACCAAGTGTCAATGTGGTGGTCACTGGGAAAAGAATTGTTCCTTAAACAAAACCCAATCTTTAGGATTTCACAAATCTTACTTCTCTAAGAAGATGTGGGTTCCAAAAAATTTATTATCTGGAAATCTCGGATCCAAACAAGTTTGGATTCCGAAAGTCTAATTGTCTTTTTGATTTCAGGAAAATAAAGAGAGTACCAGCGACAATACATGGTACATGGATAGTGGATGTTCCCGGCACATGACTGGTAACAAAAGCTTTTTCGAAAAGATTATCAAAACGAAAGGAGGAAAGGTAACTTTCAGAGATAATGCTAATGGAGAGATTGTTGGTATTGGTAATATTATTCTTCTTGGTAAAACCTTGATTTCAAATGTTCTTTTTTTTAAAGGTCTTAAGCACAACCTCATTATCATAAGTCAGTTATGTGATGAAGGTTACCTTGTGAATTTTGGGAATGACAAGTGCTTAGTTCACAATTCCAAGGAAGAATTTATTCTCTCAGCCAATAGGCAAGAGAATGTTTACACTCTGAATTTAGAGGTATGATAGGAAGTTTACTTTACCTAACAGCTAGTCGACCAGACTTAATGTTTTCAGTATGCTTATGTGCAAGATATCAATCCAATCCTAAGGAATCTCACTTAAAGGCAGTAAAAAGAATTTTTCGCTACCTTAAGGGAACCATGTATCTAGGATTATTTTATACTTCTGGAAATGATTTTGTTCTTAAAAGATTTTCTGATGCTGACTTTGGTGGATGTAGAGTGGATAGAAAAAGTACATCCGAAACTTGTCATTTCTTAGGAGATTCACTAGTTTCTTGGTCCTATAAGAAGCAACATTCTGTAGCACTCTCCACTGCTGAAGCTGAATATGTAGCAGCTGGAAGTTGTTGTGCTCAAGTGTTGTGGATGCAACACACACTCACAGACTATGGCTTGAGTTTTACCAAAACTCAAATTTTGTGTGATAACACAAGTGCCATTGCCCTTAGTAAGAACCCTGCACATCACTCCCGTGAAAAACACATAGATATTAGGCATCACTTTCTTAGGGATCACACACTTAAAGGAGATATCATTCTTCAGTTTATTGGAATGCAAGATCAACTTGCTGATATTTTCACAAAATCATTGCCTTCTGATAGATTTGAATACATTAAACAGAAGTTAGGAATGATAACCGTAAGGTAATCCTCCTTAAATAACTTTCTGTTGAAAAACTCTCCTTATAGCAATAAACTCCTTTCCATAGGGGGAGTACATCTGCTTGTTAGTTTAAACAAAACTTTTCAGAAAGAAGATTTCCGGAATGGAATTTCTGGAATTACAATTTTCCAGAATGGACATTTTCGTAAGGAATACTTCTAGAATGGAAGTATTCGTATTAAAAACATCCGGAATGGAAAATTTCGTACTGTTATTTTCATAACAAAATTTTCGTACTAATTTTTCCGTAATGAGTGTTCCGTAATGAGTTTTTCATACTAAGCTTATTTTCCGAAGCAAAGTTTTTGCGAAATCTGTCTTCTCATAATAAAGTTTTTGTTGAAGTCTTTATTATATTACCCATTACGAATAATCCTCCTAATCCAATCCGAAAGGTATGATTACCTTACTCAAGTTTTCGTAGTCATATTTTTACTTGCTGGCATTTTCTTGTATTATGTTTTCGGATTATACTTTTCTTAATTCTCTGTTTTAATAAAAAACCTCAAAAATATCGGATTCAAGTTTTCTAGAGAATTGGTTTTCAACCGTTAGATCTGATCTCAGCTTATCACAACTGTTAGATCAACCAAGGAAGTTGAACCGTCATCTCATTTCCTATATAAAGGGGACCCAAATACTCGTCCCACATCGGTTCTCAAGCTCTCGCGTCCCGAATCTCTGCCTCTCTGTTTTTAAGCCGTTCCGAACTTCAGATTTCTCCGTTCCGAACTTCCCAGAGGACTTTAGATCCGAATGTCTGTGGAGTTAGCATCTCAAGAAATTTCATCCACTAAGCCTATTTCACAATGGTTAGTTTACAGAGAAAGGTTAGTCCATCCGGATTTCTTCAACAACTATGATTCTCTTATTTCAAATAACATTAAGTTGAATGGCTGGGAAGATATTGCTGTGTCCAAACCGGGGAATCAGGATGATGTCTTTTCAGAGTTACTTGTTGAGTTCTATGAATCAGTTTCCTTCTTTCAGGAAGATAATATAGAGAAATTTTCTTTTAAGTCTTATGGTAAGACTTACAAACTTTCTTATACCAAGGCAGCAAGCTTGGTAGGGTTGTCCTATGAAGGAGAAGCCGAGTTTGTTTCTCATGTGTTGCTGGATTCTAAAGGTAGCTTCAATAAGGAAAAAGCTTTAGAAACTCTCGGACTGGCTGATGACAAGGCTCCGAAGATTGCAAGTTTATCCACAAATTTCCGGATTCTAGAGTTGTGGGTGCAAGGTCTTATCGTACCAAGGAAAGGTGATAAAGACAACTTGAATAAGAGTTAGATCTATATCTTAGATTTCCTGATAAATCTAAGGAAGTTTAACTTCATGAGGAACATTCTTATAACCAATTAGAATCTTAAGAAAGGAAATCTCAGATCCCAAAACATAATGTACCCAGCAATTTTATCAAGGTTGATTGTTCGGTGCCTTGAGTCCTTCAAGGAAGCTTGCAGATCTAAGCCAAGGGTTTGTAAAATTTTATTGGTCAGTGATGATACCCTTAAGAGGATGTATGTGGCTTTTAATAAGGAGACTGGTGAGTTCTTCGATCTGCCTAATCAAGAAGAAGAGGCTCCGAAGACTACTGAACCAGAATCATCTAAACAAGTAAAGAAATGAAATTTGAAGGTAGTTGCAGCTGAAGTTGAAGATCCTAAATCTAAGGAAGCTCAAACCGCACCTCCCAAACCAAAGAAGAAGAAAGCCTTCCCTGATGAGGTTGTTGCGAAGTGGAGAGAAGATAAAGAGAAAAGGAAAGAAGGGGATCCGCAGTTCGGATTGGACCCTGCGGAAGCTAAGGCATTGAAGGAGAGAACTGCTGATGAACTTGAAAAACAAGTAAAGGAGAAGAAGCTCAAGAAGAAGATGTCAGAAGCCGAGGCAGTCCAAGCGTTGTTAAAGTTTAATGAGATGGTATCCGGAAGTATTCCAGTTCCGAGATCCTTCTCCTTTGAATCTCTACCTGAGACTCCAGGAAGAAACCTTGATTTTCCGGAAGAGGTTACAACCGAACATGTTGAACAACTCGAGAAATTTCAACAAGTGCAAGAGGAAGAACAAGTTGCTGAATAAAGTGGTGAAACAAGAGACTTATTGAAAGAAGTAGATGAGTATAAGGGGTCACCTTCGGAACACCTGTCACTCCGAACATCAGAGGCTGAATCCTCTAAGTTAGTAACTCTAGAGAAGGATAAGAATGAGTAATATGTTGTTCAAAAAGTAGTTGATGATATTGTCCAAGTGTCTACTGGTGAGCAGAAAACCCCTGATCAACAATCAATTCCGAAAAAAGACAAGGGAAAGCAACTCCTTGTTGAGACTCCAAAATCAGTGGCTAGTAAGAAAAGAGAATATGTGATTCGTCTAAAAGGAAGTTGGAGATTATTGAGGAAGAAAACTCTCCAAGTAAAGTTTCAGATTCAGAGTCATCATCTTTCGGGCATGACTTTGTTGTCCAGTCATTAAAGAAGTTGGTGGGATCCATTCCGACCTTCTCAAGTATTGATTCAAGATGTCAGATGCTCCAACATGTCATGAATCAGAAAACTGACTCCGTATCTATGGTTATGGACAAGTGCGTTGAGATTGAGGCTCAGTTCAAAACCTTCTTTGTTGGATACAAAGCTCATAGAAAATCTTGCAAGAGGATGAAAAATTGGTCGAAGAAGACTATTGAAGAGATGAGGTTATTCGATGAGTTCCAAGACAATGTTAAAGATGCTTTCGAGACTGAGGACAGGAAGATAAATGAGCTGAATTCCTCCTTTGAAGAGAAGCTCACAGATGAAAAGAACTTCCGGATCCAAGAAGTCAGAGATCTGAATGGGAAACTAAATTCCGTTTCTCAAAACTGGAAAATTGAAAGGGATCATTGGATTGATTTTGAACAAAGGATGAAGGCTTAGGAAGAAAAGATCAAGGCTCAGGAAGAAAAGTTGAAAGCCCAGGAAGAAAAGATTGAAGCTCAATCTGCAAGAATAGTTGTCTTAGAGAAGCAAGCTGAAGAAGATCATAAAGACTTGAAGAAGATCAAGACTATTCTTAAGGGGCTCATTTTGAAGGAAAAAGATCCAAAATAATCAAATCCGATCTTTTTGTTGTAATATTTTTTTTCGTTGCCGAGATATCAAACTTAATGAAATTTGTGCTTCTCGTTTCTTTCATTGTTACTAATTTTTTCAGGTACTTTGTTTTTTTTTCATTCCCTCAATTTCTTTTTGAAAATCACAAAGGGGGAGAAGGAAAAGATCCTTAAGAAAAATAAGAACTCCAATGAGAGTTTATCAAAGGGGGAGAAGGAAAATATCCCTAAGGAAAAAAGAACTCTTATAAGAGTTTGTTTAAGGGAGAGTTTTTTTTAAGAAAACTTTCTTATCCATAATGAAATGCCACTCCGGAAATCTAGAATACGATCCTTAGAGTTTCAAAGCCTAAGGGGGAGTTAGTCGTATTCATCAATATCCTCAAATAAAAGGGAGATAAGCCTTAATGTTTTTCTTTCTTCTTAGAATTTCTTTTTCGTAAAGATGTTTGTGCTTTCCAAAAAGGGGGAGATTGTTGAGTCAATAAGGTTTTCCTTATGACTTTTTCATTCCTTCTTGTTTTGAAAGTCACAAACACATTTCTTAAGGAAAAATGCTTTCTTAAGGAAAAATGCTTTCTTAAGGAAAAATGATTTCTTAAGGAAAAACTGCTTTCTTAAGGAAAAATGATTTCTTAAGGAAAAATGCTTTTATAAAGAACTTTATCTTTATTATATTTTCATCTAAATTTTTCTTAAGTAAGAGATTCAGATTCATTTCTATTTTCTTGGAATTGCTTGAAAATTTGATATGAATTATTCTATTTTAAGATCCGGATTCTGGATAAGAACTGTGATATAGTTTTACTACGAAATCCAAAATGAGAACTGTGATAAAGTTCCATTCCGAATTCCGGATACGGTTTTAATCCAGATTCAGGATACGAATTCTTATGAAGATCGATGAAGAATTCTCATTACGAATTATGATGTTGAATTCTCATTATGAATTCTGATGATGAATTCTCATTACGAATCCTGATGATGAATTCTCATTACGAATTCTGATGACGAACTCTTATTCCGAATTCTCTTATTAAACAGAATCTGATTATCTTTTTTTTATACACTCTGAATTAATTCAGACTCCGAAAAATATTTTGGTTAGACTCCAAAATTTTATTCTGCTTACATTTCTATAATCTGTCTACTCTTTACTATTTCCATTTCACTCTTAAGCTTTCATTCCGAACTTTTGAGTTAGAATTAAAATGATGTCGTACATTCTGTTACACTTGTTTTGTTATAAAAAGATGTCATCTATTTTGTTATAAACTAACCATTGTCTAAGTGACACGTGTACAGGTCCTTCCGATCTTTAAGAAAAATATGACTGTTGGAGAAGGATCCGACCTTACCTATAAATAGGAGCTCATTTGAAAGAGCTCGGTGCTGAAAGACTGACTGATCTTTGACTCATGTGATTACATGCTTGAAGTGATTTCTAGAGAGAGAGGCTCTTATTAACTCTCAAAGCTTCGTGCGACTCCGAATGTTGGTGATTACATTCGAGGACTTCCGGGGATAGGAAGACAGAGGTGCCGACTACCTTGAAGTTCGAGGGCTTCCTTGCTGAGGAAGACAGAGGTTGCCAACTACCTTGAAGTTGACGGCTTGTGGGGATAGAAAGACAGAGACTCCGATCTTCGTATCGAGGGCTTACCCTGGTGTGGGTAAGACAGACTTGCTTGAAAGTATAAATCAAGGGACCTTTATCCAAGGTTGTTGGATACCCTTCTCTTTGGGTTAAAAGACTTATATATTGTTACTTGTAGTTTAACTAATTGTTTTATTTCTGCTGCATTTTGTATTATAAGGAAAGTATAACTTTCTTATACTTCCTTACTTGTACTCTGTTTCATTTAGATTCTATAAGCTTTAAGGTAGAATCTTATATTGTAACTTTTGTTAAGGTTCAATATCCGGAACCATATTTCCGGAACCTACCTTCGGAATCTCTTTCCAAGTTTTCATTCGGTATTAGAGGTGTTGTGAATTTTCTTAGTTTAACTTTGTTAAACTTAGCCCTTTCCTTTTCTTAAGGAGAACATAGCTATTTGTAACTAACTTTAAAGGTTCCAAAGGAATTTTTTTAAAGTATACAATTCACCCCCCCTCTTGTATTTTGAGCATCTACATCATTATTTCGATCCTACATTATTAACTACATTCTCATTATTAATAAGGAAATATTGAATGTAGTTATTATTTTATACAATTTAATTATGAGATAATCACAAATGGGGTAAAGACTAATTATTATTAGGTTATTCATATTAATTATTTTATATTTTCTATCATAGAATTCTATTTTTTAATCTTATATCATTAAATGTTATTATAGACATTCAATAATGTCAATTCGTACATGAAATATGAACTTAACCATCTTTGATATTTTTTTACGAACTTTTTGTTAAGTATGATTATGATTTAAGGTATGTATATTCTAATATTTCTTATTAGTACTACATTTTCCTAATAAAAAGTGTTCAAAATGAATTATTTTTTTATAATAGTTGTTTGAATATAATGGTATCGAACGAATTCTTGAACAATAACCAACAATGACCATGTTGTAAATTTCAGGTATGTGTTTTTAAATTATACTTTATAATACAAATTCATAGATAATGTTTTGATTAACTTATTTAAAGTATGTATGTTTTTATAGACTTTTAGTCAATGATACATGTTGTTTGATGGATTTATACTAGTTTTCTATTACAGGGATTCTGATTATTTGGGGATGTAATATTTAAAAAAAATAAATAATTTTTTTAACTTTCGGTGTCAGTTTTTATAAAAATTGTTTCCAACTCATTTAAAAAAATTCCCCACTGAATTTAAATCATGTTTTTTCACTAGTGCTCATAAGTGAAATTACCCGACGCATAACCTCGAGCTAGCTACAGTTTCCCATGCCTTGCGTGTCTAGAGACACTATCAGATGGGGGAGTGATTTATGCTGTATACATACCATAAGAACCTCAAATATATGTGTATTCAACAAGAATTGAATCTCATGCAGTGAATATGGGTTTAATACCTTCATTATTTGGACTTTTATCTTTCTTATATGCCTAGAAAGGGCAATGTGGTAGCTGATGTGATGATCTGAAATACTCAGGCACTAGCCATTCAGGAAGCCGATGTTGAATATAAATTGATGGCCCTTCTTTCTTATATACATCTAGAGTTTCATGAGATTCACGAGAAGCCTTTTCTTAATGCCTTATCAGTTACCTCTTCAATCCTTTATAGGGTGAAGGGAAGGATGCTTTTAGATCCTGGGGGTTTGGTCCTATGAGAGAGTATTTTTGGTGAGGACCCGCCTCTAGATTAGTTTGTCGATAAAGATAAAATCATGTATATGTATGTCCATGTCTGGGTTCCTAAAGCCATGTGGGAGGATCTAATGTGAGAGTCTCAAGTTTCTTAGTAGGAAATTCATCCAGGAATATCTAATATATATTGTGATATGAATCACCGGTATTGATAGCCTTGGATGATTTTTCTTATAGTGGGTTTTATAACTAGGTTTTCCACCTACCATCACGTGAATATGGAACACTAGTGGCCTAATAGATTTTTATAGCCACAACTAATCATGTAATTAAAATGGGAAGATGTCAGGATGGATTTTGTGTTTGGTTTACTGAGGTCTCCTCGAGATAGAGATGTGTTTTGGGAAGATGTGGATCGACGAATGAAATTATCCCACTTCCTTATTATCTAGGAGACATTCTTAGTTTATGATCTAATAAGACTGTAGGTCTATGAGATCATACGACTACACAAGGTCCCTTATAATATTATTTCAAATAAGGATTATCATTTCACATTGAGGTTCTAGAAGGGGTTATAGATATATTTGGGTATTCAGGTGCTTTTGAGCACAACATTTCTCCCTTAGACCGATGGCAAGTCATAGTGAACTATATAGGTGTTGGATAACATTCTTAGAGAATTTATCCTTGATTTTAGCAGTTCTTGGGAGAAGAATATCACTCTCATAGTGTTTTCCTATAATAATTTATTTCAAGAAATGATTCATATGGCTCATTATGAGAACTTATATGGTAGGTCATGTTGTTCACCTTTGTGATGGTTATAAGTTGGATAGGCAGTGCTACTAGGTCTTCATCTTGTGCAGGAGACTTTGGAGTAGATAAATTTGATCAGGAATAGCATGCCTATTGCTTATTCTAGATAGAAATATTTTGCTGATCTCTATCGATAACCTCTATAGTTTTATTTCAAGAATCGTGTTTTCTTGCGGGTATCACCCAGACTAGGGCATAGATAGATATAGAGGCAAGGGAATCTATCACCTCTCTTTTTTGAGAATTTTGATATTTTAGATAGTGTTTGGATGGTATCATATTATCTTCTATTACCTTAGAGGTACTATTCCATGCATGATGTATTCCACATTTCAAAGCCTCACCATTACCATGCCGAATCATCTCACATTTTTTATTCATGGGTCATTAAGTTAGATGTAGAATCTTATTTTGAGGAGTATCCTGTAAACATAATTGATCAGATCATGAAGTCTCTCTGGCGATGGTCTATCCCTTTAGTATGGGTGATATGGTAGAATGTTTATGTACAGAATGTGACTTGGGAGTGGGAGGCTAATGTACGTGATCAGTGGCCGTATTTATTCTTATATGATGTTTTACCACCCATGGAAGGGAAACTTGGATATGAGTTCTTTTAAAGAGGTAATACTATAAGAAGATGGATTTATATTAGGTATGGATCCTTTTAATTTTTTTTAAACCCTTATGGAGGTTCTTTTTTTCCTAAAATATAAAATGGTGCCTTTAGTCCGGTTGGTTTGTCTTTCGAAGGAAGGTTGTTGGGGGAATAGAACCTGGATACATCCCAAATAGACAGTGTGTATTTAAATAAATGACATATAAAAAATAAACAATTTGTATCCATCTGGATAGACCCTTTTAACATTATGTAATGGTTTTTTCCTAGAAGGAAAAACCCAAACATCGCAAGGCATGTAAATTTTACACATCATGTAAATTACTGTGATTTTTTTAATGGAGGTAGGGAATCATTTTTTATGTAAGCTCACCCCACCCCAACCCTACCCCATCCTTTTCCTATCTCATGTAATAGGTCCACTATAGGAGCTCCCATTTATGCCTAAAGCTAGTATTTGATCCTTTATCTCAATCCAAACTCCGATTTAAGATCAGATAACCTCATTGGATAGCCATCAGAAAGTTCTTCAATCCTTATTCTCATTTCATCATTCTTTTTCCTATCAAAAATGTTATTTTTATGTAGGCTCATATGCCCTATTTTTTGGGAATTCATTAATTCTTCTATTTTCATCTAATATAGGAAAAACAAAGGGTTGATACTAGATATGGAGAGTATTATAGGCATAATATAGGTGGTTTATGACGTTTTCCTAAAATTATTGTTGTTTATAAATTTTCATTACCGTGCACACACCGGATTCACTGGGTGATTCTTCTAAAATTCATCTACTTTAATTATAATTTTTTAGTTCTGTTTTAAAGACATAATTACAAATGTTTTTCATGTTGTTGGAGGTTGAGACCTCAACACCATCCACCCAATTAGGGTTCATACCATGTTATTCCTTTTTTCCCAATTTGGAAATTATCTAAGACATTGTTCAAGTGCGGTTTAACATGGACTTGTTAATGTCATCATTCCATAAAGATTAAATGAATCTTTAATTTTTTAAATGGAAATTATATTAATAGATATCACTTTGCCTATTTAAATTATAATTGAATTTATTTTCTTTTGGGTTTATGTCCTCTAACCCTTTTCATGTTTAATTAAAGTTATGGAATGAATATATTAAATGTTTATAAATTAAAGTGATAAATCATTGCATGTCCTTGATATACCTTTTCATGTCTAATAAAGGGTATGGAATGAACATATTAAATATTTATAAATTAAAGTGATAAATGGTTTTCTATCCTTGGTACACCTTGTCATGATTATTTAAAGGTAATGGAATGAACCTATTAAATGATTAAATGGAATGAGCATTACATGGACCTTCATTATATGTGATATAAATGGAATGAGTATAAGGTGACTATTTCCTCAGAAATTTTTCGTCATTATGGGAAGGATAAATCTTAATCTAGCCTTGAATTCCCAAGGGCATGCCTTATGCACTCAGAGGACTCCATTCCGATTCATTGAGCTAATTATTATGGGATATACCCACCACGGAATTTGTTCACTATCTTATTATGTGAATGTATCCATGTTTTATTGACAATTAAACTAACTCCTTTTCAGATATTATAATTCCTTGGATAAACTCCTTGGTTTCAGCTTGATTTATTCAGACACATAGGGCCATGAATTCACCCCATTGGGCCCAGTCATGCTTATCCTAGGGTTATCATAGACAAGCTCTATGGAATTGGTTAGAATATTTTACATTGTAATTCCTTGGGCAAGCCACTTGTCTTACACTTAGAACCTTATAGCCAGACTACATGTAATACTATTATGAGTTGGATTTACCCCTGAGGTCAAGGATGCCTTGGTTACACCTTGGATCCTATGTTATCAATACATCATGTTACAAAATTGATAATACCTCTATTTATAAAAGATATCATTATTATAAACTAAAGTGTGATAAATTAAATAATTAAATGATAGCATGTTTAGAGTTACTACGAGCTGAGTTTAAAGAAGATATGAGTTATTTATTCTATATTTTATTTACTTTTATATACCTTCACACTATATAGTTTTATATTCATAAATTAGATTGTATAGACACCATTAGTGGTGTCCTACTGAGATTTATCTCCACTCTATCCAGGCCACTTCTAGCACCCTGGAAGATTATCGGATTGCAGTTGTGGGCAAGGGGAAGCATCTTGCTTTAGAAACCTAACATTCTTTCTTTCTTTAGTATGAGATCTTGGTAGCAGATGATCAAGTTAGTGTTAGGGATTATTCGATAGTATTTTGCCCCTTTTTTCTTTTTTTATAGCATGTATTGTTATGATTACCTGCTTTCATGTATGTCTGCTTTCCCTGTTTTTGATACATGACATTATATCATCTTTTGTATATGAAACTATTCATATTTGAAGTTGATTATTATTGATGGATTATTGTGCTTTTTTATTCTACCAATATTATTTATTTATTATATTTCTTCCATTATTTATTCATTTGTTATATCTTTTTCACGCTCTACTCTAACATGAGGGAGTAGTCTCTCCAAATACACACCCTAGTCCCTCGTTTCTAGTGAAAACCCTCTAGCATATGGGGAGGTGTGCTTGAGACCTTGTGCCCAACCATGTTCAGTTACTCTGAACTGAACTAGGTCTGGGTTGTCACCAGTGGAATTCGAATATAATTCATAAAAACTTCTATAATATTTCATTTTTATCTAAAAATCCTAGAACACAATAATTCACTCAAATGATATTACTTTAATCATTTTTTAAATATTTTATTTTATTTTTCAATTAATTTAATAAATACTTTATTGGTGTTTTGTAGGCATTTGAGATAATTATTTCATCACTAAAAATTAGAAATAAGTTACCATGATAACTAAAAATAACTTATAATTCAAATTAATATTTATAAATGAATATACATTATTTTTATCCTTATTTTAAAATTTTAAAGATAAAAAAATAAAGAGAATGAAATTTTTTACTTTTCTTTACATAAAATATTATAACGGTAAAAATCATGGACATATAGAAAAAAAGGCCATATATTCAAATTATGGATGATTCTGGATGAACTATACTCATAAATTAAAATTAAGGAAAGTTTTAGGGTTACTTTCTTATCTTTATCACATTATTTGTACCCTTAATTAATCTATTTTAACTTTATAGTGATAAAAAAATTACTATGATTATTATTGATAATGACTAAGAATAAAAGATACATATTTAACAAATTTGGGCTACCAAATTAAAATTATGGAAACCATTTTTTAAGATAAAAAACATATGTGGAAGAATTTAATTTAAAATTAAAACCACAAAACATGATGAAAAATCAGTTTTTCAGAAAAAATTATTTTTTAAGTAAAAAAATTATTTTATGATAAATTCAAGTATAAAAATAATTCCAAAGAATATAATTAGATTGATTTTAATTAAAATTAACTATTTATATTTTAAAATTAATCCAAAAATATAATTTTAATTTATAAATATTTTATAAGAAAATACAGTTTTTAATAAAATTAGTATTTTTCACTAGTCATTGAAAATCCAACTTTTCATAAAAATATCAAAATTTCACCATAATATAATTTTGATATGATGATTTAAAAATGATATCATTTTTATAAAATACCATTTCAAAAAATCATAAATTCATTATATTATCCACTCATAAAAACCAATAAAAATCAATTTTGAAGAAAATTTATTTTTGAACAATAAAATGACTTTAAAAAAATGAGTAATTATTTACTAAGAATTTATCTTTACATTTATATTTAGTGGTGAATTTATATATATTTCATAAAAATTTAATCTTATGCATAACCTCTAATTTAATGGCTAAGTTATAATGGTCATATTTAAAGAATAATATTTTTTTTCATTTAGTCATGGTGGTTTGTGTTGTATACACCATCGAACATGGTTTTCTTTTTTAAGAAAAAATATTAGGGTGTTACAGTGATCAATCATGAAAATCATTCATAATATGTCTAAATAATGATACCTTATTTCAAATCTATGACACCTTATGTTTAACCTAGGTCATTTGTGATCATCATCTATTCAAATCATTCATAATGATTTATAAAGAAAATGTGAGATAACCCAAGCATATCTCTCTAGATTTTACAACTAGGTGCGTAGTAAGGGAACACTCACCATACACTAGAATGATAATTGAGATACACTCAACCAACTCTTTTTGATATTATTAACCTGACATGCATCTATTCCAAAACCACATCTACTTATAGCATTCAGGAAAAGATTTTGTATAGGAAAACCACACTATTTTCATTACCATAACTTATGGAATTATCCTATATATAGTATTATCCTAAGGGTTATCACTAAACTTTTCTCATATTAGTTTTCAAAGGTAACTAAATCTATCTCAAACACCAACTATAGAAACTCATATTTTTCATACATATATATTACATCTTAATAGCTAAACATTAAATACATAACGTTATGATCCAAGAAATAATCATATAGGTTTAGTTTTTTTTTGAAAAATTGGATACAAAAACAACTAGTTCATAATATTTCTAAATCATATCCTACTAATTTTTTTATAACTAACACCCTTATTAAAAATATCTTACTTAAAACACTTTTTCAAAACCTGGGTAAAGGAAACAAAAGAAAGGGTGAGCTTAGATACTCAGTAAGGTAAAACAAGGGAGATATCAATGATCACATAGATATATATGATAATAAAGGTATTAGATCAAGATATTAACATTTTAAAATTATACCCAACATATCATAGATCATAATCATGATTCAAGTAATAAATCTTGGTAGTTTATAAGGCATGAATCATAAAAGAATAAAAAAACATGAGTCATGAGAGGATAACAATAGAATAAGGCATAAGATTATGGAATATCCATGATAACAGAATATATTTTTTTATTTATGAATTTATTCCAAGACTATAATAGTGGATTGATTTTACTCCTTATTCTATCATATTCATAGTCAAGGTTCACTCCTAATACTATCATAGTGGAAAAAGTCCCTTAGTGAACTAGGTTCACCTCAAGTTCCAGTAATTATTAACCCATGAAATATCCATCTTTAACCAATGTATTATAGGGATATATAATTCCAGGACCACCCATAACATAATCATAAAATAATATTAGGTGTTCCAAAAGATAATAAATTATTCATCATATATCATAACCAGTGGATAGGAAATCAGTTTCATAAACATTTTAACATTTCACCATAACATAACCCATGGAAAATAAATAGGTTTTATAATAATATCATCAAAATAATCATAAAACATATATAAAAAAATAATTATGGTATAATTGGATCATATATCTAGTAAATCACATCAAAATATGTTATCATAAATGAAAAATCCTTTAAAATATCATTTGGAGTATTTCTTGAGAAAAATACCCTTTTAATTTTGAAATCACTTATTTCAAGTATAAAAAATTCAAAAATATTATGGGAAATAGTTTATTGGGAAATAACCATGGAAAATTTTAAATGGATATTCAAATCATTGAGTTCTCATGGTGGTGGGAAATTCTGTTCATACTTTTTAAGTTAAAATAATGATTCTTTTCACATTTTTAGTAAAAATTCAAATATACCTCATTCCGAAAATGAAAAAAATATTATTTTAAACTATTTTAAAAATAAAAAATAATGGTTAAATATAACTTTAAAAAATCACTAGATAATATTAAAAAACATTCTTGAAATCATTTTTTCATGGAATAAAATGATTTCCAATATAATAGTGAAACATATTATGTTTTCCTTAAATAAAATATTTCAGTCTCTTGAGTACGTAGAGTGAGGAAAATGAAAGGAAAAAATTTATTCTATAGAAATAAAAAAAGTAGAAGAAAAATGAAATATATTTGTCATATAAATATTATATAATTTCCTCAATGTTAATTCAAGTATAAACAATCTCGATTAAAATGGGATTTAAACATAAATCATTTACCTTAAGTCTCATCCCACTTTGTACACGTTTGAACCTCCTGTATAATAAATATATATTTATATATATTTATTATAAATATATTTCATAACCATAATTATATATATTATACCATATATTATTCACTTATAATATTTTATCACTCAAGTATTAATAATTATTTATTAAAATCATTGTTTCAGGTGATAACTGCTTTGTTTTTCATGCATATTTCAGTTCGGTGGCTACGACCCTTGTATATTGATCATCATTACATAATATCCATAATTTTATTCATCATATAAATATAATATATATCAATTAAATATATATATATATATTCATCCATGAAAGATAGATATAGAAAAATGAATTACACCATTCATGGAGGTGGTAGGCTATACGTACACATGAACGTTGTTTTCACTTTTTGACGGATGGAATGAAATAAAGGTAAATAGTAATTATCATTTAAATAATTATTATTATATCATTATATATATATATATATTCATTAAATCTATACTTATTACCATTTTTGAAGAGTGTTTGTGAAAACTAAATTGTGTCGCTTCGTGGAGGTGGTAGTAAACACGTAGGCACGAGTGACGTTATCATTTTCCAAATAATTGAAATGTAAGAATGAATATATAATATTATAATTAAAAAAACATAATTATGTCATTAATATCATATATAAATATTAAACCCATCATAATAACCATCTACAAAATATGGTTATGAAAGTCAAATTACACTGCTATGTGGAGGCAATAAGTCATACGTACGCACGAGTGATGTTTTCACTTTCTATAGGATGGAAAGAAGGTGAATAGAGGTTGTTCTATAATAATAATAATAATTTTACATATTTAATATACTAAATTCATTATTTTATAATTTATATCATGGATTTATAAGAGGTATAAGAAGAAATACAATTGAAAATTCTCAGTTAAGAGTTATACATTTTTATTGAGAAACCTCTTTTCTATTAAACCTTAATCTTGAAGGGATTATATATTAGAAATAACATAAAATAGAGTATGTGTTTAAAGAAGATATAAGTGTATTATGGTAGGTATTTCCTAATCTATAAGGTTCAAAAGGTGTGAGAAAGAGTGTAGAAGAGGTTCCCTTTTATAAGTAAGGGGAGGGGCACTCTTGGAATTATATAAAGCATTAAATTAATATAAATTAATTTTTACAATAAAGTGACTCCAAATTGATATATTTATAATATATGATGAGTATAAGTTTAAATTATCTCATAAAATAATATTTGTATAAGTTAAAGTGATGTTTTATCCCTTATCTCTTAGTTTTAACCCCTTCATTAATCCTTTTTATAATTAGTGTAATATTAAATTTTTCTACACTATAAGGGTCAATAATGTTACCATGAAAGTAAAATTGACCCATAAATGGACCTTGTTTGGTATATTAAACTATATATCATTCACTAGGAAGTATATATGATTTTTATGTATTTTAAATCATTTAATGAAATATTATTTATTATAAAATATCATTAATTTCATTTTTAAAACTATTCATTTAATTTAACTTAAAATTAAACAAGATGGTTATGGAATTTTAATATAATCCTCAAAAAAACATTAATATGTTATATATATCTAAAAAAATTGAAATCAATAATTCACCCAAATTATATTACTTTTAATATATTTAAAATCATTTATTATATTTTTCTCATTAATTGAATAAATATTATGTCGGTGTTTCATAAAAATTTAAGGTAATTATTCAATAACTAAAAATTAAAAAAATAACACTGTAAAAAAATTAATTTATATCTTAACTAAATATTAGAACTAAACATAACCTTTTTTATCCTTATGAAAAAATATTAAAGTTATTAAAGTTAAGAGAGTGGTGTTTCATATTTTTATTTTTCTTAAATAAATATAAAGGTCATAATCAAAGAAATATGGCACCAAGTGGCCATATGTTTTAAAATTTTATGATAATTTTTAAACTCCACTCATCTAATATGATAAATACAAGTTTCATAGAAATTTTAAATCCTTATCCCAAAGTTTTAACCCTATACTACTGGTTTTACCCTTACCATGGTGAAAAATATTAACCAAAGGTTAATATTTATAATAAACAAACATTAAAGAGACATATTTACAAAATTTGATCATCCTGGTTCAAAATATTAAATCCATTTTTCAATATTAAATTTTTATAATTTTTATAAATTTATTTTAAATTAAGTGTAATAAAACATGATGAAAACCTTTTTTAGAAAAATTTATTTCTAAGCATAAAATTTCATTTATTCTTATCCCATACCTAGAAAAAATATTAGATGAATGTTAAAACATTTTATCGAATATATAATATATAAATATAATTAAATCATTCATTAATAGTGATTAATATAATTTATTAATATAAAAACACATTTCTTGTATAAAACCAATTTTTTAGAAAAACATCTCTTTTAATTTCAAATGATTTTTTTTTTAATTTCTTATCAATTGATAACCAATTAATTCATTGTAAAAATATTTAAACCAAAAAAATTTCATATTTATTCAGGAATATTCATACCAACTAATCAAAAGTCTAGGAAATAGCTTTCACATTAAATAATAATATTTCAATAGTATAACCTGGTTTATTTAAACTTAGTGTTGTGTGTGAAGAAAGCTATCAATGAAATAAAATTTATTTGTAGAGAACTATATCATAAAATCATGGGATGTTACATTATCTATGATTTGTGAGAAAATTCTCACCAATATCAAATTCACTAACCATGTTTACACATAATGGAGTAAAGTTCCATTGGACAGTGGAATGTGAATAATGTTTTATGGAACTAAAGAAGAGGTCAGTCACCACTCATATACTTACATTACCCAACATTAGAAAAGGGTTTCCAATATAAAGTAATTATTTTGAATTTTTTTTGGGGTTTTTCCGTCGTTTATAATGATAAAATAATTTCTTATATTTAATTCCAGTTAAGGAATCATGATAAAAATTACTCAAGGAATAATTTAGAGCTAGCGGCAGTGATGTTTACATTGAATATTTGGAAGCATTATCTCTATGGAAAAAGTGTGATATATATATATACTGATAAAAACAACTTTAAATATACATTCACATAAAATTAATTTAATATGAACCAAAGGATATGTTTTTCATTAATAAAATATCATGACTTATGAATACATTACTTCCTAGGGAAGGAAAATAAAGTGACCAATGCTCTGAGCAGGAAAGATCATGCTACTCTATCCATGATGAGGATTGAAAAAGACCCAATACTCAGGGATTTTCAAAGGATAAATCTTGATGTTGTAATGGGGGGAGATCAATCCTATATTTCCAAACAAAATTATCATCCTTCCATTCATTTAATAATAAAATAATACCCTAAAGATGATGTAGAGCTACAGAAAAATTTATCGAATATTCTAAGGATAAATGTTGATAAAGATAGAATTATAAGGTTTGGAACTCTAATATATGTCCCATTAAATCTATAATTGAAGAAGGAATTTTTTTAAGATGGAAATAACTCATCCTTTTCTATACATCTAGGAATTAATAGGACGTATAGAGATCTAAAAAAATCTGGTGGGATAGTAGGAGAATAAAGATTACATAGTACATGTATCAATGCTTGGTATTCCATAAAGTTAAGGGTAAATGGAAAAAGTATAAGAGTGTGTCATATCCATTACCCATACCAGTATGTAAATGAGAAAATATCACCATGTACTTTTTCATAGGACTCCCCAAAAATTCTAAAGTTTATAATTCTATTTAGGTTGTGGTTGATAACCTTAAAAAGTCAGTGCATTTTATTTCCATTAAATAAGATTTATCCCTTGACCAAATAACCAATATATATATATATGTGTGAAGTGGAAAGGATGGATAGATCTATTGTATT
Source organism: Viscum album (assembly GCA_963277665.1). NCBI lineage: Eukaryota > Viridiplantae > Streptophyta > Magnoliopsida > Santalales > Viscaceae > Viscum > Viscum album. The sequence continues at coordinate 957,319,304 of OY728138.1, read as the reverse complement.
TAATAAAGATAAAATGTTTACCTTGAGGTTCTATAGAAATATTTGGAAAGCATTAGAGATATATATGGGCTTTAATATTTTATATCATCCTCAGACAGACTTTTAGTCTGAGAGGACAATTCAAACTCTTAAGGATATGTTGAGATATTTTTTGATAGAATTATAAGGATATTGGTATCAAAACCTTAACTTAGTAGATTTATCATATAATAATATTTTCTATCCTAACATTCATATGGAACCATATGAGGCTCTATATGGGAATAGATCCAGGAATACAACATGCTAGGATGATGTTATAAAGAGAAAGATGATAAGTCCTGACCGTATCCAAGAAATGATAGAGAAGGTTTAAATCATTCATAGGTATATAAAAGTGTCCTAGAGTTTATATAATATGTATGTAGATAATCATTCATGGGATATATAGTTTGAAGTTAGTGATAAGGTGTTCCTTCAAATATCTCCATGGAATCAATTTATGATATTTGGGAATAAAGGGAACTTGATCCCTAGATACATCAGAACCTTTGAGATTTGTGATCGTATCGGGGTTGTATAATATCCCTTATAATTACCTCTAAGCCTATTCCAATTATATTATGTGTTGTATATATCTATTTTAAGAAATTACACACCATTCCCTTCACATGTACTCATCTCAAAAGTTGTGCAACTGAAACATGATCTCTTATATGATGAAAAACCACTTGAAATTACAGATCAAAGATATAAGGTGGTTTAAAACAAGTCCACTCTTCTAGTCAAGGTTCTATAGAGAAATAATAAATTTTATAAGGATAAATGATAACCCAATGATGTGATGAGAGTGAATTAACCTAACTTTTTTTCTTCTATGTAATAAAATTTCAACAATGAAATTATTTTAATGGGTCGAATGTAACGACCCATGATTTTGGTGATTACTATTACTTAATTAAATATCATGTGACTAGATTTTATTGGATCAAATCCTAAAGTAAAATGAAAAACCACACTACCATAATAAAATATTACAATTATATTATATTCATTAAATTTATGGGTATCACTAGAATTATCTAATTTATAAAAACTATATATATATTTATAATAAAAAAAGTCATTTTATGCCTAGAAAATATATGTTCTTTAAAATGTTTTTATGCATGATTATATAAAAATTATTTTTTAAAACTTTTATAAATTTAATTATATAAAATGAATCAAATTTTTTTATTAGCAAGATAAAATTAATTAATGTGGTCAATTTAATTTAAGGCATATAATATCATTTCCAAATTAAATATGGATTACCATGGTAGAGTGGTTATTTTTAAAAGAATAATGTTTTTATAAATATTGTGTATTAAATTAATATATTTTAAATTAAGATCCTAATAATATGTTTAGATATATATATATATATATAAATGAACTAACTACCATTTAATTGATATTAAATTTTAAATAAGATTAAGAACACTTATGATTAAAATGAATGTTTTCTAGAAAAACAGTTTTCAACACATTATATGTTTTCATTTAAAAGTTAAATTTATACTATTTAGAAATTGAATTAGGTTCAATAGATTAAAAATTTATATTAATTTCATCCAAATTTGGTGGTAAGAGTCATATTATATTTTTATTAACAAAATAATTACCATGATTTATTTTTAATCAAGATTAATAAGAGTAAAAATTTGTAAATAGAGTATCTTAGTTTTTTAATGATTAAAAGGACACATACGCCTTATAGAAAACATTATTAGTTATTAAATTAAAACACACATGTATCAACTACAATTTCTTCACCTAAATCACCCAACCTACCTAACATCCATGTGATTCCTTTCTTACCCCACACTTAAGTCTTTTTTCCATAAATTTCTTTTGTCTTTCACCTATAAAATGAGATCACTTCCAATATTTCAATACATAAATACTATTTCTAAATTAAATTGAACCTATAACAAAATTTTAAATCATTTAATTAATTTAAACACCCTGGTACCCCTTCTTACCACAAATTAGACTAAGTCCACAGAATCTAAGGCCTTCATCAAGAAGAAGTTTGAGGTCTCAATGTAGGTATCACATCATTCTTAATATTTATTTCTAATTATTTGCTTTCTAAAACAACCATAAAAATATTATAATAATAACATAAGTATAATTAGTGTGTTTTTATGTTATTATAAGAATATTACAACCATTATTTATCCCCTTCCATCTACTAACAATAAAAAGAATTATCCTTCATGTGTGTGTGTGGATTACCACCACCATGAAGAGATGATTTTGATTTTTCATCACCACCCTTCATGGATAGTTTTAATTATGGTATTAAAGAATAAATATGATTTATATAATATATTTATGATTCTGAAATTATCACTTATTATCCACCTTCACCCCTCTCATTTGTTGGGTAATTGAATCGTTGGCAGCGTGTTGTACAAACTTCTGCATCCATGAATAAACGTGTTTTGTTTTTGTAACACCCTAACCCCAGAAGCCCAGATTTAGTGCATTATTTTAATACATTGGAATCATTACAAGGAATCAAGTCCTGAAAGACTGATTAGTTTAGCATTCTTAGAAAATAGATTACATGCATGAATGTTACATTACAGTTTCTAACATACAACAAAAAAAATAATCCTTTGAGAATGCCATTGTTCCCTTAGCTTAACCCTGTATCTCAAACATAAAACACTTCTTGGGATCCTGGGAAAATAAAACATAAGAAAGGGGTGAGCTCAAGTGCTCAGTAAGGATAACAATATAGTAGAAACTTTCATAAATAAGCATAAACATTTAAGGAAATGTATAAAACTAAAACAAAAGCCTTTTCAACATAAACTTCATCATAATATAGAAAATATAAATCAAAATAATTCCATTTACTTACTCACATGGATATTTTACTAGTAAAATAATCACATGCAATATCAATAGCCACTTTCATAATGATGTAATGCTTAATGCCAGACTTTCATAACCACATAGTCAAGGCCTTATGCCAAGACTACAAATAATATTTTTTCAAGGCCTTGTGACAAGACACTAGTTTGTATAATGAGACCTACCGATGCATCTAGGATATATAGAGGGCTCTACTCGTCACTTACTAAGTCCAATGCATTCCTCATATGAAAAGGTTTAAACATAATATAAACATCGTATTAAAACTAGAATATGAAATGTCAATACTTTATCCATAAACCATGAATGGTATAAAAATAACACATCCATAGTCAAACATATCACAAAACCTTCAATAAAATATGGAATATTTGTATCATAATAAATCAACTTCAAACAAGTTTAAAATCCATTAAAGGATGTTGATATAGATGAAAATGATTTGTAAAAATCTTTGGGAGAAATATCCCTTTTTCTTGAAAACATCTAAAAGTCACAAAATTTAGAAAGGAAGACATTTAAAGACCTTTTTGAATCAAAGTGTCCCATACCACTTTTAATCTTTTTAAAGGAATTAAAATTTTAAAAACATTAATGTTCATATAGATAAATCTTTAAAACACATTTTGAAAACACGGACATTAATGAGAATGATTTAGTGGAATAAATATTTAAAACATTTAAAATGATGTTTTAGTAAAATTTACCTTAAAATAATCCCTTTTAAAACTCTTTCATGAAACATGTACATGGATAATAAATATGTCCCAGTAGATACTTATGTAAAAACAACCTTGGATAATAAAGAGATTGTGAAATTAACCCATACCTTGCACTTTCCTTTGGTTGAGGGTAAGTTTAACCTCCTATATAATGACCATTGTATGTTATTAAATTATAACAGAACCATATTCATATTTATTATATCATAAATGATTCATTTATGACTTTATACTACCCATTTAATAATTATTTTCATGTTAAATTAACATTTCGGGTAATAATCGCTTTCTTTATTGTAAGTATTTTAACTTGTTATTTTTGACCATATCATTTGGAAAATGGTTTAAATACATCCAGAATAAAAATTTTGATTCATATATCATATATATTTAGAATATAAATATTTATAATAGATATATATATGAAATGGAAAACACCATTTATGGAGACGGCAGGTCGTAAGTACGCATAAACACTGTTTCTTTTTTCATATCGTATTGAACAGAAGTAAGTGAATAAGATATATGTAAGTACATAAATACATATACATATATATATATATATATATCTAGTATCATTATTATGTCATATATTACATAATTATTAGTAATATATATTTTTATAATCGTCGATGAATGGTGAACGTGGAAATGAATCTCATCGCATCGTGGAGACAGTAATCTGTACGTACGCACGAGCGACAATATCATTTTCTTAAAGGTGTGAAATTGGATGGTATATTAATTTTACAGAGACATTATCATGTTATTTTCATTATTTATATACATATTACTCATCATTATATCCATCCAAATAACATAGTGTTGAATAAAAAATTACACCATGACGTGGAGATGGTAAGTCGTACGTACGCACACGTGGTGACATTATCATTAATAGAATTGACAGAATAATAAATATGGTTGTTCCATATTTTAAATAACATCACAGTATATATAAGTTACTGGATTTATTATTTTTTTATGGTAATAACAAAGAAATAGTAAGAGGAAGAAGAAAAGAACTTGAAAGAGGGTGGTGAAATCATTACCTCTTCTTCAGGTTCTTCCTTTTGATTTGATCAAAAGGGATCTTTATATTGTCTTTATGAACAAAATAAGGCATCTAGGATGAAGTTAGGGTATTTGGGAGGATATTTGGGAAGGGTTTGGCCGACCCAAATGGATTTGGAAGTGTGAATTTGAGAGAAGGAGAAGTGCCCTTTTATAAGAGGGGTGGGGGCATCTTAGGAAAATCTAGAAATATTATTTTATAATAAAATCATTTTCAGTTTCTAATGGATCAAAAATTAATTATTTAAATTCCAATGTGGGGATGGGTCTAAAACCACTAAACCAATAGGTTTTATATAGGTTGTGGTCACTATATTAACCTTATTTTTTAGATTTAACTCTTAGTTAAATAGTTTGACATTTACCATGTCTCTTTGTATTTTTATATTATATGGTTAATAAACTTACTATATACTTCTAAGAGAACCTCAAGTGGTTCATTAAAAATACACCTATCATTATATAAGTCTTTTGGCAGAGCCTTAGATTTTAGGGAATATAATATCTATTAATAATATAATATTTTTTTTTAAAAACTCTTTTTTGTCAATTTTGACACTATTTGCTATTTTGTTTTTGTTAAATTCATAAAAGCATTATTAATTCTACAAAAATTAATTTAATAAACCCTAAAATGTCATATTTACCTAAAAAATTATTTTAATTCATTAAAAGTCTCAAATTACATTTATTTGGATATTTATAATATCAATTATTTTAATATTTCATTAATAATGTAATTACTACATCATCATTTTTTCATAAACAAATTATATTATTTAAGGTATAAAAAATATAAATAAAACCAAATTATGTAGTAAATCTTTTTATCTTTCAAATGAATATTTATATTCGAAAATATGATTTATATAACCCCATGAAAAAAATGATTTACTAAAAGATATTTGTCTATGATATTTTTGTCTTTACTTTAAGTTAATTAAAATAAAGTGTCATTATCATTCATAAGTGGATCCATGGAATTCCAAAATCGACCCAAGGATTCCCATGGTCGTCCATGACTCATAAAAGAAGTTTATGACAAGTTTTAAGGTAATTTGTATTATTATAATATTCTTTTTACCTTGAATTACCCTATTTACCTTTAACCGCAGTAAATAAAAGTCAAAATTTACTATTCACCAAAAATTATTTTCATCCTATTGAATCACAATTTACTTACTGAGGTTAATTTTGTCTCTCGTATTTTTAAAATTCAACTCACATAAATAGTAAAATTAAGTTTTATGCAAATTTGAAAATTCTCCTAGGAGGTGGGTAAAAGACGATAAAAAGTTCAATAAAATTTTTATATATCTAAACTTATTATAAAATGACTCGAATGAATTATATTGAACTTATATATGTATTATGTATCTATTTTTACCTAAAATAAATTTAAATAAAATACATAATTATTTAAATAAAAAGTCAGTTTTAGCCAATAACTCAGTATTATCACTATTCATCAAAAATTGAAAGTTTCCAGAAAAATACTAAAAATTCACCCTAAGATAATTTTGATATTCTGAATTCAAAAATTAATTCTATTTTACCAAATTAAAAACATATAAGTTTCATTTATTAATTTAAAATTAATTCCTGTTGTCAAAACCAAAAAGTGTGTTTTTAATAAATAATAACTAACAAAAGATTGATACTTGTTTATGTTTAATTTCAAAGTGAAATTATTTCCATTGAATAAAATTGGAGTAAGTGGTAAAAACATAATATTTTTATACTTCCAAACCATTAAAATGTATAACTTAACAATATAAATTATTTTTATTAAAAAAGTTATTTTCAGTTAAAATATACTATTTTTCACTATTCACCCAAATATGAAAGTTATCAGAAAAACACCAAAAAATTTATTGAAACTAAATTATTATGTCTTGATTCTAAAGAATAAGTATATTTTGTCAAATTGAATATATAAAAGTTTCAAATATTGGATTTAAATAGGGTTCTCCATTAAATGGTGGTAAAATTTTATTTTAAAAAAAATACTCCTTTTATCTGAAAAAAAATGAATTTGTTCTTAAATTATGTCTAAGAAACTTTCAATATGGATTATAAAATTATAAGGATTATATAATGTTCAAAATTCTGTTAATACTATTCATAACCTCTTTTGAACAGCTAGTTTGGTAAGTCATGGTGCACTAGAACTCGGTGTTGCATGTAGTGAAAGTTATTGAATTACATTAAAGAAATAACGTACTTGAAATATTGGGGTGTTACATTATTCCCTCCTTCAATAAATTGCATCCTCGCAATTTGAAATGTTTCTTCGAAAATAAAAGGTTGAAAATAGAAAATACTTTTGTGGGAAAACCCACATCGGAAATTGGGTTAATAAAATTTATTCTTAATAAGTGGAAAAGAGGAATGAAAGAGTCACCACCAAATTATAATCTTGATTCTGAGAACCTTGGTGGAAATTAGAGACACATAATTGAAGTAAAAATGTAAATATTTTTAGGGAGTGATCGAGGTCATCATTCACAAACAATTGTTGAATTGAGGGCCTCAAAGCCATCAATCTATGATGATTTAAAATATCATCGGTTCAACAAAACATAAGGTATTAGGATAACACATTTTTAGTTTTAAGATCCCTTACCTAATTTTTATGAATTAATCTCTTCATAGAATAAGAGAAGACAAAAAATATATATACTTGACAGGTAGAGTTTCATCCTTTAACTAATTTCTACCACAAACTCATCTTTCACTCTAAAAGATAATAGAACATAAAAAATATTTTATTTATCCTATTCGTATAGGGTTCCAAAATATGAATTTATAATTCATCTAAAAAACCTTTTAAAAAAACTACATTATTCAAAATAGGACATAACGTGGGTCAGTGGTAGGTGATACACCCTTATCACCCTTTAGTTGTGGGTTCAAGTCTCGTGACCTTGTCGGACGTGACGGGTTGATGCCCGACCTCCGGGTGTTCATTTTTATGGAAATACAAAAATAATCTCAAACTAGAATTATCCAAAATACTTCTATCCAAATCCACAGTCCAAAATTTGTAAGGTAAACACAATTAAAATCCTTTTTTCCATGTAATAACATGTGAACACATTCATCATGTATTCTTTTAAAGCACTGTAACATCATGGATTACCATAAAACCTTATTGATTACATTCATGCTCCCTTATTCCTTATAGAATACTGGATATAATCCTTCTATCCAAAAATCTTGTAAACTCCAAAAATGATAGAATATACAAATCATTAATCAGTTTCAAGGTAGTCAAGAATATCCAATATAATTTATACAAATCAAACATCTCTCATTCCAAAATCACTAACTCATTATCAGGACCATATTAAGGATTAACTTTCCTTCAACCATATATTTTCCAAAAAGTGTAGCTTACTATTAATTCACTTTTCTTAGAACCATATATTATTAAATCCTCAATAAAATAGTATTGTAGTACAATCCTTATTTATCTCCATAATTCATATAACCAGTATATTGTTGATACAACACTCAAATGAAATAATTATATAATAACAACAAAAGAACACTATTCATTCCTCTTCATCTGAGATAGTATCATAACTTGATTATTATCCAATAGCATCATTTAAGGTATACTCTGATTACTGGGACATTGATTCGCGTAGAGTCCCAATGCCTTGCAGATGAATAATTTTACATTTGAAACCTTTTTCTTACCCTTTCAATCACGTACTTAGTGTCCTTTTTCTACACACTTATAACAAACTCATATTACCTTCAATCATTTAACAAGGTTATTATTTCCGCATTAATCACATATGGGAAAATACTTCTTTCCCTTCTTCCCTTTATCCATCTTTCTCTTTACCATCCTTTTCTTCTCTTGCTTCCCTTCAAATCCATAGGACTCAGAGAATTCTTTACTTATCTTATTAACACATGATAGTATTTCTTCATATGTTTAGAATACATGGGAGACTATTTACCTTATAAATGTTGTCTCAATACCAAGAAAGTTATGATCCCTTTTTTACTTTTTGGATCATACATATTGCTGGAGTTCTCATTCATTCTACTAGGCTCCATTTCTTAACAATGTAATACACTAGGCTAGTTTATGAATCGAAATTCATAATTCCAAACTTGTAAAATACCTAATGTAAATTGAACAGTTTATGGATATAATCCATAATCATAAAAATGTTTTCTTTGAGGATTTATTTACTTTTAAATCCTTCATAATGTCTTTTATTGAAAATGTGAATTATCATATGCATATCACCCAGGAGTGTCGTAACCAAGAGTGCAGTAAGGCCCGTTGTTGTGCACCAGTTCTCGTTCGAGTCTAACTCAAAGCGATGTTTTAGGGTTCTACCCCTAGGTACATCTATGCTAGAGCTGCCTCTACCTTCTCATATCCAGAAAGGGATGTATTTTCTTGGAAAACACACAAAATCTCTATATTACCAAAATTCTAGGAAGTTCTTCTATACTAATCCTCAAAGTCTATCTTAGGGTAATGTGTTCTAATTAGAGTTTATCTAAATCTAATTTCCAAGGTTATCTCTAAAATTCCTCTAACACCAACTGTAACACCCCGACCCCAGAAGCCCAGATTCAGTGCATTATTTTAAAACATTTGAATCATTACAAGGAATCAAGTCTCGAAAGACAGATCAGTTTAGCAGTCTTGGAAATAGATTACATGCATGAACATTACATTACACATTATAACATACAACACAAAAAAATAATCCTTTGATAATTCCATTGTTCCCTTAGCTTAACCCTTCATCTCAAACATAAAACACTTCTTGGGATCCTTGGAAAATAAAACATAAGAAATGGGTGAGATCAAATGCTCAGTAAGGATAACAATATAGCGGAAACTTTCATAAATAAGCATAAACATTTAAGGTAAGGTATAAAACTAAAACAAAAACCTTTTAAACATAAAATTCATCATAATATGTAAAATATAAATCAAAATAATGAAATTTACTTACTCACATGGATATTCTACTAGTCGAATAATCACATGCAATATCAATAGCCACTTTCATAATGATGGAATGCATAATGACCGACTTTCATAACCACATAGTCAAAGCCTTGTGCCAAGACAACAAATAAGATTTTTTCAAGTCTTTGTTCCAAGACACTAGTTTGTCTCATGAGACTTACCTATGCATCGAGGAGAAATATCGGGCTCCACCTGTCACTTACTAATTCCAATGCATTCCTCATATGAAAAGGTTTAAACATAACATAAACATTTGTATTAAAACTTGCATACGGAATGTAAATAATTTATCCATAAACCATGATTGGTATAAAAATAACACATCCATAGTAAAACATATCACAAAACCTTCAATAAAATATGGAATATTTGTATCATGATAAATCAACTTTAAACAAGTTTAAAATCCATCAAAGGATGTTGACATAGATGAAAATTATTTGTAAAACTCTTTGAGAGAAATATCCCTTTTTCATGAAAACATTTAAAAGTCACACAATTTAGAAAGGAAGACATTTAAAGAAATTTTTGAATCAAATTTTCCCATACCACTTTGAGACTTTTTAAAGTAATTAACATTTTAAAAACATTCATGTCCATATAGATAAATCCTTAAAAACTATTTTGAAAACATGAACATTAATGAGAATTATTTAGAGGAATAAATATTTAAAACATTTAAAATGATGGTTTCGTAAAAATTACCTTAAAATAATCCCTTTGAAAACTCTTTCCTGAAACATGTACATTGATAATAAATATTTCTCATTAGATACTTACGTAGAAACAACCTCAGATAATAAAGAGATTGTGAAATTAACCCTTACCTTGCACTTTCTTTTGGTCAAGGGTACGTTTAACCTTATGTATAATGACCATAGTATGTTATTAAATTATAAAAGAACCATATTCATATTTATTATATCATAAATGATTCATTTATGACTTTATACTACCCATTTAATAATTATTTTCATGTTCAATTAATATTTCGGGTAATAATCACTTTCTTTATCGTAAGTATTTTAACTTGTTATTCATGACCATATCATTTGGATCATGGTTTAAATACATCCAGAATACAAACCTTGATTCATATATCATATATATTTAGAATATAAATATTTATAATAGATTGATATATGAAATGTAAAATACCGTTTATAGAGATGGTAGGCCGTAAGTACACATAAATGTTGTTTCTGTTTTCATATCGTATTGAACGGAAGTAAGTGAATAAGATATATTTAAGTACATAAATACACACACATATATATATATAAAGTATCATTATTATTTTATATATTACATAATTATTAGTAATATATATTTTTATAATTTTCAATGAATGGTGAACGTGGAAATGAATCTCATCGCGTTGTGGAGATGGTAATTCATACGTACGCACGAGCGATAATATAATTTTCTTAAAGTTGTGGAATTGGATGGTATATTAATTTTACAAATACATTATAATGTTATTATTATTATTTATATACATATTACTCATCATTATATCCATCCAAATAACATAGTTTTGAATAACAAATTACACCACGGCATGGAGACGGTAAGCTGTATGTACGCACGCATGGTGACATTATCATTAATAGGATCGATAGAATAATGAATATGGTTGTTAAATATTTATAATAACATAATATTATATATAATTTAATAGATTTATTATTTTGGTTTGGTAATAACAAATAAAGAGTAAGAGGAATAAGAAAAGAACTTGAAAAAGGGTGGTGAAATCATTACCTCTTCTTCAGGTTCTTCCTTTTGATTTGATCAAAAGGGCTTTTTAGGTTGGCTTTATAAACAAAGGAAGGCCTATAGGATGAATTTAGGGTAGTTTGGAGGATATTTTGGTAGGTTTTGGCCGATCCAAATGTCTTTGGAAGTGTGAATTTGAGAGAAGGAGAGTGCCCTTTTATAAGAGGGGTGAGGGGAATCTTAGGAAAAGCTAGAAATATTATTTTATAATAAAATAATTTTCGGTTTCTAATGGATCCAAAATGAATTATTTAAAGTCTAAGGTGGGGATGGGTCAAAAAACACTCAACCAATAGGTTTTATACTGGTTTGGGTCACTATATTAACCTTATCTTTTAGATTTAACTCTTAGTTAAATAGTTTGACATTTACCATGTCTCTTTGTTTTTTTATATTATATGGTTAATAAACTTACTATATACTTCCAAGAGAACCCCAAGTGGTTCATTAATGGTAAACCTATAATTATATAAGTCTTTTGGTAGAACCTTAGATTTTTAGGAATAGAATATCAATTAATAATATAATATTTGTTTTAAATACTCTTTTATGTCAAATTTGACACTATTTTCTATTTTGTTTTTGTTAAATTCATAATAGCATTATTACTTCGAAAAAAAATTCATTTAATCAACCCTAAAATGTCATATTAACCTATAAAGTTAGTGGAATTCATTAAAAGTCTCAAATTACATTTATTTGGATATTTATAATATCAATTATTTTAATATTTCATTAGTAATGTAATTACTGCATCATCATTGTGTCATAAATAAATTAAATTATATAAGGTCTAAAAAATATAAATAAAGAAACATTATGTAGGAAATATTTTTATCTTTCTAATTAATATTTATAGTCGAAAATATGATTTATATAACCCCATGTAAAAATTTATTTACTAAAAGATATTTGTTTATGTTAGTTATGCCTTTACTTTAAGTTAATTAAAATAAAGTGTCATTATCATTCATAAGTGGCTCCATGGGGTCCCAAAATCAACACAAGTATTCCCATGATTGTCCATTACTCATCCAATAAGGTTATGACAAGTTTTAAGGTAATTTTTATTATTATAATATTTTTTTACATTGAATTACACTATTTATTATTAACCGAGGTAAATAAAAGTGAAAAGTTACTATTCACCAAAAATTATTTTCTTCTTATTGAACAAAATTTTACTTACTGAGGTTAACCGTGTCTATCTTATTTTTAAAATTCAACTCACAGAAATGGTAAAATTAAATTTTATGCAAATTTGCAAATTCTCCTAGGAGGTGGGTAAAAGACGATAAAAAGTTCAATAAAATTTTTATATATCTAAACTTATTATAAAATTACTCCAATTAATTATATTGAACTTATATATGTATTATGTATCTATTTTTACCTAAAATAAATTTAAATAAAATAAATAATTATTTAAATAAAAAGTCTGTTTTAACCAATAACTTAGTGTTTTTCACTATTCATCAAAAATTGAAAGTTTTCAGATAAATACAAAAAATTCACCCAAATATAATTTTGATATTATGAATTCAAAAATTAATTCTATTTTACCAAATTAAAAACATAGAATTTTCATTTATTAATTTAAAATTGTTTTTTTTGTCAAAATCAAAAAGCGTGTTTTTAAGAAATAATAACTAACAAAAGATTGATACTTGTTTAAGTTTAATTTCAATGTAAAATTATTTCCAATGAATAAAATTTGATTAAATGGTAAAAATATAATATATTTATACTTACAAACCATTAAAATGTATAACTTAACACTATAAATTATTTTTATTAAAAAAGTTTTTTTCAGTTAAAATATAGTATTTTTCACTATTCACCCAAATAAAAAAGTTATCAGAAAAACACAAAAAATTTATTGAAACTAAATTCTTATGTCCTTATTCTAAAGAAGAAGTTTATTTTGTAAAATTGAATATATAAAATTTTCAAATATTTTATTTAAAGAGAGTTCTCCATTAAAAGGCGGTAAAATTTCATTTTTTGAAAAATACTTCTTTTATCTGAAAAAAAATGAATTTTTTCTTACATTATGTCTAAGAAACTCAAAATATGGATTCTAAAATTATAATCATTATATAAAGTTAAAAATTATATTAATACTATTCATAACCACTTTTGAACGACTAGTTTGGTAAGTCATGGTGCGCTAGAACTCGGTGTTGCGTGTAGTGCAAGTTATTGAATTACATTGAAGAAATAACATACTATGAAATCTTGGGGTGTTACAGTTTTGCTTCACTTAAAAACATGGAAAGATTTATTTTATAGTAGATAATATGTATATATATATATAACTAGTATATATCATTAATATGTTTCTTTTTTTATAAAATAAAAATTGAAGATCATTATAAGGTAATATGTCAATATTAGTAAATAGCCAAAAAAACCAGTTCATTAACATTTTTGTTTTCATGAAATGTGAATAAAACCCCAATGTAATGGTATTATAAAATTATAGGTATTTATGAAATATAAATTCTAGTACCATTAAGGGTCTTTAATTTATGATATTTTTTATAAAAAATAATATCAACTGTACTTTTACGAACCCTGTTCAAAACGGTTAAGATTATTAACACTTAATATTAAAAAAGAGTACAAAAATCTAATACATGAAGACAATTGTTATAAATGAATATTATAAATATAAATATATAAGAATAAATTTATGAAATAATTAATTAATATGTTTATATTTATGATACATGAGTTTAAATCATTCTATAGAAATCAAGGGTAAAGGTAGGGTCTTGGTAACTCAAAATCATTTCTTTGAGTTATGAAATTTATTATTGAACATTGTTTTTCCAATAATTTAAATTTTGATTGATTTTATTTCCTTATTTCTAGTGAAAATTATTTTTTAAAATAAAATCATTCTCATGTGAGGTAATCATTTCATTTATCTTAAAAAATAGCACTTTTTGTAGAAGGACTCGTAATTATGACTTTTACAAGGATGAATAAAAAATGTTTTCAAAAAAATATTATAATGATTTGGTTATCATTATATTAAAAAATTTCATCTATTTTGAAGTTATTTTTTTATATTTTATTACGTTACTAACCCTTTTGGATAATTATATTTTGATATCATGTGATTTATTAAGTTAATAGTATGTGATATGTTTAAAAAACACATTCTTTTTCCATGGGTTCTTTAAGTTATAATGATGATTATTTTTAAGTGGCATGCATATGTATGTATGATAATAGGTGGGTCCTATATCACCCTCCAATTAATTTTTACAAACTTATATCTCATGAGATATTCAGGAATGAACATAATGGTTTTTTTTTCACAAAGACATGGGTACGATGGTTTTTCTCAAATTCCCAAGTGTGGATATAATGAGTTTTTTCACATAATCATGGAAATAATGGGTTTTATCACATATTTTTTCCTATGATTAGTGGTGTGAAAAAATTTAAATTTTATCGAGGTATGAAACATTTTCAATTTATTTATCAAGTTATTCAATGTTTCAAGATGCATTTGATTTTCAAAAAATGCCATGTTTTCATGATTATAACTTTTCAAGTATCCCATGCCTTAATTCATGATTATATGTTTTATGTTTTATCTTTTATGATTCCTTTAAAATATTTTAAATGATATTATTTGGACCCATTATGTTTTTTTATTATCATATATGGTAGTATGTTCTCTTATTTAGATATTTATATCTTCCTCATATTATCTTCATGCTTATTATATAATACTTTATGATATGTCGTTTCCCTTACTAAGAATTTGAGCTCACCCATTTCCTATGTTTCAATTCCTTAGGTTATGAAGATTATTTCATCATGTGATATTCATAGGAAAGGGTTTAAAGTATCCAAATTATGGAAAAAAATTGAAAGTGTTATAAAATAATTTTTTTGTGTAACTAATTTCCAAGAAAATAAACCTATCAGTACCTGAATTATGTGACTATTATGTGATGTATTATTTAATTTGTGTTTATATTGGGTTACTATACCAAATATTCTAATTATTTACTATTATAATATCATAATAAATACACTTTATACTTCTATCTATGTTTTTATCTATAATTGTTTCATGGATCATCATATTTTATGATGCTTCTAGTTTTAATCCCAAAAGTGATACCAATTTACTAGAAATAAAAGGGAGATAATTATTTTTATTAAAAAAAGAAAATTAAATAATAAAAGATACTAAAATATTGCCTCTCTTTATATAAATTCTTTCACCTATATCTATTATATACTTATCAGTTGTATATACCGATTTTATTACATCAAGATTGTGGCTAAAAACCTAACTTAGAAGAAGGTGATACTGATTATCAACACAAGACACCTTTCTTACCCCCTTAAACAAATTTACTTATAAGTGGTTGACCAACCCTATCAATAGTCCACCAAACATATTATGAGATACTCAAGCCTGATACAGTCACTAAATAATTATCTCTAATGGAATCATCTTTAAAAAAACTATCAAGATTCATGAAATTACCATATAGGTGTAAGATCTTCACCTTAGAGGAATTTTAGTGTTTTGTGTTTCATATGTTTTCACACAGATGACACTGTATTGGAGGTATTACCAAGATAGGTGTAGGATAAGCACATAAAACCTAACTAATATGAAAGTATTCCACCCTAATCATCTCTTACTTAGGATACTTTTTCAATTACAATATCCTAAAGGTATTCTTCAACCAAGAAGTTAACCATCGGCCCTTGAACATCCCTTATTACATGTCTTGGATAGAACATAATCCTCTAAAACCATAAATAAGTAAGATAGATTGAATATGATTACCTAAGTTTGTAGTGGTATTTTCAAATCCTTTTCAAAACATTAATATTTTAACTCCTCATCCACATTCAAATAGATTGTGAAATTTAGTATATCAGTGAATTTAGAAAATTAAACAATAATTTTCATTTACCCTTTATTTATTTATATGAATTCATGATCCTTTACCCAATAAAGGTATGAATGGCTCTAGAAACCTTTAAAGGTCATCCCTTAGTCTTTCTAATATTTTCTCATAACATGCCACCATCGATGGGAAGCTCCTTGAATTAAAAAGGTCACTAGTCATACTTTTTTCTTCTCAATAGTTTCAGTACTCTCTAATATTTAATGTATATGTTTGATCTATTCATATATTTTCTATGATAAAACATAACCTTAAAATATTTGGGGTGATAAAACTTGAATTCCTCTATGAAATCAGTTTTAGTATGTTCCCATTGAGGTACTCTCTACCCTAAAACCTGTAGTAATTGAGCAAGACGCTATATAACTTATGAATTGGTGGAAGGTCCAATGAGTGGATCATGGTAATTATCTCATACTTTCATGGTTTTAGGTGTTCAATTAGGAATTATACCCTACATTTAAATAGATAACCACATTAAATACCCTTTCTAATAATCAATAGTTTGAGAAAATATAAATAAAACTATAATGGTCAGGCTTAGATCCCTACCCTCTCACATTTAATTCCTTATTAATCAGATTATTATACACTTTAACTAATAATTTAAAATATAATATTATAAATAAGCATGAAAAATCAAAGTAAACATAGTAATAAATAATATTTCATAATCAAAAAAATTTCTAGGAGATTTATATCAATATAATTATCAACAATAAATAAGTATGAAAACGCTATTTATTTATTATTAGTGTTTTAATTAATTTAAATATTCAATTGACTCTAAAAAATAATTATAAAATACAAAAAAGAACATAATATTATGTTATCCTAAAAGTTTCTACTTGTAAGGACCTAGTCATGATGTATAAGACTCAAATGAATAAGTTTAAATAAAAAAAAGTAAATAAAAATAAAACATGGATTAACCTAGTAACTCAAGATTACACCATAATTATATTATCTAGTTATATTTATGGCTTACTTACCGAGACTCCACAATCATATATCCTGGATATTCCCAAACCCAACTACCCTAGATAAGCTTTGATACCATTGTGTAATGACCTAGTCCAAACCCCAAGGGTTTGAACTGAATTTCCACAAGAACCCAAGCACTCTTCCTGATCTCTAGAGGCTAGCATAAATTTTAATGAATAATATATGTCACTTATGGATTATATTATAAAACTATCATATCCCATCCATATGATGGGAATTGTAAAAATTACAAACATATACTCTAGAGGTATATGTCATACTTGTATAAAAATCTATATAGAAATATTTATATATGCATACCCAACACACACACAAAATACTAAAATTTATAAAATACATCATATATATATAAATATACACATATTATATATATATATATATAAGATTCAAATAGAAAAAAACAATACTAGATACAATACTCGATACATCCACCGTAAGGTCTAAACAAAATATCCAGTAACCCCTATATCTACGTCATAGAAACCCTTATATATTGATGAAATTCCCATTACTAGATCATAAATAATAATATCAACATATATTGTGTGATTTCATATTACCAAATAGGTGGCCACCACCCAACCCCTATTTATCTACCATAAGATTAGGTTCATGTTATAAAAACATAAAATTAGAAATTATGAATTTCAAATTCAAAGTTAATTTATTATAAATTTTTTTAATAATAATTATATTATTATATTTTTAGAGTTAATTTCTATATCCTATTTTACCAATAGTGGAAACCAACTATACATACTTTAATACATGCTCAAAATTGATGATGTTATAAAATAAATTGTTTCTTCAGGGAAAATAAATTATTTTATCCGTAGAAAAATAACTTTTTCTCTAGTGTAATGCATGGAATAATTAATCATGTGTTTGAGCCACATCTATATCAGGAAATAGATAAATTAATAATGTTATAGCACACATGTCAATATGGGGGAATAAGAATAATATTATAAGTGCCATAGGCACCCCTGTATAACTTTTTTGTTTCCATCCCCATTGGAATTTGGTAATTTTGAGTTTTTATAATAACTTTCACACCCTTACACTTACATGGAAAAATAAGACAACACACAAACATAGTAATAATTACTATATCCAACATGATGTATCTCAATATTCTATATCAATGGGATAAAACTAGTAATCCAAATAGAGCATCACTAGTGTAAATGAGAATAACAAACCATATCCAATAACATAAAAATAAAAAATAACCAATATAAAGCTAAGTTAAAACAAATTTTGTAAAAAACATTTATTTATAGATAAAAATACTTTTTTTAAGTATCAAACTACTTCATTTTACTTACATCACTTACATAGTGATAATATGTGATAAAGGTGGGGTCACCTAATAATTAACTCATTAATCCCTAATATAAAATATGGATGAAGAAGATATAACACCCATAAAAGGATTTTTCAAAATCAGAATATGTGTATCTAGGGATATAACATGTTTCACCAAATAGATATATAAATTGGGAGTAATAATGTTGGGTTTACCTCCATATTTTCAAGGATAATCTCCAGCGGCAACTTGATATAATAAAGGACCAAGGGAGATAATGAATTTTGAAACCTAATGAAATGGTAATTAAGGCTTTGGTTGTTTCCAAAGAAGGATATAAATTAGGAGAAAATAATATATATCTTACTCTAATTCATAAAAAATAATTTCCTTGAAGGAACTTAAATAAATTCAAGATCATCCTTGATGGTGAGGATTACTTAGAAGAGAAGTAGGAGAAAGAGAGTAATATTGGGAGAGGAAAATTTATCTCTTATAAATAAATCTCAAAGGACCCCTATATTATATTTATTATTTTAAACATAAAATAGTGTTTCCCTATTTTTAAAAAAAACTTCCCAGAACCAATCGAAATTCTTATGGATAACCACCAAACTTATGAGGACCACCAACATTCCACTAGATATTTATTTCTTGGAAACAAAAGATTATTTTCCCTTGTTGTTCCCAACACTCAATTAAATCCAAATAATTCCTCATATAACTTCTTTTATTCCTTATTTAAACTTTATTAAACTACTAAATTAAATAATTTAATCATTCAAAAGACCAAAATTAAAATGTAAAATTTACCCCAATGATGAGGTTCATTAAAACATTTCCATATTAACCAATATTTGACCCTAAGAACTCAAACAATCATACATGCAACATCCCACAATACCAAATCACTCACCTAATTTAAGAGTTTCACTACAGCACCAACCAAACTAAATGATAGTCAATTTCAATATAATCTAATTCCTAATCTCATTATTTAACCCATCACTAGAATTACCTCCATCCATTATAACATTACATGCATGAAACTCATGAAAATTAGTTTTTTTAAACATAGAATAAATTCTTTGAAAATAGATTCATGCATTTTCAAAACTAAATATTCACAATAAATAAAAATAATTTTATAGAAACACACTTAAAATATGTATAAATATAATAACTAATTTTTTAATACTCATTTGAAATTAAAATTTAATGCACATAAAATTACTCTTTACTTATAAAATTAAATTAAAACAAGTGAAGATGAGATTCAAAATAAAAATAAGCTTCAAATTCATCCATGTAAAAAATTTAAAGAAAAATAAATCTATAAATATTCTATGTTAAAGAAATCAATCCACTTTAATTTAAAACTAAAATCACTCCAAAAAGTTACTCATAGAATGAATAAGACCACAAACATATAACATACCCCAATCCTTAAGACCAAACCTACTCTACCGTAACTAATTACCAACCAATTTCTCATAACAATCCTAATAAAAATAAATAAATGACATATAGACAAATATAAAATGGATCATGGGACACTCATGTTTTCGATGTCTTTCCATATTGTAAAGAAAATAAATTTTCTTACATGTCATAAGAAAACTAAAACCACTCACCCCTAGAGCTTTAAGTTGTATCCATTTATTAAATAGTTTCCTTACCCATCCTTATCATAAAATAGTATCCCCCTGACTCATAGAATCCATCTTACTCCTTCTAAATACATAAATAATACTCCTATTAAAACACTATATCATGAAAAAATCCCTTTCTAATTCCTCTGTGTGATTTATCACCTCCTTCCAAAATCTTCAACTATAATGCAACTGCTTGTCATTGAATATATAGCTTCAAATAATCTTGAAAATTATATTCTTTAACATATTCAATATTTTAGAATCATGGTAACTAATTAACCACCCTTAAAAGTAAATTTAATGTTCAGACACACTAGTTCCTCCTTGTTGAATCCCCTAAAGTGCTTTCATAATTTTAAATATTCACACATTGGACATAAACTCCTTATTATATGAAATAAAAAATATTTCCCATGATAACTCATTTGGGTAACCATGGCCTATATTACATAATATTCAGGAAAATCTCAATGAAATCCAACTACTAAAGTAACTCAAGATTAATATACAGTCCTCACCAATTTGAAGTAAACTTTAACCTTGTATGTCTATTGTTTAACATTACATCTTAATTCTCTACCACGAAAATCCAATACTCCATGATGTTGAATATTCACTAGCACTACATGCCATAAATCCTTATCTCTTGTCTCTTGACCAATGTTTTTATGAATTTTTAATTAATTTTCTTTATCTAAAGCGCCAAATTTAGAAAATTTTTGTAAAAACAATTGAAAAGAAAAGGCTGAAGCATGGGCTCATAACCCCAACACCCAGAAATTTATTAAACAAAAAATAAAGTGCAATGTGAAAGCATTAGGTTAAATTTTCTTAGACTAGAAAATAAATAAAGTATTACACATTAAAATTAAACCAATAAATTCATGTTTAGAACCTGATCATTTCCAAGGTTAGTTCGAAGCCAAATCCAAAACAGATAATATATACACCTCCTTATCATCCCAACATAAACAATATAAAAAGTCACCACAAGGACTTATCATTATAAAGAATTTTTATTTAAAAGAGACTCTCATTCATTAAAAAACACCCTTATTCATGGTTCAAATACCCATACACAATTTATCCTCCATCATTCATCATTTCCATAAAAAATACATTCCATCTAAGAGTATGTTATCTACATTTATAGACTCAAGAGAATCAAACTACTACAATTCCATATCCACCAGAAGAAACCAATCAATATTTACATACTAAAAATGGGGTTACCTTTATTCTTACAACCCTTGACATAACCTCTACATAGACTTCATTTGAATAAAAGAAACATCAACACAAGTATCAAAGACTTGAAAAAAAAATATGAGGTTCCGTATTGAGGTTAAAAATAAAAACCCCATCTTGAACACATAAACTTAAAAGAAGTAATATCAATAGGATGTCCCTAAAATTAAATATAGGGTTGTGTTAAAACTCGGATTCAATCCTGGAGAAAATTAATTCCCTAGTTTGAAGATATTCTTTTGTAATGAGTTCCCCAGCTTTGAATTTATTGCACATGACTGTATCTGGTTCATCAATGCAATTATCCAAAACCTCCCCCAATCCAAATATAATTTTATAATAATTATTTATCTTTAGATCAACATAATCATCTTTATCATTATTGGAAACATTAAAAGAATCTAACTCGTCCATAGAAGTTGTGATAGGAAAATCAAAATCCTTCATGGGGATGGACCTACCAACAGTAGCCTTACTTATCCCATTTGATTGGGAGGGAATATTGTAGCGACCCCGATCCCCGGGTGCCTTATGAAACATGATATAATAACATTTCATTACAAAATTTACAAATAATATATCATGTCCCATTACTACAGAAGATCGCGAGACTCAGGATTCTGGGAAACCAGCTGCTTCTGATAAACTTCATTAGTACAAACCATGCCTAAAAAAATTAAAACAAAAATGTAGGGTGAGAAAATATGCCCAATAAGGGTTTTTAAAAACGTTTTAAGAAAACTCTTTCTCAAAGCATCCCTTTTGAAGCTAATAAAACACTTCTCTAAAAACAAAGCATAATCTTTTCTTAAAACATGAAAATCTTACATTTTTGAAAACCACTTGCACAGAAAAGAAGTACGAACTTGAAATAAACTTTAAAGTAAACATAATCAGAGAGCACAAGAACATGAAGAATAAATGGTGCATAATTTACAACCAAGATTACTTCAGTTCTAAAAAAACTGTGAGTAAGTAGGGAAAGCATTCATAACATGATTCATGGTCACACAAAGTTCTTATAATAGCATACCACATGTGTTAAGTTCTTATTTCATTAATTCATTCTCATAGTCAAGGGACTTTTCAACTAGGGGATGTCTTGTTAGTAGGACTAACCCCTGGTTGACCATTTATCATCACATGTAGAGGGAATGTATAATGCCAGACTTTGTCAAGACCTTGCGTCAAGACCGTAAAACATAATTATTATGGGTCAAGGCTAACCGCCAATCCCGTTTCCAGGGTAGCACAAGTCAAGGATAACTACCAATACCATCGCACATAATGTCTCATGAGACTCATACATTACCCAATGCATTGGAGCGCTATATAATTCCGGGTGCACCCATCACATTTAAACATTCATATTGCGCTATATAATTCCGGGTGCACCCGTCCATAATCATTTTAGTCTAATACATCCCTCACATATCTTGGCATGGTCTTACATTCATAGGGTTTCATTCTTACATTCATTACCCATAATCCCTTTTACATGATTTTTCATAGTCAGGAAGACAGTACAATCATTGATGAAACTAAGATGTACGTGCTAAAAATACGTACACATATGAAATTAACTTAACAATTGAAAACATGGGTTTTAAGGAAATGAACATAAACACTTTAACATTCCAAAGCATCGTAATACCAAGTTAAAAACAAGGCCGTTCATAACTAATACACATACTGATAAACGGATATGGTGGATGTTTATTTAAAACTGTGTGAATATACATATATTTATACAGTTAGGGATATAAAGTGTACAATTAGGTCCATCTTGGGAATTCATGTATATATGTATACTAACTGCATGAACATAAATATAGGTATGTAAAAACTCATTTGCACTTTAAATAACATGACCTTTCCTTTGAAAATCTTGCAATCATCATAAGAAGAACTTGTATTCGAAAACAACATATTGATACAAGGTTGTATATGCCTATATATATAAATTTAGGTGCGTATACACATGTTCCTGGGTTTACCAAATTAAACCATACTCAATAGTATTTCTCATGTTATACATTAAACAAAATTAATGTTTGGTAAAACCAAATGGAGTTCTTTTACATAAAAAAATGAATGTGAACATAGTTTTCACAATACTCTAATTGGAATACAATCATTCTTTCATACAATATGGTCAATCCACAATTACATATATACACATGTAAGCATTTAAGGAATTCACACTACACATTTCCACAAAACAAAAGCATGAATTGTTAAGAACACTGATAAATGAAAATTTTCAATTGAAATAATTATTTTGATATCAAACTAATCCTTAAACATCATCATACATATAAACATGTGTATAAATAGTTTTGGGTGTTGTTCTTGAAGTAATATTCTTAAAGGGTAAATATAATTTTAATAAATATACATGTTATATTGTGCTAAATTTTAAAACAAATAAATAAACTCGTCCTCATATTTGCACATAGATGTACATATACATCTTATATAATCACATGTACATATATATCTATATGCTTTATATATTTGTATAATCTTACATGTTCATAAAATTACCTGCAAACTCCATGTTTTTTTATAGAGCAGAATAAAACAAGGGTTATAAACATAGAGAAGAAATTTGTATATCTGTATATATAATATTATACATATATGTATATAAATATATATACTCAAAGCATATATGGAAATACCCGAACTAAAATAAAACAGGTCTCCCGAGTTCCCTTACCCCAGTTTTGGGATTCCACATAGAAGTGGACTAGTATGGTTCTCAAAGCCATGCATATGTGTATTAACAAGGAGTATATACATATAGGTTTATATATATATAAACATATATATCAATATATATACTGAAGCTTAAAAAAACAAGGTAAGATTTGTCCCCTTACCAGTTTGGAGAGGAGCAGAAGGAAGAAGCAGACGAGGCCGGACCGGTGGTCGGACTGGTGGTCGGAGATCCAAGGAGCTCAGTGAAAATATCTCTTGCCTTCGGTGCAAACCGAGGTTTTTAAAAACAATAGATAACTCTTCGTGGAGACATCGACCGGGTATCCGAGGCCGAATTAAGAAGGAGTGGTGTTGACTCTGTGGAAAGGAGGGAGCAGCTGGGTCCACTCGCCGGCCTATGGAAGAAAACGAAGCTACCTACACCCTACTGATACAGCTGTGCGAAGAAGAAGAAAACGTGGGGGATGCAGAAAACCGGAAAAAGAAGGAACGACCAGGATTGCACAGGGAAGGATCGGATGGCCCTAATTCGATGCGGCGTAAAAAAAACATGAACAGCTGGGATGAAGTAGCTCTGGATCGGATGGCTACAGATAGGCGCGGTGCTTCAAAAAACGTGGGTCTCCCCCACTTGCGATTTCTTATTTTTTTTAAACATCAATAATTTTAAGTTTTTTTATTATCCTTATTATATGATCTATATTATTATTAACCCTCAATTATTACTTAATTTTATTATTTTAAGAAGGTCAATGGTTCATTTAATACCCAAGTAAATTACTTAATTCACCCTTATCAAAACCATATTTTTATTATCTAAATTTTATATAATTGAAGATTTTAAGCATTTAACATAACAATATTACTAATTATTTTCAAATTCATAAATAAGAGTGCATTAATCCAAATATTAACATTATGAAACACATACGTAAATCATAATTTGACATCGTCTCAAAACAGTTAATTATAAAAAGTCCAAATTATAAATACTTGCATTATTATTATTACTTAAATTTAATATAATACATTTAATTTGACGCAACATATATAACTCAAGAGTTTGAGTACATATTTTATTACACAAATTAAAACTCATCAGATTCAATATTATTTCAAAATAAATGTTTACTGGCTCAAGTTAAAAATGTGTATAGTAAATAGTGAAAATAATAATAATATTAATTTTCACCATTTTGAAACATAAATTATAATTCACATTTTGGGAAAACAAGCATTAAATTAGTTATATTATTATTGATGTCATTATTTAAATATTAAGGAAAATTACATAAATAACTTTTCGAACCTTACGGGGGTAATCAGCTCTTATCTCCAACGGTCCAAAATAAAATATTAGAGGATAAGAGGATCATGGGGAGCCAATGGTTATATTTATAGCCGTTAGGGTATAACAGTCGGATAAGTGTTCTATAAAAATCCCGGTCTCGGGGTATCCCACACTCAAGGCGACTGAAGGATAAAAAGAGGAGACGGTGTCACGACCCGTCCTCGGGGCCCGTGCCATGACTACCCCAAGCCCACCTTCCATATGCCAGGGGCTGGGGACTAGCACCAAGGCGTAATTCCCGATAAAAAGGGAAGACATTGCCTTTGTAAAGTAAACAAACACCATAGAGCAAGAAAGCAGTAGAAGTAAACACCAAGTAAAACTGGGTACAAAAGTAAGTGAAGAAAAGTATGTGGGCCAGTATACAACCCCAAACTGAAAGTAAAGTATAAATGGAAGGGAAAACAGCAACTGAAAGTAAAGCCGCAGCCTCGACCCGTCCAATGGAAGTCCCACCTGAAGGGTGGGTACAGATAGCCTCCACAGCTCCTCAGGTCCAGTCGTCCGCTCTGAGTACGCCCTGCCCAGTGGTCCACCTCCGGGTACCGACCTGCTCCAGAAGCCTCAACTGTGATCAGCACTGTCCATCGTCTGCAACCAACACAATGTAGTGTGGGCATAGCCCGTGCAGGGGTGAGTATAAGCTACTCAATAGGGACCCCGAGACCCCTGAAAGTCTCCCAGAATCCACAAAAGATAATTCACAAAGGAAAGATACAATCATGAAGTAACATCTGACACTACTTAGTTATATGCCCATACATATACCTAAGTCTTCAATTCTCGTTCGGCTCCAACATCCGAGCTCATGTACAACCCAGTCCACACAGGAAATCTCAACCCAATCCACACAGGAAAGCATAACGTAATCCACACAGGATATCATAATGTAATCCACACAGAATACCACAACACAATCCACACATGAAAACAAGTCAATCATATCGGAGATAAATATTGAAAGTCAAGACTCAACTCACACAGGTATACTTCTTCGTATGACGATAGAGATGATCAAATATTTCCACTGATTTATCTAAGTCGTCGGACCCACAAAGGATCGATAGGTACTAACCCCCGCAATGACCCACAAAGGATCTGACCCACACAGGATCGATAGGTAACTAACCCCCGCAATGACCCACACAAGATTTGACCCACACAGTATTGATAGGTAATTAACCCCCGCAATGACCCACACGGGATCTGACCCACACAGGATCAATAGGTAACTAACCCCCACAATGACCCACAAAGGATCGGACCTCCACAGGATTTGTAGGCGCTGGCCCACACAGGACTGCTGAGCGCTGACCCACACAGGATCTGACCCACACAGGATCTGTAGCACTGATCCACGTATAATTTCTGAGTGTTGTAGTCGTCGTCATCGAATCTACAGAGGATTTCTGCACAGTCGTCATCGTCGTCGCAGTCGCAGCCAGCTCTAGGGTTTCCGCACACAGCAAGATCGTTTGGGAGGGTCCGCTCTACGAGATGAAGGGTTGATACATCAACTGAAACATAGTCTGGAGTTGATGTATCCAAAAGTTCTGTATCGTCAACTGGAACTCAACGTCAAAGACGGCGCGTCAATCGGACGCCTGGTCTGAGAGTTATTGGCTTTTTCGTCCCAAGGGCCCGGTTGGTTTTTAAGTCAAAACCAACCTGACCGTACTCCAACTGTGTCCAAACCTCAATAATAGTAAGCCAAAAGGTCTGTCTCACTTAGAGGAATCCAACAAAGTCGATGGCACGTCAATCGGATGTCCGGAGTTCAAGTTATGAGTGTTTCCGCTCCGAGGGCCGGGTTGGTTTCGTGTACGAACCAACCCGGCTGAACCCAAAGTACTCCGAAACCTTGAGTGTAAGATATCAAAACGACCGTCTCATTCCAAGGATCGCATCGCCACTGACGGTGCATCGATCGGGGGTCCACAGCCCAAGTTATGGGCAAAAGACCGAAAGAGGTCCGGAAGTGGGGGTTTCGGGCCCGAACCGACCCGGCCCCAGACCCCCTGGGTCAGCCCGAACCGGTTCGACCCGACCCGGGTCTGGGTCCGGCCCGCTTGGGCGCGGCCCAACCCGGCCGGCGCGGCCCGGCTCGGCGGCGCGGTGCGCCGGCCAGGTGGCTTGGCCGAACGGCCGAGCCTTTCGGGATGTCGGGGGAGGGGGGGGGGGGGCATTGCCCCCCGCTTGTTGTAACCACGACCCCATAATGGGGGTCGCTCATGTTCGGCCAGCCGGGGGTTTCGAACCCCCAGCTCTTCCACTGTCCGGTCGGCCCGCTCCGGCTGGCCGGTTGCTGCCGACTCTGGACCGGCAAGGGTCGGTCCCCCTGCTCCGACGCCGGCGGCCCGGAACCGGCCGCCGGTTCTCCTGCTCCTTTGTGGCCTATGTCGCGGCCTTGGACCGTCCGGCGTGGCGTGACGGCGCTGCGCCCCTCCGTCGCGGCCCCGCTCCGGTCGCGGTGTTTTTTTCGGGGTTTTCCGGCACGGCGCGACGGCGCCGCACATACCTTGCTGCATGACCCTGCGCGGTGCGACGGCACCGCGCCATTCCCGTTCCATTCCACCACAAGGAAGACAAGATAAAAGGGGAGGAGGGTTGGCCGTGTTTGTGCGGTCCGGCCCCCTCCTGTTAACTGGTAACAAGTAGTCCAAAAGTACGAGGAATGATGACGAATGAAAACACGAATATCATCAACAATAGAAGAATTCCCTACCTCGAGCGTAGCTTGAATGGAGGTTCGTCATGGAAATAACTGTCATAGAAGGAGGCATCGTGAAAAGTGAATTGTCGCGGAAGAAGGCGTCGTTGGCGTCGTGGTACACGGCGCCGTGTAGTCGATCTCTGAGGATTCGGCGTTCTTCGTCGGAGATCGGTGTGTTCTTCACGTTCTTCGATGAAGAAGATGGATATCTTCAAGCCTCCCTCAGCTTTTCTCCCAAACCTCTCAAGCAACAAGTCCCCAACCAAAATAAAATAAGTACCTCACTTATTTTATTAACATAACTTAAGTCTGAAATTCAAAAGTTGAATTAATCCACTCAATTAATTAACTCAATTTGTCAAATTAAATGAAGGGTTATGAAAGGTTAGGGAAGATGAAGGGGTGGGGTTCATGTGGGCCCCACCACCCTTATAACCTCCAATGGGAAGTTGGGTGCTTTCCCCCAACTTCCACCCAAAGCTTTAAACCACTTAGTGAAAAATAAAATTGATGCTCAATTTTATTTTACCTTCCACAAATTTTTAACAACTTCTATCGTGTAAACGCAACTCCGGAAAAGGTGTTCCTAAGAAATTACCAGTGCTGGGAATCCATCGGTGCCCTCGGAATTCAATTTCGAGCACCGGTTCAAAAGTTAGAAAAACCCGCTCGTTCGTTCACTGAACGTACCCGAGCTAGACTTCGGATAGAAATTTCGGGCACACCGGGCCTCGGAATCAAGTGCCGTTAGAAACCGCGTTCTTGTAAAATCCCAAAGAAAATTAAGAAAACATTTCCCTTGAATTTTATGGGTCTTTACATTACTCCCACCTCAGGGCTTTATGTCCCCGTAAAGATACATCAAAAACTAGGGAAACAAATGTGGGTACTGAGCACGCTTCTGAGCCTCCCGCTCCCATGTGCTCTCCTGGAGGTTCCCGTGATGCCATCTGATGCGCACTAGAGGAATCTACCATCCATGAAGGACCCGCTCCTATCAATCCTTGATCTCCACTGGTACCTATACAAAAGTCGCCCCATCATCAACGTCCACCTCCCCATGGTCAATGATATGCGTCGGGTCATGCACGTATCTCCTCAGCTAGGATACGTGGAAAACGTCGTGCACCCGGTGCAACCGAGGTGGTAGAGCCAAACATTAAGCCACCTCGCCAATCCTGCTGAGGACCTGGAATGGTCTGATGAAGAGTGGAGACAACTTGCTGCCTCGGCCAAATATCCGTAATCAATGTCGAGGTGAGACCCTCAAGAAGACGTGGTCGCCATCCTCAAACTCTAGTGGTCTCCACCTCCTGTCAGCATAAGACTTCTGCTGGCTCTGAGCTGTCCTCATCTGCTCCTGGATGACCTGGATCTTCTCTGTCGTGGCCTGGACCATCTCCAGTCCCACAAGTGCTGACTCCCCAGGGTCTGTCCAGCATAGAGGAGATCTTCAAGGTCGGTTGTACAACGCCTCGTATGGTGCCATCCCGATGGTGGAGTGGTAGCTGTTGTTGTACACGAACTCCACCAAGGGTAGGTGTTCCTCCCAGCTGCGACCAAAGTCAAGGACACATGTGCGGAGCATGTCCTCGAGAGTATGAATATTCTTCTCCGTCTGACCATCTGTCTGAGGGTGAAAGGCGGTGCTAAGACGTAGCTGCGTCCCGAACGCCTCCTACAACCCCTTCCAAAGCCGAGAAGTAAAGAGATCATCTCGATCGGAGACGATAGACAATGGCACATCATGAATCCATACAATCTCCTGAACGTAGAGACGTCCCAAGCTCTCCACTGAGCCCTGCTCTATGATGGGTAAGGAGTGAGCTGACTTGGTGAGTCGGTTAACAATCACCCAAATGGAGTCGTGACCTGTGGAAGTGTGTGGAAGTCCAATCACAAAGTCTATAGATATGACATCCCACTTCCACTCTGGGACCTCCAAGGGATATACCAAGCCAGCTGGTACCTGGTTCTCTGCCTTCACTTGCTGGCAGGTGAGGTATCGAGAAATGAACTCTGCTACAGGAATAGACTAAAAAGTGCTCGCCCATCAGATAGTGTCGCCACATCTTCAGAGCGAAGACCAATGCTGCTAACTATAGGTCATGGGTAGCGTAGTTCTGCTCATGCTGCCTCAACTGACGTGATCCATAGGTGATCATGGCCCACTCCTGCATCAGGACACATCCGAGTCTGGTCTCTGATGCATCATAGTAAACTATGTACCCTACTCCCTCCTCCGGTAGCCTCAAGAAAGGTGCACTGGTCAAACTCTATCTCATCTCCTGAAAGCTCTGCTGACATCAATCTGACCACACGAAGGGTTGCCCCTTCCTTCTTAACGTTCTGCAAGCTGCAATGATTTCTCCTTTTCCGAAAAGGAAAATCCAGTCTCATCCCCTGGATGAACCACGTTCCTTGCCTAATACAGTCAGTCCCATCATGATTAGTTAATTCATGCCATGGATGATGTCGTAAGGCCTCGACGTTGCTACCAAGAGATATATCAGTTACTCTCGCCTCCAAGGGTTGAGTCACACTGTCGGCATCAGTGTGTGGTCACTGGGTCTCTTCCAGTAAGAATCTCGTAAGTGAGGGTCAAGTCAATAGTTTTTAACCGGTATCTCTTAGTATTAACATACAAAAGACAAGAAATAAAACGTCACCAATGCAAGTGTCTTTTATTACTTCAACTCAAAGTACAAGGACACAAGGAAACACAAACAAAGAAGCTAGGGGCATTATGGTCAAGGGCCTCTATGCCTGGAGCTAGTCCCGTACTTGTCCACCCACTTCCAGAGCTTCAAGATCGTAAGCTTCAGCTGCCTGAAGCTTTGTTATCCCCTGTGGTCGGGGTGGACCTCCTGGTGGTGGTGGTGGTAGAGCCTCAAAGTGTCGCCCACCACCTGCCGCTCGACCAGCTCCTCGACCTCGTCTGCCTGCTCCCTGCGGACCGCCACGGTCGAACCTCTGCCTCTGCCTGGGTGGTTCCTCAACCGTCTGCTGCTCCTCTGCATAGCGGATCGGGTAGTCACGAGCCAAGTGGCCCTGCCCGCCGCATGCATAGCACTGTCTTCCACTCATAAGATTGGCTCTGCTGCGTGTTCCCCGCACCTCAGAGCCAGTATCATGTGGTCATCCGCCCGATGGCCTGGTCCGCTTGGACCTCTGCGACATCTGTCTACTGCCGGCTGCAGAAGACTCCACTACGTGCTTCCCTGCGGTAGGTCTCGCTGATGGTGTAGGCTCATCAAGAAATCTCTCAATGAGAAGGCCTCGCTTCAGTACCCCTGCCTATATCGGTATGCTGAGGGAGATCAGCAATGCCCTGATCTCATGCCTCAATCCCTGCTCAAAGGTTTTGGCCTGGAAGAATGGGTCTTGTACCATGTCCGTCGAATAGTGCGAGAGGTCTGTAAATCTCGCCGAGTACTGGGCGACCGTCAAGATTTCATGTCGCAGCTGAAGAAGCTCTTGAATGCACACCGCACAGAGGGTGGCTGGGATGAACTCCTAGTGAAAGAGGCTCTCAAAGTCCGTCCAGAGGATAGATGCCTCGTTATGCACCTGGAGCATCAAGCTCCACCATCTGCCTACTTCCGCGTGCAGGAGGCTCACTGCGAGGATCACCATGGGTCTGTTGGTGTCCTCACTAACCTGAAAACTCGTACAACTGCCTCCATCCAATCCTCGGCTGCCTGAGGGTCCGTCTCCCCGTGGAAACTTGGCGGTCACTGAGGCTGAAACTCGTGCAGTGCACTAAGGTGACGTGCATCGTCAGCGGCTAGGGCCGGTAGCATCGGTGGCTCAGTGGGTAAAGGTATCGTCGGTGCATCTGCTTTCAAAGGGACCTGTACCGAGGCCTCGTCACTCGGTGGGCTGTTGTCACGCACAACGCTCGGAACCCTAGCTGTCTGCCGTCGTGGGGCCATCCTATTTAAGAAACAGGTGCGCCACGGTCAAGAGTATACCTGGTGAGCTGACACAAAGTAATCACAGAGAAAACTTGAAACACACATGCAATCAATGTTTTCATGTATTAAGTCGGAAATTAGAAGTCAGGGTCCTGGTGTATGGATACGTCGGCCGCCGCACCAACACTGAACTCCCTGGACTGATAACCACACTCAATACCCTTAACACTATTGCTTCACATAGAAGAAAGATCAGAGTCCAAAGTTATATGGTAGAATCGAACTCCTCTGATACCAATTTGTCACGACCCGTCCTCGGGGCCTGTGTCGTGACTACCCCAAGCCCGCCTTCTATAGGCCAGGGGATGGCGACTAGAACCAAGGCGTAATTCCCAATAAAAAGGGAAGGCAATGCCTTTGTAAAGTAAACAAACACCACAGAGCAAGCAAGAAGTAGAAGTAAACACTAAGTAAAACTGGGTACAACAGTAAGTGCGGAAAAGTAAGTGGGCCAGTATACAAACACAAACTGAAAGTAAAGTACAAATGGAAGGGAAAACAGCAACTGAAAGTAAAGCCGCAGCCTCGAGCCGTCCACTAGAAGTCCAACCTGAAGGGTGGGTACAGATAGCCTCCATAGCTCCTCGGGTCCAACCGTCCGCTCCGAGTACGCCCCGCCCAGTGGTCCACCTCCGGGTACCGACCTGCTCCGCAAGCCTCAACCGCGATCAGCGTTGTCTGTCGTCTGCAACCAACACAACGTAGTGCGGGCATAGCCCGTGCAGGGGTGAGTATAAGCTACTCAATAGGGACCCCGAGACCCCTAAAAGTCTCCCAGAATCCACAAAGGATAATTCACAAAGGAAAGATACAATCACGAAGTAACATCCGAAACTACTTAGGTATATGCCCATACATATACCTAAGTCTTCAATTCTCATTCGGCTCCAACATCCGAGCTCATGTACAACCCAGTCCACACAGGAAATCTCAACGCAATCCACACAGGAAAGCATAACGTACTCCACACAGGATATCATAACGTAATCCACACAGGATAGCACAACACAATCCACACAGGAAAACAAGTCAATCATATCAAAGATAATGATTGAAAGTCAAGACTCAGCTAACACAGGTATAATTCTTCGTATGACGATAGAGATGATCAAATATAGTCACTGATTCATCTAAGCCGTCGGACCCACAAAGGATCGATAGGTACTAACCCCCGCAATGACCCACAAAGGATCTAACTCATACAGGATCGATAGGTAACTAACCCCCGCAATGACCCACACAGGATCTGACCCACACAGGATCGATAGGTAACTAACCCCCACAATGACCCACACAGGATCTGTAGGCGCTGGCCCACACAGGACCACGGAGCGCTGACCCACA
This sequence comes from Viscum album, assembly GCA_963277665.1. NCBI lineage: Eukaryota > Viridiplantae > Streptophyta > Magnoliopsida > Santalales > Viscaceae > Viscum > Viscum album. The sequence continues at coordinate 957,285,530 of OY728138.1, read as the reverse complement.
CTGGATCTGACCCACACAGAATCGGTAGCACTGATCCACGTAGGATCGCTGAGTGATGTAGTAGTCGTCGTCGAATCCACGTAGGATTTATGCACAGTCGTCATCGTCGTCGCAGTCACAGCCTGCTCTAGGGTTTCCGCACACAACAAACTCGTTCGGGAGGGTCCGCTCCATGAGTCGAAGGGCTGATACATCAACTGACACATAGTCCGGAGTTGATGTATCCAAAAGTTCTGTATTGTCAATAGGAACTCAACGTCACAGACGACGCGTCAATCGGACGCCCGGTCTGAGAATTATTGGCTTTTTCGTCCCAGGGGCCCGGTTGGTTTTTAAGTCAAAACCAACCTGACCATACTACAACTGCGTCCAAACCTCTAGCGGAGTAAGCCAAAAGGTTTGTCTCACTTAGAGAAATCCAACAAAGTCAACAGCACATCAATCGGACGTCCGGAGTTCAAGTTATGAGTGTTTCCGCTCCGAGGGGCCGGTTGGTTTCGTGTACGATCCAACCCAGCCGAACCCAAGGTACTCCAAAACCTTGAGTGCAATATATCAAAACGACTGTCTCATTCCAAGGATCGCATCTCCGCTGATAGTGCGTTGATCGGGGGTCTGCAGCCCAAGTTATGAGCAAAAGACCGAAAGAGGTCCGGAAGTGGGGGTTTCGGGCCCGGACCAACCCGGCCCACTTGGGCGTAGCCCGGCGCGCTGGCCAGGTGGCTCGGCCGAACGTTCGAGCCTTTCAGGATACAGGGGGGGTGCAGCCTCCCACTTGTTGTAACCACGGCCCCATAATGGGGTTCGATCACATCCGGCCAGCCGGGAGTTTCGAACCCCCGGCTCTTCCACTGTCCGGCCGGCCAGCTCCGACCGGCCGACTACTGCCGACTCGGGACCGGCAAGGGCCGGTCCCCCTGCTCCGACGCTGGCGGCCCGGAACTGGCCGCCGGTTCCCCTGCTCTGCCGCGGCCTTGGACAGTCTGATGCGGCACAACGGCGTCGCGGCCCTCCGCTGCGGCCCCACTCCGGTCGCGGTGTTTTTTCGGGGTTCTCCGGCGTGGCGTGACGGCGCCGCGCATACCTTGCCGCATGACCCCGCGCGGTGCGAGGGCACCGCGCCATTCCCGTTCCATTCCACCACAAGGAATACAAGATAAAAGGGGAGGAGGGTCGGCCGTGTTTGTGCGGTCCGACCCCCTCCCGTTAACTAGTAACAAGTGGTCCAAAAGTACGAGGAATGATGACGGATGAAAACAAGAAAATCATCAACAATAAAAGAATTACCTACCTCGATCATAGCTTGAACGGAGGTTCATCGCGGAAATAACCGTCGCGGAAGGAGGCGTCATGAAAAGAGAATCGTCGCGGAAGAAGGAGTCGTTGGCGTCACGGTACACGGCGTCGCGTAGTCGATCTCCGAGGATTCGGTGTTCTTCGTTAGAGATCGGTGTGTTCTTCACGTTCTTCGATGAAGAAGATAAAGATATTCAAGCCTCCCTTAGCTTTTCTCCCAAACCTCTCAAGAAACAAGTCCCCAACCAAAATAAAACAAGTACCTCACTTATTTTATTAACCTAACTTAAGTTTGAAATTCAAAAGTTGAATTAATCCACTCAATTAATTAACTCATGTTGTCAAATTAAATGAAGGGTTATAGAAGGTTAGAGAAGATGAAGGGGTGGGGTTTGTGTGGGCCCCACCACCCTCATAACCTCCAGTGGGAAGTTGGGTGGTTTCCCCCAACATCCACCCAAAGCTTTAAACCACTTAGTGAAAAATAAAATTGATGCTCAATTTTATTTTACCTTCCACAAAATTTTAACGACTTCTCTCATGTAAACGCAACTTCGGAAAAGGTGTTCCTAAGCAATTACCAGCACTGTGAATCCATCGGTGCCCTCGAAATTCGATTCCGAGCACCGGTTCAAAAGTTAGAAAAACCCACTCGTTCGTTCACTGAACGTACCCGAGCTAAACTTCAGATAGAAATTCGGGGCACACCGGTCCTCAGAATCAAGTGCCGTCAGAAACTGCGTTCTTGTAAAATCCCAAAGAAAATTAAGAAAAAATTTCCCTTGAATTTTACGGGTCTTTACAGATGGTTCGTGTGATTCCTCTGGTACTCAGTACGGCTGCGGTGGCTTTGGCTATCCTTATGTTTATTCTGATGGATGCCAAAGACCCTTACCGCCTTCTCGGGGTCCTTGTGGTCTTAAGTGTTCTCCCTATAATTGTAATCGGGTTTTTAATTGGGATTTTTGGTTAGCTAAACTTCTTGTTCGATTGATATGAGTTGTAGTCACCAAAATGTTACTCATTTGAATTAAAGGGTCTTTCATTCATTTTGATGTGTTCTCTAATTCATTGTTACTTTTATTATTATTTCTTTATAAGATGATTGTTTGTTCAATTAATGGATGACATTGTAATATAAACTTTTCATTACTCAAAACACGGTTTCTTGGGTCGGTACATTATTTCCCCCTTCAAATAATTGCATCCTCGCAATTCTATTCATAACAAGAAAAACAGAAACCCCTGACGTGCAACATTACCAAAACAGGGGATCCGGCTCAGTTAACGGAATACCAAAGTTGGCACATAGTTATTTTGTTTCCCTAGCCCAGATGCACTTTGAGCAGTAGGACTTGAACTCCTGCTCGTGCGTACTGCACACAGGCTTCCAAAGGGAGGCTCATGTAGTGAAAAGCTTGGAAATATCTGAGTAGATAAATTTCCTGATAACTCTCCGGGATACATCACGCTTGTGGTAATCGAGGGGAATGATGCGATTGAGGAGACTGAAATTTAAGACCTGGAACATATAGGTTGCACTAAGGTGGCCATTCTGAGCAGCTACGAGGAAGCATGCTCTGGAAGAGAAGTTTTGCGCCAGAGTAAAACACTGAAAGAGACCCTCATAGTATCTTCCCCTTCGCCTATAGCAGGGAAGTTGGGCAGTGGTGATGAGATGAAAAACACAGTCATCTTCCTGACACAAATGAAGAATCTTAGGAGCGTTTGCTAAATCAAGCAGACGTTGGCAAGACCCTCGCAGGTGGAGAAAATATGGATAATCCACCGTGCAAGTCTTGATCATAATAGCCTCTACTAGCTCATCGGGTAGTGATGAGATGTTCATTTGACCAGCCATCTGAAAAAAAACATTCGAAAGGGAACTCTTAACAACACTGATAAGGTAGAGGCAGGAAAGGAAACATGAAACTTTCATTTATGCAAAATTTTACATAACAAAGCATGAGTTTACTAAACATACACCACAGAGAGTGGAAAAACTCCCTAACTCTTCAAACCACACACAAGTCGAACAGATAGGGTTAAACTCATGGGAACATCTATGACGCCTACTGAGTTTAGCATGAGGGGTATGGAGTTGGGAAACATCAGTATACACCTCTTGCCTAAGAGACAATCGGGTGGACTCGTCTTCCAACACCCCAAAGTCCATTAACTGGCCCCAGAAGCCGTAGTGCAAAATTTGGCATAGGTAAGACGCTTGGAGGTCTCCGGCAGCAATAGCTTCTTGAAAGGGGTTATCAAGCATCATGCCAAATTCTTTTCCAGTCGTGAACACTCGGAAGAGTCCCTCGTGATACTTTCCCCGACGTGCATAAGAGGGAAATTGGGTCATCATCATTAGGAGATAATCCATCCCCAATCCTCAGTGAAGACTAAGCACCCTAGGTGAATTTGACACATCATACAAGTGTTTGCATGACATGCGGATATGGGCATAGTTAAGGAAGTTCTCCCGACTAGCCAGAGATACAGTGTTCTCTAGAGCCTCAGTGGGAAGTGATAGTAGGTCGGTATGTACATTTTCATCATCCATCTGAAATTTATAACATTTTTACTCAGTCAATCATAGTAATATGTTCATACCACCTGGTTTTCAAGAGTTTCCTGAACCCATCCTCTGATACCAACTGTAGTGACCCCGATCCCTGGGTGCCTTATGAGACATGATATACTAACATTTCATTACAACATTTACAAATAATATATCATGTTCCATTACTACAGAAGATCGTGAGGCTCAGGATTCTGGGAAACCAGCTGCTTCTGATAAACTTTATTAGTACAAACCATGCCTGAAAAATTTAAAACAAAAACGTAGGGTGAGCAAATATGCCCAGTAAGGGGTTTTAAAAACGTTTTAAGAAAACTCTTTCTCAAAGTAGCCCTTTTGAAGCTAATAAAACACTTCTCTAAAAACAAATCATTATCTTTTCTTAAAACATGAAAATCCTACATTTTTGAAAACCACTTGCACAGAAAAGAAGTACGAACTTGAAATAAACTTTAAAGTAAACATAATCAAAGAGTGCAAGAACATATAGAATAAATGATGCATAATTTACAACCAATATTACTTCAGTTCTAAAAAAACTGTGAGTAAGTAGGGAAATCATTCATAACATGATTCATGGGCACATAAAGTTCTTATAATATCATACCACATGTGTTAAGTTCTTATTTCATTAATTCATTCTAATAGTCAAGGGACTTTTCAACTAGGGGATGTCTTGTTAGTAGGACTAACCCCTGGTTGACCATTTATCATCACATGTAGAGAGAATTTATAATGCCAGACTTTGTCAAGACCATGCATCAAGACCGTAAAACATAATTATTGCGGGTCAAGGCTAACCGGAAATCCCATTTCCAGGGTAGCACAAGTCAAGGATAACTTCCAAGACCGTCGCACATAACGTCTCATGAGACTCATACTTTACCCAATTCATTGGAGCGCTATATAATTCTGGGCGCACCCATCACATTTAAACATTCATATTGCGCTATATAATTCCAGGCGCACCCGTCCATAATCATTTAAGTCCAATACATCCCTAACATATCTTGACATGGTCTTAAATTCATAGGGTTTCATTCTTACATTCATTACCCATAATCCCTTTTACATACGTTTTCATGGTCAGGAAGACAGTACAATCATTGATGAAACTAAGACGTACGTGCTAAAAATCCATACACATAAGAAATTAACTTAACAATTGGAAACATGAGTTTTAAGGAAATGAACATAAACACTTTAACATTCTAAAGCATCATAATACCAAGTTAAAAACAAGGTCATTCATAACTAATACACATGCTAATGAAAGGATATGGTGGATGTTGATTTAAAACTGTGTGAATATACATATATTTATATAGTTAGGGATATAAAGTGTGAAATTAGGTCCATCTTGGGAAGTCAAGTATATATGTATACTAACTGCATGAACATATATATAGGTATGTAAAAACTCATTTGCACTTTAAATAATATGACCTTTCCTTTGAAAAGATTGCAATCATCATAAGAAGAACTTGTATTCGAAAACAACATATTGATACAAGGTTGTATATGCCTATATATATAAATTTAGGTGCGTATACACATGTGCCTGGGTTTACCAAATTAAACCATACTCAATAGTATTTATCATGTTATACATTAAATAAAATTAATGTTTGGTAAAATCGAATGGAGTTCTTTTACATAAAAAAATGAATGTTAACATAGTTTTCACAATACTCTAATTGGAATAAAATCATTCTTTCATACAACATGGTCAATCCATAAATACATATATACACATGTAAATGTTTAAGGAATTAACACTACACATTTCCACAAAACAAAAGCATGAATTGTTAAGAACGCTGATAAATGAAAATTTTCAATTGAGAGAATTATTTTGATATCAAACTAATCCTTAAACATCATCATACATATAAACATGTGTATAAATATTTTTGGGTATTGTTCTTGAAGTAATAATCTTAAAGGGTAAATATAATTTTAATAAATCTACGTGTTATATTGTGGTAAATTTTAAAACAAATAAATAAGATCGTCCTCATATTCGCACATAGATGTACATATACATCTTATATAATCACATGTACATATATATCTATATGCTTCATATATTTTTACAATCTTACATGTTCATAAAATTACCCGCAAACTCCATGTTTTTTTATAGAGCAGAATAAAACAAGGGTTATAAACATAGAGAATAAATTTTTATATCTGCATATATAATATTATACATATATGTATATAAATATATATACTCAAAGCATATATGCAAATACCCGAACCAAAATAAAAACAGTTCTCCCAAGTTCCCTTACCCCGGTTTTAGGATTCCACACAGAAGCAGACTAGTATGGTTATCAAAGCCATGCATATGTGTATTAACAAGGAGTATATACATATAGGTTTATATATATATAAACCTATATATAAATATATATACCGAAGCTTAAAAAAACAAGGTAAGATTTTTCCTCTTACCGGTTCGGAGAGGAGGAGAAGGAAGAAGCAGACGAGGTCGGACCGGTGGTCGGAGATCCAAGGAGCTCGGTGCAAATCTCTCTTGCCTTCGGTGCAAACTGAGGTTTTTTAAACAAAACAGAGAACTCTTTGTGGAGATGTTGACCGGGTATCCGAGGCCGACTTAAGAAGGAGTGGTGCCGACTCCGTGGAAAGGAGGGAGCAGCTAGGTCCACTTGTCGGCCTATGGAAGAAAACGAAGCTGCCTACACCCTACTGATACAGCGGCGCGAGGAAGAAGAAAACGCGGGGGATGAAGAAAACCAGAAAAAGAAGGAATGTCTAGGATTTCATGGGGAAGGATCAGACAGCCCAAATGCGATGCGGTGTAAAAAAAACATGGACGGCTGGGATAAAGCAGCACTGGATCGGATGGCTGCAGATAGGTGCGATGCTTAAAAAAACGAGGGTCTCCCCCACTTGCGATTTCTTATTATTTTTTTTAAAACATCAATAATTTTAATTTTTTTTTATTATCCTTATTATATGATCTCTATTATTATTAACCTTCAATTATGACTTACTTTTATTATTTTAAGAAGGTCAATGGTTCATTTAATACCCAAGTAAATTACTTAATTCACCCTTATCAAAACCATATTTTTATTATCTTAATTTTCCATAATTGAAGATTTTAAGCATTTAACATAATAATATTACTAATTATTTTCAAATTCATAAATAAGAGTGCATTAATCCAAATATTAACATTATGAAACACATACGTAAATCATAATTTGACATCTTCTCAAAACGGTTAATTATAAAAAGGTAAAATTATAAATACTTGCATTATTATTATTACTTAAATTTAATATAATACTTTTAATTTGACGCAACATATATAACTCAAGAGTTTGAGTACATATTTTCTTAGACAATGTAAAACCCATCAGATTCAATATGATTACAAAATAAATGTTTACTGGATCAAGTTAAAAATGTGTATAGTAAATAGTGAAAAAATAATAATATTATTAATTTTCACCGTTTTGAAACATAAAATATAATTAACATTTTGGGAAAACAAAAATTAAATTAATTATATTATTATTGATGTCATTATTTAAATATTAAGACGAATTACTTAATTAACATTTCGAACCTTACGGGGGTAATCAACTCTTATCTCCAATGTTCCAAAATAAAACATTAGAGGATAAGAGGATCATGGGGAGCCAACGGTTATATTTATAGCCATTAGGGTCTAATGGTCGGATAAGTGTTCTATAAAAACCTGGTCTTGGGGTATCCCACACTCAAGGCGACTGAAGGAGAAAAAGAGGAGATGGTTCGTGTGATTCCTTTGGTACTCAGTACGGCTGCGGTGGCTTCGGCCATCCTTGTTTATTCTGATGGATGCCAAAGACCCTTACCGCCTTCTCGGGGTCATTGTGGTCTTAAGCAGTCTCCCTATAATTGTAATCGGGTTTTTAATTGGGATTTTTGGTTAGTTAAACTTCTTGTTTGATTGCTGTGAGTTGTAGTCACCAAAATGTTACTCATTTGAATAAAAGGGACTTTCATTCATTTTGATGTGTTCTCTAATTCATTGTTACTTTTATTATTATTTCTTTATAAGATGATTTTTTGTTCAATTAATGGATGACATTGTAATATAAACTTGTCATTACTCAAAACACGGTTTCTTAGGTCATTACAAATATTGGATTCCATAAATTGTTATCCTAAGGATATATTGATAGATATTCTTTCTAATTTAGGGTATTAAATGTTCTACCAAATATTTCTCAGGTGTGTAGTGTTAAATCCACCTAAATTAACAATTGGATTCTTCCTTTTTTTAGAACTCGAATGCATAAAATCATCAGCAATTTGATGTACCTAATCAATTACATCATGATTAACCTTATCAGATTGATTATACTCAACCAATTATTTACATTCTTCATCATCCTTGTGTTAAGAAAATGGTTTAGTACATTCCTATATATCCCTTATTATAACTACATAAACCTATTGATATTTTGATCTCATAATCACAAAGGGTATAGTAGTATCCTTCTTTTTCTCTTTTTCTACCCACATCATCTTGATTCTAATAATGGGATTAATAGCTTGGTAATAACCATTCAAAACATGTGTTCCATGAGATTTAGAATAATTACCAAATTTTCAATAATAAAAATAGTAATTTAGGATACTTTCCTATGCAATATCCTTATAAAAACCAAATTCATTATTCTGAATGCATATATTTTCTAATGCCATGACCCCAGTTACCAAGAGTCGATGTATTATTACATAAAATTGGCATGATCACAAGAGATCAAGTCTATAAAGACCAATTATTTTAGTATCCTTGGATGTACTAGATACATACATAAGTTTTACATTACATCATAAAAACAACAACAATGTGTCCCCTTTGAACACACTCATATCCCTTAACCTATCCCTACAGGTCAAGCATAATATATTTCTTCACATCCTGGGAAAAAGAAAACATAATAAAGGGGTGATCTCAGTTGCTTAGTAAGGATATCAATATTGTGGAAACTATCATAAATAAGCATAAACATTTAAGTCAATATATAATATTAAAACACAAGCCTTTTAAACTTAAACTTCAGCATAATATGAAAAAGATAAATCAAATAGTTCTATTTACTTATTCACATAAATATTCTACTAGTAAAATAATCACATGTAATATAAATAACTAATTTCATAATGATGGAATGCATAATTTCGGATATCATAACCATATAGTCAAGGCCTCGTGTCAAGACTACAAATAATAATTTAGTCAAATCCTTGTGCCAAGACACTAGTTTGTCTCATGAGACCTACCAATGCATCAAGGGGCTATATCAGGCCACACCTATCACTTACTACATCTAATTCATTCATCATATGAAAAGTTTTAAAAATAATCTAAACATTCATATTAAAACTAGCATACTAAATGTCAATACTTTAACCATAAACCATTAATGGTATAAAAATAGCACATCCACAGTCAAACATAAATTATTCAATAAAATATGGAAGATTGTATTATAATAAATCAACCTTAATAAAGAATAAAATACAATGAAGTATATTTACATAGATGAAAATAATTAGTAAAACTATTTGAGAGAAATATCCCTTTTTTCCTTGAAAACATTTAAAAGTCTCACTATTTATCAAGAAGTTGTTTAAAAGATATTTTTGAATCAAAGTGTCCCATACCACTTTGAAACTTTTAAAAGAAATTTTAATTTTAAAACACTCATGTCCATATAAATAAATCCTTAAAACCATTTTTAAAACATGGACATTAATGAGAAAGATTTAGAAGAATAAATCTTTAAAACATTTAAAATGATATTTTAGTTAGAGTTACTAACCAAATTAGAGATGCTTGAATAAAAATAATTGAGGTAATAAAAACAATATAATATCATGGTAATAATGTTGTTCATAATAAACTATGTCAAAGTACATTATATACTATATATAAAAGAGAATTGGCGCATAATAACAAAGATGACTCAATGGAGTGTAAATTGAGATAAAATCCCTTATAAATACTGTATCCTTAGGTTAAGGATAAATCAATGACATAATTATGTGTGAAAAATATAAATAAACTCAATATGATTGGATATTCAGTGTGAATCAATCAGAGTATATTCACACATATTCTTGTAAAAACAACACTAATGACTTGGATGTTTAACTCAATGAATGGAAATTGAGTTAAGATTACTCTTATAAAGTTCATATCGATGACATGAGAATTTACCAATTGAGTGATTATGTGTGTCAAAAGTATATCCATGCAAAGGGGAGTGTAAATTTCTACATAAATAAATAAATAGTGATTTCACACATAATCATGGAGTAAAATAATCAATGAAGTTTGTGTAAAACCCAATGAGTAGAAATTGATATTTGAAATTCCCTTATCGATTTGGTAAGTTACGAAACATACACCTCATGAAATAAGGATAATAAAATGAAGATGTAAATACCAATAAATTAAAGTATATTACACAAAGAATAAAATCATGGGGTAGTACATACACCACACAAAAGGAAATAGTGGCAATATAGCATGAATCTCACGGGAATAAAAAGTTAGATGAAAACCCCTTACCTTGTACTTCCTTAGTATAGGGTAGGTTAATATCTTTTATAATGGTGATATAATTGTTATTAAATTATAAAATAATCACATACATAATATGATATCATATATGATCTTCTAATATTTCTTTGTTAATAATATTTCAGTAGTATCATTGTTTCGGGTTTTAACAGATTCATTTTCCTTTATATGTTTTGTTACATAAGTCATGTTTGATATGGATATGATGTATTTGATTAATATACAGAACTATATTAAGTTATTAAACATTATTTTTAACCATAAAATGAAAATTATTCTTGAATGGTTATGATGGGGAATGAATCTCATCGCGTTCGTGGAGACGGTAATCCTTACGTACGCACGCGTGACAATACCATTCTATTGATGGTGAAATTGTATGTAATTGTATAGTATATCATATATAAAGAATTATTAACATGTTATACTTATTATTTACATAAATTATACTCATTATTATACTCATCCAGAAGATAAAATGTTGAGTAACAAACTACACCACGATGTTGAGACGGTAAGTCGTACGTACGCATGTATGGTGACTTTGTCATTCATAGGATAGATAGAATAATGAATATGGTTGTACCATATTTATAATAACATCACAGTATGTATAAGGCACTTTATTTATTATTTTGGTATGGAAACAACAAATAAAGATGAATTGGAAGAAGAAAAGAACTTTGAAAGAGGTGATGAAATTATTACCTCTTCTCCGGGTGCTTTCTTTTTATTTGATCAAAAGGGATACTTAGGTTGGATTCTGATCAAAGTAAGGTCTATAGATTGAATTGAGGGTATTTGGGAATATATTTTAGTAGGTTTTGTCCAAGTAAAATGTCTTTGGAGGTGTGATTTTGAGAGAAGGGGAAGTACCCTTTTATAAGAGAGGTGAGGGTCACTTTAGGAAAAGCTTGAAATATTATTTTATTATACAATCTTATTTGGTTTATAATGGCTCCAAAAATATTTATTTCAAGACTAAAGTGGTTTTGGTTCGAAAACCTCTCAACCAGTAGGTTTTATAAATGTTTAGGTCACCATATTAACCATATCTTTTAGATTTAACTCTTAGTTAAATAGTTTAACTTTTACCATATATTCTTGTATTATTATAATAAATGGTTAATAAACTTACTATAAAAATCCAAGAGAACCCCAAGTTGTTCATTATTGATATATCTAACCTTATATAAGTATTTTGGCCAAACCTTATATTTTTAGTAATATTATATCAATTAATAATATATTATTTGTTTTAAAAACTCATTTATGTCAATGTTGACACTATTTAGTATTTGGTTTTTGTGAAAGTCATAAAAACTTTATCACTACGAAAAAAATTATTTAATAAACCCTAAAATTTCATATTAACCTATAAAATTCTTGGAATACATCAAAAGTATCAATTTACAATTATATTAATATTTATAATATCTGTTATTTTTAATCTTTCAATAATAAGGTAATTACGGCATCAACATTGTGTCATAAATAAATTTAATTATTTAATGTCTAAAAATTATAAATAAAATACCATTATGTAGTAAATATATTTATATTTATAATGAATATTTATAGTCTAATTTATCTTATGTATAACCCTATATTAAAAATGGTTTAGTTATTAAACATTGAATTTAACACTTTTAACTCTTCTTTAAATAAAATAATAATAAATGTTCTAATCTAATTCAAGTAGACCAAAAGGATCATATTTTATTCCTAAGATTTATTTTGGTTGAAATAAACTTATACAATAGAATTAGTACATGTGTTAGGGTAATTATAATATAATTTTTAACTTTAATTACCCTATTTACTCTTAACCGTGGTAAATAAAATTCAAAAGTTACTATTCACCAAAAATTATTTTCATCCTATTGAAAAGAATTTTACTTACTGATGTCAATCATGTCTCTTGTATTTTTGAAATTCCATTCAGAAAAGCGGTAAAATTATGTTTTATGCAAATTTGCAAATGTGCCTAGAAGGTGAGTAAAAGACGGTAAAAAGTTCAATAAAATTTTATATATCTAATATTATTATAAAATGACATAAATGAATTGTATTATAATAATATATGTATTGTGTATATATTTTTACTTTAAATTAAATTTAAATTAAAAAATTTATTTAAATAAAAATTTGGCTTTAAATAATAACGCAGTGTTTTCACTATTCATCAAAAATTGAAAGTTTTTAGAAAAATACCAAAAATTCACCCAAATCTAATTTTGATATTCCAAATTAAAAAATGATTTCTATTTTAAAAAATTCAAAACATAGAAGTTGTATTAATTAATTTAAAAAAAATATTCCTGTTGTCAAAACCAGAAAGCGGGTTTTTGGAGAAGTAAAAACTATCCAAAGATTGATATGTGTTTATGTCCAATTTAAATGTAAAATTACTTCCAATGAATGAAATTGGATTAAATGATAAAAATATAATCTAACTATATTTCAAAAAAATTCAAATGTTTAATTTAACACTCTAAATTATTTTGATTAAAAAATTTGTTTTCAATTAAAATTTAGTATTTTTCACTATTCATCAAAATATGAAAGTTATCAGAAAAGCACCAAAAATTTATCCAAAATAAATTTTTATGTCCCACTTCTAAATAAGAAGTTTATTTTGTCAAATTTAATATATAAAAGTTTCAAATATTGGATTTAAAAAGGGTTCTCTATTAAAAGGCGGTAAAATTTCATTTTTTGAAAAATACTTCTTTTATCTAAAAAATTGAATTTGTTCATATTTTATATCTGAGAAACACATAATATGGATGTTAAAATTATATGGAGTATATAAAATTCAAATTTTGGTTATTACTATTCATAACTACTTTTTAAACGGCTAGTTTGATAGGTCATGGTGTGCTTGAACTTGGTGTTGTGTACTTCGCACGATATCATATTATTCAAAGAGAAACGTACCATGAAATCTTTTGGTGTTACATTATTCCCTCTTTAAATAAATTGTTTCCTCGCAATTTAAAATTGTTCTTCAGAAATAAAATGTTGAAAAATATAAGATACCTTTGTGGAAAACCCACATCATAAATAGGGTGAATAAAAGTTAGTCTTAATAAGATGGAAAGGGAATGAAAAAATCACCACCAAATTAGGATTTCAAATAAGAGAACATTGGTGGAAATTATAATTAGAGGAAAAAATTAAATAGTTATCAGGAGTGATTGAGGTCATCAATCACAAACAAGTGAATGGAAAATTGAGGGTCTCAAAGCCATAAATCTATGATGATTTAAAATATCATCAGTTCAACAAAACATAAGGTATTAGGATAACACATTTTTTGTTTTAATATCCTTTCCCTAAAGTTTAAGAATTATTTTATTCATAGAATAAGAAAAAGAATACTTGAAAGGTAGAGTTCCATTCTTTAACTTATTTCTACCACAAACTCGTCTTTCACTCCAAAAGATAAGTATTCAAGATGACTTGGTCACACCTAAAGCACTAGAATCAACTTCTAGAGAATCACATAATCCAAAAATGATGAACTATATATTTCCCTTATCTTTAGACATTAACCAAATCCAAAATGGTTAGTAAAAGATCAGATGATCCCTAAAAAGGATAATCACTTACAGAATTAAATAATACTCTTAATCTCCAAAATTAAACAAACAATACCCAAAGTTCAATAAAGACCATTCAAGAAAACAATTGTCCTTGCAATTATTCAAAATAATCCAAACTAAGTTTGAAACCCAAAATTCAAAAGGATTTGATCACATATTATTCCATGACAAATCTTAACATTTACCTCCAAATAACATTGACTACTATTAAAGTCACAAACTTAAAATTAATTAGCCTAATCACATATTCTCTATAATAGGTTAATCATTTTTCATAAATAACCCAAATTTATATAAGTCCACAAAAAAACATAAATTATTCCAAAATAAAAATATATCATTACTCCTCAAATGAAATCTCATAGTATTCTATTTTTCTTATGCATATAGTGTTCCCAAAAGAGAGAAAGTCTTCCAAAATAACATTTATCGCTTAATCACCAAATCATTTTCCTATACTAAGGATAAATAATAAGTTCCAAAACTTAACATATTTCTTATCCATAAAATATGTTAACTAAAAATAATTAGTCATCCTAACCAAGGACTTCACATAGTCCAGTGGTAGGCGATAAATCCTAGTTTCAATTTAGTTATGGGTTCGATTACCAAAGCTTTGTCCGACGCAACGGGTTGGCACATGGTCTGCATGTTGTCCTTTTTCAAAAACTATATAATTTTATAAGATTCCAAAAAATGAGATAAATTCCTCAAAAATAACTATAACATATTTTAAGAACAAATGTTATCTCATACCTTTTATTTTCTTCCCAAAAATTAATAACATGTAATTGACTCAAATTCAAGGATCATATAAACCCAAATGGTTATTTATAACTATATCCACAAAAGAAAATATAATTATTCCTCAAATAGAATTTTCACATAACAAACTACAGGGTTACACATACAGGATAAAAGTCTTACAAAGTAATCCCATCAACAAAGAGCATTAATACTTTTAAACATTTCTCCATACATTTATTTCCACATAGGTTCTCCCTTGAAATAGAGGTTATCCTATATAATAGGACATTGACTCGGGTAATGCCCATGCCCCCTATATTTACATCAAATGACTGTAAATATATTCTTAGGATCATTTTTATTTTTTTCCATAGTACTCTTCATTTTTTTCTCAGCAATTATTTAATTTATGTCCCTATTTTCTACATATAAAGCATTTCTTTGTTCCATTGAGACACTTTCCTGGGTGTCTCCTTCCACATTTCCTGCATTATGGAAAATGAGATTTCTTTTCTCCATGGTCTCCACTAATGGAGCTCTTATCATTCTCTGCCTTTCTCTTCTTTGTTGAGTTCAGGAGTTGGTTAATGTATATGTTTTTTATCATATTTTTGGAAAATTGATTCAGCATGAACACAATATATTTTAAGCCTATCAACATTCCATTTCATTTCTCATTTCCACCACTGTGACTAGCTTGTACATCATGTTCAATGTTACTATGACTTCCTTGGAATCCACCCATTGACTAAAACTAGAAAGCAGAGTGTGAGTAACAATAGTCATAAAATCATTTAGAGAATATCATGAAATATTATTTTCAATATTAAACACCATAGGATTAATCAAGGTTATTTATTCTGATCTTATATTAAAATCCTTCAAATCAGTTTGTAATGAAAACTTGAATTTTCCTAAGGATATCCCCTAGTAGTTTCGTAACCAAGAGTGCAGTAAGGACCGTTGTCCTGTACCAGGATACCTCAGGTAAAGCTCGAAACTCCTTGTCAAAGTTTTCACTCCTAGATACATCTGTGCTAGAGCCGCCTCTACCTACTCATATCCAAACAGAGATGTATTTCTTATAAAATACATGAAATCTCTACATTACCAAAATTCTAAGAAGTTATTCTATACTAATCCTCAAAGTCTATCTTAGGGTAATGTTCTCTAATTAGAGTTTTTCTAAATCTAGCTTCGAAGGTTTGTACTAAACTTCCTCTGATACCAACTATAACACCCCGACCCCAGTTACCCATAGTCAATGCATTATTACATAACAGTGGCATGATCACAAGTGATTAAGTCTCGAACAACCGATTTGTTTAGTATCCTTAAAAGTACTATATATATACATTAGTTTTACATTATATCATAAAAAACAACAATGTTCCCCCTTTGAACACACTCATATCCATTAACCTATCCCTACAGGTCAATAATAATATACTTCTTCGCATCTTGTGAAAAATAAAACATAAGAAATGGGTGAGATTAGATGCTCAGTAAGGATAACAATATAGTAGAAACTATCATAAATAATCATAAACATTTAAGGCAATGTATAAAACTAAAATACAAGACTTTTAAACTTAAACTTCAGTATAATATGGCAATGATAAATCAAATAGTTCCATTTAATTATTCACATGGATATTCTACGAGTTTAATAATCACATGTAATATCAATAGCTAATTTTATAATTATAGAATGTGTAATTCTGGACATAATAACCACATAGTAAAGGCCCCATGCCCATACTACAAATAATAATTTTGTCAAGGCCTTGTGCCAAAACACTAGTTTGTATCATGAGACCTACCGATGCATCGAGGGGATATAGAGGGCCCCACCTATCACTTACTATGTCCAATTCATTCCTCATATGAAAAGGGTGAAATATAATCTAAACATTCGTATTAAAACTAGTATACAAAATGTCAATACTTTAACCATAAACCATGAATGGTATAAAAATAGCACATTCACAATCAAAAATAAATCATTCAATACAATATGGAAGATTTTATTATAATAAATCAACCTCAATCAAGAATAAAATACAATGAAGGATATTGACATAGATGAAAATAAGTAGTAAAACTATTTGAGATAAATATCTCTTTTTTCTTGAAAACATTTAAAAGTCTCATTATTTTTCAAGAATCTCTTTAAAAGAGATTTTTGAATCAAAGTTTCCCATACCACTTTGAAACTTTTAAAAGGAATTTTAATTTTAAAACATTCATTTCCATATAAATAAATCCTTAAAATCATTTTTAAAACATGGACATTGATAAGAAAGATTTAGAACAATAAATCTTTAAAATATTTAAAATGATATTTTAGTTAGAGTTCCTAACCAAATGAGAGATTCTTGAATAAAAATAATTGAGGTAATAAAAACCATATAATTTTATGAGAATAAATGGATTCATGATATACTATGTCAAAGTACAATATATACACTATATAAAATTGAATTGGCGCATAACAAGAAAGAAGTCTCAATGAAATGTAAATTGAGATGAAATCCCTTATAAAGACTATATCTTTAGGTTATGGATAAATCAATGACATAATTATGTGTGAAAAATATAAATATACTCAATATTATTGGATATTCATTGTAAATAATTCAGATTAAATTCACACATATTCTTGCAAGAAACAACACTAATGACTTGGATGTTTAACTCAATGAATGGAAATTGAGTTAAGATTGCTCTTATAAAGTTCATATAGATTACTTGAGAATTTATCAATAGAGTTATTATGTGTGTCAAAATTATATCCACACATAGGGGAGTGGAAATTACTACATAAATAAATAAATTGTGATTTTACACAAAATCATAGAGTAAAATAATCGATTATGTTTGCGTAAAACCCAATGAGTAGAAATTGATATTTAAAATTCCCTTACCGATTTGTTAACTTAAAAAGATACACCCCATGAAAGAATTATAATAAAATGAATATGTAAATACCCATAAATTAAGGTATATTTTACAAAGAATACAATCATCGGGCAGTACATACACCACACAAAATTAAATAGTGGCAATATAGCATGAATCTCACAGGAATAAAAAGTGAGATGAAAACCCATTACCTTGTACTTTTCCTTAGTATATGGTAGTTTAAACTCTTGTATAATGGTGAAATAATTTTTATTAAATTATTCAATAACCACATACATAATATTATATCATATATGATATTCTAATATTGCTTTGTTAATAATATTTCAGAAGTATCGTTGTTTCTGGTGTTAACTGATTCGTTTTCCTTTACATGTTTTGTTATGTGATTCATATTTGATATAGATAATATGTATTTGATTCATATACAAAATTATATTAATTTCTTAAACATTATTTTTAACCATATAATTAAAATTATTCTTGAATGGTTACGATGGGGAATGAATCTCATCGCGTTCTTGGAGACGGTAATCCGTATGTACGCATGAGCGACAATTCCATTCTATTGATGGTGAAATAGAATATAATTAGATGGTATATCATCTATAAATAATCATTAAAATGTTATATTTATTATTTAAATCAATTTCACTCATTATTATGTCCATCCAAATGATGAAGTGTTGAATAACAAACTACACCACGATGTAGAGACGGTAAGCCGTATATACGCACGTTTGGTGACTTTGTCATTCATAGGATGGATAGAATAATGAATATGGTTTTACCATATTTATAACAACATCACATTATTTAGAAGGTACTTGAGTTATTTTTTTATGGGAACAACAAAGAAATAGTAAGTGGAAGAAGAAAAGAACTTTGAAAGAGGTGATGAAATTATTACCTCTTCTTCGGGTGCTTCCTTTTGATTTGATCAAAAGGGATTTTTAGGTTGGATTCTGATCAAAGTGAGGCCTATATGTTGAATTGAGGTTATTTTTGAGTATATTTTATAGGGTTTTTCCGAGCCAAATGGATTTGTAGGTGTGATTTTAAGAGAAGGGGAAGTGCCCTTTTATAAGAGTGGTGATTGTCACTTTAGGAAAAGCTTGAAATATTAATTTATTATACAATCATATTAAGTTTATAATGGATCCAAAAAGATTTATTTCGAGGATAAGGTGGGTTTGGGTCGAAAAACTCTCTACCAATAGGTTTTATATAGGTTTAGGTCACCATATTAACCTTATCTTTTATATTTAACTCTTAGTTAAATAGTTTAACTTTTAGAATGTATTCATATATTATTATAATAAATGGTTAATGAAATTAATATAAAAATTCAAGAGAACCCCAAGTGGTTAATTATTGATATATATGACCTAATCTAATTCATTTTTATAAACAATAGATTTTTATTAATATTATATCAATTAATAATATAGTATTTGTTTTAAAAACTCATTTATGCTAATTTTGACACTACTTAGTATTTGGTTTTTCTGAAAGTCATAAAAACTTTATTAATTCAAAAAAAATTATTTAATCAACCCTAACATTTCATATTAACTAATAAAATTATTTTAATACTTCAAAAGTCCCAATTTACAATTATATTATTATTTATAATATCGATTATTTTTATCATTCAATAATAAGGTAATTACTACATCATCATTGTGTCATAAATAAATTTAATTATTTAATGTCTAAAATTTATAAATAAAATACCATTATGTAGGAAATATTTTTATCTTTCTAATTAATATTTTTAGTCGAATTTATCTTATGTATAACCCTATATTAAAAATTGATTAGTTATTAAACTTTGAATTTAACACTTTTAACTCTTCTTTAAATAAAATAATAATAAATGTCCTAATATAATACAAGTGGACCAAAAGGATTATATTTTATTCCTAAGGTTGATTTTGGTCAAAATATGCTTATCCAATAGAATTAGGACAAGTTTTAGGGTAATTATAATATCATTTTTACCTTTAATTACTCTATTTACTTTTAACCGTGGTAAATAAAATTCAAAAGTTACTATTCAAAAAAATTATTTTTATCCTATTAAATAGAATTTTACTTACTGATGTCAACCATGTCTCTCTAATTTTTTAAATTCAGTTCACAAAAGCAGTAAAATTATGTTTTATGCAAAATTGCAAATGTGCCTAAAAGGTGATTAAAGATGGTAAAAAGTTCAATAAAATTTTATATATCTAATCTTAATATAAAATGACTTTAATAAATTCCATTGGACTAATATAGGTATTATGTATATATTTTTACTTTAAAAAAATTTAAATTAAAAAAAATTATTTAAATAAAAAGTCGGCTTTAAACAATAATGTAGTGTTTTTCACTATTCATCAAAAATTGAAAGTTTTTAGAAAAATACCAAAAAATCACCCAGAGATAATTTTGATATTCCAAATTCAAAACATATAAGTTGTATTAATTAATTTAAAAAAATATTCCTATTTTCAAAACCAAAAAGCGGGTTTTTTGAGAAGTAAAAAATATCAAATGATTGATATGTGTTTATGTCCAATTTAAATGTAAAATTACTTACAATGACCAACATTGGATTAAATGATAAAAACATAATCTAATTATACTTTAAATGTAACGCCCCGACCCTAGTTACCCAGAGTCGGTGCATTATTACATAACATTGGCATGATCACAAGAAAGATCAAATCTCGAAAGACCGATTGGTTTAGTAGCCTTAGAAACACTAGATATATTCATAAGTTTTACATTACATCATAAAATGAAAAACTACTACAACAACATAAAGTCTCCATAATCCACACTCATATCCCCACATAATATCCCTGCAGGTCATTCATAATTTACTTCTTCACTTCCTGGGAAAAATAAATCATAGAAAAGGGGTGAGCTCAAATGCCCAGTAATGATAACAATATAGTGGAAACTTTCATAAATAAGAATAAACATTTAAGGAAATGTATAACTAAAACAAAAGCCTTTAAAACATGAACTTTCAACATGGTACGGCATAAATAAAATGAAATAATGCCATTTACTTGTTCACATGGATATTCTACTAATCGAATAATCACATGCAAAAATCAATAACCACTTTCATAATGTTGGAATGCATAATGCCAGACTATCATAACCACATAGTCAAGGCCTCGTGCCAAGACTACAAATAAGATTTTTTCAAGGCCTTGTTCCAAGACACTAGTTTGTCTCATGAGACCTACCGATGCATCGAGGAGCTATAGCGGGCTCCACCCGTCACATATTAAGTCCAATGCATTCCCATATGAAAAGGTTTAAACATAACATAAACATTCGTATTAAAACTAGCATACGAAATGTCAATACTTTCACCATAAACTATGAATGGTATAAAAATAGCACATCCACAGTCAAACATATCACAAAACCTTCAATACAATATAGAAGTTTTGTATCATAATAAATCAACTTCAAATAATCTTAAAATCCATCAAAGGATGTTGACATAGATGAAATCAAAATTCTTTTTAAAGAAATATCTCCTTTTATTTTGAAATCATTTAAGATCCATATAAAATAAAACATTTTCTTTGAAAATAATCTTATAAGCTTGTAAGGGAAGCTTTGAAGATTTTATAACGGCGGAAAATAACCGCACTCGCCGTATAAGTTAAAAAAAATATTCTTACCTTAATTCTGTCGAAAAGGTTAAAAAGGACCTTGTTTTGAAAATGACGGAAATATTTCTCTTATAAAAATTCAAACAAGGGTATAAATGACTTTAACCCATATTCTTGTAAATAATAAAAATGTTTTGAAATACATTTTGAAGAAACATGGATGTGGATGATAAAGAGATCCCAGTAGATTATTACATATAAACAACCTCGGATAATGAAGAGATTGTGAAATAACCCTTACCTTGTACTTTTCCTTGGTTGGGGTAGGTTAACCTCCTGTATAATGGTGAAATAATTGTTATTAAATTATAAAATAATCATATACATTAATATGATATCATATATGATCTTTTAATATTGATTTGATAATAATATCTTAGTATTATCGTTGTTTCGGGTGTTAACTTACTTGTTTTATTTTATATGTTTTGTTACGTAAGACATGTTTGTAAAGGATAGGTTTTATATTATTCATATCCAGAATGATATCAAGTCCTTAAACATCATTTTTTAAATCATCAAATGATAATTATACTTGAATGGATACGATGGAGAATGAATCTCATCGCGTTCGTGGAGACGGTAGTCCGTACGTACGCACGAGCGACAATATCATTCTTTTGATATTAAAATAATATATAAATGGATGGTATATCATATATAAAGAATCATTAACATGTTATATTTATTATTTACATGAGTTACACATCATTATTATACCCATCCAAATAATATTATATTGAATAACAATTACACCACGACGTGGAGACGGTAAACCGTACGTATGCACGTATGGTGACATGTTATTCAAAGGGTGGATAGAATATTGAATATGGTTGTACCATATTTATAATAACATCATAGTATATATATTATACTGGATTTATTATTTTAGAATGGTAACAACAAGGGAAGAAGAAGTGGAAGAAGAAATGAACTTAGAAAAGGGTGGTGAAATTATTACCTCTTCTTCGGGTTCTTCCTTTTGATTTGACCAAAAGGGCTCCTTAGGATGGCTTTCTGATCACACTAAGGCCCCTATGTTGTAGTGAGGGAAGTTGGGAGAGTATTTGGGCAGAGTTTGGCCGAACCAAAAGGCTTTGAAGGTGTGAAGAAATGAGAAGGAGGAGTGCCCTTTTATAAGAGGGGTGAGGGGCACCTTTGGAAAAGCTAGAAATATTAATTTATAATAAATTCATATTCGGTTTCCCATGGCTCCAAAGTTTACTATTCAAAGGTTAAGGTGGGGATGGGTCGAAAACAACTCAACCAATAGAATTTAGACAGGTTTGGGTACTTATATTAACCTTATCTTTAAGTATTAACTCTAAGTTAATTAGTTTCACTTTTACAATGTCTCTTTGTATTTTTATATAATATGGTTAATAAACTTACTACATACATCCAAGAGACCCCCAAGTGGTCCATTAATGATGAACCTATCATTATATAAGTCTCTTGGACGAACCTTAGATTTTTAGGAATTTAATATCAATTAATAATATAATATTTGTTTTAAGAACTCTTTTATGTCAATTTTGACACTATTCAATAGTTGATTTTTGTGAAACTTATAACAGATTTATTACTTCAAAAAAAGTCAATTAAATAAATCCTAATATATCATATTATCCTAGAAAATTAGTTTAATTAATTAAAAGTTTCATATTATATTTATTTGGTTATTTATAATATCAATTATTTTAATTTTTCACTATTATAGTAATTACTGCATCATCATTGTGTCATACATAAAATAAATTATTTAATGTATAAAAATTATAAATAAAATATCATTATGTAGGAAATCTTTTTATCTTTCTAATGAATATTTATAATCTAAAATCCAACATATATAACCCTATGTAACAATTGTTTTTCTAAAAGATATATGCTTGTGTCATTTTTGTATTCATTTTAACTTAATTAAAATAAAGTGTCATTATCACTTACAAGTGGATCCATGGGGTCCCAAAATCGACCCAAATATGTCCATGGTCGACCATGTATCAACCAATAGGGTTAAGACACGTTTTAGGGTAATTTAGTATTATTATAATATTATTTTTTAACCCTTATTTACCGGATTTACCCTTAACCATGGTAAATAAATATTTACCGCAGTAATTAATCAAAATGTCTAAAAATAAAAGTTACCTATTTACACAATTTAAAAATCCTGATTCCAAATATGGAATCCATTTTCCTAAATTCAAAACACAGAAGTGGCAGAAATTAATTTAAAATTAATTCCCGCTGTCAAAACAAAAAGCGTGTTTTTAAGAGATAATAACTATCAAAAGATTGACACTTGTTTATGTTCGGTTTAATTGTAAAATTATGTCCAATGACCAACATTATATTAAATGGTAAAAATATATTCTAAATATACTTTAAAACTACTAAAATTCATAATTTATCACTATTAATTATTTTGATTAAAAAAGTTGTTTTTAATTAAAATTTAGTAATTTTCACTATTCATCAAAATATGAAAGTTATCCGAAAAGTACAAAAATTTCACCTTAGGCTAAATTAGATATTCCAAATCCAAAAATGAAGTCCATTTTGAAATATAAAATATATATAATTTTAAAAATTAGGTATTACTATTCATAACGGCTAGTTTGATTGGTTGTTAGAACTCGGTGTTGCGTACAACACACGCTATCGCATTATTCAAAGAGAAGCGTACCGTAGAAGCTTGGGGTGTTACATTCTCCCCTCCTTAAAATAATTTCGTCCTCGAAATTTCTAGAATACTATCACATGAAAAGACTCGGGTGGTTCTTCATCATAAGTTCCTCGGGTTCCCACGTTGCTTCTTCCATCTTATGGTTTCTCCACAAAACTTTTACCAGACGTGTCGTCCGGTTTCTCAGTACTTTATCTCTCGTATCAAGAATCCTGACGGGCTCTTCAGAATAGGAAAGATTGGGTTCCAGTTCTAATTCCTCATAGGTGAGTACATGCGTTGGATCAGGCATGTATTTCCTCAACATAGATACATGGAACACATCGTGAACTTTGGAGAGACTTGGCGGCATTGCCAATCGGTAAGCTACAACCCCAATTCGTTCTAGAATTTCGAAAGGTCCGATGTACCTGAGACTCAATTTACCTTTCTTACCAAAACGTATGACTCCCTTCCACGGATATAACTTTAGGAAAACATGATCACCGACTTGAAATTCCAAATCCTTCCTTCGATTATCGGCATAGCTCTTCTGCCTACTTTGAGCTGCTTTGATGTGATTTTGGATTACTTTCACCTTTTCCACCATTTCCTCCACCAGTTCTGGGCCTACAAGTTTTATTTCACCAACGTCATCCCAACAGGTTGATGTATGACATCTCTTTCCGTATAACGCTTCATATGGTGCCATCTGAATACTCGAATGGAAGCTATTGTTATAGGAAAATTCTACGAGAGGTAAGTATTGATCCCACATACCCTGAAAGTCAAGTGAGCAAGATCTCAACATGTCTTCTAAGGTCTGAATAGTCCATTCTGATTGTCCATCTGTCTGAGGGTGGTAAGCAGTGCTCAAATGAAGTTCAGTATCCAGGGATTTCTGAAGACTTTTCCAAAATCTTGAAGTAAAACGGGGATCACGATCAGAAATAATTGATAAGGGTACTCCATGAAGTCTCACAACTTCATTAATATATAGTCTTGCTAGACGTTCCAGGGGTAGATCTTCTCTTATAGCAAGAAAATGTGCTGACTTGGTAAGACGATCAACAATAACCCATATTGCATCATTCCTTCTAGGAGTCTTTGGTAGCCCCATGACAAAGTCCATCGTAATATTGTCCCATTTCCACTCCGGTATGGGAAGAGGTTGCATGACTCCTCCAGGCTGTTGCCTTCCATCTTTCACTTGTTGAAAAACCATACATCTTGACACAAAATCAGCAATCTCCCTCTTCATGTTGTCCCACCAAAAATGTTCCTTCAAATCTCTATACATTTTTGTGCTCCCAGGGTGTATAGAGAAATTGGAACTATGAGCATCATCCAGCAATTCCCTTTTTAGATCAGGTAAATCGGGAACACAAAGTCTCTTCCCAAATTTCAAAATTCCATCTTCATACACAAAGTCTCTCAATCTCCCATCATTCACAGCTTTAATCTTCTTTTGGAATTCTACATCATCGGTCTGAGAACTCTTAATCCTTTCTAGTAAAGATGGTTTGGCAACCATTTGAAAAAGCATTGATGTTTCACCTTCCCTGGTTATTCCCATGTCCATCTTTACTAGATCCATGAAAATTGGATCCCTTTCAATTCTCATATTGTTCAAAACTCCATGGTCTTTTCTACTCAAAGCATCTGCCACCTTGTTTGCCTTCCCTGGGTGGTAGTGTATCGTACAATCATAATCCTTGAGTAATTCAAGACATCTCCTTTGCCTCAAGTTGAGTTCTTTTTGTGAGAAAATATACTTTAAACTCTTGTGATCAGTATAAATCTCACATTTTTCACCATAGAGGTAGTGCCTCCATATCTTCAAAGCAAAGATCACAGCTTCTAACTCGAGATCATGAGTAGGATAGTTTTGTTCATGAATTTTCAACTGTCGTGATGCATAGGAAATAACTCTATCATTCTGCATAAGGACACAGCCAAGTCCTTTCTTTGATGCATCACTATAAATAATGAACCCATCATTCCCCGATGGTAGAGTCAATATAGGAGCATTGACTAATCTTTTCTTCAGTTCTTCAAAACATTCTTCACACTCTTTTTTCCAAACAAATTTAACCCCTTTACGTGTGAGCTTCGTTAACGGGTTAGCCAATCGGGCAAAATTCTGGACGAAACGTCGATAATAACCTGCCAAACCGATAAAACTGTGTACCTCAGTTATACTCGTAGGTGCTGGACATTCTTGGATTGCCTTGGTATTAGAAGGATCAACAGAGATTCCATCTTTAGAGATAATATGGCCAAGAAAAGAAATCTCATGAAGAAAGAATTCACACTTGCTAAACTTCCCATATAATTCATGCCTCCTCAGAGTCTTCAAGATAATGCGCAAGTGATTTTCATGATCTTCGTAGGTTTTGGAGTATACCAAGATATCATCAATAAATACCACCAAAAATTCATCGAGATACTCCTTGAAAACTCTATTCATCAGATCCATGAATATAGAGGGTGCATTAGTCAATCCAAACGGCATTACAGTAAACTCGTAATGCCCGTACCTGGTTCAAAATGCTGTCTTCGGAATGTCTTCCTTCTTCACACACAACTGATGGTATCCATATCGAAGGTCAATCTTTGAAAAGTATTGAGCTCCATGCAGTTGGTCAAATAAATCATCAATACGAGGTAGGGGATACTTGTTCTTTATTGTTATATCATTGATCTCCTTGTAGTCGATACATAACCTCATAGATCCATCTTTCTTTTTAACAAAAAGAACAGGGGCTCCCCATGGAGAAACACTAGGGCGAATAAATCCCTTATTACTCAATTCCTCTAGTTGTTTCTTTAGTTCGACTAACTCTACAGTGGCCATTCTATAAGGGGTCTTCGATATAGGCCTTGATCTAGGAATTAAATCAATGGAAAACTCAACTTCTCGTTCTGGAGGATGTCCAGGTAAATCTTCCGGAAATACATCTACAAATTCTTTCACAACAGGTACATCCTCTATTTGAACATTCCTTTCCTCACCGACAGTTATTTCATTCTCTTCCTCCCCAATAATTGAATTAAGTTGATCTACTGGGGGTGGATCTAAATAAGAATTAGGTGGTGACGATTCTGCTCTAAAGATAAGGTGTTCCTTATCATTATCATCAAGAATCGTAACCTCTTTCTTCTTACAATAAATCTTCGCATCATAGTCCGAAATCCAGTCCATACCGAGGATTATATCAAACTCAATCATAGGTATGACGATGAGATCAGCAGATAAAGAAAATTTATGTGCTCTAATGGGGACTGATTCACAAAACTTTGTTGCAATGATACTTCCCTTAGGAGTTTTAACTGACAACTCCCTTATTAAATCAAATTAGAAATATCTAATTTTCTTAGAAAACTGGGAAGATATGAAACAATGCGACGATCCAGAGTCAAATAATGCATTTGATAAACTTGAGGAAACCATTAAATTACCTGCCACCATGTCTTTTGGAGCTTCTACCTCTGCAGTAGTGATAGCATAAGCCTGGCCTTGATCCCTTGGCCTTTTCTGAGGTAAGTTCTCCTGACGCTTAGGACATTCATTCACATAATGTCCCATCTCCCTGCAATTGTAGCACTGAACGTTGGTGGCTTCCTTCTTCCCTTTGCAATCACGAGCTTGGTGGCCTTTTTCACCACACTTGTAACAGACTCCCATTCCCTTCAAGCAAGCACCGGGGTGTTTCTTCCCACATTTACCACATGATGGATATTCAACCTTTCCTTTCTTCCCCTTATTTCCATTCCCAGATTGATCAGCAGGCCTCTTCTTCTCTTTATTTGCTTTAAAGTCATAAGACTTAGAGAATTCCTTTTCAGTCTTGATAGCACATGAGACAATGTCTTCGTACGATGAAAATGATTGTGAGACTAATGCTCGACGGAGAAATGGTTTTAACCCATAAAATAAACGATCAATCTTACTTCTTGGGTTGCGAATATAATCTCCAGCATACCTCACTAACCTTGTAAAGTTAGCCTCATACTTGGTGACATTCTCATCCTCCTTTTGTCTCAGACTCAGAAATTGCCTTTCCATATCTGCTCGATGGTCGCGAGGAAAGTATTTTTCTAAAAACAGATCTTTGAACTCCCTCCATTCCATATTTGATACTTCATTATCTTCCTTCATGTTTTGAATCAATGACCACCATTGATCATCATCTCCAGTGAGGTAGTAAACTGCCATGATAACTTTTTCCCTTTCACTGCTCCCTAAAGCCTGAAATATTTTCTCTAGGGAATTTATCCACTGCTCGGCTACTAAGGGATTTGTATTCCCATTGAACATTGGTGGTTGTTGCCTCATGAATCGGTCTAACATTGATCCTCCACGCTGCGGATCAGGGTGCTCCATACGGGTAAGGTTATTATTCATAACCTGAGTAAGTTGTCCCAGTATGGTGATTAGCTGATCGGCTCCAGTTGCATCACCAGCTCCACTATAATTATCTTGAGCAGGAAGGCAATCCCTACATGGAGTGCGTGCATTGATACGGTTTCCATTTCTTCCACTAGGTGCCATTTCTAAACAATGGCATAAACTAGATCAGTTTATGATTCAAAATACATAATCCCATACTTATAAAACACTTAACATAAATTGAACTATTTATGGATATAATCCATAATCATAAAAATGTTTTCTTTGAGGAAGTTTATACTCATAAACCCTTCATAATGATTTGTAAAGAAAATGAGAGTTATCCTAAGCATATCCCCCGGGAGTGTCGTAACCAAGAGTGCAGCAAGGCCCGTTGTCGTGCACCAATTCCCGTTCGAGTCTAGCTCAAAGCGGTGTTTTCGGGTTTTACCCCTAGGTACATCTGTGTCAGAGCCGCCTCTACCTGCTCGTATCCAGACAGGGATGTATTGCTCGGAAAACTCACAAAATCTCTACAATACCAAAATTCTAGGAAGTTCTTCTATACTAATCCTCAAAGTTCATCTTAGGTCTACGTGCTCTAATCAGAGTTTATCTAAATCTAGCTTCCAAGGTTTGTACTAAACTTCCTCTGATACCAACTGTAACATCCCGACCCTAGTTACCCAGAGTCGGTGCATTATTACATAACATTGGAATGATCACAAGAAAGATCAAATCTCGAAAGATCGATTGGTTTAGTAGCCTTGGAAACACTAGATATATTCATAAGTTTTACATTACATCATAAAATGAAAAACTACTACAACAACATAAAGTCTCCATAATACACACTCATATCCCCACATAATATCCCTGCAGGTCATTCATAATTTACTTCTTCACTTCCTGGAAAAAATAAAACATAGAAAAGGGGTGAGCTCAAATGCCCAGTAAGGATAACAATATAGAGGAAACTTTCATAAATAAGAATAAACATTTAAGGCAATGTATAACTAAAACAAAAGCCTTTCAAACATGAACTTTCAACATGGTACGGCATAAATAAAACGAAATAATGTCATTAACTTATTCACATGGAAATTCTACTAATCGAATAATCACATGCAAAAATCAATAACCACTTTCATAATGTTGGAATGCATAATGCCAAACTATCATAACCACGTAGTCAAGGCCTCGTGCCAAGACTACAAATAAGATTTTGTCAAGGCCTTGTGCCAAGACACTAGTTTGTCTCATGAGACCTACCGATGCATCGAGGAGCTATAGCAGGCTCCACCCGTCACATATTAAGTCCAATGCATTCCCATATGAAAAGGTTTAAACATAACATAAACATTCGTATTAAAAATAGCATACGAAATGTCAATACTTTCACCATAAACTATGAATGGTATAAAAATAGCACATCCACAGTCAAACATATCACAAAACCTTCAATACAATATAGAAGTTTTGTATCATAATAAATCAACTTCAAATAATCTTAAAATCCATCAAAGGATGTTGACATAGATGAAATCAAAATTCTTTTTAAAGAAATATCTCCTTTTATTTTGAAATAATTTAAGATCCATATAAAATAAAACATTTTCTTTGAAAATAATCTTATAAGCTTGTAAGGGAAGCTTTGAAGATTTTATAACGGCGGAAAATAACCGCACTCGCCGTATAAGTTAAAAAAAATATTCTTACCTTAATTCTGTCGAAAAGGTTAAAAAGGACCTTGTTTTGAAAATGACGGAAAGATTCCTCTTATAAAAAGTCAAAAAAGGGTATAAATGACTTTAACCCATATTCTTGTAAATAATAAAAATGTTTTGAAATACATTTTGAAGAAACATGGATGTGGATGATAAAGAGATCCCAGTAGATTATTACATATAAACAACCTCGGATAATGAAGAGATTGTGAAATAACCCTTACCTTGTACTTTTCCTTGGTTGGGGTAGGTTAACCTTCTGTATAATGGTGAAATAATTGTTATTAAATTATACAATAATCATATACATTAATATGATATCATATATGATCTTTTAATATTGATTTGATAATAATATCTTAGTATTATCGTTGTTTCGGGTGTTAACTTACTTGTTTTCTTTTATATGTTTTGTTACGTAAGACATGTTTGTAAAGGATAGGTTTTATATTATTAATATCCATAATGATATCAAGTCCTTAAAAATCATTTTTTAAATCATCAAATGATAATTATACTTGAATGGATACGATGGAGAATGAATCTCATCGCGTTCGTGGAGACGGTAGTCCGTACGTACGCACGAGCGACAATATCATTCTTTTGATATTAAAATAATATATAAATGGATGGTATATCATATATAAAGAATCATTAACATGTTATATTTATTATTTACATGAGTTACACATAATTATTATACCCATCCAAATAATATTATATTGAATAACAATTACACCACGACGTGGAGACGGCAAGCCGTACGTACGCACGTATGGTGACATGTTATTCAAAGGGTGGATAGAATACTGAATATGGTTGTACCATATTTATAATAACATCATAGTATATATATGATACTGGATTTATTATTTTAGAATGGTAACAACAAGGGAAGAAGAAGTGGAAGAAGAAATGAACTTAGAAAAGGGTGGTGAAATTATTACCTCTTCTTCGGGTTCTTCCTTTTGATTTGATCAAAAGGGCTCCTTAGGTTGGCTTTATGATCAAAATAAGGCCCCTAGGTTGTAGTGAGGGAAGTTGGGAGAGTATTTGGGCAGAGTTTGTCCGAGCCAAAAGGCTTTGAAGGTGTGAAGAAATGAGAAGGAGGAGTGCCTTTTTATAAGAGGGGTGAGGGGCACCTTTGGAAAAGCTAGAAATATTAATTTATAATAAATTCATATTCGGTTTCCCATGGCTCCAAAGTTGAATATTCAAAGGTTCAGGTGTGGATGGGTCGAAAACAACTCAACCAATAGAATTTAGACAGGTTTGGGTACTTATATTAACCTTATCTTTAAGTATTAACTCTAAGTTAATTAGTTTCACTTTTACAATGTCTCTTTGTATTTTTATATAATATGGTTAATAAACTTACTACATACATCCAAGAGACCCCCAAGTGGTCCATTAATGATGAACCTATCATGATATAAGTCTCTTGGCCGAACCTTAGATTTTTAGGAATTTAATATCAATTAATAATATAATATTTGTTTTAAGAACTCTTTTATGTCAATTTTGACACTATTCAATAGTTGATTTTTGTGAAACTCATAACATATTGATTACATATAAAAAAGTCAATTAACTCAATACTAATATATCATATTATCCTAGAAAATTAGTTTAATTCATTAAAAGTTTCATATTATATTTATTTGGGTATTTATAATATCAATTATTTTAATTTTTCACTATTATAGTAATTACTGCATCATCATTGTGTCATAAATAAAATAAATTATTTAATGTCTAAAAATTATAAATAAAATATCATTATGTAGGAAATCTTTGTATATTTCTAAGGAATATTTATAATCTAAAATACAACATATATAACCCTATGTAACAATTGTTTTTCTAAAAGATATATGCTTGTGTCATTTTTGTATTCATTTTAACTTAATTAAAATAAAGTGTCATTATCACTTACAAGTGGATCCATGGGGTCCCAAAATCGACCCAAAGATGTCCATGGTCGACCATGTATCAACCAATAGGGTTAAGACACGTTTTAGGGTAATTAATATTATTATAATATTATTTTTTAACCCTTATTTACCGGATTTACCCTTAACCATGGTAAATAAAATATTTACCGCAGTAATTAATCAAAATGTCTAAATATAAAAGTTACCTATTTACATAATTTGAACATCCTGATTCCAAATATGGAATCCATTTTCCTAAATTCAAAACACAGAAGTGGCAGAAATTAATTTAAAATTAATTCCCGCTGTCAAAACAAAAAGCGTGTTTTTAAGAGATAATAACTATCAAAAGATTGACACTTGTTTATGTTCGGTTTAATTGTAAAATAATGTCCAATGACCAACATTATATTAAATGATAAAAATATATTCTAAATATACTTTAAAACTACTAAAATTCATAATTTATCACTATTAATTATTTTGATTAAAAAAGTTGTTTTTAATTAAAATTTAGTAATTTTCACTATTCATCAAAATATGAAAGTTATCCGAAAAGTACCAAAATTTCACCTTAGGCTAAATTAGATATTCCGAATCCAAAAATGAAGTCCATTTTGAAATATAAAATATATATAATTTTAAAAAGTAGGTATTATTATTCATAACGGCTAGTTTGATTGGTTGTTAGAACTCGGTGTTGCGTACAACACACGCTATCGCATTATTCAAAGAGAAGTGTACCGTAGAAGCTTGGGGTGTTACATAAAAACCATTCAAATGTTTAATTTAACACTATAAATTATTATTATTAAAAAATTGTTTTAAATTAAAATTTTGAATTTTTCACTATTCATCAAAATATGAAAGTTGTCAGAAAAGCACTTAAAATTTATCCAAACTAAATTTTTATGCCCCGATTCTAAATAATAAGTTTATTTTGTAAAATTTAATATATAAATTTTCAAATATTTGATTTAAAAATGGTTTTCCATTAAAAGGTGGCAAAATAGCATTTTTTGAAAAATTCTTCTTTTATCTGAAAAATTGAATTTGTTATTATTTTATGTCTAAGAAACACGCAATATGGATGTTAAAATTATATGGAGTATATAAAATTTAAATTTTGGTTATTATTATTCATAACTGCTCTTTTAAACGGCTAGTTTGATAGGTCGTGGTGCGCTTGAACTCAATGTTGCGTACTTCGCACGCTATCATATTATTCAAAGAGAAACGTACCCTAAAAGCTTAGGGTGTTACATATTTAGAGGGAGATTTTTAGACAAATAAACTTCAATAAAAATTCTATCCAATTAATGCCATGACTACTTAGTGGTTTCTACATCCAATATAATTGTCTTCTTGATTATACTTTCAATGGTTTTAAGAAAAATAGGCTTAAAATAAATCAAAAAGACTATAAAATCACAACCAAACTGAGAACAAATAATTTCCCAACTACTAAATTTTTTTAAAAAACTATAAAAATCAATTATATCTTTCTAAAAAAACATATTTCTTTTAGGAACATCGCTATTGTACTAAACCAGCCTATCTATGATGAAAAAAATCCACTATCCCACCAAGAAAAAAACTATCTTAAATCTCTCAATAATAAAACAACTCCATTACAACCTTCACAACACTAATTCAATAAAAAAATTACCAAAACAAGTAATGTAGTGACCCCAACCCCAATAGAGTAGATTCGGTGGTTACTTTATTACATTGGCATAAGATATATATAATTGTATCCCAAAGGACCTAATAGTTTAGTAGTCTTGGTAAAGTAGATATATACCTGAAAATATAATTATAATTAAAAACATAAAATACATAAGGTATTTTCTTTGAGAATTTTATTATTCCTCATATTATATCCCTTCATATCAATCAAAAACACTTCTTAGTATCCTAGAGAAATAAAATATAAGAAATGGGTGAGATCAGATGCTCAATAAGGGTAAGCGTATTGTAAAATCTATGAATAAATAAGGTATCATCAATATGTCAAGAAAAATATATAAAACACATTCTATTTAATCAATAACTTGAGCATAATATGTTAGGAATAAATGATGATCAAATAATTCCATATAAATAATTTCATGATCTTGAAAAATGAATCCTTTGTATTCTAACTAATATAATAATCGCATGGAATATCAATAACTAAATTCATAATATCATTATATATAATTTTGGACATCTAAAACATAAATTCAATGACTTATTCTAATAAATATAAATAAATGGTTAATGCCTTGGCCAAAACTCAATCTAGTTTGTATCATGAGACCTACCGATGCATCAAGGGGCTATAACGGGCCCCTGTTACTTACTAAGTCCAATGCATTCTACATATGAAAAGGGTAAAGTGTAATCCAGTTGAACATTCATATTTATACTATCATATCAAATTTAAATATTTTCCCCACTCAATAAACATAATCATAAACCATCAATATTAAAATTAATGGTATCAACATAGTACACCCCCATTAAAACTAATCATAAACCATTAGATAAGTAATAAAGATGGTATCATTGGAGTATATTCCCATTAAATCATAAGTTACATAAAAAATGTCTTCATAGATGAAAAATAATTTTTTGAGTTCACTTGGGAAATTTCTTGTGGAAAATAAGATTTCATGAAAATAACCATTTTTATTTTAAAACTGGAAAATACATAAAAAAATTTCAAAAAAAATTTCTTTGAAAATCACTTTTTAAAACTAAGAATTTTCAAAATATTAGGTAAAAAAATCTATAGAAATAAACTTTTAAAATTGAAAATTATCTTCAAATAAATTATGTTCATGATGGTAGGTAATTATGTACATTCTGTATAAGTTAAAAAGAACATTCCTTTTTCACTAAAAATGTTAGAAAAGTGCCTCATTCAAAGAAAGAAAAGAATATTCTTTTCAAAAAAATTCTGTAAAAATTAAAACATGGGTAAAAATTTAATTTCAAAATCATTTTTATAATGTTAAAAAATTTCTGAAACCATTTTTAGAAAACATGGTTTTGGAAGAAAATGGATTTTTGACCAAATAAGGAAATAAAGTCAAATTTACTTAAAAACATTTTTTAATCATTTTAAGTACCAAAGAGAAAGAAAATGGTAATATTAATAGAAAATGTTCATGAATAACCATTTTAGAAGAAAATTTATTGATTTTAAGATATAAATATCAAATAATTCCCCCAAAAGAGACTTCAACAAAAACAATCCCGAATATTGATGAGATTGCAAAATAAATCCTTACCACTTTTGTAAATTTTGAATCATAATCCCCATAAAAGAAATAAATTCAAATTAAAATTTAAATACCATGAAAATAAATATATTCATGATATAACATATCAATGGGGGTCTTATATACACCACACAAATTCATAAGTGGTGAAAATGGTGTATGTCTCATGAAAGTAAAAGTGAGACAAGAAACCCTTACCTTAAGTCTGATTCATCATGTACATTATTTATCTTTGAAAATAATAAAATTATGTTAAATATTTACTTTATTAATAATATTTTTAAATTTTAATATTCCTTTTATTTCACTTATTATCATGTTATATACAATTACTTAATCATTTAATTTTATGTTAGGTGTTTCGATGATATTTGACTTATGTGTCAAAAATGACTTTGATAGGTTGACTATTAGTCTAAGAGGTTATCATTTTACCATATACAGAATAATAATCATGAAATAATTATCATATTTATACATAAATTATACTTTTAATAAAAATCATGAAATATGGTTTTGATAATGTAAGTATGTTACAATCATGGAGATGGTATGTCGTACGTACGCATGAGTAACATTTCCATTTTTCAACAATTATTTTGGAAGGAAGTTAAGTAATATTTTAAATTTATCAATTGATAATAATTTCATTAATATATTATTATTTCTTTACATATAATTATATATTTCATCTATGTTTTTTTGTGCAGAAAAGATATTCACATCGCTTCATGAAGGCGGTAGTCTGCACATAGAGAAATAACATAATCATCTTTTGGCGAGTGAA
The DNA here is from genome assembly GCA_963277665.1 of Viscum album. NCBI lineage: Eukaryota > Viridiplantae > Streptophyta > Magnoliopsida > Santalales > Viscaceae > Viscum > Viscum album. The sequence continues at coordinate 957,249,287 of OY728138.1, read as the reverse complement.
AATGTAAGAAAGAAAATGATAAATAATCATTTTATAATTAAAATATATAATTAATATCATAATTAGTTAATTTATATGATATATATTCATTAAATATACCCTTATTACCTTCCTTGTAAGTCATTAGTAAAAACCTATCGCATCACTTCATGAGGAGATAATCCACCACACACATGATAGATGTTATCATATCATTTATGAAATGGAAAGTAAAAGATTTATATATGATATAATGAATAAATAGGTATAATTATGTTTTAAATATAATATATATAATTTATATTCATCATCATACACAACCATGAGAGGTACTGAGGGAAAACATGTCTTATCGATTCAAGAGATGGCAGTCTGTCATACACACGAGCGACATTATCATTCACCATTTGTGGGAAGAAGAGATAGATATAGGTCATTCTATTAAAATAATAACATATTAGTATATTTTATATACTATTTTTTTATATAATCATAAATTAATAATATTTTAAGCATTTAGAAGAAGAAATAAAAAAACACATAGGTAGGAATTTTACCTCTCCTCGTACCACCTCTTTAGCATTATACCTAAAGTATTCCTATAATATACTAATGAAAAAAATGGATTATATTACGAGGTTATTGAATTTGGGGAGTTATTATTTTAGTTATTTTCATAACCAAAATGGCTTTATGGTGTGAATAATAGAGGAGGGGGTGGCCTTTAATAAGTAAGGTGAGAGGAATACTAGTAATTTTTTAAAAGAAAATGGTGTACCCACATTTTTTACATTTTAAAAGGGTCAAAAATAAATTTTTATCTATAATTATACATTATAAGTTCTAAATATGGTTACAAAATAGATTTTAGACAAGTTTTTAGGTAATTTTAACACTTATATTTTTATTTTAATCCCCCTATAAACTCATTTTTACCTTATCCGTGGTAATTAATTTATATTGTTTTCACTATTCATTATGGAAAAAAATTAAGTTGAAATTATTATATAATATAAATTATTATAATTCCAAATATGTACTCAATTTTAAAAAATTCAATTCACATAAGTGAATAATTTTAATTTAAAATTAATCTTGCAGATGTGATGAGAAAGCGAGGTTTCAAAGAGAAAATGTTCAAAAGTTTACAAAGTTTTTATATCCAAATTCAATATTAAATTGGTTCCAATAACCTAAATTGGATTAATAGATATATAATTGGACTAATTTTACTTTTAAATCCATCTTAAAATAATTTTTATGTTTTTAAATGCATTAAAAATAAATGAAAATTCTTAATAAAAAAAATTATTTTTCACTATTCATTGAAAAAATTTTCTTTTCATAAAATTATCATAAAATCACCCAAATATAATTTTTACATGTATATTTCAAAAATAAATTTTATTTTTTTAATTATTTTTTAAATAGGTTTAGTTTTAATCCCCCATTATTAAATAAAAAATCATGAGAACCTCTTTTGAAAATTAGAAAAGAGGAAACTCATTTCAGTCAGAGAGGAAACAATGCCTCAATGAAGACTAACTTGAAGGTCTAAATGTGTTATTGAGAGTAAAATGGAAAACAAATTCCAGGATAATAAATATAAAAGTCTCCCCCTCTCTCTAAATATAATACAGCAATGAGTTCATTCAAAGATGATGCATCCCCCCAGCCAAGAAGTTACATTGTGATGGTCTAACACAACTAGGTAAATCACCCATCCCAAAAAAAATTGACATGTGAAGGGAGATTCAGATAATAGTATCTATCACACCTATCACTCTTTAAAGATTCCCAACCAATAATACATGTGATAAAATCACATCACTATCAACCTGATGCAATGAAAATAAAGACAAAAAACACTATGAAAGATTATATCAGGGTTCCCATTCATCCAAAAAGATAAGGATAGATGGTTGACTAATGGGTTTCAGCACAACCATCCCTCTATCTAGTTACTAAACCTAATGGAATATATAAGAAGTTTCACTTCCATCCAAATTCAATGAGACAAATTCCAGTGCTCACCAAGATATTTTTGACCTAATCAAACCAACAGTCTAACAAACCAGATAGATCTAGAAAAACCAGTTAGATACCACTGAAGAAGATCTATGGCCACTATTCACTATCTATCATAACCACCAAGTCTTTATGTTCACCACCTAGTCTCTATGTATACCACTTTCTTCACTTTCACACACACACATATCCATGTTTTTCTCTACAATAACCATCATTCTCACCACAACATGCCTCGCACAACCTCTGGTCGTCGCCCTATGTCTAACCATCGAAAACTGTAATCTGAAGAAAATGAAACCAATACATGATCTTCAAACACTTTCACTCAATAGATACTTAAGACATAATACAACCATATATGGATCACTCCCTCTTAAAAGATCTAATATTCATAGACCCTCGCACGAACATCGATCTATACCGGGGAATACTATATCTGAAACTAGATCCAATCAAGAGAGAATTCATCGCTATTGGCTAGAGACCGACAATAGTGATGTGGGATACCAATAATATATGATGATGGGAGAAGAATTCAATGTGGAATTTGGTATGCAACATCCTTCATATCTAAAAAGATATGTATAAACAAAACTTCCACAAAGCCTCCACTGATGAAGTTGAATAGAGGTTAATTGTCATCATGAGAGAGCTCAAAGAACCCTAGGAGTTAGAGACACAACCCTTAGATACTATAGAGATATATTATTTTGTTAAATAATTTTTCTAAAAGTGGTAAAAAAATAATTTTAAATTATGTGATCAAAGAACGGCTAAACCATCTTTTAGAAAACATACAATTTCTCACAAAATATTTCTTTTTCTTTCAAATGGCTCTTATTTTATTTATAATCAATAGATAACCATTACAAAATTTTTACAGGTTTAAAACATAGAATTTTTATATTGTATTCATTACTATTCATACCCACCATTTTAATGGCTAGGTTATAATGGCCATGGTTAAATAATAATATTTTAATAGAGTATAATGATTTGTTTAAACCTAGTATTGCATACATCACAATCTATTAAAGAAAAATAAATATATCATAAATTCTTGGGCTATTATATTTTATTTTAATTCTGGTGTTGTGTGTCATGCATGCTAAAAAATGTGATGTTCTTATTTTAAAATATCTGGGTGTTACATTCAACCCCATTAAATAAATTGTGTGCTCACAATTTAATCTTGATCTTAGTAATCAAGGGATTTACATTTGAAAATACTTTTCTTTAAATCCCATATAATGAGAAGTTTTAATAAAAAATGTTGTTGATAAGATAGAAAGGGAAGTATAAAGGTCATCTAGAATAATTACATAACTAGGTTTTGAAGTAGGAGAACATAGGTGGGAAGTGAATAAGTATACATAGAATAAAATCATAAATAATTATATATATTTTTTAGATCATTTATCATAATGAAGTGGGTGTTCCCGATAAGTCTAAATACCACAAAACCATAAATCTATGATGATTTAAAATACCATCGGTTCAACATAAATGAAGGTATTATGATAAAATTTTGTTTCAATATCCCTTTCCTAGAGTTGAGGAATTATTTTATTATATAAGAATATTGGGAAATGTACTTACTTGATATATTTCTATTTCATAGTCACAATTTCACCCTTTAGTTGTGATTCAATCAATTCCCAATTCATTTTTAACTCCAAAAAATGAATTTCTAAAATGATTTTTTATGCTCGAAGAACATTTAACATGTCATTGGAATTATAATTCATTCCTTATATCTCTAGATATTTCCCAATACCAAAATAGTTAGCATAAGTTCTCCAAAAATACCCAATGTTAAACTTAATCCATTCCATAAATATTTAAACTGAAGACTCGTCTAGAATTTTTGTGTCCAAATTCAAAGTCCCAAATTTTAAAGGTCACGAAATAAAAATTATATTCTTCATGAAATAAAAAGTGTCTCTTAATGTATCATTATAAATATGTTAATACCTTTATCTCTATAATACCTTAATGAAAACATGCATGCTTCAAAATATAAAACATCAGGTTGTTGAATATATTCCAAAAATATAAACATGTAGTAAACTTAAACAAAAATAATATAAAGCACTAACCAATTTTAATGTTACTAATAATATCCGATAAATATATCTTTATCATTATTATCTCAACAACAACCACATATTAAGGGTTATATTACTTCAATCATGTGTTTTCCAAAAAGATCAACCTACCATAGAATCTTTTTTCTTGGTTATCAGTATGATTTATCATATGATTTTGAATCCTTTAAAAAAGGTACCATAGTAAAATCCTTATAAATTTATGATTCTTATAACTATAATATCATTTATTAAAATACTCATAAGAACATTATTCATTCCACTTTTTTTATAGTAATATAATAAGCTTAGCCTTTACCCCTTAGCTTCTTCTGGGGTACATTTCCATGATGCTTGGGACATTCATTTCCATAATGCTCAATCTCCTTACAGTTAAATCATTGAACATTGGAAACATCATTATTTCCCTTAAAATCATGGTCATTATGGAATTTATCTCCAAAAATGTAGCAAACTCTCATTTCCTTTAAGTTCTAGTTCATTTCTTTCCACAATTATCACATGTGGGAAAACCCTTCTTTCCCTTCTTTCAATTATCTATTTTTCTCCCTATCATCCTCATATTACCTTTATTCCCTTTAAACCCATAATAATTAGTTAATTATTTATATTTTTTTATATCACAAGATACTATGTCCTTGTATGATTATAATGTCTGGGAAACTAGTTTCCTTCAAAATATTAGCTTACGATCATCAAATAAGAAATTTTTCTTACTCTTTGGACTATGTGCATTGATATGGTTCCCATTATTTCTACTAGGAACCATTTCTAAATGATGTAATATACTATATTAGATAATAACATTATGAAACATAATATATAATCCAAAAAATATTTAAACACTTAACATAAATTGAAAACTTTATTCATAGATAATCTCATAATCATAAAACATGATTTATTTAGGGATATCTTTATTTTCAAATCCTTTATAATTCTTTGTAAATAAAATTTGAATTATCTTAAGTGTATCCCAAGAGGGTTTCATAACAGGTGCGTAGTAAGGCCCATTTCTATGCACTAGGTGATGATCGAGTCAAGCTCAATATGTCATTTTTAGATTCATTACCCAAAGGTACATCTGTTCTAGAACCATGTCCACTTATAGTATCTTGATGAGGATTTATTTTTTAGGAAAAACCACAAAATGTATTCCTTATCAAAAAATTGGGATTTTCTTCAATATATATCCTCAAATTATATCATAAGGTTATGTTCCCTAATCTATGTTTTTCTAAATCTACTTTCCATGGTTTTTACCAAAATTCCTCGGATGCCAACTGTATTGATACCAACCTCAATATCACATAGTGGGTGGCTACTTCATTACATCTTCATAAGATATAAGGAATCACATCCTAAATTACTGAGTAGTTTAGTAGTCTTTGTAAACTAGATATATTCTTGAAATTATTATTATAGTTTCAGATATAACATATACAAGGTATTTTATATTATAACTTCATTATTTCTCATATAGTATTGTGTATATCAATCACAAAATAATTCTTGGTATCCTGGGGAAAATAAAACATAATAAATGGGTGATATGATTAGTAAGGGTAGTGGTAAAATAGAAGCTATGAATAAATAAGGCATAAACAATATGGTCAGGTAAATAATTAAAAAACATACCATTTAATCAATTACTTGAATATAATATGGTGGGAATAAATGATTATCAAATAATACTATATAGATAATCACATGTCTAGAAAACTTAAGCAATGATATTATAACTCTTCAATTAATCACATGGAATATCAATAACTGAATTAAAAATGATGAACTTCATAATGATTACATCTAAAAAATGCCTTTTAGGACTTTTTCCAATAAATCTAAATAAATGGTTGAGGCCTTGACCAAAACCCAATCTAGTTTCTCTCATGAGACTTACTAATGCATCGAGGGGCTATAGCAGACCATATCTGTCACTTACTAAGTCCAATTCATTTATTATTTTAAAGGTGTGAAACATAATCCACATAAACATTTGAATTTAAACTCTCACATGAAATTTAAATACTTTCCCCAATTAATAAATATAATCATAAACCATACCAAGTAAAATTAATGGTATCAACATAGTACATCCCTAGTCAAATTGATTATAAACCATCTGAAGAAATAATAAATATGGTATGATTGTAATATATCCTCATTAAACCATAATTTAAATCAAATTATATCTCCTTAGATGGAAAATAAGTATCACTTTGAACAATTCTAGATGAAAACATCCTTTCTTTAAATCACCATTTTTATTTTAAAGTAATAAAATTCATAAAATATTGTCAAAATATTTTTCTTTGAAAATTACTTTGAAAAAATATAACTTTACAGAATGTTAGGAAAAAAATTATTTAAAAATAACCTTGTAAATTTGAAAATTAAGCTTCAAATAAATTATGATCATGATGGTGGATAATTCCATACATTCCATATAAGTTAAAAAGAACATTCCTTTTGCAATGTAAAAAAATAGAAAAGCATCCCATTTGGAAAATGCTAAAAAGATTCCATTCAAAACAATTTGTAAAAATTAAAGAATTAAAAAAATATTTAATAAATCATTTTTATAATTTTGAAACATTTTTGTAAAAAAATTTATAAAACATGTTTTAGGAATAAAAAATTCATCTGAAGAGAGAAATAAAGTCATATTTTCTTTAAAACATTTTCTTAATAATTTTAAGTGAAAAAGAGTGAAAAAAAATGGAACTATTGCTTGAAAAAGATCATTAATAACCATATTAGAATTAAATATACTAATTTTATGATTTAAATATCAAATAATTCCCCAAAAGGATACTTAAACAAAAACAATCCCGAATAATGATGAGATTTTAAAATAAACCCTTACCACTTTCGTAACTTTTGAATCATAATCCCCATGAAATAAATAACTTAAAATAAAACATTAAATACCATGAACTTCAAATATATTTAATATATAACATATAAAAAATGGAATTATATACACCACACAAAGGAATAAGTAGTGAATATGGTGTTGGTCTCACAGAAGTAAAAGTGAGACGAGAAACCCTTACCTTGAATCTGACTCGTCACATACGTTCTTTATCTTACTAAATAATAAAATTATGTTAATTATTTAATTAATTAATAACATTTTTAAATTTTATTATTCCTTTTATTTTACTTTTTACCATGTTATATACAATTACATAATCAATTAAGTTTACGTTAGGTGTTTTGATGATATTTGACTTGTATGTAAAAAATGACCTTTGTAGGTTGACTATTGGTCTAAGAGATAATTATTTAAACATATACAGAATAATAATAATAAAATAATTATAATATTTATACATAAATTATACTTTTAAGATCAATAATTAAATATGCTGTTGAGAAATTAAGTATGTTACGATCATGGATACGGTAGGTCGTACATATGCATCGGTAACGTTTCCATTTTTCAATAATCATTATGAAAAAAAGGTGAGTAATATTTCAACTTTATATTATTATAATAATATCATATATACCATATTATTTCTTTAAATATAATTATATATTTCATCCATATGGTATGGTGATGAAAAGAGATTCACATCTCTTCGTAACGGTGGTAGTTTGCATGTACATGAACGATGTTATCACCTTTTATTGAGTGAAAAGGTAAGAAATAAATTGATATATTATCTTTTAAGAATGATAAATATGTCATTAATTTTATATTTTTTTCATTTATATTACACATATTCATTATCTTTATCCTTATTACCTTCCATGTAATGCATTAGTGAAAAATAAATCACATCACTTCGTGAGGTGGTAGTTCGTCGTAAACACAAGCGGCGTTATCTTATAACATATGGAATAGAAAATAAAAAAATTATATATGATATAATTATTAAAAATGTATATTTATATTATAAATATAATATATATACTTTATATACATTATAATACTCAACCGTGAGATGTTTTGATGGAAAACGTGTCACATTTGTTCGCAAGGCAATAGTCTGCCATACACATGAGAGATGTTATCAATTCTTATCTGAGGGTAAAATGGATGGATATAAGTCATTAACTTAACATAATAACATATAATTATATTTTAGATATTTTCATTATTATTTAACCATAAATAAATAATTTTAAGGATTTGGAAGAAGAAATAAAACAAAAATGCATAGTTTGGAATTTTACCTCTTCTCAGACCACCACTTTAGGATTATAACTAAAGTATTACTAGAATAAATTTTTTAAGAAAAAAAGATTCTAGGATGGGGTTATGGAATTTTAGAAGTTATTTGGGTAGATATTGGTTAAACTGGAATGGTTTGAATGTGTTAAGAATAGAGGGGATGGGTGGCCTCACTACTACAAATACCGCTTTTATTAGCGCTAAAAATGGACTTTAACAGTGCTAGAAAAGCGCTATTAATGCCGGTGAAGATAAAGGGGAGGGGTCCCCTTTATCAGTGCTCCAAAAAGCGCTGATAAAAGGGTCCTTTATCAGCGCTTTGTTTAGCACTGATAAAAGAACCCTTTATAAGCGCTTCATTTATCAGCGCTTTCGTTTTAGCACAGATAAAGGACCCCTTTTATCAGAGCTTTTTTAAAAGTGCTGATAAAAGGTAAAAAATTAAAAAAAATTAAAAAAATTAAAAAAAAAATTAAAAAAATAATGCCAATCGGGGGGCTTTTATAGCGCTTGACCCCTCCCATGTACATCGCTTTTCCGCCCCCTATAGCGCCCCACACACCCCCTCCACCCTTTAATAGTGCTTGCTCCCATATTCCCCCATGCACGCGTGCCCCTGCCTCCACTAGGATTTGAACTTGAGACCTCCCCCCTTCGCGCCTAAGCCCTTACCACTCCTCTATTTTGATTTATTTTCCAATTCACGATATCTATACATATATATATTTATATATTTGGTTATATTTATTCGTATAGTAATATATATTTATATTAATATATATATATATAGTTATATTATAATATATATATAGTTATATTAATATATATATAGTTATATTAATATATATCTCTATTTATATATATATATATATTTAGTTATATTTATTCGTATAGTAATATATATTTATATTAATATATATATATAGTTATATTAATATATATATATATATAGTTATATTAATATATATACTTATAGTGATATTAATATATATATTTATAGTAAAATTAATATATATATATATATATAGTTATATTAATATATATATATATAGTTAGATTAATATATATATATATATATATAGTTAGATTAATATATAGGTATATAAATATTCATATATTTGTATTTTAAATAAAATGGATATTATTTATTATTTAGATAAATCTAATATATTTTATATGTAAATATATTTTATTATTTATATTTATAATTAAATGTTTATGTGTGAATATATAAAAAATATGTATATATTGTTATATATTTGATTATAAATAGAAGCGCATTATAAAAAATGATGAAATTTCAAAGAAATAATATTAATAAGAATGTAATACCTTGGAATAAATTCATTCCCCACCAAAAAAATCCAATAATACCCCCTTAAATGAGGCTGAAAATCCACAAAATGTTAAAAAATCGGGGTACCCCGACTAAAAACTCAGTTTTGGAGGCCTTCTGAACCTCTTTTGGCCTAAAAAAACCTTGACCGGGGTTACCCCAATCATAGAGACATAGCTCTCGTCGCAAACTTCGATTTGATATGTGGTAGAGCTCAAATAGACACCTGAATCAAAAGTTATGGTCGTTTGAAGTTCGAGTTGCGTTTTCAACATATTTTGGATCTTTTTTTAATTTTTTTTATTTTTTACACTTCAAATTGTTATTAAATTACTATTACTCCATAATAATTATCAAATTATTAATTAAAAATATTTTTTTAATTTTTTTATAATCCATTTTCACTAAATATATTATATATTAAGTATATTAAGTGAAATGTATATTTATACTTATCTAAAATATATTTAAAAATTATATATTATATTTATATAAATATAAATATATTATATTTATATAAATATAAATATATTTATATATTAATATATTAATATATTATTTTTAATTATTCTTTTTTGAAGTCGACCCTTTATCAGCGCTAATGAAAAAGCGCTGATAAAGGGGGTCCCTTTATCAGCGCTAAAAAAAGCGCTGAAAAAGGGGTGCTTTTATCAGTGCTTTTTTTAGCATTAATAAAGGGACCCTTTATCAGTAATTTTTTTAGCAATGATAAATGCACCCCCCCCCCCCCTTTATCAGCAATTTTTCGTTAGTGCTGATAAAGGTTGGCACTGGGAAAAACTGTTTTTGTGGTAGTGCCATTTGTAAGTAAGGTGAGTGTCACACTTGTAATTTTTGAAAAGAAAAAGGTGTACCTACATTTTTTAAAATAAAAAAGGGTAAAAAATGGATTATTATAGAGACTTATACATTATTAATTCCAAATATGGTTATAATATTGATTTTAGACAAATATTTGGGTCACTTTAACTGTTATATTTTTAGTTTAAGCCCTCGATAAACTCATTTTTACCTTAACCATGGTAATTAAATTTTATTATTTTCACTATTAATTATGGTCAAAAATTAAGTTCAACTTGTTATAAAATAAAATTATTATGATTCAAAATATTTAATTCATTTTATTAAATTCAATTCATATAAGTGGAAATTTTTAATTTCAAATTAATCTTACATACGAGATGAGAAGGTGAGATTTCAGTGAGAAAATGTTCAAAAGTTTAAAAAGTTTTTATATATAATTTCAATATGAAATTAATTATAATGACTTAATTTGGATTAATATATATATATAATTAAAACCATATTAAAACTATTTTAATTATTATGTTTTTAAAGTCTTTAAAATAAATGAAAATTCTTAGCAAAAACTAGTATTTTTCTCTATTTGCTGAAAAAATTTATCTTTTTAGAAATTTCTCAAAAATTCACCCAAAGATAATTTTGAACTATAGATTTAAAAAATGAATCTTATTTTTTTGAATAAATTTTATAAAAGTGTTAAAATTTTATTTTAAATTATATGAGCAAAGCACAACTAGGCCTCCTTTTAAAAAATTAGAAAACATTTCTTTTTCTTTCAAATGGTTCTAATTTTACTTTAATCAATAGACGAAAATTGAATTTATTTTATACGTGTTTAAACCATATAATTTTCATAATTTATTTAGTATTATTCATACCCTCTATTTAAATTACTAAGTTATAATGGTCATGTTTAAACAATAATATTTTAATAGGTTATCATGTTTCATTTAAACCCAGTGTTGTGTGCATCACAAGCTATTGAATACAAATAAGTATATCGTAAAGCCTTAGGGTGTGATATTTTATTATAAGCTTGGTGTTGTGTTTCATACACATTATCAAATTTAATTTTCCTATTTTTAAATCTTGGGGTGTTATAAATAAACAAAATGATTTCTCCTCTACCCTTCTATCCACCAATTCAATATAATAAGCTACAACATTTAGTCATGAAAATAACTTATAAAAAATATTATCAATGAAATAAAAATCAGTATTTCCCCAAATTTAGGAAGTTTATGTTAATATTTTGGACATTAAAAGTAACCTTTATATAAACATAAATTTAACACACTTATATTCTTTTAAAATCTCTATATTCAATTTTTTATTAATAAACCTTGATATTTTTCCTAGAAATCCATTTTTTGATATTTTTAAAATCCAATTTATGGTTAAGTGGGAACCTCACATGCAACCAATTTGACCCAAAACACCCAAATATCCAAAATTTAAAACTAAAAAGAGTAAACAAACAAAACCACATTTGAAACTAAAAAAACCATACCTTGGACCAATCTCTACTAAACCCCCTTAAGTCACAAAATCTTGAGCAGTGAGCTTCCTCAAGCCATGCCCCTGATAGACAAATTCACCTTTGTAATCTCCATTGATGGGAAAGAAACCCACTGAAAATCATCCCACCAAAGCTTCAAACCATGATCACTAAAGAAATATATAACCTTGTCATCATCATTTCACCTTTGAATTGAACAGAAATCCTTAATAAGATCCTTCCTTCAGAATCAACAACATAAGAGACAAACACCTTACACGAAAATGAAACAAACTTGATCCATCATCGTGGTCTAAGAATCTGTTGCAGGACATATGTTGTCTTCATCATTTCCATCACAAATGAAGTGTCAGTGTCATCACTGTAGGAGACCAAAAAATTGAAAAAATATAACACAACAAAATTTAATAACAATCCATAAAAAAATATATCCGAACAAAACCATAAAAGATGAAAAGAAAACCAAATGATAACCAGAAGAAGTCACTAGAAAGAAACACAAAAGAAGTTAAAGAGGGAAAAGGAACTAAAGATATGAGAAAAACTGACACCAGTGAGAAAAATCACTAAAGAACTCCACAATCCCCACTTCAACACCATCCATGTTTTTCCAAAACCCTTATCTTGCCTGGATAAGTTGGGGTCGATCTTGATGGGTTGTACAATAAGGGCAGTGGATAAGAATAACATTGAAGACCACCAACACCACCAATCCAAACCGTCTAAAACACCCACACAAAGACCCAAAATTGAGGTCTGGTCTGAAAGGTATGACAGAAAGAGGGGTGGTGATAGGAAAACTCAATCCCACCAGCTAACTGCCTCAGGAATTCCGAGAAAGAAGAACATGGAAAGTGAAGAGAAAACAAAGAGATGCAGAGAAAGGAGTGTCTTTTCCACCAAAAGGAACTGCGATGAAGGATGTGAAACACAGGATTATGACCAGTCAAAGAAGACAAAAAACTAGGCACGAACAAGCTGTGAAAGTACATAGGGGGCAGAGTGATGCCATCGGAGCAGGGAGAAGTAATTAAGATACTAAATGAGGGGAAGAAAGGAAGGAAACAGAAATAACAATGCTCATACAGGCCATAAATCCCATAGATAAGGAGTATAGTAGGAAACAATAGGTGGGGTATAGAGTGAGAGGGGGAGATCCAGTAGAGAAAGGATCCATTTGTACAAGACTTTTACAAATATTTATAGTTCATTTGTTGATATTTTTTAAAATCAAAGTGTTATAAAAAAAATTCCAAAATTTTTAAAAAGAAATTGTAAAACCTTTCATAAATTTTTTTATAAAAGTTTTCATGAAACTTTACAGTATTAAAATCACCCAATTTAAACATCACCAAATAGCACATCAATATCATACAATGATCATTAAAATTAGAATAATGTACCCAAATCACATTTTGAATAAAACCTTTCATGTTATGAATCATTTTATAATCAAGGGTATTCTCATCCAAGACATTAATTTCATAATATTCTTATATAAAAATAATTCAAATTAAATATTATTTTATTCATATAATACTTTAAAAATAGATATAATAACTTGAATTTTACCAATCCAAAATCAACATGTTGTTTATTTAAAAAAACATAACGTGATTCACTCTCAAAATAAAAACATTTTCCAAAAATATCTAATTATAAATAGTAAATAAATTAGCATGATATATTATCATTATATTTTCAAATAATGGTTGATATATCATATATTTCAACATGTTTTCATAAAAAATTACATAAAAATATTTAAATATTTTTTAATCCTAAACATATTTTTCACAGAATTAATTTATATCCACTACATTACTCATCATATTCAACATTATTCATTAATAACTCACGTATCATGGAATTCCAAACATTATATTGTATATTTAAACATAACTCATAACTCAAAAACAACTCATAACTCTTAAATGTTTATAATACAACAATAAATTACCCTAAAAAGATCTTTTTTTAGTTAATTTTTATCTGTAATGTTCATTATATAAAACATGTATCAATCCATAAATTTTGAAATCAATTTAACATATATTATAACATTTACATAATATAGAATTCATTATGTCAATATGATGTTGGAATAATAAATTTTCTTAAATGAAAGGGTTTTCTAATTTTGGAATATATCATCAATGATAAATAAAAACACCAAGGTAAACACATGGTTATTGAATTTAAGATAATCTTATATAATTATTCTTCTTTTAAATAAATTAATTTTTTAACTACAATGATTAAATTAATCATTAATCAATTATCTTTCGTAAGAACAATTATTTATTAGGATTTTAAGAAAAATAAAAAAATAAAAAATATAGTCACCTATATATAAGTCGGATCATCATTAACATGATTTAGCACAAACAATTATAAAAACCTTATAACATCCATAAAATCCAAATTTTAATCACTGGAATAATCAATGATAATGCTTTTAAATTGCCTAGGTATCTAATCTAAAATTAGTTCACTCTTGTTTAAACATGTTTAGTAGGCTATTAGGGTCCTTGTATTAGATCATTGAGACCCTTATATATCTTAGCTAGACTTTATAGCCTACATAATACTCTATGTTCAAATGATAAATATTTTATACAAAACTAATGGAATCCTCACTAGTACCTACACCAAACTCCATCTTACAAAAATACTCACTTTGATATAGTAATGACCTGATATTTCAGTATAATATTTATAAAACAAAAATTGATATTTAATAAACTCATCTTAGAAAGTCTATACTTTAATCATATTTGAAGTTATTAATCAAAATTAAAAAATTATGATTGTATTAAGGAAATATATAGTAATTTTAGAATTTAATAATAGAATAATTATGTTTTAAAAAATTCTAACTTGAAATAAATATATATATATATATATAATATTTTGTATATATTGTTGAAGAACTAATATTTGGATTATACAAAAAAAATTATTATAAATTTATATTTTGAAAATATTGGCATTTATTTTATTAGATACTATTTAATTAAGACCTGGAATTTTACCCTCAAGAAATAGAATCCAATTAGGTTTGGTTAGCAGTATAAGGTACGAGATAAAAATGTTTTTAAAATTAAAATTTCTACTTTAAAAATTTTGTTTGAAAGAATTTAAAATTAACAATTTATGAACTACCACATAAATGGATTTATGCACCGCCATTATTTAATAGTGCAAAAAAACACATATAAAGGGGTATTGTTGTCACCACTAAAAAAAGTGCTCAAAAAAGGTGCTTTTGACTGCGCTAAAAAAATCACAGTTAAAAGAACCCCTTTATCCATGCTTTCTTCAGTGCTTATAATGGTACCCCTTTATCAGTGTTTTTTTATCACTGTTAAAAGTACCCTATTTATCAGTTTTATTTTAATAACGCTGATAAATTAGAGTCTTTATTATAATTTTTTTACTAGCACTGATAAAGTGTAAATTTCATTAAAAAATTGTAAATCATCCAAAAAATATATTAAAAAATAAATTTATATTGAGATGTATATATATATATATAATATTTTATTAAATATGATTTATATAAGGATAAATACGCATTTAAATTTAATATATGAGATATTTAGTGAAAATTTGATTATAAAAAAATTAAAAAAAAAATTAATTAATAATTTTCCAATTAGTATCGAGTAATATTAATTTAATAACAATTTGAAGATAGAAAAAAAATAAAAAAATGAATAAAATATCTAAAATAAGTTGAAAACGTAACTTGAACTTCAAACGATCATAACTTTTGATCTAGGTGTCCATTCGGGCTCTACCACATATCAAATAAATGCCTACAATGATATCTATGCACTGGTGACTCAAGGGACCCCAATCACGTATTTTGAGTCCAAAAAGCCTCAAAAGGCCCCCAAAACTAATTTTTTAGTCAGTGTAATGACCCGAATCTGGAGCCCCTCCACTGGTGCCCCATACCCGGTTCGCCACATGACCTCAAGCGCATTTCCCCAAATGCCATAGGCTGCCAACTAGCAGCGAGGGTCTTGGTAAGTTTTTGGGGAAACTATACCCTCATTCGATAAGGTATACAAGGTAAGAAAACAACAATAAACAACGGAAGAAGTAAACAATACACAATAATGGAAACCAAACAGCAGAAGCAATGAATATATATATATATATATATAGCAATAATGGCAATGATGCAGCAGGTACAAGTATCTATGGATAACAGAAAACACAAAAATGTGCTGGAATACAACTGAAAACAAGGTGCAAAGGAAAAACAAAATAAACTCCTCATCTTCACGAGCCACGAATTGGTCTCATGCTCCCCAACTCCAGCACAATCAAGAACCTGAAGTAGAAGGGCGCTTTCCCTTATCTATACCTATAGAAACATAGTCTGCTTGGTCACAAAAGCATGGCCCAAATAGGGTGTGAGATACAATCCCAGTAGGCAAACACCCAAAGATTTGTGCCTAACAGTCAATGAATACATGGCAGTAATATAACAAGAAGCAGTAAACAGGAAAACACAAGCTGCTACAATCCACAGTTCTAACAAATAAAGTACACAAGTAAATAGACAGCAACAAGAAGAAAACAGGTAACCTTCTGGGTATCTCTCATAGCCTAACCCCTCTGGTTCAACCTATAAGTACTAGAAACCCTCTAGGAGGCACACAGAGTCTCACCCCTCTGTTTCAGCTATGAAATTAATAGACTCTCTGGGGAATCACTCACCATCAATTGCCCCTATATTCTTGTATCGTGCTAAAGGCTATCTGGGGAAGCACTCAACATCTATTCCCCCTGTGGCCCACGTCGAGGAACTACAGACTCGCTGAGGAAGCACTCAAAGTCAATTCCCCATGTGGTCTCGCATCGTAATTAAAAGACACTCTGGAGAAGCCCTTCCGTCAATTCTCCCTTTTGTCCACTACTCTAGGTTCTCACAGTACTGAGTGAAACTAAACATGCTCAGTGCGAGTGCATCGTCCAAGTAAACCTCAAGAACTACTTGGCTATCAACTAAGGCTCATCAGTAAAATAAGGCAACAGTCCACAATCCTATAACTAGGAATGGAAACTGGCGAAACGCCTAATAATAAAAACAAGCATGGAAAAGCAACCTAAGCACGAAATAAATTAATCTACTCACAAGCATCAACCCCTACTAAAGCAATCAAGAAAGCAGGAAAAAATTAGGGCAAAAACAGGAAACCCCCAATTCCCCATTCAAAGGAATTGGTGTAATTTTCACAAAATATCCATCAAATTTCTAGAGAAAGTCACAAACCACCTACCTCGATCCTAGGAGATCGATATACGTGAATGACGACGACGGATTCCCCTTAGAATGACATAGATCTGAGAAAACGCACAAAACTCTCAACCTACGATAACATGAAAAAGAGGAGGAATCAAGAAACAAGACACAAGCAGAAGGGAGAGCTCACCGCTGCGATTCCAATGCAATCGACCGCACACAAATTGGATAATTGATGAAGAGGCGAGAGCTCGTCGATGATCCGGCCGTACGGTCACTCTCGGGCGGATGGAATCTGGAGAATAAGATGAATTCGGGGGTTAGGTGCGACCCTGGTCCGTTTAATGAAAAAAAAGAAAAATTACACGGCGTGAATTTTTAAAGTACATGGCGTGCAGTGGGTTTTTCTATACTCCGCTAAAAACGTCCTCCACGTCACCCCTACACACCGTGTGTGTGGCCCGGGCACGACCAACACACGACTTTGAGCAGGAGAAGAGTACACGACGTGTACTCAGAAAGTACATGACGTGTACTTCAAAAATTTCCAGAAAATTCATTTTTTTTAACAACTCCAAAAAAAGGAAAAGCATACCTGAAAAGAAGATCTGGGTTCTTACAAAATTCCCCCCTTAAAGAAATTTGTCCCCAAATTTCCCTAAGAATATGGAGAAGAAGAAACCCTGAACAGCTCCGGCCATTGCGATCGTACATCGGCCTCCCTCTCCCAGGTCTCGTCCTGTACTCGCCTGTGCTGCCATAGCACCCGTACTAGAGGAACAGACCGCCCACAGAGAACCTTCGTACTACGATCGACAAACTGGATAGGATGCTCCTCGAATGATGCATCCTCTTCAAGATCAACTTCCTCAGGCTAAAAGACGTGAGATGGGTCTGAAAAGTAACTTCGGAGTTGAGAGACGTGGAAGATGTCATGCATGGCCCGATACCTCTGAGGTAGCTGCAACCGATAGGTGACTGGCCCAACTCTCTCCAAGACCTCAAACGGCCCGACGTACCGCGGTGAAATCTTACCCTGTCTCCGAATCCTCTTGTGTCCCAACCTCAGTGTGACACGTAGGAAAACCTGATCACTGACCTCGAACTCCATAGGTTTTCTCCGCTGATCAGCATAAGACCTCTATCAAGACTGTGTTGTAGCCATCCTGTTTCAAATCAGCTCTATGTGTTCGGAGGTATCCTGAACAAGACGAGGTCTCGGCAAAGCTGCCTCTCCTGCCTCCAGCCAGCATAAGGGTGATCAGCATGGCCTACCGTGCAAAGTCTCGTATGGCGCCATCTGAATGGTCGCCTAGAAACTGTTGTTGTAGGCGAACTTCACCAGGGGGATATGCTTCTCCCAAGAACCACCAAAGTCTAGGATGCAAGCTCGGAGCATATCCTCAAGCACTTGGATCATGAGCTCGGACTGGCCATCAGTCTGGGGATGGTATGTTGTACTCAAAAGTACCTGTGTACCCAAGGCCTTCTGAAGTCCTTGCCAGAACAGAGAGGTAAAACGTGCATCCCTGTCTGAAACGATGAAGTGTGGGACTCCATGTAGATGAACGATCTCCCGGATGTAAATTCGTCCCAGATCATCAACACTGAAGGTCTCCTTGATCGGCAAGAAGTGAGCAACCTTCATAACCCTGTCGATGACAACACAAACAACATCGTTCCCTCAAGGCAACCTCGGTAACCCAGTCACGAAGTCTATCACGACGTCGTTCCACTTCCACTCCGGAATGGGTAGCTGCTGTAAAAGGCCTATTGGTCGCTGATGCTCTGCCTTCACCTGCTGACAAGTAGAACATCTCATGACAAAACCAGCAACATCCTTCTTCATACCTGGCCACCAGTACTGGCAATAAAGATCCTGATACATCTTGGTGACGCCAGGATGAACTGCCTTAACAGAGGAATGAAAATCCAGCATCAGCTCCTCGCGATTGTCTGCTGGCACTCATACGCGTCCCTGGAAATGCAAGATATCATCCTCGCCCACTATCCATCCTGGAAGAGGGACCTCTCCTGATACACTCTCTCGCAGGACTAGGCCTTCTGAGTCTAATAGTTGCATCATCCGTACCCGATCAAGAAGTGTAGAGGTAACAGCTACAGAAGAAAGGTAAGTCTGTCCCTGTCTATCGTGCACCTCCAGATGCATCTCAGAGAACAGAGCCATCAGCTTCCACTCACTACTAGCCTCCTGAACTGCCTGAACCTGAGTTCTCATACTCATCACATCTTCCACTGCATTTCCCTTTCCTGGTGTATAGGTGAGCTCGAAGTCAAAAGACTATAGATACTCAACCCACATGTGCTGCCTCAGATTCAAATCACGCTGAGTGAAGATATGCTTGAGACTCTTGTGGTCTGTGAAGACCACAAAGTGCTCCCCCAAAAGATATGGTCCCCAACAGCGTAAGGCATGAACAACAGCTGCCAACATCAGATCGTGCATAGGGTAGTTCCTCTCATGTGGCCTCAGCTGTTGAGATCCATACGCAACGACTTCGTCTCCCTGCATAAGAACAGCTCCCAGCCCGATACCTGAAGCATCACAGTAAATAGTGTAGCTCTTGCATGGCTCTATCAAGACTAGTATCGGCACTAATGTCAACCTCCCTTTCAGCTCCTGAAAGGCTGACTCACAAGAAGATGACCGTAATAACTTTGACCCCTTCTTAGTTAGACCTGTTAAAGGTGCTACTAGACGAGAAAAGTACTGAATGAAGTGTTTTTAGTATCCATCTAGCCCTAGGAAGCTCCGTACCTCAAAGACGTTCTTCGGCTGCTCCCAGGAAACTACAGCTCTCACTTTATCTAGGTCCACAGATACTCCTGCCTCTAAGATGACGTGACCCAAGAAGTGAATCTGATCCATCCATAAGTGGCACTTTGAGATTTTAGCGTAAAGCTGATGCTCTCTCAGTGTACTCAGAACGATCTCAAGATGTGTGGAATGGTCATGTCGAGTGTAAGAGTACACCAATATATCGTCCACGAAGACCACGACAAAGGAGTACAAGTAAGGATAAAACACTTGGTTCATCAGTGCCATGAAAACTGCAGGTGCATTCGTGAGACCGAACGGCATGACTGTATACTCGTAAAGACCATACCTGCTCCTCAAGGCTATCAGAGGTGTATATGATGGTCTAACGCGCAACTGAAGGTAACCGGACCTCAATTAGATCTTAGAGAACATATGGGCTCCTCAAAGATGATCAAAAAGGTCATCAATCCTCAGCAAAGGATATCGTTTCTTGACCATCAACTGGTTCAGCTTCCGATAATCCATACAAAGCTGAAGGGTACCGTCTGCCTTCTTCGCAAATAGGACAGGAAAACCCCAAGGAGAAGTACTGGGTCGGATGAAACCCTTAGCCTGTAGCTCCTCCAACTACTTCTTGAGCTCCTACAACTCAGGTGTGGCCATCCTATAGGGAGGAATGGACACCGGTGCCGCTCCTGGCACGAGCTCAGTAGAGAATTCTACCTCACGCTTCGGAGGCAAACCTGAAAATTCCTCTGGAAAGACGTCCCTGAAGCGATCCACCACTGTAGGAAATTCCAATTGTGGAGTCCCTTGGTCATCTAGATAAAGACTAGCAATCTAGGTCGCCACCCTTCCTATCCCATGATGCTCGAGTCCTGCTCGACTCGCCTGAACATCCCATTCGCCTCTATGAAGAAAAGATTCACCCTCTGGAGAGACGAAACTCACTCTGTGGTGATAGAAGTCGACGACTGCCTGGAAGGGAATCAACCAGTCCATGTCGAGGATGAAATCATAGCCTGTCATCTCTAGGACATAGATATCCCATAAGAAGTGATACCATGCAACCTCGAGAGGGCACTCTCTACACTGGCGTACACTAGACGTCCTCGTCCCCAAGGGTGTGTCTAGTGTCAATGAGTCACCAGAAGAAAAGATGAAGAGTCCAAGGCTCTCCACAATAGAAATAGAGATAAAGCTATGCGTAGCAACAGTATCGAAAAGTGATGAAGATAAAACTAAGGCTACTAAAATCGTACCTCGAACAGTAGAAGGGTCGGGGTCCTGCTACTGATAAGTCTTCTCCATAGCGAAAGACTGGCTTGCACCGCAGCCCTGCGTCTCTGGCGGACCACTCTGAGTTGAACCTCCCTGCCGGTGCTGATGAACTAGTGGCTGACCGCCATGGCCTCGACCTCCACCTCGACCCGAAGGCCGGAAGAACTCCAGTTCCCCGACTGGTGAGAAACTGGCGGTGCTGCTCCTGAACGAGGATTCATGGAGGAACCCCGATCACTAGCTTTTGGTGAGAAAACCTAACATAAACGCTGAAGGTGACCCATATTTACACAAGATCGGCACTCCATGGGGTCCCTTTGGCACTGCGGCCTCGTGTGCCCTGACCGGACACACTGGAAGCATATCAACTGGTTGTCTGACGATGCATCTCGCTTCCTCGGATCACCATGTGTAGGCTCTCTACGACGCTTCTTGCTATCATCTGGAGGAAAACTGGCTCTGGAAGTAGAACTTCCCTGGATCACAGCTCCAGAGTCTCTCATATTGCGCTCCGCAATCAGTGCCTAGTTGATGATGGAAGTAATGGAATTCAGCTGGAAGATGTTCACCTGCGAGCGGATCTCCCGCCTGAGACCATCCTCAAACTTACTTGCTAAGAACACCCCACTCCCATCCCAGAGGGGTGTGAAGCACTGCAGCTCGGTGAAATGAACAGAATAATCCATGACAGAAAGAGTACCATGCTCTAAGATCATGAACTCCCGGGCTTGGTCATCCCTCAGGGTATCCGGGTAGAAGTAGTCATAGAACACGCGCTGGAACTCCTCCCAAGCCATAGCCTGCTGCTGACCCTCTTGTGAGATCACGTCCCACCACATCTTGGCGGAGTCTCAGAGCATGTAGGTGGAGAGCTTGACCCACCTCTCTGGAGGCGTCTCCAGATGCTTGAAGATAGTCAGCATGGCTTCCAGCCATGACTCTGCAGCCTGAGGTCCTCCTTCCCCCGAGAACGTGGGAGGATACTGCTGCTGGAAAACCCATGTCAAGTCTTCCATAGTCGTGGAAGGAGGAGGCACTCCCTGGAAGGCCTGCATCATCCTCATGAAACCTTCGCTGAATTGTGCATCAGCGCCTGCAACTAGTATAACAGCCGGTGCCAAGGCTGGCCCGACTGGAGGATCAGCAGGAAGTCCCTGATCAGCCATATTTGGCGTCTGATCTCTGCCAAACGACAGATGTATGACCAGAGGAAGTCTTGGAGGCATATCTCTGAAAGATCAAAAACACACCTTAGATCAGGAAAACAAGGATAGAGAACACAAGAGTACAAAATGGGAATAGGGGAAGAAAAACACACAAGATTTCGAAACACGACTGCACGGTGTGTATAAAAAATACATGACGTGTCTTCTTAAACCACTGACATGGGCGTCTACTTCTGCCCTACAAGTCGTGTACACTTCAAACTACATGGCGTGTTGACCCTGACACACGGCGTGTACCTTGAACTATTCCCCTGCCCGAGTCCCTTACATGGCTAACCCACACGGTCCGACTTAACCCGAGACTACACGGCGTGTTCGAAACAAAAACGGTGTGTACTAGACAAGGCTTCGGTGGCCCATGTTGTTAAGAACACGACCATCTACATGACTGAACCTTACACGGTGTGCTCCGAACTAACACGGCGTGTATAGGTAAGGTGACCTCGTCCTGTGTTGTTCGTGACACGGCCGGGTACCTGGACAAGACTACACGGTGTGTTCCAAACAAACACAGCGTCTGGAAAAGAAGGTAAAGTCGTCCCTTGTTGTTAGTGACACGGCCTGGTACATGGTCAGGACTACACGGCGTGTTCCCTCTGGACACGGAATGTCCTACCCAAGCTTCCTCGACCCATGTTGTTAGCGACATGGCTGGGTACACGGCTCCGAACTTACATGGCGTGTACCTACCGTACATGGTGTGTTCCCGAGGTTGCTTTCACGACACCGTGTTCTTCTCACACGGTCAGTGACACGGCCTGAAAACTACATGGCGTGTATCCAGAAAGTTCATGCCATGTATTCTGGGTTTTTCGGGGTAGTAGCTCAGAAACTGCTCAGACTCCCAGAAACACTAAAAACAAGGTAGAGAGGTGCCAAATTCCGATCCGTGAGGGACCATAACACCTCAAGAACAAAAATTTGGCGTTCATTTTAAGCAAGGAACAAAACAAATAGTTTTCTAACATGACAGAAAAGAATCTATCAAGAATCTATCACAATAGCATGCATAATCTACACAGAGTCTATCACAACAGCATGAAATCGCTAATGCACCCTAGATGGCATGGCAAGAATGCATGACATGTGATTTCTACAAGTTCTTATATGATCCATGAGATGGAAAACCCTCATCTCATCGGGTTGTGACAGAAATAGAACCGAAGTATCAAAAATATAATAGCACAAGTCAAGTGAATCACTCTAGGTGAAATCAGATCAACCATAAAATCTCAAAACCAGCAAAAACTGTAATTAACGATGTAGTATGGATTTTCCCTGTACACGGGTTAGCTACTCCTGAGGACAGATTAATGCCAAGTACTGAATCCGTCCTATCCCGGGCTAAAGTCTCCAAATAGCAAGCAAGAGAAAAGAACCTCCCTCTAATACCACTTTGTAACGACACGAATCCGGAGCCCCTCCACTGGTTCCCTGTACCTGGTTCGCCACATGACCTCAAGAACATTTACCCAAATGCCAGAGGCTGTTGACTAGAAGCGAGGGCCTTGGTAAGTTATTGGGGAAACTATGCCCTCATTCGGTAAGGTATACAAGGTAAGGAAACAACAATAAACAGCGGAAGCAGTAAACAATACGCAACAACAGAAACCAAACAGCGTAAGCAATGAATATATATATATCAATGATGACAATGATGCAGTAGGTGAAAATATCTATGGAAAATAGAAAACACAATAATGTGCTGGAAAAAAACTGAAAACAAGGTGCAAAGGAAAAACAAAATAAACTCCACAGCATCGCGAGCCACGGCTCAGTCCCATGCTCCCCAGCTCCAGTGCAATCAAGAACCTGAAGTAGAAGGGCACTTGCCCTTATCTATACCTGCAACAACATAGTCTTCTTGGGCCCAAAAGCATGGCCCAAATAGGGTGTGAGATAAAATCCCAGTAGGCAACCACCCAAAGATTTGTTCCTAACAGTCAATGAATACATGGTAGTAATATAACAGGAAGCAGTAAACAGGAAAACACAAGAAGCTACAATCCACAGTTCTAACAAATAAAGTACACAAGTAAACATCCAGCAACAAGAAGAAAACAGGTAACCCTCTGGGTAGATCTCACAACCTAACCCATATAGTTCAACCTATAATTACCAGCAACCCTCTTGGAGACACACATAGTCTCACCCATCTGGTTCAGCTATGAAATTAATAGACTCTCTGGGGAAGCACTCACCGTCAATTCCCCCTATAGTCTCGTATCGTGCTAAAGGCTCTCTGGGGAAGAAATCAATGTCTATTCCCCCTGTGGCCCGCGTCAAGGAACTACAGATTCTATGAGGAAGCACTCAACGCCAATTCCCCCTGTGGTCTCACATTGTAATTAAAAGACACTCTAGAGAAGCCCTTCCATCAATTCTCCCTTTGGTCCACTACTCTAGGTACTCACAGTCCTGAGTGAAACTAAACATACTCAACACGCGTGCATCATCCAAGTAAACCTCAAGAACTACTTGGCTATCAACTAAGGATCAACAACAAAACAAGGCAACAGTCCACAATCCTACAACTAGGCATGGCAACTGGAGAAACGCCTAATAAGCAAAACAAGCATGGAAAAGCAACCTGGGCACAAAATAAATTACTCTACTCACAAGAATCAACCTCTACTAAAGCAATCAAGAAAAGCAGGCAAAAATCAGGGCAGAAACAGGAAACCCCCAATTCCACATTCAAAGGAATTGTTGGAATTTGTACAAAATATCCATCAACTTTCTACAGAAAGGCACAAACCACCTACCTCGATCCTAGGAGATCGATATATGTGAACGACGACGACGGATTCCCCTTAGAACGACGTATATCTGAGAAAATGTATAAAATTCTCAACCTACGATAACATGAAAACATGGAGGAATCAAGAAACAAGACTCAAGCAGAAGGGAGAGCTCACTGCTGCGATTCCAACGCAATCGACTGTGCCCAAATCGGAGAACGGACGAAGAGGTGGGAGCCCATTGAAGATCCAGCCATACGGTCACTCTCGGGTGGACGGAATCTATAGAAGAAGATGAATTCATGGGTTAGGCGCGACCCCGGTCCGTTTAATGAAAAAAAAAAGTACACGGCATGTATTTTTAAATTACACGGCATGTAGTGGGTTTTTCTATACTCCGCTAAAAATGGCCTCCACGTCACCCCTACACACCATGTGTGTGGCCTGGGCACGGCCAGCACACGGCTTCGAGCCAGAGAAGAGTACACTGCGTGTACTCAGAAAGTACACTACGTGTACTTTGAAAATTTCTAGAAAATTCATTTTTCTTAACAACTCCAGAAAAAGGAAAAGTGTACCTGAAAAGAAGATTCGGGTTCTTACATTCAGGGTATCCCTATTTTTTGAAATGTGATGGAATTTCATCACTATTTAATGGGGAATTTTTGCATTTTTTTAGTAGGGGGTGAATTTATTCTCAGGTCTTGCATTCATATTGATATTATGGTTTTTAAATTTTATTATTTTTTTAAATTTAATTTTATTTATAATTAAATTTATACATATTTCTATATATTCGCACATAAAAAAATTAATTTAATAAATAAATATGTAAACATATTTACATATAAAATATATTTCTATTTATATAAACCATATCTAAATAAAAATAATAACTATTTTATTTAAAATAAAAATGTCTGAATATTTATATACTTATATAATTAATGTATATATAATGTTCATATATATAAATATATTTTTGTGTGTATTTAAAAACTTATATATATATATATATATATATATATCTATATATTCTAATATATTTATAAAAATATTAACATATAATATATATAAATAAATATAAATATGTCTAATTATATGTATAAACACACACACACATATAAATATATATATGTGTATGCTTGTATGTATTTATAAACACACACACATAAAAATATTCTATATATATATTTAAAAATAATTATATATATATATATATATCAAAAATATATATAAAAAACAATATAGAGGAGTGGTATATGTGCAGATCCAAGAAGGGAGAGTCTCAAGTTTAAAACTTGGCCAGGATGTACGTGCGGGTGAGGGAAGCAGAAGATCCTAGCACTATTAAAATGGGGGAGATTTGAGTGTTAATAAAGGGAGGGGATGGCACTATTAAAATGGGGGCTTCTAGCACTGATAGGGGGTGTTCACCCTCCGAGCATATTTTTTTACTTTTATTAGTTCTTTTTTAGCGCTGATAAAAGGTGCCTTTATAAGTACTTTTTTTTAGCACTGATAAAGGGGATCCCCATAAACAATGTTGAGGACAATATCAATTTTTAAGAACTATTAAAGCCCTTTTGCATGTTGTTAAAGGTCATATCTATAGTAGAGATGTGTGATGGATATTTTGTTTTAAAAATTTTGCCTTTAAAATTTAAATAATTAATTCTTTTTAAGGGAATGTATTTTAAAATTTTCAAGATTTAAAAACATTTTAGCATAAAATAAAAAATGTACAATTTTAAAGTTGGTTATTAATAAGTTTAAAATTATTATTTTGTGTTAGGGGAAATTTTTTTATTTTTAAAAAAAATTATTTTTACCACTTCAGTTGCTTTATTTTTTGATAAGAAAGATTTATTTTTTAAAAAAATTATATTATGGATGTCATCTTTGATTAAATTTTAATATGGCCATGAACTGTTTAATTCATATTAATGTTTTATTCCTTGAAAATAATATCTTAGTCCAATGGTTTATTATCTTGAATTTTAGTTGTTTCTAATTCCTTAATATAAATATGTATTTATATATAAATATATCCTTTTTTAGAGTTTTGAAATTCAATTTTTGATGAAAAATCAAGTAAAAAAGGGGAAAGCTACAAGTTTTTTTCTTTCTAAATAATGAACCTGAACATTGTAAATAGTTGGGGGATATGGAGTGAACTCAAAACTCAAGGTACTTTATCCACCAAGTGATGGGTATGCCCTATATCGCCTTTAATGTTTCAAATTTACTCATGATTTTTATTTTTAAGCTTGCAAGATTTTTTTCAAAAAAAACACTAGATTTATTCTATAAGGGAATATTTTAAAATTATATTCAAAATTATAATTTTGGACAACTAAAAAAATTGATTTTTATATTTCATAAAATATTAAAGGTTTTCGATTTAAAATGGTTTTACAGTGTTTTGAAAATCCTCCAAATAAATATTTTTACTTATTCAAGTTTATAAAAAAAATTGAAAATACTTGGATTTAAAAAAAGGGTGAATTTTATGCTTAACAAATATTTTATTAAATTTAACATAATAGGTTTTGAGGAAAAGTGTTTTCAAGGAGTTTTACAATATTTTAAAAGTGCTCTACTTTAAAAACCCATTCTGAGAAATTATTTTTCACCTCATGTTTTCAAAAAGTGTTTTTCATAGGACTTAGTAATGAGTGGGAGTGATTATGAAGACAGGATTATCTTGAGTGAAATGTTAGTAAAAATTAATGTTTTTTAGTAATCATTTAAATATTTATCATGTATTTTAATTTATAA
Source organism: Viscum album (assembly GCA_963277665.1). Classification (NCBI taxonomy): domain Eukaryota; kingdom Viridiplantae; phylum Streptophyta; class Magnoliopsida; order Santalales; family Viscaceae; genus Viscum; species Viscum album. The sequence goes on along the minus strand of OY728138.1, from coordinate 957,221,232 downwards.
TAAAAGTTCATAATTATCTAAATCTATAGACCCTTAAATATCATGGGTGTGTAGTGACTCATCATTTTTTAATTAAGTTGTAACTGTATAATTTTTAATTTTAAGCCACTTGTTGTAAATCCAGTTTGATTAAATAAAAAGGAAAAAAATATGTGATTTTTTAGCACTGAACTCGAGAGAATGGGTTTGGGCTGTCATAGTTGGTATCTGAGTAAAGTTTTAAAGAACTCTTGAGGTTATGATGATATTGTTCAAGTAAAATTTATGGTATATAAATATCATTTTAAGGTTTTTGGTGATTATATTTTTAGAATAATATTAAGATAAGATACATTTTGATCTAAGGGAGAATCCTATGGGATTTTTAGGGTTTTAGTTTCTTGGATTTTGGAATCAGAAGAGTTGTCTTCCAAAAGGAAAATTTTTCATGTAGAGATTTACTATAATTTCCCTATAAAAATTAATTCTATCAAACATTATTATATCTTAACTTGAAAAAAAATATGAATATATTTTGTGACTAATTAGGAATTAAAATTTATCATATATAATTAAAACTTTGATGAAACAATTTATTTGAGGGGGTATAATGTGACGACCCTAGATTACAATATAATGTTTATAAAACATAAAATGATATTTAATAAACTCGTGTTATGAAGTTTATACTTAATCACATTTAAAGTTATTGATAAAAATAAAATAAGTATGACTATATTAAGTAATTATATAGTAATTGTATAATTTAATAATAAAATAATTATGGTTTACAAAATCATAACACTACCATAGATATACCCTTTAACAGTGTGAAAATGGTATTTAACAATTCTAAAAAAAGTGTTGTTGTCTTCAACCCTGTTAAAGGGGAAGAACCATTTATCATCGCTTTCATTAGTGTTGATAAAGCCCCTAATGCTACAGTGCCCTATTTGAATAACAACACACTGAAGAAAATACACATGTATGAAAATTTATAATTTAATTGAAATAAAATTTACATCACAAATACAAAAAACTATATTATTTACATTTCAAACAATGTTTTTTATAATTACATTTGTAATTACTATCCATGTGCATTTAAAAAATATCAATGTTTCGTTATATTTGGCACTTGATAACCCCTCTCAAAAAACCCGACCATGGAATCAGTTACTAAAAAACCACCCTAACTCAAGAAAAAGAATCCACCTATATAATAAAACAATTCTTATGCTAGTAATACTATAAATAAATAAATTAAATATAAATATGAAATAATATAGTAATAAATTGTCAATTTTAAATAAAAGGACACACTTGAAGTCATACTTGTCACACCATTCTTCAAATTAACATGGGGATGATTCCTACACATCACAAATGTCTTATGGATCATTGGAATAAATTATCAAAACAATCTGAATATGTTTTCTCAGTTTTGAGTATGTCACTTATCCTTTTCAATAAAATGTCATTTTAAACTAAAAACATGTAGTTTGAGCCATACCGGTCACATCATGTGTTGGTTTTAAGTGATACTAATTAGTACACATCATAATTGACTTTTGAATCATTTTCCTAAAGTATCAGGATAATATGAGCATATTTTCTTAGCTGTTAGTAAGTGACACATGTTTTGAACTAAAATGCCAATTTTAGACTAATAAAGGACACTTTGAGTCATACTAGGCACATAGTGTATTATATTGAGGTGTTAATGATTATTACACATCACAAATAACTTATGGATCCTTGTATTAAAGTATCAAAACAATCATAATGTGTTTTCTCAGTTTTGAGTATGTCACTTGTGTTTTTTTACTAAAATGTAATTTTTTTAAAAGACACACTTGAAGTCATTCCAGTCACATCATGTGTCATATTGAGGTATGGTTGATTCCTATATTTCAAAAATAAATCATAGATAATTTTACTCAATTATCAAAACAATAAAAATGTTTTTTTCTTGGTTTTGAGTATGTAACTTGTTTTTTTACTAAAACGTCATTTTAAACTGAAAACATGCACTAAAGGTTATATCAGTCACATCATGTGTAGATTTGACATGAAACTAATTCCTACATGTTAAAAAGAAATTAAAAATAATTATCCAAATTATTAAGACAATTGGAGTGTATTTTCATGGTTTTTAGTGACTGACATACATTTTAAACTAAAAAATCAATTTTAAACTGATAACGGACACATTGAGTCATACTGAATACATGGTGTATTTGATTAATTTGTGTATGATTCCTACATGTCATAGATGAATTATGTATCATTTTCCTAATTTATAAAAATAATATGAATACATTTTCTAACTTTTTAGTATGTTACTGGTTTTTTACTAAAATGTAAATTTTAAATAAAAACAAATAGTTGGAGTCATACTGATAACATTGTGCATCATATTGAGGTGTGATTGATTACTATAAGGGAAAAAATGACTTATGGATAATTTTGATAAAGTATAAAAATAATCTGAATGTTTTTTCTAGTTTTTAGTATGTCACTTGTCCTTTTTAATAAAACTAATGTCCATTTTAAATAAAAAGACACACCTATTGTCATACCGATCACATCGTGCATCAGATTGAGGTGTGGATGATTCTTACATGTTACAAATGACTTATAGATTTTTTTTCTTATAGTATCAAAATAGTACAAATGGTTTTTCTCGGTTTTGAGTATGTCACTTTTGTTTTTTACAAAAATGTCATTTTAAACTGGAAACACGCACTTTAAGTCATATTGGTCACATCGTGTATTTTTTTATGTGAGAATAATTCTTACACATCAAAAATATTTTATGAATAATGTTCCTAAATTATCAAGATAATTGGAGAGAATTTTATTGGTTTTTAGTGAGTGACACACATTTTGAACAAGAATATCAATTTTAAACTGGTAATGAACTCTTTGAGTCATACTAGGAACACTGTATATAATATTATGGTGAGGTTGATTACTATATGTTATAAATGAATTATGAATGGTTTTACTAAATTATAAAAATAATTCAAATGCGTTTGTGTGGTTTTGAGTATATCACTTGTCTTTTTTTACTAAAATTAATGTCAATTTTAAAAAAAAATAAACACTTGGTGTCATGTTGGTCACATCGTGAATCTGATTGAGGTAAGATTTATTAATACACATCACAAATTATGTATAGGTCATTTCACTAGATTATTAAAATAATCTAAATGTTTTTTTCTCATTTTTTTATTATTTAACTTGTCTTTTTTACTAAAATGTCATTTTAAATTGGAAATATGCACTTTGAGTCATACCAGTCACATCATTTGTTAGTTTTATATGATACTAATTCCTTTACATTATAAATGACTTATCAATCATTTTCCAAAATTATCAGGAGAATCATATTGTGCTTTCTTGGTTTTTAGTAAGTGACACACATTTTGAACTAAAATGACAATTTTAAACTGATAACTGACACTTTGAGTCATATTGGGCACACTATGTATTGGATTGAGGTGAGACTTATTACTACACATAAAAAATGACTTATCGATTGTTTTCATAAATTATAAAAATAATATTGATTCATTTTCTCATTTTTGAGTTTGTTACTTATCTTCTTTACAAAAATTAATGTCAATTTTAATTAAAATGACACACTTGGAGTCATACCAGTCACACCGTGTGTTATATTTATGTATGTTTGATTCTTAGATGTCATAAATTATTTATGGTTCATTTTCCTAAATTATAAAAATAATCCTAATTAATTTTCTCATTTTTAGTATGTCACTTGTCTTTTTTACTAAAATGTCATTTTAAACTAGAAACAAGCACTTCAAGTCATACCAGTCACATCATATGTCGGTTTGATATGAGACTAATTAATATACATTTTAAATGAATTAAGAATAGTTTTCCTAAATTATAAATACAATACAAGTGATTATTCTTTATTTTTAGTGAGTGACACAAGTTTTGAACTAAAATGTCAATTTTAGACTGATAAAATCCACTTTGAGTGATATTGAGAACACCATGTATAAGATTGAGGTGTGGTAGATTAATACATGGGAAAAATGGATTAGGGATAATTTTCCTAAAGTATCAAAATAATATGAATGTTTTTGATCTGTTTTGAGTATATCACTTATCGTTTTTACTAAAATGTCAATTTTAAATAAAAAGGACACACTTTTAGTCATACAGGTCACACCATGTGCCAGATTGAGGTGTGGTTAATTTCTACACATCACAATTAACTTATAGATCATTGTAACATCAAATTACTATTTTCAGATACTCTTAAACCCTCCTTTTTGTTTATGCTTTGGTTGGGGTTCGTCTTGGGTTATTTTAAGAATAAATTTGAAAGTTTTGGAATTTCCGTGGTTGTGTACGGTTGGCACATGGTTTTCCCAAACCATGGAACCACCCCTGGAAAGCTATGAAATATTAAGTAGTGGTAGTTTTAATGGTTGGTGGATGGTTTGAAAAACTATGTTCACACCTAGTAGAAACTGTGCACCCTATTAGAGGGTTTCATGGTTAGGGAACACTGTTTTAAAACTCATATGTCCCTTCCCAGCTAACCGTGTATGCGAGACTATTTATTTTATAAAATTATTAAAAAAATTACCAAACCCCATTTTAACCTCCCACTTGACCCTAAAACTACATATCACGAATTCCTAGGTCTTGGGGCTGTCAAGAACAATTATTTCCTCTTCTTAACCCCTTTCTAGGTGGATTTAAGCATGGTGAACCTCTTTTTATTTCTATCTGGTAAGATATCTTCTCCCACTCCTTCTCCCCCACTCTATATTTATTTCCTAAATAGGGTTTTTTATATCATATTATTGGTGATGGATCTAAACTCTCTCCTTTTTGGATCTTTAATCTTGGTTTTATTCCCTAATCTCCATTTTCATCATTCTTCATTAAAAAAATCTTCATGTGGTCATAATGTTTCATGTTTCCATGAGTAAATGTAGGTGGTTCGGTTTAGATTTTACATTTAATAAACCTATGAATTTCTTGATTTATTTACATTGATTCTAATTAAATTATAAAAACCCAATTCGTTGTGAATTAGAATTTGAAATTTCATTGGCATAAATTTTGTGGGAAACCCCCAATTCCAATGGAGTTGGAAACTGATGTGTGAATTTAAATTTTATGGAAATTGTGAAATTTATTTTTGAAATTATATTTTGAGAAAAAATGTCTTAAATTGATTTGATAAGAACCTATGATTCGTTTTACCTTGAAAGAGGTAAGAATTAACTAAAAACTCATGTTTTGGTAATTTAAGTTAAATTGGAATATTAAAACTAAAAATGAGGCGATTATATATTAAACTGTTTTGAAATAATTTCCCCATTATTGATTGATTTATTTATTAATCACATATGAGTCTGGGTAGTTATATGATATTTGGGATAAACACGCTAAGATGGCATTGTTATAGCAATATATTGATACTTTAAAAATCTAAAAAACCTCATTCAGAAGATCTTATCCCTGATGGTATGTTATTGAGTCCTCTTTTTCTAGTGTCTAAGGGATGTGTATACACATATTACAATGATCATAGTTATGAGATGTGTGAAGATCCCATAATTAGAAACTATCATACGTCACATAATATAACCATGGTTCTTATTGTGATTACTTTGATATATAATCCATTGATTGGAAATTGATTTATTTGTTCCCCATTGATTTATATAAATAGTTTTATATAAAATGTTTATTAAGACTTTTTTTGAAATGTGTCCATCTTTTGAAATAAAAATCATCTTTGTTTTAAATATGAAATTGTACTTCCATGTCTGTTTTATTTTAAATTGAAAGCATGATTTGGATTATTTTTATGGAATCTTAGTATGGAACACTTGGTGAGATCCTACTGGGATTTTAACTCACACCAAACATTATCCTTTGGGAATTTGAATATTTTCTATTCCCATTTTCGAGTAAAGGGAATGTGCCTCTTAGAGGAGTTGGATTTCCTTGACCACTTGGTATTAAATTGTTGATACCTTCAGGATTTTTGAGTTTTATCTCATTTTTTCTAGTACTTAAAGGATATACTATTTGGGTTTTGATATACCTATTTGATTTTTGATATTTTCTCCTTTAGTATTTTTCTTTGAGTATAATAATACGTAACTATTTCTTCTACTATTTTTGTGGAAAAACCATTCCTAGTTTAATATTGTATGATTCTAGTTGCTAGTCAGCAACCTATGGGGATCGGGAATGCCCTTTAGTCTATGTTGATGCTGGCTCGGGTATCAGGGTACTAGGGTATCTGGGATGGTTGGTGAAAATAGTTGTCCTAAAGTATCAAAACAATCTGAATGTGTTTACACAGTTTTGAGTTTGTGATGTTTTTTGAACTAAAATTTAAATTATAAACTAAAAACAAATAGTCGGAGTCATAATGAACATATTGTGTATCAGATTGAGGTGTAACTGATTGACCCATTTTCATGTTTCCATTATCTTAGTTGTATCCTTGAGGTCCAATCTCTCATGAGCACGAGTAGCTTAGAACAAACCACCCCAACTCAATAAAAATAATCCACTTGTATAAAAAAAATCTTATTTCGGTAATACTATAAATAAATAAATTAAACATAAATATGAAACAATACATTAATAAAATATCAATTTTAAACAGAAACTACACAATTTGAGTCATACCAGGTACACTGTATATCAAATTAAGGTATGTTTGATTCCACTATGTCTTTTTATCCTAAAATTCATTCAAAACATTAGGTCAACTAACAATATTATTATTTGATAACATAGAATATTTAATGCATTAGAAAATAAAAATAAAATTGCATCATCATGAGTGCATCATCCTTATTGAGTGCATGATCATGTTATATGAGTGATTCATCCCTGTTGACAAAGAAATTTCTTTGTGATCTCAATGAAAATTAACAAAATAAGTATCAGATAAAAATTATAATAAAATTAACTAAAAAATTAGATAAAATGATTAGAAAATCAACTAAATAAGTAGAAGTAAGTCACATCTTCATGATATATGCGCACATTCTGACACCATGTATACTTCCCAATTTTTTCTAAACAAATATATTTCATCTTATATATATGAAGAATTTCTACAGTCATGGTGGTATTGGAAAAATATAAATACATAGAAGATTAATTAATATTTTATAAGAAATAGTAATTATCTTTGAAAATACCTCTTCGGGGATGATAGTTTGTTGATGGAATATGATATATCTTATAAATTTGAAAACATAATATCCATAATCTTTGCAATTGGTTTGTTTAGGAAACTACAGAAACATTGAAAAGATAATAATTCTTTTTAAAGGTGTTTTGATAGTGAAATATTATTATATATACCTAAATACTTATCCAATTTTAGAAGTCGATAAGCTCCTTGTACGCATGGACTATCCTCATTCCATGATTTTCATGATATTTAAACACCACACTATTATAACAGAGTTCTAATTATAATATAAAATAATATATATAATTTTAATTTTATTTCAAAAATTTTGGATGTAGTGTATTAAAATTTAACAAAAGTCATCATGTGTGGTCGGTTTGTTGGGTATCCATGTACTAAATTTAGAAAATAAATATTTTGAGTATCCAAATTGATTGTAATGAGTTTCCAATGTTTCCTAAAAAAATAATAATAAGTAATTAAAGGAATGAAAATATATTTTATGTTATTAAATTGTTTATTTTTACCCCCATATCATTGGTAATAAGAAGATTATGTCATCTATAAGTTTTCTTTCAAAATTTTCACCCAATTTTTTTACTATTTCATCAATATTAATTCAATCCAATGCGGTTAGTTGTTTAGAAGTTATGCAAGGACTAATGAGTACATATTTGTGTTCAAAAGTTAATCCCTTCAAGTAGTATTGATATAGATGCCTATAAAAAATAAGAATTTTATTTACTCATAATTAACATAGTAGATCGTGTTTTGAAAAAATAAAACTTGAAAACAAACCTCATGTATACATTTACAAGTGAGACACCTAGACATTAATACTTGATGATTTCATTTAAAATCTCAAGGGAAATGTAGTTTGTAATGGATTCTTTGTACATTTTTTCTTCAAAATCAACTATGACATTACTACCAATTTGTAACCTTGTATCTCCATGAACCTTCAATGTTTGTAAATGAGGATATTTAACATGTAGGGAAAAGGTTATTTGTGAAGATATTTTTGATTTTTCGGTTGATCCATTAGATATTTTTTATTCAACCTGTCATTTCACCCCCTTCCCTTTGTTCGTCTATAATAACATTCTTCAGTTCTGACCTATTTTCATTAACTGTTAAAGGTTTTGCATGAAAAATAAATAGTAAATGAATACCTCCTTACTGAAATATTTTTTTTACAATATTTGGTGGACATTGTATGAATATTCTAATATCTTTCTCAATCATATGAATATCTGCATCATTAAGTGGAATGGGTATCTCAAAATTTGGCTCATGAGAAACATTAATCCCCACTCTCACATGACCTATTGAAAGTTGTCTATTTTGTAAAGCATATTATTAGATATTGAACATGACAACCCTAATAGTAATGAAATGGGTGTTTGTTGATAAATATAAATCACAATCATTTTCTACCTGTAGAATATCAGTACTGAAAATGTATCAGTATAGCTACCATAATTTTTCTTACATGACTATTACATGGTATTTTAAAGATAAAAAACATAATATTTCTACAATATAGGATCCAAAGGTTTGGTGTCTTGATAAAATTAGGCTCATATACTAATTATACATAATAAAACATAAATATTTATTTAAATACTTCCCCTTTATCCTTCTAAATGATAACATTATCCTTAGTACATGTAGTCACCTGAGGATATACATCAAAGAAAGGGGTTATCTAAAATCCTAGTAAGAGGATGTATAAGGTACATGAATCAATATAAAATGGGTGAGAATAATCATTATTTTCATATAATAATCATAGGATCATCATCATAATCATGAGGGAAACATTTGATAATGTCATGGAATAAGGAAATTCATAAAAATGAAACATCATGTCATACTGGTCAAATACCACACATAGTTTTGAACAAATATAACTTCATGTTCACTCATAACATATGTGCATAATAATAATATCATCTTTGTAAAAAAACCTAAAATCATGTTCATGAATAATACACATTATCTCATGTGATATATCACATTATCCAATGTATTAGAGAGCTATATAATTTTAGGCCCACCCATCACATCATAATATTTACATAATCATGAATGTAACATAGAATTCACAATAATCATAGTCATGAAATAAACCCAAGGAATATAATGGGTTTTATAAGTATTTTATAAATAAAACTTTCATGAATAAAATTTTTATTTTCCAAATGAATAAGGAAATATAAGGAATAAAATGTTTTTAAAATTAAAATTTCTATTTTAAAATTTCTATTTTAAAGAGTTTAAAATTAATAATTTATTTGTGAAATAGATGTTGTTTTAAAAAATTCATCTTTAAATTATAAAGGAGATATTATATGTAAGGGATTGTATTTTAAAATTTTTAAGATTTCAAAACATTTTAGCATAAAATAAAATATATATATTATTTTCAAGTTGGTTATTAAAGAGTTCAAAATTATTATTTTATTGAGGGTTAAATTATTTATATATTTAAAAATATATATTTTTACTGCTTCAATTCCTGTATTCATTTTTGTAAGCATGATTTATTTTAAAAAAATTCAATTCATGGATGTCATCTTTGTTTAAATTTAAGTATGGACATGAATTGTTTAATTCTTATTGAAGTTCTATGTCTTGAAAATCATATCTAGGTCTATATATTTATAATCATAAATTTTATTTGTTTCTAATTCCTTAATAGAAATATGTTTTTATATATAAATATATCCTTTATTAGAGTTTTAAAATTAAAGTTTTGATGAAAAATCAAGTAAAAAAAGGGGGAAAGCTATAAATATTTTTCTTTTTAAATATGGAACTTGGGCATGGTAAATAGTTGAGATATGGGGAGTGAAATCAAACCTCAAGATACTTTATACAATAAGTGATGGGTATGACCTAAATAGCCTTTAATGTTTCATATTTATTCATGATTTTGTTTTCTAATCTTGTGATAAGTTTTATAGAAAAATCAATAGATTTATTATATAAGGTAATATTTCAAAATTATATTCAAAATAATAATTTTGGAAAATTAAAAAAATAGATTTTTAGAATTCCTAAAATATTAAAGGTTTTTTATTTAAAGTGGTTTTACAGTATTTTAAAAAACTAAAAAATAAATCTTTCAACTTATACAAATTTATTAAAAAAAATTAAAATCCTTGGATTTTAAATAAAAAGGGTGAATTTTATACTAAAATATGTTTTTATTAAATTTAACATAATTGGTTTTGATGAAAGATTTTTTTAAAAAGTTTTCAAATATTTTAAGTGTTCTATTTTAAAAACACCTTTCTAAAAAAATTTATGTTCACCTCATGTTTTCAAAAAATGTTTTTTATAGGAATTATCAATGATTAGAATAAATTATGAAGATATGATTAGCTTGAGAGACGTTGTAATAACAATTAAATTTTTTGTTTAACACCCATTTAAAGAATTATAATTTATTATAATTTATAATAAAATTTCTTAATTATGTAAAGCTATAGACCCTAAAATATCATGGGTGTATAGCAACTCATCATTTTGGAAACAATTTGTAATTATATAATTATTAATTTTGATCAAATTCTTGTAAATCCATTGTGATTAAATAAAAAAAGAAAAAATGTAAGTATTTTTAGCACCAAACTCGAGAGCATGGGTTCGGGTGTTGGAACCAAGGTTGTTCTTTACTGGAAATGGAGTGTGGTTTGTGTTTGTTTTCAATCCATGTCTGGATAATTAGGGAATTTTCAAAGAAAGAGATCTTATAGTAAAATCTGACTATAGTATTCAAGTTGGCATTGTTTCCCAGTGTTTGCCAAATTTTTGGGCTCAAAATATGGAGAAAGAGGCTAGAATTATGAAAGGATGTTTTATTGAATAAAATATTCATAAATATGGTAAATTCATGTGTTTATAAAATATAAGGTTTCACAAAGTTTGAGATTTATGAAAATATTAAGCTTCATGAGTGTACAATGAGTTAAAAGTGTTCTTTGTGACTATAAGAAGTGGAGCATTTTGAATGTACGATGAATTAGACGGTAATATCTGCAACTAAAAAAAATCTCATTAGAGATTCTCAAATGGATGAGATTCATGAAGATTTTTTAATGGTTCATGAAAATTCTTTTGTAGGAATGGGGGATTCACAATGGGATGAGCCTATATATATTAGGCTTCCCCCACATCATTTGACATCAAAAGTTTTGGAGTAAAGGCTAAAACACTCTAAATTTGTGTAGGCTAAGATATTCGTGACTAAAGTGTTCCAAGTGATCTTGATCATCGGAAAAATACTTCTATAGTCTTGACCAATGCTTAGGTATCTAGGAAAAATGAGTTTCGCAATGATGAGGTATTCTACAATGACTTGTTGAGTTTTATGAAGATAGTTTGTTCTATGAAGGTTGTTTACTCTGTGAAGGTAGTGATATTTGCAAAGGAACTTCATGAATGGTAGTATTGAACATTAGGTTTGAGTGAATAGTTTTTTTATGTGCATCAACTCATGACTTTGATGAAAGAAGAGTCTCGTGATAGTCAGGGATAAATACTCATATTCCAATCTATTGAATCTAACTTCAATCCGTTAAACTGAGTAAGACTTTACACAAAGAAGTGTGCTTGGGGGAGTCTACAGAAGTGTTCTAAAGGAGGCAGTGTGTTATCACTAAAATTTTGTAAAGGAAATGTGCTTAGCATAGAGTGACTTTGTATAAACTTATGTATTCCATAACTAGTGAAGATTAGTGAATTTTGGTTTGACTGACACACTACTGGCATATGATCCTTGGACTATCCCTTAGTGGTGTACCAGGTAAAATTGTTGTGTTTCCCTCTACATGGGAATGTTTATTTACTATAAGATTCCTTTAGACATGTTTAACAAGTTCCTACCATTTTGGGAACGTGATTTTTTATTTTAAAAGAAAAATTTGACACCATGATTCACCCCTCCACTCTCAAGGTGCTCTAGGGTCCTACATTGGTCTTCCATAGTTGGTATCTAAGAAAAGGTTTAGATAACTCTAGAGATTATGATGATATTTTCCAAGTAAAATTTATGGTATAAAAATAACTTTTGAGGTTTTTGGTGAATATATTTTTAGAATAATATTAAGATAAGAGACATTGTGATATAAGAAAAAATATTATGGTATTTCTAGGGTTTCTGTTTCTCAAATTTTAGAATCAGTAGAGTGGTCTTCTAAAAGGAAAAATTTTCATGTAGTGATTTTCTAAAATTTTCCTCTGAAAATTAGTTTTTTCAAACTTTATTATATATTAACTTGAAAAAAATATGAATATATTTTGTGCCTAATTAGGAATTAAAATTTATCATGTATAATTAAAATTTTGATGTATCAATTTATTTAAGGTAGTATAATATAACGACACGAGATTTCAATACAATGTTTATAAAATATATAATGATATTTAATAAACTCATGTTATGAAGCTTATATTTAATCACATTTAAATTTATTGATAAAAATAAAATAAGTATGACCATATTAAGTAAATATATAGTATTTGTAGAATTTAATAATTAAATAATTACGATTTAAAATTTTTTAACACTACCATAGATAAACCCTTTAATAGTGCGCAAAATGGTATTTAACAGTGCTAAAAAGCTTTTCTGTTGCCATCACCATTAAAAGGGGGGACCCATTTATTAGCACTTTTGTTAGTGCTGATAAAGGCCCTACTACTGCAGTGTGTTGTTTGAATAATATCACATTGCAAAAAATACACCTGCATGCAAATACACCTATATGAAAATACACCTGTATGAAAATAAACCTGTATACAAATTTATAATTTAATTAAAATAAAATTCACATCACAAATACAAAAAAAATATTATATTATTTTCAAAAAAAAATTATAATTATATTTACAATTACTATCAACAAACATTTAAAAACATCAATGTTTCATTGTGTTTGGCACCCACAACCCCCTCTCAAAAAATCCTGATCATGGTATTAATTGCTGAAAAAACCACCCCAACCCTAGAAAAAGAATCCACCTGTATAAGAAAAAAAATATTATGTTAGTAACACTATAAATAAAAAAATTAAACATAAATATGAAATAATATATTAATAAAATGTTCATTTTAAATAAAAGGATACACTTAGAGTCATAGTGATCACACTATGCATTAGATTGAGGTGGATCTGATTCCTATACATCACAAATTACTTATAGATCATTGTCCTAAATTATAAAAACCATCTAAATATGTTTACTCAATTTTGAGTATGTCACTTATCTTTTTTACTAAATTTTCATTTTAAACTGAAAATATTCACTTTGAGTCATACCAGTCACATTATGTATTGGTTTGATGTGAGACAGATTCATACACATTAAAAATGACTTATGAATCATTTTTCTAATGTATGAGGACAATTCAAGCACGTTTTCTTGGATTTCACTAAGTGACACACTTTTCAACTAAAATTCCAATTTTAGACTGATAATGGACACTTTGAGTCATACCAGTCACATCGGGTATCAAATTTAGGTTTATCTAATTCTTATACATCAAAAACAACTTATGGATCATTTTATTAAAATATAAAAACAGTCCAAATGTTTTTTATTAGTTTTAATTATTCCACTTGTGTTTTTTAATAAAATTTCATTTTTTTTAAATACATACTTGGAGTTATATCAGTCACACCATGCATCGTATTGAGATGTGGTTGATTCTTACACATCACAATGACTTATGGATCATTTTCCTAAACTACCAAGACAATATGAATTTGTCTTCTTGGTTTTGATTATGTCACTTTTTTTTTACTAAAATGTTATTTTAAACTAAAAACACACACTTTCAGTTATACCAGTCATAATGTCTGTCATTTTTACATGATACTGATTCCTACATGTAAAAACTAAATTTTTAATTGCTTTCTAAAATCATCAAGATAATAATAGCATGGTTTCTTGGTTTTTAGTGAGTGACATACATTTTGAACTAAAATGTTAATTTAAAAATTAATAACTGACACTTTGAGTCATATCGGGCACATGGTGTATCAGATTGATGTAAGGATGATTCCTATATGTCATAGATAAATTATGGATTTTTTTACTAAATTATCAAAATAATAAGAATATGTTTTCTTGGTTTTGAGTATGTTCCTTTTTATTTTTACTAAAATGTAAATCTTAAATAAAAAGACACACTTGGAGTCATATCAATAACATTTTGCATCATATTGAGGTAAGGTTGATTCCTACACATCAAAAATTACTTATGAATCATTTTTATAAAGTATAAAAACAATATAAATGTGTTTTATTGGCTTTAAGTATGTCACTTATCCTTTTTACTAAAATTAATGTCAATTTTAAATAAAAATACACACTTAGAGTCATATTGGTTACATTTTGTGTCAGATTGATGTGCGGCTATTTACTACCTATCAAAAATGACTGATTGATTTTTTTCCCTAAAGTATCAAAATAATTTGAATGGGATTTCTCTGTTTTGAGTGTGTCACTGGTATTTTTTACTAAAATGTCATTTTAAACTAGAAACACTCACTTTGAGTAATACCGGTCACATCATGTGTTGGTTTGACATGAGACTGATTCTTATACATAAAAAATGACTTTTTAATCTTTTTCCTAAATTATAAAGACAATCAGAGCATGTTTTCTTGGTTTTTAGTGACTGACACATGTTTTGAACGAGAATATCAAATTTAAACTAATACCATACACTTTGAGTCATACTGGGCACATCGTATATCGAATTAAGGTGAGGGTGATTCCTACACATCACACATGAATTATAGATGGTTTTAATAAAGTATAAAAACAATCTGAATGTGTTTCCTCATTTTTGAGTATGTCACTTGTCTTTTTTAATAAAATCAATTTTAAATAAAAACCATACTTGGAGTCATACCGGTCACACCGTGCATCTGATTGAGGTGAGACAGATTAATAAACATCCCAAATGAATTATAATTAATTTTTTTAAATTATCGAAACAATTAGAATGTTTTTTCTTATTTTTTAGTATGCAACTTGTATTTTTTACTAAAATGTCATTTTAAACTGGAAACACACACATTGAGTCATACTGGTCAAATAGTGAGTGATTTTTTGTGAGACTAATTCTTACACATCAAAAATGTCCTATGAATCATTTTAATAAATTATCAAGACAATAAGATTGTTTTTTATTAGTTTTTAGTGAGTGACACGTGTTTTAAACTATAATGTCAATTTTAAACTGATAATGGGCATTTTGGGGCATACCAGGCACACTATGTATCAAATTAAGGTGAGGATGACTCCTACACATAAAAAATGACCAATGGATTATTTACCTAATGTATAAAAACAATATGGATGTGTTTTATTAGTTATGGTTATGTCACTTTTCTTATTTACTAAAATTAATGTGAATTTTAAATAAAAAGATGCACTTAAAGTCATATCAGTCACATCGTGTAACGACCCAAACATTCATTAATGGAAATTCCACTTGATCTAATTAAATGTATTATTATGTAAAATGTTTATATAAAATGTGAACTTCATTGGTTTTATGTTTTGGGATTTTAAAATACCGTTAATAGTTGTGATCGTTGCTAATATAGTCTTTGAATAGTGATCACATGATTAGTATAAATACAGGGCTTTAACAAATCCAATTTACTCAAACAAAGGAAGTGATGGCCTCATCTAGTATACTTTCCCCTTATGGAGACCATTTATTAGAGCTTAGAAAGGAGGTGGCGTCATTAGGATTTTCTCTTGACCAATCTCAAGATGAGCTTTAACATGTTAAGCTTCAAAGGAATCACCTACGAGAGAAGTAGAAGTTGATAGAGATTACCACCCGAGCAATGTTATCCGAGCCACCCCAAGAGTATGTCACCATCGCACACCTTACTTTTCGGTCTTATGCAGGTGTTATAAGGGGTTATGTAACAAGACCTTATCACTATGATTATGTGCATTATTTTTTTATATAATAATAAATATACATTCATTTTATTGTTGTTACTTTGTAAATAGTTTTTAAAGTGCAAATAGTATTTTTAGTTAATATTTAACCAAGAAATCTATTTTGATGAATTAATGGATTTTTGAACTAAATAATATTTTAATAAAATATTATTATTATTAAATTACTTTTTATTAAATATAAATTATCGTATAATTTTATGAATGCAATTGAAATTTTTAATAATGTTTGAAAGCAGTTTTTGTCAAAACCCATGAATTTTCGATAAATGGAAGTTTTTATTTTAAAAGTAAAAATTAAAATATTTAGAAAATTGTTTAGATAAAATGAATATTATTTTTTGGAATCAGAATGCCGAAATTATCCAATGTTGAATTTTTCATAATTTTCTAAAATAGTCGAATTTTTGGTTAAAAATTAAATACCATTTAAATATATAATGTGTTTTATGACATCATAAAGACCCAATAGTGATGTAATAAAATACTATAAACATTATTTTCGGTCAATATATGTTTTACCATTAAAAAATGTGATTTTATATTTTTTGGATTTATTTTACAAAGCTTTAGTGGACCCTTCAAGACTTATAAAACATTTTGTCTTTTTAAATCGTTTTCCTTGAGAGTGTGACTCACCTTCACATAAGCAACCCTATTATTTTAAGAATTTAGGTATTGGAATTTTAAAATATTGTTTTCCACTCCACTTTGGAAAAAACCATGGGCAAAAAACCATGGTCTGGTTTTGTGGTTTTGATTAGTTTAATGTGAGGTGTCCCAAACCAAAATAATAAAAAATTCCCTCTCCTTTCCTATTTAAACCCACCCAAGCTCTCACTTACTCTTCACTCAAATCCTTTGGAGTTCGAAAACCCCATTACATCCTCTCTATATAATCCTAACAAGGCATCCCAAGCTCCCAATAATCCTCTCTCAAGCCTCTCCCAAGCCATTGGAAGCACACTTCCAAGTAAGGTATTTCTTCCTTTCTCATTTTTGTCCAATTTTATTTAAGTTGTTATGCCCTTTTTTCAATTAAAAATGATGGGGTATGATTTCTCACATCCTCCATACTATCCTATTTACTTTTAGATGATGAGATACCCCTTTATCTCTCATTAATTCCTCCCATGTACACCCGTTACCATGTCGAAATTCCATGAGGTATTTCTCTCTCCTCTTTTACTTCCAAGTAATCCTTTTGTATTATGCATCTAAATTCCATTACATTTGTTGGGAAATGTATCTATATTACCCCCTTACTATACATTTCATGTAAATATTATTAGAAATCCATTTCTCTCTCATAAACCATTTTTTATGAATTCTTACGTCACGTCGTTCCGCTGCCGAAATTGCACCGATTTTCCAAGCCAATGTCATTGTATAGTGAATACCATGCCCATTTCTCTATCAAGTGTATTCACATTTATGAAAATTTACTTCTTGATTATAAATATTCATGTATTTATTCTACATCCCTTTATCATGGAATAAATAATTATGATTTATTCAATGTTTTATGATCCATGTGGTACACTTATGCATGAAATGAAATGTTTAAGAAAGGGTGTGCCCTGATAGCGCTCCAATGCATTGGGTAAAGTATAGTATCATGATACGTCATGTAAAATGAGTGTTGACTCATGATAATTCAAGTGAAATGAGGGGTTACTCATGCTTCATGTGCAATTAGGGTTTACTCATGCTTCATGTTCAATGAGCCTTGGCTCATACTAATTCCGTGTTAAGTGTTGTTGCCACATTTCCATGTTATGATTATCATGCCTTATCATGCCTTTATGTTCATGTTTCTCTTGTATTCCATTGATATTCCCATTTACTAACATGTATTTTAATCTTCATGTTATTATTTTCTTACTCCCTTACTGGGATATATAGCTCACCCTTTTCTTATGCATGTCCTCAGGTTATCATAAGAAATTCTAAGTATGAGGGAATGTAGTGGCCATGTAAATGATGTTTTTAATAAAAATGTTGTATTTAATGTTTTAAGTTGTTACTTAATGGTTATAATCCCCAAATACACAAGACCTCCCGATCTTTTATGTTGTATCAAGTAAAGTTTATATAATAAATCATGTTTAAGTGTGTAATAAATAGTAAGGTTGTTATACATCGTGCATTAGATTGATGATAGGATAATTCCTACATGTCAAAAATTATTTATGGATCATTTTTCTAAATTATAAATACAATTCGAATTAATTTTCCTAGTTTTGAGAGTGTCAATTTTATTTTTTACTAAAATGTCATTTTAGACTGGAAACATGCACTTTGAGTCATACTGGTCACATAGTGTGTCAGTTTTATGTGAGAATGATACTACACATCATAAATGATTTATGAATAGTTTTAATGAATTATAAATTCAATTTTAACTCATTTTATTAATTTTTAGTGAGTGATTCATTTTTTTAACTAAAATGTCAATTTTAGACTAGTAACGACGACATTGAGTGATATTGGGCACATAAAAAATTAGATTGATGTGTGAAAGATTACCACATAGAAAAAGTGGCCTATAGATCATTTTAATAATGTATCAAAACAATAAATATGTGTTTTCTCAATTTTTAGTATATCACTTATATTTTTTACTAAATTTTTAATTTAAAATAAAAAGACACACTTTGAGTCATACAATTCACACTGTGTGTTAGATTGAGGTGTGTTTGATTCTTATATGTTAGGAATGAACTATAGATCATTGTTAAATATTATTACTATTTTTATTTACTCTTTAACCCTCCTTTTTTATGCTTTGTTTGGGGTTTATCTTAGGTTTTTTTAGATATAAAGTTAATAATTTTGGAATTTTTTATGTTGTGCATTGTTAGCACACGATTTTCCAAATTCGTACACCCACCTATGAAAAACTATTAAAACCTATATAGTGGTAGTTTTCATGATTGGTGCATGGTTTGACAAACTCTGAGACTTCTTAGTAGAAACCATGAACCCCGTCATAGGGGAACATGGTTAAGGTGAATGGTTTGACAAACCATGTAGCCCTACCTAACTAACCATGCACATGAGACTCTTTATTTCCAAAAATAATTAAAATAAATTCTCAAACCCTCGTTTTACATCTTTTTTGACCCTAAATACCTATATCACTAATTTCTAGGACCTTGGGGCTCTTAAGAATCATTTTTAACTCCTTAAAACCCATTCTTAGGAATATCTAAGCTCTTAGAACCACGTTTGATTCCTATATAGTAAGAGATATTCCCCCACTCCTCTCCCACTCTCTCTTTATTTTATCCATAGGGTATGATAGATCATCTTATTTTTTATGCATCTAAACTCTTTCATTTTGGATCTTTAATCTAGTTCTGATTCCATGATCTCCATTTTCACCATTCTTTATTGGAAAATCCTATTGTGGGCATTATTTTTTGTGTTTGAATGATTAAAGGTAGGTGGTTCTATTGAGATTTACCATTTAATAAACCCTTTAATTTCTTTATTGATTTATTTTAATTCTAATTAAATTATGAAAACCCAATTTAGTGTGAATTAGAATTTAAAATTTCATTGGCATGATTTTTTAAGAAAAACCCATAATTATAATGGAATTGGAAATTAGGGTGTGAATTTAAATTTTATCAAAATTGTGACATTGATTTATAAAATTGAATTTTGAGAAAAAAAAGGTTAAATTCATTTGATAAAACCTATGATTGGTTTTGTCTTAATAAGATATGAATTGATTAAAAATTAGTGTTTTTGTATTTAAAGTTAAATTTGCACATTAAAACTAGAAATGGGGTGACTGTATTTGAAAATTTTTTGAAATAATTTTCCCATTATTGATTGATTGATTAAGAACATGTGAGTCTGGGTAGTAAGTGGGTTATTTGGTACAAACAATCTAGAATGGTAATGCCCTAGCAATGAATTGACACTTTACAACTCAAAAAAAACCTAGTTTTTTAGATCTTATCCTCAATGATATTTTGATGATTCCTCTTATCTATTTTCTAATGGATATGTGTACACATATTTTCATGATAATCTATATGATATGTGTGAGGATTCCATAACTATAAACTATTGTACCTCTGGGTAGATGATCATGGTTCTTATTGTGATTACTTTGATATATATGCCCTTAATTTTGAACTGATTTATTCATGACCTATTGATTTATATAAATTATTTTATATAAAATATGTCTTAATCCACTGTATTAAATGTTTCCAAATTTTGAAATGAAAAGTATTCTTGTTTTAAATGTGAAATTGTACTACCATGCCTATTTTATTTGAAATTGAAAGCATTATTTGGTTTATTTTTATGGAATCTTAGTATGGAACACTTGTTGAGAAACTACTGGGATTTTAGATCACACCCTACCTTTTCCTTGGGGGATTTTTAGATTTTATGCTTCCAGGTTTGAGTAAAGGGAAAGCACCTCTTTGAGGAGGTGGATGTTCTTGACCCTTTGGGCATGGAGTGTTGATACCTTTGGGATGTTCAAGTTTCATCTCATTTTTATGGTACTTTGAGGATGCGTTATTTGGGTGTTGATATACCTATTTTATTTTTGTTATTGTCTCCTTTGGGAGTTTTCTTTGATCATACTGATATGTGAATGTTTCTTTCATTGTTTATATGGAAAACCCATTCCCAGTTTTATCATGTATGATGCCAGGTGTTAATCACCAACCTGTGGGGATCAGGAACACCCTTGGGGCTATGTTAGTTCTGGATCAAGCATCCAGGTACCAGGGTATCTAGGTACCATGGTATCCAAGTTATTTTTTTATAATTTTTGTCCTAAAGTATCAAAAAAATATGAATGTGTTTTCTTAGTTTTGAGTCTGTGATGTTTATTTTGAACTAAAATTTAAATTATAAACTAAAAACATATTGTTTGAGTCATAAAAAGAACACTATATATCGGATTAAGGTGCATATGATTGACTAACTTCATTATTATAATTATCTTAGTTACATCCTCAAATTCTAATCTATCATGAGCACGATAAGATTCGAACAAACCACCCTAACTCGAGATAAAAAATCCACTTGTATAAGAAAAAAAATTATTATGT
The DNA here is from genome assembly GCA_963277665.1 of Viscum album. Classification (NCBI taxonomy): domain Eukaryota; kingdom Viridiplantae; phylum Streptophyta; class Magnoliopsida; order Santalales; family Viscaceae; genus Viscum; species Viscum album. Next base: position 957,199,947 of record OY728138.1, on the reverse strand, counting down.
TAGTAATACAATAAAGAAATAAATTAAATATAAATATGAAACAATACATTAATAAAATGTAAATTTAAAACTGAAACCAAAAAAATTTGAGTCATATTGGGTACATTGTGTATCATATTAAGGTATTATTGATTCCACCAAGTATTTTTATCCTTTTATGCATTCAATGCTCTAAGTTGTCTAACAATATGTTTGTTTGATAACCTAGAATGTTGAATGTATTAGAGAACAAAAAGAAAATTGAATCATCATGAGTGCATAATCCTTATTTATTTTATGATAATAGTACATGAGTCAATCATCCTTATTGACAAAGTCATTTCTTTTTTATCACTGTGAAAATTAACAAAATAAGTATATGGTAAAAATGATAAAGAAATTAACTAAAAAACATACATAAAAATTTTTTCTTCCAAATGAATTAGGAAGAGAATGTGTTTCATAATGATTTCATAAAGAATACTTTCATGAATAAAATTTTTGGTTTCTAAATGAATAATGGAAATTGTACTTGGACATAAAACATTGATATTCTTGAGTGGGTAAGAATAATCTCTGGAGGATTAAAATACGATGTTTTAGAAATTGAATTCACTTTAAAAAAAATAGTTTTTTCTTTAAAAAACATTATGAAATGGTAGAAACATGAATATCCTGGAAATAAAAAGAAAAATATATTTTAATGGTGTAATATAATCATTCATACTGTGGAAGATAAGATAACCCAAATAAAAGGAATTGGGTTCGAGAATCCCCTTGCCTTAAATCATGATTTATTTTTTTTCTTTTACACCTCCTAAATAATAAATATAGGATTATTATAACATATTTCTATAACTTAATTATGATCATTTTCTCAATATTTATCCATTTTAATTATTGTATTCTATTTTATAACACCCTTTATTAAATGCGAATTATTTTTGATATCATGTTTTCGTTAAATTTTCCCACTTTGTTTTGATTTCACTATTTACATTCAAATCCTGTATACATAAGTATAATTAACTACATAAGAGTAGAACAAATGTAATTACATATTTATATATTATATATAATTCATATTTTCCATCCATGATGGTGGGTAACTAACCATTGATGGGACATTGTCAAAAGTGTGGGAAAGAGATTTTTGAAATTTATATATATGGTAAATATGATACTTATAGTAGGTTAAAATCATTAATATAATGTTAAATTAATTCCGAGTTAATCTTATAAGGTTTATTTTTTCAAGGGGTTTCAAAAAAAGAAATAGAATAAGAAAAAAAAGATGAGTTAATCAAAACATAATTAATCCTCATTGTAGATTCTCTTGTACGACACTCAAACTGTTGGAGTTGGTGCCCTAGAAAAAACTTTTTTTTACATTATGATAACTTGAATTAATTTTTTTAACATTAATAAACTTCTTATAACATAATTATTGTTCTTCTTCATAACATATTATGTGATAATTTCTGTAGAGTGGCTTTCATACTAAAAAGGTAACAATAGTTCATCATTATGATGAGAACCCAAAAGTGTCATGAAAGTATTCTTAAATATATGACATGTATCCATATTAAATAATTTTAGGAACACAAATGATACAGGCTATCATGGTAGAAAACTCATATCACTTTGAGGCACATTCTCATGGTGTACACCCTTGGTAATATCCAGTGTAAGATATTATGAGAACGAGACTCTCCAGTAGGAAATCCACATTTATATGTGTTATTGGATACCTCTATTTATGGATGTGGGTATTGATCCTTACACTTTAAGATTATTATTAATGAGTATTATAAGTTGTGTACTTTGATGTATTGATGAAAACAATGACGACATATGTTCGCAATGAGGTAGGATGTGTTGGGTGCATCATGGGAAATATTGCATTAATGAATAATGAGAGAAAATATTTTCCCCTAATATTCTTTAACATGAGTTGATATCTTAGGCCCTTTTATAGAAATTATATAGCCTAAATAAATCCATGGCCTTGGTATTCTATAATCAAGTTCGATTTCTAGAAATTAAAAGAAAGAGACATTAAGCACATAGGTTGATGGCACCAGCATGCAACCTATTTGATTAGAGATATCATGATAAAGGGATTATATTTCACAGTAATCATCCATATGAGTTATTATGTCATTAAGACATTAAATTATTTCTTTATGAGTGTCTTGTCATGTTTTTAGATGTTAACCTTGTACATTAGGCTGCTTCACCTAATGCCACTGATAAAGAGGCCTAGAGGGTCACACTCTATGTATAGCCAAATATTAGTTAAATAATATATTATTTATTTATTATTTAAAAAATTGAATTAATATTATTCTCACACATGGTTTAATAATTATTCATGGTTTAATAATTATTCACTAGTTATTCAAGAGAATATTATATAAGCAGAATATTTAATAAATATTTTTTTTATTTAGTGAATATAATATTTATTTGTTTATTAGTGAATAATTATGTGATATTTATTTATTAAATACATATTTATTAATCAAGTCCTGATAAATATTATGGAGGAATGGTGGAGTGAGTTTAATGGTCTAGTGAGAAATAATATATATTGAATATTATCGGATTAAATAATATTTAATTTAATTATATGGTTTAGAACATGCACGAAATAATATTATTATTATTATTTTATACATGAGGTTTTGAAGGGATTAAATAAATAATAAATGGAACTTGGGAAATTATTTATTTCTAAACCTAGCAGAATATAAACCCAATTATATTATTTTTCAAGAGAGCCAATTCAATTTCTTTTGTTGTGCACAAAAAAAAATCGGAGAATCCTCTCAAATCCCTAGAGAGATTACAACTCTAATAACTCTCCCAAGAACTGAGAGCAATCTTCCTCCACATTCCACTCTCAAGTCATGATAGATCAAAGAGAATCCTTTGGAATCGATTCCCGAGATAAGCAAAGGTGAATGAAGCAAGAGATAAGAATTGTCATCCTAGCACCTAGAGATTTCTATAGCAATGTTCGAAGATTTTTGGAACACGTGTGGATCACTAATAGTGAGAATATATTCTTGATTCCTAAAATGAAATTACAATACATATTATATCCATTGTTAGATCTATCAATGAAGAAATAATTTCTCACAAGGTAATTTTTTATTTTCTTAAATTAATTATAAATAATCTGTGATGATCCTACACCTTGGTTCCAGTGTTTTATCTATTTACTGTATTATTTGATTTAATTATGTTGATTATTAAATTTATAATTGTGTAAATCTCAGATTTATCATCAATTCTGACAAAAAATAAAAGTTTGGGCATGACCCATCATGTACTTCCACTACACCTAAAACCTTCAAGTGGTATCAGAGTGGGTCGCATAATTATTTATAATTATTTAAATATCTTTGATTGATTTAAGATTAAGTAATTGATTTTCAATTCTAGTTTAACCATTATTTAATCTGAACTGTGATATATTTTTATTACTATTCATTTCATATAAATATAATCGAATCGATCAATTTTATAAAGCAAATAAATTCAAAGATCTCATCATGAGGTGCCGAGGGATCTGGACGGATAACACAAGAGTATAAGTTGTGTACTAGTGTTTAATGCACCAAGAATTAATTCATAATTAATTAAAGGTGTGTGAATTTATTACATGTGGTGTATTTAATTATACACCATGTGTTGAATTGTCTATCCTAGCACATAGTCAGTTAGATAACATCCATGTAACTTTTGTGCATGGCGTGTAGTCTTTTAGTCATAGACAGGTTGTGTATCTTCTTACATGACCTACCTGATTAGTGACCATGTAACTCGGAGACCACATAATGTGTATCCCATGTACACATCATTTAATAAAAAAAATTGGCAAGTTTACATGTCTAATCTCTAAGATCATATCACAGATAGACGATGAGAAAACATACATGCAGTGTAGATCCAGTTTACCCGTCGTGTGCTTTTACCAAATTGGCTGGAATAAAAATTAATTTATTGTAATGTAGAAAACTTATCAAAATGTACTTTAATGTGGTCATTAAGTTGATATAAAACACCTTGTTATGGGTTTTAATATATATATATGTTAAATTAATTTCTATGTAATGTTTAGATCTACATATCATGTATGAGTCGTATTACCATCATTAATCTACATGGATTGAAGCATAAAATGTGATAGAAAATCATGTAATATGTGTAATAATTAAGTTGATAGTACATTTCATGAAAGTATGTGATAACTTGTGTATTCCACATGTCACAAGAGTAAACAATATATGACTATAATACATGTTGGGTAGTTCAAATGGGTACTCACTGTGTTTCCACCAAGTTACATTTTATTATACACAATTAATTTTAAATAAATTTATTTAATTTGTTTAAAATTATAATAGATGATAATATCAAAGAAATTTTGATGATAATTAAGATAAAAAGAATTGATTAATTAAAGTAGATAATTAATTAATTTGACTGCATTTTATTTTAAATAAGAATGATTAATAATTGAATGTGTCACAAACCAGTTTGAGTACCTTGGTAATCCAATAACCAAGCCAGTCATAACATGGACTGAAGAGCATTACTAGTCCCCATGTGTTGATGAATAGCACATGGGATCATGAAAAATGAGAGCAAGGATGATTTTTTCATAAACATTATGGAAGAAAAAGAAACAAGATAGTATGCATACAAAAAAACTCCCCACTGGGATTAGTGTACCATAAGTCAAAAAGGTTTAACAACCCAAATTACAATAACCGAAAGTACTAAAAAACTGGAAAAAAAATGTCCAAGTCCCAATGAACGCAACTCACAAAGCCCACATATCAACATCTATAACCACCTCTAAGTTGTGTTTTACCCCTGATCAAACCTCAAAGAGATAATCTACAAACACTCAAATTCACATGTAGGGTGTGATCTAAAAATCCATGTAGGGTCTCACCAGGGATTCTATAACATATAAAAATATTAAATTATCCAAAGAGATATTTAAATTTAAAATAAAAAAGTTTGGAATTTCATAAGAATAATTAAAACAATTCTCACTTTACATTTCAAAATATGGAAATAATTTAAGCAAAGGATTTACTTTTCAATTGATGGAACATTTCCAAAATAATGGAACTTTTCAAAAATGGATCAAATAAACACTTTTATATAAAACATTTTATATAAATTATAAGGAATGTAAAACAATTTAAAATTATGGAATATATTCATTTGAAATATAATAAAGTTAGAAACATGGTCATATTCCTAAGAAGGTGTGATAGTTCCAGGCTACAAGGACTCCACACTGAAGGTGACATGGAAATATGTACATACATCTATTTGAACTCAGGACAAAAAGGACTCATCACCATCACCTAATCGATGTGACGTGTTGTATTTATGTTTGGAAATGTTGTAAAGCATGAAGTGTTATCCAAATAACTCACTAACTACCTAAGGCTTGCATGTTCTCTAGTACAAAACAATTATGAGAAATTTATTTCAATAAACTTTAAAATAAAATTAATCCCATTTTCCATTTAAAATATTCCAATATTAATTAAAAAACCATAATATAGGTTTTTAATCAAAAACATGCATTTTTCTAGATAGAACCCAAAGGTTCCTATCAAAACCATTTGAATCCATTTTCACAATATAAGAATTTGAAATCCATTCACAATTAAATTTCACAATCAACTTTCACTAATTAAATTCAACAATTTAATTGAAATAATTTTCATAAAATCCAAAATTTAAAACCTAAATTCAGTGGAATTGGTTTTTTCTAACAAACCAATTAAAACCCATTTAATTAAAATCAAGAAATTTCATTTAATTTAAAATTTTTAAATTAAATAAATAAATATAGGGTTAACATAAATTGGGATTCATGATGGAACCACTTACTTTAGGATCACGGGATCTCAAATCAAAAAATCATACATAGAAAACTCCATTGGAGAATGAAGAAAACAAGGATATATGAATAAAACCTATATTTAGATCCTAAATAGTGGGTATTAAATCCATAAATCAATATGGGGATTCACAGAACCTTCGGGTTGAGAAGAGAGATCATAGGAGAACGATAATTGGAAGAGGAAACTAATCGAGGGAAGATCAAAAGGTATTCCTCAATCTTAAAATCTCTTCCAGGAGGGATCCAAGGGGCCTATAACACTTCTTGGGAGCTCCAAGGAAGTTAGAAATATATTATGGGTCGTTTCGGTCCATTAGGGACCAAAACAGAGGGTTTGTGGTTTTTTAATCAAAATTTGGATTAATTAAAAACATGTATGCACGGTTACCTAGGGAGACCACACTGTTTGAAAAAACATGTGGAATAACCATGTGCCTTTTTTAAATGGATATCATGGTTTCTCCTAATAGGGATCATGTTTTGAATAAACATGCACCAACCATGCAAAATCCCTCTGCCTTGGGTTGCACAGTTTACTCTGAGAGGGCGCACGTTTTCGAATAACTGTGGGACAACCATGAATTAGCCCAAAAAATTCCAAAATTTCAAAAAAAATATATAGAAGAAACCCAAAATAGAACCCAACCAAAGAAAGGTAAAAAAAATAGGGGTTTTTAAATACCTAAAAATATTAATAGGATGTTACAACCTCCCCACCATAGAAACTTTCTGTCACCAGAAATCCTACTCATAATATTCCACACCAAAAAGATAGGGCCACTTATTTCTCATTAGTGCCTCCCTATCCTACATCTCATGAGAATCAAAACCATGATTCCATACAACAAACCAAAGGTATCATCCTCCCATGAAGTACCTTGGTTTTAGAATCAACTATCCTGATTGGTTGTTTAATCACAGATAAATCAAGTCCAACCTCAAGATCACTCTAGCTCAAAACATGATATAGATCATATAGATAATTTTGAAGTTGAGATAAATGGAACATGTTTTGTATCGATTTCAGTTGTGGTGGGAGTGATAAACTGTAAGAAACCTTCCCCAACTACTCAACCCCAAAAGGTTCCATAAAATGAGGAGCAAGTTTCCCTTACCTCCCAATCCATCGATGACCCAACCAAGGTGAAGCCTTCAAGAACACCTGGTCACCAACTGAGAATTACAAAGGTATATGGTGACAATCAATATAATACTTATATCGGATCTATGTCATCACCATTCTATGAAGAATCAAATGTATCTTTGTTATCCTCTCTTGGACCAAGCTTGGTCTAACCAAGGAACTTTCACCAATCATCGACCAACACAATGGAGATTTACATGTCTAGCCATACATGTCCTCAAAAAGAGCCATTCTGATAGAATATTGGTAACTATTATTATAAGAAAACTCAACTAACCCCAAGTTCTCATCCCAATATCCACTAAAGTCAAGAACACAAGATAGAAGCATATACTCAATAATCTATATAGTTATTTCTGTCTGTGCATCTGACTACGAATGGTATGTCTTACTCAAATGGATTTGAGATCTGAGTTCCTCCTAAAGGCCACCCCAAAAGAAAGAAGTGAACTGAGGATCCATATCAGAAAGTATATCATAAGGAACTCGGTGAAAATGAACAATCACTTTCACATGGATATTTACCTACTCCTAAACTTTGGTGGTATCATGAATGGGAATAAAGTTTGTTAATTTAGTCATCCTATTGATCACAACCCATAACTCATTATTCTTTCTCTGGGTACGCAGAAAATCAACCACAAAGTCCATAGAGATCTCACCCACTTCCAAGTAGGAAATGGAAGTGTCTATAGAAAACATGATGGTTTTTTGTTCTTGGACATAACTTTTTGGCACATATAACAATGAGAAACAATCTAAGTAATGCCTTGTCTCATAAATAGCCAACAGAAATATTTTCGCATGTCATATAATGTCTTCATGGATCTTGGGTTCACTTCCCATTGGGAACTATGAAAATCCCCCATTATAGCTTTCCGTACCGAAGACGGTACTACAAAAAGTTTATGAAATCATATAATTCCCTCTTTGGAGAAAGACCAATCAATCACAGTTTCCCCACTATTAAGAGATCTCTAATTCTATAGAACTCATCATCAAGATGTTATTCTTTAAGAATCAATTATATAAGAGAATATTTCAACTGAAAACTGGCCAAGGAAACCTAAAATCTGGATTCCTAGACCCAAATATGAAACTATGAAAATAGGGCCATTAAGTTCCACTTTTCAATGATTCTTTCACTGATTGGGTTAGAATTTTCCTACCCAAAATATCTATAATGTCATTCCCTTTCCCTAGGGTATAGGCGATGTCAAAATAGAAAGACTTTGGGTATTCCAACCAATGCCACTGGTGGATATTTATATCTTCTTAAGAGAAGATATAACTCAATTTATTTTGGTTTGAATACATTGTAAACCATTCTCCAAAAATGTAATGATTATAACTTTTAAGTGCATGAATCACAGCTGCAAGTTCAAGGTCATGGGATCAATAATTATTCTCGTGTTGCCTAAGTTTATGAGATCCATAAGAAACAACATGATTCATGGGGACACAGCCAAAGCCTGGACCTGATGCATCACAAAAGACTACATAGCTCTACCCAACCTCTAGAAGAGTGAACACCATCATAGTAGTCCAAATACATTTCATCTCAACAAAATAATTCTATTATTTCCCATTCCAATAAAATTGTAATCCCTTCTGAGTTAATATAGTGATCAGAGAAGACAACTTCAAGAATTCCTTCATGAATCGATGATAATGTCCAACTAATCCCAAGAAGCTCTAGATATCTAAGAAATTTCATAGTTACTCCTAAGTCATAATAGCCTTCACCTTCTCAAGATCAACTGATATACCTTCTTCTGACACCATGTGTCCTAATAACTTTACTTATTGAATCTAGAGATCATATTCCAAAATCATGGAATAAATTTTATGATTTCTCAACAAACACAAAACTATTCTTAGCTGATTCTCGTGATCCTCATTAGACATAAATTAAATGAGTATTTCATCCAAAAATACTCCCATTAAGGTATCAACATACTCATGGAAAATCTTGTTCATCAAAGCCATGAAAACTATAGGATAATTTTTTAAACCAAAGGGAATGAAAAGATAATCATAATGTATATACCTTCTCTAAAAGGTGGTTTTCTAAATGTAGGATTATTTTATCCTCAACTAATAGTAACCAAATCGAAGGTCAATCTTTGAGAACCACTTCTCCCCTTTCAACTAATCAAATATATCATAAATTCGTGGCAATGGATACTTTTTCATTATTGTAACTCAATTGAGATTTTAGTAATAAACACAAAAGAAAAGGGAACCATCACCCTTCTTAGAAAATAGAATTGTTGTCACCCAAGGTGACACACTCGGGCATATGGAGACTTTCTCAAGAATATCATCCAACTGAGACATCAACTCTTTCATTTCAACAGGTGCCATACGGTAAGAGGGGATAGTTACTGGTTGATTACCAAGTATTAATTCAATAGAGAACTTAACCTCCATTACCAGGGGAAAACTAGAGAAGTTTTAAGGGAACACATTGGTAAAATCAATGATTAATGGAGGGAGATCACCACTCAAATATTCTAGCTAAAAATAAAAGGTAAACATCGATATCACTTCCCCAACTTCGTATAAGAAAGTACATCTCTACTCTATCTTGGGTCTAATTTTCCTTAGAAGACACGGCACACACCATCAGGTGTATTGATGGAGACCCATTGAAGATAACAATAAATCTAGGATTTATTAGCAATGAAACAATCCATCCCAAAAAATGACGTCAAGAGGTTTCATGTCAATAATAAAGAAACTCCAAGCAAGATCAACATCAGATAGAGAGAAAAAAAAGAGGGACTATAGAGACCCTGCTCTCTCTTCCTACCAAGGGGTTTAGTAATATCCATTGCACAAGATAAAATATTCCTAAAAATATTTAAAATATTAACAATATAGATTTAAATAAATGAATGAGATATTCCAGTATCAAAAAGAGTAGTCACTAATGATGAATCCATAGTAATGGTACCTATCATGGTCATTGGAACTATATCCACTTCCTCTGGAGACTCTTCTACTACATGAGGAATATTTTTTCTAGATGCTTGTGGATAGAAACCTTTTTCACATGAATCATCTTATTACACTATAGTTTTAGAAGGTGTTGATGATCTTTATCCACTACGTGGAGTGTAATAAACATGGAATAATATCTTCAAGTGAACCGATCATTCGCATGAGCCACAGTTCTTGGGTGGATCAATGCAAACCCTCTTTGAATGTCATGGCTTTTCACACTGGTAACAAACTAAAGGACCTATTTCAGGCACTGTAGGAGGTCTATAATGACCCTAATATTTAGAACCAACATGAGAATCATCATGATTCATCTTTCCCTTAGATTAATTCACAATACTACTGGGAGAGAAAGAAACTCCCAATAACCATGACTTTCTAGACAATTCCATCTCGACCATCAGTAGTCTATCTAGTACATCAGCATAAAAAGGAAATTTTGGAAATCAAACCTGAGAATGAATGTTCTATAGAAGTCCCAACTTGAACTATCAATCCTTCATCTTTTCATCTGATACAATTTTAGGTGAAAATTCCACAATCTTATCAAAATGGTTTTCATAATCACTCACGGTCCTATCAGCCTACTCGAGTTTGAAAAACTCAGTGTCCTTGGTCAAAAACATTGACTTTTTATAGAATTGTTCAATGAAAATAATCGTTAAGTATTTCCACTCTAATCCCTCATGTTTCTTCACTATCACCATCTCATACCACCATCTCATACTTGTTCCTTCCAACATAAAGGTGGTACTCTTCACAATGATTTCATTGGGTGTGTCCAAGAACCTAAACAAATTCTCCCTTCTTCTCAACCACTCTTCAGCCGCTTAAGGATCATTTGAGCCTTTGAACAGTGCTATATTTTGGTGAAGAAACTATGAAGAATAAATCTTGAGAATGTACCTCTAAGATTACATAACTAGAGCCTGAATGGGAACTGGAGGTGGTTCATATCCCAGTTCTTGGACAGTGTGCACAATCACCTCAACTAAAATCGGGTCCACAAAAGGATTCACTCATTGAGGTTTAGCATCATCTTACTCTTAGATCTGATTTGAATTTCTTCTTGAAGGCACAATGATACAAAAATCCATAGATAACAAGGAAGACATCATATTAACACTCCATAGGTAAATAGGGAAATTAATCCCAATAGATAGAAAAACAAGTGGATTTTAATATACCCAATTCAAAAGTAGGGAAGAGACAAGAACTAATCATTAATATGTATTTCCCTAACCAAACCTAGTGACTTAAGGCTCATTATGGTTAGAGATGTCCTGGAACTCAATGGAAACTACCTCCTAAGTCCTAACAAGATTACAGAAATACTTACAGACTTTAAAACAAAAGCTCAACACGGAGATCTGATACCACTTTGTCACAAACCATAATGGGTAGCCTAGTAACCCGATATCTGATATGGTTCTGACATGGCTTGAAGGGCATTCCCAATCTCCATGGTTTGTATATTATCACCTATAATCATACACAATGATAGTGTGAATGATTTTTCCACAAACATTGTGGAAGTAAAAGAAATGAGATAGTATGCATACAAAATAAACTCTATTGGGAGTAGTGTACCAGAAGTCAAGTAGGTATAACAACCCAAAGTACAACAACCAAAAGTACTATAAAATAGGAAAAATTTCCCAAGTCCCAATGTATAAAACTCACTAAGCCCATGAATAAAAATTTAGAACCAACTCTAAGTGGTTCTTTACCACTATTAAAACCTAGAAGGAGATAATCTATAAACACCAAAATGCACAGGTAGGATGTGAGCTAAAAATCCCAGTAAGTTCTCACTAAGGATTCCAGAATAGATTCCAATATTTAATTAACCAAATATATATTTTAGTTTAAAAAAAATTCATTTCATAAGAATAATTAAAACACTTCATGCATTACATTTCAAAAGAGGTAAATACTTTAAGAAAATAATTTTCTTTTCAATTTATGGAACATTTAAAAAAATGGTACTTTTCAAAAATAGATCAAATAAACACATTTATATAAAATATTTTATATTAATCCTAATTAATTTAAAATAGTTTAAAATTATTTAATATATTCATTTGAAATATAAACAAGTGAGTAATATGGTCATATGCCTAAGAAGGTATGATAGTTCCAGGTTATAAGGACTCCACACTCAAGGTGACATGGTAATATGTACATATGTCCCTTTAAACATGGGCCAAAGAGGACTCATCACTATTACCTCAGGGATGTGATTTTATGCATTTATGTTTTGTAATGTTTTAAAGTAAAAAGTTCCACCCAAATAACTCACTATATACCTAAGGATTCCATGTTCTATAGTAAAAAATAATGATGGGAAATTTATTTCAAGAAACCTGAAAATAAAAATAATCCCATTCCCTATTTCAAATATTCCAATTTTCATTTATAAATCATAAAATTTGTTTTTAATCATTAACATTTCTTTTTCCAAGATAAACTCCAAAGGTTCCTATCAAAAAAAATTAATCCATTTTCACAATATAAGAATTTGAAATCAATTCACAATTAAATTTCGAAATACACTTTCACAAATTAAATTGAACAATTTAATGGAAACAATTTCCATCAAATCCATAATTTAAATTAAATAATTTAAATTTCAAAAATTTCCATAAACACACCCCAATTCAATAGAGTTGGGGGTTTTCTAATTTCATTCCAAAAACCCATTTTAAAACCCTAATTCAATGGAAATGGGTTTTTTCAAACAAACCAATTGAAATCCATTTAATTAAAATCAATAAATTTCATTTAATTCAAATAATTTAAATTAAATAAATCAATTTAAGGTTAACATAAATCGGGAATCATGATGGAACCACATACCTCGGGATCACGGGATCTTGAATCACAAAGTTGTACACGTAAAACTCCAATAGAGAATGATAGAAACAGGGATCTATAAATCAAACCTAGGTTTAGATCCCAAATAGTGGGTATTAGATCCATATATCAATACACATGGATTCATATAATCCTAGTGAGAAGAATATAGATCACGGGATAACAAGAACCAGAAGAGGAAACAAACTGGGAGAAGATCGAAGGGAATTCCTCAAAATTCATATCGCTTTCGGGAGGGATATGAGGGGATAAGAACTCTTCTAGGGATCTCCGAGGAAGGGATAAATAAATTATGGGTCATTCCAGTCTATAGGGGAGCAAAAAGGGGGGTTAGGCAATTTTTAATCAAAATTTAGATTAATTAAAAACTCATACGCATGTTTTCATGGGTAGAGCCGCACAGTTTAACAAACCGTTCTGACTAACTGTGCACCTATTATAAATGGGCCACATGGTTTCTCCTAATATGGTTCATGACTTGACTAAATTTTCACCAATCATGAAAAATCCCACTATCTTTGGTTTCACGGTTTACTCGGATAGGGTGAATGTTTTGGACAAACCGTGTGTTAACCGTACACTAGCCCGAAAACTTCCAAAATATTTAAAATTTCTCCCAAAGCACCCCCAAATAAAACCCAACCAAAGAAAGATCAAGAAGAGGGGTTTAGGAATATCTGAAAAAATTAAGAGGATGTTACAAAATGCTAATTTTATTAATTGTGTAATTTATTGCATGTATATGGATGATCGTGAGCTTAGACCATACCTTTTTATGTCATTGGTTTTTTTAATTTATTATTAAATTAAATTATTAGCTTGTGTGTCATCTCTCCTCTTATTATGTAACGGCCTATATGCCCATGGTTTATTTTATATAAACCACTTCCCCTCACCTATGTATGATTAAAATATGATTAAAATCATATGTAATGGATGGATCTCCCAAGATAGTGGAGGCGGTTCAAGTTTGGAGATGAGGTGAAACTAATCCATGAGATATACATAAGTGGGTAGGTGGAAAAATGAAACACAAACCATAAATGGTTCAAGTTGTTTTACCCCAAGGTCAATGGTTAGTTTATCATCTTCTAGAGAAACTAACCATTAGTAAAATGAGACAATATTTTTTTCATGTGGTAAGAAATACCACTAGAAGAAGAACTACACCCATAAGAAAGGGGAAGCTAAAGTTTCATTCTTTTCATAGGACAGCTAGCTAACCATCCCTATGAAGGTGGAGTGATGATATCCTGACATATGTTGGGGAGGAGCAGTTATAGGTTGTATTGACTGGGTGATTCCCTCTAAGACCTACAGGTCATGTAATTTTCTCTAATCCTTAGGGCATTGTAAGGCTTCCACCTCACCCCTTATAAGGTGGATTATCAAAAAAAAATGAAGGCCTTTGGGCCATTTTGATCTAAATAGATAATGAATCATGTTCACATTACTCATATAACACCCAAGTATGGAATCACTATTTTTTTCATGTAAATGAGAATCATTTGAAAAAGATCTATTAAGATGTTTATTTAAACACTTTTGAGCTAAAACCACTTGAAAGATGTTATGCCTGTTTATAAGTAAAATTGACCAAACCATAATTTTATGGACAGAGTGAAATGGCCACATAGCATCTAGGATTAGTACACACTGATGTCTGTGGACCATTTCTAGTAGAAGTTAGAGGTGGGTATTCTTAATTCATAACCTTTACTGATGACTTGAAAAGATATGGATATGTCTACTTGATGAGGTATAAGTCTGAGACCTTTGATAAATTCAAAGAATTCAAGAATGAAGTAGATAATTGAGTTGTAAATAATATAATGAATCATCGATTGGATCGAGGTGGTGAATATCTTAAACAAAAATTTCTTTAATTTTTATGAGAGTTTGGAATTCTATCTCAAATCACTTCACCTTATAAACTATATTGGAATAGTGTTAGTAAAAGGAGAAACTGTACCATATTAAACATGGTAAGTTTGATGATGTTTCATGCATATATTCCATTATAATTCTCAGGATATTCATTAAAAACTATGTAATATTCATTGAATATGGTGACTCATTATTGGTTGGAAATGATGAACCTATATCCTATAAATAGGCAATAGAGAGCATAGAAACTAAAATATGGAAAGAATCCATGAATTCAGAAATGGATTCCATGTATTAGAACCATGTTTGGGTTCTGGTCGATGTGTCTGTTGTTGTAAATCCCATAGGGTAAAAATTGGTATTTAGGTGAAAACTAGACCTAAAAGTTAAGTTAAATACCTATAAAGCAGTGAAACTGGCTAAAGGGTTTCAACAGTGTTAAGAAATTGACTATGATGAAACAAGTTCACCAATTTCCATGTTTAAATCCTTTAGAATTTTACTTGTAATAGTAGCTTACCATGACTATGAAATTTGGAAGATGGACATCAAAACTAATTTCCATGATGGGAACCTTCGGGAAGATATCTATATGACTCAACTAGAAGGGTTTTGGCTCTAGGTGATGTTAAAATATTTTCAAGTTTCAATGATCTATTTATTGATTTAAGAAATCATCTAGGTCATGGAACATTTGATTCAATGAAGCTATAAAAGAATTTGGTTTCATTTAGAATGAATGTGAACCATGTGTTTATAAGAGGTTTAGTTAGAATGAAATCATTATCCTGATAATATATTTTTATGGCATATTACTTATTGGAAATAACTTACCAGTCTTATATTCAATTAAGTACTGGTTAAACAAGTGTTTCCCCGTGAAGGACATAAGTAAAGAAGCCTATATTCTAGGGATCGAGATCATTCGTGATAGATCTAAGAGGATATTTAGACTAATTCAAAATACATACATTGAACATATTCTAAAGATATTTAGTATAGAATAATAAAATATGGGATTAGTTCCATTATCACATGATATACATATTTCTAAGAAAATGTGTCCTCAAACTCAATAAGAGAGATATATAATGAGTAAGCTCATATATGCTTCAGCAATAGGATCAGTAATGTATTCCATGTTATGTACTAGACTTGATGATGCATATGCATTAATCATTGTAGTCATATATCAATAAGATCCAAGAGAATGTCAGTGATTTGCTATTAAGTCTATCCTTAAGTATCTGAGAAGAACTATGGATATGTTCCAAGTGTACGGAAGAGACAAGGATCTAGTTATCAGGGGTTATACTGATGCTAGTTTTCAAAAAGATAAAAATGATCTAAATTCATAGTCAAGATATTTTTTCTATCTCAACATAATAGTTGTTAGATAGAAGAGTTTAAAGAATCCAGTTTTAGTTGATTATATAGGGGAGTCTGAGTATACAGTGGCTTCTGATGCAACCAAGTAAGACATCTAGATATGAAGATTTTTCTAGGATCTTGATGTGGTACCTATCATTAAAGACCTTATCACATTGTAATGTGATAATACAATAGTGTTGGATCTTTAAAAAGAGCCAAGGTCACACCAATGGACAAATCATACACTTCGGAAGTATCACCTATTGAGGGGTTTTTATCATAGGGGGGAAGTTGTAGTGATAAAATATACCACAAAAGAAAATGTGGTGTACCCCTTGAATAAAGGCCTATATTGGAAAAATAATGAGTATCATGTGAGAGCTAGTGGACAGAAGGTTGTTAGCAGTTTGATCTAGTTCAAGTGGGAGTATGTTGGATTTGGTACCCTAGAACCAAATTCTATGTATTTTATGATAACATGTATTCATTGTTTTGAATATTAATAAACTCTTTATAACATCATGATTGTTCTTCTATGTGACATAGTATGTGATAATTTCCTAAGTGTAGTTTTCACACTAAAAAGGTCATAGCAGTTCCCCACTATAATGAGAACCTAGAAGTTCCACAATAGTATTCTTAAATATATTTTATATATCCAGATGAAATAATTTTAGGGACATAAATGATATAGGATATCATGGGTGGATACTCATAGGACTTTGAGGTACTGTATCATGGTGTACGCCCTTGGTTATATCTAGTGTAGGATATTATAAAAACGAGACCCTCTATTGGGAAATCAAAATTTATATGTGTCATTGGATGTTCTTTTCTATGGATATGTGTATTGATTCTTAGACTTTAAGATTGTTATTATTGAGTATTATAAGTCATTTACATTTATGTATTAATGAAATCTATGACTATATATGTTCATGGTGAGTTATGATATGTTGGGTGCATCACAAGTAATATTGCATTAATGAATAATGTGAGAAAGGATTTTTACCTTATGTTCTTTAATTGAAGTTGATATTTCATACCCTTTAATAGAAATGGTATATCCTAAATTAATCCATGGCCATGGTGTTCTATAGGAAAGTTTGATTTCTGAAAATTCAATGAATGAGACATCAAGCATATAGGTTGATGACACTAGCATGCAACCTTGTTGATTAGAGATATCATGATAAAGGGATTATATTACACAATAAGAATCCATATGAGGTATTATATAATTTTGACATTAACTTATTTCTTTATGGGTGTATTGACTTATAGCTCGATGTTATCCTTGGACTTTAGGCTACTTCACCCAATTCCACTGAGAAATTTTCCTAGAGGGTCACACACTAAGTATATCCAAAATCACAATTAAATAATATATTATTTATTTATTATTTAACAAGATAAAGAAATATTATTTTTGTACATGGTTTAATAATTATTCATGTTTTCTTGATCGCATATATCCTTTTAAGAGTTATTCAAGAGAATATTATATGATTGGAATATTTAATAAATATTTATTTTATATTTAATGAATATAATACTTGTTCATTTATTGGTGAATAATGCAGTGATATTTATTTATTAAATAAATAGTCACTATTTATGTCGTGATAAATATTCTGGAATAATGGTGGATCAAGTTTAATGGTTCGATGAGAAATAATATATATTAAATATTATTTGATTAAATAATATTTTATTTAATTCACGATTTTAGAACATGTCAATAAATAATAATATTATTATTATTTTAGGAATGGGGTTCCACAGGGATTAAATAAATAAAAAAAGATAACTTTTTTAATTATTTATTTCTTACCCTATATGTATATAAATCTAATGATATTATTTTTTAAGCGAGCTGATTCATTTTCTTTTATTGTGCATAACAAAATTAGAGAATCCTCTCGAAACCCTAGAGATATCTCTTATCTAATAAATCTCCCAAGAATGGAGAGAGATATTTCTCCACCTTATACTCTCAAGTTAAGAGATATCAAATAAAATCCTTCGTAATTGATTCTTGGTGTTATTAATGGTGAACAACGCATGTGATAGGATCTGACGTGCTAGCACCTAAAGATTCCTATGGTTACATTCAGAGATTTTTGTAAAACATGTTGATCATCGTTAGAGGGAATGTATTATTGATTCCTACAATAAAACAATGGTACGATGTAGATTAGTTTTCAGATCCATCAATGAAGAAAGAATTTATCACAAGGAATTTCTTTATTTGCTTAAATTAATTATAAATTATATGTGATGATCTTGTGCCTTGGTTCTAGAATTTTATCCATTATTTTTATTATTTTAATCAATTCAATTATCATTTAATTTATCATTGTGTAAATATTAGATTAGTCATCAATCATTTGGGAATGACTCATCACATGCTTGTGTTGTGCTCAAAACCTTCAAAAACTATGTTGATGTTTAGAGTTGGATTACTCCAGAACGTCCCTAATGATTCTAAGAGGATTGATATGAAGTATTTTGGTAGATATTAGGCTTTTGAAAGTATGGGATGAGTATTTTTTTCAAGGGGAGTGAGTGGAGTTATTTATACTTGAGGAGAGTGGTATTTTTAGAATAAAATATTAAATAAAATAAAATATCAAAGGTAAAAATTATAATAGTGAATTTTTTAGAATATAAATATAATATAATGGTTTTCAAGAATTTAAACCTATTTATAATTCGAGTTAATTAGTTTAATAAAAAGGAAATGAGAAAGAAATAAATATAGTTATTTTAAGGGATCAATTTTGACTTTAGGTTTTGGAAAATGATTTTTAGATTTGGAATTTAATTTTATTTAATTTTAATGACTCATTTATGAAATTAAATATATCATATCCAAATCTAAAGCTATATAAAGTATTAGGTCATTATTGCACCATGAAGGGTGTAATTTAAGATACATTGGTTTTGAGAAAAAATGTATTTTTACTATTCACCTGAAAATTAAAGTATTTTAGAAAACTACCAAAAAAACCCTTGGACAATTTTGATGTGATGATTTTAAAAATGATATTCATTTTATCAAAATAAATTTATAAAACATCCAATTTTAATACTTAATATAAAAATTATGATTTTTTCAAAATACATTAAAATATAATTTATTAAAAATGTGCTTAAATTTTCTTTGATTTTTTTAATTATGATATTTATTTTTAGGAATTATAATATTTATATTTACTTAAATTAATTATGATAAATATTATTTATATCATAATTTATTATTTTTAGGTTAAATTATTGTTACAACCTTTAGGTTATTATTTGACAGAGAAAACATTTTCAATTATTTTACTTTGAATTTTAAAATTTTTAATCCCACCAAAGTGTTGTTTATTGGTATTTCTCACATTTTATTATTTTAATGGTATTTTAAGCTTAATTTTAAAAATGAACTATTTTGGATTTTAACTATTTTTTTATTTTTTATTTCATCCATAACGTTTTCTACAATGATCCAAATTAAAAAATTATTCTTTTTTAGGATTATATATTCGTTGGGATTCATTTTATCCTTCTATACCCAAAGCTTAATCGATCATTTGGAGGCCCAAATCCATATCACAAGTCCGGCCTCAAAATCTATGTATATATATGGATAATTTTAGTATTTAGACCATATATTATAAAGGGACAACTTAAATATGCTCAAATTTGAAAAGGACCTATATAACATTTGGGTGGAACAACTTCTTTAACTGTAGACCCACCTTATTTAGCTTTATTCAAGGCCATTAATAGATCAGAAAGTAGAGCATTAGAATATAAAGAGTCACGTATCCATAATTAATTTCATTAGGTAAATCTACCATAAATACTACATAATATGGCCAATAAATCGTAAATTTTTAGGCTGAACTCTTCTAAATATGTGGAATAAATTTAAAGAATACAATTTTTAAAATTTTTCCATTTAATGGGTATATAATGTGCCTACATTTGGTGGATATAATTGGATCTGAAAATTTACTCTCTTTTCCGATAAAAATGTGTTTCTTATTCATTCTAAAGAGTTGGAAACTTGGGGGTATCCTTTATTGTCTATTTTGTATAGTTTTGTATTTTCATTTATTTTGTAATATTATTTTTCATTATTATTATATGTTAGTATTTTTCTTCATCTCATTCTCTCATATTTTATCTTTTGTGTTTCCAACATGTTCTTCTTCTTTGTGATCTTTAATACTCATGGTCATGAGTAACTAACTCAAGGATGTTCCTTGGAGATCAATCTAGTGTTGAAGCTTTGTTTGTGAGCTATAATTTTTAACTTTTCTTATTTTATTAGAGTTAGGATAAGGGTTATCTTTTTGTTCAAGGATCCTTTGTGTCTCCACTTTCCATATGAGGTTTATCTTTCTCTTTTGCAATATTCTCCCTCGATCGATAAGTTGGATATGTGGACTCTCAACGATCGTTGAGTGCATCATATATTTAAAACCATAGGAAGATGGGTATGTTCATGCATACGATGGATCATGTTCATTAATTAAATTTGATAATAATAATAAGATGATGAAGGTTTAATCTGGGTGATTTTGTTAGGAATGTATCCTTTATTTGTAACATAATTATGTTTTCATTCATTGTATTTGAATTGAATCTGCATTTTTAATTTTAGTATTTCATTCTTAAATTCTCTAACCTCAATTTATTTTAGTTTTAATTAATAAAAAATATAAAAATAAAATTACAATTACAATTATTCATTTATTGACCATAACAGTTCCTCAAGAGAATGACATAGGTCAACCCCTATGTTGCACATAGTTATAAATATTTTGAGAGTATGCACGGTAATGCTTCATCAAATTAGAATACTTTCTATGGATCCAAGTAGTCTTCACTCACTATTTTTATTCACATTTTTTAAATAAATTTTCATTCTTCAATTTAAAAAACACAAAAAAAATCATAAATTTCCAAAACTTAAAAAAACTTATTTTTTCATGATGTATTTCAATTATTATTATTATGCATGGACTAAATACTCTCAGGTGAAACCAGAAGAAGAAATTAAAAATTCTCAGTTGTAATAACTTAAATAATATAAAAAAAATTAAGATCAAATCTTAAAGGTTTTAAGAATATATTTTTGTACTAGTGAAGAAACCCAGACATGAACCATAACCATAACCAAAACCAAAACAAGTGGTGGAAGATATTTACCCAATCATTATTTATGTCAAAGAACATGAGGTGGGTGATAAAGAGATTATTAAGGAATTTATCACATAATCCCACACTTAACCATTGCTTAAGGATATACCTTAATGACACATTAAAGATAATTCACTTATGGGAGATCAATATTTTTTAAAAGAATTCTGGAATTGCTTTTATGAAGATAACATGAAACTTGATCTTCCCAACCTTAATAATGAAAAACATCACCTCTCTACCTCTCTCTTGATTTGGAAGATGATGATAAATATTCACCTACTGATATTGGGTTTCCAATGGTCCCTCCAGAAGATATCAATTTCCAAGATGACATACTTGAAAGGACATATTTCTTTATCTTCATGTTTTAATCTTATTCAAGCTGAATTGTTTTTTGACTTCTCATTTTCTAAAATTTCCGATTCAACACAAATGGATCAGGTCTTGGATGTTAAATAAGAGACCACCCAAGTAGTGGTGATCTAATAATAAATTATGGAGAAGACAGTGGTGGTGCAACTACCTCCTCTACAAAAACATGCATAACATGTGGGGGAGGGCAGCACTGAAGTCAATAAGGAGTATCCCTATCTTGTTTTCCCTCCCAATCTAGAACTTAAATTCTATATTTATTATTTTTTGGGTTCTCTAATATTGGTGTATAATCATATACACTGGTAAAAGTCGCATGTGGTGGTTCATTTCAAAGAAACTCCATCCTCCTTTTGATTGGGGAGAATCCACTACAACTGTCTGACTAGGGGCAGTAAAAACCTAGAACCAGCTTGGAGGTCTAAACCAATAATTATTCCTTTTCTATCACCTTTATATTTATTTTTTATTTATTTTTTATCTCTTTTCATTTATTTCTTGTATTTTTAAAGTGGTAGTAGCTAGGACCTTAACACAGGGATACCATTGAAAAATAAATCAGGTTATATCTTTCTTGTTCATTATTTTGTTTACTGTCCAATTACAATTCTACATGAAAATTTATTTTGATCTAATTTGAGAAAAATAGGGTAGTAAATGGAATAAGTGTGAGTGAGGGATGTAAACTTTTTTTTAGTGATTTTTTGTGTGCCTTCATTTTATTTTTCATGTCTCTTTTTTATTTTCCATTTTTTTGTGTGTTTAGGATTCTTGAGATGAATAGAATACTTTGAAAAATTCAAACCATCTTGGTGTTTTTGGAACATTAATTTATTTTAATATTTTAGGATTAAAATTATTTATAAATATATTTTGGTTCTTGATTTTTTATCTTTTCATTTGATGGATTTTGATTTATTGTGAAACTAGTGTACATAAGTACTATCTGAATTGAAAATATTGCCCAACCTAAGATGTTTCTAAAACATTTTGACATCTTATTTAAATTTTTATTTTTATTTAGAGTCTTGAGACATTTTTTTGATCCAAAGCTTATTTTTTCCTCTTTTTAAAATCTATTAGAGTTCATGGAATGTGTCATTTATGATTGAGGCACCGCTTTAAAAGACCTTTTTACATTGAACTCTAATTTTAGCCTACATTTTCATATGATCTTTATTAATACCCTTGTATCCATGAAATAACTTAATAGGGAACCAAATTTAAATCAATTTATCCCTTTACAATATTATCTAGAAGTTAAATGTAAGATTATTATTTAAATCATGTGTGGGGAGGGAGAAGATGAGCTGTATTTTGCTTTCCTGAAGAATATTTTTGAGCTAAATTGAAAGTGTTTCCATATTTATTTCTAATTTGGTGAAAAAAAATCATGAAGGAAATATGTATGGGTGGCCTAAATATCATTAAAAATTTGGGCTAGGTGTTCACTAATATTTTAATATAAAAACTTGCATCTCTTTTCCTTAAATATAAGATTCTGAAGAGAAATCTAAATCTGCATTCAATTTGAAACAATGCTACTAATTAGGGAAAATATGGAAAAAATTTATCATTGATGCTGAAAATTAAAAGTGTCAACTTACCAAATAAATAGTTTTTTCTATGTGAATATTTTTTTAGCTGATTTAGGAGCACAACATTCTTGAGAAAAAACTATTTTCATGTATTTGCTTCACTTTAGAGCCCAACCCTCCTCATATTGCATCATATATATTTACAATTTAAAACTTCTAACCCTTAGCATCAGAACAACACATGAAAAATAAATAATGATTTACACTTTTTTTTACTCTATTAGGTGGTGATACTAAGAGTATATCAAGCCTGTGGAAATCACACATGTTCTTGTGAATGATAAAAACACCACAAAAAATCCTTGAGTGAAGAGAAAAATACTTTTCTGAGGAGGTAGGTACGACATGAATGTGAGGATTAAAACGAGATTTAATGGATTTTTATGACTTTTGAGGAGTTAGGAAATTTTTACCCATGTATTAGGCATGATATTTTCTTTGATATGATTATTGATTTATATTTTCATTTATAATTTAGGAAGTTAGTTTTGACCTTATTATAATATGATTTTCCATGAGTGAAATTTTTAGGTGTGGAGTAATTAATATAGAAAATATTTTCAATTATTTTACTTTGAATTTTAATGTTTTTAATCCCATTAAAGTGTTATTTTATGGTTATTTGTCACATTTTATGGTTTTAATGGTATTTTGAGGTTAATTGCAAAGATAACCTATTTTGTATTTTAACTATTTTACTTTTATTTAGTATTTATTCCATAACATTTTCAACACAAATAAAAATTGAAAAATTATTATCTTTTAGGCTTATATATTCATTGGGATTCATTTCATCCTTATAGACCCAAAGCACAATCCATCACTTGCATACCCAAATCTAGATCACAAGTCTGGCCTCGAAATCATTTTACAGATCTAGATAATTTTATTATTGGGACCAAATATCATAAAGGTCTAGTCCAAAGAAGATAAAATTCAACAAGGACGTATATAACATCTGGGGGAAAAATTATGTAACTATGTCCCCACCTTATTATCCTTTCTTCAAGGTCATTAATGCATGGTAAAGTAGATCATTGAAATATAACAAGTAACCTATCCAAAATTAATTTCTCAGAGTAAATCTATCATAACTCCTACATCTATGGCCAATAAATTGTAAATTTTGAATAAAACTCTTATAAATCATTGTAAAAACTTTAAATAAGACAAAATTTTCAAATTATTCTATTTAATGTGTCTATTATGTGCCTATATTCATGAGACAAAATTGGATCTGAAAATTTCCTCCTTTTCCTATAAAAATGTGTTTCTTCTTCAATCCAAAGGGTCGGAAACTTGGGCTAGACTTCTTTGTCCATTTTATGTAGTCTTGTAGTTTTATTTATTTTTTAATATTATTTTTCATTATCATTATATGTTATTATTTTTATTCATCTAATTATATCAAAGTTTTATCTTTTGTGTTTCCACCACATTCTTCTTCATTGTGATCTCTAATACTAATGATCATGAGTAACTAATCCAAGGATGTTCTTGGGAGATCAATATAGTGTTGAACCCAAGTTTATGAGATATGATTTTTAATTTTTATTTTTTTTTTTAGAGTTATTCCAAGGGGATATTAGTTGTAAATACACATTTATATCTCCACTTACCACTTGAGGTTTAACTTTCACGTATGTAATATTCTCTCTCGATCAAGGAAGTGGATGTACAGTCTCTTGGAAATCATTGAGCACATCTTATATTCAAAACCATATATATAAGGCGATGTTAATACATACAATGAATCATGTTCATTATGTAAATTTGAGACTAATAATTAGATGATGAAGGTTTAATCTGGGTGATTCTATCAGGAATATCTCATTTCCTTTTAAAATAATTTTATTTTCATTCATTTTGTTTGCATTGCATATGAATTTTTAATTTTAGTATTGCATTATAAAATTCTCAAACCTCAATTTCATTTAGTTTTACTTAATAAAAAATATAAAAAATATAAAGTGAATTAGAAGTAGTGATTGATTTACCATAACAACTCTTCAAGAGAACAACCTAGGTATGCCCTTATGTTGCACCTAGTTATAAATATTTTGAGAGAACACATGAAAACACTTCATCACTATTCCAAATGATCATGTTACTATTCTAATGGTCGCATTACCTCTTATTAATAACACTTGATTCTTTGAATCAATATTCAACTCAATTCCACTCAAGGTTCTATATTTCTATTTTCCAATATGTTGATTGGTTTAATAATATTTTTTTCTTTTATATAGTGTAGGAAGTGGGGGAGATTATTCTAGTAGATAGGGAAATCCATATTTTTCCATTATATCTTTTCTATTTTATATTTTTTTTCCAATTTTAATTTTTGGAATTTTAATTGGTTTTATTACTGATTAATGTAATTGTATTTATTAATAAAATAAATTATTATCAGTTTCTTTATGTGTATAATACTATAATGTATATTATAACACACATTTATCTCAAGAGACAAATATCATTTATAAACTCTAGGTTTTTACATTCTTCCCCCTTTATAAATTTCAACCTCAACATTTCAACTCATATTATCAATTGAGAATAGGTTATGGTACTTCTATTTCAGTGTTTCCATTAGTTCCCTTGTCACCTATTCAAACTTATGGTTCCTCCACAACACTTTGATAGGGTGAATTGTCTTATTGTGTTAAAATTTGTCTTTATGGTCAAATATATTCATAATATTCTCTTCAAATGAGATTTCATATTACATTTGTATCACCAGGGTTCAGGTGTGTATTTCTTTAAGAGAGATTCATGGAACACATCATGAACTTGAGCCATATTTGGTGGAAGTGAAAGTCATTATTCCACTACTCCTACATAATCAAGGATATAAAAGGGTCCAATTTAGTTAGGTATAATATTCCCTTTATTTACAAACTGCATGACACCCTTCTATGGTGATATTTCAAGGAACACTTTATCTCTAACTTTAAACTCCAAGACCCTCTGGAAGTTTTCAGCATAGCTCTTATTCTGAATCTAAGAAGATTTTATATGCTTTTAGATGGCTTGAAACATCTCTATAATATCTTTCACATGGTCAGGTCTAAGTATCTTTTCTTCTCTAACTTCATCTCAATAGGTTGTAGTTCTGCATCACTTCCCTTACAGAGCTTCATATGGATCAATTTGAATACTTGAGTGGAAGAAGTTGTTATATAATTACTCAAATAATGGGAGGTGTTGATCCCATCCACATTTTAATTCCAATGAGAAAACACTTATCATGTCCTTGAGAATCTAAATAGTCCATTTATATTGTCTATCATTTTGGGGGTGATAGGCCATGCTGAAATTAAGTTCAATACTCAAAAAATATTGAAGACTTATCCAGAATTTAGATGTAAACCTTGGATCACATTCAAAGAAAATTAAAAGTGGAACCCCATATAGCCTCACCACTTCCTTTATATATATCTTGACAGGTTGTTCCAGTGAGAAATCTTCCTAAATAGAGATTAAGTGGGTAGTCTTGGTGAGTCAATCCACCACAACCCATATCACATTTTTTCCTTTGGATGTTTTTGGGAGACCAATGACAAAGTCCATAGTGACATTCCCCCATTTCAACATGGGTATAGAAAATGGTTTCATCATCCCTTTGAACTTATTTTACAATTATTTAACTTGTTGACATACCAAACACCGTGAGATATACTCTGCAACATCCTTCTTCATGTTGACCTGCTATAATTTCTCTCAAAAATCATGGTTCATCTTGGTACTTCCAAGATGGATAGAGAAATATGAGTTATGTGCGTTATCTAATAGATACTTCTTTATCTCAGGTGATGCAGGTGCACAAAATCTAGTTCCAAATAAAATGACGCCATCCAAATCGAAGTGAAACTCATGAATCTTTCCTTCCTTAATTGCATTCACCTTCTTTTGAGGATCCAAATCTTCCCTTTGTGACTCCTTGATATTCTCTTGGATGGATGGTTATGCAATCATTTGGGTAAGGTAGGATTTATTCCCTACAATTGTGATTTTGAAATCCATCCTTTTCATATCTAATAAGATTGGTTCTTTCTCAATACTCATCACAGATAAAGTAGCAGGTTCTTTTCTAATAAGAGCACAATCTACCTTGTACAATTTTCCCAAATGGTAGTGAATAGAGAAATCATAGTCATTTATTATCTCTAATCATCTTCTTTGGTGAATTTTGATATCCTTATGTGTTAATATATACTTTAGACTCTTATGATCAGTATATATGCCACACTTCTCACCATAAAGATGGTGTCTCTTATTATTCAAGGTGAAGATCACAACTAGTATTATAAATCATGCTTCATGTAATTTTTCTGATGTATATTCAACTATGATGAGGTTTTGGCTATCAATTTTTCATTCTGCATGAGTAAACAACCCAATAATTTCTTCAAAGAATCGTTTTATATCAAAAATTCTTCTCCACTTGATGGTAGTGTGAGTATAGGTGCAGTGATTAGCCTATTCTTGATATCTTTAAATATTTCATCACATTCTTTTGTCCAGACATATTTTACCAATTTTTTTGTTAACTTAGTTAGTGGGCTATACAATCATGATAAACTTCTTAAAAAACTTAATAGTACCCTGATAGGCCAGGAAAACTATGAATTTTAGTGACACTAGTTAGTATGGTCCATTCCTAAATTCCCTTTGTCTTGGAAGGTTCCACAGATATTCCCTCACTTATGATCACATGCCACAAATATGTGGCTTAATGCATCCAAAAGTTTCACTTTTTTAACTTAGTATACATTTTCTCTTTTCTCAACATCACCAACGCAATCCTTAGATACTCTTTATGTTTCTATTTATTCTTGTATTAAATGAGAATATCATCAATAAAAATTAACAAAAGTTTGTTGAGTTAGTCTCTAAAGACTATATTCATCAAATCCATAGATATTTCCATGGAATTAGTATGTTTTATGGGAATGACTATGAACTCATAGTTCCCATAACTTATACAGAAATAATTCTTCTGAATATTTTCCTTCTTCACCTTCATTTGATAATATCCATAATAAATATCCACCTTTTAGGAGTAATGATCTCCTCATAGTTAATCAAACTAGTCATCAATCCTTGGAAGGGGATACTTTTTCTTTATGATGATCTTGTTGAGATCTTGGTAATCAATACACAATCACATTGAACCATCATTTTCTTTATAATGAGAACTAGAGAACCCCATGGTGATTCACTTGGTCTTATGAATCCTTTTTCCAAATTATCTTGCAGCTACTTCTTTAACTCTTCTAGTTTTATTAGGGCTATCCTATTGGGGAATTTATATATAGGAGTGGATCCAGGTATGAGCTCTATTGAGAAATATACCTTATGATCTTGGAAAATTCTGGGTAACACTTCAGGAAATACATCAGTGTATTCCCTAAAAATGGGAATTTTCTTCAAGTTGATACCTTTATTTGACTCAACCATTTAGGAAAGGTATTCTTCTTCATAAGGTATCCAACCCCACACCATTGAGGGATTTTCCAAAGGAGATTCATGATCCTCCTTGAATTTGTTAAGGAATATTGGATGGTTCGAAATATGAAAAGATATTTTCTTTTCCTGATAGTTTATGTGTGCTCTATATAATCAAATCCATTCCATGCCTTGTATATCATTGAATTCCACCAAGTTTAGGATGATGAGATTCACTATAATAATATTCCCACATAAAATAATAGGAGAATATTCAAATAGTTGGGTTACAATTATTGCACTACTAGGTTTTTTTATAGATATCTATACTTCAAGGTATCAAGGATTTGATTCAACGGTTATAGAAGACTTTCAGGATATAAAGGAAAGTGTAGAACTATATTCAAATAAAAAAAATTCCCATTATTTATTGAATATAAATTATACCTTGTATGAATTCATTTTCATGATTCACTTCAGCAATAGTGATATCATAATATTTCCCTTACTCCTTTTCCTTTGGTGGTTGTTGAAGTTTATTACCCTCAAGGGCTCATGGTTTAGTGCACTAGCTTGTATAGTTCCCTTTCACCCTATAGTTGAAGCATTGAACCATGGGTGGTTCATTAAGAGGTTCCTTCATTTCCTCCACCATTTTGGTTGGATACTTCATGTATCTTCAACATTAATGATCTTGGTGGCCTTCTCTCCTGAACTTGAAGCATCTGTATGCCCCTTTGGGACAATTCCCATGCTTTTCTTCCAAAAAAATTACATTTTGGTAGTTTGATCCTATTTTTTCCTTTTTACATCTTGAAACTCCATTCTTATCTTCTTATCCCCATGTAAAAATGTTCGATCCCCAAACTCCATCTCTACTTTGAGAGCACATTGAACCACTAATTCAAAACTCTCAAAGTCTTGAATAGATATATCCTTTCATAAGTGTGTTTTTAAACCACTAAAGAATATATATATATATTTTGATATCATTCTTGATAACAAAACTTAAGGTGTATATTTAAATCCATGTGAAGTTTTATTCATAACCCATGACAGATTCACCTTCCTTTTTCTTTAACTCTATTAATTCTATATCTATCTTTGTTTAAATAGTTCGAGGTAAATACTTATTATGAAATATTTTTTTAAAGTATTATCACTAAATATATTCCATTTCATCATTCTTTGTGTTTTATCAATGCCCAACATTTATCATCATCTCAATCTAACTGATATATGGTCATAGTCACCTTCTCTTTCTCAGAACAGTGGAGCACAGAAAAGATCTTCTCCATTGAGTTAACCCACTATTAAACGATAAGAGGAACCGAATATCCACTAAACATTGGTGGCCATTACCACATAAAATAATAAATTTAAATTTGATCCTTCTTGGGTGAAGGTTTATATTCTACATGGTTCAGGTTATTATTCATAGCCTAAGACAACTAGGTAAGAGTTTCCATGAAGTTTTGAACTCCACATCCCATGGCATTGGGGATGTCATTCAAGAAATCATTTCACTATACCTCACATAGTTTTTAGCCTAGTTTCTTCTAGTTCCCAACATTTTATAAAATATAAAATGTTTGAATGAAACATAAGTCAAAAAATCATCAATAAATAATTTTTTTTTTTGAAATTGACAATAAAGGCATATCTTATGGGATCTGTATATTTATCCTTTTTCTAAAATAAAGTTTCATGGATGTTTACATATACATATACTTATCCTGAGATTTTCCACTAGAAATCTATAATCCTAATTCATAAATTAACTAAAACATAGCTCTGATACCAACTATATAGACCCTACTTTTTCTTACATGACTATTACATGATTTTTAATATAAACAACATAAAAGTGTTGCAATCCATGATAAAAAGGTTTAGTGTCTTGGGAAAATTAAGCTCATACATCAATTTTAAATAATAAAACATAAACATTTATTTAAACCCCTCTTCATTATAATTCTAAAAGATCACATTCTCTTTAGTACATGTAGTCATCTGAGGATATACATCAAATAAAGGGGTGATATAAAATCCCATTAAGATGATAAATAAGGGACATGAATCAATATAACATGGGTGATAATCATCATCATAATATAATAATCATAAGACCATCATAATTATCATGAGGGAAATTTTTAATAAATTCATGGGATGTGGCAATGTAGAAAAATGAAACATCAAGTCATAATGGTAAAATACCACACATAGTTGTGAATGAAGATAGCATCATGTTCATGCATAACATATGTGAAAAATCATAACATCATATTTTTGAACATATCTAGAATCATTTCTACACATAATACACATTATATCATGAGATGCATCACATTACCCAATGCATTGGAGGGCTATATAATTCCTATCCCACCCATCACATCATAATATTTACATAATCAAGCATGCCACATATAATGTATAATAATCATAGTCATGAAATAAACCCATGGAAGATAATTGGATTCATAAGGATTTCATAAATCATAAATTCATGAATAAAAATTTTGGTTTCAAAGTGAACAATGGAAATAATACTTGGACATAAAACATTGTTATTCTTGAGTGGACAAGAAGAATTTCAAGAGTAGTAAAATACGATGTTTTGGAAATTGAAGTCACTTTAAAAAAAGGTTTTTTTATTAGAAAAAATTATGAAATGGTAAGAACATATATATCCCTAAAATAAAAGGTAAAGTATATTTAAATAATTTAATATAATCATTCATAATATGTAATATAAGATAACCCAAAGAAAGGAATTGGGTTTGAGAATCCTCTTACCTTAAATCCCGCTTTATTTTGTTGCCTTTTCTCCATCTGAATAATAAACTTAGGATTATTATAACATAGTTTTTGAAGTGAATTGTGTTCATTATTTACACTATTTATCAATTATAATTATTTTATTCTATTTTATAAAATTCTTTATTAACTGTGAATTGTTTTGATATCATGTTTTCATTAAATTTTCCCATTTTGTTTTGATTTCACTATTTCCATTCCAATTAATTTATACATAAGTCTAATTGACTATATAAACACAGAATATAGGTAATTACATATTTATATATTATATATAATTAATATTATCCATCCATGGAGGTGGTTATAATAATTCACTTGGAAATGTCTTTGTAAGTGGTTAATCAACCTTTAATGAGACATTGTCCAACGAGAGGAAAATAAAATTTTGAAAATCATATATATAGTAAATATGATACATAAAGTAGGTTAAAATCATTAATATAATGTTAAATTACTTCCTAATTAATATTATAAGGTTTGGTTTTGAAAGGGGTGTTGAAAAAATAAGGAGAAGAAGAAGAAAAAGAATTAATTGAAACTTACTTGATCCTCGGTGTAGCTTCTCTTGTACGATACTAAAACTCCCTTGATGTTTGTAGTTGGATTAATCTATAAAATCTCTATGAATTATAAGGGGATTGATTGGATTTATTTTTTTAGAGGTTAGGTTACTATTCAAATAGTCACATTCCCAAAAGTCAGGTTATTATTCCCAATGGTAAGGTTACTATTCCAACAGTCACCTTATAAATACCAATTCATTATTTCACTAAATATTAAATTCAATTACTATCATGGTTCTATATTTCCATTTTATAATATTTTTATTGGTTTACTAATGTTTTTTTATTTTATATAGTATTGGAAATGGGGTGATGATTCTAATAGATTGGGGTGATCTATATTTTTCCATTTTCCATTTTCTATTTTATGATTTTTATCTAATTGTAATGTTTATAATTTTAATTGGTTTAATTTCTGATTAATTTAACAATATTTGTTAATAAAATAAATTATTTTTGATTTCTTTATGTGTATGATACTATGTATTATATTATAACACACATTTATCTCAGGATATGCATATCATTTATAAACTCTAGGTTGTTAAAATTAGTTCTTGTATGATTCACATTTCATAGAAAAAAATATGATAATATTGATTACCTCATCTAAATCAGCTCTTTGAGGGGAATGGATTGCCTCAAAGTTTTTTGGGGCGGGGGTTCTTCACGTAGTGGTTGTTATTGAGTTTTTTCTTCTATTTTTTTCTTTCCCATAACATTTTCTAGCAACTCATACTGTTAATAAAAATTTTCTTCAAGAGCATCAAATTTTGCCTACATCTCTTCCATTTTTTTATCTTTATCCCCCATTCTTTTCTTTTCTCAAAATATTTTCATGGTGTCACCCTAAAATGTGTTCCTCTAATGTGGCCATATTTTTTTGTCCGCTTTAAGGCCACTAATAATAGTTTTTCATCTGGTAGAGCTAATGATGATTCTTGTGTCTAAGTTGGATAAAAAATATTGGAAAATAAGTAATCATTATTATGTAATAGTGATTTAAATCAAAAAAAAAATTATTATGCCATACTTACACATATTTACCACACTTTTTATGTTCTTTCTATATTATTATCCCATATTTTGTTTCATGCTCATCCTTCCCTGGAACATGACATGGGATGGAAATGGATTTGGATTTGGATTCATCATTTTCATATAAATAGAGGAACATAACTAGGTTGTTTTTTCATATCACATAAAAGTATTATGGTAGATTTAAAATACGTACTAATTTTTTTCAAATGAAGTGTGCCCCATCCTTTATTTACGGTAAGTGTACATTAGTTTTGATGCTCATTACTTATTTTTAGTACTTAGTTATTGTTTCATAAATTAAGAATTATCAATGAAAGTTATTAATACATGTATTTTCAAACAATGTATTGACAACCACAATGTACCTGAAAATATGTCGCCTCATGATGGCTAGTAAACACATATCATACTTCTTGTATTATCAAGTGTTCATACATATATGGTTGGTGTGGGATTATTTTCCCATCAACATATTTGAGATAAAATTTTCTTAGAATTATGTGAAAGACTCTATGAGCCTTTCTAGCAAACATTAATACAAAATTATTTCAGGATTCATCTACTATAAATTCACTTTGCAAGGGATAATGAAGAGCAAGTCAATGTTTCATTATTATTTTTAGTAAAATAAAAAAAATCATAATTTACCCAAAAATTCCTCCCAAATCAGTGCCTTAAATGTGGGAACAACATGGTACCACGAATATACATCAATAGGAATGCGCTGCCAAGTGATGAGCCCAATGAAACTACTGAACATAGCCTTGTTGGGGTTAACAGCCCGACCGCACGCATTCCATCCAACATTGAATTTGATGCCTTTATTTTTCACCTTAGTATTTTTTATAACATAATCGTGCTACTAAACTCCTATTTTTCTAGGACATCGGTTCTTCTCCATTTACTATTTCCTCATCTTCAACATTGTCAATATGTCATTCCTATAGATTGGTAGCATCGATATGTGTAGAAGGTTGTGGTTCTTCTGCACCAAGAGCACCAAAAGGTTAAGAAACCAATTATTCCTTGGGATTGGGAGCACCAGCACATGTAGAAGTCATTATCAATATAATTGGTTCAAAATTTAATTTATATTACATAAATATAGTAGTGAATATATAATAATATGAGGTAATTAAATTTTTATTAAAAATATATATAAATTTATTATTAAACTCTCTTTTTTTAAAGGTTGAAGGGATTTGACCCCTCTATCGAGTATCCAAATCCCTTTATTATGGTCTACTATGACATACAAGACCCCATCTATATTGGGACTATTGTTAAATTATTACGATGGACCAATAAATGGGTTATCATTAGTTGAATTTTCATCAAACCCTTCAGTGGTTTTGGTTTATAAAATAACAATTAACTACTTTTGGTTTATGGGATATAGAACATTAAATACTTATGTTGACTATGATTCAATTATAAATGGTTCATCTTTATACCCTCCCTTAATAAAATCCACTTTCACAAATCTTAATTCATCTATTTTAATATCTATCTTGTTATCAAACCACTTTCATTGAAAAATCAGCACTTGGAATGTTCTATAATCCAACTCCCTTATTTTTTTGATGATTCAAAATTATGAAATATCCATATAAATTGGGTTTCTTTCCTTTGTACTATATATATACATCTCTTTGAACACAAGTGTAACAAAACTATTTTTCATGGTACTTCCTTCATCATGTTCATTTGTATAGAAAGTATAACCATTAATTACATAACCATTATAAGATAATACATGCACACTTGTTCCTCTGGCTAGACATCAATGTCATTCTGAGATTTAATTTTAATTTTCATAGGACTCCTTAAAATATTTTCTAAAAACCATCCTATAAACTATTTATTATATATATTTTATATCTATATTTCATCCCTTTATGAATTTAAGTGCCTAATAATTTCTTTGTGGGTTTCAACATATGGGGAAGCCTATAAACTGTTAAAAATGTAAAGGTGTTCTTGCTCCATATCTGTAATAGTGATTATGACAGCATATATTCAAGAAATTCTTTAACCCACAAGCTGTCTAGTCTGATGAGATTTCGGTAGGCCAATGCTTTCCACACCAGATAGGCAGTCGGTATATAATTCAACAGATTCCTCAAGAATATATCGCTCAACAGTACAACCTTTTGGGAAATTTTGATTTTTTACGTACCCTTTTAAAATATTCATATAGCATTTAATATGATACATGCATCTATATTGTACAGGACCACATATTCAAATCTCTCTTACCAAGTGAGCCATCAATTGTACCATCATATCAAAAAAATCCAATAGGAATAACATTTATAATTCATATAATATGATGAAAATTTCCTTTTCCATAATTTGAAATTTCATCAGGCCTCTAACTTTTCTCCATATAGCCTTGAAAAATAAATATATTTTGGTTAATGTATGATAGAAATTCTTGGGAAAAATGGAATGTAAATCTACATGCATTAAATATTGTATCAAAACACAATTTTTATGTGATTTAAAAACCTTTAACTTTAAAATCATTCATTGGAATGATATTCTTGATATTCGATGAATAGTCCTCTAGAACCTTTACATCAATCAAGAAGTTAAAAACTGATATCTCTACTGCCTGGAAAGATTATAAATAGATAGAGGAAGAAAAGTCTATTTTCACCCTTCACTAGCACCAACTCTTCCCATATTCCCATGTTAATCTGTCCAAACTGGCCTTAATTCCATCCTTTTTTGTATGGGTTCATTTAGTAACATTCCAATGACACTATCACATACATTTTTTTCAACACGCATAACATCAATAAAATTCCTAACATGAAAACAATTCTAGTATAGTAATTCGAAAAAATTGATCTTGTTTTTCAACTGGTTTCCATAAGGTTTTTATAAAAGGGTTTATGAAAATTAGTTTCCATATCTTTTACTTTATCAAACATTTTATCACCTATTAGTGGATAAGTTATTGTAAGTTCTTATAAACTCCCATCGAATTATGTTGTCCAATATCAGTACTTATGTCACTGGGGTAGAAATCTATGATCTCATAGAAACATAGATTTCAATGAATGTTTCAACCTAATTGAATATTTACCTTTTTCACAAATGGTTCACCCTTGAGTTCCTTTAATGGTATATCTTGAAAATTTTCCATAATAAGGAAAGTCATTTATCATCATGTATCTCAATGTGAAATCTTCATTTCTATAAGTATCATACAATGTAACATCTGAATCCCACAATAATTTCAAATATTAAATCAATAAATCCAAATAAACATAAATATCATTAACCAGTTATTTTAGTCCTAATATAAGAATATATAACATAATGTATTTCAATTTCATTAATAACCACCGTGGAAATTTATAATTTACCAACATAACCACCCATATATTATGAGTGCTACTTTCAAAACCAAACAGATTCACCCCATCTATAGATACCTCAAGATGAAGGTTTCTCGGATCATTTCCAAATTCAGAATACTCATGGTCAATTCTATTCCACTGAGGGTATTCTTTTGTGTTATTTTCCCATATTCGTTTCTTTAAGTGATTTGGGTCCTTGTGAAATAGTATACAGTCATTTGGAAATGCATGTATTCTTTTAGAGATCATACCCATTGAACATAGAATTCATTTAGCATCATTTTTTGGCTAGGAATCCCATTATCTTATGGGAGTATATCATTTAATATAGAAAGTAGTTTATTAAAACTAGTTTCACTCTATTTGTTACTAGCTTTTAAATTATACAGCTTCTATATGGCTAATAATGCTTTATATTTAGTAAAACCATCATATAATGGTGTCTTTTCACAACTCTTTGACTTCTTAAACAATTTTGGACAATCATGAAGTTCATCATCAAATGTCATTATTGTTTTTTCAATATGGTAGTTATCATCATTTACACCTATAATCACATCATAGATATGGTCTTATTCATTGTACACACTTGTAATTATATCAAATGATCTATAAAATGAAGTGTTCTCCCATTCACTAGATACATTCACTTTTTCCCCTGGTTTAGTCCAACATTTATAACTTTGACCTATTTCATTATAGATCAAGTGTTATTCCAACTCATATAGACTAATTAGTATTTAATAACAATAGTGTAAATATGAACAAAGGATTTGAGAAGGGTTATATTCATGATATCTTTCAAACTTGATAAACTCTTTCACCCTATCTTCATACTATTTTTTCATATGATTGGAATCCATCCATTTTTAATTCATATCCATACTATTTGATTTGGTAATATTAATATTTAACAAAATAAATAAATACACAAAAGGGGCCTTACAAATAAGGGGAACCCATCATTTAAATGTTCCAAATAATTTCAACATGATTTAAAGTAAATGCGTAATTGAATTTAAGAAAAGAATTAATCCACTAGTGGTAGGTTTTATCCTCTAAATTCATACACAATGATCATCAATACCTATAATGGGGTGACTACTACTCAGGGTGGTTCATGCAACATAGGTTCATGTCAAGAAGAGATGGGGGTGAGTCTCAGAAAAAAAATCTAATAATAACTATTAAGGAGATGAAAATAATAATGATAACAATTGTCTCATTAAATATAAATTTTCTCAAGTTGGGAAGTTGGTGAAGCACCAAAAAAATTATTAGTTTTTTGTCTAATGTTAAAAAAGTAGTGGAAGTTGTCTGATACCTGCAAGGGGATCCTTGATTGGGGTGACCATGATAAGGCTCAGTTGGATGGTCTTACACACACTCATTCTGAGATAGTCATTTCAGTTTCAACATTCAAAGAAATTCATCAATTAACCCATGAAAAGGAAAAGGATTTTGGTCTAGAGACTGAATTTTATTAGATCTCAGCTTTCTGTGAGTCCAAGGTTACGGGAGTGGTGTCATAATGGATATCCTATGGGTTGGATATATTTAGTGACATTCCCTGGTCATGATGTTATTATCAATCAGTGATAAATTATCACTTCCCTAGAATCTTCAATGTTCCTTATGTTTGGTTAGAGTGGATGGTTTTATTGGATGATACCAAGGTAATATATTGTTTCCCTTTTATAGTTTCATACTTTATATAAAAAACTCATCTTTAATTATATAGATGTATTTTTATAAGATTTCTTTGAAAAAAGTGAAAATATAATTCAAGTGGGTGATGTGGTAATTTCATTCAACTTATGTCTTAACATAGGAAGCCAATTATGGAATAGACAGCTTGATCATCTTCGCCAAAAAACATGAGTATGATCACTTAAAGAGAAAATGTTTATGACCTACCAATACTAAAAAAGAGAAAGGAATATGATGTTCTCGACATGCCTAAAGATAAAAATTATAAACTCTTCACAAAAAAACTAGAGATACAATATACCCAATAACACTAGGAATTATTGGATTCATCATTTATGGTATGCAGTTTTATATACCTCCTTTGGCTTCCATAAACATAAATAATTATATTAATTTAATTATGTTTTTCATAGAGATTAAATTTTGTTTCTTATTGATAATTAATGCTGATATTAATATCATTATTTTACTTTGGTTTAAATGTTATAAATTGAATTATTTCTTTAAAATGCACCAAGCCAATTTTTAAAATAAGAGTGTATAAAATAAACTTGATGAAATTAATTTTTCCTGTGAAATTTTTGATGATATTTATATAAATGATATATGGGTTTGTTATAAACAATGATAATTTTTATTCCTAACACTAGTAAAATTATCATTATTGTATCTCTACCACTATAAATTTGTTTTTTTAAACATGGTTATGATTTTTTATGATAATTATTTTTGATTGATATATTATACAATAATTAGAGTTTATGATATTAATGTTGTCTAAAATTTCAAAATTTAAAACAATTATATTTTTTTAGTTTTACCCCAGAAGTTTCATCAAATA
Source organism: Viscum album (assembly GCA_963277665.1). Taxonomy (NCBI): domain Eukaryota; kingdom Viridiplantae; phylum Streptophyta; class Magnoliopsida; order Santalales; family Viscaceae; genus Viscum; species Viscum album. The sequence continues at coordinate 957,160,767 of OY728138.1, read as the reverse complement.
CCTGTAAAAAATTATTTATCAAAGAATAAATTTTTTATTTTTTAATAAAAAAATAATAATATATGCTAAATGTATTAAATATATTAAATATGGAAAAAATACATAATATTTTTGCATAAAATCATCACAGCCAACATAATTTGTAGGAATATTTGAGTTTTGGTATTCAATGTTCCTTCAAAGGGGAAATCATTTATATAGAAATGTCCAATAGGTTACGATCACTAGTTAGCAATTAACAATTTTTTATTACTTATTAAATATTTTATCATTGCTAAAAAATAATTATAGACTTTTCAAATTCAATAGAGAATAATACATGGATATGATTCATTACAAAAGATATTTATATGATTTTTAAATTTTTTAAATGTGTAATTTTAAAGAATACATAACAACTTCATGTAAACATAACACATAAAAATAATTTGATATTTATAGGAAAATGAGTTAAGTATGAATACATGTTATATGTTTCATGGAATTTTATATATGCATAAACATACTCCATTTATTTAAATATAAAGATATTTTTTTATTTCACTACTTTGAATAATAACTATGTAACATAACAATTTTCAACACATTTGAAATCAGTGTATTCACTCCAAAACATTTATTAAAAAATAAACTTATATATATCCAAGTGTGAATCAATGGTTTTATTAGTAAATTATTATTATATAAATTAAAATAGTATTTTTTTTAGTAGAATTTTTTTCATAAAAATAAAAAATTTAATAAATATATAATATATAGAAAGGTTTTAGAATGAAATTCAAAAAACTATAAAGTTATAGGGGTGTATAATAACATGCTAGGAAAGACTATTAGATCCTAGAGAAGAAAATGAAATGAGTTGGGGATGTTTTTTTTTGAGTATTTATGAATAAAAATTCTTTTAAAATGGTATCATTAACAGAAACCTATCAAATTTCCTTTCTAAATTATTTATCATCATTCACAGCTTATTAGAAAGATAATAATTCAATAACATTTATGATAAAGGTTTATATTTAAAGAAAACATAAAATTATTTTGGATTAATAGATTTTTTATTGAATATAATTTTTTAAAATTATATTTCCTTAATTTTTTTATTTATTTTTATCATGAAATATTATGATATAGTATTTTTGGGATTTTTTCCTAGCTCACAATAGTGTTAAGGATAAGGTTCCACCTATTTCAATTTAGAGGGCTTATATCTATGTTTTATTTTGGTTTCTTATATTTTTATTTTGTTTTATCTTTTTTTCTAGGGTGTCACGGTATTGGTGGTTGTGGGATGTTCTAGTGGGAATGAAATGACCATAAGAATTCCACTATGACACATAAGTATGGTTGGGTCAAAAAAGAAGAGGATCAAATGAGACTGAGGTGAATTTTGAAGTCTCTTACCCAAAAAAACAAAAAGAACCGAATCAAAACTCCAGAGGAATCCTCCAAAGTTTGTCTAACACATCATCATATCAAGAGGAATTTATTTAACAATTATCTATGTGTCAAGAATACACTTTCAAACAAATATAAACATAAATCATGAACAAAACTCCATCATCTTCTTCATGGACTGTCTCTACAATTTATCAACAAGGAAACAAGTCATTCCATAAACCCCATACACTTATATAAATGCTTATCACTTCCCATTTAAAATAAAATAAAACCTATAAACATAGGCCAAGTAACTTTTAAACCCATTCCTCATTTCATAAAAATCACATTTGTTTACCGACACATTTATCCATATTAAGTTCCCATTCATACATATTTATGGTTGTAAAAAAACCATTTCAAAACCATCGAATTATTCCAAAATTCCCTTTTAACCATTTTAACATAATTATCCTTTTAAAATATTTAAATTATCTATCTATTGAAAAACATACCATTTAACTAGGTAAATCCAACGTTAAACTCTTTACCTAAGATATTTCATTGGAGATATCTTTCTATGGTTTAATAGATAAAAAAAGGGTTATTGAATGTTAGCAGACGATGTCACAACCAAACCCACACAGAGACTTGAGCTGCAACAATCCAAAGCTCACCTCCATAGTCTAGGGGTGGCGATAATCACCAAAGGAATAACTATATCAGGGAGTCCTTTTCCTAAATATCTATATACCCACACACAGCCAACTTATTGAAAAAGTTCAGAGGGAAAACAAATAAAAGATATAACACTACTATAAAGTGAACCAACCATGAATGAACCTCTATACAGTATGAAAGTATGGTAATGTATGCGGAAAATTAAAGGGTAAAAATACACATACAAACCTTATATGTGTCCCTAAATAATAGAAAACTAGAAAAGTAAAATAGATGAGAGGGACCAGATCTTGAATCTTAAGCTATGATCATCGTACAAGGTCTAAGAACCAATTATCCCTAAGCTCCTCTAAAGTCATGGTCAACTGATCCATTTTCTACAAAATAAATGACATGTGTGGGTGAATCCCATGTAGGGGTGAGTATATACATTCCTATTATAATTCCTCAAAAGGGTGAAGGGGGAGAAGTAATAGATACAAATGAAGAGGAAAATAGTATATAGAACAATGTATAGTGAAATATTGTAGCTCAATCCAATAAGAGAGTGAAAGTAAGCTCTTACAAACACAAGGGGATGGACATGGTGAGTAAATGAACTACCCATTGAGTATTAACCATATATAGTAGGATAGTAGACCCATCCAACAGTGAGAATCTAACAAAGGAGATCACATGGTATACCCCACGTGTCTTTGCCTCTCCTAGAAGGATATTATCCAAATCCAAGGTGTGAATCCAGAATAAATAATATATATATATATATATGCTCAGTCAAATAATCCCAAACAAAAGAGTAAGGGGGTCTTCATCTTACACATCATCCCAAGAATAATAGTAGCCAATAGTTCCAAATGTCCATCAATGATTCCCCGTATATCACACATATTCCCTAAACACACAAGTCTAAAGAACTCAATCACCACACCTTAATACTATACACTTTGGGAAGAACTAACTCACCTGCATGGTTTAAGTCACATCATAAGGATTCATCTTTGTGGGGAAGGTGTTCCTCTTCCTACTAAGTCCAAGGATATATCAAACCACATCTATTCAATATGAGGAACAGTTGAGGAGCCAAAAATTCCAAGTAGAGGACCCATTTCCTAATATGATAGCAGGGTTTCACTCTAGTAGTCATTGAGGAACTCCACTGCCTAACCCTGCTAGAGGGTACCACTTGGGAATGTTTTCAGGGAACTCCAATACCTAGCCTTACTAGAGGGTAATTCCTATAAGAATCCATCAGGAAACTCTACTGCCCAGCACTTTTGGAGGGTAATTCCCAGAAGAGGTTTTTGGATAACTCCACTACCCGGCACTATTGGAGGGTAATTCCTGTAATATCAAGTAACTACAATGCCTATCCCTATTGGAGGTTAACTCATAAAGATCATCAGGAAACTCCACTTTCCAGCCCTATTGGAGGATACCACCCAAAAAGGTCTTTGGTAATCCCACTTGATCACTACCATCGTTGAGAATCACCTAAGAAGGTACAGATATAGAAACATTTCACACTATATCTTGAGATCCATAACTGAGGGCACAATAACTTTCTTCATAGATAAACACTTGGGATAGGCTTCTCACTATCCAATATCTAAGTTCAAATGAAGGATATATGGATGAATTCTACTTATAATATCTCAAGGGGTACACGGTGTGTGAGGATACCCACATGGCGTTTGGTCTCACTCCACAACCCAGTCATGTCTCTGTCCAACACATGTCTTTATCCCATGTAGTATAACACACCATTACGGTGGAATTCACACTATTTCCTAACTAACCAGGAGCGGGTTCGTGTCATGCGGTTGTGTTTGAGTACTCAAAACCTATGTTTGTGTACTTAGATACATGATGTGTTGGTCCACATGGGATGTTGCTCATGTGGTCAACCCATGTATGTGTACTCCTACATGGAACCCTCACCTGTTTGAGCCATCACACAGGTTGTTCAACTGAGGTAGGTTACATGGAAAGTAAGGTAGGGTTACACATCGTTCCACCCTCAATTTTTATAAACCCCTAGTGAATCCTCTAAGGGTGATACACATCGTGCATTCTTCATATTACATGGTGTGTAGTTGGAATTTTCACATAAATCCCAGATATGACCCAAAACATCAAATCTATTCCAACTGCAATAGATTCCACCTTGAATCTATCTAAAACCTTCATATTTGGCTGGATCTCATGCTTGTAGTTCATCCTTCACCGGAATTCGGCCACTGAAATTTGATAAGGTTTTTTCATTTGATCTACACACCATCGCACCTCTGTTTTTCAGGATCTTGATGATTAAACATCGGATCAGTTATCCTTTCTACACAACAATCCTGGATCTATGCTTTGTTCACCAAACTGTTTATGTTTCATTGATTTTCCATGAATTCTGGGGTCTGATCGAGCTCGATACCTCCTGAAAAAGTTGATTAGGGACCATGGGTATCCAACCGAAAAGGAATGAGAATAATAGAGGGAGAAAATCACCATAAAGAAAAGTTTAAACATCATTGTCCAACCATTATTAGCCAATGATCAAGAACGAGAATCCATAGTAAGATGAAAATTTTAGAAATAATTTATACTTCAATATTTGGGCACATGTGAAGGGTGTTCAAGGCATAGATCAAAGAAAGAAGAACGATTTATTCAAACATTTAATCCAAAGGCATGAAACACCAAAAGACAAGTCATGCCTCTATTTTGGATCGATCGTTGATGAAAAACATGCTCACACGATGATTGGAAGGTTTTTCTATGTTCATTGCATCCCAATATCTCTCGATCCATAGATTCATCGTTGATCTCCAAAGGATTTGTCAAAGGAGGTGGGAGGGAGAGCTCGCTGAAAATTCCAGAATTATGAGGCCATCCCTGGACAAAATTCCATAATAATGAACTTATAGACATATTAGTTTAGGTAAAATGAATTTAATTAAATAAATTAATAATTAATTAATCCACTTAAATGTGCCACCAACGAGTGAGGGGTCCAAACATCCTGTGTCAACTCACTTTATGTCACACCTGGGTAAACACCGCATTTCGAACTCAACTGTGGTATCATATTTATGATCTAATAAACCATTTAAGTTTATCCTATTTTCTTTAAGGTATCATGTGTACGTAATATAAAATATATTTAATATTTTAATAAAATTAATTTTGGGAACATTGGGCCTCAGAATCTCATACCATCTTCGCGCCTAGATCTGGAAATATATATAGAAATATTGTAAAGTCTTAAAATAAAAAAAAACTAGGTATCTATATAATTATACTCTTCAAGATTTTTATCCTCAAAAAGAAAAAATAGGAAAACAACTCAAGATACTAATCCCGCACTTGGTTCTCCCTCTTCTAGTAACTTTCCTGCACATTTCTGTGCTGCCACAGCACATGAACCAAAGGGATGGTATATTCACACAGGGTCCTCTTATACCGATACTTGATCACCACTGGGTGATCTATAAATTTGGATCCATCCTCAATGTCTATCTTTCCCTAGTCAATGACATATGTGGGTTCATGAAATTATATCCTCGACTACAACATGTGAAAGATTTCATGCACTCATTCCAGCTATGGGGGTAGGGAAAGGTGTTCATAAACCTCACCAACCCTCTAAATGGTCATGAATGGCCTGATGAACCTTGGGGATATATTTCCTTCTTATTCAAACCTCTAAAATCCTCGTCATTGGGAGACTCTCAAGAAAACATGGTCTCCCTACTCGAACTCCAAGGGCCTATGATGGTGGTCTGTGTAGGATTTCTATATGCTCTAGGTTGTCTTCATTTGCTCATGGATGACCTTCACTTTATCTATTGTCACCTACACCAAATTTGGGCCCATAATATATGACTAATCAATCTTGATACAACACAAGGGTAGCATTTAGGGTCTCCCATATAGGGCCACAAAAGGTGTTCATGTTGATGGTAGAGTGGTAGTTTTTTTTGTACCCAAACTCTACCAAAGGTAGGTGATCCTCCTAACTTCGGCCGAAGTATAACTCGCAATCCCTCACCATATCATCCAACACCTGGATACTATGCTTAGTCTTCTCATTAGTCTAGGGGTGTAAGGCTATACTCATCTACAATTGGGTCCTTAATTCCTCCTGTAGTGTAACAACCCGATCATTTATGAATAAAATTCCCTTTATTTTAATGTATTATGGATATACAAAGAACATGAACTTTTTTATTATTATTTTTGGGTTTAAATTACCATTAAGTATCATTAATATTGATAATGTAGTTGTTGAACAGTGATCACACAACTAATATAAATATATTTTTTTAACAAATCCTTTCGACACAGACAAAGGAGATGATGGCCTCATCCAGTAGACTTAGGCCTTACAAAGCTCATTTTTTAGAGCTCAGAAATGAGGTGGCATCACTAGGATTCACTCTTTACCAATCCCAAGCCGAGATTAAACACATTAAGCTTAAATAGAATTGCATATGGGAGAAGTTTAAGTTAATAGATATTACCACCCAGATGATGTTATCTGAGCCACCCCAAGAGTCTTCCATCATCGCAAACCTTACTCTTAGCTCTTATACAGGTGTTATAAGGGGTTATGTAACAAATTATTAGTTACTTATTGTGTAATCCATTTTTATAAATAAAATTCTAATTCCATCTTTATGGGAGTAATCTTTCTTAAAAATGATGAATTTGATAAATTGATTTTTCGGATAAAAATGGTACTTTTGAGAAATATATGAATTAATATATTAAACTATGTTTTTATTAATAATATTATAAAAACAATTTTTATAAATTATGATTATATCTATTCTTATATGTAAATGATTAGGTAATATGTTTGATAAGAGATATATTTTTATACGATAAATCAAAAAAGTGTATTTTTAAAGAATTTATTTTTAAGGAATTAATAAATTTTTGAAATAATTAATATTTTAATAAAATATAATTATAAAATTAATTTTATTAATAATAAATGAGTGTAAAATTTTTATGAAGTCAAATGTAATTTTTATTAAGGTTTAAAAGCCGTTTTTTGTCAAAACCCATCAAATTTTCAATAAATGTCATTTCTCAATTTAAATTTTAAAATTCACATATTTAGAAAATTATTTTGATAAAATGAATATTATTTTTGTAATCAGGATGTCAAAATTATCCAATGGTGAATTTTTCATAATTTTCTGAGACAGTTGAATTTTTTTGGTAAAAATTAAATAATATATAAATATATAGTGTGTTTTATGACATCATAATGACCTAATAGTGATATAATAAATACCATAAAATGTATATTAGACCAAATTAATTCTTTAAATTTAAAATAATGTGATTTTATATTTACTTTACTTATTTTATAATTCCTTAGTGAATCCTCCAAAATATATAACATATTTTATGATTTTAAGATCATTTCTTTAATAATGTGACTCACCTCCACATAAGAAAGGATAATATTTTAATATATTTGGCCCGTGGAATTTTAAACTAATTTTTTTACACTCTTATTTGGAAAAAAACATGGTATGTTTTTGGGTTTTTAATATTTAATTATATAGATTCCAAAATGTAAGTTTGTGAAATATTAAAGAATTCCCCTCCCATTTTTTATATAAAATCAGGCAATCTCCCACTTATCTTCAATAAAAATACTTGGATCATGACCCTACTCTGTCATACCCTCTCTATAATCTTCCCAAGGTGCCCCAATCTCTTAATAATCCACTCTCCAAGCTTTTGAAGTCACACACTCAAGTAAGGGTTTCTTCCTTTATCATTTTTGTCCAGGTTTCCTTATATTGTTATAACATTTTATTTTTCAATTAAAAATTATGGGGTATGTTTTCTCACCTCCCCCATATTTACATTATTATATTTTTATGATGTTAGACCTCTTTAACTCTCATTAATCTCTCCCATGTACACATGTTACCATGCTGAAATTCCATAAGGGATTTCTCTCGCCTCATTTCCATTCAAGAATTTCTCTTATATTATGTATCTAAAATTCCATTTCATATGTTGGGATATTATTATACATGATCCTATTACTGAATTTATAAATTATTATAGACCTATTTCTCTCTCATCAACCCATTTTATGAATCCTCATGTGATGTCTTTATGCTGCCGAAATTACACCGCGATTTTCCATGCCAAAATCATCATATAGTGAATACCATGCCCATTTAACTATCAAGGGTATTAACCTTCATGAAAATATATGTATTGATTATATACTTTCATATATTTATTCCATGTTTATTTATCGTGGAATAAATGATGATGTTGAATGAATCTATGTTATATGATCTATGTGACACACTTAAGCATGAGATTAAAATGTTCATAAAGGGTACGCCCTGATAGCGATCCAATGAATTGGGTAATGTTTAGTATCATGATATGTCCTATTGGGGTATGGTTTTACCTAATTACTTTTAGGAATTTTGTCTATCATTTTAGGATAGGGCTTTACTAGATTCCTTTATGTTAATGATGTAGTGTTTTAAGTTGTTGTCATATTTCTAGGTTATGTTGATCATGATATATCATGCCTTTATGTTCATGTTTTTCTTATGCTCCATTGATATTTCTTTTTCCTAAAATGTATTGTATTCTTCATTTTAAGCCTTATTTACTCCCTTAATGGTCTTTGTATCTCACACTTTTCTTATGTATTTCCTTATGTTATCCCATTTAATTCTTTGTACGAAGGGATATTGTGGTCATGTAAAAGAAGTTTTCAATAAAGATGTTTTCTTTTATTTCTTAAGTTGTATAGTAATGTTTATGATCCCCAAAGACACTATAAATCTCAATCTTTAGGGTTTTATTAAGTGTAATTTTATGTAATAAATCATGTCTAAATATGAAATAAAGAGCAGGGTTGTTATAGTTGGTATTAGAGGATAGGTTTAGTTATTTTTGGGATTAGTATTAGAAAACCCTAGTGAAAGCCTTATGGATAAGACTAAGTATAATAAAAAGATCCCTAAATTTTGGTGATTATAAAGTAAGTGGTTTATCAAGAAAATACATCCATATCTAGATACGAACAAGTAGAGGTGGCTCAGGCACATATGTATTTAGGGGTAAAACTCGAAAACACTACTTTAAGTTATACTCGAACGAGAACTGGTGCATGAAAATGGGCCTTGCTGCACTCTTGGTTCAACACTTCCGAGGGATATTCCTTGGTAAATTCACAAGCTTAGTATGAACCATTATTAAGGGAGCAAGAAAAAAACCATAATAATATACGTTAGGAAGTAGATCGTAGATAACTTCGATTCAAGCATAGAAATTCATAAGATAAGGAAATAAATGTAATTTTTAAGTTATCCCTTTTGTCACTGGATTCTCCTTTATGTGTTTAATAGTTTAAAATACTTACCCCTAATTTTCTTTGTATTCTATCCAATGGCCAGTAATAGGATAACTTGAGCTAACAATTGATGTAAAGATCCATGTGATGACTATTCTAATGAGATTCCCAATCCGATGGGAGTGGGAATCACAAACTTTGTCATGATACTCTCTTAGTTAACTCAAGTTTTTAATAGAAACTTGGTTCACGAGGAACTTCCAATCCCCCCCCCAAGAAAGAACAATTCACAATAGTGATCTTCATGAGAAAAGGCCTCCTACTTTTAATGGATAATCAGATCCCTCAATCACCGAACAATGGATCAACTCCATTGAGAAGATCGTACCCATACTTTAATGTTCTAAACAAGAGAAGGTTCTTCTAGATACTTATCGTATAGAGGTTGAAGATGATCAATGGTGTATATTGATAAAAAAAATATGAAGCCTAAGGAAGATATCGAGGTGATGGGATGGAAGGATTTCCGAAAAATGTTTTTTCAATAAATATTTTCCCCGCACCCTCCATATTAATATAAAAAGATATTTTCTTGAACTCAAGAAAAAGGATGATGAATCTATTATGGCGTATGTGGAAATATTCACCAAACTTTCATGATATGCCTCAGGTTTTTTCATTACCCTCGAATGCAAGTTTGACTGCTTCTTTGGTGGGATAAAACCTATCCTATGTAAATCCCCTAGTGATATGTGACTTTGATAGCTATGAGAAAATTGTTCGATGTACCCTCAAAGTCGTGATGGAGATCAAAAAATCTAAGGGGTGTCATAGGGATAAGAAGCAGAAAGTGGACATTAATTATGGTGGTACGATGGTTAAATCCAATAGTGCTATGAAATTCTAGCATCCAACTTTCCAAAGGTGTGGAAAGAATCAACCTAGAAATTTCCTGAACAGGACAAGGAAATGATTTAGGAGTGGGAAGGAAGGACACATAGCCAGCGATTACCGGCAAGAAAAACACACTACTGAAATATAGGAAAGGAATGATCAGTTCGATCCTCAATGTATTGTTCATTACTATAACTTCAAAGAACCAGGGCAATTTTCAAACTATTCCCTAGGCCAAGGGTTTTTGGTGGCAACCAAAAACCTCTAAGGCATCAAGGGTGAGCTTTCTCTATCACCACCGCTGAAGTAAATCCCGACAATGAAGTGGTGATAGGTATTCTAGTTATTCATTCAATAATAGAGAATGTACTTTTTGATTCTGGTTCTAAACATTATTTTATATCCTGAAATTTTAGTAGAACTATCCAAATACCACCACAAATCATGGAAGTAGAGATATCAGTGAGAACAGTAAACGGGAAAATTATATCATCTCATGCATATAACTCCTCCCCTATCACAATTTGTGGATTGAACATTCCAGTGAACCTTATCATACTTATCTTAGTTGAATTTGATTCAATTCTTTCCATGGATTGTATTTCCCTATTTAGATCCAACATAAATTATCACGAGAGATAAATCACTCTCCATATAGTGAATCAACCCCCGATTCTATACAAGTGCTAGGAGGAGGATGAATCTTCTTTAACACCATAATCTCAAGCATGGATATTACTTCTCTATGAGCACGTGTATCATTATTAGATGATTGATTCTAAGGAAGGATCTATCCTCAAAGACATGTCTATTGTGAGGTAATTCATTGATGTGTTTCCTGAGGAATTTATTGGTCTTCCTCCTAGAAGAGATGTTGAATTTTTGATTGATCTTATACATGGGGCATTGCCAATATTCAAGACTCCATATATATTGGATGTTGTGGAGCTTGAAGAGCTAAAGAAACAACTATAGGATAATCTGAATAAAGGTTTTATACACCCAAGTGTTTCACCATGGGGTGCACCAGTCCTCTTAATCAAGAAGAAGAATGGATCAAGGCACCTTTACATTGATTATCGTGAGCTCAACAAAATCACAATAAAAACAAGTATCATTTTCCACAAATTGATGACTTGTTCGATCAGCTATGTGGATAAAAAATACTTCTCCAAGATGAATCTGTGGTCGGGATATTTCCAAGTAAGGGTGAAGAAGGAGGATATTCTCAAGACTACTTTTCATACAAGGTACAAGCACTATGAATTCATAGTAATTCCTTTCAGAATCACTAATTATCAAGCAATCATCATAGACTTGATGAATATATTCATTATAGATTACCTCAAAAAATTGTAGTAGTAATTATAGATTATATTATAATATACTCCAAAACCAAGGAGGATCATGAGGAGCATGTAAGCACTGTACTAGAGACCTTGTGAAAAGAGAATCTTTATGCAAAGTATAGAAAGTGTGAGTTCTAGTTGAAGGAAGTCTCATTATTGGGTAATATCATCATAAGTAATGGGATATATGTAGATCCTTCAAAAATTAAAGAAATTGAGGGATGGAATAGGCCAACATCTATGATGGATATCTGTAGCTTCCTGGAGTTAGTTGGATATTATCGCTAATTTTTGAGAAATTTTTCATGATTTTCAAACCCTCTTACCAAGCTAACTTGGAAGGGAGTCAAGTTTTCTTGGAATAATTAATGGGAAGAAAGATTCAAGGAGTTTAAGAAGAGGCTTATAACTTCCCCTGTGATCACACTACCCACAAGTGGAGAGATTTTTCTAATATTCATTGATTCTTGGAAAAAGGTTCTGGGTTGTTTGTTGATGTAGAATGAAAAATCCATCACATATGCCTCAAGGAAGTTGGAAATTCATGAGAAAAACTATCCCACACATGATCGGGAGTTGGAAGCTGTGAACTTTGCATTGAAAATATGGTAGAAATATCTCTTTGAGGAAATGTTTGAAATATATATAGATCACAAAAGTCTAAAATATATATTCACACAGAAAGATCTGAACATGTGCCAATGAAGATGGTTAGAGCTCATCAAGGATTACAACTGTTCAATCCATTAACACCTTGGGAAAGCAAACAAGGTGGAGGATGATCTAAGTAGAAAGGACCCAATTATTATATCATTTATTATAATTGAAAAGGATCCAATATTCTTAGATTTAGTGAATACGAACATGGGAATCATAAAGAAGGGAACATCATCAATCCTTTTACAAATTATTTCTCAACTATCTCTTTTGGAAAGGTTAAAGGATGCTCAAATAGATGATGTGAGAATTAAAAAGAAAGTTGGAGCTATAAAAAAAGTTAAATCCTTAGATTTTAATGTTAATGAAGAAGGAATTATGAGATTTGGGTCAAGACTATGTGTTCCATCAAATATGGAGTTAAAGAAAGAACTTTTGGATTATGTGCATAGTTTGAATTTCTTCATTCACCTAGGAAACACAAAGATGTATTGGGATATACAAGAGAATTATTGGTGGGATAACATGAATAAGGAGATCGTTGAGTACACATCAAAGTGCCTGGTATATCAACAAGTGAATCCTTAGAGGTAGAATCCTAAGGAGATGATTCAACCATTACCAATACCAACATGGAAATGGGAAACATCACCATGGACTTTATCACCTGACTTCTAAAGAAATCCAAAGGAAACAATTCTATCTGATTTGTGGTGGATTGTATTACAAAGACTTTACACTTCATTGAGATTTGATATGATTTCTCATTGAATAAAATGGCACGTATATACATTAGAGAAGTGGTAAGAATGCATGGTGTACCACTATCAATTGTATCCAATTGAGATCCAAGATTCACCTCTAAATTTTGGAAGAGTCTCCAACATGCTTAAGTATGGATTATCATCTTCAAATTTATTTTCAATATAGGCGGACTATCCAAACACTTCAGGATATGTTGAGAGCATGCTCAATGGACTTGAAAGGAGTATGGGGTCAATATCTTCCTCTAGTCGAGTTCTCTTACAACAACAGTTTCCACTCAAGAATCCCAATGGATCCTTATGAATCCCTTTATGGGAAGAGGTGAAGAACGCTTTTATGTTGGGATGAAGTTGGGGAGTGAAAACTTATAGGTCTAGAAATCATTGAAGAAATGGTGGAGAATTTTAACACCATCCAGCATCACATCAAAGATTCTCAGAGTCGACAAAAGAGATATGGTGACAATCGTCAACGAGACCTAGAGTATGATGTTAGAGATGTGGTATTACTTTTCATATCTCCATGGAAGAGAGTTATGAGATTTGGGTATAAGGAAAATCTTAGTCCAAGGTACATTATCCCTTTTAAGATCATTGATCGCATCAGAGTAGTGACCTATCAACTAGCACTCCCACCAAACCTGTCTCAAGTACAAGATGTATTTCATATATCTCTCTTGATGAATTACATACCTGACCCATCACATGTACCCAATACATAGGTAGTATCATTGGATATTGACCTATCCTATGAAGATAATTCGATGAAGATCTTAGATCGTAGAGAAAAATTTCTATGAAATAAGAAGATACCCCTCATTAAGGTGTTGTGGAAAAACCACAAGTTTGAAGAAGCAACATGGAACTGGAGGAAGTGATGAGGTAGAGTTACCCTCATCTATCTAGAATGGGAAAAAAATTTGAGGGCAATATTTCTTAAGGGGAGAAGGTTGTAACAACCCGATAATTTATGAATAAAATTCCATTTCTTTTAATGTCTTATAAATATAGAAAACACATGCACTTTTTTTATTATTATTGGGTTTAAATGACTGTTAAGTATCATTTCCATTGATAATATAGCCATTGAATAGTGATCACACAACTAATATAAATATAAGGTTTTAAAAAATATTTTCGACACAAACAAAGGAGATGATGGCCTCATCCAGTAGACACAGGTCATACGAAGATCATTTTTTAGAGCTCAGAAAGGATATTACATCACTAGTCTTTTCTCTTGACCAATTCCAAGATGAGCTTTAACACGTTAAGATTGAATGTAATCACCGACGGTAGAAATTCAAGTTAATAGAGATTACCACCCAGGCGATGTTATCCAAGCCACCCCAAGAGTATGTCACCATCACACACCTTACCCTTAGGTATTATGTGGGTGTTATAAGTTTTTATGTAACAAGATATTAGTTACTTATGGTTTAATATCATTCTATAAATAAAATTCGTATTCCAACAATTCCTCTATGGGAGTAGTCTTTCTTAAAAAATAATGAATTTGATAAATTGATTTTTTAGGTAAAAATTGTCCTTTTGAGAAATATATTCATTATTATATTAAACTATGTTTTTATTCAAAATATTATAAAAAAAATGATTATAAATGATGATTATATCTGTTCTCTATCTATAAAAGATTAGGTAATCAGTTTGAACAGAGTTATATTTTTATACAATAAAACAAAAAGTGTATTTTTAAAGAATTTATTTTAAGGAATTAATGAATTTTTGAAATAATTAATATTTTAATAAAATATTATTATCAAATTACTTTATTAATATTAAATGAGTATATTATTTTTATAATGTCAAATGTAATTTTTATTAAGGTTTAAAAACTATTTTTATCAAAACCCATCAAATTCTCAATAAAAGATGGTTCTCATTTTAAAAGTAAAAAATCACATATTTATAAAATTATTTTGATAAAATGAATATTATTTTTGGAATCAAGATGTAAGAATTATCCAATAGTGAATTTTTAATAATTTTTAGAGACAGTTGAATTTTTAGGTAAAAATTTAATAATATATAAATATAGTGTGTTTTATGACATCATAATGACCAAATAGTGATATAATAAATACCATAAAATATATATTAGAAAAAATATATGTTTTAACTTTAAAATAATTTGATTTTAGATTTATTTGACTTATTTTATAATGCCTTAGTGAATCCTCCAAAATGTATAACATATTTTATGATTTTAGGTTCATTTCCTTAATAATGTGACTCCCCTCCACATAACCAAGGATAATATTTTAATATATTCATCCCATGGACTTACAAAATAATTTTTTCCACTTATATATGACAAAAACCATAGGAAAAAACCCTGGTAAGGTTTTTGATTTGTAATATTTAATTATATAGATTCCAAAACCTAAGTTTGTGAAATATTAAAGAATTCCCTTATCATTTCCTATATAAACCCACACAATCTTCCACTTATATTAACTAAAAATAATTTTATAATGTCCCTAATCTGTCCTAAATCTCTATAAACCTCCCAAGGATCTCTAATCTCTCAATAATCCCCTCTTCAATATTTTGAATTCACACTCTCAAGTAAGGGTTCCTTCCTTTCTCATTTTTGTCCAAGTTTCCTTCTATTGTTGTACCATTTTATTTTTCAATTAAAAATTATGGGGTATGTTTTCAAACCTCCCCCATACTACCCTTATTATTATTTTTATGATGGGATACCTCTTTCACTCTCATTAATCCCTCCCATGTACACTCGTTACCATTTCGAAATTCCGTAAGGTATTTATCTCTCCTCATTTCCATTCATGAATGTCTCTTATATTATGCATCTAAAATTCCATTTCATATATTGGTATATTATTCTCCATTATCCCCTTACTTTCCATTTCATTTCTAAATTATGAGAGACCCCTTTCTCTCTCATCAACCCATTTTATCAATCCCCATGTGATGTCGTTATGCTGTCAAAATTGCACCATGACTTTCCATGGAAAAATCATCATGTAGTGAATACCATTCTCATTTCTCTATCAATGGAATTCACCTTTATACACATATAATTATTTATTATAAACTTTTATATATGTATTGAACATTCCTTTATTGTAGAATAAATGATGATGTTGAATGAATCCATGTTATATGACCTATGTGGCACACTTAAGCATGAGATTAAAATGTTCATGAAGGGTGCCCCCTGATAGAGCTCCAATCCAATGCATTGGGTAATATTTATTATCATGATATGTCATGTTGGGACAGGGGTTTACCTGATTCCTTTTAGGAATTTTTTCCATCATTTTGGGACAAGGGTTTACCTGATTCCTTTATGTTAATGATGCAGTGTTTTAAGTTGTTTCCATATTTCCATATTATGATGATCATGTTATATCATGCCTTTATGTTCATGTTTCTATTATGCTCCATTGATATATCTATTTCCTAAAATGTATTTTATTCTTTTTGTTATTCTTTATTTACTCCCTTACTGGGCTTTATATCTCACCCTTTATTTATGTATGTCCTTAGGTTATCTCATGCAATGCTATGTAAGAATAAATTTTGTGGTCATGTAAAAGAAGTTTTCAATAAAGATGTTGAATTTTATGTCTTAAGTTGTCATGTAATGTTCATGATTCCTAAATATACTAGACGTCTCGATCTTCTAGGTTGTATTAAGTGAAATTTTATGTAATAAATAATGTCTAAATATGAAATAAAGAGTGGGGTCATTATATGCATGCCTCTATACAATTGTCATGTAAACCACACCTTTATGATCATAGACAATCATCAAGGTCACCCCGTGAAGATGAACAATTTACCATTCGTACAGCTTCCCCAAACTCTCCCCTGAACTCTAGTTCTTAATATAAAGGAAATGTACCAACTTTGTGATTCATTATACTATCACCCAGATGGTGTTATGGCCCTTTGTTGTGTGTGGAATCTCAGTGATGAATTCTATGAATATTTCCTCCCATTTCCACTTTGGGGTCACAAGGGACTACAACAAACCTTCCAGAACTTGGTGCTCCACCTTCACCTGATGAAAAATGAGTAACTGAGAGACAAACCCAAATAAACTTCATCTCATGCCAGACTACAAAAAATACTACTAAATATCTCTTTACATTTTTCCTAAACCTAGATATACATATAGGGAAGAATTATGGAACTCCCGCATCACCTCCTCCCACAACATGACTGGAACCACTGTTCTCCTTAGGAATAATATGGTGTAATTCCCTCCTTCAGAATATCCATATAGTGTGTTTCCTATAGATATCTG
Source organism: Viscum album (assembly GCA_963277665.1). NCBI lineage: Eukaryota > Viridiplantae > Streptophyta > Magnoliopsida > Santalales > Viscaceae > Viscum > Viscum album. Next base: position 957,143,403 of record OY728138.1, on the reverse strand, counting down.
ATCATGTAATACCTCACAGTAGATCTCTCCCATATGAGACTCTCTCACACACTTGAGAAGAAAAGGATTCTACACCATCAATTGGATAAAATTTTTACCCGCCTGCTCCACTATGGTCAACCATAGGGAAGAAAACTGTTATAAAGATTTCTACACTAAGAAATCCTGGGACTTCCTACTAAGTAAATATGCTACAATATTGTCCTTACCTAGAGTATAGACTATATCTAATTCATAGTCCTATAGAAACTCCAACAATTATCATTGTCTCAGGTTCAGGTCTCTCTACGCGAATACATTCCTGAGACTCTGGTGTTCTGACTAAACACAAAGTGCTCTCCCAGAAGATAGTGTCTTCACATCCTCAGGGAGAATACTACCGCTGCTAGATCAAGGTCATGATTTGCATAGTTCTTCTCCTCAGGTCTCAACTACCTAGACCCGTATGTGATAACTGCATACTACTGCATCAACAAACAACTGATCCTAGCTTCGGAGGCATCTCAATACACTATGAACTCCACACCTTCCTATGTTAGTCTCAAAATAGGATCTCTCATCATCCTTGACCTCAACTCCTTAAAGGCCCTTTGGCACTATTCAGACTGGATAAATTGTTTCTCTTTTTTCATCAAGGCGGTCAAAGGGGCTGCGATTATGGAGAATTATTCCACAAACCTCCTGTAGTACCCCACCAATCCAAGGAAGCTTCACACCTATGACACATTCATGGGTGGATCCCAATCAAGAACTGCATTGATCTTCGTTGGGTCCATAGCTAAACCATGCTCAGTAACGACATGCCCTAGAAAGTGAACTTCTTGTATCCAAAACTGGAACTTCGAGAGCTTTCCATAGAGCTGGTGCTCTCAAAGAAAAACTATGAACATCCTCAAGTCCTTTTCATGATCCTCCTCAAATAAAAAGTAGATGAGTATGTCATTAATGAAAACAAAAACAAACAGGTCTAAGTACGGATGGAAAACCTGGTTCATCAAATCCATAAAAATGGTGGGGCACTACTACAAACACGTCCTTTATCAGTGCTAAAAATGGCCTTTATCAGCGCTAGAAAAGCGCTGATAAAGCCAGCGTAGATAAATGGGTGGTCCCCTTTATCAGCGCTCTGAAAAGCGCTGATATAGGACCCCTTTATCAGTGCTAAAAAAAGCGCTGATAAAAGGGGTATTTTATCAGTGATAAAAAAACATTGATAAAAGTATCCCTTTATCAGCACTTTTTTTAGCGTTGATAAAGGGGTCCTATATCAGCACTTCCTTTATCAGTGCTTTCGTTTTAGCGCTGATAAAAGTTAGAAAAAATTAAAAAAAAATTAAAAAAAAATTAAAAATAAAAAAAAAATATTGTGAATCGGGTGGGCTTTTATAATGCTTGAGCCCCCCATTTTACAGTGTTTTTATGCCCCTGTACAACACCTCACGCACCTCCTTCACCCTTTAACAGCGCTTGCTGCTATATTCCCCCATGCGCACGCGCCCCTGCCTCCCACAGGATTTGAACTTGAGACCTCCCCCCTGCGCGCCTAAGCCTTTACCACTACTCTATTTTGATTTGTCTTCCAATTCATGATATCTATATATATATATATATATATAGTTATATTTATTCTTATAGTAATATATATTTATATTAATATATATATAGTTATTAGATTATAATATATATATATAGTTATATTATAATATATATATATAGTTATATTATAATATATATATATAGTTATATTAATATATATATATATAGTAATATTAATATATATATATATATAGTGATATTAATATATATCTATATATATATATATATTTAGTTATATTTATTCGTATAGTAATATATATTTATATTAATATATATATATAGTTATATTAACATATATATAGTTATATGAATATATATATATAGTTATATTAATATATATATTTATAGTAATACTAATATATATATGTAGTTATATTAATATATATATATAGTTACTAGATTAATATATATATATATATAGTTAGATTAATATATATATATAGAGTTAGATTAATATATATATATAGTTAGATTAATATATAGGTATATAAATATTCATATATTGGTATTTTAAATAAAATGGATATTAGTTATTATTTAGATAAATCTAGTATATTTTATATGTAAATATGTTTAATTACTTATTTAAAAAATTTAATTTTTAGGTGCGAATATATAAAAAATATGTACATATAGTTATATATTTGATTATAAATAGCAGTTCATTATAAAAAAGGATGAAATTTCAAAGAAATAATATCAATATGAATGTAATACCTTGGAATAAATCCAGTCCCTACCAAAAAAAAGCCAATAATACCCCCTTAAACGAGTTTGAAAATCCACAAAATGTTAAAAAATCTGGGTACCCCGACAAAAAACTCAGTTTTGGAGGCCTTCTGGGCCTCTTTTGGCCTCGAAAAATGCTTGGCAGGGGTTTCCCGAGTCACAACGACGTAGATCTCATCGTAGGCTTCGATTTGATATGTGGTAGAGCTCAAACGGACACCCGGATCAAAAGTTATGGCCGTTTGTAGTTTGAGTTGCGTTTTCAACATATTTTGGATCTTTTTTTAATTTTTTTAATTTTTTTTAGTCCTCAAATTGTTATTAAATGACTATTACTCCATAATGATTATCAAATTATTAATTAAAAATATTTTTTAAATTTTTTAAGAAGTCATTTTCACTAAATATCTTATATATTAAGTATAATAAGTGTAAATGTACATTTATACTTATCTAAAATATATTTAAAAATTATATATTATATTTATATAACAATATAACTATATTTATATATTAATATATTAATATATTAATATATTTTTTAATTTTTTTTTGAAGCCGACCCTTTATCAGCGCTTTTAAAAAAAGCGCTGATAATGGCCCCCCCCTTTATCAGCGCTTTTTCGTTAGCGCTGATAAAGGGGGGCGCTGCAAAAAACTATTTTTGTGGTAGTGGGGGAATTAATCACACCAAAGGGAATCACTGGGAACTCATAGTATATATAGCAACATTGGAATGCCAAATTTGGAATATCAGCCTCTTGAACCCTCAATTGGGGGAATACTGACCTAAGAATGATCTTCTAGAACCATCTCATGCCTCTCAACTGTTCAAAGAGGTCGTTAATCCTCAGTTAGGGGAACTTTTTATTTATTTTGTCCTGGTTCAGGTGATGATAATCCATCCAAATTCATAAGCACTCATCTTCCTTTTTCATGAACTGGGCTGGGGATTCCCTGGGGGACACACTAGGTCTAATAAAACCTTTCTCATAAAGGTCCTCCAATAGCAACCATAACTCCCAAATCTAGGTAGGTGCCATATGATATGTCGTAGAAGATATCGGGTCAGTCCCAAGTTGCAAGTCGATGAAAAAATCCATCTCACGCCTCAGAGGTAGTCTCGAAACATCTTTGGGAAATATGTCCATACAATCCTTCATAACTAAACAGACTTCTCCACCAAGGGATACACTTTCCAATTGATGAGAGAGTCTATAAACTACTGCATATAGAATCCACCTATCCTTCCATGAAATATCTCTCACCAAAAAAGGAGAATCTCATCCCATCAGTGCGTAGGGATATGACTTATCTACGATGATAATAAATCTATTCTTGGAACATTGATAGACAATTCATATCCAAGATAATGTCATAGGGTTCCATCATGATGACCAAAAGGTCTCATGTGAACCTCTCTCCATGAATTGATAGCTCATACTTTTGGTAGATGAAAGATACAAAAGAAGTGTTCCTTGTAGGAACCTCAAGACAAAGATGTTATGCTAGCACCTAAATTGGGAGCTCTATCTCGCGCACCAGGATTTGATAGATAAAGTAATGATTGGAAAATATGTCTAATAATACTTAGGAAATATTAGAATAAACATATATCGTACCTTGAATCATCTCGTGCATCGTGGGATCATAGACATCCAAAGTCTGCAACTCTCTGCAACCATGACTGCTAACTCCATGAGCTTTACGTGGGCCACCTGGTGGTGTTGATGGTGGAAGGATCTCATACTGATGTATACCACCTATATATCATCCTAATCCTCTTCCATATCTACCTCCCTGGGGACTATCCTGTTTACACCTGGGAGATCCCTGGTCATGGTGTTTCCTCTACTGTGGTGGTCCATCATCTATCTTCATGGGTTGCTCAGCTCATCTGGTTAGGGAGTCTAATTCCATGTGACTTATCACATCACAAGTAAAACAACACCCCTCTCCAAGATTCCCTGGCACTCTACACTACCTCGGCCCCATATGATTACGTGCCTAAGCCTACTCACACAAGGGTCTCCTACTTCGATATCCCATCGATTGGTGCCTTCTTGCTGTTGTAGATGAATCGTCTATGTTGCACCCACTACTAGTTATAGATATCTGGAATCCATCTGATAGATATCTCTCTATAACCAAAGCTCACTCCAACACCCCAACATAGGTGGTGATGCACAAGGGAACTATGTTGGCTCGGATCTCTATGTAGAGTCCCTGGTCAAACTTATGTGCTTAGAATTAGATGTCTCGGATAATTTCAAGGGAGAAACTTATAAGGTTAGTGAAACTTTCCATGTACTCATCCATCTTCATTCCTCCTTGATTCATCTCCAAAAGCTCCTTGATTTGTACTAAGTGTATGAAGGAGTAGTACACCTCATGAAACAACTACTGAAATTTGTCCCATGAGAGTGCCAACTCATCATGAATCTGTGTAACTAGGCTCCACTAATGCTCAAATACTTCAAGGAAAAGGCTAGATTCTAGTGCCACCACTAGATCCATCGAGGTCTGGATAATCCTGAAGATGTGGACCACTGACTCTAGTCAATCCTCTACTACCTGAGGATCTAGCTCGATGTGAAACCTTAGTGGTATCTGATGCTGGAACTCACAAAGTGCACTCAAACTATGCACATCCTCAGCATACTCTGCTGGTATGGTCATCTTCTTAGAAGGTGGAGGTGATGCTACCTACCCACCTAGAGGAAGGGGTCACAGGATGGACCCTAAAAAGAGGCATCATCACTCATAAGGTTGTTGTCATGAACCGGAGCCGGTATCTTGGATGGTTTTCATCGCATAGGCATCCTGAAAGTTGTTAAGGAGTACTATAGTTAGATTATCATATATATATATATATATCAATAATAATGGGAAACTGTCTCTAGAAGGATATTCAAAGAATCAATCTTATATGATGCATGTACCATTGATCCCTGAAACAAATGTCTCGACATGTCGAGTCGACAGGTTGGTAGTCAAGGTCCTAGTGAATGGCTATGTTGGTTGTCGCACCACCACTAGATTCCCTAGATAGAGAGCCATGCTCAAGATACTTTGACACTATTTCCCTAAACCCAAGAAATCTTATTCAAGGGGAAAATTTTTGAACAACATCCCAAGGAATGAACTTTCTCTAATACCAATCTATCACAACCCGACCCATGCCAAGGCTCGAGCCGTAACTACCCCAAGCCCACCTCTATAGGCCAAGGGTGGAGATAAGAAATAAATGAATAACTATCTTAGGGAGTCCCTTTTCTAAATACCTGTACACATACACACATCCAACTCAATCAAAAAGTTCATAGGGAAAGAAATAAAAGATCTGACGCTGTTATAAAGTAAACCAAGCATGCAAGAACCTCAAGACAATACAAAATTAAGGTAGTGTATACTGAAAATTAAAGGGGAAAATACATGTCCCAAACAAAAATGTGTCACAACCTGATAGGAAAATGGAAAAGTAAAATAGCTAAGAGATCTTAGCTCCTGAATCCCAAACTATTACCACCATATGCAGTCCAAGCACCAAGTATCCCTAAGCTCCTATGAAGTCATGGTTGACTTGTCCATCATCTACAAAAGACATGAAACGTGGGGTGAAGGCCATTTAGGGGAGAGTATATACATGCCCAGTAGAATTCCCGGAAAGGGTGAAGGGGGAGAAGTAAGGGATACAACTTAAGAGGAAAATAGTTGATAGAACAAGGTATAGTGAAAGAGTGCAACTCAACCAAATAAGAGGGTGAAAGTAAGCTCATCCAAACACAAGGGGCTAGAAATGATGAGTAGATTAAATACTCATAAAGTCTTCACCGCCTATAGTATGAGAGTATACTCATCTAACCACAAGAAGATAAACACGAAAATCATGTGGCATACCCTGTGCGTCTTCACTTCACCTGGAAGGAGAGTATCCAAATCCAAGGTGTGAATCTAGAAGAAAGAATATATATATTCTTAGTAAAATAATCCCAAATGAGATAGTAAGGGGATCTCCATCTCACAGCTTAGCCCAAGAAGAAGAGTATCCAATAGTTCCAAAAGTCCATCAATGATGCCCAACATCTCTCGTGTCTGCCTTGAACACACAAGTCTAAGTAAATAAATCACCACACCTTGATATTATCCTCTTTGGGTGGTACTAACTCACCTTCATGGTTTTAGGTTGCATCAAAAGGATGTGTATTGGTGGGGAAAGTGTTCCTCTTCCTCATGAGTCTAATGTTTTGTCAAACCACATCTCGTTACTCTACCTCATAGAATAGGAGACAAAAATTCAAAGTAGAGGACCCATGTCCTTGTATTACAGGAGGGTACCACTCTAGTAGTCACTGAGGAAATCCACTTCCCAACCCTTTTAGAGGGTATCGCTCGGGAATGTCATTGGGGAACTCCATTACCCAACCCTTTTGTAGGGTAATTCCTGGAAGAAGTCATCGGGGAACTCCACTGCCTGGTCCTACTTGAGGGTAACACCTGGAAGATGTCATTAGGGAACTCCACAGCCCATCTCTACTAGATGGTAATTCCTAGAAAATCAAGGAACTCCACTACCTAGCCATATTGGATGGTAACTCATAAAGATCATCAGGGAACTCCACTACCCATCCCTACTGGAGGTTACCACCTGGAAAGGTCTCTGGTAATCCTACCTGATCACTGTCATCATCGAGTGTTGCCGAAAAAGGTGCTGGGATCATAACATTTCACACCATATCTTGAAATCCACAACCTAGGTAACCATCATGTTCTATGTGGAAAACACTTAAGATAGGATTCTTGTGGGCCAAAATATGAGTTCAAATGAAAGATATATGGATGAAAGAGGTCTGATCAGAGGATCTGAAGGGGTATACAGTGTGTGAGGGGATCCACACAAGATATGGTCCCACTACCTAGCTTGGTTGTGTCCCTGGTTGGGACACGGATTTATCCCATGTAATAGAACACATTGTATAGGTGGACTGCACATTGGGTCTGAATTAACAGGGACCAAGGTCGTCTCATGTAGTCATGTTCGTGTACTCGGACCCATGTTCCTTTAATTTGGTACATTTAGTGTTAGTACACATGGGATCCCACCCATGTAGTCAACCCATGTTCATGTACACTTACATGAAATCCCTGGTCATGTGACCCATCAAATGGGTTGTCCAACCGAAGTAGGGTACACAGCATGTAAGATAGGCCTACACGCCATGTCATCTTCAATTTCTCTAAAACCCTAGCACCACTACTAAGGGGGATACACATCGTTTGTTCTTCATACTACACAACGTGTATTAAAAAATTTCACAAAAATCTTAGATCCAATTTCATGCTTCAAATCTGCTCCAACAACCATAGATTATTCCTTGAATCTATCTGAAAACTTTCGATCTGATTGGATCTCCTGATTTCCAGCCGATGTTCACCAGAAATCAGACATCGGAAGTTGATACGGGTTTCACCATCCATTCCGCATGACGTCGTACCTCCATTCATCACAATCTTGATGATCTAACATTGTATCGTTCATCCTCGCACTACAAAAAAATGGGGAAGTAGTGGCGGTTTTTTTGTGGACTAGCATCATTTTAAATTTCTAACTATTAATATCATGAAGGTTTCAAAAACCACTACATATTGCATGGTCTCTAGTTCTTTAGCAGTGGTTTTAATAAATTTGTGGTGGTTTTACTATGTTTCATTTTTGGAGTATTCAGTGATGGTTTCTGTTTTATTTAGTTGTGGTTTTTTTATAAAAAAAATACCCCAAAGATATATTTAAAAAACATAAAGAACCATAGTGGATATGTTCCGAAGTGGTTTATTTTAGTAGAAGTTAATCCTAACCACCACTAAACATATTTTATTTAATTTATTTGGTAGTGGTTTATAAAAACTATAGCTAAATCAAATTTTTTTTAACAAAAATTAAAAAAAAGTGTAAATATAAAAAAAAGTGACATTTATTAAACTAAAACATGAATATATGATAAACCAATATACATATATCATACATCCATAACAAATATACAAACATCCACATTCATTATAACCTCAATATCAGTCAACCCATACATCTTTCAACCAATACATTTTTCTTCCTCCAATGCATCCATGTCACAACCAATATACATCCACATCAGGACCTCGACTGCATCTATCTGCCTACACTGCGTCTCATCAACTAAAACAAACCACGACATCTCATCAAATGTAACAAAAAAATAAAAAAAATAAAACTAAACATAATAAATCATAATTACAGTAGAATAATTGATAAATTTTTAATATACCATCAAAACTAAGAACCATCATGAATGAATTTTGAAGAATTTTGTGGTTCATAATGGTCAACCACTTTCTTACTGCCAATATCTACCACCTATAATGAAACCCAGAATAATTAATAAATAAAATGCGAAAAATAATAGGCACTGAATATATTCAGAATATTACACATAAAATTTGTTATTTTTTTAATCAAAAAGAAGAAATTTTAACATAAAAAAATAACATATAATGAAAATCAATTTCAAAACATAAAATTAACTATTTAATATAATATTCAACACTTGAAACTGAAAATGAATAAGAAAATATTCTAATTTATTTTTAAAGTGACATGTGGTGTTCTTGAAATTTACTTAATAAACAAATTTTAAAGAATTTAGTATCACAACATGTATTATATTTCAAAAATTACTTAGCAGTGATTTCCAAATGATTTTTTGTCAATATTTGGTCATTTTCAATTATTTTGACTGTTCCACGCATGTTTTAGTGTTTTAAAACACTAAAAACATGTTTACAGACATAATGGGAAAACCGTTATTTGGAATGACATTCCTTCGGTTCCCACATTTCACAATTAAATATATAGTTGTTTTCCTCTGATTTTAAGTCAATCCAATGTTTTTTTCCTTGTTTTAACACCCCCCCCCCACACACACACACACACATTTGTTTTTAAAGGTTTTTATACCTTTAAGATGTGGTCACTGAGTCATTTCGACCACACCGCATATATTATTGATGTGTTGTATGAGATTACACATAAAAAATAACATAGAGGTGGTTTTCCAATGATTTTACATCAATATATGGTCATTTTATAAGGTTTTGACCGTTCCACAGATGTTTTAGTGTTTCAAAACACTAAAAACACATTTACAGATATAATAGGAAAATGGAAATTTGGAATGATGTGATGTTGGTTCTCACTTTTCAAAATTAAATATAGGGTCATTTTCCCCTAATTTTAGGGAAATCCAACATTGTTTTCCTGGTTTTGACCCCCCTGACACTTGTTTTTAAAGGTTTTTGTACCTTTAATAAGTGGTTACTAAGTCATTCCAACCACACTTCATGTCAGATTGATATTTTTTCTATGTGTACACATAAAAAATAAAATAATGGTGGTTTTCCAATTATTTTACATCAATATGCGGTCGTTTTCTATGGTTTTGACCATTCCACACACATTTTAGTGTTTTAAAACACTAAAAACTCATTTACAGATTTAACAGGAAAAGCATAATTTGGAATGATGTGTCATTAGTTATTAAATTTAAAAATTAAATATATGGTCATTTCACCCTAATTTTATGGAAATCCAACATCAGTTTCCTAGTTTTGACCCACCAACACTTGTTTTTAAAAGTTTTTATACTTTTTAGAAGTGGTTACTGAGTCATTTCGACCACACCACACATCGGATTGATGTTTTGTCTGTGCGTACATGTCCAAAATAACTTAGTAGTGTTTTACAATGATTTTACATCAATATTTCATTGTTTTTTATGGTTTTAACTATTCCACACATGTTTTTGTGTTTTAAAACACTAAAAACATGTTTACATCCATAATGTGAAAACCACCATTTGGAATGATGTTCTATCTATTTCTACATTTCAAATTTAAATATAAATTTTTTCCCCTTATTTTATGGTAATCCAATATCGTTTTCCAGATTTTGACCCTCTGACACTTATTTTTAAAGGTTTTTGTACCATTAAGAAGTGGTTACTGAGTCATTCCAACCACACTACACATCGGATTGACGTGTTTTCTATGCATACATGTAAGAAATAACATAATGGTGGTTTCTAATTATTTAACATCAATATGAGGTTGTTTTCTATGGTTTTGAATGTTCCACGAACATTTTAGTGATTTAAAACACTAAAAACATGTTTATAGCCATAACGAGAAAACTATCGTTCAGAATGACATGATGTTAGTTCCTATATTTTAAAATTAAATCTATGGTTGTTGTACCATGATTTTAGGTCAATCGGATATAGTTTTCTTGGTTTTTACCCTCAGATTCATGATTATAAAACTTTGATATCTTTTAAAATTTCTTATTGAGTCATTCTAAGTACATTGCATATTGAATGAACTTGTTGTTTTCTTTTACATGTAAAAAATAATTAAATGGTCATTTTCCAATGATTTCATGTCAATAAAAGATTGTTTGTTATTTTTTTTATTTTTAAATATGAATTTTAGTGTTTTAAAACACTAAAAACGTATTTACAGGCATCACAGGAAAACCATAACTCAGATTAAGATGGTGTTGATTCCTACAATATGTGGTTGTTGTCCTATGATAACTTTTGTAATCATTAAATTTTTTTTAATTATAATTTTATAATTAATATATTATTAATAATATTAATGATTTATCACACCTTGCATAGTGGTGTACTATTTCAGACCATATCTAGTTACACCACCCATCGTGCCATGTCCAACCACACCACACCTCATGCTCGGTTCACTTCACACCTGCACTGCATTCTCTGCTCAAAGAAACTAGGTGCTCAAAGTTGTTACAACAGGTTCACTGCAAACAAATATGGTCTTTGTGGTGGTTTTTTTACTACTAATCATGGTTTAAACTACCAATACATTATTTAGTGGTTGTTAATTAAACTACTATGTATTTCAGGTTCAATAATCATTTAGTAGTGAATTTTATAGTTGAGTGGTAGTTTTTATATGTGTTTTTTTTTGTACTCAGAGGTGAGTTTTTATTAAGTTGGTGATTGTATTTTTTAAATAACAAAAAATAACATGGGGAATTTAATGAGAAATCTCACAATCTCGCAAGAAAACTACCCAATAATCTTCCCATAGATTCTGGTAGTGTCACCGTGTAACACCCCAAGATTTCATAGTGTGTTATTTCTTCAAAATAATTCAATAACTTGCACTACACGCAACACCGAGTTCAATCACACCATGACTTACCAAAAAAAAATCCATTCAAAAGAGGTTATGAATAGTATTAACTAAATTTTAAACTTTATATAATACTTATAATTTTAGAATCCATATTCTGAGTTTCTTAGACATAATGTAAGAACAGATTCATTTTCAGTATTGCACTTTTATCAACTTTTAATAGTGAAACCTTTTTAAATACAATATTTTAAACTTTTTGACTAAATGGGGGACATCAAAAAATTTAAAATGAAACATTCCAAGCTTCCACGGTACGTTTTCCTTTGAATAATACAGTAGCGTGTGTTGTACGCAACTTCGAGTTCTAACACACCACAACCAATCAAACTAGCCATTATGAATAGTAATACCTACCTTTTAAAATTTTAGAAATTTTATCTCTCAAAATGGACTTCATTTTTGGATTCAGAGTATCGAATTTATCCTAAGGTGAAATTTTGGTACTTTTCGGATAACTTTCATATTTTGATAAATAGTGAAAATTACTAAATTTTAATTAAAAACAACTTTTTTAATCAAAATAATTAATAGTGATAAATTATGAATTTGAGTGGTTTTAAAGTATATTTAGAATATATTTTTACCATTTAATATAATTTTGGTCATTGGACATAATTTTACAATTAAACCGAACATAAACAAGTGTCAATCTTTTGATAGTTATTATCTCTTAAAAACACGCTTTTTGTTTTGACAGCGGGAATTAATTTTAAATTAATTTCTGCCACTTCTGTGCTTTGAATTTAGAAAAATGGATTCCATATTTTTAATCAGGATGTTCAAATTGTGTAAATAGATAACTTTTAATTTTAGACATTTTGAATAATTATTGCGGTAAATATTTTATTTACCATGGTTAAGGGTAAATCCGGTAAATAAGGGTTAAACAATAATATTATAATAATACTAAATTACCCTAAAACGTGTCCTAGCCTTATTGGTTGATACATGTTCGACCATAGTCATATTTGGGTCGATTTTGGGACCTCATGGTGCCACTTGTAGGTGATAGGGACACTTTATTTTAATTAAGTTAAAATGAATACAAAAATGACACAAGCATATATCTTTTAGGAAAACAATTTTTACATACGGTTATATATGTTGGATTTTAGATTATAAATATTCATTAGAAAGATAAAAATATTTCCTACATAATTATATTTTATTTATAATTTTTAGACATTAAATAATTTAATTTATTTATGACACAATGATCATGAATTAATTACTATAATAGTGAAAAATTAAAATAATTGATATTATAAAAACCCAAAGAAATATAATATGAAACTTTTAATGAATTAAACTAATTTTATAGGATAATATGATATATTAGGATTGATTTAGTTGACTTTTTTCGAAGTAATCAATCTGTTATGAGTTTCACAAAAATCAACTATTGAATAGCGTCAAAATTGACATAAAAGAGTTCTTAAAACAAATATTATATTATTAATTGATATTAAATTCCTAAAAATCTAAGGTTAGGCCAAGATACTTATATCATGATAGGTTCATCATTAATGAACCACTTGGGGGTCTCTTGGATATATATAGTAAGTTTATTAACCATATTATATAAAAATACAAAGAGACATTGTAAAAGTGAAACTAATTAACTTAGAGTTAATACTTAAAGATAAGGTTAATATAAGTACCCAAACCTGTCTAAATTCTATTGGTTGAGTTTTTTTCGACCCATACCCACCTTAACATTTAAATAATCAACTTTGGAGCCATTAGAAACCGAATATGAATTTATTATAAAATAATATTTCTAGCTTTTCCAAAGGTGCCCCTCACCCCTCTTATAAAAGGGCACTCCTCCTTCTCATTTCTTCACACCTTAAAAACCTTTTTGTTCAGCAAAACTCTACCCAAATACTCTCCCAACTTCCCTCACTACAACCTAGAAGCCTTAGTTTGATCAGAAATCCAACCTAAGGAGCCCTTTTGATCTAATCAAAAGGAAGAACCCGAAGAAGAGGAGGTTAACCTACCCCAACCAAGGAAAAGTACAAGGTAAGGGGTTTTCATCTCACTCCTTATTCCCGTGAGATTCATGCCATATTGCCACCATCACCTTTTGTGTGGTGTATGTACTACCCATAATTATATTCTTTGTGTAATACACTCTAATTTATGTGTATTTACATATTCAGTGTATGATACCTCTTTCATGGGTTGTATGTTTCATAAGTTACCAAATTGGTAAGGGTTATTTCACAATCTCTTCATTATCCGAGGTTGTTTATACGTAATAATCTATTGGGATATCTTTATCATCCACACCCATGTTTCTTAAAAATGAATTTCAAAACATTTTTACTATTTACTAGAATATGGGTTAAAGTCATTTATACCCTTGTTTGACTTTTTATAAAGGAATCTTTTCGTCGTTTTCCAAACAAGGTGCTTTTTAACCTTTTCGACAAAATTAAGGTAAGAATGTTTTTTTTAACTTATACGGTGGGTGTGGCTATTTTCCGCCGTTATAAAATCATCGAAGATTCCCTTACAAGATAATAAGAATATTTTCAAAAAAAATGTTTTATTTCATAAATATAAGACTCTTAAATGATTTCAAAATAGAAAGAGATATTTTTCTAAAATAGTCTTTATTTCATCTATGTCAACATCCTTTGATGGATTTTAAGCTTATTTGAAGTTTATTTATTATGATACAAAACATCCATATTTTATTGAAGGTTTTGTGATATTTTTGACTGTGGATAAGTTATTCTTATGTCACTCATGGTTTTTGTTTAGAGTATTGACATTTCATAAGTTATTTGTAATCCGAATGTTTATGTTATATTTCAACCTTTCATTTAGATGAATGTGTTAGACAAGTATGTTCCGGGTTGGGGACTAGTAAAAGTAAGCCATCCGGTTTGGTCTCTAGTTATTAGAGGAACTCCGGTTTGGTCTCCGGTTATTAGAGGAACTCCGGGTTGGTGTCCAGTTATTTGAGGAACTCCGGGTTGGTGCCCGGTTATTAGAGGCACTCCGGGTTGGGTTCTGGTTATAGTTATCCCCTAGGTCTTGGGACGAGGCCTTGACAAAGAAATTAAAGTTCAGCATTATGTATTCCGACATTATGAAAGTGGTTATTGATATTGCATGTGATTATTCGATCAGTAGAATATCTATGTGAATAAGTAAATGGCATTATTTCATTTTACTTTTGCCATACTATGTTGAAGTTCAAGTTTAAAAGGATTTTGTTTTATTAATGCATTTCCTTAAATGTTTATGCTTATTTTTGAATGTTCCGCTATATTGTTATCCTTACTGGGCATTTGAGCTCACCCCTTTTCTATGTTTTATTTTTCCCAGGATGTGAAGAAGTAAGTTATGAATGACCTGTAGGGATATTATGAGGGGATAATAGTGTGGACTATGGAGACATTATGTTGTCGTAGTAGTTTTTCACTTTATGATGTAATGTAAAACTTATGAATATATCTAGTGTTTCCAAGGCTACTAAACCAATCGGTCTTTCGAGATTTTATCTTTCTTGTGATCATGCCAATGTTATGTAATAATGCACCGACTCTGGGTAACTAGGGTCGGGGCGTTACAATTGGTTTCAGATGAAGTTTAGTACAAACCTTGAAGCTATATTTAGATAAACTCTGATTAGAGCACATAGATTTAAGATGAATTTTGAGGATTAGTATAGAATAACTTCCTAGAATTTTGGTATTGTAGAGATTTTGTGAGTTTTCCAAGAAATACATCCCTGTCTGGATACGAGCAGGTAGAGGCGGCTCTAGCACAGATGTTCCTAGTGGTAAAACCCGAAAACACCGCTTTGAGATAGACTCGAACGGGAACTGTTGCACGACAACGGGCCTTGCTGCACTCTTAGTTACGACACTCCCGGAGGATATGCTTAGGATAACTCTCATTTTCTTTACAAATCATTATGAAGGGTTTATGAGTATATACTTCCTCAAAGGAGACATTTTTATGATTATGGATTATATTCATAAACTATTTAATTTATGTTATGTGTTTTACAAGTTTGGGATTAGGTATTGTTATTCATAAACTAATATAATGTATGCCATTGTTTAGAAATGGCGCCCAGTAGAAGGAATGAGAACTCTAGCAATGAACATGATACAAAGAGAAAGAAGGATCATATATTTTATGGTCTTAAGCCAGAATTTACAAGAGAAATAGTCTCACATGTATTATCATCATATGAATAAATAATATCATGTGTTGATAAGATAAGTAAAGATTTTACTGAGACCTATGGCTTTGAAGGGAAGCAAGAGAAGAAAAGGATGGAAGAGAGAAAGATGGATAAAGGGAAGAGGGAAAAGAAGAATTTTCCCATATGTGATAACTGTGGAAAGAAACACCCTGGAACTTTCCTGAATGGAATGGGAGTTTGTTATAAGTGTGGAGGAAAAGGGCACAAAGTACATGGCTGCAAGGGTAAGAAAATGGTTTCAAATGTACAATGCTTCATTTGCAAGGAGTTTGGACATTACGCGAACCTATGTCCCAGTCATCAGACTATGCCGCAAATGATGCTATTGGATAATAATCAAGTTATGATTCTACCACAGATGAAGAGGAATGATTAGAGTTCTTATGTTGATTATGTCAATTGAGTGTTGTATCAACAATGTACTTGTTATAATAATTATGTAGTATATAAGGATTTTACTGCAGTACTATTTCATTAAGGACTTGAGATTGTGTGGAACAAAGAAAAGTGACTCAATAGCAGGATAAATTTTTGGAAAATATATGGTTGAGAGAATGATAAACCATAATATAGTTCTGATACCGAGGTAGTGATTTTGGAATAATACATGATTGTTTTGGATAAATTATATTGGATATTCTTGACTACCTTGGAACTGATTAATGATTTGTATATTCCATCATTGTTGGGGTTTAAAACATTTTTGGATTGATGAAGTATATTCATCATTCTATATGGAATAAGGGAGCATGAATGTAATCAATAAGGAATATGGTAATTCAGGCTGTTTCAGTGTATTAAAAGAATACATGATCAAGGTATTCATATGCTATTACGGGGTAAAAAGAATCTACATTATGTTTACCTTCCTTATAAATGTTGGACTGTGAGTTTGGACAGAAGTATTTTGGATAGTTCTAGTTTGGATTATTTTGGATTTCCATTAAAGGACAACCCGGAGGTCGGGCGGCAACCCGTCACGTCCGGCAAGGCTGCGAGACTTTAACCCGCAACCGAAGGGCGACAAGGGTGTATCACCTACCACTGGCCCACGAGATGTCCTGGATTAAATAATGTATTTTTTTTAAAGATCTGGTAGATCAATTATAAATTCATTTATTTTGGAACCCTATACGAATAGTATAAATAGAAATTTTTTTACGTTCTATTATCTTTTAGAGTGAAAGATGAGTTTGTGGTAGAAATTTATTAATGGATAAAACTCAAATTATAAAGTAAGTATATCTCCTTATGATCTTAGCCAATCTCATAAATAAATTCCTCAACATTAATAAAAAGAACTTAGAACAAAAATGTTGTCCTAGATGGTACCTTAAATCATCACTAATTAATGGCTTTGGGATTGTTGGCCTTTTCATAGCCATGTTCTCTACCACTCTCCATCAGATAATTGATGGTTAGATTTCTCTTCCATATCCATATTTTCCTACATGGAACCCTAGTATGTGTTATTTTCGGTAATCTTCATACTTTCCACTCTTTATTTTAAATAGAGGCCTCATTAATTCATTTTTCGATGTGGGATTTCAAATAAGATATTTTGAAACGTCAAAAATGTGTTATCCCAATACCCTATGTTTTGTTGAACCGATGGTATTTCAAATCATCATAGATTGATGAGTTTAAGGGCCTCAATTTTATAATTGTTTGTGATTGATGACCTCAATCACTACCTATAAATATTTACGTTTTTCCTCCAATTATATGTCTCTAATTGCCACCAATGTTCTCCTAATCGAGATCATAATTTGGTGGTGACCCTTTCATTTCTCTTTTCCTCATATTAAGACTAAATTTTAGTAACCCAATTTCCGATGTGGGTTTTCCCACAAATATATTTTCTATTTTCAACCTTTTATTTTCGAAGAACAATTTCAAATTGCGAGGATGCAATTTATTGAAGGAAGGGAGAATGTAACACCCCAAGATTTCATAGTGTGTTATTTCTTCAAAATAATTCAATAACTTGCACTACACGCAACACCGAGTTCAATCACACCATGACTTACCAAAAAAAAGCCATTCAAAAGAGGTTATGAATAGTATTAACTAAATTTTAAACTTTATATAATCCTTATAATTTTAGAATCCATATTATGAGTTTCTTAGACATAATGTAAGAACAGATTCATTTTCAGTATTGCACTTTTATCAACTTTTAATAGTGAAACCTTTTTAAATACAATATTTTAAACTTTTTGAATAAATGGGGGACATCAAAAAATTTAAAATGAAACATCCCAAGCTTCCACGGTACGTTTTCCTTTGAATAATACAGTAGCGTGTGTTGTACGCAACTTCGAGTTCTAACACACCACAACCAATCAAACTAGCCATTATGAATAGTAATACCTACCTTTTAAAATTTTAGAAATTTTATCTCTCAAAATGGACTTCATTTTTGGATTCGGAGTATCGAATTTAGCCTAAGGTGAAATTTTGGTACTTTTCGGATAACTTTCATATTTTGATGAATAATGAAAATTACTAAATTTTAATTAAAAACAACTTTTTTAATCAAAATAATTAATAGTGATAAATTATGAATTTGAGTGGTTTTAAAGTATATTTAGAATATATTTTTACCATTTAATATAATTTTGGTCATTGGACATAATTTTACAATTAAACCTAACATAAACAAGTGTCAATCTTTTGATAGTTATTATCTCTTAAAAACACGCTTTTTGTTTTGACAGCGGGAATTATTTTTAAATTAATTTCTGCCACTTCTGTGTTTTGAATTTAGAAAAATGGATTCCATATTTGGAATCAGGATATTCAAATTGTGTAAATAGGTAACTTTTATTTTTAGACATTTTGAATAATTACTGCGGTAAATATTTTATTTACCATGGTTAAGGGTAAATCCGGTAAATAAGGGTTAAAAAATAATATTATAATAATACTAAATTACCCTAAAACGTGTCCTAGCATTATTGGTTGATACATGTTCGACCATAGGCATATTTTGGTCTATTTTGGGACCCCATGGTGCCACTTGTAGGTGATAGGGACACTTTAATTTAATTAAGTTAAAATGAATACAAAAATGACCCAAGCATATATCTTTTAGGAAACAAATTTTTACATAAGGTTATATATGTTGGATTTTATATTATAAATATTAATTAGAAATCTAAAAAGATTTCCTACATAATGATATTTTATTTATAATTTTTAGACATTAAATAATTTAATTTATTTATGACACAATGATGATGAATTAATTATTATAATAGTGAAAAATTAAAATAATTGATATTATAAATACCCAAATAAATATAATATGAAACTTTTAATGAATTAAACTAATTTTATAGGATAATATGATATATTAGGATTGATTTAATTGACTTTGTTTGAAGTAATCAATCTGTTATGAGTTTCAAAAAAATCAACTATTGAATAGTGTCAAAATTGACATAAAAGAGTTATTAAAACAAATATTATATTATTAATTGATATTAAATTCCTAAAAATCTAAGGTTCGGCCAAGAGACTTATATAATGATAGGTTCATCATTAATGGACCACTTGGGGGTCGATTGGATGTATATAGTAAGTTTATTAACCATATTATATAAAAATACAAAGAGACATTGTAAAAGTGAAACTAATTAACTTAGAGTTAATACTTAAAGATAAGGTTAATATAAGTACCCAAACCTGTCTAAATTCTATTGGTTGAGTTGTTTTCAACCCATACCCACCTTAACATTTAAATAATCAACTTTGGAGCCATTAGAAACTGAATATGAATTTATTATAAACTAATATTTCTAGCTTTTCTAAAGGTGCCCCTCACCCCTCTTATAAAAGGGAACTCCTCCTTCTCATTTCTTCACACCTTAAAAACATTTTGGTTCGGAAAAACTCTTCCCAAATACTCTCCCAAATTCCCTCACTACAACCTAGAGGCCTTAGTTTGATCAGAAAGCCGACCTAAGGAGCCCTTTTGATCTAATCAAAAGGAAGAACCCGAAGAAGAGGAGGCTAACCTACCCCAACCAAGGAAAAGTACAAGGTAAGGGGTTTTCATCTCACTCCTTATTCCCCTGAGATTCATGCCATATTTCCACCATCACCTTTTGTGTGGTTTATGTACTGCTCATAATTATATTCTTTGTGTAATACACTCTAATTTATGTGTATTTACATATTCATTGTATGATACCTCTTTCATGGGTTGTATGTTTCATAAGTTACCAAATTGGTAAGGGTTATTTCGCAATCTCTTCATTATCCGAGGTTGTTTATACGTAATAATCTACTGGGATCTCTTTATCATACACACCCATGTTTCTTAAAAATGAATTTCAAAACATTTTTACTATTTACTAGAATATGGGTTAAAGTCATTTATACCCTTGTTTGACTTTTTATAAAGGAAACTTTTCGTCATTTTCCAAACAAGGTGCTTTTTAACCTTTTCGACAAAATTAAGGTAAGAATGTTTTTTTAACTTATACGACGGGTGTGGCTATTTTCTGCTGTTATAAAATCGTCGAAGATTCCCTTACAAGATAATAAGAATATTTTCAAAAAAAATGTTTTATTTCATAAATATAAGACTCTTAAATGATTTCAAAATAGAAAGAGATATTTTTCTAAAATAGTCTTTATTTCATCTATGTCCACATCCTTTGATGGATTTTAAGCTTATTTGAAGTTGATTTATTATGATACAAAACATCCATATTTTATTGAAGGTTATGTGATATTTTTGACTATGAATAAGTTATTCTTATGTCACTCATGGGTTTTGTTTAGAGTATTGACATTTCATAAGTTATTTGTAATCCGAATGTTTATGTTATATTTCAACCTTTCATTCAGATGAATGTGTTAGACAAGTATGTTCCGGGTTGAGGACCGGTAAAAGTAAGCCCTCCGGTTTGGTCTCCGGTTATTAGAGGAACTCCGGTTTGGTCTCCGGTTATTAGAGGAACTCGGGGTTGGTGTCCGGTTATTAGAGGCACTCCGGGTTGGTGTCTGGTTATTAGAGGCACTCCAGGTTGGGTTCCGGTTACATTTAGCCCCTAGGTCTTGGGACGAGGCCTTGACAAAGAAATTAAAGTTCAGCATTATGCATTCCGACATTATGAAAGTGGTTATTGATATTTCATGTGATTATTCGATTAGTAGAATATTCGTGTGAATAAGTAAATGGCATTATTTCATTTTACTTTTTCTATACTATGTTGAAGTTCAAGTTTAAAAGGATTTGGTTTTAGTAATGCATTGCCTTAAATGTTTATGCTTATTTTTGAATGTTCCGCTATATTGTTATCCTTACTGGGCATTTGAGCTCACCCCTTTTCTATGTTTTATTTTTCCTAGGATGTGAAGAAGTAAGTTATGAATGACCTGCAGGGATATTATGAGGGGATAATAGTGTGGACTATGGAGACATTATGTTGTCGTAGTAGTTTTTCACTTTATGATGTAATGTAAAACTTATGAATATATCTAGTGTTTCCAAGGCTACTAAACCAATCGGTCTTTTGAGATTTGATCTTTCTTGTGATCATTCCAATGTTATGTAATAATGCACCGACTCTGGGTAACTAGGGTCGGGGCGTTACACACCGTCTCACTAACAGTCTCAGGTATGATAGAATGACTAGGATCCATATAAGATAACAATAGTGGTGGAATTCTATAAGATTATGATCATCTATGATCCATAAATTTTATTGTTCTTTGGATTCCTGCATTGCAAATGGTTAAGATATATTAAATGTATAAAAAATTCAAAACTAATTTTTTTTTACAAAATGAAAAGAAAAACTAGAAAAATTTATATATGTAAAAAACCCTTATCAATGAAATTTTTTAATATATTTTCACTACCAATTTGTACATTCAATTATCTTTATCTTTGTTTTTTCATTATTATCATCCTCCATTGTGATGAGTCCTTCATTTTAACCCTCTCGTTCAAGTTCTACTATTTCGATATTTTCAAGAAAAAACAATACAATGTTTTGTTGTTGATGAGGTTGACTGTCACAAAGCACTAATCAGTCTTCCTCTCCCATTTCATATAAGTCTCTCTTCTTTAGGTGTTCTACAACACTCAAACCTTCATGTATTTCATCATCCACATAATAAACCATCTTCACTTATGAAGCTAATATAAATGGATCATGTTCTGCATGTTCACCTGTATACATAAAATAGGAGAAGTTGATATAAGTAAAATTTAATGAATCATTCATTATACCCATATCAATGTTAAACCAAATTAATTTTAATAAGACAATAGAAAATTGTACATGATAGTTTAATTAAATTATATCATTCAGTTTACCATAGTATCTAACCTATGAAAATATAAATACACCCCTATTCTGAGTTTTCAATTCTTCTCCATGATAAATTTTATGAAACCTGAAGCCATAAATATTGTAGGAATCAAATCACTTAGCCTTCCTTAGAGGACCTCGATCAAAAAAATTAAAATCATTCGATATTTTATCTTGATTTTCAATATTCATTATCTATAAAAAAATATATAATTTGTTACTTTTAATATAGAAAAAATAACTACACATCAATAATATGAATTTGAGTATATACTTACACGATGGGAGACCCATTCAACAAGCTCCTTATTAATAGATTTTGTTAATTCCATCTCATTTTGAGCTTGACCCCTCAGTTTCCTCTTTGTTTGTAGTTGTAATTATTCAATAAATGGATCTTCAATAACACTATTGACTATCACATATCTATGTGTTTGTAGAAACTCTCATCCAGTCAATGTAAAATTTAACCCCATTCCAATTGGTCATCTAATAGTTGGAAATACCGATGACTGATTTTTAGGATGAGAATTAATGGATATGTCTTCAGTATGTTTAGAACAATTGAATCTAGTCTCAATCCCATCCAAATATCGAGAACATAAGTCCAATCACTCTTAGGCTATGTAACATTTAATAATAGATTCTTATGGTTGAGATTTATTCCTCACAAATTATTTCAAATAACCTAAGTACATGATAGAAAAAAATAAGAAACATATTTAAAAAATTTACATAATGATTTGATAAAATTTAATTCAACAATGAAAATAAAAAATATATATCAACATACCTCTCTATTGGATACATTCATCGATAGTGTACCAGTCCACCAAGTTTTGTTTCTTCAAATAAATAAATAGTCAAATAAATCATGACTGTGAAGTATGAATGGGGAAATAACATATCCAAATGACATAGTGCCAAAAAAAATCTTTCTTTAAGTTTATCTAGCTTGGTTGGATTTAGATTTTTTTCACAAATCTCTCTAAAAAGGGTGCAAAACTCAACTAGAACCACATTTTCTTTTTCAGGTAAAGCGTTACGCAAATCCAATGGAAAAAACTTCTCTATAAAAATATGTGATTCATGAATTTTCAATCCATGTATCTTTTTATGTTTTAATTTAACACACCTTGATATGTTACTTGAATATCCATCTAGAACTTTTACATTCTTAAAATTTTGAAGGAATACGTTTTTCTCAAGATTTTTCATTGTAAAAATAGCCGAAGGATACTTATCATTGTCATTTTCCCACAAACCATTATTTATATTCATTGACTCCAAATCCTTACAAGTATCAAGGTGATCCTTCTATTTACCATGCTCATTAAGCACTGTAAAAATTACATTATCACAGCCGTTATTCTCAAAATACATTACATCAAGATTATGACATGTAAAATTGAACTCCCAATAAGGAAGTTTGAAAAATATATTATTTGTCTTCCATTGTTGTGCTCCATCTTCTTCAGATATTTTACCTCATACCCTTTCCCCATTCTTTAAAATTATGACATTTTATAAATTCTTCAGTGAAATTCATTAATTATCCTAAGATTTATGAACTAGATAACACTTTTGGTGACTTTATCATTTCAATATCTCCATTAAATCGTGTCTTTTTAAACCTAAATTTATGATAAGTATCAATAAATTGACAATGACACATAAAACATAATTTTCTTCTATGAGAAATCATTGAGGTTCAAAATCAAAATTACAAATTAGTAAATCCAAACCAGAATGAGTGTTCCAACTAAATAAATTTCTTAGTCTAGGAAAGTCACTAATTTTTCACATTAATGTAGCATTCATTTTGAATAGTTTTCTTGTTGAAGCATCATATGTTTCCACACCATCATCTCATAATTCTCACAATTCTTTGATTAGAGGTTGAAGGTATACATCAATGTCATTTCCAGGTATTTTATTTCTAGGAATAATCATTGAAATAATGAAATAATTATTCTTCATACACATCCATGGAGGTAGATTATATAGAATAAAAACAACTATCCAAATACTATAATTAGTACTTAAAGTAACAAAAGGGTTAAATCCATTAGAAGCCAATCCCAAAGGTACATTATTAGGATCTAAAGAAAAATATAGATATAGTGAATCAAACATCTTCCATATTGTTTAATATTTTGGATGTCTTATAAAGCCATCATTACTATCCTGATCATGACACTTCCTGTCATATACAGTCTTAGATGACATAAATAATATTTACAAATGTGGTTTCAGAGGAAAATAACACAATTACTTTACAGAATTTTTCTTCTTCTATTTATTCCTGGGGTTGCATTGATCTAAACTATCATTGTTTTTCATTTAATTACATCTTCTTGTATGGAATATTTTACATTTTTTTATCATAATCTTATCCCCAGTAAATTATAAAATCATTAGGGTATGCATGTATCTTTGTATAATCAAGTACAAGTTTGTTGATGACTTTATTCATCTCATAGAATGATTCAAGGATATTAGGTTCACTAAATTAATCAGGAACAAACTCTAAAATCATAGACATTTCTTTTTCAATAATTCCACAAAGACACTTTATATGATACAACTTTAGTAAAAAAGACAACTTTGAATACTTGGCATACCCTTCATACAGTTCTTGTTGTTCATCTTCAACAAATTCATAAAAATTATTTTTTTCACTGAATTTCTGAGCAATATTAACCTAATCAGGATCAACTAAAGGTTCTATTGATATATTAAAATCTTCAACATTGTATTATGGAAAACCAAAAGCTTTATTTAACAAATTTTGAATTAAATTCTCCTCTACCGGGTCACTTTGTATTTTGTTGACTGTATTTTCATTATTTTGAATTTCCATAACATTTGATTCACCATGAAAAATAAAATATAAATATATAGTAGGAAACTATTTCAATATCAAATTCTCTTTTATTCAACCATCACTTGAAATTAAAATCAGGACATGGACATTTTATTCTACCATCTACTGATCGGTTTTCAATTGCATAATCTAAAATTTTTTCCAATCCCTTGGCATATCAAGGTAGACGTATTGGATTTTATTCTCCCTATACATTCAAATATAAAGATATAAATGTTTAATCAAACATTTATAATCAAAATTAAAGAATAATCTATATGGGTTATAATAAGACTCAAGAGAATGGTATTTGAAGTTAGATACATGCTTGAAACAATTCATATTTAATGATGGAAGTGTGGAAAACAACCTCTACATTAAAGATGATAAAGATGTATCAATTTTTGATATTTTATATTTATATGATATTATTTTAATGGGAGAAAAAAATAATGGTGTATTCTACCCTAGTGTTGTAACTAGGTAGGGTTCATTCGATTTAAAAATTAGCTACATTGATCAATGTCTGAACCATTTCCCATGGTCTAACTAAGACCAAAAGAACCCCTTCAAAAATATGAATGAAAATTATAATTTATTTGGATATCACACAATATTGGATGGATAAAATAGATAAATGCATAATTTTTAGGTTGTTATATGTTCTTATACTTCATTCTACCATTTAAAGTCATTTTATATGTGTAACGACCCAAACTTCTATCAATAAAAATTCCTCTTGATCTTATTAAATGTATTATTATGTAAAATGTTCACTTAATTGGTTTTATGTTTTTGTATTTCAAAATACCTTTAAGAATTTTTATCATTTCTAATATAGTTTTTGAACAGTGATCACATGATTGGAATAAATATAGGGCTTTAACGAATCCAATTTACTCAGATAAAGGAAGTGATGGCCTCATCCAGTAGAATTGCTCTGTATGAAGCCCATTTGTCAGAGCTTGGAAATTAGGTGGTGTCAATAGGATTCTCTCTTGACCAATCCCAATATTATATTCAACACATTAAGCTTGAGTGGAACCGCCTATGGGAGAAGTGGAAGTTAGTAGAGATTACCACCCGAGCGATGTTATTCGAGCCACCCCAAGAGTATGTCACCATTTTCAACCTTACCCTTAGGTATTATGCGGGTGTTATAAAGGGTTATGTAACAATACCCTATCACTATGACTATGTGTATTATTTTTTTATAGGATAAATAATATATATTCATTTTATTATTGTTACTTTGTAAATAGTTTTTAAAGCACAAATAGTATTTTTGTAGTTAATACTCAATTAAGAAATATATTTGGATGAATAAATGGAATTTTGAATTAAATATTATTTTAATAAAATATTATGAATAAATTAATTTTTAAATATAAATGATCATATAATTTTTAGGAATACAATTGTAATTTTTGTTAGGTTTGAAAGTTGTTTTTGCCAAAACCCATGAATTTTTTATAAATGTCAGTTTTTATTTTAAAAGTAAAAATTAACATATTTAGAAAATTATTTAGATAAAATAAATATTATTTTTTGAATCAGGATGTCAAAATTATTCAACGGTGAATTTTTCATAATTTTCTAAGACAGTCAAATTTTTAGGAAAAAATTAAATACTGTTTAATTATATAATGTGTTTTATGACATCATAATGACCTAATAGTGATGCAATAAAATACTATAAATAGAATGATTGGATAATATATGTTTTAAAATTAAAATAATGTAATTTTATGTTTATTTTATTTATTTTACAAATCCTTAGTGGACCCTCCAAGACTTATAAAACATTTTATCCTTTTTAAATGATTTCCTTGAGAGTGTGACTCACCTCCACATAAGCAAACCTAATATTTTAATAAGTTCGTCCATTGGAATTATAAAATATTTTTTTCCAATCCCCTTTGGAAAAAACCATTTTCAACAACAAATGGGATGGTTTGTGGTTTTGATTAGTTTAATGTGTAGGGTCCAAAACCTAAATAATAAATAATTCTCTCTCTTTTCCTATATAAACCAACCCAATCTCCCACTTCTTATTCACTAAAGGCCTTTGGAGCTCGACCAACCTCTTACCTCATCTCTCTATAATCCTCCAAAGGTTCCCAGATCTCCCAAAAATCCTCTCTCAAGCCTCACCCAAGCCTTTGGGATTACACTTCCAAGTAAGGGATTTCTTGACTGAAAGTTATCATTTTTATTGATTTTGAGAGATCACAATACATGGGAAGAACGAAAAGCATCATGGAGGTATAAAGTAATGCAACCCCAAAGAATCATTGAAAAAAAACTTAATCCCCTCACTAGTAAATTAACCCAAGTTAATAAAGGAAACCATAGCGCAATTAGAATTATCCATTGATGCCAGAAAATTCGCTATTGTATTTCCCTCCCACCATGTATGCGATAGTAAGGGATTTCTTCCTTTCTCATTTTATGTCCAAATTACATTATGTTATTATACCATTTTTTTAAATTATAAATATTGGGGTATGATTTATCACCTTCCCCCTACTTCCCTCTTTATGTTTGAATGATGAGATACCCCTTTATCTCTCATTAATTCCTCCATGTACACATGTTACCATACTGAAATTCTAAAAGGAATTTCTCTATCCTCATTTACATTCAAGAAATTATTTTGTATTATGAATCTAAATTCCATTACTTATTTTGGGACATCAATATATATGACCCTATTACTTTCCATTTCATGTAAATATGATGAGACACCACTTTCTCTCTCATCAGCCATTTTTATGAATCCTTATGTCACGCCGTTATGTTGCTAAAATTGCGTCGTGATTTTCCAAGCCAAAGTCATTGTGTAGTGAATACCATACCCATTTCTCTGTCAAGGGTATTCACCTTTGTGAACATTTACTTATTTATTATATAGTTTAATCTATTAATTACACATTCCTTTATCGTGGAATAAATTATGATGTTTAATGAATCCATGTTATGTGATCCATATGGCACACTTATGCATGAAATTAAATGATTAAGAATGGTGAGCCCTGATAGTGCTCCAATGCATTGGGTAAAGATTAGTATCATGATACGTCAAGTGCAATGAGGGTTTACTCATTATAATTCAATTGAAATTATGGTTTACTCATTCTCCATGTTCAATGATCCCTGGATCATGCTAATATCATGTTAAATGTTGATGCCACATTTCCATGTTATGATAATCATGTTATATCATGCCTTTATGTTCATTTTTCTCTTATGATCCATTGATATGCCTATTGCCTAGTATGTATTTTATTATTCATGTTCTGCCTTTTTACTCCCTTACTGGGCTTTATAGATCACCCTTTTATTATTCATGTCCTCAGGTTATCCCATGCAATGCTAAGTATGAAGGAATGATGTGGTCATGTAAAATAAGTTTTCAATAAGATGTTGCGTTTTATGTTTTAATTTATTATATAATGTTCTTAAGCCCCAAATACACTAGATATCTCTATATTATATGTTGTATCAAGTGAATATTTTATTTAATAAATTATTTTTAAGTGTTAAATAAAGATCATCGTTGTTATAATATGTGCACCTAAATTTTCTGTAAAACTAGTTATCTCTTCCCATGTTATAAAATAAAATCCACACATCAATTATCACACAATAATAAATATAAAAATTTAACATATAATATCTTTCCCACCTCTAAAAACCCTTTCAGAAACATCCCCTTCTCTTTCATTATGAACAATAATCAATATGAAACCCCCCTATAGGTAATAAACATTCCATAGAATTTTAATTTCCACATTCCTTTATCTTGGAATAAATGATTTTGTTTAATGAATCCATGTTATGTGATCCATATGGCACACTTATGCATGAAATGAAATGATTAATAAGGGTTCACCCTGATAGCGCTTAAATTCTTGGGTAAAGATTAGTATCATGATACGTCAAGTGCAATGAGGTTTTACTCATGCTAATTCAAGTAAAATGAGGGTTTACTCATACCCCATGTGCAATGAGCCCTAGCTCATGCTAATATCATGTTAAATGTTGATGTCACATTTCTATGTTATGATAATCATGTTATATCATGCCTTTATGTTCATATTTCTCTTATGCTCCATTGATAATGCCTATTTTCTAAAATGTATATTATTCTTCATGTTATGCCTTTTTACTCCCTTATTAGGCTTTATATTTCACCATTTTATTATGAATGTCCTCAGGTTATCTCATGTAATGATAAGTATGGAGGAATGATGTGGTCGTGTAAAAGAATTTTTCAATAAGATGTTTCGTTTTATGTTTTAAGTTGTTATGTAATTTTTCTAAGCCCCAAAGACACTAGACCTATCGATCTTATATGTTTTAATAATTGAATATTTTATGTAATAAATTATTTTTAAGTGTTAAATAAAGATCAGGTTTATTATAGTTGTTATTAGAGGATAGGTTTAGTTATTTTTGGGATTAGGATTAGAAAACCCTAGTGAAAGAATTAGGAATAAGACTAAGTATAATAATAACATCCCTAAATTTTTGTGACTATTGAGTATGTGGTTTATCAAAAAAATACATCTCTGTATGTATACGAGAAGGTAGAGGCAGCTCTGGCGCAGATTTATCTAGGGGTAAAACCCAAAAACACCACTTTGAGCTAGACTCAAATGGGAACTGGTGCATGACAATGGACCTTGCTGAACTCTTGGTTACGACACTCATGGTGGATATGCTTTGGTAAATTCATAAGCCTAGTATGAAACATTATTAAGTGAATAAAAAAATTCCCCTAAGAATATATGTTGGGAAGTAGATCATTGATAATATAGATTGAAGCCTAGGAATTCATAAGTTAATTAAATAAATTTAATTTATAAGTTATCCCTTTTTGTCTTTGGATTACCCTTTATGAATGGCTTCGTAGTCGCTTGGTGCTCCCATCGCTCTCGGTGCTCCACGTTCTCCCCCTACCTCCTAGGGTTTCTCTAGTTCCTCTCTTTTGCCTAGTTCTCTCAGCACTCCTTTTTCATCCACTTTCTCCTTGGGTTTCTCTCGCCTTGTTTCACTTAGCTTTTTATCCTCTTACATATCTCTTTTTATCCTTCATTTGCAGCAATGATTCCTTGATTTTCATAGATTCATTTTCTCTTTCTTTTCTCTATTTCTCCTTTCCCCTTCTTGAATGATGTCTCTCACTGGTGTGGGTATCATTCGCCTCTAACTGTCCCTCTTTCTATCTACCCCTGCACTTTGGACCTCCATACCTAGGTCTTAGAGCTGGTTCTTCAGGTGGTTTGGGTCGGTGTCGGTGTTGGCGTATGGTTCCCTTCCTATCCACTACCCTTGATGGACAACCCATCATATGCGACCCCATTTTGTTCAGGATCGATGAGGGTTTTGGGGGATCTTGGGATGGTGTTGGAGGGGGACTGGCAGTGTTCTCATTTATTTTTCTCTTTGGTGGTGGTTTTTTATTTTCTTGAAATTTTGATGTGCTTTTTGTGGAGTTTCTTTTTGAGGGCATCCTTCAGTTTTCTTTTGGTTTATTTGTTTGACTTATAAGGGGTCACTGGATCAAGGGATGAAGATATGTGAATGTGTTGACTCTGCTGAGGCCTTCGTCCACCAACTCTACTCTAACGTCCTGGTCCATCACTCTTTTCCAAGACAGTCTGGCGTGGTTGTATCTAATGGGGTTATGGGATGTGTTTTAGGCAGATGATGGTTTTTAGGAGGTGCATCTAGAATGGATTCTCCCCCTTTGGTACCTCAGTGGTGATCCTTCTTGTAGATTTCTAGTTAATATGTTTTTTTGGGTGATCTTGGTATGTTTGGATGTTATGTTGTCTCGATTTTTGGTCAGTGATGACTTATGTGTGTGTTTAGTGAAGGGTTTGGGGTCTGATGAGAGTTTGGTTCGTCTTGACTGAAGGCAATGATGACAACAACATTTGGTGTGGATAGTGTAGACAAGACGATAACGACGGTGATGTGTTGATGGCAGTGACGACATCGATGGCATAGTAGAATCGACTTTTCATACCTCGATTTAGGGTTTCTTCGGCGGATCGAGTGATTTGTGAGGTTGTTCATTGATACAACATTACAGCTATGAATGCTCCAACATTGAATCTACTTTTAGTCTTTTAATTTTATTTTATTTTTTGAATTTTGAATCTATGATTATTTACGCACTATAATTTGGACTGTGAGGGTTTCACTCTTCCCTTGAAAGTGGCTTTATGAAAATAAAAAAAATGGTTTGAGGATTACCCTTTATGTTTCACCCCTGGCATTCTTTTTATTCCATCCAATGGCCAGTATTAGGAGAAATTATGCTAACAACTAATGTGAATATCAATGTGACGATTGTTCTAATGAGATTCCCAATCACAAACTTTGTCAGGATACTCTTTCAGTTAACTCAATATTTGAATAGAAACACGGATCAATAGGAATGTTCAATCCCCCCCCCTAAGAAAGAACAAGTCACAATCAAGAGCTTCATGAGATAAAGGCCTCCTACTTTTAATGGATCATCTGATCCCTCAATCACTGAATAATGGATCAACTCCATTGAGAAGATCTTCTCCATCCTTTAATGTTCTGAACAAGAGAAGGTAATTTTGGTTGCTTATCATATAGAGGGTGAAGCTGATCAATGGTGTACATTGATCAAAAATATGAAGCCTGGGGAGTAGATCGAGGCATTGGAATGGAAGTATTTCCAGAAAATGTTTTTCGATAAATATTTTCCTCGCACCCTCCAACTTAAGATGGAAAGTGACTTCCTTTCCCTTAAGAAAAAAGATGAAAAATATATTGGAGCGTACAAGGAAAACTTCATAAGGCTTTCATGATATGTCTGCTGCTTTTTCATTACCCATAAATGCAAGTTTGACTTCTTTTTAGGTGGGCTAAAACCTAGCCGATGGAAATCCCTAGTGATTCATGACTTCGAGATCTATGAGGAAATTGTCTGATGTGCCCTCAAACTTGAAATGGAGATCGGAGAATCTTAGGGGTATAATGGGGATAAGAAGTGTAAGGTTTACTTTAATTATGGTGGTCTGATGGATAAATCCAATGGTTCTAAGAAAATTTAGCACCCTGCCTACCAAAGGTGTAGAAAGAAGCACCCCGGAAATTGATTAAAGGGGATGAGGAAATGATTTATGTGTAGAAGAGAAGGGAACCAAGCTATTAACTACCGACAATAGAAAATTGTGGTTGTGATATAGGAGAGGAATGATTCGTTCGATCCTAAATGCCTTGTTCATTGCTTCAACTGCAAAGAACTAGGGAACTTTGCAAACCATTGCCCTAATCTAAGGGTTTTCGGAGGCAACCAACAACCTCCAAGGTAGAAAGGGTGAGCATTTTCCATCACCTCCACCGAAGTGAACCCAGACAATGAAGTAGTGATAGGTATGCTAGTTATTCATTCAATAATAGAGAATATACTTTTTGATTTTGGTTCTATGCATTATTTTATATCTCGAAAGTTTAGTAGAACAATCTCAACACCACCACAAATCATGGAAGTAAAGATGTCGGTGAGAATGGAAAATGGAGAAATTATTGCATCCCATGAATATAACTCCTCCCTAATCACAGTCTGTGGATTTAACTTTTTGTAGAACCTAACCATACTCCCTATGGTGTAATTTAATGCAATACTTGGTATGGATTGGTTTTCCTTATATAGAGAAAACATAAATTTGCATGAGAGGGAAATCACTCTCCATATAGTGAATCAACCCCCGATTCTGTGAAAGTGCAAGGAGAAAGATGAATCTTCTTTAGCACCATCATCTCAAGAATGGATATTAATTCCCTATGATCATGAATATCTGGCTCAAATGATTGATTCTAATGAAGTAACCATCTTTTAACACATGTCTATTGTGAGGGAATTCGCTGAAGTCTTTCCTAAGGAATTGTCTGGTCTTCCTCCTAGAAGAGATGTTGAATTATCAATTGATCTTATACCTAGTGCATTTCCAATATCCAATACTCTATATAGAATGGATGTTTTGGATCTTGAAGATATGAATAAACAACTATGGGAGAATCTGGATAAAGGGTTTATACGCCCAAGTTCTTCGCCATGGGGTGAACCAGTCCTCTTTGTCAAGAAGAAGGATGGGTCAATGAGCCTTTATGTTGATTATCGTGAGCTCAACAAAATCATGATAAAGAATAAGTATCATATTCCCCATAATTGATGACTTGTTCAATTAGCTACGTGGATCACAATACTTCTCCAAGTTGGATTTGCGGTTTAGATATTACCAAGTAAGGGTGAAGAAGGAGGATATCCCTAAGACTGCTTTTAGTACAAGGTATGAGCACTATGAATTCATAGTAATGCCTTTCGGACTCACTAATGCTCAAAAAAATCTTCATGGACTTGATGAATAGAGTCTTTAGAGATTACCCTAACAAATTTTTGGTAGTCTTTATAGATGATATTCTAATATACTCCAAAATGAAAGAGGAGAATAAGGATCATCTAAGCACTGTATTGGAGACCTTGCGAAAGGATAAGCTCTATGTAAAGTACAGAAAGTGTGATTTCTAGTTGAAGGAGGTCCCATTATTAGATCATATCATCACAAGCAATGGAATATTTTTGGATCCCTCCAAGACAGCTACAATCAAGGGATGGTCGAGGCCAATATCGATAACATATATCCATATATTCCAATGGTTAGCTAGATATTATTGCCGATTTGTGATAAATTTCTCATGATTGTCAAACCTACTTACCAAGCTAACTCAGAAGGGAGTCAAGTTTTCTTGGAGTGATGAATGTGAAGAGAGAATCAAGTAGTTGAAAAGGAGGCTTATCAATGTTCTCATTCTCACATTACCCCCAAGTGTAGAACGTTTTGTGGTATTTATTGTTTCTTCAAATAAGGGCATGGGCTATGTGTTGATGAAAAATGAAAAATCCATTGCCTATGCTTCAAGGAAATTGAAATCTCATGAGAAAAACTATCCCGCACATGATCTGAAGTCAGTTATAGTAATCTACACTCTGAAAAAATTTCAGCATTACCTCTTTGTGGAGAAGTTTGAAATATATACGGATCACAAAAGCCTCAAGTATATATTCACACAGAAAGAGTTGAATATGCACCAACGAAGATGATTAGATCTGATCAAAGACTATGACTTCTCAATCTATTACCACCATGGGAAAGCGAACAAGGTGGAGGATGCTCTAAGTAGAAAGGAACCATAAATTCTATCATTGATGAGAATTTAAAAGGATCCAATCTTCTTATATTTTATGAAGATGGACATGGGAATCATAAATAAGGGAACATCATCAATACTTTCACAAATTATTGTTCAACAATCTCTTTTGTAAAGGTTAAAGGATGATGTGGGAATTCAAAAGAAAGTGGAAACTATCAAAAAGGGAAATCCTCAGAGTTCAATGTTAATAAAGAAGGAATTGTGTGATTTGGATCAAGACTATGTGTTCCATCAAATCCAGAGTTAAAGAAAGAACTTTTGGATGATGCGCATAGTTTGAATTTCTCCATTCACCCAGGAAACAAAAAGACATATCGAGATCTCTGAGAGAATTATTGGTGGGATAACATGAAGAAGAAGATTTCTGAGTATACATCAAAGTGCCTGGTATGTCAGCAAGTGAAGGCTGAGAGGCAGAAGTCTAAGAGTATGATGCAACCATTACCCATACCTGCATGGAAATGGGAGAACATCACCATGGAATTTTTCACCGGACTTCCAAAGATATCCAAACGAAACAATGATATCTGGGTTGTTATAGATCATCTTACAAAGATTGTACACTTCATTTAAATTCGAGAGTATTTCTCATTGGACCAACTGACACGGATGTACATCGGAGATGTGGTAAGGCTACATGTAGTACCACTATCAATTATATTCGATCGAGATCCAAGATTCACCACAAATTTTTGTAAGATTCTTCAACATGCTATGAATACTGAGATTAACTTCAGAATGTCTTATCATCCTCAAAATTATGACCAATCTGAGCAGACTATCCAAACACTTGAGGATATATTGAGAGATTTCTCAGTGGACTTCAAAGGAGTATGGGATAAACATCTTCCTCTGGTTGAGTTCTCTTATAGCAAAATTTTACACTCAAGAATACAAATGGATCCTTATGATGCCTTGTATGGGAAGAGGTGCAGAACACTAGAATATTGGGATGAAGTTGGGGAGAGAAAACTCTTAGGTCCATAA
Organism: Viscum album; assembly: GCA_963277665.1. Classification (NCBI taxonomy): domain Eukaryota; kingdom Viridiplantae; phylum Streptophyta; class Magnoliopsida; order Santalales; family Viscaceae; genus Viscum; species Viscum album. The sequence goes on along the minus strand of OY728138.1, from coordinate 957,108,143 downwards.
ATGATTGAAGAAATGGTGGAGAAGGTTAAGACCATCTAGGATCACATTAAAGCTACTCATAGTTGACAGAAGAGATATGATGATAATCATCAACGAGACCTAGAGTTTGATGTCAGAGATATATTATTCCTCTACATATCACTGTGGAAAAGAGTTATGATATTTTTGAAGAAGTGAAATATTAGTCCAAGGTACATTGGCCCTTTTTGAGATCCTTGATCACATTGGAGCAGTGGATAATCGACTAGTACTCCCACAAAACCTATCTCAAGTACATTATGTATTCCATGTATCACTCTTGAGGAAGTACATACCCAACCCATCACATGTACTCAATCCATAGGTGGTACCATTGTAGAATGACCTCTCTGATGAAGAGAAGCCAGTGAAGATCTTAGATCATAGAGAAAATGTTCTATGAAATAAGACAATAACCTTCATCAAGGTGTTGTGGAGAAACCAAAAGTTTGAAGAAGCAATGTGGGAACCAGAGGATGTGATGAGGTAGAGTTACCCACATCTTTTTTAGTGTGGGAAAAAAAAATTCGAGGGTGAAATTTCTTAAGGGGAGAATATTGTAATGACCCAAACTTTTATCAATGAAAATTCCTCTTGATATAATTAAATGTATTATTTTGTAAAATGTTCACTTCCTTGGTTTTGTGTTTTTGGATTTCAAAATACTATTAATAATTGTTACCGTTTCTAATATATCCATTGAACAGTGATCACATGATTAGTATAAATATAGGGCTTTAACAAATCCAATTTACTCAGACAAAGGAAGAAACAGCCTCATCGAGTACAATTGCTCTGTACGAAGCCCATTTTTCAGAGATTGGAAAGGAGGTGGAGTCACTAGGCTTAGATCTTGACCAAGACCAAGCTGAGCTTCAACACGTTAATCTTGAGAAGAATCACCTATGGGAGAAATGGAAGTTAGTAGATATTACCACTCAAGTGATGTTATTTGAGCCAGCCCAAGAGTTTTTCACCATCACACACCTTACCCTTAGGTCTTATGTGTTATAATTAGTTATGTAACAAGACCCTAGCACTATGACTATGTGTATTATTTTTGTATAGGATAAATAATATACATTAATTTTATTATTGTTACTCTTTTAATAGTTTTTAAAGCACAAAAAGTATTTTTTTAGTTAATGCTCAATTAGGAAATCTATTTTGATGAATAAATGGATTTTTGAATTAAATAATATTTTAATAAAATATTATTAATAAATAAATTTTTAAATATAAATGATTGTATAATTTTTAAGAATACAATTTTAATTTTTGTTAAGGTTTGAAAGTTGTTTTTGTCAAAACCCATGAATTTTCGATAAATGTTAGTTTTATTTTAAAAGTAAAAATTAACATATTTAGAAAATTATTTAGATAAAATTAATATTATTTTTGGAATCAGAATATTGAAATTATCCACTAGTGAATTTTTCAAAAAAAATTGAGACAGTCAAATTTTTGGGTAAAAATTAAATACTGTTTAATTATATAATGTGTTTTATGTCATCATAATAACCTAATAGTGATGTAATAAAATATTGTAAATTTAATTTTCGGCCAATATATGTTTTAACATTAAAATAATGTGATTTTAGGTTTATTGGATTTATTTTACAAAGCCTTAGTGGACCCTCCAAGACTTATAAAACATTTTATCTTTTTAAAATGATTTCCTTGAGAGTGTGACTCACCTCTACATAAGAAAACCTAATATTTTAATAATTTAGGCCATTGAATTTATAAAATATTTTTTCCCACTCCCATTTGGCAAAAAACATGGGCGAAAACCATTGGATGGTTTGTGGTTTTGATTAGTTTAATGTGTAGGGTCCAAAATCTAAATAATAAAGAATTCCCTCTTTTTCCAATATAAACCCACCCAAGCTCCCACTTCCTATTCACTCAAAGAATTTGGATCTTGACTAACCTCTGAAATAATATCTCTATATTCCTCCCAAGGTGCCCCAATATCACAAGAAACCTCTCTCAAGCCTCTCCCAAGACTGTGGGATCACACTTCCAAGTAAGGGATTTATTCCTTTCTCATTTTTGTCAAAATTTCATTATGTTATTAATACCATTTTTTCAATTATAAATTTTGGGGTATAATTTTTCACCTTCCCGATACTTCCCTATTTATGTTTGAATGATGAGACACCTTTATCTCTCAATAATTCCTCCCATTTACACCTATTACCATGCCGAAATTCCGTAAGGAATTTCTCTCTCCACATTTACATTCAAGAAATTCTTTTGTATTATGAATCTAAATTACATTACTTATTAAGGGACATGTATCTATATGACCCCCTTACTTTCCATTTCATTTACATATTATGATACACCCCTTTATCTCTCATCAACCATTTTTATGAATCCTTATGTCACACTGTTATGCTGCCAAAATTGCACCATGATTTTCCAAGCCAAAGTCATTATGTATTGAATACCATATCCATTTCTCTATCAAGGATATTCACCTTTATGAACATTTACTTATTTATTATAGAGTTTAATTTATTAATTAAACATTCCTTTATTGTGGAATAAATGATGATGTTTAATGAATCCATGTTATGTGATCCATATGGCACACTTATGCATGAAATTAAATGATTAAGAATGGTGTGCCCTGATAGCACTCCAATGCATTGGGTAAAGATTAGTATCATGATAAGTCAAGTGAAATGAGGGTTTACTCATTATAATTAAATTTAAATTATGTTTTACTCATTATCCATGTTCAATGATCCCTGTCTCATGCTAATATCATGTTAAATCTTGATGCCACATTTCCATGTTATGATAATCATGCTATATCATGCATTTATGTTCATGTTTCTCTTATTATCCATTGATATGAATATTTCCTAGCATGTATTGTATTATTATTGTTATACCTTTTTACTCCCTTACTGGGATTTATTGATCACCCTTTTATTATTCATGTCTCAGGTTATCCCATGCAATTCTAAGTACGAAGGAATGATGTGGTCATATAAAAGAAGTTTTCAATAAGATGTTGCTTTTTATGTTTTAATTTATTATATAATGTTCCTAAGACCAAAAGACACTATATATCTCTATATTATATGTTGTATCAAGTGAATATTTTATGTAATAAATTATGTTTAAGTGTCAAATAAAGAACATGGTTGTTATAATATGTGCAACTAAATTTTTTATAAAACTAGTTATCTCTTCCCATGTTATAAAATAAAGGACACACATAAACTATCACACAAGAATATAGTTAACAATTTAACATATAATATCTTCCCCACCTCTATAAACCCTTTCAGAAACATCCCCTTCTCTTTCATTGTGAACAATAATCAATATGAAACCCCCCTATAGGAAATAAACACGCCACAACATTTTAATTTCCAAAATATATCAAGTGGAATGAGATATGGTTAAATTTTAAGACTATTTATGAAATTTTCCAACCATAAATTCTAATACACTTGAAGAAACCTCTTTATAAAATTTCCTTTGAAAACTCAAATACTCAATCATCATAAAATCGCTATATTCAAGGTAACCCAACATTGATTCTTAAAAACCCACACACACCCTTGGAATTCATGAGCTTCCATTAAAAATTATTTTAAGGGCAAAAAAAACTTTTAAATTTTTAAAATCACATAATAAAATACATTCTTATTTTTTATAAAATTTTAGGTGTTCATGGTAGTTGAGAAATAAATTTAAAAACCATGTTTTCATATAAAAACCTTCACATTTAATGGAAAACAAGTAAAACATGGTTTATTTTTAAAATATATTTATATACACATATTATAATTTCATTAGGAATTTAAAACCTAGATTAAAGAGATAATAAATCAATGTTTATTAATTTAATGAACTAAGAAATAGAGAAAACCAACCTATGATTTTCCACTTCCACAAAGTGCGACACTAAATCACCCCAATAAGGCCAAAGAAACCTTAAGAGGCTAAGAGGAGGGGAACCGATCCTGGGAGAGGGAGGTCAGAGGGGGGTCCACGTTAATACTGGGGAGTAGAACCACTGGGGAAAGGGAAGTTGAAGGGGGGTTGCATCACCTACAGGAAGAGGTAGGTCTAAGGGGGGTTCTTGGGGGTCGGGGTTGCTGATGAGGATAGATAAGGGAGGTCTGAGGTGGGGTTCCACATCACCATTATGAAGAGAGAGGTCAGAGGGGGGTCATGAGGTCAGGGTCATGTGTGGTAGGGATAGGATAGGGGTTAGGGTCGTGTACAGGGAGTGGGGGAGGGGAAGAAAATAGGGTTTTTTCAAAATTTCACTATGGTTTAATGGAAATCACCGCTAATTATTAAAATAAAATAAAAATAGATTGAAGGTTTGTCTAAAACACTGCTATATTAGTATTTTTTAAAACTGAATTTATTTTGAGGTGGTTAATAGAACTAACTCTAATAAACCACTTCTAACAAGTTCTTTTTTGTAGTTTAACCTTGTAATGATCTCATGTCTGTGCTCGGTTCTTCAAATTATTGATGTTTCATTGATTCAACACAAATATAGGGGTTCTATTGTGCTCAGTAACTCTAAGAAAAGTCGAGATGGGGCCATGAGGATCCAACTAGTGAAGAACATGAATAATCGAGAGCAAAAATCACCATAATCCAAAGTTTAAATGTCATTGGCCAAGTGTTTTTGTCAAAAGATCAAGAACATGCATCCAGGGTAATATGAAAAATTAAAAAATAATTTAAACTTTAATATTTTGTCGCATATGAAGGGTTTTCAAGGCATGGATCAAAGAAAGAAGAAAAATATTTTCAAAAATTTAATCCAAAGGTTTGAAACTCCAAAATACGAGTCCTGTATCTATTTTGGAACGATCACTAATGAAGAACGCGTGATCACACAAATATTGGAAGGGGTTTTTGTTCTCATAGAATCTTGATCTGTCTCGATTCAGAGATTTTTCATCAATTTCCAAAGGATTAGTCAAAGGAACAGGGAGGGAGAGCTCGTCGTAAATTCCAAAATTCTGAGGCCAAACCTAGCCAAAATTCCATAATAGTGAACTTATAGACATCTTAGTTTAGGTTACATGAATTTAATTAATTAATCCACTTAAATGCACCTCCAATGAGAGAGGGTTCTGAACATCCCACACCGACTCACTTTATGTTGCGCCTAGGGTAAAAACCATGTTCCGGACTCAACCGTGGTCTTGGATTTCTGATTTGATCAACATTTTAAAATTTATCCCATTTTCTTTGAGGTATCATTCACACACAATATAAAATATATTTAATATTATTATAAAATTAATTTTGGTCACATTGGGCCTCGAAATCACCTGTCGTCTTAGCTCTTAGCTCTAAAAATTTATATAGAAATATTTCATGTCTTAAAAGGAAAAAACTAGGTCTCCAAAGATGAAATATTAAATCATTTAATTTTAATTAGGTTAGGGAATAGCAAGCCGGTATGACCTCATGACTCAAGCACTTGAAAAAATAAGGAGGACTATGTGTTAATTCAAAAGGACTAGCTATGTCATGCCCAACAAATCCCACTCATCCAATATCAACACCCAGATTCATTGAAATTGGGAAAAATCACAAAAACTAAAAACACCAAGAAAATGTTGAATATTAGATTAAAATTATCATATAAAACTAGATATTGAAATAAATTAAAAAATATGAAAAGATAACTCATGGACAAACCATGGGCTTTTGATCATAAGAGATTATGTTTTCAATGACCAAGGATCAAGGGATATCCCTCCTTGTGATGAAGAGAGGATAAGAGGAATGCAGGGGTTATACTAGCCAATATGGGGATAAATCCCAAGTAATAAGTTTAAATAAACAAGGGGAAATGTATTATTTCACCTTTTATATAAAACCACTCAATAGCTCCCCAAACAGGCTTGAAGAATATGTGAAGTTGTGTGTGGTGAAACAACTAAAGAACTGAGTGCGGTTGAAGGGAATAACCAAATAAATCAACACATACCTTATATTTATAGTGGGTTCGATCATCAAGAAAGTATAGAGAACATGATAGTGGGGTTTAGTGATAGGGGTGGTAGCAGTCTAGTTCCATTAGAGTTTGAAGACAAGAGAGAGGAGACTCTAGTTAAGGTTCTTTTTATAAGATCGTGTAAGGGTTTTATCAGTTCTTTTACAAAAATATTGATAAAGAGTAGTTTTTTCACCTTCAGGATTTCATTTTGAGTTATTTTTTGTTTATTTTTTTCTAACATTTTCCTCTTGGGTTTCATTTTAATTTTTTCATAAAAATGATAAATTTGGCCTTAATAGCAGGGAACACATGGTTGGCGCCTGGTTTGGAAAACCATGTGCCCTTTCCCAGGTAACCATGTGGCCAAGTTGTGTTTTTGGATAGTAGATAATCACACAGTTAGAATATGGTTTGTAAATCATGTGGCTTAACCATGCTTCATGCCCTTCTTAGATAGTAAGGGGTGCATGGTTTCCGCACAGTTTGGAAAACTGTACAAAAAAACCATGTGACTTTTCCAGGTCATTAAGAATTAGATTTTTAACTTTTTTATCCCACCCAATTTTTAACAAAAAATACTTAAAATCATCCCCTTGATAATTATTTACCCTAGGTGCCTCCCCCATCCCTCTTTCTCCCTTGGATATTATTTTTCTTGGTGGATTTGGTGTGGTGTCTCCACCATCCCTCAAGTAAAACCCCTTCTCTCATGGTTTATTCCCCTTTTCTAGTGTTTTCTTATTATTTATTTGGAGTTTCATATCTCCAATAGGTTGGGTGACATTTTTAGGGTTAGATATTGATTTTTAGGGTTTAATATTGATTTTTTTTTGTTCTTTCCTTTATAGGATCCTTTGGTGGTGCAGTAGTGGTGTTGCACTGTTTTTCATATGTTTATTCACTTGAGGTTGGTGGTTCTATTCTTAAACATAGTTTGATGATTTTGATATGCTTTCTTCAGTGTTTAGATATGTTCTATTATTTATTTTTTTGGTTTGAAAGGTGTTTTTGAATGGTATTGATATGTTTATGGATTCAAAGTGGTTTTTTCTACATAAAATTGGTTGTATTTCAAGTTTTTACCCTTTTTTGGATCTTGAATGTGTTTTATAAATTGTGAAAGTGGTTTAATAAAATTTTTAAATGGTGTGAAACCTATTTTGAGATGGTTTATATGTGATTTTGTATTTTTAAAGTGGTTTGGGTTGTGAAAATATTGATTTATCAAGAATTTTTATATTGTATGGAATATGTAGGTGAAGTGATGTTGTATGTGATATATGAAATGAAAATTGAGCATGAAGGGAGTCCTAGTTATCTAGGTGGGAGGACTATGGATAGTATGCTAAATGACTCAGAACTAGCTTATCTTGGATTCATCTAGTGGGATTTATGATTACAACACTAACTAAATACTTAATGATGATTATAGACCACTAAAATTTTGGATTTTTTTCCTCTCTAGTGGATCGTTCATGGGAACATTGTTGGTGTGGTTACAATACCACGTTTCACTGAGATATGATATACCTAGTGTCCCACTCTTAGATAGTTCCTATAGAGATCTCTCGTGACAAAGTGATCTTTTGTGATGTCGTACTCACAATCGACACACGGTGTACTTTGTCAGTTATTTAAGAATCAAGCATGTTTTCCTTAGAAATGTTTTCTATAAAAATGTTTCTAGTTTTTCTTTTATAAAACATGCATGTTAATTTAACTTATAATGTTTTTAGCACGGAATCTATTTTTTTGGGTATCATCCTACTGGGATTTTTCTCACACCCTACTTACACCTTTGGGTGTAAGTATACTTGGTTATGTTTGACATAGGTAAAGGAAATTTGTTTCGAGATGGTGCTTCGAGATACTGGTGGTCTTACTTTGTAAGTGTTGTGGTGGTGGATTTTAGATGATGTTTCACTTGTTGCATGGTGGTTCTTAGGATAGTGTATTATTACCTTTTTGTTATAGATCCTTTGAGTTTTGTTTAAAATGTTGTAAACAATGAATATGAAAATTGGTATTCCATGTTTGGTTGTGATTGTTCAGTTTTAGTTTATTTATTATGGTTGGTCGGTTATGATTATTTATATAAGTAAAATCATTCCCAAGTCACATTATTAATACCCAAGAACTTTTTGCTAGCCTGTTAGGATCGGGAACACCCTTCGGGCTATGCCACAGACTAGGTCGGGTGTCAAGTTGGATGGAACTCCAGATTATTTCATGAAAAATGGTATTAAAGGAGATTTCATTCTTATGGGTAATGATATTTGGCATGAGTCTGGATAGACATGATCTAGTACTATCAATTCTTGATGTTCTAGTTGAGAGTAGCATGCCTAGCTAGCACACCATTTGACAAGACTCGAGTTTCCATGGGATGTTGGGATTTTGATTGAATTCTCCTCCAAGTGAGACGTATAGGCTATAGACTATATATGGACACTAAGTGGGGGAGGACTATTTTGGTTGCTTGGATTGTTATTGAAATGGATTTTATTATGTTTTGATTTATGAAAGTGTTTGATATTTGCAGTTATTGATGAAAATTTTCAGAATGGTTTTATTGACGGTCTTCCTTTTGGTTATTGGTTTTTTTAGGAAAATACATCCTCGGAGAATTCATGTGCAGCTGCAAGAAGAGGATGGAGAGAGTTCTCCCTCATAAATTGATCATATAATAGTGGAATTTTTTGTCCGGGATATCCAAGATTTGAGAAAGGGAGTGGGTTCTAGTCCTACTTTGGTTAGAGAAGTTGAATCATGTCCTATTAAGGAAAACGTTTGGAGTTTTTTTAAGAACAATCCTCCTTCCTTTTGAGGTATCACTAAAACTCATGAAGAATAAGAGTGTCTTGAAAATACAGATAATATGTTTGAGTTCCTTGATACTTCTAAGGCTGTTAGGGTTAAATGTGCATCGTTCGTGTTGGAAGGTCTTAATAATAGTTGGTGGGAATCAGTGGTTCAAGCTGTTAAGTAAGAGAAGATGAGCTGGAAAGGATTAAAGATTATTTTTAATGAGCAGTATTGTCCTAAATTCTTGTCCTATGTCAAATCCTAGAAGTTTATAGATCTTTCCCAGAGAGACCAGTCTATGATTGATTATGCTTATTGTTTTACTGAGTTGGATCGGTACACATCTGAGCATATTTCCAATGAGAAAATGAAGGCTCAGTGGTTCAAAAGGGGGTTACGGCTAGAAATATGATCTCAGGTTTTCTTGTTCAAGATAAATATCTATGATGATGTGTTAAATCATTCCATGATGTTAGAAATCAATCGTAGTAACCAACCTTGTTTCCATGGATCAATGTCATCTATGGGCAGTGGCAGTTCATCAGAGATGAAGAGGAAGTGGGATAGGTAGGGGAAGAAGGGAGGTGGTAGTTTAGGCCACCCTTACAATCATCCTTTATCTGTGGCTTCTGATTTAGGGTCTATTTGATGCCACCAGTGTGGGAAATAAGGACACATATGACCTACATGCACATCTCCTCCCAAACCTTGTCACCAATGAGGAGCAATGGGGCACTTATATCAATTCTGAAAAGTCACGTGTTCTTAAAATAGTAGAACAAGATCAGTGGCTTATATAGGGATGTCAACCCAGTCAGAGTCATCTAGGATAGTGGGATCTCAGTTTTGTGTTCATGATGGTAGGGCTGGATCATCTTCTTGGGAGAGTCATTTCAGGGTAGAGTTAGAGGCTAGTGGTCATTCTCAGCCTCAGTCTGAGACGAGGAAGCTTCATGTGGTGGATCGAGCACCAGCAGAATTATATGCAAGGATAATGACAGTTCTAGGTACCATTTTTATTTCATCATCTATAGATATTGTTATATTTTATGTTGGAGATTTTGTTTAATTTATCTCTTTTCTTATTATGGATTCTTTGGGTTTACCAACTGAGCTTATGATGTATGCGATGGAGTTGATGATTTTTCTTGGTAATAAGAAAGATCGGGGTATCAGGTTTCCATCTTGTGCAATCACCATGTTAGGGGTTAAGCTGGAATGTTATTTTCTAGTTTTAGAGATGGACCTCTTCGACGTGGTCCTTGGTATGGATTGGATGGTGCACTTTTAGGAACACATCTATTTTTATAGACGGTGAGTGAGTTTTGTGTCGCCTAATGTAAGTACCCAATATTTTCATGGTGAATGGGATCATCAGTCAGGTTGTGCTGGAACTCCACTTCTAAATTTAGGTAGTCTCATTTTTCAGTTATCATCACTCATGTTGGAGGATGATGGTGGTGTTCCTATGGGTGGATTGCCTTCTGTGGTGGATGAGTTCCCAGATGTGTTTTCATATGAATTTCAAGTTTTTCATTTGGAACAGGATGTGGAGTTTTCTATCGATTTGGTGCCAGGAATATAAACAATATATCTTCCATCATACTGTATAGACCCCATTGAGTTGAGGTAATTAAAGGTACAACTAGATGTTTTTTAATTCAAAGGATTCATTCACCCAAGCATCTCCTCCTGGGTTACTCTTGTTTTGTTCACTAAAAAGGATGATGGATCTCTCCATTTAAGCATTGATTACTAGAAGATGAACAAGGTGACCAAAAAAAAAGTATCCCTTTCCCCACATTGGTAACCTTTTTAATCAACTTAAGGAGAAAATTTGGTTTTCCAAGATTGACTTGTGTTCTAGTTATCACCATGACATAGTTAGAGAGGTGGTTGTTCTGAAAAAGGATTTTTGAAGTAGATATAGCGGTTTTGAGTATTTTTTCATGCCTTTCGAGTTGAAAAATTATCTAGTAGTATTCATGGCACTTATGAATAGGGTGTTCTAATAGTATCTCAATTCCTTTTTTTGGTATTCATAGATCACATCCTTTTCTATTTCAAGACTGAGTAGAGGCACGAGCATCACTTGTAGATCATGTTAGGCACTCTTCAAGATCATTGTCTCTCTAAAAAAATTTCTAAATAAACCTTCTAGATTAAAGAGGTAAAGTTCTTGAATCACATGATATCTAACCAAGGAATTTCATTGGACCCTGAGAAGATCAGTGTATTCATGTCATGGGAACAACTGAAGAATTTTTTTGAGATCATAAGATTTTTAGACCCAGTAAGGTATTACAGGCGATTTTTTCGGGACTTCTCTCAACTAGATTCATCCATGATGGCGTTCATATAGAAAGGGGGAGGTTTGAATGGAGTTATGAATGTAAATAATCCTTTTAGGAGCTTAAGAGATGGTTGAACACCACCCCTATTTTGATCTTGATAGAATATAGAAAGGTGTATGTGGTTTATTGTGATGCCTTTGGTATGGGTCTTGGTTGTGTGATCATGCAGAATGATCATGTGGTGGTGTATAGCTCTCTTCAACTTCAACCAAAAGAAAATAACTACCCCACCCATGACCTGGATTTAACAACAGTGATTCATTCTTTGAAAACATGGTTCCGCTATCCTTTTGGGGAGAAATTGTTGGTTTATTTTGATCATAAAAGTTTGTCCAACCTTTTCCCTCAAATAGATATGAATATAAGGTAATTTCATTGATTTGAATAACTTCAAGGGTTGGATTTTGATATCATTTATACCCCATGCAAAGGAAATTTTATGGTAGATTCTTTGAGTAGAGAAGTGCCAGTGAAATATTTGAGGAATTCTATTGATGATTAGAAATTGATGGGTCTTTTTTCCTAGTTTCATTTAGAGACCAAGGAGCATAGTGGAGGCACATTCCTAGCTAGTGTTCAGATAACTCCTTATCTTGTGTAACTGATTCGGAAAGATTAGCCTGGTGATGAGTTGTGCTAGCAGTCTATGCAGATACTTCATGGTGGGGAGACACCATATGATTGTTTATTATCTCTCGAGGGAGTTTTATGCTTCAAGGGTTTCTTTGTGGTGTCGTTGTATCTGGGAAAGGTAGTGATGTAGGATAGTCACCAATATCAATTTTCCATTCATCCTGGTGATACCAAGATTTACTATGATGTTCATTGACAATTATGGTGGCTAGGTATGAGGCATAATGTAGTTGAATTTGTATCAAGGTGTTATACATGCCACCAAGTTAAAGTAGAGCATCAAAGACCCTCATTTTTGCTTCAGGCGCTACCCATTACTACCTGGAAGTGGGATGAGATCTCCATGGAATTAATTATTAGCTTGACTCATAAAACCCATGGGAGGAATTCTATCTGGGTAGTGATTGATTTTCTGACTAAATCAACCCATTTCTTTCTGATCAGAGATTCAGAAAAGGTGGATGAGTTGGTCCAGATATATGTTCCGGATTTTGTGTGGCTTCATGGTGTGTCATCAGCAATTATTTATTATAGGAATCCATGTTTCACCTCTTGGTTTTCTGAATTCCTTAAAAATTAATTAGGATTACAGGTCAAATTGAGTACGACATACCATCCTCAAATGGATGGTTAGACAAATCAGGAAAACCAAATTTTGAAAGACATGCTATGGGCATGTGTGTTGGATTTTTAGGGTTTATGGGATAACCATTTGGGATTGGTCAAGTTTTTATATAACAATAGTTAATAATCCTTTATTTTAATGGATCCTTTTGAGGAACTCTATGGTCAGCTCTATTGGTCTCCCTGGTGTAGGGATGAGGCAGGTGAGACCTTGTTATTGGGGTCGAGCTTAGTGTAAGAGACATCTAAGAAAGTTAATCTGATCAGACAGTGATTTTTGATAGCTCAAAGTCATCACAAATATTATGCCGACTATAGGCATTGAGCTTTGGGGTTTTTTGTGGGTGACCGGGTGTTTGGAAAAGTGGAACCTCGCTTGGGTCACCGTAATTTGGGAAAGAAAGAGAAGTTAATGGTGAGGTATGTCAGAACTTTTGAGATTACCTAGAGGGTTGGTAAGGTGGAATATATGTTATATTTTCCTTCTCATTTTACCTCAATCCATAATGTATTTTATGTATCTCAATTCAAAAAGTACAACCTAGACCCGTCTCATGTGTTTAATTGGGAAGAGTTGAAAATAGAGCCTGGTTTTTTTATGTTTCAATGGCCAGTGTGGATTGTAGATTCCCAAGAGAAAGTGATTCATGGGAAATATATTCCATTGGTTTGTGTTCTTTGGATTCATGGAAATGATGAGCATGAAACCAGGGAGTGGAAGTTGTGGGTTGAGCAAGAGTATCAGTTTTTATTCTTTGATCAAACTTCATCTTGACTTTATAGGGATAGAAAGTTTTCATGGCAGAGAGAATTACCACATTTGTAATTTCATTTTTGAGGTATTTTTTTATTTATTTTTTTTCTAAATTTTTTCCCTTCGGTTTCCTATGGGTTTTTGGAGAAAAATGAGAAAATTGGCCTTAACAGCAGGTGGTGCACGATTTGGAAAACTGTGCACCCTTACCTAGGTAACCATGCGGTCAAATGGTGTTTTTGGATAGTGGTTAATCGCATGGTTAGTGAATGATTTCTAAATTGCGTATTATTCCCTGGTTGGACAGTAAGGGGTGCACAGTTATTGTATGGTTTGGAAAACCATATGGGAAAACCGTGTGACTTATCCACATCATTAAAATTTGGATTTTTAATTTTTTTTCTCCCCCTGACTTTTAACCCTAAACCCCCAAAATTCTCCCCCTTCAGGATTCTTCACCCTAGGCTCCTCCCCCCAACCCTCTTTCTCCATTGTATGTTCATTTTCTTGGCATATTTGGTGTAGTTTCTCCATGATCCTTCAAGTAAGTCCCCTTCTCTCATGGTTTCTTCATCTTTTATAGGGTTTTTTTCTTCTTCCTTTGGGGTTTCATACCTCCATTAGTTTGGGTGATATTTTTAGGGTTAGATCTTGATTTTTAGGGTTCAATCTTGATGTTTTTGGTTTGATATTTCCTTTATAGGATCTTTTGGTGGTGCAATTGTGGTTTTAAACCATTTTCCATAAGTTTCTTCACTTGAGGTAGGTGGTTATATGATTAAATATTGTTTTATGATTTTGATATGATTTCTTGAGTGTTTTTAAATGTTCTATGATTTATGTGTTTGTGATCGTGTTGTTGAGCGCGTCAAATTAGTTGTTTAATTTTGACTAGAATTTCTGCAGTATAGCAGCAACCCTAGGTCGTCTCTCGACAGAGCCTTAGATCATTAATTTAAAAAGAGGGTTCTGATCATGAAAGTATAAGGTGAATTAGGTTTTGTGAAACTTGGGGGTTTTATTATTAATGATGAAAATAGAAAATGAAAGCGATAAAACAAAGTAGAAATGAACAAGATTGATTAAGCGTGATCAACCCGGGGAAGTCTCGTGATGCTCATCCTTCATCGCTTCAAGGGATGGGGTTATGATCTTTTAATCCCTGGTTTGTAACACCTATAACCATAATGTTACTGAGTTTATACTAGGATACCTCCTAGGGTTCAGTCGAAAACACATAACGATTCACCGGACACCGCCGATGATTGGGTGAATTGTGTTTGACTTCATAACCAAAACTCACCAAGGCAACACATGAAAAACACAATGCGCTTTCCAGATTTATATTTTATTTATTTGTGATACCATGAAATAAATGTACATGGCCTTGACAGTGCTTGTGTGAGTTCAATTGACTAATATAAACCACACAAACACCGCAATTGAAAGGGGGAAAGAAAGTGGTGAACGGTGTGTGAAACATCACATGAATGGGTACCCCCAAACATGATCATATGAGTTGAGCATGACATACCAGTACATAACTCAATAAAATAAGAATATAGGATGATGAAAAACAACACAACAATCTGGAATTTAAAATATCATTCAAATATTACAAACATGAAGCTCGGGATGTACATCACGTTCCTCCCCGGGTGATCACAAGGGGTTTAGAAACCCATGGGAGAGGAGGAAGGGAAAGATGTTGGGGTAGAACTTCCCATAGCCTCCATAACTGCTAGGGATGTTGGGAATACTCTTTGGGGACTCCAAAATGGCAGCACCTTGCCTCTTGGCCGAACTTTCAAATGGGGAGCCCAAGGTGCCATTTTATAGGAAAATTGGAAGGTGGTTTTAGGCACACAGATTTCTTCAATCCACTTGTACCACGCGTTTCGGCCTTCAGACAGTCTTATCTCGCTTTCGAGAAAATAGAAAAGTTGTATCCCTACCTCTTGAATGTCTCCACTGAAAGTTTTTCACCATTTGGACAACTACAACTCAAGATATTGATAAAATACAGAACACCGCATTTGACTTGGTCCAATTTCAGTGGCTTGGACAGATCAGTTCGTATGGCCTCCATAGAAGCCGAATAAGCATTGTATTCCTTAATATTAAATGTATAATATTAAATTCTAGACAGGCCCACAAAATTTCAGCCCATTTGGATACACGGATTTTGTGTAATATGAAAAACAGTGGACAGATGTCCATGGATCCATGCAATTTTGGCCCATTTTTCTTCCACTTCATCAAAGGCCCTCCAAATCACCTCCACCTACATTGAAACAATAAAAACAAGTAACATTGCCCATTATAATATTGATTAACATTAATTTATTTATTCAAACATGAAGTGAAATTTATTATTATATTTTGAATATTCATTACAAAACTAGTTTAAAACTGCGGTGTAAGGGTGGAATAAAACAGTGAATCGTGGTACGATCAGTTTGGTGCGAAAGGTATTTTTGAAGGGTTTTGATATGTGTATAGCTTCAAAGTGGTTTTTTTATAGGAAATTGGTTATATTTCAATATTTTACCCTTATTGTGGATCTTGAATGTGTTTTATAAATTGTGAAAGTGGTTTAATAAAATTTTATATGGTGTGAAACCTATTTTGAGATGGTTTTGGTGTGAATTTAGATTTTAAAGTGGTTTGGGTTGTGAAATTAGTGATTTATCAAGAATGTTTATATTATTTGGAACATGTATGTGAAGTGATGTTGTATGTGATATGTGAAATAAAAATTGAGCATGAAGTGAGTCCTAGGTATCTAGGTTGGTGGACTGGGGATAGTATACTAGATTACTCATAAGTGGATTAGCCTGGATTCATCTAGTGGGATTGATGATTACAACACTAACTAAATACTTGATGATGATTGGAGACTACTAGAATTTTGGATGTTGCTCTTCTCTACTGGATTGTACATGGGAACAATGTTGGTGTGGTTACTATACCACATTTCATCGATATATGATATACTTAGGGTCCCACTCTTAGCTAGTCCTATAAGGATCTCTTATAACATAGTTTACTTTTGTGATGTCGTACTCACTATCAGCATACGGTATACTTTGTTGGTTATTTAAGAAGCAATCATATTTTCCTTAAAAATGGTTTACATAAAAAAACTAGTTTTTCCTTTATAAAACATTAATGTTAATATATTTTATAATGTTTTTAACATGGAATTTATTTTTTTGGGTGGAATTATATTAGGATTTTTCTCACACCCTACTTACACCTTTGGGTATAAGTAAACTTGGTTATGTTTGACATATTTAAAGGAAAGATGTTTGAAGATAGTGGTCCAGGATGATAGTGTCCTTCCCTTGCAGGTGTTGTGGTGATGGCTTGAGGATGATGTTCCTCTTGTTGCATGGTGGTTTTCAGGATAGTGTCTTATTACCTTTTTGTTGTAGCCCCTTTGGGTTTTGTTTAAAATGTTGTAAACATTGAATCTGAAAATTGTTTCCATGTATGGTTTTGATTGTTCAGTTTTGGTTTATTTATTATGGTTGGTTGGTTATGATTATTTATATGGGTGAAATCATTCCCAAAATGCATTGTTAATACCCAGGCACTTGTTGCCATCTCGTGGGGATCGGAAACGCCCTTTGGTCCATGCCACGGACCGGGTCAGGTGTCGAGTTAGATGGCACTCTGGATTAGTTCATGACAAGTTTTATTAGAACTAAAATAGTTCATGTTGATAAAACTACTCTTTATCAGTGCTGATAAAGATTTCTATTTATCAGTGGTAAAAAAGAACTGATAAAACTATTATTTATCAGTGTTAAAATTCTAGAACTGTTAATAAGTAAGTTTATCAGTGTTTTTTTAGCACTGATAAAGATATATCTTTATTAGCCCTAAAAAAGTGCAGATAAAGATCTAATTTTAATAATGTATTTATTTATTTATTTATAATTATAATTAAATATATTTAAACATATTTATATATATATTTATAAATATTTTTATATATTTATAAATATATTTATATAATTATATATATTTATAAAATTATAAATATAATTATTATTTAAATGTATTTATTATAATTTTATGATTATTTAAATATATATATATATATATATTTACAACTATAATTATAAATAAATATACTAGAATAGTGTGAACCATGGGTTGCGGTCCATGGTTCCTAAATTTATTGAAAATGAAAGGGTCACAAAGTACAAAAAGAGATGGGGAATATAAGTGAGTGAAAAAACACTTCACACCAAATAAGAGAATCATTTATGAGATTGACCACAGCCTCTGACTCTCGAATGATGAACCCTCCTCCATATTTTTGGTTTCATCCATGATCCATCATCCACATCACCATCTAGTGTGATGGAATCATCAAGAGGTCGATGATCATGTTCTCTAGCCAGATATGAGTCTTATCCTTCAACAAGGATATCCCCTTGAGCATTGTCAAATTCCTCCCATAATACTTCCTATCTGTTAGACCTATTTTAGATGTCAAGAAGGTTGTGATCATTTTTATTAGAGTCCAGTAGAGAACCCTCCATGAAAGATGAGTCACCAACTGCAATAGCTTTTATGGTAGGTCCCAGTTCTTCAGTTGCGTTGACACTAGTTGCAGTAGTGGATTATTTAAATATATATTTATTTATTTCTAATTATAATAATAGATATATATATATATAACAATATTTCTATATAATTATAAATATATTTATATAATTATATATATATATATAATTATATATATTTATATATTTATATTTATTTACTTTATATATAAATATATATAATTATAAATATAGGAACTATATTTATTATTTAAATATATTTATTATTTAAATATATTTATTATAATATTATAATTATTTAAATATATATATATTTATTTATTTATTTATAATTATAATTATAATTATAAATAAATATATTTAAAAAGTATTTATATATAATTATAAATGTAATAAATATATTTAAAAATATTTAAAAATTATTAATATATAACTATAAAATATATATATATATATTAATATATTATTATAAATATAATAAATATATTTTTATTATTTAAATATATTTATTATAATTTTATAATTATTTTAATATATTTATTTATTTATTTATTTTTAATTTCATAAATTATTTTCTTTAAAAAATATATATATATTTATAATTGTATAATTAAATATTTAAATTACAAAATTATTAAAAAAAATCATTTAAATAGATTGGTTATATAATTGGGTTTTGAATTTGAGTATGTTTCAATGTTTTGTTCCAATTGCAAGTTAATTGTCCATGGTATAGAAAATTGATGAGGAGGTTTAAGGTGTTCTTTTTGAAAGAAAATTTGATATCAGGTTGATGATTGCAGATTTAGAATGACTACTTCTAATGGTGATAATGCCATAATGAAGGACAGATCATAGGAGGAGAAGGATAATGATGCATTTGCTTCTGCTGCTCCTGGTAAACTCTCTTTTATAGATGTGGCTATGGCCCCACTTGCTCGGATGGACAAGGATGATTGGTTGGATAGGGTTTCTTATACTATTGATTTGAATTTGAACAATTTTGTTGTAAACAGGCCAAAATTGGTTGTCCAGGTTGATGTTTTACATAGCATTCTTGATGTGCAATAGGTGGAGTAGTAGGTTGTAGATCTATTATTTGATCCCTCTATGGAAAAATTTGGTTAGTTATTTCTTGTCTTTAGGACCACCTGTTTTGGGAGATCATGACCCTGATACAGGCACTATGACTTTGGTCGATATAGTGGATGATGGGCTGGCATGGGAGGTTTCATATCTTGATGAGGCAGTTGCACAAGAAATGGAAAATCAGCAGATCACTCATGAACAAATGATCACATCAAAAGTTAGGAAGGGTAATAATAAATTGGATGCATATACGCCTTTAAGAACTTTGTCTAAGTCTCTGACTCATGAAAAAGAGTGTGATGTCTTGGACACCCAGGTAGTAAAAGATAATCAAGAGCCTCCGGTTAAAGTCAAAGGAAAGAAAATATTTGTTGATGAAGAGTGATTCCAATTGGTTCTCCCCCAAAAACATAAAACACCTGAGTCTCATTCCTATCTCGTGCAGGAGGTGTGGGTCATTCCATCATCACATCCTGATGTTGTTCTTTCTGATACTTCTGGCACTCTGGCTTTGGCCCTGATAGTACTTCCTCTACATATTGAGCCTCCACCATGCTCTTCAACATGCAAGTAGGTGTCCACTCACAAAATCTTTGGTGTGCTTGCTTCTAATGAAGTGAAATAGGGATATGTGCATGGTAATATGGTATCCAATGATCACACTTCATGGGTTTTTCTTGGTAAAGTACAAGCCCCTATAGTCAAAGTCAATGATGACACTTTGGCTATTGATTCTAGGAGGTTGGAATCTCAATTAGATTATGGGGGTGCGGACTCAGATAGCACTAACATTGAAGGTCTCCTGTAGAAGGTGAAGACTTGGAGGAGAGGTCAGTATCCTAGAGTTTATTCCTGAGGATGTGGTAGAATTAATTAGAATGCAATACATGGTGAGGATAGAAAGATAGGGGTTAGGATCAATGAAAATCTTGGTCTCTGATTTTTTTCTTAATGAGGGTAGTCTTCCATGTATGACCCCATATTTTTTCCTTTCTTTATTTCTCTATCTCTTAATAAAGGGGTGTTATCCCTACCTTTTCAAAAAAAATTAATTATATAAATTTCAAGCATATTTTAAATGTTAAAACTTAATAAAAAATATTATTCATATAAATTACAAACATATTGAAAATATTACATGTATAGTAAATAGATATATGTATAAATAAATATTAGAAAATAATTAAATATAACTGAAAAGTGAAAACCATGGATAAAATTCATGGTCCCAAAAAAAATTATTATAAAAAAAGAACATAAACATAAAAATAGATTAGTTATTGGGTATAAGTGACAAATAGACCACCAAAATAGAGCAATTCATCCTTGATTTTGGCCACCCCTTCCACGATAGCCGCCTCTTCCTCTTGGATGTCATCCTCTCCTCCATTGCTTCAGAGTCTTCCACACACCACCTTGATCATTCGTTCCCAAGAGTTCACCAACCTCATCAGTAATTTTCCCACCAAGGTGACCATTTTCAGTATCACTCTGAGTCATGGAAACCTCCTTGTCATCCACTGATGGCCTTTCTTCCAAAAAATCCTTAGAAGAGGTCTTTCCACAATGAAAATCGTTCTTTCTAGCCTATTCAGTCATCAGAGGATGGGAGGGTACATTAGAAACAGAAGCTATAAAACCTTTGGTACCTTTCATCTCATGACTCTCCATATAGAGCATATTAAAATATGGACCATTGATAGAATCCAGCATCAAAAAAAAAATTGGAGTAGTATCATTGGTGGGAGTCTCAACAGCCTGAATACCCTTCATGGTAGCCTTTCATGTCTCTGTGTCACCTGATAAAGGAGCACTTGTAGATGTAGCTAACACAATCTCATGGTTCTGAGAATCAAAATCATCTTCACGCTGATTTGGTAGTGGAACCACATTCACATGTACATGCTACTTGAGCATTCCATCATGAGAATAAGCTCCTTTGGAGTTAAAAGAGCCAATGTCCAATTTACCTCTTGATAGGAAGTGATCCTCTAGTAAGATGGTAGGGTCCAAATCAACATCACTGCTCTGACTATGATTAAAGTTATTTTTAACATTATTAATGAATATATAATAAGAAATGAGTAAATTAAATTAAATAAATTACAAAAATAATAAAAAGTGAATGTGTAACATTTACATGAATTACAAGCATACATTTTTACATATACACATCTACACACACATATATACATACACACATTTATATACACACATACACATACATACATGCAGTTATACATGTATATATATTTTAAATTATTTAATATCAATATAAATATATATCTAAATAAATATATTCATTTATATATTATTTAATTGTTTAAATAAAATATTAATATATTATATTTATTATAATTATTATAATTATATACACATTTTGAAATTAATGTATATAAATAAACTATTAAACATTTTGAATAATATAAATTTGATAATTTTTTATATATAAAATTATTAAAATATGATTCATTTTTTATTAAATGTTATATAAATCATATTTATATATTACTTTAATATATATATATACTTATTGTAATATAAATCTTATTTAAAAATATATATATATATTTATTTATTTATTTACAATTATAATTATTAATAAATATTTTTATAAATATTTTTATATAATAATAAATATAATTATATAATTATATATATTTATTAACATATAAGTCTATATAATTATAAATATAATAAATATATATTATTTAAATATATTTATTATAATCTTATAATTACTTAAATATATGTTCTTATTAATAATTATAATTATAAATAAATATATTTATAAATATTTGTATATAAATATAAATATATTTACATAAATATATTGTATTAGGTGTTGGGGGTACAATTACAACCAAACAAATCGCACACACAACCCTGTCCTTATGTTGAGTGTCCCATTAACCCCCCACCCCCTAGGATGAGAACCCGTCATAGAACCTTATTTATATATTATGTAGGCATATATGCCCCTATATGTAATGACCCTTTGAAGGCCCACAGTACATGACTTATTAATTGGCATGTGGGCCCATGACTATCCATATCGTTGGGTACTAGACTGCATGCATGCCTGCTTCCGCCCCCATTTCACCATCTCTCAACGGCCCCACCACCTATCATATCGGTAATATCCCCCATTAAACTCACACCAGCATCCCCCCCCCTTGTCGTTAGGTGGGGCCTCTTTCCCCTGTCACCTCACACCTGCACCCCCTATCATCTGGTAGGGCCCACCTCCTCAATTGTCGCCTCATGGAAGCCCACAACACCCCCGCCATGAGGTAGGGCCCCATTACATCACCAAACTCCTTACAACAGCCCACCATCTGGAAGTCAACAGTCGCCTCATACTCTTGTCGTTAGGCAGGGCCGCCTTCTATCACTCACCTTGCAGCCTCATAGGCAGCGCCCCCCCCCCCCCACTATCGGGAAGGGTCCATCCACACCAATCAACAATCGCTCCTCAAAGTCAAGAAACATGAGGCTACATACAACCAAGATTGTAAAGGCGACTTTCTATCATCCTGGAGATAAGCTGCCATGAAAAGTTGCCCCGTGATGTCGACCACCACCACGCTTTCGCCCCCCTCAATCATGCCACCCATGAACCACACTCGCTAGGTGAGTCAAATTAGTGCAACTAGAGAATTTATCCTTAAACCTACCTAATGTGGTGCCACAGTTGAGTACCCCTCAATCATGACCTAGGCCACATTTTATATAATTATAAATATGTATATAATTATATGTATTTATATAATTATATATTTATTTATTAATATATAAATATATATAATTGTAAATACAATAAAAATATTTATTACTTAAATATATTTATTATAATTTTATAATTATAAAAATATATATTTATTTTCTAAAATATATTTATTATTTAATTATATCTATTATAATTTTATAACTATTTAAATATATATTTATTTATTTATAATTTTATAAATACTTTTTTAAAAACATTATATATATTTTTTAATTATTAAAAAATATATATTAATATATTATATTTATATTAATTATATAAATTCTTTTTTTAATTAATGTATATAAATAAAAATTATTTTTTTAATATAAATATGATAATTTTATTTATATTAATAATATTTTTTATTTCAAAATTTTTATCAGCGTTAAAAATAGAGTTGATAAAGATCTACCTTTATCTGTGCTAAAATAAGCACTAATAAAAGTTACCTTTATCAGTGATTTTAGTTAGCATTGATAAAGGTAACCCTTTTATTAGTACTTTTCGTTTAGTTCTTGTAATGTCTCGAATTTTCTGTATATTATTTTTGGATATTATATGATTTTATTTTCAAGACCAGGCATTAAGACGGCGTGCAATTCCAAGGCCCAGTGTGCCCGGAATAAATGTTTGTAATATATTAAATATATTAAATATCATGCGTGCACAGTTTTCATGAAAAAAGTGGAATAACTTCTAAACAGTTTCCTGAATCAGGAATTTAATGGAACCGTTGAGTTCAGAATGTGAGGTTTACTCTATGCCTGACTTAACATTATTCGGTGTGGGTCGTTTGTGGAGAAGTCATCACAGGCACAGAAATGAATAAAATAATTAAATAAAATTATTTTATTTCATTTTTTTGACACAACGTTCATTTATTCTTTAAAAAGACTATTATGACATAATCCCAAGGTTATCCACATAACCCTAGAGATTCCAGAGGACCCTTGGAAATAGCTTTAGAAAATTCTCTCAAGCGATCGGCGATGGAATTACGGATCTAAGATCGATGCACCTTAGATTTGACAGATCTTTCCAACAACGACGATGATGCATCATTCTTCATCATCAAATGAACCAAATATAGGTAGGGTGTATGTTTCAATTTTTTTTATTTCCCGTTCTTGATTTCTATGACGATCGTGGACCAATCAACAAACAAAATTGATCTTCAGATCGATCCTCTTGTGAGGAGGGTGTGATTGCGGGGTTTTATTAGGAGAATTACTTATGTTTATTTATTTCTTCACTTTTTTTTCTAATGGATATATATCAATATTGACATGAACATAGATCAAGGTTTGTTACTCAAATATGTTCTTGTGCTTTTCTCCCCCCCCCATTCAACGTTCATCGTGGGCATTCTTCATTTGGACCACGGCTCGACAAATCCTGATCAATCGATTATTACACACATGATTCTGGGTGCAACAATCTAATATCATAGATTTGGTATCATCACAACACGATGGAGGTGTGATGATAGAGATGGAGTGATTCAGACAACGGGGGATGCCCGATTTTTCATTCTTCGGAACACAGTGAAGAACAGTGCTTTAATCTATTTTCTAAATAGATTTGATGCTAGAATATATTGTTCAATTGATGGAAAGGCTTGACTGAGGTATATTCATTATTACTAGCACGATTAAAGGAAGATTCTGAGGCGGTGGCAGCACGGTCATGCACTTGAGGTAGAACCAGGGTTTCTATAAAAACCCAATCAACACGGTGTGTAATCTAAGATTACACAGCATGTGGTCCCCCCTATATAGTGGATAGGGTTTCAGTTAAGATAAAGGTATCACATGGCATGTGGCTAGGCCTATACAGTGTGTGGTCCCTCCTAGATGAACTCAGCGTGTACCTCGGAGTACACGGACACGGGTTGGCTAAGTACATTGTCTGATCCGTGTTTTGACACATGGGGTGGTGCACATGGGTTAGTTACATGGTGTGTACCCCACTACATGAACATGGCTTGAGACACAGGCCATTCACATGGGTAGGACTCAGGGTTAAGGGACATGACATGGGACCCCTACTACACGTTGTGTACTCTTTTACACATGGCATAGAACTCTTATCCTCAGTGGCTTGGACAAGTTTTTTTGGGTTTGTTCCCCTTAACTTTTCCCTATATGGAATCATTTCCCACTCATACATCTACGATCCCTTCAGAAAGACTTCTTGATAGAGTCATTATAATCCCTCCAAGAGTCTCGGAGTGAGATCCTCTATACATCTTCATGCCCTAGGTGGAGTTCTTAGTATCATCGTGACCAACACTATGCGGGCGTCAAACCTCTACTTAGAGGGTTATTCCGGATTGTGTTTTTTGGTATCAGCCCATGGACCTAGAAGTGATCCTCATCTGTGTATCATATCTCTTTGGACTATAATCAAGTTCTTTCTCATGAAGAGACCTAATGAGCATCACTTCTCAGACATACATCATCAGTTCTATCAGACTCTAGAGTGTGTTCTCCCGAATGAGTGCTTTGTGGATCCTTTGAGTTGGAATCCTATGGATGGTATACTACGGTTGTGACTTAGATTTAGACTATGTGTATTTTTTGAGTATATTTGGATTCATGTAATATGCGTTACAGACATATACCTGTGTAGAGATGATTGTATTTCCTTTATTGTATGCTTTGTGTTTTCGGGATGTCCTAATGGGTATTTTTATACTCACCCCTACACAGGATTTTCCCACACATGTTGTGTCCTGTGAAAACGATCGACTTTTTGACATATTCCTAGGTTTATTAGGACCATATGATGCTTAGTGAGATCAAACAGACCGAGGTGTGTACCTTCAACTTTCATACAATAGTCCCTTTACTTTCATGTTGGACTTGTGTTTTAGACTCTTGTGGTGGGCTTGTATTTGGACCTGTTTACTTTCTTTACTTCATGACATACTCTGGTTGTGGGATTTAGATGTATGCATGCATTGGTTGTTCAATTTTTTTAAATTTTATCATTTAGTGATCTTGGAGATGTGTTCATGTGTATAGGTACTTATGCAATTCCACCCATGTTAGAGATATGACTACTCGATGCTAGTCACCAGACCCTGGACTATTGGATATGGGCTTAGGGAGTTACGTTATAGGCCCCACTAGGACGGTTCATGATAGAGTGGTTTCATAGGTGGTTGGTTCTACCTTAGGATCGAGAGTTTGTGATATTTTGTTTGGGGTAATAGTGTTAAGTGTTTTGAGATTGTCTTTCAGAATAAGGACTTCTGTATTGTTGCGATGGTCAATGTATCCATTCACCAGGACTCTAGTCACCTGATTTTCGACTTGGTACATGAGAAAAATGATTTCAAGGAAAAAAATGGTACATGAATCATATAGAAATGGGTTTTGGTTCCATGTTCCTCTTGAGTCATCTCTCCAGATATACTCATTGATTGTGGTACATCTTTTTTACTTTCAGGATGCCTCTGTGACGTATACCATCTATGATTCCTCATGATGATCACATGGATGATCCCCTATTTGAAGAAGAATCGATACAGGGACCAGTTCCAGAGATATTACCTTTAGGTGGTGCACCATCCATACTACCTATAGAATAGAATGTGGTACCTGCAATACCAACGGACGAGATACGCTGGCTGAGCACACATTATGAGTTTCAGCAGTAGAGACTCCTCAAGTTTCAATGTGAGCCTGACCCACAGGTGGCTGAGGAATGGACTAAGGTAGTAAATCTATTTTTCCATCCAATAATAACACTAATAGATCATATGGTGGTCTTATTAGCGAGCCTTCTTCATGGCTCGGTAGGGCGATGGTGGGGTTTAGCAACCCAGACTTATGATGAGGTGACTCTTTCATGGACAGAGTTCAAGTGCCTTTTTAGAGAGGAGTTCTCACTAGTTATAATAAGGTATTTACATATCCAAGATATTCTATAACTCCAGTAGGGAAACTTGATAGTAGATGAGTATTCATCAATGTTTACCAACCTCTCCAGGTACTCAATGGATATGGTTTGAGATCAGTTCTTCATAGATCAGACCTTTGAGCGAGGTATGTGTAGAGACATCTGATCTAGTGTTTTTCCTCTGTACATTCTTAACTATGTTGGGGTTCTAGAGTGATCTTTGGTGGTTAATAATTTTTTGGTCGATCAGATACAGTTGGTGATTGTCAGCAGTGGAAAAGAGGGGGCAGAAACTTTAGTAGTGGGGAGTCGACGTTGGTCTCAGTGACTTGGACATGGGAGACGTTTTAAGAGGAGGTCCCAGGACATAGGATTTTTAGTTCAAGGCTCATAGGGTGGTTCCATCATATAGAGGAGGTGAAACTCATGTGACGGAAGGGATCATATCACCTGATATTGTCTGACCCTCCATACAACTAACAGAGAAATTGTAGATGGGCTATCAAAGTAGAGTCGGTGGTAGGAGCATGTAGGTTTTCAGGGTGACAGATGTGGAAGAGGAGCTATGAGAGTAGCAGTATGTGGTCGATGCTTTGACTTGTTACCACCACCACCCCCAGGTGGTCCATGATAGGCTTAGAGAGCTGGAGGATAGGGAAGGGGACATCTTTAGGTGGTCGAAGCTTATGACCCATAGGATCTAATAATGATTCCAGGTATTATCTATGTCTTTTATAATTTATTTATAGTACTGATAGATATAGGTTCTAGTCATTCCTTTCTCACCACATATCTTGTTCTAGACTTAGATTTTCTTCTTGAACTATTAACTCAACCCTTACACTTGGAGACTCTTATTGGATAAGGCTCGGTGATCACGCACTTGTGCCAGCAGTGTGACCTGACTCTTAGAGGTAAGAGTTTTGGTTGGGATATCTTGGTGGTAACATCGAGGCCTTAAAAATTAATTCTTGGTATGAATTTTTTATCTACAATCCATGCCCATATTGAATACTTTAGTCAAAGGTTGTGGGTTGTCCATGGTGAAGGAACTAGGTTTTCTTTTATTGGTAAAAAGGAAACCTAGGAAATGCGGGATAGACTCAAGCATAAGAGTGTACAGCCAATTACTCATCAATTTTATAGCCTGACCATTGATGCAATGGATGTTATGAGATTCTAGTTTTTTTAGTTGTGGGGGAGTACAAGGAAATATTCCTTGAATATGTTCCAAGTTTACCTCCCTGCTAAGAGATAGACTTATGTATTTATCTACACCTCGGGTCGATGTTGATATCTACACCATCATATCAGATGGCTCATGTAGAGCTTCATGATATGAGGTTACAATTGGTGGAATTACATAGAAAATTATTTTCTCAACTCAGTTTTTAACCTTGGGAAGACTCGGTTTTGTTTTCCAAAAAGGCATACAGGAGCTTGAGGTTATGTGTGGACTACCGATACTGAATCAGGTAACCATTAAGAACAAGTATTCACTACCGAGGAACAAAAACATCTTTGATCAGTTGATATGGGAACTATGGTTCTCAAAGGCTGAACTCATATCAGGTTATCATCAGTTATGAGTACGGGGTGATGATATACAAAATATGGAATTCAGATGTTGATATGGTCACTATGAGTACTTGGTGATGCCTTTTGGCATGAAAAAATCCCCAACAGTGTTAGTGGAACTCATAAACCAGATCTTTCATCCTTACTTAGACCGGTTCATGGTAGTATTCATCGATGACATCCTTATGTATTCATCATCTGAGGAGGAGAATGTGAGACACTTAAGGATAGTTTTGGACGTACTCTGAGGGAATCGTCTTTGGAGAAATTTCTTAAAGTGATAGTTCTAGATTCAGGTGGTCCACTTTATGGGACATGTTATCTCAGCAGATTGAGTGGTAGTGGACTCGGCCAAGTTTGAGGCAATGTTATATTGGGAGCCACCTAAGATCATGATGAAGGTACAAATATTTATTGGGTTAGCAGGCTATTACTAGAGATTCATACTTAATTTCTCCATGATATCAACACCCATGACAACTTTGACTTAAAAGGGATATACTTTATTGTAGATAGAGAAGTTTCAGTAGGATTTTTCAGTAGTTGAGGTAAAGTTTGATGAGTGCTCTCATCTTGAGATTTCCGAAGGAGGGTGTCGAGTACGTAGTGTTCTGTGATGCATCAAGAACTAGGTTTGGTAGTGTTCCAATGTAGAGGTGAGTAGTGATTGTCTATGGTTCATGCTAGTTGAGACCACATGGATAGAACTATGTGACCCATGATCTTGATTTAGAAATAGTAGTCTTCACTTTGAATATGTAGAAACACTACTTGATCGTTGAATGGTTTATCTTCTACTTAGATCACAAGAGTCTCAAGTGTATCTTATCTTAGAAGGATCTCATCTTGGGATAGAGGTGATGGATAAATTTCCTCCAAGATTATAAATTTTAAATTTTCTATACTTCTGGGAAGAGTAATATAGTAGCAAATTATCTCAGTAGGATATCTTATTTGTAATTGTTTAATGAGGTGTCATAGTAGTTGGCCTCATTATAGTTATCCTTCATGGATGGAGATGGAGTAGCTTATCTTCAGTTGATGGTTGTTACCCCTATGCTCTTACAGCGATTCAAGGAGGCACAACTTGGGGATACCGATTGTGGGACCCTACGTGCTCAGATATCCATAGGGAATTATTCTTGTGAATATTCTAAAGGTGGGGAGAATTTCATTCTTTTCAGAGGATGCACAATGGTACCGGTGATGTTGAAGGAGGAGGTTCTGAGAGAGTTTCATACATCTCATTTGGCGGTACATACAGGTGTGGAAAATTTGTACTTGGACCTCTGACATCAGTTTTGGTGGACAGGGATGAAGAAGGGTGTTACAAAGTTTGTCTCTCAATGTCTTACATGTCAGTAAGTAAAGAATGAGCACCAAGTTCCGGTGGGTTTATCTCAACCCCTTGAGGTTCTAGAATGGAAGTGGTATGGGATATACATGGAATTTGTGAAAGGCTTACCAAATAAGTCTAGGGGACATGATGCCATTTGGTTGATCATAGACAGACTCACCAAGTCGGCCCACTTTCTAACTATATGAGAACATAGTTTAGTATAGAGCTTGGGATGCCTATATATTCAGGGTATAGTCTGACTCCATGGAGTTCCATTAGTGATTGTCTCTGATCATGATTCTCGCTTCACATACCAGTAGTGGAAGGGATTACGGGAGGTGTTTGGGACTCAGTTATGCTTGAGCATATTGTTCCACCCCCAAATTGATGTTTAGATGGAGCAAACCATTCAGTTTTTGGAATACATGTTGTGAGCTTGGATGTTGGACTTTGGTTATGGATGGGAGGATCACCTACCACTGGTGGATTTTGTGTACAAAAACATCTACCATTCCACCATTGATATGACACCATTCGAGGGCTTGTACAGGTGACCCTGTAGGTCACCACTTTGCTAGACTGACCTAGGAGAGTCAGTACTCATGGGCCTAAAGTTGGTTCAAGCTACAAAAGAGAATATGTAAATCATTTAAGAGTAGATAAAGACTACAAATAACTGTCATAATTCTTATGGTCATAGGCGATGGAGGACTTTAGAGGTCAAGGAATGAGACTATGTGCTCCTACAGGTTTCACCTTGATGTAAATTATGGTGATTTGGACGGGGTGACAAGATATATTCAAGGTTAATTGTCCCTTTATAGATATTTCCTATAGTTGGTGAGGTGGCATACTTCTTAACTCTACCTCCGTAGTTAGACTAGGTACACGGCGTCTCCCACATTTCGTAGTTGAGGAGGTACATTCATGACCCATCATGTATTATTGACTGGGGTGAGTTGAACGTCGAGGATGGAGAAACCTTTACTGAGTACCCAGTGAATATTGAGGATCGGAAGGAGAGGATCCTTCATGGGAGATCTATTCCTTTAGATTGTGTTCAGGGGAATTATGAGAATCTATGAAATGCATGGTCGATTATCACCTACCGACCGTTCAAAGTTCCGGTACTCTGCTAATGTGTATAGAAGCACTCGGGTCGAATCCTCGGCGATGATACTTTGAAATAATCGTTTGTTTTTAGTTGATTGTATTATGATTGGGGGGTTTCTTTGCAGATCTTAATTGAAATGACTAATTTATTATGATTGATTTAACAAATTGATAATGATTGGGGTGAGTTCATGATTAGGTATTTAATCTTGTGATATCCTTGAGCTTTGATTTATATTGCATTAAATTAACACCAATGTCACAAGATGATGTTGATTAGAATTCCTAAGTGTTAAGGCTTTAATCCAAGCCTCAACTTAACTTAAGGTTATAATCTCAATCAGAGCTTATAAATGGTGGTGTATTTATGGTTCCAATAATCCATGGAAACCACATGTTAAACAAAACAAGTCATTAATCCATGACATGTTAAGTCCAACATACACAATGTTAATTCAAAGAATATTCATCGAGCAAAAGCTCTCAATAACTTAACATACCTAAATTATAACTCACCCCAATTTGAAATTTACTCATCCATTCGGGTGTTTAATAATATGGTTATAATTATTATGATTATAAATTAATAAGAGAAGAAAAAGAAAGGGATAAGAAAAGAGTGGTACATCGACACACACACACGAAGAATGATGATAATTAAAAATGAACTTTCGATTGAATGAGGAAGCAAAAGAAGGGAAGGGAATTCAATTGTATTTAAACTATTTTAAAAAAATTAATATTAATCTACAGAAGTTGTATGATAATAAGAGATATTAAATAATAAACTTTCATTAAAACCGAATTACAAACAAAGAGACTTACAAGATTACAAAAACGAAGAACACGAAAGTAAGCGAAAACAAAGAGAGGAGGAAAAGTCTCTCAAGTGAAAACTTGAGTATGGAAGGTCCTCCCAAGCCTTTTTCAAGGATTTGGTCGTTCCAATATGTTCTCCACTCTTCTAAAATTCCAACCCCTCTCAAGGATAGAAGGGGAGAGTATTTATATCCCAAGGAGTGGATTGTTTGCATTCCAAAATTGTCCCTCCACTTGAACCGCATATTTACCAATCTATAAAGATGAATCACGAGATTTTTTCTTCTTAAAAGATGTATATATTGATGTCTTCTGTCCACCCTAGAAATTTGGTCTCCAATAGACATTTTTATCCAAAGTTATGGCGGTTTTAATAAATAATGTCATTCTGTCTATTTCAATCCAGACTTTCCAATGGCCGAAATTTGAATGGATTTTTGCATAGTAAGATGCCCTCAAATAAAAATAATTTCTTCAAAAGAGTTTTCCGAACATATCTCCTCTTTGACACTGAAAAATTTCAGCTCGAATGGATGTCCACATCAGGAGAAATGTCAATATTTGTGTGCTGATTTTATTTCTCGTCCAGAATGGTGGGCTGGACTTCAATGCATATTTTGGGCCCCTTGTTATTATTATTAGGCCTTGAAATTTTTATCCTGGACTCCTTAAATTGTCCCCAGAACTATGGTGGATAATAATGGAATTTGGATATCTTTATTTAGCCCAGTAAATCAATCTTCATGAATAGTCCATTTTCTTCACAGATTCTTTGGTCTTGTTTCTGAGGACCATATGACCCTTCAAATAGCAGAATTGGATCATGGTACCTTCTAATTAAATGTTGTATATTGAAAGGAGAATCCTAAAAAACAAGAACCACACAATATGGATCAGTATAGTTATAGTTAGTATTAAAACAGTAAACTGACTCAATTGGACTACTTCTAAAAATACTCAAAAATTATACTTAATATTAAAACATTAATATTTCACACAAATTATGCACATTTCATATAAAATCAGTAAAGGGAGTATATAATAAGTTATGAAAATATTAATAACATCAAATCCCCCACACTTATTTTTGTTCATGTCCTCATGTGAAACAAATATAAAAATATAACAAAATCATTTTCACTCACCAACAGATATTAAAATTTTGTTTTCTCTAATCAGGAGAGGTTTAGACTTTTTCACTCATCCATTTTGAATTCCACCACAAGCTGTTACAGAAAAAAAATTCAAAACTAATTCATTTTTTCATGCTCAAATTTAGAAATGGAAAATTTGGATACTCAAAACTCACACCTCTCAAGATGATATAATTCATTTGTGGAGGTTCACTCTTTCACCAACCAAAAGTGAAAATCTTAGATTTTGAAAAGAGCTCTTAGCTTTCAATCCCTATCCAAAGTGCACAAGAATCAAGAGGTCTTTTTAAGGGGTTTTTCTGTGGCTATGGTACGGTAGGAATATAATGTCCAAGAGAGAGAAGAAGAGGGTTAAAACACCAACATAGAAAAAGCAATGCACATTTTTTTGAAATAAAACATGGAAGGAAATGAAAATGCATATTTACAAGGGAATGATTGTGTGAAGAAAGACACAATAGATAAAGAAAATTTTAAGGGGATGAGAAGATGGAATATTTACAAAACACAAAACTTCTTCTAATAAGAATATAATGCAAGTGTTCCTTTTTTTCTTTTCCTTTTTTTCTTTGTTTTTTTGAAATTTGACCTTAAAATAGATCTCACACTCATATACCAACCCATGTTTGATCTCCTAACGACACTAATTGTAATATTTATAACAATATCAAAGGTTTAGGAAGAGTTATTTTTGACCTACCCAAGACACAACCCATTTTTTCATTTTTTTTTTTGATTTTTTTTTCATCATTTTTGATTTTTTTTTGAAAACTTGTCAATAACATTTACAAAATTACATAAATGGAAGTACATTACATTCCCCAAAACACACTGAATGACAACCTCTCCCCCACACTGAAATGGATGCTTTCCCTCAAGCAGATGATAACTCGTTGAAAATCAATAATAGGATACCCAAACAATGAAATCCATTCCCCCATACTTAAATTTCAAAAAAATATGCAATGAAAATACATGTTGATATTGGGTGGGAAAAGGTATTGGGCTTGTAATTTGGTTATCAAGGAAAAGGTTTTCATAGGCTCAAAGGGGCTTTCAAAAAAAGGATTAATGTATGGTTAATGGGAGGCTATTTGGCTATTATAATTCTCATGTGGTTCAGAAAAATGCCTCTATCATATTAATGAACACTAAAGTAGGAAATTCAGCTTGAAGGTCCACAAACTCAAGACTCACAAATGGGGGTGAAAACACACATTTTGAAAAGATGGCCATAGGTGGCCTTGTCATGAAAGAAAATGTTCCTCACGGTTCGAGAAAATCATTTTCCAAATCAAAAATTGAGCATTCAAAATTTTTTAATTTTGACACAAAATTCTTTATCCAAATTCATGATGAAAATATAAAAATTTTTAGATGAAAAAAAAATGTTTGTTAACTCCCCAAAATGGTTGGACAAAATTTCAAAACTCTATGGTGAGTAAGCATGACTCTATTTTTTTGTATGTTTTTAAGTGATTGTTTTTTTTTGTTTTTTTAGTTTTTTAGGTTTTTATATTTTTTTGTTTTTTTATAAAGATACACCCACACAAAAGAGAAAGTGAAAAAAAAAAGGTTTTAATAAATAAAGTGGTAAAAAAATTAAAGAGATAGGAAGAAGAATAAAGAGGTAGAGGGAGGAAGAGAGAGAGAGAGAGTTAAAGAGAAAGAGGTGCCCCCTGGTTTGGATTTGGCGGGTCACCATCTCCATCTAGTGGTAGGTCGACTGGAGAAGTTGGGGATCTAGTGGAAGTTGATGTTAATCCAAGATTGTACATCCCCTCATGGTGATTCTTTAACCGATGTCCATTAACCGTGAATGTACTTTTGGAAGAGGGGTCTTGGACTTTCACTACACCAAATGGGTAAACATTATTAATAATAAAAGGACCTTCCCAACGAGAATTTAGCTTACCTGAGTGAAGCCGAAATCGAGAATTGAAGATCATTACCTTTTCACCTTCATGAAATACCTTTCTCAGGATGTGTTTTTCTTGGAGTACATTGGCCTTCTCTTTGTACAGATTGTAATTCTCATAGGATTCAAGTCGAAGCTCCTCCAGTTCAACCAATTGCAACAATCTTTCTTCAACAGATTTTTCACAATCAAAATTATATTTTTTCATAGCCCAAAAAGACTTATGTTTGATTTCAACTGGTAGATGACATGCTTTACCAAAAACTAGCCTAAAAGGAGACATCCCAATGGGTGTTTTATAGGTAGTTCGATAAGCCCAAAGTGCTTCACCAAGTCTTTCAGGCCAGTCTTTTCTGGTGGGTTTAACAATTCTCTCAAGCACTCTTTTCACTTCTCTATTAGAAAGTTCAGACATGCCATTTGTTTGGGGGTGATATGTAGTTGAAGTTTTATGAGCAACCCCATTCTTTTTCAAAAGAGATTCCATGGTTTTATTACAAAAATGGGTTCCTAAGTCACTTATCAAGGCATGAGGTGTTCCAAATCTATGGAAGATGTGTGTCTTTAGGAACTCACTAACAGTATGTGAATCATCCTTTCTAGTGGGTTTGGCCTCGATGCACCTAGAAACATAATCAACTATAAGAATGATGTATGAGAATCCATTGGAAGAGGGAAATGGTCCCATGAAATCGATACCCCAAACATCGAAGATCTCACAGAAAATTAAAGGCTTTTGGGGCATTTCATTTCTCTTTGAAATTGTTCCAAACTTTTGGCAAGTGGGACATGATTGAAAGAACTCATGTGAGTCCTTGAAGAGCGAAGGCCAGAAGAATCTAGATTCTAGTACCTTTTGGGAGGTCCTTTGTGGTCCAAAGTGGCCACCTCTGGGAAGTGAGTGACAGAATTCTAATATGGAAGAATGATCATCTTTATCAACACATCTCTTAATTACCATGTCTGCCCTAGTTTTCCAAAGTTTATTTTCTTCCCAAAAATAGTGTTTTGAATCACTTTTCAACTTAATTTTCTGTTCTTTTGAAAAAAAAAATCAGGAAAAACACCATAAACCAAGTAATTTACAATTGGGGCATACCATGGTATTTTTGTAGTGAGAGATGAAAGGTGCTCAGTGGGGAATTCAGGATCAATGATTTCAGAATTAGAAGAATTAGAAATTCTACTCAAGTGATCAGCTATAGGGTTTTCTTTTCCTGGTCTATCTTTTATTTCAAGGTCAAACTCTTGGAGCATTAGGATCCATCTTATTAGCCTCAGTATGGAATCACTTTTCTTGAGTAAGAACTTATAGCAAAATGATCTGTGAAGATTATGATTTTGGCACCTAAGAGATAGGGCCGTAATTTATCTAAGGAAAAAAAACTACTAAAAGTTCTTTTTAAGTGATAGTGTAGTGAGATTGAGTTTCATACAATGTTTTTGAGGCATAATATATGACATGAGGAATCTTTTCTCTTCTTTGACCAAGAACAGCCCCAACAACTCTATCAGAAGAATCACACATCAATTCAAAGGGTAAGGACCAATCTGGGGGTTGGATTATTGGGGCAGATGTAAGAGCAGTTTTGAGTTAAATGAAGTCCCTCTTTAAAACCTCATCAAAATGGAAAGTGACATCATTT
Source organism: Viscum album (assembly GCA_963277665.1). NCBI lineage: Eukaryota > Viridiplantae > Streptophyta > Magnoliopsida > Santalales > Viscaceae > Viscum > Viscum album. The sequence goes on along the minus strand of OY728138.1, from coordinate 957,072,040 downwards.
TTGAGCAAACGAGTGAGTGGGAGGGAAATTTTACTGAAGTTATGGATGAATTGCCGATAGAAACTAGCATGACCGAGGAATGATCGGATGTCTCAAACAGAAGTGGGTACAAGAAGTGATTGGATCACTTCAATTTTGGTAGGATCGACTTCAATACCATCTTTTGAAACTATGTTCCCTAGAACAATCCCATTTGCAACCATGAAGTGACATTTTTCAAAATTTAACACAAGGTTACACTTGACACACTTTTGGAGGACTAGAGAGAGTGAATTAAAACAAGATTCAAATGACTCACCATAAATGGTGAAGTCATCCATTAATACTTCCATGCAGTGTTCAATGAATTCTGAAAAGATACTCATCATACATCTATGTAATGTTACAGGAGCATTGCAAAGTCCAGAAGGCATTCTTCTATATGCATATGTTTCAAAGGTGCATGTTAAAGTAGTCTTTTCTTGGTTATGTGGTGCGATTGGGATTTGGAAGTAGCAGGTGTATCCATCAAGAAATCAATAGTGTGACTTTTCGGCTAATCATTCCAGCATTTGATCAAGGAATGGAAGAGGGTAGTGATCTTTTCTTGTTTCAACATTCAATTTTCTATAGTCAATGAACACATGCCATTTTTTCTTCACTCGAGTTGTGACTAATTCTCCATGTTCATTTTTGACAAAAGTTATCCCACCCTTCTTAGGTACAACTTGAATTGTACTAACCTATTCACTATCAGAAATTGGGTAGATAATACCAGCTTGAAGAATCTTGGTGATCTCTTCCCTAACTACCTCAAGGATGAGTGGATTGAGTCTTCTTTGTGGTTGTATAATTGGTTTGGATGATTCCTAAAGATGGATGTGATGCATGCAAAGGGCAGGGTTGATTCCTGGTATTTCATCTAGGGTCCACCCTAAGGCCTTTTTGTTTTCCTCTAACACTTGAACAAGTTTGGACTCCTCAATTTCGGTAAGTGAAGAAGAGATAATGACAGGATAAGAGTGATCATGGAAAAGGAATGCATATTTTAGGTGTTTAGGAAGAGGTTTTAGATCAGTCTCATCTCTCATTTGTGGGTTAGACATCTCAGGAATGGATGAAGGTACTTCAGTTGCTTCAAATTCATTTTCTTTAATACTGTCCAAGGTGGAGCAGTAGAGATCAGAGTTGATGTGGGATTCAAGAGAGTTTTCAAGTTCCTCTAGATTGATGGAGTCTATGAATGAGAGGTCCACATCAACTTCACCATTTATGACTTTGTTAATCATTGTGCAGATTTCACAAGATCCTTTTTCATTAGAACATGAAGAACATGGTGTATTGGGGTTCGATTGACTCTTAGAAGTGTACTCAGAAGCATGGATTGAGAATGTAGAGTGATCCTCAGATGGGTATCGCATGGCTTGGAAATGTTGAACTTGACCAGTTGGTCACCAAATTCCATGGATAAGATGCATAAATGGACATCAATCTTGGTTCTCGTAGTCATGAGGAATGGTCCTCCTAGAGTTAGGGGAGATCGAGAAGAGTTCGTCTCACCTTCCATGTCAAGAACATAGAAATCAGTAGGGAAGATAAGATCATTGACTTGGACAAGGACATCCTCAATTATTCCCTCAGGATTGGATGTGCTTCGATTGGATAACTGAATAAAAACACCCATTGGATGTAAGGGACCTAGACCAAGGTTGGAGAAGATGGATTTGGGAATGACATTAATTGAGGCTCCTAGGTCTATGAGTGCATCATCAAAGTTGGAACTTCCAATTTGGCATGGAACCGTAAATATCCCTGGATCTTTGCACTTTATGGGAATAGACTGCTGGGTGGAAACATTTTATAAGGTCCTAAGTTACCTCTTATGGGTACACAACTCCTTGAGAAACTTGGAATACTTAGGAATTTGTTTTATGGAATCTAAGAGGGGAATGTTGACTTCAACATGTCTAAACATGGTGAGCATTTCAGGATCAGGTTCAAATGACTTCTTTGGCTTAGAGACAGCTTGTGGAAAAGAAATTGGATTCCTAAGTGGAATGGAAGGAGGTGATGGAATGGATTTATATTCCTTTTCAAGTTTCTTTTTCTTTTCATTTTCTAGGTCAACATTTAAAGGGGGGTTGGAGGACTTATCTTGAGGCATAGAAATTTGCTTTCCCGATCTAAGTGAAATTTCACTTACATTACCCTTGGGGTTGGGTAATGGTTGAGCTGGAAGTTGGGAAGAATTGGATGGTTACTGTTGACTAAGGTGGGATGAAAGTTAACCAACTTGGGTTTCAATGTTTTTAAGGCTGGAACGGGTGAAAGAGGCAAGATCTTCAACTTCACTTTCCCATGGTTGCTTAGAAGAAGAGGCTTGTCCCGAATTGGGATTACCTTGATTTTGGTTCCTGGGAAAGAGATTGTATTGGTTTTGGAATTGGGAAGGCTCACTAGGATAATGGAATCCAGGAGGAGGATTGTTTCTTTGAGGTTGAGGAAGAAAAGGATAAGGTTGTTGGAAGTAACCAACACCTTGACCATATTGGAATTGGTTTGGGTTTTGAGGAGGGAATTGAGGGGGATGAGATATGGGATTACCATACCTAAGGCCTTGGTTATAGGAAGAAGAGAATGGCTCAGAGTGAGGTTGGTTGAAGTTTCTAACAAACTAACCTGATAGTTGAGGGTTGGTGTTCCGCTGAGCATATGCTGCATTGAGCTCCATTGGTCTAGATGAATCAGATTGATCCTCTTGAAGTTGTAGACATGTGTCAGTTGGATGATATGGAGAGTTGCAGATTCCACAGTTTTTAATAGTTCTAGGAAACATTGATTGCGGAGAAGATGATGTTGGGGCTTTGGATGCCACAGTTAGTTGTTTCACAAGACCTGTAAGTTCACTCATCCACTTGGTCATCTTTTTCGGCTCAATTGATTGATTATCTTGGGATTTTTTTACTTGAGTATGTGCTCGAGTATGGAATTGTTGTGTGTTTGCAGCCATGTTACTTATGAGATCTTTTGCTGCTGTAGGAGTTTTATCAACAACAGCACCGCCACTTGCGGCATCTATGAGATTTCTCTCCATAGCCAATAATCCCTCATAGAAGTATTGGATCAAGATTTGGTCAGGAATTTGGTGGTGTGGGCATGTTGCAACAAGATTTTTGAACCTCTCCCAGTATTCATGGAGTGATTCACTTGGTAACTGATGGATACCACTTATTTCCTTTCAGATAGAAGCAGTACAAGAAGCAGGAGAGAATTTCTCTAAGAAGAGTTGCTTCATGTCATTCCATGTGGTTATGGAACCAGGAGGAAGGTAGTAGAGCCATGACTTAGTATTGTCAGCTAGGGATAAATGGAATGCTCGGAGTTTTATTTGTTCCTCAGAAACCCCTTGAGGCTTTATGGAAGAGCACACCACTTGGAACTCTTTAAGGTGGAGATGTGGATCCTCACCGGCTAGCCCGTGGAAATGAGGAAGAAGATGAATCAAACCCTATTTGAGTTCAAATTCAGCCTCTATGTTTGGATATTGAATACCAATAGGTTGGTAATTCATATCAGGGGCAGTGAGTTCTTTAAGTGTTTGTTCCCTAGGATTGGCCATATCTAATTCAATTGGTTGGACAAGGACTGGTTCTTGAATTATTTGATTATATCTTATGTTCCTCCTAAGTTGGTGAAGTGTTCGCTCAATTTCAGGGTCAAACAAATCTAAGGGATTGTTTGGAAGGCTAAGGGGCATTCAAAGAGATTTTGGAAGAAAGAGGAAGACGGGTTTTTCTTTTTGTTTTTTTTCAATTTTTTTTTTAATTTTGTTTTTTTTTTGGTTTTTTATTACAATAACCAGAAACTAATGACTACTTAAAAGAATCATCCCCAGAAATGGCGCCATTTTAAACGCACGGTTGATTGTCGCCTATCGACCGGTCAAAGTTCTGGTGCTCTGCTAATTTGTATAGCAGCACTCGGGTCGAATCCTCTGCGATGATACTTTGAAATAGTCATTTGTTTTTAGTTGATTGTATTCTGATTGGGGGGTTTGTTTACAGATCTTAATTGAAATGAATACTTTATGATTATTGATTTAAAAAATTGATAATGACTGGGGTGAGTTCATGATTAGGTAGTTAATCTTGTGATATCCTTGAGCTTTGCTTCATATTGCATTAAATTAACACCCATGCCACAAGATGATGTTGATTAGAATTCCTAAGTGTTAAGGCTTTAATCCAAGCCTTAACATAACTTAAGGTTATAATCTCAATCAGAGCTTATAAATGGTGGTTTATTTATGGTTCCAATAATCCATGGAAACCACATGTTAAAAAAAAGTCATTAATCCATGACATGTTAATTCCAACATACACAATGTTAATTCAAAGAATATTCATCGAGAAAAAGCTCCCAATCACTTAACATACCTAAATTATAACTCATCCCAATGAGAGATTTACTCATCCATTTGGGTGTTTAATAATCTGGTTATAATTATTATGATTATAAATTAATAATAGAAGAAAAATAAAGGGATAAGAAAAGAGTGGTACGTCGACACACACACACGAACAATGATGATAATTAAAAAAGAACTTTCGATTGAATGAGGAAGCAAAATAAGGGAAGAGGATTCAACTGTATTTAAACTATTTTAAGAAAATTAATATTAATATATAGAAGGTGGATGATAATAAGAGAAATTAAAGAAGAAACTTTCACTAAAACCAAATTACAAACAAAGAGACTTACAAGATTACAAAAATGAAGAACACGAAAGTAAGCGAAAACAAAGAGAGGAGGAAAGGTATCTCAAGTAAAAACTTGAGTATGTAAGTTCCTTAAAAGACTTTGTAAAGGATTTGTTCTTTCCAATATTTTCTTCTCTCTTCTGAAATGCCAACCCCTCTCAAGGATAGAAGGGGAGAGTATTTATAGCCCAAGGAGTGGACTGTTTGCATTCCAAAACTGTCCCTCCACTTGAACTGAAGATTTACCAATATAGACAGATTAATCACGAGATGTTGTCTTCTTTAAAGATGTATATATTTATGTCTTCTATTCACCCTCAAAATGTGGTCGCCAATAGACTTTTTTAGCCAAAGTTATGGCAGTTTTAATAAATAATGTCATTCTGTCTATTTCAATCCAGACTTTATAATGGCCAAAATGTGAATGGGTTTTTCATAGTAATATTCCCTAAAATAAAAATAATTTCTTCAAAATAGTTTTCCTTCCATATCTCCTATTTTACACTGCGAAAGATCAGCTCGAATGGATTTCCACATCAGGAGAAATGTCAATATTTGTGTGCTAATTTTATTTCTAGGCCAGAATGGTGGGCTGGACTTAAATGCATATTTTGGGCCCCTTTTGTTATTATTAGGCCTTGAAATTTTTATCCTAGACTCTTTAAATTGTCCCCCAAACTATGGTGGAGAATAATGGAATTTGTACTTCTGTATTTATCCCAGTAAATCAATCTTTATGAATAGTCCAGTTTCTTCACAGATTCTTTGGTCTTGTTTGTGAGGACCATATGACCCTTCAAATGGAATAATTGGATCATGGTACCTTCTAATGAAATGTTTTATATTGAAATTATAATCCTAAAAAAGAATAAACGCACAATTTGGATCATTATAGTGATAGGTATTATTAAAACAGTAAACTGACTCACTCGGACTACTTCTAAAAATGCTCAAAAATTATACTCAATATTAAAACATTAATATTTCACACAAATTATGCACATTTCATATAAAATCAGTAAATTTAGTATATAATAAGTCATTAAAATATTAATAAAATCAATCTCCAAGAGAGAACATGGGATTAGGAGGCTCAAATTCATACTCAGTACCCACATCTTTTGAGTAGCCCTTGTTTTAGATTTTCGAGGACGTAAATCTCCATGGTGAGGAGAATGTAATGCTTTAGATTTTATTTATATTATTTTTGGATATTATATGGATTATTTTTTAGACTTGGAGCTTAGAAAACATGAAATTCTAAGGCCTAGTGTACCTGGAAAAAATGTTTTAAATTTATTAAATATATTAAATATCACGCACGTGCAGTTTTCCTAAAAAAGTAGAATAAATTCTAAAAAAGTTCTTAGATTAGGAATATTAGGGTACCATTGATTTCAGAACATGGGGTTTTCCCTAAGCACAACTTAACATTAGTTGGCATGGGTCATTTATGGAGAATTCATCATGGGTGTGGAAATGAATAAAATAGTTAAATAAAATTACTTTATTTCATTTGTTTGTCATAGAGACCATTTAGTATTTAAAAATTATATTATGAAGGAATACTAGGTTTATCCACATAACCTTGAAGACATAAAAGGACCCTTGGAGAGATCATCAGATAATTCTCTCAAGTGATCAGTGACAGAATTAAGGATATATAATTAACGCACCTCATATTTGATGGATCTTACCAACGACAATGACGACGCATCATTCTTTATCAGTAAATGAACCAAATCAAGGTAGGTTGTGTGTTTTGATTTTTTTTATTCCATGTTATTTACTTCTACAATGGACACATACCAATCATCAAATAGATTGATCTACATATCGATCGTCTTGTGGGATGAGTATGATTGTGGGGTTTTATCAGGATAATTACTTATGTTTATTGATTTATTCACTTGTAATTATAATGGAAATGGATAAAAATTTAAATGAACATCGATCGAGGTTCGTTACTCAAATATATTAATATGCTTTTCTCCCCCCATTCATGTTCATCACGGGCATTCTTCATTTGGCTCATGGCTCAATAAATCTCGATCAATCGATCATTGCGAACCTGATTCTTGGCGCAATGAGTAGATATCGTAGATCTGGGATCGGCATGACCCAAAAAAGGTGCGATGATGGAGAAATAGTGATTTTGATAACAGAGGATTCCCAATTCCATGTTCTTAAATGCATAAAAAATAATGATGCTTTGATCCATTTTCTGAATGGATTTGATATCGGAATCTGTTGTTTGAGTGATGGAAAGGCTCAAAAAAGGTAGATCTCTGATTACTGGCACAATTGAAGGAATATTTCAAGGTGGTGGTGTTTCAGGCATGCACAGGAGGAAGAACTGGTGTTTTGGGAAAAATTTGATCAATATTGTGTGTAATCTAGGATTACACGGCATTTGGGTCCCCCTGAGTGGTGTCTAGGGTTTTGGGTAAGAAAAAGGTGTCACACATCATGTGGATAGGCCTACACGGTGTGTGGTCCCTCCCTGATGAACTTGGAATGTACCTCAGAGTACACAGACATGGGTTAGTCGAGTACATGGGTGAGACATTTACTGACACATGGGGTGGAGTACATGGGTTACTTACACAATGTGTACCCCACTACAAGAACACAGCTTGAGACACAGGTCATTCACGTGGATTGGACCTGGGGTTAAGGGACATGGCGTGTAGTCCCTATTACATACTGTGTACTCTTTTACACATGAAATATAACTCTTGTCCTCAGTTACTTTGATAAGTTTCCTTAGGATTCGTTCCCATTATCCTTTCCCTGAAGGTTAGTATGGAATCATTTCCTACTCCTTGGACTACAATCCCTTAAACAGGACTTCTTGATAGAGTCATTAGAATACCTCTGAGAGCCTGGATTGAGATACTATATTCATATTCATTCCCTATACAGAGTTATTGGTATTTTGGTGACCAACACTACATGGGCGTCGATCCTCTACATAGTGGGTTAATCGGGATTGAGTTTTTTGGTATCACCTCATGGACTTGGCAGTGATACTCATCTGTGTATCATATCTCTTCGACCGATCATTATATTCTTTCTCATGATGAGACTCGATGATCATCACCTCTTGGATATACTTCATTAGTGATATCGAACTTAGAAGTGTGTTCTATAATATGAGAGCTTCATATATCCTTTTATCTAGAATCCTAGGACTAGTATACTATGGTTTTGAATTACCTTTAGACCGTGTGTCATTGTTGAGTATATCTGGATATTTATGTTATATGTGTTATAGATATATACCTCTGTAGAGCTAATTTTAATTCCTTTGTTATATTCTTTGTGGTTTCATGGTGTCCTAATGAGTATTTTTATACTCACTTCTACACAATCTTTTCCCGCTTGTGTCCTATCTTGTGAAGATGATCAACCTTTTGACATAGTCCTAGGAAAACCCAGACCAGACGATGCTTAGTGAGACCGAATAGACATAGGTGTATTCCTGTGGCTTTCAGATAGTAGTCCCTTTAATTTTAGGTTGGAATTATGTTTCAGACTCTTTTGGTGGTCTTGTATTTGGCCTTGTTTACTTTCTTTACTTCTTGTCATACTCTGGTTGTGGGAAATAGATGTAAGCATGCATTAATTGTTCAGTTATTTTTACATTTCTTCATTTAGTGAGATTGTAGATTTGTGTGAGAGTATATGTAATTAGGTAATTCCTCCCATGTTAGTGATATTCCTACTTGGTACTAGTAACCATCCCCTAGCCTATTAGAGGCGGGCTTGGGGAGTCGCGGCATAGGCCCCACTAGGATGGGTCGTGACAGAATTGATAAATGTAGGCGCTATATAAGCTGCAATCTGTGTTAGTGTAACTTGAAATATATATATATATATATATATTATTTTTTATGTATTATTTAAGAATTAATATGGATGATACTAAAAAATTTATTACAAAGTTATATTTTGATAATATTGGTGTTTATTTTATTATATGCTATTTAATTAATTAGAAACATAAGAGTAGTTCGGTTATAAAATTAATTATTAGTGATTATTTGGTGATAAATGGAAAAGAATTATAAATATAAATTTTTATAATATATATATATATATATCCCAGGGTACATATTAGTGGTAGTTTCCCCTGTGGGTCTTGGCGAGGTCTTGAGTTCGAGTCTCGCCGAGTACATCCCTGCATTTTATGTTGCCTCATTTTATTTATAATGTAACCACTTTCCCTGAATAAACTGAGGCTTCAAACTAAAATTATATATATATATATATATATATATTATTGTATTAATTTGGAAAATAAATATGAATTTTAATTACAATCTAGTATTTATTTAGGAATATATATATATACATATATAATTAATTTATATAAGATAATAGTTGTTATAAGATAATTATAAGTGGATATAATTAACTATATTGATAGTGATCCGAAATTGTAAAATATTTTTTGTTAAAGTGGTAACATAAAACAAATATATAATAATAATAATAATAATAATAATAATAAACTAATGTGTGTATGTATATATAAATATATAAATATATAATATGGGGATTATACTTAAACCTATCTGAGGTCATGTTACAAATTCATTTTTTTGTTGATTTATTATAATTTGATGGAAAAAATATATAGAATTTGAAGGCATTATAATACACTGGTATATGGAATATTAACAAACACATCTGATGATCACGATTGGCTAATTACCTTATTTATAGATAAATATATTTAATGATAGTTATAGAATTTAATTGTGAAATAATGATTATTATGGAATATAAAAATCATAATAGAATTAAGTTAATAATTATAAAAAAAATAGATGTTTAAGAAATACATGAAATCATAGAATACAAAAAAAAACAAGGTCGTATTTTCTTCCCCTACTCTCATACAATGGAACGATCGCAACACCACTAGGCTTAACCCCAAAGGTTCCTTGGAAACTCAATCACAAAATGTCGATGTCAGAAAAAACATAGAGTCTCATCTGGTTTAAGTTGGAAGCTGGTCTACCAGGGGGAGATCTTGCTAGTGGTAGTGACCAAGGATAGTGACTTCAACGAGATGCACAACATTGGTGTCACTAAGGTTAGGAGGTAGAATCGGTGTGGATACGTGTGACATGGGTTCATGTGATACATGAACAAGATATGCCAACATTTTCCTCAGGGAATATAGTTGTTGTACTCTCATCAAGTGATCAAAAGTGATGGAGGATCTCAAAACAGAAAACACAAACACACTGATGCAGATCACTGGATGTGATTACAACACAAAAACACAGCTAAAATAATGGTATTTATTTTCTCACTCAGAATTATATTACAATACATAAACACATACCCTATTTATAGGGATATAAATATATAGAAAAATTGAATGGAAGAAACAAATTAAAACAAAGGTCCAAATTTGGGTTGTACTAGGTGCCATCCTCCTCTGGATCCACACATGTTAAGCATCCAATATTGAATTTGTCAAAGCCTCTATTGTTGCAGTAGAGGTTGGCATTGTCTAAGGAAATGAGTTTAATATCCAAAAAAGTATCTATATTCAGATATGTGGGATCCATACAAGCATGTTTGGATAAAAAATTTGAATAGAGAATGATTAAGAAAAAAATAATTTTCATCCACACACCTACTAATTGTGCCATATTTAGTGGTGAAAAAACCTGCTTTTGTTCATGAGTCACCGCAACAACGTGATAAAAAATAGTAATAAGATGGATTATAAAAGGGTGTCTATGAATAAGAACATGGACAAGCCTGTTGAGCAAAAAAATATGCATTTTGAGATTGTGGAGAGAGAATGAAGGAAAATTGAGTCTTAGAAGTTTTCCCTCAATGAGGAGAATATAAGTAGCATATTGTAAAGGGTAAAATTAAAATTTTTATTTTAAAATTTTTATTTTAAGGATTTAAAAATTTAAAATTTAAGTGTAAGGGATATGAGATTTTAAAAAAATTATCTTTAAAATTTTAATGATGTAAATCTTTTAAGGTAATGTATTTTAAAATGTTCAAGATTTTAATTAATTTTAGCATAAAAGTAATATGTTATAAAAATATTTTGTTTTCAAGTTTTTTAATAAGGAGTTTAAAATAATTATTTTATATGTATGGGGAATTTTTTTATGTTTTTATTTTTACCACTTCCTTCATAAAAGAAAAAAAAATTAATTAAAAATTATATTTAAAATTTTTAAACAAAACATTCTATGTTTTAAAGAAATATTTTTATTGGTTTTTAATTATCATTCTATGTATAAAATGTTTCTAATTTCAAGCTCTCTCACTTCCTGTATTTTTTTTGGTAAGCATGATTTATTTTAAAAATATCAATTTTATGGATGTCAACTTTTTTAAAATTATTCTCTGGTCATGCACTATTTAATTTTTTTAGTGTTTCTTGTATGTCTTGAAAAACATATCTGAGTCTAAATATTTATTACCGTAAATTTTAGTTATTTATAATTATTTAATAGAAATATTATAATGCAGTCGATGACTGTACAATTCAATGGGGGTGGGATTACCACCCCCACCAATACCCTTTTACACTGCCTATAAAAGGTAGTGCAACCCCCCTGAAAACAAGAACACCTGACGGAAGGAAAATCTGGCATCATCAATAAAATATCAGTCTTCTTTTCTTACTCATCTTTATCCATTATTCTAATTTTTCTCATTTTCTATTTTTTTTCTCAACACATTATCAGCATGAACGTTCAAAGAGGGAGAAAGTTATGTTTTTTATTTTACACCTTATTTTCACCACATGGTTGGAGGATTATAATTATTTATTCATTTCATCTTAAACCTTATATTCACCACTTGGTTAGATGGTTATAATTATTTATATAATATTATTTATTTACCACTAGATTGGATGGTTTATATGGTTTATTTAATTACCTCTATAAAGGTCAAGTTACTGCCTATTTAGATGATTTTAATTTATTTATTTTGCACCACCTGATTTGATGGTCTAATTAATAAAGCAGTACATAAAAGAATTTTTAAATAAGTAATGTGATATATTGATTTATTTATTTCAAACCCCCACTTGAAAGATTTATTAATCGATTAAGGTGGGATATATATATAATATTAAATGATAATATTAACCTAATTTTAATGTTTTTAATATAGTTTTATTTTCTTTAACCAAAATGTAAATTATTAATGTATTCTTATTTTGAATAATAATAAAAAATCTCTCTCTTAGTTATCATCATGTTAAATCTCACAAAACTAAAATTCACCGCTCTTGATATTATTTAAACTAATTATATGTTGTGGATGATGGATGTTGAAATGAATCTTGAATAAATGGATCTCATGTAAATAATTCAATAAAATAATTCATAAACCCACCAAAATAAATCAAAGGCGATGATATTCCTCAGAAGACATCTCGATGAGGGTTTGAAATGTAAATACCTCACAGAAAGAGATCCATACAAGCTCTAGAAGAGTTTGAAAGAGAGGTATGGTCATCAAAAAGAAGTTGTTCTTCTAAAAACCCTTGATGAATGGCATTCTTTATGATTCCAATATTTTAAAAGGGTCATTTATTACAATTCAACCATGTATAGAATTGTATCACAGCTAAAGTATTGTGGTATTGAAATTATAGATGTCGATATGCTTGAAAATACATATATATAATTTCATGAATCTCACATTGACCTACAAAAGAAATATCGCTTGTGAGGGTATATAAAATATTCTGATCTCATATCATCATTACTTGTAATAGATAATAACAATAAGATTTTTATTAAAAATTATCAGTCTCATCCTACTGGTTCAGTAATAGAATTTTCAGAAGAAAATGCTATATTTTATGAAAATAATCATGGAAGAATTTGGGGATATGATTATCATGGTGTACACGGTTTTGGTAATAGACATGGTTGAGAATGTGGTCTTAACCATGGGATTTCTAGAAATTAATATTAGAGTAAAAGAAATATCAACTCAAACACTCTGAGGAATCCTGAAGATTCTTGCTACTTGTGTGGTTATAAGGGACATTGGTCTTGAGTTTACCAAACCCTATATCATATTTGTAATATCTATAAATAATATCTTAAAGAAAATAATAATTGACCATACTTTTCTAATACATATTATAAATGGAAAGAAAAGGATGTGAATTTTACTAAGAATCATGAGCCATAAAATGATGATTTTTCTTACCATGAAGCAGGTGATTTTACCTGTGAATTTGATGAGATGATAGCTGGAAATAATTCAGAAAAATTATAGTTGTTATGATAGATGATATAATGTTTTTGTTTTTTATGCTTTATATTTTGGATATTGTATATTTTCAATTTCACAAGGTGTTTCTTATAATATTATTATCTTTACTTTGAAGCATTGAAATGGATTTATTAAACAGGATAGATATTTTCATACTAGGTAGTGGGATAACACACAATTTTTAAGAATAAAAAATATTTTTTTGATATTAAATCAACAAGACCAATTGTAAATACTATATCAAGGCCTGTAGATCTGATAGATGGGACTGGTGATGTAAGTTTTTCTTTACCCAATGGGGCAGAATTTTTTATAAGATATGAGTTGTTTTCCCCAAATTCCAAAAGAAAATTGTTAAGTTTAAATGATATATACGAGTATGGGTATGTTACTCAAACTATATCTGAGAGAAATGAAAATTATGTGTGCATTACCATTAATAAATATGATAATATTTGTGTACTAGAAAAACTACCAAAATTATCATCTGGATTTCATTATACCTATATAAGTTCAATTGAAACACATATGGTAGTAAAGAATGGACCATAAATCATTAATTTGTGGAATGAATGATTAGGTTATCTTGGTTCAAGAATGATGTGAAAAATAATTGAAATTTCTCATGGACAATCATTAAAGTTACAATAGATCTCTTCACTAAGAAAAATTCCATGTGAGGCTTGTTCTCTTGTAAAGCTGATTGTTAGACCATATCTAGCTAAAATTAAGGCTGAAATTCCATCATTTATTGAATGAATTCAAGGGGATATATTTGGATCAATTCATCCATTATTCGGGATATTTAATTATTTTATGGTATTAATTGATGCATCTAGAATATGGTCACATGTATGTTTTCTCTCAACTTGTAATGTTTCATTTTTACATTTTCTTTCCCAAATAATTAAATTAAGAGCACAATTCCCTAATCATTTCATCACTAAAGAAAGGATGGATAATGTTGTAGATTTTACCTCTCAGTATTTCTATGATTATTATATGGAAATGGGGATCACTATGGATCATCCATTCACCCATGTGCATACACAAAATCATTTAGCTGAATCACTGATAAAACACCACCAAATTATTACTAGAAAATTAATAATGAGAACAGAGTTGTAGATCACTGTATGAGGACATGAATTATTTCATTCCTCTACATTAATTCACATCATACCAAGTGCATATCATAAACGCTCTACACTCTAATTAGCTTTTGTCCAAGATCCCAACACTTCCCACTTAAGAATCTTTAATTGTGTAGTATATGTACCAATTTCTCCCCCACAACATAAAAAGATAGGACCTAAAAGGATATTTAAAATATATATATAGGATATGAATCCTCATCCATCATCATATATCTTGAACCAAAAACCGGTGATGTATTTACAACATGTTTTACTGATTGTAACTTCAATGAAGAAATATTCCTATAATTAGGTGAGAAAAAATAAAGGTAAGAGATTTCCTAGAATGTACAAACATTATATTTTCTTGATCCTCCCACTCGGCAGTGTGAGTTTGAAGTGAAAAATATTTTACATTTTCAAGAACTAGAAAATCAATTGACTAATTAATTTACTGATTTAAAGGGAATGACTAAATCACACAAACCGGCTATAAATGCACCGGCTATAATTGATGTCATGAAGACATGATTACATAATGATTTTATAGAAATCTAAAAAACATGATTGAATCATGGAAGACCAATTAGATCTAAGGATAAAAACCCTTGGAAAATAGAATGTATGAGTATAATTGAAAACCTTTTTATGGAGTTGTGTGTTCCATAAGAAATACGTAATTTAAGTGTTCTTAAAGAAACACATGATGAAAACCATAAATAGAATTAAAAAGATATATAAACCCCTAAAGGTTTAAAAAATATTGAAATCTCTCTTAATTATACCACTATAGGTGATATATGGAATCAGATTAATATGGAAAATATCGATGAAATATTTTCATATTCTATGTCACATGATATAGAAAATGAAGACTCTAAACTGAGGTTTGTTATAGAATTTAAAAAATAACCCAATTGGAATAAATGGAAATATGAAATGAAAGTTTAATTAAATTAACTTAATAGGAAAAGATTTTTTGTACATATCATGCTCACACTAGAATATTTGAAGCATGTAGGATATAATTGGGTTTTTATGCATAAGCATAATGATAAAAATAAGATTGTAATATACAAATCTCATCTTTTCACACAAGTTTATTATTAGAGACCTGAAATTGATTATAAGGGGACATATTCTCTTGTTATATATGCCACAATTTTTAGATATCTAATCATACTTAAAATAGCTAAGAAGTATAATATTTTTTTTATGGGTGTTGTTACAACATATCTATATGGGTCACTTTATAGTAGTATATATATGAGAATTATAGAAGGATTCAAAATACCTAATGTATTAAAACCAAAACCCAAATACCTATACTCAATTAAATTATATAAATATCTTTATGGATTAAAACAATTTGGGAATATGTGGTATAATCATTTGAGTGAATATTTTTTAAATAAAGGGTATGTTAATAACCCCATATTCCCATGTGTTTTTATTAATAAAGAAATATCTAGATATGCAATCATTGTTGTTTATGTCTATTATTTAAATATCATTATAACTCTAGAAGAGATTAATGAAGAAATTAGAAACTTAAAGTATGAATTTTAAATTAAATATCTAGGAGAAACAAAGTTTTTTCTTGGATTAAAAATTAAGCATATTCCAAGTGGTATATTTTTTCATCAGAAAAATTAAATTGAAAAGGTCTTAAAATGATTTAATGTGAATAAAGAGAACCCTTTAAGTACTTCAATGGTTATTTGGTCTTTAAATATTGAGAAAGATCAATTTTGATCTTGTGAAGAAAATGGGGAGTTGGTTGGTCCAAAAGTACCATACCTTAGTGTTATCAGAGCACTAATGTATCTTGAAAATTGTAATCATCCTGATATATCTTTTTATCCAAATTTATTAGAAAGATTTAGTTCATCCCTTACACTAAGACACTAGAATGGTATTAAACATATTTTTTATTTTATTTTTGGAACTATTTATTTGGGTTTATTCTATTCTAACAAATAAAAAAGGAATATGGATGGTTTTGCAGATGTAGGTTATTTATCTGATCTGCATAATGCATGATCACAAACTAGTTATGTGTTCACAGTAGGAGGTACTTCCATATCTTGGAGATCAAAAAAGCAGAAACTCATCACAACGTCTTAAAATCATGCAGAAGTGATAGCATTACATTAAACATGTCGAGAATTTGTTTGTTTGTGGTCTATGAATCAACACATTTGAATGGAAAGTGTATTGTCTATGGATAGTAGTCTAAAAAATTTATTTGAAGATAATGATGCATGCATCACACAATTTAAGTAAGTATTCATCAAGAATGATAAAAAAACACATACCGCCAAAAAATTTCTCCTCCACACAAGTGTTAAGGAGGAATGGAAATATCAACATACAATATGTTCGATCCAGCGATAATGTTGTAGATTTATTTACAAAGGCACTACCAACTATCATCTTTAGAAATTTCGTACATAATATAGGGATGTGTATATTTAAAAATTTATAATTTAATGTAACTTTCAAGGGGAGTCTATGCGACTGTACTCTTTTACTTATTTCGGTTTATATCCCACTGGGTTTTTCTGAAAAAGGTATTTAATGTGGTAGTATCAAAACATGTATGACATTGGTAGGGGTGTGCATCTCAAGGGGGAGTGTCAGGTAACTGGTGCCTACACCATTCAACGGAGGTGATTTTCCCACCCCCACCAATCCCTTTCTGCACTGCCTAAAAAAGGAAGTGAAACCCCGCTCCCCTAAAAAAAAGAACACCCAATAGAAAGAAACTTTGGAATCATCAATAAAATATCCATCTTCTTTTCCTACTCATCTTTCTCTACTATTCTAATTTTTTCATTTTCAATTTTTTTCTCAAAAAATATATATTTATATATATATATATACTTTATTAAAGTTTTTTAATTCAAGTTTTGATGAAAAAATCCCATGAAAAAGGGGGAAAGCTATAAATTTGTTTTTAAATATGAAACTTGGGCGTTGTAAACAGATGATGAATAGGGAGTGAACTCAAGCCTCAAGGTACTTTGCACACCAAGTAATGGGTTGGCCATATATACACACAATCCATTTTTTATTTTTTAAGAAGCCACTTTTTGGAGAAGTGGTAACCATAAATAATCTCCACATATCACCTGCACATACCACCTTAGACAATCAACATACAATATACAAAATCAAAATTCAAAATCAGACAACACCCCGATCCATGTACCGCCATTGCTGCCTTCCAAAAATCCAACACATTCAAAAATCAAAAATCATCACTCATCTCGTCACGTGTCTTCCTAGAGACTCACACCCATCGCGATGACTACTTTTTAGTTGAAAAAACATTCTTCAGATATAAACATCATTTTCTATGTCCATCACTGCTATCAACACTGACTTCACTTTCTATGCCATCGTCACCACTCATCGGCATCGTTACCACTCAGTTCAAGCCTCCCCAAGCAGCACACGCTGATTTGACCACTGCCATCAGTCTCGATCCACATAAACACTAGATACTACCTGAATGAGTTAGATAAGCACAAAAACCCTCCAACACATTGAGAAACAAAACTCCAAAATCCAAGAAGGTCACCAAAAAACTAGTGAGCTGTCGAAGAGTCTGATCAAGAAAGATAATACTAAAAACCCTCCTTTCATCGCTACACCTTCGTCACTACCATCCATGGTGCTTCACCAAATCCTACCTTTTCCATCACCACACTTCCCAACAGAACAAAATACCCTCACTTAAGTATAATAAGAGTCACCATGAAGCCCCCTCGACATCACACATCACACACAAAACCTCCTGAGAGTCAGCACACCCGACCGGCCTGGAAGGAAGCAGAGAGCTTGGAGGCTAGAGAGAGTGCGAGTAGAAGGGCCTCCATAGAAAGCTATTGAGCAGATAATAAAACCTCCAAAAATAAACACATCTAACCAAAAATTATAAACAAAATAATTCTGGAATGAAACTCCACAAGGGGATATAACCCTAAAAAATGGAATTTATAGAATTCAAAAAAAATAAACTTTTTTGATTTAAACTAGTTTTATAGTATTTTAAAAATCCTCTAAAAACGATTTCAACTTATTCATGTTTATAAAAATAATTTATGAAAATAATTTTATTTTAAATAAAAGGGTTATTTTTTTTATAAATGAATGTTTTATTAAATTTATTGTATTTTTATTTTATGAAAAATATTTTCAAGGAGTTTTTAAATATTTTAAAATAGGTCTGTTTTAAAATCCCTTAATGAATAATTTTTTTCTCACCCAAAGTTTTCAAAAAAAATCATAGGGCTTAATAACGAGTAGAAGCAATTATAAAGATAGGATTTACTTGAGTGATGTTGAATTGAAAATTAAAGTTTAGGTTTATCACCCATTTAAAGAATTATCATATATTTAAATTTATAATAGAAGTTACTAATTCTCTAAATATATAGTCTCTAAAAGTTCTTGGTTGTGTAATAAATCATCATTTTTGAATTAAGTTGTAGTAATATAATTATTAATTTTGAGTCACTTATTTTAAATAAATTTTGATTAAATAAAAATGAAAAAAAAATGAATGTATTTTTAGTACTAGACTGAGGAGCACAGGTTCATCCTATCATAGATACCACACTATCATGACCCATCAACATTAAAACACCTATTAGGCTATTAATGAATCCAAGTTTGACCTCCCCAAATCATGACTTTAATAGGGAACAAGATAGTGATTAGTGCCAAGGGAATATAACATGAAATATTATAGACATTACCCTATTTATTCCCAAAAAGTATGGAATTCCACCAATCATCCCCAAACATCATAGGTAAGATAAAACCAAAATCCCAATAACTATATAAATATATATATGAAATTATATATAACCAAAACATCTCTAATAGTTAATACCAAATGATACATCTCCTAAGAAAATAGTGACTCCTATAATGTTCACCAATCTCCATATCATGAGATTGTATTTTCCATCTTGTTTTATAACACATTTTAAAAATCTAAAAAAATGTAATATACAAGTAAAGTGAGAAAGAAATTATACTCATTAGATTCCTTTCTAGAAACTCTTAAGCTAATATAAAAAATAATATTTAAGTTTCAATGAATAAATAATGAATTTACTCATTTTCTATCACAGTTCATTTATAAACCTCAATCTCACCATGGTATTACTCTCTAAAATTGAATATGATATAAATACAGTGAATCATGAAAAATGAATGAAGGAGGTACCTTGCACCCACTTTACAAATTGATCTAGTCACCCTTACAACCTAACAATATACATCTGGGCACTTTCATCCCTTCCCATTACATATACTACATTCTCATACCAAAACTGCATACCACAACCGCATACCACAACCACATGCCACAACTAAGTCCACCACACACCAAAACCACTATTATAGCCACATATCACCACATACCATAACCACTACCATATCCATGTCTTGAAGGGATGGAAATGAGAAGGAGTAATCAAACATCCATTTTATACAAATCCTAGATATTTGGGGTTCACCTGGTATCAAAAACCTCATATTGGTGTCAATTAGGTTATTTGAATTTGGTGGCAATGCATAAGAAATAAAAAATATGATTATATATAATTTCACACAAATCTCAACCTAGAGTTCATATCTTTTAAAATCACCCCTAATATTTCCCATCACCCACAACATCATTGTCACACAACTCTCATTTTCACCTCTAACCTCATAATAAACCAACACAACAACCACGCAATCAAGAAAAAACTTCCACATCTTTCTTTCCATTTCACAATTCAATACCAATTCAATATCATTATCCACTTTACATTAACTTAATTATCTTATTAATTCATATCCCAACACATATTCTATCTTATTAAACAAATTATCCACTAAAAATTTCTCATATAATTAATAAATTCCATTAATACTCCATCTTTAATTCATTACCACATACATTAATCACTACATTAATTAATTTATTTAATATTTCACTTATTAATTACATTACAAATACATAAATCACACAAATAAATCATGTAAACCTTATTATTAAAATTATCAATTACCATATAATTATTTTCATTTCATGATCAATTTACAACTTTCCACAAAACTTCTATGTAAAATAACTCATTTCCAGTATGTAATTTATTTCACAATATATATTTTATTAACATTTATTATTTCCCATAACCAATTATTATTATAATTTCTTAACATAATTAAATTTATATCTTATCATTTTATCAGTTAATTCAAACTAAATATTATATTATGTTTATCTTATTTATTTTATTCCTTCTAAATTAACCCCATTAATTTAACCATGCCAACCTCACTACCAAATCATATAAAAAACATATTATAACACATTCAATATCAATTCTTATATACACTAAAATTATATCATAGCATTAATAATCAGTGAAATAATATATATATATATCACATATACCATTTTATATTCACAACCCTTCTAGATTTACAATTTATATTACATAATTAAATCAAATCATAATAACATATGAATCAACAGTAAATAAATAAATCTAGATTTCCTAAATAACATAATTCAAATGATTCTTGGATCATCTCATTTTAAAAGGATAAATATTGATTCTTAAACTTCCAATTTTTTGAAAATATTCTCTAATGAATCAATAATAAATCACTCAATATCAATCCCCCATCACAAACATGCATCAATCATTGATCGAGAACCTCTATGAGGAAGGAAATATAATAAAAATTGAAATAGAGAAGAAAAATAACTTTGATCCATATAGATTCAATATCATGAATAATTGAGATCTATACTTCTCCAAGAACATTTAAATATCACCAAGGGAGAGAATTATACTACCTAGAGTCACCAAATTAAATAGGGTTTGAATGAGAGGGAAAAGGTATACATATTTATATTTAACTTCAGTTATATTGAATCATGGTGTGGTTTAGTTCGACCAATGGAGATCCAAAAACCATAGTATCTAAAATTTTAGACTACTTTAAATTTATTGGTTTTTAATTTTTAAAATCACATATTTTACCAAAACCACAACATGATAAATAAATGATGATGTGTTTTATTAAATTTCTCTTCAAATCACATAAAAAACCATGACATATGTTTAATAAACTATGTAATTTTTAAACCATAATGAAGAATAATGATGTGTTTTTTCCCATTTTGAATAGAAAGGTTACCAAATCATATCTCCAAACCATACTATGAAAAATATACATTTTAATAAAACCATAATTTGGTTGGAAAAACCATGATTTAATATGATTCTCATGGAGACTAAAGGTAATCCCATCACTCCTCCTCTAGAATCATATCCACACACCAAAATGAGGACCAAGACCATGATGAAGCATAAAACCATGGTGTGGATACATCAAACTATGGTGTAGTTTAACCTAAAACCTAAATTTTAGATCATTAGGAACAATTCATCTCTGAACTCATTCCCACCATCTCAAATAGCTCAAAATCATAAACTAGAGGTCCAAAACAAATTTGAACCTCTATGTGAACCATCTATTTTGGTTATTTATATATAATTCATCAAATATGGATAAAAGGAGTGGGTTCAATAAATGGAACTTGTTTTGTAGGATATTATTGGAATGTAAGGTAGATTGACCTAACTTTTTGTAGTGGTTTTCACATTTTTGTGTGTTCATGTGTGAGTGAGTATAAGAATAGATGAAAGGGGACCTAAAGGGTACCTTGAGTGTCTAAAAATTATAATCAAATACATAAGATCTAATTATACCATTTTGATCACCCCATCATAAAAAGTTTTTTAATTTACAATAAAAATTTCACCAAGGTAAATGGTTGAAAATCATAGAAATTAGATATGACTTAGTACTCTGAGTATCAAAAAAATTATGAGATAATTATTCAACATTGGTATGACTAGAATTGACATTTTTTCATGGGAGGATTTTTTTTGTTTCAACAATGTTTCCATACATTAGAGGCATAAGGGATATTTTATGGGAACCGAACATGAATGATTATTTCAATAGTTCATAATATTATAAATAAATTCATGATGGTTAGAATTGTTTTTAGAGTCCCTGATGAGGTAGTCGCATAATGAGGTTGATTAGTTATTTAATTAGAATAAAGTGTATTAATATTTTGGTTTTTATTTTATATCTGTGAGTATATTGTTGTGTATTATTTATGTTATGAAATAGATAAAAAGTTTTTTTATGTGTTTTTTGATTTTTTTTAAATAAATCTAGGTCAAAAAAATTGAAAACTGTATCTAAAAGGTAGGAGGGCTCCTGAAGCCTTTCTGTTACATGGAAAGGTGAAAAAGTCCCTTTCACCTTTCAAAAAAAATAAAAAGAAGTTTAATTATACATTTTTATATATTTATAAATATATAGGTTTTTATATTATGATATATATATATTGTGTTTTTTTATTTTTCTTAGAATTATGTCATTAATATTTAAAAGTGAAAATATTATGTTTTTAAGAAATAGATTTTGTGACATGTAAATTACCTTTTACTTATTATATTTATGATTTTTTTTATTTTAAATTATTTTTTATTTTCAATTATATTCCCAAATTCATCGTTTCTTGCTAATATAAATAATCTAATCATTTTGGTTCCAATGTATCTTGTTAAAAACCACTTATACAGGGTTTTATTCTTCATTTTGTTTACTTAAATACTACTTTTTGTCATTATTACATAACTATAATATTATTATTAATTATAAATATATATATTATAAATATATACATTATAAATATATACATTATATATACTTACTATACTATTTTCTTTAAATATTTCAATTCATTTCATTCAATGAAACTAATAAGAATGTGGGGATATTTAAGAATAAAAAAATAACTATTCATTATTCCATAATTAAACCAATTTCATATCTCTTTATCATATTATTATATTATTTATGATAAAACTTTTTTTGAAACGATGTGGTAGAAAGAAACGTGTGACTTGAATTAAGGACATGTGAACTATGGATTTTTTATACATCCACCATTTCTATTGGACTAGAAGTATCTTAGCTCAACATATTTTTTTATTCTGTTCACGGTTATTATTATTTTATATTACTCCCTTTTTTATTTTTAAGCCAGTATATTCTATAGAATTAGAATATACTAGTAAAAGGTAGATCTCAAGTAGAAACTATTCATTTTAGTGGGGTTTAATATATAGGGTTAGTTTGAATATATAATGTTACAACTTCATAAATATTTTATTGAAAATTAATTTTAGTAGCACAATATATTGTTTTTTTAAACCATTAAAATGTTATTTATAATGGTTTTTTACATTCCTTTAATTTTTAATTATTTATTATATTTATGAAATTATTTTTATTTTCAACAAATTTTTATATGATTAGCCTATGTTTTAAGTTTTGTTTATATTGTTTTTCTAGTTTATATTTTATAAGATTTTAAAGTTACCTACTTGAAATTTGAT
Source organism: Viscum album (assembly GCA_963277665.1). Taxonomy (NCBI): domain Eukaryota; kingdom Viridiplantae; phylum Streptophyta; class Magnoliopsida; order Santalales; family Viscaceae; genus Viscum; species Viscum album. The sequence continues at coordinate 957,048,376 of OY728138.1, read as the reverse complement.
AAGTTTTCCTATGTTTCAAGTAGTCGACTTTAAAAGTTTATAAAATATAAACTTCAACTAAAATATAAATGAAAATTGAAACAGTGGCTAAATATGTAAAAATGTTTGATAGTAAAAAGAATTTATTCATTTTAATAGATAGAAAACATACAAATGAACGATTAAAATCACTCTCTATGGTGAGGTTCCATCCCACATGGTGGTGTGTGAATGGGACACCTCTATCGAGAGTGTCGACCTCTACGCTGGGGTGGAGTATGATGGTCTAGAGAGGGCTGATCCTCGGGCACTGGAACCTAGACCATCGGATGCTCTGTCTATGTCTGAATGGGAGGAGGTGTCAAATGGGTGTTATCTTGAACACCAAATCCTTATCCCTATAGGGTAGTAGAAGGACCTACCAACATCGTAGGGGGAACCATATAAGTTGTGAAGGATTTGGCATGACAGCAAGAGGCATGGGAAATGACCCTTGATAGAATCTTGGATAATATGCACCTAGAGAAAAATATGGATATCCTTACAATTTATATGGATCCCATGCCTCTTGATACATATCCCCAATAATCTGAGGCTGGAATACTAGAGTGACAACCTCTGTCTATGGAACATGTGAGGCCTCACATGAAGCACGACGCAGTTTACATCGTTGTGGCTCCTTAGCAGCAGTAGCTGGTGGTGGAGGTTCCTGAGAAGGAACCTCTACTCTATGGGTTGTAAAGTAATCTCCTTGAGGTGGATGATTGAAGATACTGTCGTGAACCACATGATAATCTAGAATCAACCCCTGCACTGCAGTATGGATTTCTTCCAGGCTAGTGACCTCTTCCTCCACTATATTACACATGTGGAGAATCTGATGCACTCGAGTATGTTATAAAGAGATTCAAAATGAATTAGAAAATAGTAAAATAAAAAAACTAAAAGAAATTTATCGACTTACCATATCCTGAAGCCCTCTACTATGTTGAGTAAGATACAGTATAGACTTCAGCCTATACCATGGCTCATACTCAACATGCTGTGATAGATGGAGTTTCATCATACGTACATCCTCAATATAAAGAGATGATCATCTAACCTAAAGGTTGAGATACTGGTCATGTTGTTGGAACTAGTAGACATCCTACCTCCCCATCATCTTCAAGGAATGAAGCTCCTATAACTATCTCAACATAAATAGAATGCCTTAAACACGGACAAACTGGCGCATGGCTCTATCATGTGGGTGTCACTCAATAATATGAAAGTGAATGAGTGACACTACATCCATAGCATCATGAAGCCCAACATTATAGTATATAGAAAAATGGTCCAATAAAGCCTTGTATGGCATCCATGAAATTTGAAATGACATGTGAGATTTCTGGAAAAAAAATCTTACTAAAAACGAAAAATGATGATATTATGAAATTTTTAGTCAATGAGAATTTTTATATACTTACATAATTAGCTAGGAGACTATCCAACATGAGATAGTATGCACCCAAATGGGGTGTTAGAGCACTGATAAAGTGTTGTGCCTGACTCCACCTATAAAATAAAACATTGAAAGTGATAAATAATAATAAATTAAATTCAATAGCTTCTGCTAGAATTAGAAACCAATAGATATGAGTGATCATACCAGCGTCCACATAGAGCATAATATAGTACATCTATAGGAATCTTCTAGCCAGTAACATTAGGTCATAGGGAAGTGATGCACTCCCACACCCACATTTAAATAAGGATGACACATTCCTTGAGATCTATGTGATCTGAGAAGCATGTCGTACATAATGCTCTATAAGTGTAAGCCAAGCACGTAGATCCCCAGCCTAATCAAAATCCTCTAGTATCCTCATATACATCATGTGAACATTCATACTTGAGTGATTAGTGCATAGTGTCCCTCTAATGATCTGTAAGATATAGGCATGGGTATGATGCATGACAGTCTTCTCATCTGCTTCATCTAGTAAATGTGCAAAGTGCATCTTAAGCCACCTCATAGGTATCTACCTTCCATCTGTAGAAATAGTATCAACCAAAATTTTGACAACCATAAATATCTATATAAGCTCAGGCCAGTTTTTATGGGTGGTTCTAATAACTGCATCCCCTGGATAGGAAGACCAAGAAACAATACCACATACTTGAGGGTGATGGCCATCTATCCCCCAGGTATGTGGAATGTGTGTCTCTATTCTCTGCCTCTCTAGGAGGGTAGCAAGTAGGTGATGATCAAAAAATGTGAAATCAGATACCCCAATGTCATAGAGTCCAACACGGTGCAAGTATGGTATAATGTTGGATGAAGGAAGCATGTGATGATGGCGGTATTCTCGACGCACCCTGATCCATCGAACCAGATGACCCTCCATCACAGCATGGGAAACATGCATAGCTTGCTCAGTGAATAGTATAGTATCATCCATCTGTATGTAAAAAATTGAAATAATTCTTAACTGTAAAATATAAATTTAATGTTATGGTCTATATAATTTTATGACTGGTAGAATGTAATACATGACATGTTTATTCCCATTTTTTATGAAGTTTTTTTACCAAAATAAAAGGGAATGTCATAATGTTTCTCAAAGAATATTTATAAAGTGTTTTCATATATGTTTTTACCTAAGAAAGTCTTTTTTTAATATATGGTTATATATATTTATATATATAAACATTTTGTCTTCTTTATCTATTTTTTTTTAATGTTCCATAAATCTATATGAATTGTTTACTGAAATGAAATGAAGATTTATAGGGGAGGAATTCCCAGAACAACCGATGAAATTGAACATGTGATGGATCAAGTCAGTTATCTTGAGACACACGTTCTTTCATATGAATATGGAAGATAACTTGGTCTTTTTGTCTCCGTATGGATAGAAATTGAAGAAAAACCTGATACGAGTCATCCCAATCATTATAGACCTTCACAATTTCCTTCTATTTTTCCACCCATGCCTTATTATAAGAAATATTATAAATGAATTTTTTTTGTATAATCTCTTTCAAAATGGATACAAGAACATCTTGGGAGGTATTAATCATCTCAAAGAAAATAGATGAAACAAATTCAACATTGAATCAGGTATGATCTTGTGTCAGTTTTGGCTGAATGAAAGTATGAGATACCTCAATATTTGAAATTCTCCAACATCTAAATTCAATGTCTGGAATCACCCTCAAGCTTAATCTATAATCATGATCATATTTATCACATCGTATGATTTATTTTTTATAGATTGATTCTTAAACTAAATATCTACAGTGCCTCTCTATAAGAAATATTTTTATCATTTTTTTCAATACATCTTTACTTGGAAAATACATTCCAGTATATAATGTTTTGTCTAGCTCAATAAACTTATCCACTACAACTCTAGGAAGTTTAGTTTTAGGTGTGAGAATATTACAGTCAAATTTAGGAAAATTTTCCATTGCTTCCGAACAAAATGAGAAGAGTGGCGGATGATTTATTTTGGGTCATGGGTGTTGTATAACTACTGCATTTCTAGAAACTTCCTCCCTAACTTTTTCAACTCCCTCCTCTTCAGCACTATTGTCTTTGTCTATTTCATCATTTACAAAATCCTCATTGGAATTCATATTTACATGTATATTTGGGAGATCATATAGTTTTTTCTCTTCCACATCATAGGGAGGGTCCTTAATTTCTTAGTATGAACCTTATTCAACCACTCCTATAAGTCTATATCTTCTTATAATTGGAATTTGTTGTTGTATAATAGAGACCTAAAAAGATAACACAATAATGACACCATCTGACCATTGGGAAAATGAATTTATTGATTAGTCTCATGTTCATCAGTAACCAATGGATAAGCTAGATAACATAATGTAGAAAATAATTAAAAATGTATGTAGCTAATATACTTGATATATTGATCAGGTCCTTGATTTAAGAAACCATGAATTTTGTCTTAAAGTTTACTTAGGGTTACACAATAAATTTTTCTAACCATTTTTGTAGGTTTTTTAATATAAGAACCTACTTGATTGGTTTTAATAACCTCCTCATAGCAGTAGACATAGGTAAACATGACTCTCTACATCAAAAATGTTTTTTGATCAAGATTTATCAATAATGTGAATAATACTGACAATGAGGGTTGACCACATAATCTTTATGATGCTGAAATTTTAGAACATCTTTCTATATCATAAAATATTATATTAATGTTTCATTATATAAAATTTTATTAGAAAATAAGTCACATATTGTTTAAGAAACCAAGGTAAAAAAAAGAGAAAACATCAAATTAGTTTATTTATCCATTATAAAATGACAATTATGATCATATAAAGTGAAATGAACAAGAACAAATATATTAAATAAAATATGAATACATTACAAAAAATAAGAAATTCCTTGACATTTTTCAACAGACCAGAATTTGGATGATATTTTTCTGACTTTGTAAGTGAAGTAAAATACAGCTTATTTTCAAGTGGTAGTTTAATGACATCTTCCAAATGGTTGTACTTAAATTTTGAATTTTCAAAAGCTTTTGGCCTTCTAATAACACCATCACCATATGGGGAGGCCTATAATTAGAAGTCCAAAAGATTTTGAAAATTAAAAAGTTAATAAAATCACTTTGGAATATGTCATTAAGCTACCACTTGACAAAAATATGGATTTTACTTCACTTATGAAGTCAAAATCTTCTCATCTAAACTCTGTTTTGTTGAAAAAAGTCTAGGTATTTCTTGTATGTTGTAATGAATTCATGTGTTATTTAATGTGTTTGTTCTTGTCCATTTCACTTGAAATGATCATAATTTTCATTTTATCATTGATAAATAAATTTATTTAGCATTTTATCTTCTTTTTACCTCAGTTTCCAAAACATTCTATGAATACTATTTAAAATGAGGGTTGACCAGATAGTCCTTATGATACTGAGATTTTAGAACATCTTCTTATATCATAAAATATGAATTTAATGTTTCATAGTATAATTTTTAATCTTCCAAAACTTATTTCAATAGTTTATAAATAAAATATGATTTGTCTAAAGGACATCCCCCGAGTGTGTCAAACCAGGTGTGCGGTAAGGCTCATTGTCATGCACCAGTTCCCGATCAAGTCTAGCTCAATGCGGTGTTTATAGTATTTACCCCTAGGTACATCTGTATCAGAGCCACATCCACTTGTAGTATTCAGGAATGGATTTGATTGTTTAGATAACCACATAATCTTTATACTACCAAATTTTTATAATGTTTTCTTATATCCTAAAATATGACACTAATGTTCTATAGTATGATTTTTAACTTTCCTAAAGGTTTTTTAATGGTTTATAAAAAGAATATGATTCATCTAAAACATATATGTTGACATTAAAAAATATAAATCCAAGAAGGGATAAATCATTTAAATCATGGGAGTAACAAATCATGTGTTTAGTTAATCCTCTTTGTCATCTAGTTTTTCATCTTTCATCATATATTTATTTTATGTTAATCCAAAATTAATCATGGGTTAATAATTAGTTAATCATTGGTTAATCATTAGTTAATCATTCATTAATCCTTAATTAATAATTGGTTAATAATTCTTTAATCATTATTTAATCATTATTTAATAACTCTTTAATCATTCCTTAATCAGTCTTTAATCATTACTTAATCATTATTTAATCATTAGTTAATCATTAGTTAATCATTATTTATTCATTCTTTAATCATTCCTTAATCATTATTTAATCCTTCTTTAATCATTACTTAATCATTAGTTAATAATTCTTTAATCATTACATAATCCTTAGTTAATCATTCTTTAGTCATTCATTAATCATTAGTTAATCATTAGTTAATCATTCATTTATCATTCCTTAATCATTCTTTAACTATTAGTAAGTCGTTATTTAATCTTTTATTAATAATTCTTTAATATTTTCTTAATCATTTTTCAATAATTAGTTAATCATTAGTTAATCATTCTTTAATCATAAGTTAACCATTCCTTAATCATTAGTTAATAATTATGTAATCATTAGCGGGTCATTAGTGAATCATTAGTTAATCATTAGTTAATCATTAGTTAATCATTTGTTATTCATTAGTTAATAATTAGTTAATCATTATTTAATAATTCTTTAATCATTCCTTAATAATTCCTTAGTTATTATTTAATCATTACTTAATCATTAGTTGACCATTCTTTAATCACTCTTTAATCATTCCTTAATCATTATTTAATCATTATTAAATCATTTTTTATTCATTAGTTATTCATTCCTTAATCATTCTATAATCATTATTTAATCATTAATTAATCATTACTTAATCAGTTATTAATCATTCCTTAATCATTCTTTAATCATTAGTTAATCATTATCTAACCATTACTAAATCATTAGTTAATAATTGGTTAAATATTCTATAATCATTAATTAATCATTCTTTAATCCTTAGTTAATCATTCGTTAATCATTATTTATTCATTAGAAAATAATTAGTTAAACATTACTTAATCCTTAATTAATTATGTCTTAGTAATTAGTTAATCATATGATATTCATTAGTTAATTATTATTAGCTAATCATTATATGTAATCATTATTTAATCCTAAGTTAGTTATCAGTTAATTTATACTTAATCATTACTAGTAATAACTATTATTTTTAAACTATATATAACTAAATAAACTACTAATTAAATAACATGTTTTGAACTAAATAAAAACAAATAAATTAAATAAATAAATAAATTTAAATTAAAAAATAAAAAATGCCTCAAAATGATGCTTCGCAAAAATTCAGCACTTCTTTTAGGCCATTGGAACCACCACGCACAAAGAAGCCTTCTTTTAGAGAGAGGGAGTGAGATTTAGAGAGAGGATGGAATTTTGAAATGAGGAAGAGGGGGTGGGTTCCCTTTTATAGAGACTTAAGGGAAAGGCAGTGGGGGTATCCTTTCACCTTTATGTTAGGTGAAAGGCAGCCAACCCCCGACCACCTTTCACTTTATTTTAGACGAAAGGTGAAAGGCCCCTAGCCGGTTTTTCCATGTCATAAATCCGGGTCGATGACAGGAAAAGGTGGCACACCCACTGCCACCTTTGAATAAATCAGGAAGGCATCACACCTCTACCACCTTTTTTATACAATTTTCAAAAAAAAATTACCTCGGTTTAATTAAAAAAATTCAGAAAACTCAGAAAAAAAAACTCAATAGATAACTATTATGTTGTATGTATATAATTGTCTTAAATTTTCAATTAAATGAATTGATACTTGATACCAGGATATTATGTTTATGTCATAACAGACTATATTAAAATGAAAATTATTAATTCATAAATATGTTCTGATTTTGGGGTGGATCATCCAACTCTTTTGATCTTTTATCATTTCATCATATCCTGGGACTTTTCTTCTTTGGTGGTTGTTTCAGTGCTTAAGAGTGAATCCTACTATATCCATATCTTCTATGGAAAATATTTTGTCTTTTCCTAGGGGGAGGAAACATATTCATGTAACTCCTCAACCCCAGTTACCTAGAGTCGGTCCATTATTACATAACATTGGCATGATCACAAAAGATCAAGTCTCGAAAGACCGATTAGTTTAGTAGCCTTGGAATAACTAGATACATTCATAAAGTTTACATTACATCATAAAGTGAAAACTACTACAACAACATCTTGTCTTAATATCCCCTCATACTATCCCTATAGGTCATTCATAAATTACTTCTTCACATCCTTGGAAAAATAAAACATTGAAAGGGGTGAGCTCAGATGCTCAGTAAGGATAACAATATAGTAGAAACTTTCATAAATAAGCATAAACATTTAAGGCAACGTAAACTAAAACAAAAGCCTTTTAAACTTGAAATTAATCATAATATGGAAAAGATAAAATGAAATAATTCCATTTACTTATTCACATGGATATTGTACTAGTCGAATAATCACATGCAATATCAATAACCACTTTTATAATGAAGGAATGCATAATGCCAGACTATCATAACCACGTAGCCAAGGCCTCGTGCTAGGACTACAAATAATATTTTGTCAAGGCCTCATGCCAAGACACTAGTTTGTCTCATGAGACCTACCGATGCATCGAGGAGCTATAGCAGGCTCCACCCATCACTTATTAAATCCAATGCATTCCTCATATGAACAGGTTTAAACACAACATAAACATTCATATTAAAACTAGCATACGAAATGTCAATACTTTCTCCATAAACCATGAATGGTATAAAAATAACACATCCATAGTCAAACATATCACAAAACCATCAATACAATATGGAAGTTTTGTATCGTAATAAATCAACTTCAAATAAGCTTGAAATCCATCAAAGGATGTTGACATAGATGAAATCAAAACTGTTTGAGAGAAATATCTCTTTTTTTAAATCATTTAAAAGTCACATAACTATAAAATAAAACATTTAATTTTAAAATATCCTTATAATCTTTTAAGGTAAGATTTGAATATTTTATAATGGCGGAAAATATATTCACTCTCCGTATAAGTTAAAAAACACATTCTTACCTTAATTCTGTCGAAAAGGTTAAAAATGACCTTGTTTGGAAAATGACAGAAAGATTCCTTTATAAACTTATTATAAAAATTAAACAATGGTATAAATGACTTTAACCCATAGTCTGTAAAATATTAAGAATGATTTGAAATAAATTTTTAAGAAACATGGATGTGGATGATAAAGAGGTCCCAGTAGATAATTACGTATAAACAACCTCAGATAATGAAGAGATTGTGAAATAAACACTTACCCTATACTTTTCCTTGGTTGAGGGTAGGTTAACCTCCTGTATAATGGTGAAATAATTGTTATTAAATTATAAAAGAATCATATACATTAATATGATATCATATATGATCTTTTAACATTGATTTGTTAATAATATCTTAGTATTATCATCGTTTCAGGTGTTAACTTACTCGTTTTATTTTATATGTTTTGTTACGTAAGTTGTGTTTGTTATGGATAGGTTGTATATTATTCATATACAGAATGATATCAATTCCTTAAACATTATTTTTAATCATAAAATGACAATTAGACTTTAATGGATATGATGGGGAATGAATCTCATCGCGTTCATGGAGACGGTAGTCCGTACGTACGCACGAGCGACAATATCATTCTTTTGATATTAAAATAATATATAATTGGATGTTATATCATATATAAAGAATCATTATCATGTTATATTTATTATTTACATGAATTTCACATCATTATTATATCCATTCAAATAATAATGTATTCAATAACAATTACACCACGATGTGGAGATGGTAAGTCGTACGTACACACGTATGGTGACATGTCATTCAAAGGATGGATAGAATACTGAATATGGTTGTACCATATTTATAATAACATCACAGTATATAGAATATACTATAGTTATTATTTTAGAATGGAAATAACAAAGAAAGAAGAAGTTGAAGAAGAAAGGAACTTGAAAGAGGGTGGTGAAAACATTACCTCTTTTTCGGGTTCTTCTTTTTGATTTGATCAAAAGGGATCCTTAGGTTGGATTTATGATCAAACTAAGGCATCTAGGCTGAATTTAGAGAAGTTGATAGAATATTTTGTCATGGTTTGGCCGAACCAAAATGCTTTTAAGGTGTGAATAATTGGTTAGAAGTGGTGTCCTTTTATAAGGGGGAGGAGGGGCTCTTTAGGAAAAACTTAAAGTATTAATTTATAATAAATTCATATTCGGTTTCTAAAGGCTCCAAAGTGGATTATTCAAAGTCTAAGGTGGGGATGGGTCGAAATCTTTTCAACCAATAGATTTTAGACAGGTTTGGGTCACTATATTAACCTTATCTTTTAGTTTTAACTCTTAGTTAATTAGTTTGACATTTACCATGTCACTTTGTATTTTTATATTATATAGTTAATAAACTTACTATATACATCCAAGAGACCCCAAATTGGTCCATTAATGAAACACCTATCATGATATAAGTCTTTTGGCCAAACCTTAGATTTTTATGAATTTAATATCAATTAATAATATAATATTTATTTTAAAAACTCTTTTATGTCAATTTTGACACTATTTGGTATTTGATTTTTCTTAAAATCATAACATCATGATTACTTCAAAAAAACATTTTTAAGTCAATACTAACATGTCATATTATGATATAAAATTCGTGTAATTCATTAAAAGTCTCAAATTATATTTATTTGGGTATTTATAATATTAATTATTTTAATATTTCACTAATTAGGTAATTACTGCATCACCATTGTGTCATAAATAAATTAAATTATATAATTTCTAAAAATTATAAATAAAATAAAATTATTTATGAAATATTTTTATCTTTCTAATGAATATTTACAATCGAATTTATCTTATGTATAACCCTATATTAAAAAAATTTTAGTAATTAAACTTTGATTTTAACTCTTTTAACTCTTCTTTGAATTAAATAATAATAAATGTCCTAATCTAATCCAAGTGGACCTAAATGATAATATTTTATTCCTAAGGTTGTTTTTGGTAGAGATACACTTGTCCAATAGAATTAGGATATGTTTCAAAGTAATATTAATATCATTTTTACCCTTAATTACCCTATTTACTTTTAACCGTGGTAAATAAAAGTAAAAAGTTACTATTCACCAAAAATTATTTTCATCTCATTGAACCACATTTTACTCCTTGATATTAACCGTGTCTCTCGGATTTTCTAAATTCCACTCATAGAAGCGGTAAAATTAAGTTTTATTGTGAATTTCCAAATTCTCCTAGGAGGTGGGTAAAAGACGGTGAAAAGTTCAATAAACTTTTTATATATCTAAAATTATTCTAAACTAACTCCAATGAATTACATTGAACTTATATAGGTATTATTTATCTATTTTGACCTTAATTAAATTTAAATAAAATAAAAAATTATTTAAATAAAAAATTCGGTTTTAAACTATAACTCAGTGTTTTTTCACTATTCATCAAAAATTGAATGTTTTCAGAAAAATACCAAAAATTCACCATAAGCTAATTTCGATATTCCAAATCAAAAAATGAAGTCCATTTTTAAAGATAAAATTTATAAAATTTTAAAAAGTGGATATTACTATTCATAATGGCTAGTTTGATTGGTTGTGGTGTGTGTTAGAACTTGAAGTTGCGTACAACACACGCTACTGTATTATTCAAAGGGAAGCGTATCGTGGAAGCTTGGGGTGTTACATTCTCCCCTCCTTTAAATAATTTTGTCCTCAAAATTTCTAGAATACTACAACATGAAAAGACTCGGGTGGTTCTTCATCATATGTTCCTCAGGTTCCCACGTTGCTTCTTCTATCTTATGGTTTATCCACAAAACTTTTACCAGACGAGTCATCCGGTTTCTCAGTACTTGTTCTCTCGTATCAAGAATCCTGAAGGGCTCTTCACAATAAGACAGATCGGGTTCCAGTTCTAATTCCTCATAGGTGAGTACATGTGTTAGGTCAGGCATGTATTTCCTCAACAGTGATATGTGGAACACATCGTGAACTTTGGAGAGACTTGGCGGCATTGCCAAACAGTAAGCTACAGCCCCAATTCGTTCTAGAATTTCGAAAGGTACGATGTACCTGGGACTCAATTTACCCTTCTTACCAAAACGTATAACTCCCTTCCATGAAGATACCTTCAAGAAAACATGATCTCCTACCTGAAATTCCAAATCCTTCCTTCGGTTATCGGCATAGCTCTTCTGCCTACTTTAAGCTGCTTTGATGTGGTTTTGGATTACCTTTACCTTTTCTATTGTTTCCTTCACCAGTTCTGGGCCTACAAGTTTTCTTTCACCAACGTCATCCCAACAGGTTGGTGTCCAACATCTCTTTCCGTATAACGCTTCATATGGTGCCATATGAATACTCGAATGGAAGCTATTATTATAGGAAAATTCTACCAGAGGTAAATATTGATCCCACATACCCTGAAAGTCAAGTGAGAAAGATCTCAACATGTCTTCTAAGGTTTGAATAGTCTGTTATGATTGTCCATCTGTTTGAGGGTGGTAGGCAGTGCTCAAACGAAGTTCAGTATCCAAGGCCTTCTGAATACTCTTCCAGAATCTTGAAGTAAAATGGGGATCACAATCAGAAACAATCGATAGGGGTACTCCTTGAAGTCTCACAACTTCATTAATATATAGTCTTGCTAGACGTTCTAGTGGTAGATCTTCTCTTATATCAAGAAAATGCACTGACTTGGTAAGATGATCAAAAATAACCCATATTGCGTCATTCCTCCTAGGAGTCTTTGGTATCCCCATGAAAAATTCCATCGTAATATTGTCCCATTTCCACTCTGGTATGGGAAGAGTTTTCATGACTCCTCCAGGTTGTTGCCTTCTAGCTTTCACTTGTTAACAAACCATACATCTTGACACAAAATCAGCAATCTTCCTCTTCATGTTGTCCCACCAAAAGTGTTCCTTCAAATATCTATACATTTTGGTGCTCCCGGGGTGTATAGAGAAATTAGAGCTGTGATCATCATCTAACAACTCCCTTTCCAAATCAGTTATATCGGGAATACAAAGTCTCTTCCCAAATTTTAAAATTTCTTCTTCATACACAAATTCTCTCAATATCCCATCATTCATAGGTTTAATCATCTTTTGAAATTCTTCATCATCAGTCTAAGAACTCTTAATCCTTTCTAGTAAAGATGGTCTGGCAACCATTTGAAAAATCATTGATGTTTCACCTTCCATGGTTATTCCCATGTCTATATTTACTAGATCTATGAAAATTGGATCCCTTTCAATTCTCATATTGTTCAAAACTCCATGATCTTTTCTGCTCAAAGAATTTTCCACCTTATTTTCCTTCCCTAGGTGGTAGTGTATCGTGAAATCATAATCCTTGAGTACTTCAATCCATCCCCTTTGCCTCATGTTGAGTTCTTTTTGTGAGAAAATATACTTCAAACTCTTATGATCAGTATAAATCTCACATTTTTCACCATAGAGGTAGTGTCTCCATATCTTCAAAGCAAAGATCACAGTTGCTAACTCGAGATCATGAGTAGGATAGTTTTGCTCATGAATTTTCAACTGTCGTGATGCATAGGCAATAACCATATCATTTTACATAAGGACACAACCAAGTCCTTTCTTCGATGCATCACTATAAATAATGAACCCATCATTCCCCGATGATAGAGTCAATATAGGAGCATTGAATAATCTTCTCTTTAGTTCTTCAAAACATTCTTCACACTCTTTTGTCCAAACAAATTTAACCCCTTTATGTGTGATCTTTGTTAATGGGTTAGCCAACCGGGCAAAATTCTAGATGAAACGTCGATAATAACCTTCTAAACCAATAAAACTGTGTACCTCAGTTATACTCATCGGTGCAGGACATTCTTGGATTTCCTTGGTCTTAGAAGGATCAAAAGAGATTTCATCCTTAGATATAATATGGCCAAGAAAAAAGATCTCCTGAATCCAGAATTCACACTTGATAAACTTCCCATATAATTCATGTCTTCTAAGAGTCTTCAGGATAATGTGTAAGTGATTTTCATGATCTTCGTAGCTTTTGGATTATACCAAGATATCATCAATAAATACCACCACAAAATCATTTAGATATTCCTTGAAAACTCTATTCATTAGATCCATGAATACAGAGGGTGGATTAGTCCGCCCAAAAGGCATTACTGTAAACTCGTAATGCCCGTACCTGATTCAAAATGATGTCTTCAGAATGTATTCCTTCTTCACATACAACTGATGGTATCTAGATCGAAGGTCAATCTTTGAAAAGTATTGATCTCCATGAAGTTGGTCAAATAAATAATAAATGTGAGGTAGGGGATACTTGTTATTTATTTTTATAACATTGATTTCCCTGTAGTCGATACATAACCTCATGGATCCATCTTTCTTCTTAACAAAAAGGACAGGGGCTCCCCATAGAGAAACACTAGGTCAAATAAATCCCTTATTACTCAATTCCTCTAGTTTTTTATTTAGTTCAACTAATTCCACAGTGGCCATTCTATAAGGGTTCTTCGATATGGGCCTTGATCCATGAATTAAATCAATGGAAAAATCAACTTCTCATTCTAGAGTATGTCCAGGTAAATCTTTCGGAAACACATCTAAATATTCTTTCACAATAGGTACGTCCTCTATTTGAACATTCCTTTCCTCACCCACAGTCATTTCATTCTCTTCCTCCCCAATAATTGAATTGAGTTGAGCTACTGGGGGGTGGATCTATGTAAGAATTAAGTGGTGGTGATTCCACTCTAAAGATAAGGTGTTCCTTATCATCATCATCAAAAATAGTAACCTCCTTCTTACAATAAATTTTTGCATCATGGTCCAAAATCCAATCCATACCGAGGATTATATCAAAACCAATCATAGGTATAACGATGATATCAGTGGATAAAGAACATTTATGTGCTCTAATGGGGACCGATTCACAAAACTTTATAGCAATGATACTTCCCTTAGGAGTTTTAATAGAAAACTCCCTTGTTAAATCAAATTGGAAATATCTATTTTTCTTAGAAAAATGTGAAGATATGAAACAATTCGATGATCTAGAATCAAATAATGCATTTTCTAAACTTGAGAAAACCATTAAATTACCTACCACCACGTCTTTCAGAGATTCTACCTCAGCAGTAGTGATAGCATAAGCTTGGCCTTGATCCCTTGGCCTTTTCTGAGGTAAGTTCCCCTGATGCTTATGAAATTAATTTGCATAATGTCCCATCTCCCTGCAATTATAGCATTGGATATCGGTAGATTCCTTCTTCCCCTTGCAATCACGATCTTGGTGGCCTTTTTCACAACACTTGTAACAGACTCCCATTACTTTTAAGCAAGTACCGGGGTGTTTCTTACCACATTTACTGTAGGATGGCTATTCAAATTTTCTCTTTTTCCTCTTATTTACATTCCCATAGTGATTAGCAGATCTCTTCTTCTCCTGCTTTTCTTTAAAGTCATAAGACTTAGAGAATTCATTTCCTGTCTTGATAGCACATGAGACAATATCTTCATACAATGATAAGGTTTGTGAGACTAATGCTCGATGGAGAAATGGTTTTAACCCATCAAAGAAATGATCAATCTTACTTCTTGGGTTACATATATAATCTCCAGCATACCTTGCTAACCTTGTAAAGTTAGCCTCATACTTTGTGACATTCTCATCCTCCTTTTGTCTCAAACTCAGAAATTTTCTTTCCATATCTGCTCGATGGTCATGAGGAAATTATTTTTCTAAGAAAAGTTCCTTGAACTCCCTCCATTACATATTTGATACTTCCTTATCATACTTTGTGTTTTGAATCAAGGACCACCATTGATCAGCATCTCCAGTGAGGTGGTAAACTTCCATGATAAATTTTTCCCTTTCACTACTCCCCAAAGCCTAAAATATTTTCTCTAAGGAATTTATCCATTGATCAGCTACTAAGGGATTTTTACTCCCATTGAACGTTGGTGGTTGTTTCCTCATGAATCGATCTAACATTGATCCTCCATGCTGCGGATCAGGGTGCTCCATACAAGTAAGGTTATTATTCATAACCTGAGTGAGTTGTCCCAGTATAGTGATTAGCTGATCAGTACCAGTTGCGTCACCAGCTCCACTATAATTATCTTGAGTAGGAGGGAAATCCCTACATGGAGTGAGTGCATTGATACAGTTTCCATTTCTTCCACTAGGCGCCATTTCTAAACAATGGAATAAACTAGATCAGTTTATGAATCAAAATACATAATTCAATACTTGTAAAACACTTAACATAAATTGAACTATTTATGGATATAATCCATAATCATAAAAATGTTTTATTTGAGAGATTATATACTCATAAACCCTTCATAATGGTTTGTAAAGAAAATGAGAATTATCCTTAGCATATCCCCCAGGAGTGTTGTAACCAAGAGTGCAGCAAGGCCCATTGTCATGCCCCAGTTCCCATTCGAGTCAAGCTCAAAGCGGTGTTTTCAGGTTTTACCCCTAGGTACATCTGTGCCAGAGCCGCCTCTACCTGCTCATATCCAGACAGGGATGTATTGCTCGGAAAACTCACAAAATCTCTACAATACCAAAATTATAGGAAGTTCTTCTATACTAATCCTCAAAGTCCATCTTAGATCTATGTTCTCTAATCAGAGTTTATCTAAATCTAGATTCCAAGGATTGTACTAAACTTCCCATGATACCAACGGTAATGCCCCGACCCCAGTTACCCAGAGTCGGTGCATTATTACATAACATTGGCATGATCACAAAAGATAAAGTCTTGAAAGACCGATTAGTTTAGTTGCCTTGGAATAACTAGATACATTCATAAAGTTTACATTACATCATAAAGTGAAAACTACTAAAACAACATCTTGTATTCATATCCCCTCATACAATCCCTGCAGTTCATTCATAAATTACATCTTCACATCCTGGGAAAAATAAAACATTGAAAGGGGTGAGCTCAGATGCTCAGTAAGGATAACAATATAGCGGAAACTTTCATAAATAAGCATAAACATTTAAGGCAACGTATAACCAAAACAAAAGCCTTTTAAAGTTGAACTTTAGCATAATATGGAAAAGATAAAATGAAATAATTCAATTTACTTATTCACATGGATATTCTACTAGTCAGATAATCACATGCAATATCAATAACCACTTTTATAATGAAGGAATGCATAATACCAGACTATCATAACCATGTAGCCAAGGCCTCGTGCCAAGACTAAAAATAAGATTTTTTCAAGGCCTTGTTCCAAGACACTAGTTTGTCTCATGAGACCTACTAATGCATCGAGGAGCTATAGCGGGCTCCACCCCTCACTTATTAAGTCCAATGCATTCCTCATATGAACAGGTTTAAACACAACATAAACATTCGTATTAAAACTAGCATACGAAATGTCAATACTTTCTCCATAAACCATGAATGGTATAAAAATAACACATCCGTAGTCAAACATATCACAAAACCATCAATACAATATGGAAGTTTTGTTTCGTAATAAATCAACTTCAAATAAGCTTAAAATCCATGAAAGGATATTGACATAGATGAAATCAAAACTGTTTGAGAGAAATATCTATTTTTTAAAATCATTTAAAAGTCACACAATTATAAAATAAAACATTTACTTTGAAAATATCCTTATAATATTGTAAGGTAAGATTAGAAGATTTTATAATGGCAGAAAATATCCGCACCTGCCGTATAAGTTAAAAAAACATTCTTACCTTAATTCTGTCGAAAAGGTTAAAAAGGACCTTGTTTGGAAAACGACAGAAAGATTCCTTTATAAACTTCTTATAAAAAGTAAACAAGGGTATAAATGAATTTAACCCATAGTCTGTAAAATAGTAAGAATGGTTTGAAATACATTTTTAAGAAACATGGATGTGGATGATAAAGAGGTCCCAGTAGATAATTACGTATAAACAACCTTGGATAATGAAGAGATTGTGAAATAAACACTTACCTTGTACTTTTCCTTGGTTGAGGGTAGGTTAACCTCCTATATAATGGTAAAATAATTTTTATTAAATTATAAAAGAATCGTATACATTAATATGATATCATATATGATCTTTTAACATTGATTTGTCAATAATATCTTAGTATTATCATCGTTTCAGGTGTTAACTTACTCGTTTTCTTTTATATGTTTTGTTACGTAAGCCATGTTTGTTATGGATAGGTTGTATCTTATTAATATAAATAATTATATCAAGTCATTAAACATTATTTTTAGTCATCAAATGACAATTAGACTTGAATGGATACGATGGGGAATGAATCTCATCGCGTTCGTGGAGACGGTAGTCCGTACGTACGCACGAGCGACAATATCATTCTTTTGATATTAAAATAATATATAATTGGATGTTATATCATATATACAGAATCATTATCATGTTATATTTATTATTTACATGAATTTAACATCATTATTATATCCATCCAAATAATAATGTATTGAATAACAATTACACCACGACGTGGAGACGGTAAGCCGTACATACGCACGTATGGTGACATGTCATTAAAAGGATGGATAGAATACTGAATATGGTTGTACCATATTTATAATAACATCACAGTATATAGAAGATACTGGAGTTATTATTTTATAATGGAAATAAAAAATAAAGAAGAAGTTGAAGAAGAAAGGAACTTGAAAGAGGGTGGTGAAAACATTACCTCTTCTTCGGGTTCTTCCTTTTGATTTGATAAAAAGGGATACTTAGGTTGGCTTTATGATAAAAATAAGGCCTCTAGGTTGAAGTTATGGAAGTTGAGAGAATATTTTGGAAGGGTTTGGCCGAACCAAAAGGCTGTGAAGGTGTGAATAATTGGTTAGAAGTGGTGTCCTTTTATAAGGGGGGGAGGGGCTCTTTAGGAAAAACTTAATGTATTAATTTATAATAAACTCATATTCAGTTTCCAAAGGCTCAAAAGTGGATTATTAGAAGTATAAGATGGGGATGGGTAGAAATCCTTTCAACCAATATATTTTAGACAGGTTTGGGTCACTATATTAACCTTATCTTTTAGTTTTAACTCTTAGTTAATTAGTTTGACATTTACCATGTCACTTTGTATTTTTATATTATATAGTTAATAAACTTACTATATACATCCAAGAGACCCCCAAGTGGTCCATTAATGATAAAAATATCATGATATAAGTCCTTTGGACGAACCTTAGATTTTTAGGAATTTAATATCAATTAATAATATAATATTTGTTTTAAAAACTCTTTTATGTCAATTTTGACACTATTTTGTATTTGATTTTTTTGAAAATCATAACATCATTATTACTTCAAAAAAACATTTTTATGTCAATAATAATATTTCATATTATTCTATAAAATTATTTTAATTCATTAAAAGTCTCAAATTATGTTTATTTGGGTATTTATAATATCAATTATTTTAATATTTCACTAATTAGGTAATTATTGCATCACCATTATGTCATAAATAAATTAAATTATATAATGTATAAAAATTATAAATAAAATACCATTATGTAGGAAATATTTTTATCTTTATAATTAATATTTACAATCAAATTTATCTTACGTATTACCCTATATTTAAAATTTTTTAGTAATTAAACTTTGATTTTAACTCTTTTAACTCTTCTTTGAATTAAATAATAATAAATTTCCTAATCTAATAAAAGTGGACCTAAATGATAATATTTTATTCCTAAGGTTGTTTTTGGTAGAGATACACTTGTCCAATAGAATTAGGACATGTGTTAGGGTAATATTAATATCATTTTTACCCTTAATTACCCTATTTACTTTTAACTGTGGTAAATAAAAGTAAAAAGTTACTATTCACCAAAAATTATTTTCATCTCATTGAACCACATTTTACTCCTTGATATTAACAATGTGTCTCGGATTTTCTAAATTCCACTCACAGAAGCAGTAAAATTAAGTTTTATTGTGAATTTCCAAATTCTCCTAGGAGGTGGGTAAAAGGCGGTGAAAAGTTCAATAAACTTTTTATATATCTAAAATTATTCTAAACTAACTCCAATGAATTACATTGAACTTATATAGGTATTATTTATCTATTTTGACCTTAATTAAATTTAAATAAAATAAAAAATTATTTAAATAAAAAATTCAGTTTTAAACTATAACTCAGTGTTTTTTCACTATTCATCAAAAATTGAATGTTTTCAGAAAAAATACCAAAAATTCACCCTAATATAATTTCGATATTCTGAATCCAAAAATGAAGTCAATTTTGAAAGATAAAATTTATAAAATTTCAAAAAGTGGGTATTACTATTCATAATGACTAGTTTGATTGGTTGAGGTGTGTGTTAGAACTCGAAGTTGTGTACAACACGCGCTACTGTATTATTCAAAGGGAAGCGTACCGTGGAAGCTTGGGGTGTTAAATTCCTATAAAAAATGGAACTTTATACTGTATCATTGGTTGATGGAGATTAACTTGATTTGGGTCCCAAAAATGATTATTATATGGGTTTGTCTGCCTGAGCGGCACCTACTTTTCTATAACTATATGGTTTTAAATGGTATTTATGGATTTATTAGATATTTAATTTTCATGGATAAAGGTAGGATTCATATGAACCATACAATGGTAGATCATATTTATGTTGATATGTATTTTTATATTTTTTTCCTCTAATGCATCTTGTTACATGAAGGTTCTACCATTTATAACTTGAAAATGCCCTTTTTTATCTCTAAGATGGGATTCTATAATAATTTTAACCTCTAAGAACACATATATTCCTCAAATATAATATATAACCTATAGAAGAAGGTGGATCAACCCTCTAGGGATTTTTTGGTGGTGCAAATCCCTTTGATGAGTTGTATCCCAGAAGTTCATTAGTGGCTCCTATTTGATCCCTCTACTATAGGATTGGATATGGAATCTGAGAAACTATGCCCCCTAGTTCTAGGGGCCTTCAAGGTAGATGGTACCAGATCATAGGTTGAAGAATTTCCTAACCCTCCTCCTTAGTCCCTGGGGGTGTTTAGAAGGAATCTCCCTCTAACCCTAATGTTAGGTTGGGTGATCCTCACATCAATGGGTATGTCTCCCTAGTGACCCCTCCCCCATTGAATAGCCCCCCACTACTACATATATACCCTTTAACAACGTGAAAAAAGGATTTTAACATCACTGAAAAATAACTGAAAATATCATCACTGTTAAAGGGGTTCCCCTTTATCAGCAATTTCAATAGCACTAATAAATGGGAGCCTTTATCAGTGCTAGAAATAGAACTGATAAAGGCCCCACTTAATGCAGTGTGCTATTTTTATAATAGTCACTACAACAACCTGTAACCTGTAAAAAAATATAATTTAATTGAAATAAATTTTACCTCATGGATACAAAAATATACTACAATATACATTTTAAACAATGTTTTGTATAATTAAATTTATAATTACTATCCACAAACATTTAAAAACATGAATGTTTCATCATCTTTGGCACATGTGATCCCCTCTCAAAAAGGTCCGCCCATGGTATATGTTGTCGAACAAATCACCTCAACCCAAGAAAAAGAATACACCTATATAAGAAAACAAATCTTATGTTAGTAATATTATAAATAAATTAATTAATTATTAATATGAAAGAATACATTAAAAAATGTTAAATTTAAATAAAAAGACACACTTGGATTTATATCGGTCGCACCATGCATTGTATTGAGGTGAGGGTAATTCCAACACATCAAAAATGAGTTATGGATCATTTTTCAAAAATTATCAAAACAATTTGAATACGTTTTCATGGTTTGGAGAATGTAAATTGTTATTTTTAATGAAATTAATATTAATTTTAAATAAAGACACACTTGGAGTCATGTCAGTCACATAGTGTGTCGGAATGAGGTGTGGTTGATTAATACATGTCAAAAATGACTTATGGATAATTTTCCTAAAGTATCAAAATAATCCAAATGTATTTTCTCTATTTTTAGTAGGTCATTTGTCCTTTTTACTAAAAGTAATGTCAATTTTAAATAAAAATATGCACTTGGTATCATACCAATCACACTGTGCATCGGATTGAGGTGAGACTGATTTATACATGTCTCAAATGACTTATAGATCATTTAATTAAATTATCAAAATAATCCAAATGATTTTTCTCAGTTTTGAGTAGGTTAGTAGTCCTTTTTACTAAAATTGATGTCAATTTTAAATAAAAAAGACACACCTGCAGTCATATCGGTCACACCGTGCATCAGATTGAGTTGAAAGTGATTCCTACATGTCAAAAATTACCCATGGATAATTTTTCTAAAGTATAAATACAATTCAAATCTGTTTTATTTTTTCAGTATTTCATTTGTTCCTTTTTCTAAATTTAATGACAATTTAAAATAAAAAGGACACTTAGAGTCATATCAGCCACACCGTGCATCAGATTGAGTTGCGGTTGATTCTTACACATCAAAAATGACTTAAGGATTGTTTTAATAAAGTATCACAACAATACGAATTTATTTTATTGGTTTTGAGTTGTTTAGTTGTCCTTTTTACTAAAATTGATGTCAATTTTAAATAAAAAGATGCACTTGGAGTTATACTATCCACACCGTGTGTCAGATTGATGTGAGTCTAGTTCCTACATGTCTCAAATGACTTATGGATAATTTCCCTAAAGTATAAAAACAATATTAATGCATTTTATCTATTTTGAGTAGGTCAATTGTCCTTTTTACTAAAATTGATGTCAATTTTAAATAAAAAGATGCACTTAGAGTCATACTGGTCACACCGTGCATCAGATTGAGTTTTGGGTGATTCATACACAACAAAAATGACTGATAGATCATCTTACTAAAGTATAAAAACAATCCTAATGTTTTTTCTTGATATTCAATATGTCACTTGTTACTTTTACTAAAATTGAAGTCAATTTAAAATAAAAAGACACACTTTGAGTCATATCGGTCACACCATACATTAGATTGCGGTGAGTTTGATTCTTACACATAAAAAATGACTTATGGATTGTTGTCTTAAAGTATCAAAACCATAAAAATGAATTTTCTCAGTTTTGAGTAGGTCAGTTTTCCTTTTTACTAAAATTGATGTCAATTTTAAATAAAAAGACTCACTTGGATTCATACCAGTCACATCGTTCATCTAATTGAGGTGATTCTGATTTCTAAACATCCCAAATGACTTACGTATCATTTACCTAAAGTATCAAATCAATCTGAATTCATTTTATTAGTTTTGATTAGTTCAGTTGTTTTTTTACTAAAATTGATGTCAATTTTAAATAAAAAGATGCACTTTGAGTCATATTGGTCACACCATGTATTATATTGAGGTTCAGATGATTCCTAAACATCCCAAATGAATCATGAATCATTTTATTAAAGTATCAAAATAATATGAATGAATTTTCTTAGTTTTTAGTATTTCACTTGTTCCTTTTGCTAAAATTAATGTCAATTTAAAATAAAAAGATGCACTTTGAGTCATATTGGTCACACCATGATTCATATTAAGGTGTGGTTTATTCCTACATGTCACAAATTAATTGTGTATAATTTTCTTAAAGTATAAAAACAATTTGAATGCATTTTATTAGTTTTGAATAGGTTATTTTTCCTTTTTACTAAAATTAGTGTCAATTTTAAATAAAAAGACGCACTTGGTTTCATACTAGTCACACTATGCATCGTATTGAGGTGTGGATGATTCATACATTTCTAAAATTAATTATGTATCATTTAATTAAAGTATAAAAATAATTTGAATGTGTTTTATTGTTTTTTGAGTTGCTCAGTTGGCCTTTTTACTAAAATTAATTTCAATTTTAATTAAAAAGACACACTTGGATTCATACCGATCTCATTGTGCATCATATTGAGTTATGGGTTATTCCTACATCTCACTAATGACTCATGGATAATTTTCGTAAATTATTAAAATAATCCTAATGTGTTTTCTCAGTTTCAGTATGTCACTTGTTTCTTTTTCTAAAATTAATGTCAATTTAAAATAAAAAGACACAATTGGAGTCATATCGGTCACATTGTGCATCATATTGAGGTGTGGTTGATTTCTACACATCAAAAATGGATTATGGATTATTTTCATAAAGTATAAAAATAATACAAATGCATTTAATCAGTTTTTATTAGCTTATCTGTCCTTTTTACTAAAATTGATGTCAATTTTAAATAAAAAGCTGAACTTGGAGTCATATCGGCCACACCATGAATCAGATTGAGGTTAGGCTAATTAATACACATTTAAAATGAATTATATATCATTTTTATAAATTATAAAATAATATTAATGTTTTTGATTAATTTTGAGTAGGTTAGTTGTACTTTTTACTAAAATTGATGTCAATTTTAAATAAAAAGACACACTTGGAGTCATACCAGTCACACCATGTGTTATATTGAGGTGTGGATCATTCCTACACATCCCAAATGACTCATGAATCGTTTTTATAAAGTATTAAAACAATAAAAAAGTTTTCTCAATTTTCATTATGTCACTTGTTCCTTTTACTAAAATTAATGTCAATTTAAAATAAAAAGACACACTTCTAGTCATATCGGTCACACCATGCATTGGATTGAGGTTTTTTTGATTCATACATATAAAAAATTACTTATGTATCATTATCCTAAAGTATAAAAATAATCCAAATAAATTTTATTAGTTTTGAGTGGGTCAGTTGTCTTTTTTACTAAAATTGATGTCAATTTTAAGTAAAAAAAATGCACTTTGAGTCATACTGATCGCACTATGCGTCGGATTGAGATTTGTATGATTCCTAAACACCTAAAATGACTTCTGGATCATTTAACTAAATTATAAAAACAAAATTAATTCATTTTATTAGTTTTGGGTAGGTCAGTTGTCCTTTTTACTAAAATTGATGTTAATTTTAAATAAAAAGATGCAACTGGAGACATACCTGTCACATCGTATATCGGTTTAACATGAGACCAATTATTACACATCATAAAATATTTATGAATCTATTTTATAAATTATTAATAAAATATGAGTGTTTTTTCTTAGTTTTCAGTGAGTAAAACATTTTGAACTAAAATGTCAATTTTAAAGTGATAATAGACATGTTGAGTCATACCTACCACACTGTGTATTGGATTGAGTTTTGAATGATTACTAAACATCCTAAATGAATTATGGATCTTTTTTCTAAAGTAAAAAAACAATATGAATGATTTTGTTTAGTTTTGAGTATGTTAGTTGTCTATTTTACTAAAATTAATGTCAATTTTAAATAAAAAAGATGCACCTGGAGTCATATCGGCCACACTGTGTGTCAGATTGAGGTTCTTCTAATTACTACACATCCCAAAGTCTCAAAAAAATCCTAACTTCTAATGTTACCATTATTAACATTTTATTTATTTTTAAAACTTTCAAAACTGTATATTGAGTCAATGTTCTTAGCCGAAAACCCTTTCTCGTTGTTGAAAACCAGAAGAGTAGAGGAATATCATCTACCCATTATATCACAAGAAGTCACCACAATGGGAACAATAAATTCCTCCACTCTTCTATTTTTTAATAATGAGAAAGGTTTTTTGGATAAGAATGTCAACTCAATGTGCATTGTTGGTAGGTAGATAAAGAAATACAATCAAAAGCGTTGTAACATTGGAAAAAAGGAACATGTTATCTCTTCTATGGATTTTTGTAGATAGTTTAAATAAAAATAAAAATTCCTAAAAGATATATTAAAACAACTGAATAAGTATTAGATAAAAATGTTAGGGGAAATAACTTACAAATAGTAGATAAAATGATGACAAAATTAATTAAATAATTAGTAGTAATTCACCTTTTCATGATGGTTGTATACATTCTTGACCTATTTCATTGTTGTTATTATCTTAGTTACAGCCTCAAAGTCCAATCTCTCATGATCATGAGCAGCTTTGAACAAACCACCCCAACTCTAAAAAAGGAATACACTTTTATAATAAAAAAATATTATGTGAGTAATACTAAAAATAAATTAATTAAACATAAATATGAAATAATGCATTACTTATATGGAAGTCACATATTCGTTTTATTTTTGCATATTATAAGATCATGTATGCTACTCATTATTTTCTAATAAAATATATATCATCTTGTGAATATGATTATTTTTTATATTTCTAGTAGTACTGAAAAATTATAAATACACAAAGGATTAATAAATATTTAAAATTAAATTGTTATTATCTTTGTAAATAACTCTTCGGGGATGCTATTTTTTTGATGGAATATGATCTCTCTCATAAATTTACAAACATAATAACCATAATATTTTCCATTTGTTTATTTTGGAAACTATATAAAATTGATAAAAATAAGTAATTTGTTTTGACATGTGTTTGGATAGTAAAATATTATTATATATATTTTGATACTTTTACAGTTGTAGAACTTTTCAAGGTACTTGTGTGTAATTCTTGTCCAAATTCCATGTTTTTTACGATATTTATACACAATATTATGATAACATAATTCTCATTAAAACATAATATAAAATATATAACTTTAATTTTAGTTCTAAAATGTTGGATGTAGTTTATTACAAATTGACAAACGTCATCATGTGTGGCCATTTTGTTGGGTATTCATGCAGTGAATACAGGAAATAAATCTATGGAGTATCCAAATTGACCACAATTAGCATCCAATGTAACCTAAAAAAATAAATAATGAAATAAATGAAAATATATTTGATATGATTAAATTTTAGAGTTTTACCCCTGCATCTTCGGTATTAAGAAGTCTATCATCCATAAGTTTTCTTTAAAACTATTTGGCCAAGCCTATCACTATTTCATTAATTTTTATGGATTATATTTTTTCTAATTATAGAGAGGTGACATGAGTTCTAATGAGTCCAATTTTTTTCATGGGGAAATCCCTTCAATTGGTATTGATATATATATGCCTACAAAAAATATGAAATGTATTTAGTCATAATTAACATATTATATTAGCTTTTGGAAAATCAAATCATGAAAACTTACCTCATTTTTACATTTATAATGGAGTATCCTATCTATTTATAGTTGAGTATTTCATTTACATTCTCAAAAGAAATGTAGTATGTACCTTTTTATCTATACATTTTTTCTTCAAAATCAACTATATAACTACTACCACTTTGTAACTTTGTATCTGTATGAACCATTAATGTTAGTAAATATAGATATTTAATGGGTAGAATAAAGGTACATTTATAATATCTTTTTAATCGGTTTTTTGATCCTTTAGATGGTTTTTACTCAGCCTTTCATTTCATCCCATTCCATTTTTCCATTTCTAATAAAATTCATTGGTTCAGACCTTTTTTCATTAATTATTGAAGGTTTAGCATGAAAAATAATTTAGAAATGAATACCTCCTTATTGAAATGTGTTTTTACAAGATCTAAATACTATGTAACAAATTTTTCAATGGATTGGTTGACTGTATCAATATCTTCATCATCAAGTGGAAAAAGTATCTCGGTGATTGGATTATGATCTATGCTAATCACAACTCTCACATAACCTGTTGGAATTGGTATATTGTGTAGCCTGTCATCTTAAATATTGAACATCATAGCCCTCACTATAAGGTGATGTAAGTGTTTTGATAGATATAAATCATATTCATTTTTACCCTATATAATATCAGTACAGGAAAGTTATTAGTGCCTATCTAATTCGCATTTCATAGAAACAATTATTATAATATTGATTACCTAAACTAAGATAGATCGTTAAGGGAAATGGATCACCTCAATGCTGGTGGGAGGAGGGGAGGAATATTCATGAAATGGTTGTTCTTGAGTTGTTTTTTCTCTTTTCTTCCCCCCTATAATAGTTTCTAGAAACTCAGTCTTCCAAAGAAAATTTTCTTCAAGGGAAGATAATATTTCTTCCATCTCGGTCATTTCTTAATCTTTATCCTCCTGTTGTTTTTTTTTCTCAAAATATGTTTGGGGTGTCACCCTAGAACCTACACCTCTGACACAGTTATAATGTTTTGGCCTCTTCAAGGCCACTAATAGTAGGTTTTCATCCGATAAAAGTGTTGATGATTCATATGACAATGTCAGATAGAAAATATAGTAAAATAAGTAATAATTGTTATGTAGTAGAAATTTAAAGTAAAAGAAATTTTCATTATGTAAGTCTTACACATTTTTTCTACACTTTTTGGGTGTTTTCAACTATTAGTATCCCATATTTTTTTCACATGCCACCTTCCATAGCACATGGAGTGAGATTAAAGTGGCTTTGGATTTGGATTCATCAATCTGCATATGAAAATAGGAACATAATTATTATTTTGTTTCATGTCATGTAAAAGTATTGTGATAGATTTAAAATACATACTAATTTGTTTTCAAGTGAATCATACCCCATCCTTGCTTTACGGTAGGGTTATGTTGGTTTTTCTACCCAGTCCTTATTTCCATCACTTAGTTGTTGTTTCATAAATGAAAAATTCTTAATCAAAATGATGAATACACATATTTTCAGACAATGTATTATCATCCACAATGTAACTAAAAAGACACCTCCTCTTGATATCCAAGAAACGCATCCCATGCTTCTTAGGTATAAGGTGTGCATACATAAGTGTTGGGTGTGGGTTTATTTTCCCTTGAAAATATTTAAGATGAAATATCATTAGAATTGTGTGGAAGAATATTTGAATCCTTTCATAAAGCATTAATATATATTTCTTGTGGGAGTCATCTACTATAAATTCACTCTGAAAGGGATGATGTAAACTAATTCAATGTTTAATTATTTTATTTTTTAGTAAAATAAAGAAATGATATCATAATGTTACCATAATATATTCCCACATTAGTGTCTTAAGCATGGGCACAACATGGTTCTATGAATCTACATAAATTGATATGCATTTTCAAGTTATGAGTCTAATGTAACTACTAAACATGGCCATGTTTGGGTTAACATGTTGACCCCTTGCATTCCATCTGACCTAGAATTTAATACCATTTCGTTTCACTTTAATGGGTTTTTTAACACTTTCAAACTAAGACACTCCAATTTTTTTGCATCACCAATCCTTCATCACCTACCATTTACTCGGATTCAACATCATCAATATATTTTTCCTCTAGATCGGTAGAATTGTCATGTGAAAACTTCATTGCACTTCCACATTGAGAGCAACAGTGGGTTGAGAAACATATTGTTCCTTAGGATTGGGAGCACCATCATGTGAAAAAGGTCATTGTTCCTCTACATTAAGAGCAGCAGTAGGTTGAGAGAATTTTTGTTCCTTAGTATTGGGATCACCAACCTGTGTAGAATTAAATATCTACATAAGTGGTTTAATATTTAATTTAGATTATATAAATATAGTAGTTAACATATAATAACATGAGGTAGCACAATTTATATTACAAAAAAATATATAACATGATTATTGAAATCTCTTTTTTTAAGGTTGATGGTATTTGACCACTCAATACAGTATCAAAATACCTTCATCGTGGTCTCCTATAACATAAAAAATTCATCTATATTTGGACTGCAATAAAATGATTGTGACATCTCAATGAAAGGGTTATCCTCAGTTGAATTTTCATCTGACCCTTCAGTGGTTTTGGTCGATAACATAAAAATTAACCACTTTTAATTTCTATGATCTGGAACATAAAATACTTGTACTTATTATGATTCCATTATAAATGGTTCATCTTTATACCCTTCCTTATTTAAATCCACTTTAATGAATCCCAATACATCTATTTTAACATCACTCCTATTATCAACACACTTTCATTGAAAAATCAGCACTTGGAATGTTTTATAATTCAACTCCCCTGTTTTTTTGATGATTCCAAAGTATGAAATATTTGTATAAATTGGATTTATTTTCCTTAGTACTAGAAACATGCATCTCTTAATCCACAAGTGTAACTATACTATTTTCAATGGTACTGTCTTCATCATGTTCATTTTTATATAACATATAACCATTAATTACCTAACCATTGTAAGATAATACATACACACTTGTTTCTCTGGATAACCATCAAATTCGTTCTAAAATTGAATTTGGATTTTCATCTGACTCATTAAAAATATAGTCCAAAAATCATCCTATAAACTTTTGATTATGTGTATTTGATATCCATATTTCAGCCCTTGATGGATTCAAATTCCTAATAATTTATTTGTGGGTTTCAACATATGGGTAAACCTACAAACTATTATGAAAAATGTAAAGGTGAGCCTACTCCTGATCTATAATATTGATTGTGATGACATCTCTTCCAGAAATTCCTTCACCCGTAAGTCGCCCAGTGTGATGCGATTTTGGTAGACCAATTATTTCCACACTGGATAGGTAGTCATTACAGAATTCAATGACTTCCTTAACAATATATTTCATCACAATACAACCCTCTAGATGAATTTTATTTTTGAAATACCCTTTTAAAATCTTCATATACCATTCAATGGGGTACATCCATCTATAGTGTATAGAACCACATAGTCAAATATCTCTCACCAAGTGAACCATCAAGTGAACCATCATATCAAAGAATGGTGGTGGAAATAACATTTACAATTTATATAATATAAAGGCAATTTCCCTTTCCATAGTCATTAATTTCACAATTTCTATAACTTTTCTACATATAGCTTTGAAAAAGAAACAGATCTTGGTTAATGTATGATGAACATTATTGGCAAAAATTCAATGTAAAGCTACATGAATTAGATCTTTCATAAAAACATGGAATTCATGTGATTTCAAACCCTTTAACTTTAAATCATTCATTGACATGATATTCTTGATATTTTATAAATACCCCTCTAGAACCTTTACATCATTCAATAAGTTGAAAAATTGATATCTCTCCTACCTGGAAAGAATGTAAGCAACTAGAGGAAGAAAATTTAGTTTTTAATGCTTCATTGGCACCAAATATTCATATATTTTCATGTTAACTATATCCAACCTAGCCTTAATTCCATCCTTAATTTTTTTTGGGTGCATTTAGTAACATGCCAATTACATTATCAAACACATTTTTTTCGACATTCATTACATTAAGAAAATTTCTGACTTACAAAAAATTCCAATATGGTGTTTACAAAATTGATCTTTTTTTCCAACCATTTTTTGTAAGGTTTTTCAAAAATGGTTTACCAAAAGTAGTTTCCACATATTTTAATTTCTCAAGAATTTGATCACATGTTAGTGGATATGGTGTTGTACATTCTTCATAAATTTCATCAAATGATGTCATCCAAGATCAGTATTTATGTCGTCGAGGTAGAAATCTATTATATCCTAGAAACACAATCTTTAACAATTGTTTTAACCTAATTGATAGTGTACCTTGTTTATAAATGGGACACCCTTCAGTTCCTTTAATGCTCTATCCTGACAAATTTCCATAAGTAGGAAAGTCATTTATCATCCCATACAACATGGCTCTCAATGTAAAATATTCATTCATAAAATCATCATACAACGTAACACCAGGATCCCACAATAATTTTAAATCCTCAATAAATAGATCCAAATAAACATTAATATCATTACCCAGATGTTTTGGTCCTGATATAATCATATATAACATGATTCATTTTTATTTCATTCATAACCACGGTGGAAAATTATAATTTACCAACATAACCATCAATGTACTATTAGTGCTTCTTTGAAAACCAAAAGGATTCACTCCATCTGTAGATAATGAAATATGAAGTTTTCTTGTATCATTTCCAAATTCAGGATACTCATGATAAATTATCTTCTATAAAGTAGAGTATGTCGAGTGATGAATTTTCCCATATTTATTTCTTGTATCTGTGTGCCACATCAATTACCATGCAGTCTCCTCACTTCCATATAGGCATCGAAACCTTGGAATGATTGGAAAGTACCATAAAACTTTCATAGGACCTGATTCATCTTTCTGGTATTGATAAACACCACACTTTGGGAATTATTTAAGTGATTTTTGGTCCTTTTGAAATGGTATATAGTCATTTGGGTAGACGTGTATTATTTCAGAGATCATACCCATCAAGTGTAGCATTTTTTTGGCATTGTATGTTCGGTTAGGGAGCTCATTATCTTCTGGGAGCATATCATTCAAGAGAGAAAGTAGTTCAGTAAAATTGGTGTCACTCCATCCATTGCCTTCTTTTAAATTATGCATCTTTAGTACGGCTGAAAATGCTATATATTTAGTACAACCATCATACAATGGTATATTTTCACAACTCTTTAACTTCTCAAATAATATTGGACAATCACAAAGTTCATCATCAATTGTCCTTGTCATTTCCTCAATATAATCTTCATCATCATTTACATCTGTAATCACATCATCGATATGGTCTTCTTCATTTTACACAGTTATAATCATATCAGATTATCCAAAAAATGTAGTGTTATCTCAATCACTAGCTACATTCTTTTTTTCCCCATGTTTATTCCAACATTTGTAATTTCAATCAATTCCATGATAGATCAAGTGTTCTTTTAACTCCTCTAGACTAATTATTCTTGAATAAAAATAGTGTAAACACGTAAAAAGGATTTTAGAATGGTCATATTCATGATCTTTTTCAAACTTAATGAACTCTTTCACTCCATCTTCATATTCTTTTTTCATGTGATTGGAATTCATCCATTCTTTATTCATATTCATCCTATTTGATTCAGTAATATTAATATTTAACAAAATAAATACACAAAATATATTCAATTGAATATGGATATCATGAATTTATTTATATAAAATGGAAATATTGAAAAATGGTTTATCATCCCACATGTTCAAAAACAAAAAACTTATTTAAGGAAATTTATTAATACAACTATTGAATGTAATAATTTAAATATAAAAAAATAAAATCAATATTATTTGAGAAAACATTTCATAATAGAAAATATAGATATTTAATATAATAATGGTTTTATAAATAAAAAAATAAATTAATATATTTTCTAAAATAATAATCCGTACCTTTGAGAAAATCAGGGTCATTACATGAGACCGAAGGGATTTAATACAGCAATGTGAGTAAATTTTCTTATTAAATGGAAAAAGTGACAAGATTTAAAATGTTGTGTATAAAATAGAATTTGAAATTTAATAAGGGGTTTTGAAGGGGAATTTTAAATGGATATAAATACTTCTATAAATCTTTTAGGAAGTTAAATTTTAATTTTATGGTTTTGAAAAAATATAGGGAAATATTTTATTTTTGGAATTTTTGGATATAAACTAAGAATTTTAAATGGGTTTAATTTATTAAAAATAACAAGGAATATTATTTTTATGAAAAACCTTAGGATAAAAAGGTATTTTTCAAAAACCCCTTAGAACTTTCCTAGATTAAAATATAAATATTCAATTCAAGAGGTTGGAACTTTCCCAACCAAATCATTCATAGTAAAAGAAGTATCATCTAAAACATAAAATATATAAGATAATTTGTTACTAATTTTTTGGTTTTCATCACCCCTTTAATATATTTTTTCAATGGAGTAAAATAATTGGATATTACCCAATATCCCAAAAATAAGAGCGCATGATATTTGATGTTCCTGTTTCTCTACTTATTTCATATATAGTGGTCAATTGATCATTAGGAAATTCATTCATTCTTTATATTCATGAAGCTTGAGGCTTTTTATGAAACATTAATTCTCTATTCATGTGATCATATATGATAATATAATTTACATCACCTATAAACCACTTAACTAATGGGATTTCCTAAACTCTTCTTGTAAATTACCCATAAACTTCCTTGGCCTCTATAGTTGCAAGAGTATTAGAACTCCTCAACACAAATCACATCACCCAGAGTCTTACATGATCCACACACATTAATCAATTAATAATGACCTCTCCATTGATTTATTTAATTCTTTTGAAACATTTATTGAACTAATTGGTTTGGAAATATACAATTTGGTTTACTTAATTAGTTTTGATATTAATCTCAACTTCTCTCTCTTGGCTACTAGAATTTACAAATATATGTTTTTTAATATCTTCTTTCAATTATTATTTATGGTATTTATATTGTTGCATGTATATCTTGAAGTAATATAAAATAATATTTACCAATTTAACATTACCTAAATATACCTTTATTTCATCACATGCTACTTCACATTTAGCATGGAGACAAATTATTTCCTCGATTCCATATTCATCTCCATATTTATCCCCAATATATGGATTATCCATGAAAAGTGCTATTACTTATTCATGGAGGTATCTTTATTCAACTATAACCTTTAATTATATCATGTATTATATTTAACCTTCATAAGATAATAAGTTTTTTCTATTCAATAATTTCCATTATGGTTTTCACCTTCCTTTTTCTCCTTCGAATGATTTATTCAAAGGTTATTCCTCTTCATCCTAAATATCAAATGTCATAAAAAACTATGATGTATGATTTCATATTTTATTGCATAGAAAGTGACCAAGTGGAACCTTTATTCTGAATTTATACCTTCCCCTCTTATGATTAGAGGAATAAAGTAAAATATATGATAAAATTAATCATCATTTAGATCTTCTTCCACTAATGGTTTTTTATTTCCTAGAATGCAACCTCATGTGATATATAATTTTATTACGATTCATTTTCTTAATTAAAAAACTCATATTTGACAACTATATATTATAGGATATTTAGATATACTTCCATAAAATCCTTGTTTTGGATCCTCAATACCATAACATTAAAACAAAGAGGCATTCTTATAAGAATCATTTTTACAATTTTGACATAGTGAATGTTTTCCTCAATCATGTGCATATATTCTATTAATATGTAGTGTTTATCAAAAAATAACTTAACAATTTTATTTGAGAACATCTTGACAACATTATAATTTTTCTACAAAGCCTACAACATTTCTTCTCTATCATTTTAATCTCATTCATAGAAGTTCAGAAGCATCACCAATATAACATCATAATTCTTACAAGTCTTTTGGCCTCATAAATATGTTGTTAGTAAGATATCCTATAATTAATTTAATGCCTAATTTTTATCATTCAATTATTTTTGATGTTCCTAGAATAAGGATCCACTCTCTATGTTCATTGAGTTACCTTGAATAACTATCATATAAACATCTATTTGAGAAGATATAAAATAATTTTTCACAATCCTCTTACAAAGTTGAAAATTATTTCCTTAAAAAATAAGCTAGCCTTTGTGTTTGAAAATGTATTTCATGATTTCAATAATAAAATACATTACCCCAAATGAATTAATTCATATATTTTATAAGACCTCATCAATAAATATACCCAAACTGGGGTGGGGTGAATCTGCAAATTGTAGTTTTTGGTTTTTCTTTCCTTGATCATGATCTTGATCTCTATTTCGGAGGAACACATCATTCTATTCCATACATATCTATATTTAAAAAATTAAGGTGAAAATGATATTTTCAATTTTACATTGATTACCTAACCATGGAAAACCCATGGACCTTGAAATCGGTTGAGTACAGATGCACTGAAAAATCTAAGTGCACATCATTACATACGATTGAAAAATAGAGAGGCGATGAGGACCCTCTAAAGTCACTATGCAAAATATGTTCAAGAAAAAAATATACTCTTCTTCATATATAGAAGATCACTACTCTGTCTGTGGGGAGAGTCAGTGGTGGTGTTCAGTAAGGCGGTAGTGGGGTTTAGAAATACATAAAAAAATATTTAAAAATCATACCTTTAGTTTTGAGGGTCTTGATTCATCGAAAATGTTCAGCAATAGAGATACGCCGGCAGTGGGGTTTGGTGAGGTGGTAGTGGGGTTCATTGAGGCAGTGGGGTGAGGAAGTAGTGGTGTTTGGTGAGGTGGTGGGGTAAGGCAGCAGTGGGGTTCGATGATTCAGAAATGGGGTTTAGCGAGAGAATGGTGGTGAGAATACAGTTTGGCGAGAGTGGAAGCGCGATGACACTAGTGTGGTTTGGCGAGAGAGGCGAAGGCAGTAGGGCCATGGCGAGGTTTAGTGAGAGCAGCGAAGGGGTGGTAGTCAACTTCCATAGGAGCTTGAAGGTGTGAGAAGAATAATTCCAGTTAGGGTTTCTTTTAAAAAAGGTCTAAGACTTTTATCAGTGCTTTTAAAAAAACACTGATAAAACATGTCTTTATCAATGCTAAAATTATAGCGCTGATAAAGACTAGTACTATCAGTGCTTTTTTAGCACTGATAAATGGATATCTTTATCAATACTAAAAAATGTATAAAAAAATCCAATGTTAATAATTTATTTATATTATTATATATATTTATAAAATTATATATATATTTATTAAATATATATTTATTTATTTATAATTATAACTATAAATAAATATATTTTTATTTATAATTATAACTATAAATAAATAAATATTTATTTATAATTATATATATAATACATATATTTATAAATATTTGTATATATTTAAATAATTATATATATTTATAAAATTGTAAATATTATAAATATATATTTATTTATTTATAATTATATATATAATAAATATATTTATAAATATTTGTATATATTTATAAAATTATAAATATTATAAATTTATTTATTTATTTATTTATAATTATAAAATGATAATAAATATATTTATAAATATTTATATATAATTATAAATATATTTATATCTATATATTTATTAATATATAATTATATATATTTTTAAAATGTAATAAATATTTTTATTATAAGCATTTAGGGGCTTACCTGAGTGGTAAAGGCTCCCCATAATCCTGTATGAGACCCCGGTTCAAATCTGGGTGGGAGTAAATTTCTGCTGACAGGCGGTGACGCAAGCATGACACAGGCAGGTAGTGACGCAAGTGGTGATGTAAGCATGATGCAAGTATGATGCTACATTGGGCCTTCAAGCTAGTTTGTGGGATTTTGGGCCATGTAATGGGCTTCATGCCCACGAGAACTTTGAGCCATGTACTGAATAAATAAGGCTTTATGGGTGGGTTATCTCTTGGGGGGTTATAACCTGTCTTTCTGGCTTGTGTGTGTGGTGTGTATGTGTTTAATGTAATTATACCCCCAAGAATATAATATATATATATATATTATAATTCTATAATTATTTATAATTTTATTTATTTATTTATAATTATATTTATAAATATTTGTATATAATTATAATTATATTTATAAATATTTGTATATAATTATAAATATATTTATATATATATTTGTTTATAAACTAATAATAAATGTATTTATTGTAATTTTATAATTATTTAAATATATATATATAGTTAAAATTATAATTATAAATAAATATATTTAAAAGTTATTTATATATAATTAAAATTTTATAATTATAAATATAAAAAATATTTTATTATTTAAATATATTTATTGTAATTTTATAAGTATTTATGGGAACATAATAAGTTAATGGGTATAACATCAATAAATCATATCTAATGAGATATAGATTATAAAAAATGAGTCATCACATATATATGGAAAGCATGATGAATAAGGTTGTTAATGTATAAATGAGCATTCATGAGTTAGAAATACATAACATATGCACACATCATCATAATATAGGTAATATTAAACATAGAAACCCATAATCATGTACACAAATAAACTTATGATCATATAACCTCAATTATACGTACTTACGCATCAATGTATGAACATAAATAATGCCAATCATGTCCATGGATATCATCATTATCTCTTGATATATATATTTATTGACCAAATTAATTAGAGACATATATTTATTTAAATATATATTTATTTATATAATTATAATTAAAAATAAATATATTTAAAAAATATTTATATAAAATTATAAATATATAATTATAAATATAATAAATATATTTATTATTTTAAAAAATATAATTTTATAATTATTTAAATATATATTTATTTATTTATAATCTTATAAATACATTTTTTAAAACATTATATATATATATATATATATTAATTATTAAAAAAATATTAATTATAAACATACGTTTTTTAATTTAAGTATATAAATAAACATTATTTTTTAATATAAATACAATAATTATATATATTAATAATATTTTTTATTAACAACTTTTATCAGTGCTAAGAATTGCATTGATAGATATGTCCTTTATTAGTGCTAAAAAATCACTAATAAAAGATACACCTTTTTTAGTGCTGACAAAAGTGCAGTTTGTGTCAGCGCTTTCTGCTTAACACAGATAAAAGTCAGTGCATCCCTTGCCTAGATCTGTGGTGGTTCCCCTTAGGATAAAGTTGTAAGGTCTGATTCTCCATCTCCTCTAACTAATATATGTGATGAAGATGGGTCTGGGCATCATGATCCCACTCTTACTAATGATGATGTTAATAAAGCCTATGATAAGAGTGTCACTTTAGAAACTATTCCCCTAGAAGTTAATCTCCCTATACCTAATTCTATTGATAGGATCCCTTTCTAGGTATAACTCCCAAACTCGAATTCTCCAATGGTACTTATGTCATGTTTGTATGATCCCACTTCTCACTTTTCTCCTAACCCCTTTGAGGCTTTATCCCCTATCAGTAAAGATTCTCTAGAGCCCCCCCCCCCCACCCCCAAATCTAGTATCCTACAAGGGGTCAAAAGATTTCTTATATCATTTCATTGGGTAGGGAAACTAGATCCTAATCTAAATCCCATGTTTACAACATCTCTAACTCCATCTGAGGCCTATATCGAAAATATTCCAATGATTTTAAAGATTCCTTCTCCACTTCCTCATGATCACCATGATTATCTAGAACTCTAGGGGTATCAAAGTTCCTACTAAATTAAAATTTATTTCTCATAAATTTATTCATAATAATTTTTCTCTAATTTTAATTATTGAATTGAAGCACAAGGTAGACCTCATTTGTCAGTTTTCATCCATGATGCACATAGAGAACTGCATGCATGATAGTTCGACTAACAATTATGTTTGGATATTCTAAAAATTCTATTTTTAGGTAAACCCGGTTAACTCATCCCATCAACACATCATGGTATAGGTGAGTAGAAATTCAATATTTTCATACATTTTTTCTTTATTTTCAATGATTTTACTCCCACCATTTTGATTAATTTCTATGTAAATATCATATTATTAGTTTTGTGAATAATCTAGTGTTTAATTGTTAAATATCTCAAATATTGAATTTTATTTTATTTATTTAATTTATAATTCTTATATAAAATACTATATTTAAATAAGGACTTTAATGTTATTACAGGATGCTCATAAGTTATTTTAAAAGGGTTAAGTATAATGAAATAAGTTTTGTTCCAATTTTAGAAAATATGGAAATTACATTAATGTAAGTTTAGAGGATGAAAATTTGTAAAGGGTGTAGATAATATGACTTTTAAAATCGTTATCATATAAATTTTGTAGTTTTATATGTTGTTGAGGCCAATCTCAAGCATTTCATCCTGATCATAAGCCTTTGTTATAACATCATAAGACTTTTCCATCATTATAAGATCACGCCACAGCTTGTGGAATCAGGTATAGAGCCTCTTTAATATTTTTATTTTTATTTTCAAGGTCATTCAGAGCTCAGGAGAAGCGACTTTGGCTTGTTAGTGGAAGAAGAAGGCAACCATCTAGCTGGTGGAGGGCGCTAGCTAGCCAGTTCAGGTTGGCAGAACACCTGTAGGTTTAAAAGTTCCATCGGTTAGTCTATAGAATTACATCGACTAATAAATAGAGGATTTTTAGATGCAAGCTCTCTATCTGCACCCACTAGCCCACCAGTTGGTCACCACCAGCTCATTGGGGGACCACCAGTTGTCCAGTGGATGTCTAGTGGCCGGCTGATGACACCACTGGGCATGCAGATTGGTGGGGGATAATATGGCATTTTTTGCTAAAATTTTTATTTAACTTCTATAATCCTCCTCCCTCAACCCTAATGTTATTTTATTTAGTTTAAAGATTCCTTGGTGAAAATTTTGTCTATCTCACTCTTCTTATTAGTGAATATTCATGACAATTTAAATCTTGAATCTCTATAAATTTTAATCCGGTGAGTTATATCTATTCTAATATATTTTATTCTCTTCGTATCCAACTATTTTTCCCTTTAGAGATTGGATTTATAGATCTATCATGGAAATAGAGAATTGAAATTTTTTTCATCAGGTCTAAGTTATCTAGGATCTGATCTCTTCCTCTCCCATTATAGGTTTAAAAGTAAATTAGGTTTTCATTTCTCTTGTGGTAGGTGTCTCTATCCTATATTATATCCCTTGGCATTCTTTTAGTTCTTATGATGCTCTCCATTGGTTTTAATTTATCATTTATGGATTTGATATTTAGTAGTAATGGAAAGTGTTTTCATAATGGGTTTTCTTTGAAAACTAGATCTTATGCACAGGGTGTGTTTGATAAAATTCCTCAAGGATTATTTTGAATTGGAAATAGTTTTTTCAAGTATGGGATCCATATGGCATCGCTATAGATTTTTTTATGAAATATGGGTATGTTTTTTCTTAAAACATGATGATGATATATAAAACTTTGGGAGACCTTAGGGTATTAGGGAAAACTAAACATTTGAAATCCTTGGTGGAGTAAGATATCACTAGGGGAGGTACCCATTATTCCATAGTTTCTATTGGGTATCCTTTCCAGGGCACTGAGGTTACTAGTATTTAGGATTTACTTATATCGGCTAGTGTTCCTTGGTTTTCATTAGTTGTGTACACCCTTGTTTCATTGATTTCCATTTAGTACTTTATGGATACATTACATTCATTTTTATTTGATATGATTACTTTCCCACTAATAATGGATATTGATTCTCAAAACCTATTTTATTCTACTTATTATGCCCCATGTATATATTTTATTTCATATTTCTTTGTTTATTTGATTATGTAATGTTTTTAAAAGGATAAATAAAGGGTTAGTTTAAATGGGAAAATGATTTCTTTTGGTAATATTTTAGAAATCACTTTTATATAAGAACTAACATATGATTTTTGATAGATGTTGTATATATTGTTTTATGGTATCCTACTAAGATTTAGTGCTCACACCCTAATCTTTAATTTTTTAATTTGTAGACATAGTTTTATAGTATACAGGTAAATGGAAGAGCGCCATATAGAGAATGAATCTATGAGATTGTGTTTCCTTCTGATGGATTGGGATTGTGGTTATTAATGATCATGAGGAGATGAACCCATGGGTTACTTCAGGTTCCATGGTGAAGTTCTTTTAGAGTGATCATCTATAACTTGTTGTCCAATTATTAGATGTTACCTTTATTCTTTGTTCGTCTTGATATATAATGTATTTTTTGGATATATAGTGTGTTGCTATAATTTTTTCTATCTTATCATATTAATTTTGGATGGTGAAATCATTCCCATATTTCTTTGTATGATACCCATGTGTTTTTTAGCAACCCATGGTGATCAGGAATGCTCTTTAGGCCTTATGGTAGGCCAAGTCAGATAACATTATTGGTTGACCTAGGTTGGTCTATTATAGTAAGACTTTGAGTAATTATAATTATTTTGATCATAAGACTTCTCAATCGTAATCATTTATTCATGATCAAAATCCTTATATCCTAGTCATTATATTTCAATACTCGGTGTAATTATTTTGGGTCATAAGGATTTTCTATCAATTATATGTCTTTGGACCTGGTCATATGACTTTCTAACCATAAGACTTCATAATCATAGGGCATCAACACTTTTATAAAAACAAATGGGAACTATATAACTCATCTTCACTTTGAACCAAAACTTTGGGTTGTCATGTCAGTACTAGTGCAACCATTCAAAGGCTTCCAGATAGATAATAACATGAAAAATATTTTTGATCATGATAAATAGAAATAATGTTTTGGATTTTTAGGAAGAAAGAATCATAAGGATTTGAATCCATGAGAAATAAGGTAACTTTATAAATTCAAAATGATGATATCTCATAATTTTTAATATAGGGTGATGAGAGGAAGAAATTTCATTCCTAAAAAAGGATAAAGAGACCGAATTTTAAACCGATGTGTTCTAGAGGCTGAAGATTTTGGGTTCGCTAGATTTCTGTCAATTCTATCATTTTATTTTATATTTTTTTTAAATGAATTTTCCTTCTCAATTTATCTATATTTACCTTCTAATAGAGTGTAAAACTATGATTTATTAGATAATTCTAAGTCTACATTTTTTAATGCTTGAGTCTTAAAATGTTAATGAATAAAAACTCTCTCTCTTTTTCTAACTTATTTCAATATTCAATATAGGTTCTTAATCTTGAATGTGTTTGTGATTGATTTTATTTTTGTTTATTATTTATTTATTTGATAAATGATTTATCAACTCTTTACACTCAGTTTTTTTATATTTTGTGAAATTAGATAAGTTTTGTGGTGAAGTTTTTGGTGGTCACCGACACATGTGTAATAGTCAATAATTACCCTTGGTTTTCTTAAGAGACACAAGACCTAGTGGGGTATTGCCTAAGTAAACTAAGGGTTATTTTTTGTATCACTTACATACATAGGAATGAGGGTATATTGAGTAAATATTTCTAATTAGTTTGTTATCACCTTAACCATTTCCCAAAGGGTGAGAGGTGAAACGTGTGTAGAACCTATCATTCATTAGTTATCAAGAAGAAATAGAAAATGATTGGGAGACTAGGATGGAATTATAATTGGGAATCCAACCCTAACTCAATCACCATTCTCATATCAATATTTTCAATATCTTATTTCATTTCCTACTTCTTCTTCAAAATCAAACAATTTCAAAACAACCCCATTTTTCCTCTAACCAAAAAGTTACAACTTTTTCACTCTTATCTAGGATAAAACCTTAGGTTACCACTATAAATTTATTTAACTTAGGGAATAAAAATCTTTTTTCACACCCTATTATAGGTGTGCATCAAAACATGGTGATTTTTTTAGTGAGGTGATGCCAAAATTAATAACAAAAAAACTGAACTTAAATTTTGATGATCCAATCCTCTAATAAACATATGTTTAAATTTAAAACTAAAATTGAAATAAATTTATTGAACAGAATTAGGGAACTTAATATAAAATATATATTTAAATAATTTTCCTTGAAAAAACTTCTAGTAATCACTTTGAGCCCAAAATTATGGAAGTTAATATGAATCATACTTTGAGATACCTTTGTGCACCACAATTCATCAATCAAAAAAAATAAAATTTCTATGCCATCATTACAAAATTATTTTAAACATAAAATTTGATTAATTCAACTATTACCAAAATTTTATGGTTTGGTAGGTGAAGACCTGAATAATCACATCAAAGAGTTCATACTGATGTGCTCAACTTTAAAACCTAGATGAGTTACTGAGGAGAAAGTTAGGTAAAGGGAATTCCTCTTTTCAATTGAAGGAGTAGTAAAGGAATGGTTGTATAGCCTATAATAAAGATAGGTTCATGATTAGGATGACCTAAAAATATTATTAGAGATTATTCCCTACCTCTAGGATCACAGCCATCAGGAGGGAGTTGTATGACATCATAAAGGATTCCAAGGAGCCTCTTTATGAGTATTTGGAAAGGTTTAAAAATCTATATTCCATTTTCCCATATCAAGAAATATAATAGAACCACTTATTATTATTCTTTTACCAAGTACTAATTGATCATGATAAGAACATATTTGATGCCTCATCTAGTAGAGCTTTTACTAATAATTAACCAAAATAATCTAAGGTACTAATTAAGAAGATTTCTCATAACTCCCAAAAATTTAGCATAAGTGGTACTGGTACAAGGGGAATACATGAGGTAAGAACGTATAACTCGTCTCCAATATTAAAATCTAGTCTTCAAGAGAGAAAAAATTAGTGAGAAATATGGACCTAAAAAAACAGTTAACAACAAAATATAACCAAAGTATGTAGTTTATTTTCCTCACCTCATCATTTTACTAATCTATGTGCTCAAGTATAGGGAATGGAGAGTTGTGCAGAAGACTTTCATAAAATATAATTCCAACAAAATCAAGGATAGAGAGATTATAACAAGGACCAGTATGGAATTTTTAATCCCAAAACTATTCTTTAAGACCCTACCCAAATCAGTGCCCACAACAACCCCTATTCTAGCAGCCATACCAACAATACCAACACCCACCACCCTTCTAACAGAAACTCAAGAAACATTATAACCAACATATTTACCAACAGAACCCTCATTTTAAAAAAATATATATACCCTATGAATATCCTTCAACTAGTGTAAAATCCCTAGTATAGAAACAAGAAGTTATTTTAGTTGATAATCTTTGGAATGATGGGGGAGAATTAAAAAACCAGATCAGTAGTTTGGTAGAGATTTTATCCAAAAAAAAGTAAATTACCAGACTAATCTATCCCTAATCCAAAGGATAATGTGAGTATAATTACCACCAAAATAAGTAAATAAACTCATCCCATGACCACCCCTAAACTATAACATGGGAAATGTAAATAATAAGAATGAACGAAAAAACATGAACCTTAACAAGCACAACTAGGCCTTAAAGAGCATGCTATAGAAGAATATAAAGAAAACTAAGCTATAAATTCTAGTAAAATTTTAAAAAATAGGCCTAAAAAGAATAAAATAAGGAAGAGTGGTAATCTAAACCAAGGAGGAATAAAAGACTAGATACACCGTAGTAAATATATAAAAGGAATAAGAGTTATATTCTACTTCCATTCCCAATAAGGATAATCTAATCTAAGAATATTTAGGATGAATAACTCTAAAGATAAATTATAGAAAAATTCTATAAATGTGATATCAATATAACCCTTCTTAAATACCTCAAAAAAATCCCCAAGTATGTTAAATTTCTCAAATAACTCTGCACTAAAAATTGGAGGCTTCAAGGAAACGAAAGGATCAGCTTGGAAATAATTGTATCAAGCCTAATCACACTACAAATACCCATAAAATATCAAGACCCAGGC
This sequence comes from Viscum album, assembly GCA_963277665.1. Taxonomy (NCBI): domain Eukaryota; kingdom Viridiplantae; phylum Streptophyta; class Magnoliopsida; order Santalales; family Viscaceae; genus Viscum; species Viscum album. Next base: position 957,003,768 of record OY728138.1, on the reverse strand, counting down.
ATAATTTATATCCCTTTAACTATTGTTTCTATAAATTTTTTGAAATCTTTATATGATTTGGGAGCCTTTATAAAAAATTTTCCCCACTCAATTTTTATATATTTGTATATGGAAGACATGAATCTCACAAGAGTGGTTATCTAGCTTGAAAATAGATTTACTATTTTTTCAACGGTAGTATTGGAAGATGTACTTGTAAGAATCCAAGATATGATCTTCTCAGTTGATATCTATAAGACATGGATGAAGATAGAGCACTATATAACTCACCCACAATTTTGGGGAGACCTTTCATGAATACATCCAAGTAAATCATCAATGTACAAGAAATAAAACTCACTATGGAGTTTGGAGACATCATGGTTCATTTAAATATCTTTGACTCTACACAATACCCTTAATTTGACCATTCGCTCCTTACACTTTATCACTTTGAAGATGATAGAACCATTGAAGATATAGGCATGTTTTCTAAATTTGTAGCCTTGGGAAAACATTTAATAATTGAAAACCCCATATAGGATGAAACATTATATAATTCTAGAGAATCTGTTTTAATATTAGTGGATGAGGTAATTTCTAAGTTTTAATGATGTATTTTATTATCTATTCAATTATGAGGTATCATACATTTTAACTTGTTTGTAGTAAGTCTAAGCTATGGGTGTTAAAAAACCCAAAATTATAGTTTATCTCTAGATCAATCCCCAAATATGAATCTTAAACCTTTACCCAATAGTTTTAAGTATGAGTACTTGATTAAAGGAGAGAAAATACTTGTGATCATTCCAAAAAACCTACCCCATAACCAAGAAAACAAATTGATTAAACTTATGTAATAAAATGTGCAAACAATAATGTGGAGTTTTGGTTATATCCTAGGCATTAATTCCAAACTTTTCTCCCATGGAATTTTAATTGATGATAATTATAGACCTATTAAAAAGATCCAAAGAGGGATAAATCCTACCATGATAGAGGTAGTTAAAAAAAGAGGTACATAATATTTTAAAAGTCGACATAATCTACCCCATTTCAAAATCACAATGGTTCAACCCCATCCATGTAGTTACTAAGAAAATAGGACTACCCATTATGAAGAATGGAAAAAATGAGTTAATTCCTATGAAAATTAAGAATAGTTGGAGAGTTTTTATAGAATATATTAAACTAAAGGGGGTTACTAGGAAAGATCATTTCCCCATTTCCTTTGTTAGATAAATATTAGAATAATTGGCATGGAAACTCACTATTGTTTCTTAAATGCTTTTTTAGGATATTTTCAGGTGCTTATTTCCCTAGAGGACCAAGAATAGAAAATATTTAGATGTGACTTTAGAAAATTTTCTTACAATAGGATACCCTTTGGTCTATGAAATTCTATAGTTACAATTAATACATGTATGGTAAGTATATTTTCAAACCACATTGAAGAGATCCTGGAGGTATTTTTGGATGATTTTATATGTTTAGTAATTATTTTGATCATCGTTTGAATAATCTAGAAAAGTATTAAAAAATTCATCAAAAATAACTTTATTTTGAAATTTGAAAAGTATCATTTAATAATAAAAAATTTAATATTATTTGTTCATGTCGTTTTTAAAAATCACATTGGGTGGATAAATCTAAAATTTAAGTGATATATTGTTTTCCTTAACCAAATTTTTTAAATAATGTAAGTTAATTTATAATATATATAGGTTTTTATAGAAGTTTTATGAAGGATTTCAATAATATTTATCTTCCACTCTATATTAATTTTTAAGGATGCTGATTTTTATTTTAATGATTATTTCAAGGAAGATTTATTTGAATTAAAAGGTATATTGGCCTCCCCACCAGTGATACAACCACCCAACTAGGAGAACCCATTTGAGTTACTTTATGATTATTCTAATCAAGTTGTGGGACGAGTTATTTCCAAAAGAATTGAATTTTGACCGCAATTTATTTTCTATGCCTCTAGGATCTTAGATACTACCCAGATCAACTGAACAACCGTAGAAAAATATTTTCTTACAGTTTTTTTTTATTTAGATAAATTTAGAACATATTTACTTAGAACTAAAGTCACTATGTTTTGTAATCATATAGCATGATACTTAATGAATAAATATGATTTAAATCATAGACTATTCAAATAGATATTACTATTACAAGATTTTAACTTATATATTAAGGACAAAAAAGGAGCTGAGAACCAAGTGTTTTATCACCTAAGAAGATTACCCAACATAGATAAGGTAGAAATTTCAGATCAAGAACCATTTTATGATCACATTCCAAGAGAGAAGCCTTACTTAATTGAATTTGAAGTACCCCGATATGCTAACATCATAAATTATTTGGTAACTTCTCAAGTACCATCTCATTTAAACCCCTAATAAATTTACAATCTTAAAAAATAAATAAAAATTTTAAATTTGGGAATATCTTTATCTTTATAAGGTTTGTAATGATAAAGTGATAATAATATGTTTACCTATAAGTGAGATTCAATCTGTTTTTGAATTTTTCCATATCCTAGTTTGTGTAGGATGCTTTGTACCTAAAAGGAAAATAAGAAAAGTTTTATATTTAGGAATTTAACATCACACCTTGTTTAAATATATATGAATTTTTTTTAAAAAGGTAAACAATTTTAGTTTGTTGGAAATATTTGAAAGAGAAGAGAGATTCCAAAAAATACGATTAGTTTTTATGAAATTTTTAAAGTGTGGGGAATAGATTTTATAAGGAATTTTACCATGTATTTTGGAAACTCTTATATTTTTCTCACAGTCTAATATGTCTCAAAATGGGTGGAATAAAAGTCCACAAAAACTAATGATGTCAAGGCTGTGTGTGATTTTTTTAGTAATAACATCTTTTGTAGGTTTGTAGTTTTAAGATCCATCATCGATTATCAAGGGATCCATTATACAATAGGATAATGGAGGATTTTATATGAAAATATAGATTGCATCACATGATATACATGGATTATCATCCCTAAAAAAATTTCCAAGTTGAATTGTCCAATAGAGTAATTAATGGAATTTTGGATAAGACTGTAAAAAATAGAAAATGTCAAAGCCAATGGTTAGTAGAAACCTTATGGGCTTACGGGATAGAATAAAACACACCCATATGAATAACACCATATTAATTGATTCATGGAAATATTAGAGTTGGAACATAAAGAATATTGGGTTGTGAGAGAGATCAATATGGACCTGGTTAGAGCTAGATAAGAGAGGAAATTATAGGTAGAGTAATTGGAGGGAATTTTAAGATAAGATTTTGAAAATTCAAAAAAAATATAAATAGAGGATAAGTGGTCCTAGGAAAATATTATCCAACATAAAGACTTTCATCCAAGATATTTAGTGTTGTGGTACAAATTAAGACTCAAGCTAATTACAGGTGATCTTTTTTCTAGGTGGTAAGGTCCATCTATAGTCACTCATGTTTTTCCTTTTTGTGATGTAAAAATTATGAAGTAAGGATATTAGAATCCATTAAATATAAATGGGAATAGATTGAATAGATTCTATGGATATTTTTATAAATATCTAGTGTAGGATATCAAACACCTCTAACATATTTATCACTGAATACTATTTGGTTGTACCTTTCTTTAACACTAATATAATGTTTTTATTCCATTGAAAAACTTCTTACAAGATAAATCAATTTGAATTTATCGATTACACTATATAATTTAATTTTAGGGTAGGGAACCTTTTTAGTTTAGTATTTTTTAAATTTCTATTTTTCAATTTTTTTATGTGTTTTATTTTTAATTATAGTGTTTTTTTAAAACCTATTGAGCTTTAAATTTAATTACCTTTCAAATTTTGAATCAATTATACTATTTAGAAACTAATTTTTCCCATTTAATCACCTTATATGAATTATTAAATAAACTTATTTTAAAATTCTAATTGAGTGGAATTCATGTTAGGACTAATGATTACTAAATCTCATGCCATGACATATTTTGTTATATATTTAATCACTTACCCAAGAGGCTTCTGAGCCTGTTTTGATGTATTATTTACAATGTAATTTTTTCTGGAGATAACCAAGAAATGATTGAATAACCAAAAATTATTGTGTAATATAGTCATATCCTTTCAACATTCAAAGACTTATGTTATAAATGATTGATACATTCTTTTGATTTTAAAATCCCCTTTTTCAATAAAGTCTATTTTCAATCCTACCTCGAAATTTAATACTTATAGAACTTAATATGAATGAATTACCCTTTTAGGTAGCCATATTATAATCCAAATATCCCTATCTACCTTTACCTAGAATTTGACTCATGATCTTGGTTTAATTAAAGTGTGGGGGAAGCGATAAAGTGAGTTAGGATAAACTACTTTCTAGAATTAGTTTAAAATTAAGAGAGAAGTTTTTTAACTTTTATACTATTATCTTGTGAAGGAAATCATGATGTTAAGAAAATAAAAAAAGTCCTAGATAACATCCAATGTTTATCATGTAATTCTATCATTGTTTTGAAGATAAAATTTCCTCTCTTGCTCTCTAAAAATCATTTCTGCACAAAATTATAGATATGAATTCAAGAAGAAATCATTCCTCAAAGTAGGGAAAGTGGAAAAAATTTATTAATTCAAAAGATATTTAAATATAACTAACCATGAATATAAATAGTATTTTGGATGCCAATTGAATCTGAAATATGTTTTAAAATACTAGAGTTTATGAATATTATTTTGGATAAGTTGTTTGGTAAAGGAGTGTTGAAGCTGAAAAATTTTAAAGAAGGATTTGTAACACATTTAATGGAGGAAAAATACTTTCTAATATAGGTCAATGTAGATCTCACACCTACTGAAGAAAATCTTAAGTCCCTCTCTGCCTTCAAGATCCGAAAAAAAACCTAAAATCATATAGAGGAGATAGAGAAAATAAATATTTTCTACTAAAATACAAAGGGTGTGGGTTGTATTTTAAAAAAAATCATAGAGAATGAGTTTTACCGGTGTAAGAGGAAGAATATGGAGGAATCCATTGTTGAAATAAGATTAGAATCATGCATTGTGTTTTGAAATAGTGATAAACCCCTATTCTACCCCAGAAATTTCTCAATAGAAACTACCAAACCAAAACTAAAAAATAGTCCTAAAAAACCTTTATGATATTCATAAATAATTGATTCATTTAGTTTAGATTAAGAAATTCATCAATCCTATGGAAACAAATCATGGACTTGGAGTGAGAAAATATTTTCCTGAAATTCATATTTGACTGATGAGTGAAATTTTTTCAGGAAGGTCGATATAAGTGTTCATGGGATTATAAAAGAAGTGGAAATTAATTGATTATACTTAATGAAGTAAATGGAATAAATATAATTTATGAGTAATTATAACTTTAGGATCATCGTGTTGAAGATGGGACTCACATTGGTTTTCTATTTGAATTTTATTTGGTAATTTTTTTAAAGTTTACCTATCCTGAGGTATAAAGATTAAGTGTGGTGGGGTTAAAAAGCTAATATTTTTATACATTTTATCTTGATTTTTAATTATTTTAATCCCGCCATTTCTATAAAAATATCAAATTTATTGGTTATGTGAATAATCTGGAGTTTAATTATTAAATGGATTAAATCTTGAATTTTAGTGTCTTTATTTACTTTGGAATTATTATATGAAATCCTGAGTTTAATTAATTTGTTTAAATGTTATTATAGGATTACTAGAAGTTATTTTGAAGAGGTTGAGTTGAATAAAATAAGTTTTGTGCAAAATTGAAGAAACCTTTAAAGTATATTATTGCAGGTTTGAAGGCTAAAATTTTGAAAAGGAGGGAAAGTGTATGACTTTTCAAATCCAAATAATATGAATTTGGTAATTATGTATGTCTATGAGGCTGATTGTAAGCCTTTTCTCATAATATTAATCCTTTCCTAAGATATCATAATACTTTACATCATCGTAATCCTTTCATGAATCATAAGTTGTTTTATTATAAGACTTCTCAATCATAATCCATTGGTCCTAATCCTAAGCCTTAGGACCTGATTTTTAGACTTTATAACCCAACATAATCCTTTGGTATTATAAGATTTTTCTATTTATCTTATGACTTTGGAACTGATCATAGGACTTGTTGATCGTAAGACTTCCCTATTGTATAACTTTAACATTTTTAAAAAATTAGAGGGAAATCGTAGAACTCATTTATCCTTCAAACCAAAATTTTTTCCTTTCATATCAGCACTGGTGTAACTATTAAAATTATACCACATGGATAATAACATACAAAAAAATTGATCAAGATAAAAATAAATAAAGTTGTGGATTTTTAGGAAGAAATTATCATGAGGATTTGAATCCATGAGAAATAAGGGAACTTTATAAATTTAAAAGTATATTATCTTGGAGGTTTGACTGAAGGCTGTGGAGAGGATAAATCATGTGTCTATAAAAGTAGGAAGAGTCCAAATTTTGAAGGGTTGTGTGTTATAGATTTCAGGCTCACTTGTATTTTGTTGCTGCTGTTGTTTTATTTTATATTTTATTTCAATTTTAATAACTTCTCCTTCTATATCCATATCTATTGACCTTTTAATGGAGGTTTAAACCATGATTTATTTGGAAAGGTAAGGTATACCATTTATAATTCTTGATTATTTTTATGATATTGAATAAAAAACTCTCTCTTTCTTCTTAACTGGTTTCGATATTTAGTATAATTTATTAATATCAAATATGATTATACTTGATTTTAGTTATGTTTATTGTTTATTTATTTGTTTTATGGACCATAATAATCCTCCACTTAGTTTTATGATATATTTGGTGGAATATGGTGAGTTTTTTAGTGAATTTATTAGTGGTCTCCATCACATGTAGAAGAGTCGGTAATTACCCTTGGTTTTCTTAAGAGGTACAAGACCTAGTGGGGTATTACCTAAGTAAACTAGTGGTGATTTTTGGTATCAATTAGACACATAAGAATGAGGGTAGACTAAGTAGATATTTCTAATTAGTTTATTCTCACCATAACAATTAAACTAGGGGTGATTGGTGAATTGGTTGTAGAACCTATCATTAATCAGTTAACAAGAAGAAAGAGAAAATGTTTTAGAGACTATGATAGAATTAAATTTTGGACACCAACCTTGAACCAATAACCATTATCATCTCATTATTTTTAATCTCTTTTTAAATTTTATTCTTTATTTTTAAAATCAAAAAATTTCCAAACGGCCACCTTTTTCCTCTAACCAACAAGTGACAACTGATTTTTGTGCACTCCTCACAAGGAGACAACCTTGGGTTACCACTATAACTGCATTTAACTTAGGGAATAAAATGGTTTTTCCATGCCCCATGATAGGTGTTCTTTGGTGAGTCATGCTTCCTTATCGATTTACATGATCATCATTTATTCCAAGTGTAGTGTTTATAAAAGAGTGGGTCTCTAGAAATCATTAGATACCTTCAACCCATTCCCCCATAGCTGGTTCATTGGAAGTTATTTCAATATCATTCTTAACCAAACAGAGAAAAAGGGTAGGTGTATCTATTCAAGGAAAATCATGAATTATTTTTAAAAAAAAATCTAGACACAAAAAACCTAGATATTGGTTATTCAAGTGATAACTAAACTTTATGTAATAACAATCATGGAAATAAAAGGACTTGGAGCCACCTGGATAGGTTTTTATCTAACCTACAAGGGATCACTATCTTTTCTAACACTTTCATTACTCACAAGGCTAGGTCTCTATCTAATCAATATCTACTACTGATCAAACTACAACACTCAATAAATAGTTATCAAAGTTTCATCTTCTATGACCTCTGGACCCAAGATAACAAGTTCATGCACATTATTTAAAATTAATGGAGTTATACCATGTAAGGGTACTCATGGATTATGTAACATAATAAACTCAAGAGGATAAAAGGAAATATGTTGGAGTGGGTGAATAGTTTTCTTAATCATCCCACTAGTCTAGAAGAACTGAAAATGGAAATCAACCTAGTCAATACTAGCATAAAGGAGAGATAGGATGATGATAATTTTTTCAAAATATCTAATAAGAAGTGACTAATGGTGGAGATATTATTAGAATAACTTAGTCATGTCACTGCTACATATATTCCATTTAATAGTGCACAAAATGGATTTTAACAGTGCTAAAAAAGCATTGTTAATCACAGTGCTGATAAATTCCCCCCTTTATTAGTGCTATTTTAGAACTGATAAAGGACACCCTTTATCAGCACTATTTTTATCAATAATAAAGGCCTATATAGATATAATGTGTTATTAATATTACATCACACCCAGAAAAAACCAACAATTTCAAACAATGCTATATATATTTAATTTACATCATAAATAAAAAAATTCCCCCCTATGGTATATACAAAAAAACATTGTTATATACATTTAAAACAATTTTTTATATAATTACATTTACAATTATACAACAAACATTTAAAAACATTATTGTTTCATCTTTTGATGCTCGTGATCCCCTCTCAAAAATTTCCTCCAATGGTATCAGTTGATGAACAAATCATATCAAACTGAGAAAAAGATTCCTCCAATATAAGAAAAAAATATTATGTTAGTATTACTATAAATAAATAAAATAAACATTAATATGAAAGAATAAATTAATAAAATTTTAATTTTTAATAAAAAATATGCATTTGGAGTTATACCGATCACACCATGCGTTATATTGAGGTGTGGTGATTCTTACACATCACAAATGAGTTATATATTGTTTTCCTAAAATATCAAAATAATATGAATGTGTTTTCTTAGTTTTGAGTATGTAACTTATTCTTTTACTAAAATTGATGTTAATTTTAAATAATGACACATTTGGAGTTATACCTATCACACCATGTGTCATATTGAGGTATTTATGATTCCTACATGTCATAAATTACTGACGGATCATTTTTTCTAAAGTATCAAAATAATCTGAATGTATTTACTCTATTTTTAGTATGTTAGTTTTTTTTTGTTAAAATGTCATTTCAAACTAGAAACATGCATATTGAGTCATACCAGTCTCATCGTGCATAGGTTTTACATGAGACTACTTCATACACATCAAAAATGACTTATGAATCATTATCCTAAATTATTTACACAATTGGAGTGAATTTTCTTGGTTTTTAGTGAGTGAAATGTTTTGAACTAAAATTTCAATTTTAAACTGATAATGGACACTTTTAGTCATATCGGTCACACCATACATTGGATTGAGGTTCGGTTGATTCTTGCACATCAAAAATGACTCATGGATCATTTTCCTAAATTATCAAAACAATTTTAATGTGTTTTATCAGTTTTTAGTATGTCACATGTTCTTTTTACTTAAATTAATGTCAATTTTAAATAAAAAACATGATTATAGTCTTAGCGATTACACCGTGCATCGTATTGAGGTACATTTGACTAATACACATCAAAAATGACTCATGGAACATTTTCCTAAATTATCAAAACAATCTGAATAAGTTTTTCTAGTTTTGAGTATGTCACTTGTTCTTTTTACTAAAATTAATATCAATTTTAAATAAAAAAGAGACACTTTGAGTTATACTAGCCACACCGTGCATCATATTGAGGTTCAGTTGATTATTACACATTAAAAATGACTTATAGATATTTTTCCTAAAGTATAAAAACAATCCAAATGTGTTTGATCTGTTTTTAGTATGCCAGTTGTGTTTTTTTACTAAAATGTCATTTCAAACTATAAACATGCATAGTAATATTGGTCACATCATGTGCCAGTTTGATGTTAGACTTCTCCATACACTTCACAAATTACTTATTAATTGCTTTCATAAAATATAAAGACAATCGTAGTGCATTTTTTTGGTTTTCAGTGAGTGACACATTTTGAACTAAAATACCAATTTTAAACTGATAACAAACACTTTTCATCATATTGGTCACACCGTGCATCAGATTGAGGTTTGGTTGATTCCTACACCTCAAAAATGACTCATGGATCAATTTCCAAAAGTATCAAAACAATTATAATGTGATTTCCTAGTTTTTGGTATGTCACTTGTTTTTTTTACTTAAAGTAATGTTAATTTTAAATAAAAAGAGACACTTTGAGTCATACCAGCCTCACTATGCATCGTATTGAGGTGCGGTTGACTCCTAAATATTAAAAATGACTCATGGGTATTTTTCCTAAATTTATATATTTTTCCTAAATTATCAAAATAATACGAATGCATTTTTCTAGTTTTTAATATGTTAGTTGTTTATTTTACTAAAATTAATGTCAATTTTAAATAAAACGACACACTTTGTGTTATACCGGTCACACCATGCATCATATTAAGGTTCTCTTGATTTCTACACATCAAAAATGACTTATAGATCATTTTTATAAAGTATAAAAACAATATTAATTCTTTTTATTGATTTTTAGTATGCTATTTGTGTTTTTTTACTAAAATGTCATTTAAAACTGGAAACACACATTTTCAATCATACTAGTTGCATCATGTGTTAGTTTAACATGAGACTACTTCATACATGTCAAAAATTGTAAGAATCCAGATCTTCTTTTCAGGTATGATTTTCTCTTTTCTGGTGTTTTTGAGAAAAAGAGAAGTTTTTAGAAATTTTTGAAGTACACGCCATGTACTCTTTGCCGCACATAGCCGTGTGTTAGCCGTGTACCGACTGAGCACACAACCGTGTGTGGTGACCTAGAGACCGCCTAATGCGGGGGCCGATAAGGGCAAGTACACGTTGTGTACTTCTAAAATACATGTCGTGTACTTTCTTTTTTTTATTAAATGGACCGGGGTCGCGTCTATTTGGAATAAGTGTCTTCTTCTTCACCTTATTCGACCGAGAGTGTTCATACGACATTGATATTTCCTCGATCCTTTGATCAAGAATCTTTTCTCTGATTCTACCACTATTAATTGCGTTAGGATCACCACAGTAAGCTCTTCCTTCTTCTAGAGCTTCATTTCCTGATTCCTCTTCTTTCAAGAGTTATCCTCGGTTGATAATTTTTAGCGTTTTTGTATATCTACAGTGTTCTTGGGAGATTCAAGGCATAAGGTTCACGTATATAGATCCTACGACACCAGGTAGGTGGTTTTTTCCTTTCCATATATAGTCTTTTAGTTATATGTGCAAAAGTGCCCAATACCCTTGATCGGGGTATTGCGTGTTTAGGGTTTTGACCCAGTTAATGACATATATGCTTAGAATTATTGAGTAGAGGTTAATTATTGTGAATATGGTTCTTTAACGCGTTATGGATGTGTTTTCCCATGCTTGTACCATTTAAGACCTTTTTGTCTAGCTTTGCCTATTAGGATATTGCTTTGCTTTCCATGCCTAGTACTGTAGAACGAAGTGATTGTATTCTGAAATGTTGTTATGATGTAAACTATTTATCAAAGTAGTTCTTGAGGTTTACCTTGGCTGTTATGCATTGTTGTGTTCGATTGACTTACACTGGGCTATGAGAACCTGGTGTAGTAGACCATAGGGATAATGGACTTTGAGGGCTCCTCCAGAGTGTTTACTGTTATGATGCAAGACCATATGGGGGAATTGACATAAGTGCTTCCTCAGAGTGTCTTTAGTTCCTCAACACGGGATATAGGGGGAATGGGATGTTGAGTGCTTTCCCGGAGCACATTTTAGTTACTGATATGAGACTAGAATGGGAATTGATAGTGAGTGCTTCCTCATAGAGTCTATTCTTAAGCTGAACCAGAGGGGTTAGACTATGTGTACTTCCCAGAGGGTTGCTTGTTCTTGTTTGGTTGAACCAGAGGGGTTAGGCTGTGAGTACTCCCAGAGGGTTAACTGCTTTGTTTAGCTGCTTATTTGATATATGAAATTGAATGCATTTGAACTATAGAATTGTTTACTTTTGATTACTTCCTTGTTTACTGCTCCATATTGATTATTGCCTGCCATATATATTCACTGACTATTGGGAACAGATATTTGGGTGGTTTCCTTCTGGTATTTAGTCTCACACCCTATTTGGGTCATGCTTTTGGGCCCAAACTGATTATATTATTGCAGGTATAGATAAGGTAAAGCACCCTTCTACATCAGGTACTTGATTGTTGAGGAGCTGGAGAGCATGGGACCAAGCTGAGGCTTGTGATGTTATTGAAGTTTATCTGTTTCTTTTTTACTTTGGTTATTTCTGTATTCCAGCATTGTGAATTGTTTGGATGCTTTCCTAGACATATGTATCATGAATCATCATTATATATATGTTCTCTAGTTTATTCTTTCAGTCTTTCGTTGTTTACTAATGTATGGTATTATTACTACTTCCGCTATTGTATATCCATTTACTTCCACTCTGTCACTTTTCCAATGAGGGAATAGTTTCCCCACTATCACACCCAAGGCCCTCACTTCTAGTCAGTAGCCTCTGGCATTCGGGGAAATGCACTTGATTCCATGTGACCAACCGGGTACGGGGTGCCTTTGGGCTGTTTTCGGAATCAGGACGTTACAAAGTGGTATCAGAGGAATTTCTTTCTTCTTGACTTACTATTTGGAGCCTATATCTAGGGATAGGATGAAAATAGGTATTTGGTAATAATTTGTTCTCGGGAGTAGCTAACTCGTGTATAAGGAAAATTCAATCTACCTCGTTATTGCAATTTTTCTAGTTTTTCAATTTTACAATTGATTTGATTTTCACTATTGGGTGATTCACATGTATTGTGTTGTTATTTTTGATGTTATTATGGTTCTATTTCTATTACAACCTGATGAGATGAGGGTATTCCATCTCATGTATCATATAGGAACTTGATAGAAATCACATGTCATGCATTCTTACCATGCCATTTAGTGTGCATTATTGATTGTATGTTGTTGTGATAGATTTTGTTCTAAATATGCATGTTGTTGTGATATATACCTTGATATAATACCTGATTTTGATAGGGTGTTTCTTTTCATAAATCTTTCTTTGAATGAACGCCAAACTTTGGTTCTTGAGGAGTTATGGGCCCCCATGGACCATAATTTGGTGGATCATTACCTTTTTTTCCTTGTATATAACATGTATAAGATTCCAAGATTTGATTTTTGGGGAGTATGGGTCCTCAAGGATTGGAATTTGGCACTTTAATGTTTGTTTCAGTGGTTTTCTGGGTTCTGGATAAGTTTCTAAGGCTTACTGTCTAGAAAAACCCAGAATACATGGTGTGTAATGATAAATACATGCCATGTGTTCTTTTGTTTGGTAAGAAACTATTTTTCTTAAGTACATATCATATACTATATGTACATGTTGTGTAGTCTCTAACTGTGTCATGAACTATGTGGGCAGAGACATGGGGTTGAGAAATCTTTGTGGGAACACATCGTGTACCAGTTGTACATGTTGTGTTGTGTAGACCATGTGTCCACCCGTGTGACTAACGACATGGATGGATGAAAACTTAAGTTTTACATTCCATTTCAAGCTTGAACACACCTTTTAGTGTAACATTTATATCCGGCTGTATAAATAACAACACGGGTCGGTGGGGTTTGGCTTGTACACGTCGTGTTTGGCACTAACACGTCGTGTAGTCTTGTTTTAGGAGAACTGTGTGGCTTATCCATGTAGAAGAACTCGGGCAGGGGAAGAGGATTCAAGTACACACCGTGTGTTAGGAAAACACACCGTGTGTATGGGGTGTTACACAACCTGAGTTGGCATAAGTACATGCCCATGTGAAGGCTTAAGGGATCACACCGTGTAGGCATTATACACATCGTGTATCCATGTTTTGAAAAACTTGAATGATTTCTTTCTCTTGTTCCCTTATTACACTTATAGTTTTCAGTCCTTGATAATCTTGATCTAAGGGGTGCTCTTGACCTTGCAGAGTCATGCCACCAAGAAGTTCTTCAGTTGTACGCCAGTTGTAAGGCAGTGATCAGACGTTGTATATGACTGATTAGGGACTATCGGAAGATCCTCCAGTTGTTCCAGTCTTGGAAATAGCCGTCATTCCGGAAACAGGTGTTGATTCACAGTTCCGAGAGGGATTTATAAGGTTCATGCAGACCTTCTGAGGAGTACCGCATCCTGCCCCTTCTATGTAAGAGTTGATGCAGGTTTTCCAGCAGCAGCATCCTCCCACCTTCATAGGGGAAGGAGGACCTCGGGCTGTAGATTCATGATTAGAATCCATGATTTCTATCTTTGAGCATCTAGAGATTCCTCCAGATAGGAGGGTGAATCTTGCTACTTATATGCTTTAGGACTCCCCCAAGAGATGGTGGGATGTGATCTCACATGCAGGACGCCAGTAGGTTATGGCTTGGGATTAGTTTCAGAATTCCTTCTACGACTACTTCTACCCGGAGACTTTGAGGGTCAATCGAGCCTAAGAGTTCATGAGTCTGGAGCAGGGTACTCTTTCTATTATGGAGTATCCTTCTTGCTTCACAGATCTACAGTGCTTCACGCCCATCCCAAGAGGTGATGAGTTATTTTTGGAAAGGAGGTTTGTGGATGGTCTCAGGAACAACATCCGATCTCAGGTGAACATCTTTAGGTATAATTCTATCACTTATATAGTCAATTAGTCACTAATCACGGAGTGAAACCTGAGGGATTCTGGAGTGGTGATCCAGGGCAGTTCGACATCTAGAGCTGGTATCCCTCCTACTGACAACAGGAAGTGCCGCAGGGAGTCTACACGTGGAGATCCGAGAAGATTAGAGACATCTTCTAGTAGCCAAGTGGTTTACTACCAGTATGGAAAGAGTGGGTATACGAGGACACATTTCCTGAGAGACCCAGTGGAGTGCCAATCATGCGGAAAGATGGGCCATATTCAGCACTTTTGTCAGATCTTCTCACTAGCAGTTGGTGACAGGGGTTCTTCTATGACTCCTCGTTTAGGAGTAGCACCACCATTTTCTCACCAGTCTGGGAACTGGAGTTCTTCCAGCCGTTCAGGCCGAGGTGGAGGTCATGGCCAGGGTAGCCAGTTGCCAGGATTTTAGCGACAATAAAGTGGATCAGCTCAGAGTGGTCAGGAAGGGTCACATAGCCACAGTACAGGCCATACTTTTATAGTAGAGCAGACCCAGCAGGAGCAGGATCCTAGACCCTCTACAATTTGAGGTACAATTCTTGTTACCTCAGTTTTAGCTTATTCTCTTTTCGATACAGGAGCTTCCTATAGCTTTTTATCTGTTGCTGTTGTGGAGATTCTTGGGCTCTGTATCTTTTCTTCTACTAATATATTGACATTAGACACTCCATTGAGGACTATAACGGCTAGTGTACAACAGTGCAAGGAGTTCCCTCTTGAGGTTGGTGGGTGTCACTTTTTATGGGACCTCTATGTCTTAGAGATGACAGGCTATGATGTCATCCTCAGAATGGACCGGTTAGTTCCCTTCCAAGAAGTTTTCGATTTCTATTATTGTAGGGTGATTTTTACATCACCAAAGGGTAGATTGTTTCTTCATAAGGGCGAATGGGATGTCCAGGCAAGCAGAGTGGGACCTGAGCATCATGGGTTGGGAGGAGTTACAGCTCAGATTTCTAGTCTATATCTATATGACCAGGGGAATTCACAGATGGACTTTCCTGTAGTGGTGGATCGTTTCTGGGATGTATTTACAGAGTACTTTTCATGTTTTCCTCCAGAGAGATAGGTGGACTTTTCTATTGATCTTGTTCCATAAGTGGCACTGGTGTCCATTCCTCCTTATCAGATGGCTACACCTGAGTTCCAGGAGCTCAAGAAATAGTTAGAGGAGTTGCAGGAAAAGGGTTTCATCCGACCCAGTACATATCCTTGGGGTTCTCCTGTCCTATTTTCAAATAAGGTGTATGGTACCCTTATACTTTGTGTGGATTATCGGAAGTTGAACCAGTTGAAGGTCAAGAACAGATATCCCTTGTTGAGGATTGATAATCTCCTTGATCAGCTTCAAGGAGCCCGGGTGTTCTCGAAGATTTACTTGAGGTTTGGTTACTATTATTTGTGTGTTATACCATCAGATATACCTCTTACATCCTTCTGGAGTAGGTATGGTCTATACGAGTATGTGGTTATTCCATTCGGTCTCACGAACGCACGTTCAGTTTTCATGGCACTGATGAACCGAGTGTTCCATCCATACTTGGATTCTTTCGTGGTAGTCTTCGTAGACAATATCTTGGTGTAATATCACACTCAACATGACCATGCTACCCATCTAGATATCATTTTGATTACAATGATAGAGCATCAGTTATATGCTAAGCTCTCAAAATGCCACTTTTTGATGGACCAGATTCACTTCTTAGGTCATGTTATCTCGGAGACAGGAGTATCAGTAGACCCAGAGAAAGTGAGAGCAGTAGTTTCCTGGGAGAAACTGAAGAACTTCTTTGAGGTAAGAAGTTTTCTAGGGCTGGTTGGATACTAAATATGTTTCATACGGGACTTTTCACACTTAGAAGCGCCACTGATGGGCCTAACTAAGAAGGGCGGAAAGTTATTGTGGTCAGATTCTTGTGAGTCATCCTTTCAGGAGATAAAAGGGAGGTTGACTTCAGCACCAATACTAGTATTTCTAGAGATGGGTAAGATCTATACTATGTATTGTGATTCATCATTTATCGGGATGGGAGCAGTGCTTATGCAGGGAGAAGGGGTTGTTGTGTACGGTTCTCGGTAGTTGAGGCCACATGAGAGGAATTAACCGACACACGATCTCGAGTTGGCTGTAGTTGTTCATGCTTTACGTTGTTGGAGACATTATCTTCTGGGAGAGAATTTTGTGGTTTTCACCAACCAAAAAAGTCTCAAGTACATCTTCACTCAGCATGACCTGAATTTGAGATAGTGAAGGTGAGTTGAGTACCTTTAGTCCTTTTAATTTGAGGTTGCCTATACGCCTGGGAAAGGCAATGCATTGGCTGATGCGCTAATTAGGAGGACTCAGATACAGGCATTTCAGGAGTCCAGTAGTGAGTGGTAGCTTATGGATCTATTCTCTGAGATGTATTTGGAGGTGCACAACAAACAGGGGAAGACGTTTCTATCTTTTGTAGTTGTTACCTCTACTCTTCTTGATCGAGTGCGAATGAGGTAGCTATCATATTCTGAAGGACTAGTCCTATGGTAAAGTGTATCAGGAGAGGACCTTATTCCTATTTGGATAGTATGCGAGGATGAGATATTTTATTTTTATGGATGTGTTTGGGTGCCAGCAGACATATGCGAGTATCTGATGCGAGATTTTCATTCCTCAGTTTGGGAAGTTCATCCTGGTGACATGAATATGTATCGTGATATACACCATTATTATTGGTGGCTAGGTATGAAGAGATATGTTGTTGGATTTTTCATTAGATGTTCCACCTATAAACAGGTGAAGACGGAGCATCAGCAACCAACAAGGCCTTTGCAGCAGTTACCCATTCCAAAGTGGAAATGGAATGATGTCGTGATGGAATTCGTGATGGGTTTACCAAGGTCTCCTTGAGGGAATGATGCGGATTGGGTTTTCATTGAAAAACTCATGAAGGTTTCTCACTTCTTGAGGATCAAAGAGACCTTTAGTGTTGATGAGATGGAAAGGTTGTGCATCCGAGAGATTGTGCATTTACATGGAGTTCCTCACTTCATTGTTTCATACAGGGACACCTGTTTTACTTCTTGGGTCTAGTAGGGACTTCAGGAGGCTTTGGGTATATAGGTACTTTTGATTATAGCTTACCATCCCCAGATAGATGGCCAGTCCGAGCGTATGATTCAGGTGCTTGAGGACATGCTTCAATCATGCATCCTGGATTTTGGAGGTTCTTGGGAGAAGAACATACCTCTTGTGGAGTTTTCCTACAATAATAGTTTTCAAGAAACTATTTAGATTGAACCTTATGAGGCTTTGTATGGTAGTCCATTCCAATCCCCCTTATGCTGGTTGGAGGCAGGAGAGGTAGCTATGTTGGGACCTCAACTTTTCTAGGAGACCACATAGCATATAGAGTTGATTCGGAAGAGTATGGCTACTACATAGTATTGAAAGAAGTCTTATGTTGATCGACAGAGATGACCTCTGGAGTTTCAGGTCAAGGATCAGGTTTTCCTGCGTGTCACACCGAGGTTGGGACACAGGAGGATTAGGAGGTAGGGTAAACTTTTACCGAGGTACGTCGGACCGTTTGAGGTGTTGGAGAGAGTCAGGTCGGTTGCCTATCGGTTGCGGTTACCACAGAGGTATCGGACTATGCACGATGTCTTCCACGTTTCTCAACTTCGATGTTACTTCTCATACCCATCTCATGTTTTCCAACCCAAGGATGTTGAACTCTAGGTGGACGCCTCGTTCAAGGAGCATCATATCCAGATTGTTGATCGAAGTGTGAAGGTTCTTCATGGCCGGTCCGTTCCTTTGGTACGAGTGCTATGGAAGCACGGGAGAGTACAGGATGAGACTTGGGATAGGTTGGCTGATGTATGATCATAGTGGACAGAGCTTTTCGAGGATTCTTCTTCTTCTTCTTCTTCTTCTACACCGCCTTGCAAGGGAAATTTAGGGATGAATTTCTTTAAGGGTGGAAGTTTGTAAGAATTTGGATCTTCTTTTCAGGTATGTTTTTCTCTTTTCTGGTGTTTTTGAGAATAAGAGGAGTTTTTGGAAATTTTTGAAGTACACACCATGTACTTATATGTACACTTCATGAACTCTTTGTCGCACGTAGCTGTGTGTTGGCCGTGTACCGGCCGAGCACATAGTCGTGTGTGGTGACCTAGAGACCGCCTAATGTGGGGACTGGTAATGGCAGGTACATGCCATTTACTTCTAAATTACATGCCATGTACTTTATTTTTTTCATTAAACGGACTGGGTCACATCTATTTGGAAGAAGCATCTTCTTCTTTACCTTCTTCGACTGAGAGCGTCTGCACGGTTCCAATCTTTCTCCGAGCCCCTGATCGAGCATCCGTTCTCCGATTTGATCACCGTAGATTTCATTGGGATCGCCACAGTAAGATCTTTCTTCTTTTAGAGCTTCGTTTCCCGATTCCTCTTCTTTTAAGAGTTATCCTCAGTTGAGTGTTTTTAGCGTTTTTATAGATATACAGTGTTCTTGGGAGATTCAAGGCTTGAGGTTCACGTATATAGATCCTACAACATTGAGGTAGGTGGTTTGTGCCATTCCCTAGATAGTCTTTGAGTTATACGTGAAAAAGTGCCCAATACCCTTGATTGGGGTATTGCGTGTTTAGGGTTTTGACCCATTTAATTCCTATTATGCTTAGAATGCTTGAATAGAGGTTAATTTTTGTGAATATGGTTATTTACCATTTTATGGATTTGTTTGCCCATGCTTGTACCATTTATGACCATTTGGTCTAGCATTTCCTGTTAGGCAATTGCTTTGCTTTCCATGCCTAGTATTGTAGGATGAATTGATCATATTCTGACATGCCGTTATACTGTAGAATGTTTATCCAAGTAGTTCTTGAGGTTTACCTTGGACGCTATGAATTGCTGTGTTTGATTGACTTACATAGGGTTGTGAGAACCTGGTGTAGTATTTCATAGGAAGAATGGACGTTGAGGGCTTCTCCAAAGTGTCTATTTACTGTTACGATGTGAGATCATAAGGGGAATTGATGTAAGTGCTTCCTCAGAGTGTTTTTAGTTCCTCGATGCGAGCCATGGGGGAATGGGACATTGAGTTCTTCCCCAAATCACCTTTTAGTTACTGATACGAGACTAGAGGGGGAATTGACGGTGAGTGCTTCCTCAGAGAGTATATGATTAAGCTGAACTAGAGGGGTTAGACTGTGTGTACTTCCCAAAGGGTTTATTGTTCTTGTTTGGTTGAACCAGAGAGGTTAGGCTGTTAGTACTTCTAGAGGGTTACCTGCTTTATTTAGCTGTTTATTTGATATATGAAATTGAATGCATTTGAACTGTAGGATTTTTTACTTTTGAGTACTTCCTTGTTTATTGCTCCATCTTGATTATTGCCTGCTATATATATTCACAAACTGTTAGGAATGGATCTTTGGGTGGTTGCCTACTGGTATTTAGTATCACACCCTGTTTGGGCCATGATTTTGAGACCAAATAGATTATATTGATGTAGGTATAGACAAGGGAAAGCGCCCTTCTATATCAAGTACTTGATTGCTAAGGAGTTGGAGAGCATGGGACCAAGCTGAGGCTTGCGATGTTGTTGGTGTTTATTTGTTTCATTTTTACTTTGGTTATTTTTGTATTCCAGCATTGTGACTTGTTTGGATGCTTTCATATAAATATGTATCATGCATCATCATTATATATATGTGCTCTAGTTTATTCTTTCATTATTCTGTTATTTACTGATGTATGGTATTATTACTGCTTCCGCTATTGTATATCTGTTTACTTCTACTGTGTCACTCTGCCAATGAGGGAATAGTTTCCCTACTATCACACCCAAGGTCCTCGCTACTAGTTGGCACCCTCTAGCGTTCGGGGAAATGTGCTTGAGTCCATGTGACCAACCGGGTACGGGGCGCCTCTGGGAAGCTTTCGGAACCAGGACGTTACAAAAATGACTCATGAATCACTGCCCAAAATTATCAAGACAATCGAATTTTGTTTTCTTGGTTTTTAGTGAGTGACACATTTTGATCTAAAATATCAATTATAAACTGACAAAGGACACTTTTAGTCATACCGGTCACACCGTGTGTCAGATTGAGGTATGGTTGATTCCTACACATCATAATTGACTCATAAATTGTTTTACTACTATATCAAAACAATCCAAATATGTTTTCTTGGTTTTTAGTATGTCACTTGTTCTTTTTAATTAAATTAATGTCAATTTTAAATAAAAAAACACACTAGGAGTCATATTGGTCACACCGTATGTCATATTGAGGTGAGGTTGACTCCTACACATCATAAATGACTCATGTATTATTATCCCAAATTATCAAAACAATATGAATGTGTTTTATCGATTCTCAGTATGTCACTTGTTCTTTTTACTAAAATTAATGTCAATTTTAAATAAAAAAGAGACACTTTATCGAACTAGAAACATTACAGTGTTGACATTTATCACTTTACTTTAAGTTCCCTCCACTTCCTTTGAAGGAAATTGATAAATGAGTATACTGCATGGGTGAAAAGGTTTTGAGGGAGAAGAATTCTGTGGAAGACATTGACTGTATGAGTAGTCAAGCATTTAATTTAGATTATATTAATGCAGTAAATAACATATAATATTATGAGGAAAGATGTAGTATATTAAAAAAACTTTACCTTATCAATGAATTTTGTTTTGCATCCTCAAAGTTTTATCTCTCACAAGCATGAGCATCTTCAAATAAAAAACCCCAACTCAAACAAAGGAATACACCTGTTTAAGAAAAAAATTATTATGTGAAAAATACTAAAAAAAGTAAATAAAACATAAATATAAAACAATCCACTGCCTCTTTGTAAGTCACATATTCAGGATATTTTTGTACATTCTTCCATCATGTATGCTTACCATTTATTTCTAAGAAAATCTATATCTAATGAATATGGGTTTTTAAACAGTCATAGTAGTACTGGAAAAATATAAATACATAAATGATTAATAAACATTTTAAATGAAATATTAATTATCTAAAAAAATAACTCTTCATGGATGCTAATTTGTTCATGGAATATGATCTATCTCATAAATTTACAAACATAATAACCACAATATTTTCCATTTATTTGTTTTGAACACTGCAAAAAAATTAATAAAAATAAGTAATTTTTTTTGTTATGTGTTTGGATAGTGAAATATTATTATATATACCTTGATACTTTTCTAGTCATAGAACTTGTCGGTGTCCTCGTGCTTAGCCCTGAGCCTCATTACTTGTTTTTCATGATATTGATACATCGACCTATCATAATAGAATCCTCGTTAAAAGATAATATAAATTATATAACTTTATGTTTAGTTATAAAATGTTGGATGTAGTGTATTAAAAATTGAAAAAAACCATCATGTGTGGTTGGTTTGTTAGGTATCCATGCATTGAATCCAGGAAATAAATATTTGGAGTATCCAAATTGACCGTAATGAGCATACAATGTTTCCTAAAAACATAAAAAGGAATAAGTAATGAAAGAAATGAAAATATATTTGATATTATTAAATTATATAGTTTTACCCCTGCATCATTGGTATTAAGAAGAGTCTGTCATCCATAAGTTTTTTTTCAAACGATTTGACTAGGACTACCACTATTTCATCCTTTTTTTTGGATTCTATTTTTGGTTGCTCTATAGAGGTGGTATGAGGACTAATGGGTCAAAAAATAATGGGTAAATCTCTTAATTTTTTATATATATATACCTACCAAAAACATGAAATGTATTTAGTCATAATTAACACAGTATATCAACTTTTGGAAAATCAAATCATGAAAACATACCTCATGTATGCATTTAAAACTGAGGTGCCTAACCAACCATAGTTGAGGATTTCATTTACATTCTCAACACTAATGTAGAATTCACCTTCCTCTCCATACATATTTTATTCAAAATCAACTATGTAATTACTACCGTTTTTTAACTTTGTATTCACATGAACCTTTAATGTTAGTAAATGTGGATATAGAAAGGGAGGAGTAAAGGTGATTTCAGTAGATCTTTTCAATCGGTTGGTCAATCCTTTAGATTTTTTTGAATCGGTCTTTCATTTAACTCCCTTCCCTTTTTCCATCTATAATAACATTCATCGGTTCAGACCTTTTTTCATTAATTTTTAAAGGTTTAGCATGAAAAATAAATTAGAAATTAATACCTCCTTTTCGACATGTTTTTTACAAGATGTGGCGGCCATGTGATGAATATTCTAATAGCTTGATCGAATGTATGAATATAATTATCATCAAGTGAAATAGGTAATTCAACACTTGTCTCATGATCTACATTAATCACCACTCTAACATGACCTATTGGAAGTGGTCTCTTGTGTAGATTGTTTCCTTGTTTATTGAACACCATAACCCTCACTACAAGGCGATGGATAGGTGTTGATGTCTATAAATCATAGTCATTTTCACCTTGTATAATATCAATACAAGAAAGGTATCAGTGTCTATCTAATTCACATTTCATGGAAAATTTATTAAAATGTTGATTACCATGACTAAGAGAGCTCTTTGAGAATAATGGCCCACCTTAAAGCTGGTGGGGGTGGGACTGGATCTTCACGCGATGGTTGTTCTTGAGTTTTTTCTTATCTTTGCTTCCCCCCCATAAAAGTTTCTAGCAACTCTCTATTACATTGTAATTGTTCTTCAAGGTTATATAGTCTTTATCTCATTTATTTTATTTCTTTACCTTTATCCTTTTTTTCTCAAAATATGTTCGGGGTGTCACCCCAAAACCCACACCTCTGACACGGCCATACTGTCCTAGCCATTTCAAGGCCGCTGATAGTATGTGTTCATCCTATACAGGTGTTTTTGATTCCTATGACTATTTTGAATAGAAAATATAGAAAAATAAGTAATCATTGTTATGTAATAGCGATTTAAATCAATAAAATTATTATGTCATACTTACACATGTTTCTCACACTTTTGTGTGTTTTAATATATTAGTATACCATATTTATTTACATGTGCCTCCTTCTATACCACATGGTGTGGTATGGAAGTGGTTTTGGATTTAGAGTCATCAATCTACATATAAACAGAGTAATGTAATTATGTTGTTGTTTCATGTCACATAAAACTATTATAGTGTATTTAAAATGCATGCCAATTTTTTTCAAGTGAAGTGTACCCCATCCTTGCTTTAAGTTAGGGGTATGTTGGTTTTTCTACTCGTTCCTTATTTTCATCACTCAGTTTCTATTTCATAAATAAAAAATTGTCAATAAAAGTAATGAATACATCTATCATTAAAAAATATATTAGTATCCATAATGTACCTAAAAGACACATCTACATAATTCCAGTAAATGCATCCCATGATTCTTAGGTTATAAGGTGTGCATAGATAAGTAGTGTGTGAGGGTTTATTTTCCCTTCAGTGTCTTTTAGATGATGTATCGTTAGAATTATGAGAAAAACTCTATGAATCCTTCCAGAAAGAATTAATAAATATTTCTTTTGGGATTAATCTACTATAAATTAACTCTACAAGGGATGATGAAGAGTAATTCAATGTTTTATTATTTAATTTTTTAGTAAAATAAAGAAATGATATCATAATGTTATCATAATCTCTTCCCACATCAGTATCTTAAGCACGGGCACAACATGGTTCCATAAATCTACATCAATCAACACATGTTTCCAAGTGAATGTTCTAATTTAACTACTAAGAATGGCCTTATTGGGGTTAACATGTTGACCCCATGCATTCCAATCGACCTCGTATTTGATGTTTTGATTTTCACCATAATGATTTTTGCTAACACCGTCAAACTACGATGCTCCTATTTTTTATACATCTCTGGTACTTCATCACCTACCATTACCTCAGATTCAACATTTTCAATATGTTCCTCCAGATTAGTATTATCATCATGTGCAGATGGTCATTGCACCTTTGCACTGAGAGCAGCAACCAGTTGAGAAACTTGTTGTTCCTCAGGATTGGGAGCACCAGCATGTTGAGAAGTCATTATTTATAGAATTTTTTTAATATTTAATTTAAAATACATAAATGCAGTAGTGAAAAAAAAATAACATGAGGTAACACGATGTATATTATGAAAAAAAATATAACCTGATTATTGAACTCTCTTTTTTTTAAAGGCTGAAAGGATTTAACCCCTCTATCGACTATCCAAATATCTTTATTGTGGTCTCATATAACATGAAAAATGTCATCTACATTGGTACCACTACAAAATGATTACGATATCCCAATGAATGGTTCATCCTCAGTTGAATTTTCATATGACCCTTCAGTGGTTTTGGTCAATAATATAACAATTTACCACTTTCAGTTTGTGGGATCTAGAATATAAAATATGTGTACTTCCTATGATGCCATTATAAATAGTTTTTCTATGTACTCTTACTTACTAGAATCAAATTTCATAAATCCTAATTCATTTATTTTAACGTAACTCCTATTATCAACCCACTTGAATTGAAAAATCATCACTTAGAATGTTGTATAATCCAACTTCAATATTTTTTTGATGATGCCAAAGTATTATATATTCACGTAAATTGGATTTCTATCCTTAGTACCAGAAACATGCATTTCTTCATCCACAAGTGTAAATCCACTATTTTGCATGGTACTATATTCATCATGTTCATTGGTATAAAATGTATAACCATTAATTACATAACCATTGTAATATAATAAATACACACTTGGTCCTCTGAATATCCATCAAAGTTATTATGAAATTGAATCTAGATTTTCATCTAAACCCTTAAAAATATGGTCCTAAAACCGTCTTATAAAATTTTTATTATGTTTATTTAATATCCAACTATCATCCCTTAATGGATTCAAATGCCTAATAATTTCTTTGTGGGTTACAACATATGGGGAAACATCCAAACTATTATAAAAAACATAAAGGTGGTCCTACTCCTAATCTATAATATTGATTATGACAAAATCTTTTCTAGAAATTTCTTCACCCACAAGCCGCCCAGCCTGATGAGATTTTGGTAGAATAATGCTTTCCACACTAGACAAGTATTCGGTACAGAATTCAACATCTTTCTCAATAATATATCACTCCATAACGCAACCCTCTGGATGAATTTTTTTTAAAGGTTGGGGCCAAAGCCTCAATTTATTATTTAAAGAAAATTCATCTTTAGTGTGAGTAGAGGGAGACCCATTACATAGCCTGAAGGCCCAAGGCCAAGTGTCCAGAATACAAGGCTTGAAAGCCCATTTTTTTCCGAAGGACCCATCGGTGTATAGTACTGCTATGGTACTTGTGCTGCTACATTACCTGCTACAGTACTACTGCCCCTACAGTACCTGCTACAGTGCCTCCGCCGTAATAGTGTCATCACTGCTACAGTTCTGCCACTACTACAATACTGCTACAGTGCACCTACTACAGTACTACTATATTAACCCATAATTTTTTCCCTTCCCGGATTTGATCTTGGGTCTTTTGGATGCCAAGCAGGAGCCTATACCACTTAGGTACAGGCTCGTTGGAACCCTATGGATGACTTTGGTTTTTGACACACCCTTTAAAAATCATCATATATTATTCCATGGGGTACATCCATCTATAGTGTATAGGACCACATAGTCAAATATCTCTCACTAATTTAACCATCATTAATTTTTCTAGGTCTATATCTTTGTTGTATATAGATTTGAAGAAGAAAGAGATCTTGGTTAATGTGTGACATATATTCTTGGAAAAAATGTAATGTAAAGCTATAGGAATTAGATCGTTCATCAAAACATGGAATTCATGTGACTTCAAAACTTTTAACTTTAAATTAGTTATTGACATGATGTTCTTGATATTCTATAAATACCCCTCTATAACCTTTATGTCATTCAAGAAGTTATAAAATTGATATATCTCCTACCTGGAAAGAGTGTAAGCATCCGGAGGAAGAAAACTTCATTTTTCACCCTTCACTGGTGACAACTATTCTCATATTCTCATGTCAACCATGTCCAACCTAGCCTTAATTTCATCCTTTGTTTTTCCAGGTGCATTTAGAAACATGTCGATGACACTGTCACATATATTTTTTTCAAAATGCATAACATCAAGAAAATGTCTGACATACAGAAACTTATAGTATGGTAATTCAAAAAAAACTGATCTCTTTTTCAAACTGATTTTCATAAGGTTTTTCGTAAATGGTTTACAAAAAGCAGTTTCCATGTCTTTTACTTTCTCAAATAGTATAGCACCTATTAGTGGATATAGTGTTTTACATTCTTCTAAACTTCCATCAAATGATTTCATCCATGATAGGTACTTATGTATTTGGGGTAGAAATATGTTATGTCCTAGAAACATAGTTTTTGATAAATGTTTCAACCTAATTAGTTGTGTACCTTGTTCACAAATGGGACACCCTTGAGTTCCTTTAATTATATATCCTAAAAAATTTACATAATAAGGAAATTCATTTATCATCCCATACAACATGTCTCTCGACATGAAATCTTCATTTCTGTAAGAATCATACAACACAACACTAGAATCCCACAATAATTTCAAATCCTCGGTCAATGGAACCAAATAAAAATCAATATCATTACCCAGTTGTTTTGGCCTTTATATAATCATAAATAACATGATGTATTTTCATTTCATGCATAACCATGGTGGAAAGTTATAATTTACCAACATAACTGGACATGTACTGTGAGTGCTACTTTGAAAACCAAAAGGATTCACTCCATATATAGATAATGCAAGATGAAAGTTTCTCTAATTGTTTCTAAATTTAGAATACTCATGATCAATTCTCTTTCACTAAGGAGATTCTATTAGGTGACATAGTTTCCCATATTTATTTCTTGTATCTGTGTTCCATGTCAATTTCCTTGTAGTCTCCTCACTTCCATATAGGTGCCTAAACCTTTTAATGATTGGGAAGTGACATAAAACTTTTATAGGATTCGATTAATCTTTCTTGTATCGAGAATAACCACACTTTGGGAATTTTGTAAGTGATTTTTGGTCCTTGAGAAATAGTATACAGTCATTCAGGAAGACATGTATTCTTTTAGAGATCATACCCATCGAGCATAGCATTCTTTTGGTATCATATGTTCAGATCGGGAGCTCATTATATTATGGGGCATGTCATTCAAGATAGAAAGTAGTTCCATAAAAATATAATCACTCCATCCATTTCCAACTTTCAAATTATACAACTTCAGTACGGCTGACAATGTTGTATATTTAGTGAAACTAGAATACAATGGAATCTTTTTACAACTCTTTAACTTCTCAAAAAAAATTAGGCAATCACGAAGTTCATCTTCAACTATCCTTGTTATTTCCTCAATATTATCTTCATCATCATTCACATCTGTAATCACATCCTCAATTTGGTCTTCTTCATTTTCCACACTTGTAATGATATCAGATGATCCATAAAATGCAGTATTATCCCATCCACTAGATACATTCTCTTTTTCCCCATGTTTATTCCAACATTTATAAATTCGATCTATTCCATGATAGGTTAAGTGTTCTTCCAAATCCTTTGGACTAATTAGTCTTGAATAAAAAATAGTGTAAACATGGACAAAGGATTTGATAAGGTTCATATGCATGATCTTTTGCAAACTTGATGAACTCTTTCACTCTATCTTCATACTATTTTGTCATATGATTGAAATAAATCCATTATTTATTCATATTCATCCTATTTGATTCGATAATATTAATATTTAACAAAATAAATACACAAAATATGTTCAAATTGGGTCATCATTCAACTACATATCCCTCTCAGAAGATCCAAATGAAGTGAAACAATCCAGAACAAACCTGAACCTATAAAATATAGGCATGATCTAAAAGTATAGTAGGTCGCCAAAACCTACCAAATATAAGATATCACTTTTGAACTATATCCTAAAGAATCTATTTTGAAATACATTATAAAAATAGAAATTCTCTATACAGTCTTACCAAATAAGTACTAACACATAAAAGTGTGGTAAAACCCTTTTTCTAAGATTTTCATTAAATGAAAACAATCACTTGGAAAACATTTTTCCTCGACCAATACCTCTTGGTCAAATCACCTTTTTAAAATATGAATTTTAACTATTTCATAAACACCCATTTTTGAAATACACATTTCAAAACTCAAAGTGGTTTCCAATTATCATACAGTTTTCTAAAACATGTTTGAAAACCAACCATTTCCATAAAACTAGGAATGGTGGCCTAAAACCCCATTTCCAAAACTCAAAAATTCTTGGAGTTTCAAATAAAAACCATTATTAATTTTCTTATTTGAGAATACTTTTAAAAATCATTATTAAAATAGTTTTAAAACACTTCAAAATCATGTTTTCCTTTTTTTCCTTCTTTAAAAATATTTCACAATCCATTCTCAAAAAATATGAAAATAAAACCATAAAAATAATGAATAAAGCACATGGTCAAGTACCATTATTTCAAGTCACACAAACTAGGTCATCAATAATAAACATCCCCACATTGTATCATAAGATACAATGGTCATAAAAGAATCAAATGGGCTTAATAGGGTATCACACCTTTTATGAAAACTTGTTTTTTATAAAATTTCAAATGGATCTTATCTTTTCAAAACATACTTCGAATGCCAATCCATTTTATAATTTATAAAATTCATCCCAATCTACTCTTCAGACCAATTTTATCCAAACGCCTTTGAAACTCAAATGGGAATTTACACTACCCTTTAAACGGCCATTGAAAATCATTCAAAGACACAATAAGTTTCAAAATCTAATCCACATGGGAAAGCGCAGCCTTTTGAAATAATCCATCTCATTTAGAAATATTAAAAGAATTAAACACCCCCAAAATGTTGATATAAAAATTAACCAAGTTTAAAAAGTGGTTTTAAATAGAGATCACAAGGGTTAACTCACCACTTCAAAAAAAATTACAAAATTTTTAACAATTTTAAATCACCCAAACTATTGGTTTGAAATATAATTAACACAAGAATAATTTTTAAAACATAAAGTTAGTTATTACCACTTATTTTAAAAACAAAATAATTCTTTTAAAATCCATTTAGGCATTTTCCCAAACACTTTTCATCAAATATCATTCCATAACAAGGGATAAAACCACTTAGAAAACACTATTTATCTCTCACGGTCACTCATATAGTTATAAGTATAATATTTAAACACTTTCAAAAAAATAATCATTTAAAGATAAATAAAATATAAAGGAGAAAGAAAAAGAAAGGTAACATGGTATATAATAAATCTAGTAAAAATATGATGATGTATCAAGGACTGAGAAGGACACGTCAAATCTAACCAAAGTATATCCATAAATGACACATAATCCTTTTATAAAGAGAATGATCCATGGAATGAATTAAGAGTAATATAAAATTGGTTGAATAAAAAGTTATGATGTACTTGATCAATGTAAAATCCAAAAGGAATACTATAGAAAGTCATGAGAATATGGAATGAGAATAAAGATTCACTACAACAGAACTACTTTCAAGGGTTTCCTTTACTAAATTATTCTCTAAATTTTGGTTCCACCCAAGTTAGAGATATGGAAAGTCTTGACAAACTTGAGGTACTCATTCTTAAAAATATGAGAAAACATAATAGAATTAAGTGTCTTTTTTGGTTTTGGATCATTATTTTCGTTTACTTTGTTCTTCTTTCTCATCTATTTTTTTTATTTCGCACCTAGATCTCACTCCCTACTCATGATGACCTCCCCAGATCATGATGAAATCCTTTATTACACTATCCTCTATCGGCCTCCACTATAGTATTTGAACCCTCATATGACTAATTATGAATGCATTGTTCTATTACCTTAATTTTGGTTATCTCCACCAATTTGAACTGCATTGTCACCCTCCAAGCATAACATCCTTCCATGCCACCATTGGCCATGATTAAGCTAAAAAATACATGTTTGATCATAGGGAAGTGTGAAAGAGGTGTCCCAAGATAAGATAGATAGAGGGAGGATAGATAATTGAAAAGGGGTAATATAGATTAATCAGTTTCCATGTTCTTCATCTATCAACATAGGGACATTATCAAAAATCAAGAACAACATTAGATCAAAACAATTATATCCTAAAAATACATGGTGAAACATAGAAATAGTGTTGAGGGGTAATTATGGAGAAGATATAATCAATAAATAAATAAAAATGGAGGATATAATCAATCAATAAATAAAAATGGTCTATGAATAATCTACAATGGTTTAATAATATTTTTTATTAAAAACCTTTTTCAGCGTTAAAAAAATCACTGATAAATCTACCATTTATCATCGCTTTTTTTGGTACTGATAAAAGTTTGTTTTATCAGTGCTTTTATCTAGCACTGATAAAGGCCCCCCTTTTATCAGTGTGTTTTTCTTAGTACTTATAAAGGTCAACGTTTCCCTTGTGCCGATCTGTGTTAGTGTGTTCTCAAAATATCTAGAGTTTCATGTCTTGTGGAGGGTGATAAGAATAACTCTTTCTTCTATGAATTCATTAAAGAAAGGAAGTTCTTGGGTGATCTCAACATGCATCATGATGATGGATCCTACACCAGCAATATTGAGGTAGTCAATCCTATTAATGTTTCATATTTATCATCCTTACTCATAGGTTCATGTCCAGAGTGTAGTGATGGTTACCCCAAGGATCAAGATGAGAACTCTCTCTTAAATGATATTATGATATCTATTGATATGAATCAAAACAAAGTTATATAAATCATTCCTATGGAGAAGGAAATCAAGGAGGCTATCAAAAACCTAAATCCAAATAGTGCCCCAAGACCCAATGGATTTCTAGTTTCTTTTTATATTTCTATACGGGAGATCATAAAGAAATAGTCTATATATATATATTATAGGATTAATTAAAAGGGGGAACACTTCCCAAGGCTTCCTGTGTGACTAATATAATTCTTATTCCAAAGGTAAAAGATTTGACCTCCTTAAAACATTATCATCCTATCAGGTTGTGTAACTTCACTTATAAAGTCCTTGATAAAATTTTGAATGATAAACTCTCTCATATTCTTCCCAAAACAGTCTCATAAGAACAACATAGATTTTTTAAGGGAAATAATATACAAGGTTTCATCAATTGGCACAAGATATGTTGGAAAAATTCAATTATAAATTTTTTATAATAGATATCATAGTAAATGTGGAAATTGAAAATCCTATAATAAAATAGTGGAAAATTATTTTGATTTTTATAAAGAAATTAAATTTTTAAAAATGGGTATGTGGTCTATTTTTTCATAACTACACATCTTTTTGGTTCTTGATCACTCTTATAGGGAGTAAATTTGGCTTCTTCAAGTTGATACAAGCATGACACAGGCATTCAGTGACACATGCATGACGTAGCCAAGTGATGATATAGGTGTGAAGTAGGCATATGGTGACATAGGTATGATGTAGGCATGACACTGCACTGGTCCTTCGAGCTAGTTTGTGGGTCTTTAGGCCATGTAATGGGCTTCATTCCCACTAGTCTTTCGGTTCATATACTAAATAAATAAGGATTTATGGGTGGGATATCCCTTAGGGGGGTCTATGACCTACCTTTCAGGCCTGTGTGTGTGGTGTGTGTGTATTTAATGTAATTATACCCCTAATAACCAAATATATATATTAAGATATGCTCGAGAAATTCAAAAAATACATTATAAATGGGGATGCTCTTCCTTTCATAAGTAGATATGACTTCTTAGGTATTTATCACCAATTCTTTTCCAATGACATGTTCTTATTTTTAAATGGTATAAATTTATCCATCCTTAACTTTCAATGTTTACTGAATTTATAAGGTATGTTGGGTGAAAAATAAATTAACACTGGAAAATTAATGTGTTTATATCGAGAAGTTTCTCATCCATACATACATCATTTATTGAAACATGTACTGGATTTTCAAAAGGAACCTTTACCATTATTTACCTTGGATCTCTATTGTTAATAGGTTAGACCCTTATTCACTATTTTTATGGTTTGATAGATAGAATACCAAGTAATATCTTGAACCAGAAAACCTGGATTCTATATTTTAGAGGTAGTATCATTTTCATTACCAATGTTCTTACCTCTATGCCAATATATGTTCTATCAGTTATCAAGGCCCCCAAGTTTATTATTAAGAATATAAAAAGTACCATCAATTGTTTTTTGTTTGATTCTCACTAAGAGGAAAATTTTAAATATGTAAGATTCTCTTTCCTAGAAAAACCATTTTAAGAAGGTGGTATTAATGTTATAAAACTTGAGGAGTGTATAAAAAGCATATAGAAAAAGTTGGCATGGGATACTCTTGTGGGCCAATCATTGTGGTTGAAATTTGTTCAATAAAAATATTATAGGATAAAAAATGAATTATATAGTGGTATATTTTAATTCTCTCTAATATGGAAGAGTCTCTAGGGTATATTTTACACTCGTCTAAAGCACTCCATTGGATCATAGGTCATGGTGATTTTTTCTTTTATAATGAAGACTAATTAGGTGTGCCTCTTGACTTTACAGGGTTCCCATACCTGAGTATGAGATTTAATGTGGATATAGAACTCCAAAAGTTTATCACTACCATTATTGATGATGATCATAAGAAACTCCTATCTAATATCAATCTGGTGGGTGAGAAAAACCATTTTGTTTTCACCCCCACTAACTTGGTGTTGTTCTCTGCTTCTAAATGCCATAAGTGCATCCATGTCTAGTAAATATCAAGATAGTGGGATCAGTTCCTTTGGAATAATTCCATCCCTATAAAATATAGATTATTTATGTGATGTTTTTGGCATAGAGTTATCCCACATACTATTAAATCCAATGTAAATAAATTCAAATGGCCTCTAAATTACTTTTTTCTCAAACTCTATTATGGACATGGTTGTTCACCTTTTTGGGAAGGAGAATGGTAATGCTTCATTTGGCCCTTAATTGGGACTTGTATGGGTGTATCCATTTACCTTGGATCCATTTATCATTTCATATTTTCATGGTTTGGAGGTGTGGAGATTACATATTAATAAGGATAGACTCATAGTGTTTCACTTACCACAGGATACTGGGTTTTATAGGAGGCACTAAATAAAGCCAATAACCTTAGCACTCAAGTTATTTTTTCTTATTTGAAAACTAAAATACTTATGATAATTAAAAAATGGTATCATTATGGTCTATAATCATCTACACTCCTGCACCTCAAAGCTTAACATATTGTCTAATCAGACCCAGATTAGTGGGGCTGACACTAGGAAAGGCCACTGGGTGCATTAGAATATGCCTAGAGTGAGCATCAAACTCACTACTGAGGTTGTAAGTGCCAATAGTATCCTGAAAAATACATGGGGCATGACAAACACATGGTCCTTATAGTGAAAGGAAAAAGGAAGAATAGGGAAAAGGATCCCAAGACTTATAGAAAGTATAAATATTTTAAGCACCATCCTTCAAAGAAGAGGAAGATCCAAAGTCAGGCAAAGGAAAAGGAAGCGGTATGTTTTTCATGTGGAAAGCAAGGCTACTAGAAATTGAACCACACCCATAAGTAATGGGAAGATAAAGGTGTGTTTTTATTGAGTGTAATATTTCTATATCTACACATTGGGTATTAGATATAGCTTTCGGTGATCACATATGTATCCAAATGAAAGAACTAAGTAGATTTTGAAATATTTCTAGTGGAGAGGTGGATTTGTGGGATTCCAATGGTGTGAGGATGGCTTCTCTAGCCATTGGAGACTACCGCCTTTTGTTTCCAACAAGAATGATCTTGTTTTTAAAAAGTTGTTATTATATACCAATCATTACCAAAAACATAATTTATATATCATGCCTAGATGCATAGGGTTTTTTTTCAAGTTTGGAGATAAAATTTGTTTCTTTTATAAAGAAAACATATGTTATGGTATGGCACATATAAATAATAGTATTTATGTATTAAATTAAAAAAACCAGGTATTGGAAATTGATAACAAATAATGTTCACACAACTCATATAACACCCAATTGTGGCATCATAATATTGGTCATGTAAATATAAAGCATCTAAAACCAGTCTATCCCACAATTGAGAGCTCTCATCCCCTAGATTTTCCCCTTAGGGTTTTGTACCTCATAGGTTTTATCCTAGTATCAGTGTCCCTGCATTTCCTCTAAGGTCAGTTTCTCTCCCCCTGTTTGTGGAAGCACCTTTTGTAGTCATTTCTCTTCATCCTAATGAGTTGTCATGACAGAAGAATTGTTGAACGACTAACATTTTTTTCCCTTACAAAGAAAGAATGGTTGTCAATCCCAGAAACTGATGGCCCTGATGATATTTTTCATCATCATATATCCCTCATATTGGTGGGAAATCTTTTGACGAAGATATATTATAATCTCGATTATCTACAAAGCACCTTTCAGGTGGTTTGGAGACTCAAGGATGGTTTTGAAATCCAAGAAGTAGATTCAGGGATCCTATTATTTGAATTCTTTAGTTTGTACAAAAAAATAAAGACTCTGAATGGTAGACCATGGTCTTTTGATAATAATTTTATGATCATCTGTGAACATAATAAAGAGTTGGATATTGTCAATACCAACCTATCATGGTCTCCGTTTTGGGTCTGAATCAAAGGGATACCTTTTTCTCATAGATATACATAGGTGACGAAGGGGATTGGTAACATCCTAGGAAAATTCATCGAATGGGACTCCTGAGACCTGATGTTTTGGGGATCCACAGTTAGGGTGATATATCTGATAAACATCGAACAACCATTACCACATGGTACATTCCTTGAAGTAATGTATTCAAGAACTTGGATCTCATTTGAATATGAGAGGCTCCTGATTTTTTGTTTCTTCTATTGAATCCTTGGTCACCTTAGGTGGGAACTATGTTTTTGAGGGAGAGAAACAAAAGGATCAGGAAAATATTGAAAAATAAAATGAGGCTTCCCTATTTCCCCCTAAAAGGAAATCAGACCCCATATTTCTGGAACCGCCCAAACCCTTCATGGAAAATACCCAGAAATTTAATAAGTGTATGAATGTTGGGGAGTCCTCCCAACTTCATATACTTCCTAATAAATCAACCTGTGAAAAATAAGAAACCCAGACCAGGTCTAAAACCCCCTTTGTAGAGGATGGATCTCATGTGGTCTTGGAGAAGGAAGGTGAAATATATTTCCATGCTATCCGGGAAGGTCCTTGTAATGAACCTAGGTTGATCAAAGATGGGGATGGTGATTACAAGGTAGAAAATATTCATATATAATATCCATCTAGGTTTGTACATATTGAGCTAGGACCTCAATGGTTTTAATCTTTTCAGAAGAAACTGAATCAACCTGTTAAATTATTTTGGGGGTAGAAAAGAAAGGAAAGAGGACCAAAAAATATAGAAGCTTCTAAATTATTAACTTACAATAAGAAATTATAAAATTAATCCCCATAATATGATGATAATATTAATTCCCAAAAGAAAATTTGGGTGAGGGTAAATGAGTTGAACTCCATTGCTGAGGTGGAGGCTGGTAATTTCCAGCCCTGCCTAGGGAAATGAAAACCTTCTGTGGAACTTTTGGGGGATTAAAAACCCCCAAACATTTCACACGCTCCATCATTGAAGAAAAAAATATATCCTCGACATAGATTTTGTATCCAAAACTATGTTGGATTACAAGAATACTTGCCTTTTGGGTTCAATAATCAGTTTCAATAATGTTTTCCCGATTAGATGACATGGTCATGTTGGCAGGCTTTGTCTTTTCTAGAAAGAGGACCTTCACATTAGGATTTCTAACTTCTCAAAAAACTATATTTCTGGCACAGTTTTTATTCTAGGTTCACCTCCATGGACCTTTGTTGGATTATATGATTGGCCTAGAACACAATATAAAGCCAAGTCATGGAATCTATTGAAGTTGTTATGAGATTCTTTTCCCAACCCTCTTCCCATCGAGTGTGACTTCAATAAAATCCTTTACCTTCATGAAAAATAAGGGGGTTTCCAGAGTAAGTACATGGTTATTGAGTCATTTTGGGAGTCCATCACCATGAACTCTCTTCATGATCTCGACTGCTCTGGGAACCCGTTCACCTGGTAGAGAGGTAATGTTGTGGCTGGTTGTATTGTTGAATGGATGGATCATTTTTTGGGCACAGATGACTAGAAATGCATATTTCATGCTTTCACTATTTCCCAATTTCCCCCAATCTCCTCTCATCATTGTCCTATTTTTATTTCAACTACCTTGCAACAAGGGAGGATGAGACCAAAACGTGCTTTTCAGTTTAAAAACTCAAGGCTCAATGACAGCACCTATGAGGTGATGGTTTGGTCATCCTAGGAGAATTGGGATTAGGATTTTACTAAAAAAATATGAAACCTTTCCTATAGTTTCCATAGATGGAGTGCATCTACATTTGGGGAGTTTAAAAATGCATAAATTCTACATAGAACCGTCTCAGAAGTCTCACATACCTCCCATGTAGTGACTTGGGGTTGAAGGATATTTTCATAACTGGGGAAATGTTGAACACTGCTCTAAAATAAAAGGAATGATACTAGTTTTTATGAGAAAGAGAATCCCACATTAAGGAGGGTGATCATAACACTTCTTAATTTCATCAAAAATCTAATGCAAGGAGGAGGAAAAACGTCATTTCTTAGATTGAGGACTCTTTAGGGGAGGTTTTTCATGATGCTTATAAAATTAATTCTATTATTCTTGACTTTTTCAGCAAGATATTTAAGTCTAAAAGTATAGACATTCCTACTTTCCTATCCTAATGTATTCCAAAGGTGGTCACAGAGGATATCAACCAAATTCTAGAAATGGATATTACTAATGATGATGTTCTTGGAGATCTTTTTCACATTCATTCTACGAAGGTGCCAGGTCCTCATGGATTCCATGCTATCTTTTTTAAAAATTTCTATCACATTGTTGGTTAGGATGTGACTCATCTTATTAAGGAATTGTGGGTTGGGATATCTTCATTTTATCGTCTAAATAAAATTCTAATCACCCTCATCCTGAAAGTTTATAATACTCAGAAAATCTCGGAGTTCTGGCCGATCATCCTATGCACCATCATCTATAAAATTTTCTCCAAAATTATGGTGGATCGAATTTGGATTTTCCTTTACCTTTTTGTTACTAAAAACCAAAGTGCTTTTGTTTAAAAGAGATCAATTATAGATAATTTTTTTATCACTTTTAAGATCTTCCACTCTATAAATACTCGGTCATCTGCTAAGAGAGGAGTGGTGGTGATGAAACTCGATATGATAAAATCTTATGATAGGGTCAAATGGAATTTTTTGGAAATGATCCTCTTAATAATGGTATTTGAGGATAAATGGGTTAATACCATCATGAACTATGTTTTATATGTGTCCTACAGAATTAACATCAATTAAATACCATCGGAGAAATTCAAACCCTCAAGGAGTTTATAATAAGGGGACCCACTCTCACCCTATCTCTTTATTATGGTGGTGGACTTTTTTCTCACTTTCTTCTAGACTCAGTGGAGAAATGGTCTATTCATGGGGATAAGGTATGTCAAAACATTCCCTTTATTTCTCACCTCTTTTTTGTTGATGGAATCCACCTGTTTGCATAGGCCACACCTCAAGAAATTTGTTTAGTTCTTAAAATTATTCACATATATGAAAGAGCTTCAGGGAAATAGATTAACCCTTAAAAATAAAAAATGTACTTCAGTAGAGGAGTTTTACTAAAGAGGCGGGATGAGCTATAGAGACTTTTTGAGTTCCTGATTATGGATAAACATCAAAAATACTTGGGTCTTCCGACACTCATTGGCAGATCAAAAAAGTAATTCTTTGCCTCGGTTGTTGATGGAATAAATAAAAATATTTTTTATGGTATAGAAGAAAAATATATAAATTTGGGATTGTGACTCTAGTGAAAGTTGTGGCCCAAGTAATTCCATCTTATGCGATGTCACTTTTCAAATTTCTTAATACTCTCATTGACCAAATCCATTCGCGACTGGATAGTTTTGGGGGGGGATTGTCTGAAGGTAATCATAATACCCACTGGATGTCATGGGAAAATATCTGTATTTCTAAGTTCTATGGTGGCCTCGTCTTCTAAAATTTGAAGTTGTTTAACAATGATATTTTGGAGAAGCAAGGGTGGCATCTTCTCTTCTTCTCGAACACACTTTTTTTAAGAGTCATCCGAGCCAAATATTTTTATAACTCTTATTTCATGCATTCCTATCTGAGGCCTTGGCCTATTTTACTGTGGGGGATCATTTGGGGTGTAAATCCCCTTCTCAAGAAAGGGTGTGTGTGGATAATCGCTAACAGGAATGATGTTCATGTGTGGAGTGATCTATGGTTGGATGATCTTTCAAACCCAAAAGTCTCATCACATGTCATTTTAGGATTTGAGGATGCAAAGGTATGTGAGCTGATTAACACCTCTCTGGATGATTAGGATCGATACTGGATTCACTTTTGGTTCAAAGAAAGGTACCTCCATCTCATATTTAGTTTACCCCTTACACCAGATATGGGTATTGATCAGCACTACTAGATAGGGGAACCCTCAGGGGTGTATCCATAAATAAAATAATTAAATAAAAATTATTTTATTTTTAAATCCTAATAACTTGTAAACAGTAAATTATATTGGAAATCTGAGACCATCATTGAGTTCGTAAGGGGGTTTTTTCCTTAGGCAAGGCCTAACCTTGACCGGCGTGGGTTGAGGGTGAAAGTTAGATTTTGGACGTAGATGTCATTAAAATATCTAATAAAAATATTTTATTGAACGTTACGTGTTGACGCAGCGGTAGTTTCCCTTTTAAATAAACCATGTCAGATGAAATTTAGGGTTATCACCATAACCCTATAATTCCCCTAAGGCAAGGATAATGAAGCTATCTTCCCATGATTAACGTCGGCAGATCAAGGATTGATGACGACACAGACCTCCATTCTTCATCAATGACTGATCCAATCATTGAGGTAGGGTGTTGATCTCTTCATGATTTATTTTCACCTTCTTATAATCAAACAACAAACACGGACCAACCCACAATCAGGTTGATCCATGTTTCGATCATTCTTGCAAGAGGGATATTTATTGTGGGGTTAAAGGGAATGGATCTTAGTGATTATTCTACTATTGGTTTCTTTGTGATCCCGCTAACATGAATGGATCAAGGCCGAAAAAATAAAACCAATATCCATTCTTTGGGTTTTCATTCTCTTAATCCCTTCCCCCTAAATTTATCATGTTCTTCATTCGTTCTTCTCCCTTTGAAACCCTACGTGAACGATCGATTGTTGCGCCCATAATCCATGGTGCAACGATCTGAGACCGAAGATTGTGATCCGCGACGGCATTGCAGAGGTGTGACGGGAGCGCAGCAGGTAGGTGGTATCTCACAGAGGAGGGAACGATGAATAGAAGGTTGTCAATAGGGTGCCCAATGATGAGGGCAGCACGCAACCTAGCAGAAGGCTGGGTTCCGACAGGGAGCACAGTCACGGTCTAGCGGGACCGCACCGGAGGAGGATCCTGTGGTGGTGCAGGCCATGGTGGGTGGATAGGCACTGTAGCAAGAGGCCACGGTAGTAGTTGTGGTAGGACGTGGCTTAGAGGTCGTGTCTAAGGAGTACCCCATGGCAGCGGGACCGTGGGACCAGGGGGCGAGACACAGTGTCGTCTGCGTTGAATGCAGCGGCCGTGTTGACCAAGAGTGAACAGCCAAGCCATGCGCTGAAGGAGTCGGCCTGCATATGGAAGGGTGAGCTAGGATAATCAGTTCGTGGCCCATCAGGCCATCCCAGACCGGTTGGGTCGGGTCGGGTTAGTTGAACCGGTCCAGGTCGGGTCAGACCCGCACCAGACCAGACCCTTTTTACTAAATTGGTCATATCTTTCAAATTGTGTGTCTGTTTGATGATATGTTTGTGGAATTGGGACACTTACAACGAGTAAGTAATTTTAAGATAATCTAACTGTGTTTTTGTGGAATTTGGTTTATGACATAATGGCTTGAGGAGTAGGTTCTCTCGAAACAAGCGCACTCCGAGTGCAATCCTACGTCTGGCTGTGACTATGTGATCTTGGTGACTATGTGACTTGGGGGATGCATGAACCATCGATGCTCTGTGTGCCATAAATGTTCCATGTGCCATTGATGCTCCACACACCATATACACTTCATGGACCATCGATTCCCTGGACTCCATTAGCGCTTCAAGTGCCACAAACACTCTGTTCACCACTGATGTTATGTGCACCACCGACACTTCATGATCCGTTGACGTTTCATGCTCCATTGATGCTTCATGCGCCATTGACACTCCATAAACCATCGATGCTTGGTGCACTATCTACACTTCTAATTTCATAGATATTGGGAGATCTATAGACTAAAACTGGAAATCCTTCTCTTCATACTTTAGACATATACCTGTGTGAGCTGACTGTATTGAATGTACTTCATGTGGTTTCTTTGAGGTGTACTTTGTGTGTTTCTTTTGTGGTGTACTTTGTGTAATTCTTAGTGGTGTTTCTTTGTGGTTTTGGGGTCCCTACTGAGTATTTTTTTACTCACTCTTGCACAGGCTATCCCCACACGTGTTGTGTCTTGTGTAGATAATCAATGCTTTTTGCAAAGTCCTTGGTGGATTGGGGTCAAGTGGTGCTTAAAGAGAGGTCCAACAGATGAG
The DNA here is from genome assembly GCA_963277665.1 of Viscum album. Lineage (NCBI taxonomy): Eukaryota > Viridiplantae > Streptophyta > Magnoliopsida > Santalales > Viscaceae > Viscum > Viscum album. Next base: position 956,962,348 of record OY728138.1, on the reverse strand, counting down.
GTGTGCTTTAGTGACTTCGGACAGTAATTTCTATATCTACCCTTTAGGTGGGGTTTTTTGCAGACGAGATTCAGGAGATTATACTTTCCCTTTTGGTTGGGCTTATATTCTAGACCCATTTACTTTTCAGTTTTGGTACTGTCATACTCTGTTGTTGGTATCTTAGAGGTATGCATGACTATTTACTTATTGTTTTTAGTTCATCACTTTTGGGGTTTGAAATGGGTGAGTGTGTACAGGTAATTAGGAAAATGCCTTCTATTTATGGTATATGCCTACATGATGCTAGTCGCCAGCCCCTGGCCTATTGGAGGTGGGATTAGGGTAGTCACGGCTCAGGCTCAGGGGATGGGTCATGACTGAGTGGTATCAGAGGTGGTCGGTTCTACCTAACGAACCAAGAGTCCATGAGATTGGTTTGGGGCAATATTTTCGAGTGTTTTGAGTTTAGATTTCAGGACAGGGAATCCAGTGTTGGTGCAGCGGTTGACGTATCCATACACCAAGACTCTAAACTCTAGTTTCCAACTTAGTATATGAAAACACTGGTTGTAGGAAAAATAATGGTGCATGCATCATATAGGATTGAGTGTGTTCTCATGTCCTTCTTAAGTTAGTGTCAGCTCACCAAGAATACTCTATTAACTATGGTATATCTTGATCTATTTCATGATTCCTTCATGTAGATTGCCATCTAGGATTTCGATGCATAATCACGAGGATAATCCTCCTAGTGATGAGGCATCGATATAGGGACCAATACCATAGATAGCACCCTCGGGTGGTGTACCAGTGATATCGCCACCTAGAGAGCAACAGTTACTTCCAGCATTACCAGTAGAGGATGCACGCAGGATGAGTGTGTTTCATGAGTTCCAGAGGCAACGACCTCCTAGGTTCAAGGTTGAGCCATACCCCAGGTAGCTGAGGATCGGCCGAAGGCAGTTACGCATGTCTTCCACCTAGTGAGGATGGCTCTTGACCAGATGGAAGTCCTAGTTGCGAGTCTTCTACATGGATAATCGGGGATATGGTGGAGCTTAGTGATCCAAACGCATGAGGAGACGACCCTCACTTGGACAGACTTCGATCCTCTCTTTAGGGAGGAGTTATTCCCAATGACGTTACGCTCTATGTGTATACAGGAGCTACTGCATCTGCAACAGGGCAGCCAGACAGTAGTAGAATACTTGGTGAGATTTATAGATCTTTCTCACTACTCCAAGGATATAGTGTGGGACCCATTATTCAGGTCACAAACCTTCGATCAGGGGATACACTGAGAGATCAGTTAGTCCATGATATCCCTTAGCATTCCAACATATTCTAGGGTACTAGACCGATCTCTTCTAGTAGAGATCTTTCTAGCAGAGCAGACACTGGTAGTGGGAGCTACCACGGGGTGTCAGGTAGCTGATTCTTCGGCATCAAGTAGCCAATAGCTAACACAGTGATCCAAGAAGATCTGAAAGTTCAGGGGATGAACCTGGTACATGGGGTCAGTAGTGTGAGGCTCCCAGGGTAGAGCAATTCAGTTGAAGGATAGGTTGTTCCACTCATGCGGTGGTTGGGGACACATGGCTTGAGATTTCCTGACTCACTATACAGATGATCAACAGATGGTCAAAGGACCACTGAGGCAGAGGTGGAGGTAGGAACAAGGCGGTCTTCTAGGTAGCGAACGTGGAAGAGGATCTAGATTGGCAATAGGAGGTGGGCGTAGGTTTGAGGTACTACCACAACCACCCCCAGGTGGTCCATAATGGGATCAGTGAGTTGGTGGGCAAGGATGAGTCCAACTTCAGGTGATGGAGTCTTATGACCCTGGTTCTCTAGAGATGATTAGAGGTATGATCTGTGTCTTTTCCACCCTAGCTGCTATTTTTATAGACACAGGATCCAGTCACTCTTTTCTCACCATGACCCTTGTTCGAGACGTGTAGATTCCAGTGAAATTGTTAACTTGATCCCTGCGCTTAGAGACTCCTATGGAGAAATATTCAATGATAGCACATTGGTGCCAATAGTGTGACCTTACTCTTAGGGGAGAGAGTTTCGATTGGGATCTCTTGTTGGAATCATTGAGGCCATACGACTTCATCCTTGGTATAGATTGGTTATCCATAGTTCATTCTTAGAATGATTGTTTTATGTGCATAGTGTGGTGTGTCCACAGAGATGGGACCAGGTTTTACTTTTTCAGAAAAAAGGAAACCCAAGAAGTGCAGGATAGACTTTCACGTAGGAGGGTGCAGCCGATCACACACCATTTGGCTAGCAAGACCCTCAGTGTAGTGGATGAGACAAGTCCTCAGTTTCCTGTAGTGGTGGATGAGTACAATGACGTCTCTCAAGAAGATGTTTCAGGATTACCTCCTCACAGGGAGGTAGATTTATGCATTGATATTTACCCCAGTATGTCACTGATATCTTCACATGCATATCAGATGGCTCCCGCAGAGCTTTATGAGTTAAGGGTATAGTTGGAGGACTTGTAGAGGAAGGGATTCATGAGGCCCAGTGTTTCACCCTGGGTAGCCCTGGTGTTATTTTCCAATAAGTAATATGGGAGATTGAGGTTATGTGTGGACTTCCAGTGCCATAACCATGTGACCATGAAGAATAAGTATCCACTGCCAAGAATTGATGACCTATTTGATCAGCTGAAGGAAGAGAGGTGGTTATCAAAGATAGACCTCAGATCTGGTTATCACCATCTTCGAGTGTGAGATGAGGACATCCTGAAGATGTCTTTTAGATTTCGGTATGAACACTATGAGTACTTATTGATTTCGTTTGGCATGATGAAGTCCCTAGAAGTGTTCATGGGTCTCATGAACAGGATCTTCCAGCCTTAATTAGACCAGTTCACCGTGGTCTTCATTGATGACATATTGGTGTACTTGGCATCTGAGGAGGATCCTATGATACACTTTAAGATGTTCCTAGATGCACTCTGAGAGAACTAGCTTTATGGGAAGTTCTCAAAGTGTCATTTCTAGATTCAGGATATCCACTTTTTGGGACACGTCATTTTAGAGGTTGGAGTTGCAGTAGATCTGACAAAGATGGAAGAGGCACTTTCTTGGGAGCCACCCAAGAGTGTTACTGAGGTGTGGAGTTTCCTGGGTTTGTTTGGGTACTATCAGAGTTTTGTACCTAACTTTTCTAGATTAGGATCACCCTTAACAGCCTTGACATGGAAAGGGCGTCCTTTCGTGTGGGTAGATAAGTGATAGCAGTGCTTTTAGGAGCTGAGGTAGAGGTTGATGAGAACCCCCATCTTGAGATTATTGGAGTAGGGTGTTGATTATGTGGTGTTATATGATGCATTAGCGACCAGTCTTGTTTGTGTCCTGATGTAGGGTAAAGTGGTGATTGCCTATGGTTCGTGCTAGCTGATGCAGCATGAGAATAACTACGCAATCCATGATCTTGATCTAGCAATGGTAGTCTTTAAATTTAATATTTGGTGACACTACCTAATGGGCGATCATTTTACTATCTACTCTAACCATAAGAGTCTCAAGTATATCTTCTCTTAGAATGATCTGAACTTGATACAGAGATGATGGCTAGAGTTCTTCCAGGACTATGACTTTAAGATTGTCTATAATCCTGGGAAGGGGAACATAGTGGAGGATTATCTCATTAGGAGATCCATCTTGTAGTTGCTGAGTGAGGAATCAGAGCAGTTGGCCACATTGTAGATATCCTTTACAGATGGAGATGGAGCAGATTGCCTCCATTTGATGGTTTTCACCCCTCCACTCTTATAGAGAGTCAGAGAGAAATAGCTTAGGGACACTGACTGTGAAACTTTACAGGCTCAGATTTCCATAGGGAATTCCCCTTATGGATATTCGAAAGGTGGGGAGTATATCGTTCTCTTCAGAGGATGCACAGTAGTACCAGTGATGTTGCGGAAGGAGGTATTAAGGAAGTTCCATACTTCCCCTTTGGCGGTACATCTATGAGTTTCAAAGATGTATCAAGACCTTCAATATTAGTTCTGGTGGCTAGGGAAGAAGAAGGTAGTGGCATAGTTCATTTCTCAGTGCCTCACTTATCTGTAAGTGAAGGCAGAGCACCAGGTTCTAGTGAGCTTAACCCAACCACTTGAGGTTCCAAAGTGGAAGTGGGATGGGATATTGATGGAATTCATGATGGGTTTACCAGGAACATCTAGGGGACATGATACCATTTAGGTGATCGTCGACTGACTCACCAAGTCGTCCCACTTCCTACTGATCTGTGAGCAGAGCTCAATAGAGAGCTTGGGATGCCTCTACATGAAAGAGATAGTTCGACTCCATAGAGTCCCATTGACGATCATCTCAGATTGTGATTCTCTCTTTACATACCAGATGTGGAAGGGATTGTAAGAGGAATTTTGGACTCAGTTGTGCTTGAGCATGGTGTTTCATCCCCAGAAAGATGTCCAGACAAATAGGACCATCCAGGTTCTAGAGGACATGTTATGTGCTTGCATCTTAGACTTTGGCTATAGTTAGGAGGACCAATTACCTCTAGTGTAGTTTTCATATAACAACACTTACCACTCCACCATTGGTATGGCGCCATTAGAGGCCTTTTACAGACAACCATATAGATCACCATTGTGTTGGATAGACCTAGGAGAGTCAGTACTCATGGGTCCATAGTTGGTATGGGCTACCACTGAGAAGGTGTGTATCATACAAGAGTGGATGAGGACTGCACAAATATAGTAGAAGTAATATAATAACATGCATAATAGGCCTTTGGAGTTCGAGGGTGGATACCATGTGTTCCTTCAGGTCTCGCCTTGATAGGGATTGTAGAGATTTGGTCACGGTGGCAAGTTATCTCTGAGATACATCATCCATTTTAAAATTTTGATTAGAGTTGGAGAGATGGCATACCACCTAGATCTACCCCCACAGGTGAACCAGGTGCATGATGTCTTCCACGTGTTATAGCTGAGGAGGTACGTGCATGATCCATCACACGTCATCAACTAGGGTAAGATGGACATTGATGATGGGATGACTTTTGTGGAGTACCTGATAGAGATCGAGGATCGATAGGAGCGGATCCTTTGTGGGTGGTTGATTTCTCTGATGCATGTTTGGTAACAGCACGAGAATCTCCAGGAGAGCACTTAGGAGCAGGAGGCTCAAATTCGTGCTCAGTACCCTCACATTTTTGTTGAGTAGCCCTTGTTTTGGAATTCAGGGACATAAATCTCTAAGGTGGGGAGAATGTAATGACTCAGATTTTCCCAATTTTATTTTTATAAATTATTTGGGAAAATTCCGAGACCAAGCGCTGAGACGGAATATGATTACGAGGCTTGGGGTTCCCAAACCGTTTATTTGAAAAATATTAAGTTTTTAATAGAACACACATGTGAATTTTCTAAAAAAGTGAAATTATTCTTAAATAATTTCCCAAATTAGAAATTTGAGGGCAACGTTGAGCTCAGAGAAGTATATTTACCCTAGGTGCGACCTGACATCGGTCGGCACGGGTCATCTATAGAAAAAGTCACCAGGGGAATAACCATAAATAAAATAATTAAATAAAAATTATTTTATTTTTAAATCCTAATAAATCATAAATGGTAACCTGGGTTGGAAATACGAGACCATTGTTGAGTTTGTAAGGGGGGGTTTCCTTAGGTGGGGCCTAACCTCGATCGGCTCGGGTCGAGGGTGAAAGTTAGATTTTGGATGTAGACGTCATTAAAATATCTAATAAAAATATTTTATTGAACCTTACGTGTTGACACAGTGGTAGTTTCCCATTTTAATAAACCATTTCAGAATAAATTTAGGGTTATCACCATAACCCTAGAATTCCCCTGAGGTAAGGAAAACGAAGCTATCTCCCAATGACAAACGTTAGTGGATTGAGAATTGATGATGACACGGACCTCCGTTATTCGTCAACAACCGATCCAATCATCGAGGTAGGGTGTCAATATATTTGTGATTTATTTTACCCTTCTTAAAATAAAATGATGAACGTAGACCAACCCGTGAATAGTTTGATCTGTGGTTCGATCATTCTTATGGGAGGGATATTTATTGTGGGATTAAAGGGAATAGATCTTGGTGATTATTTTCTTGTTGGTTTCTTCATGATCCTGATAACATGAACAGATCAAGGCCAAATGAACAATTCCAATATCTGTTATTTGGGTGTTCATGTGATTAATCCATTCCACCTAAATCTATCATGTTCTTCATGCATTCTTCTCCCTTTAAAACCCTACACGAACGATTAATCATTGCACCCATGATCTATGGCGTAACGATCTAAGACCAAAGGTTGTGATCTGCGACAGCATTATGGAGGTGTGACAGAAGTGCAACAGGCATGCGGAAGATCATGCTAGAGGGTGCAACGAACGGAGGGTTGCAGGTAAGGTGGCCATCAGTGAGGGTAGTGTGCGGCCCGGCAGGAGGCTGGGTTCTAGTGAGGCGCACAACCGGGGTCTAGGGGGACTGCACCAGAAGAGGAGCCCTCAGTGGCGTAGGCCACAGGTGACGAATAGGCGACATGATAGAAGGCCACAGTGGAAGCTGCGGCGAGATGCACCTCGGAGGCCATGTTAGAGGAGGACCTCATGGTAGTGGGACGATGGGACTAGGGGGCTGGGACACGGTGTCATCCGCATTGAATGCAGTAGCAGCATTGACCGGGATAGCATGGTTGATTCATGCACTAAAGGAGCTAGCCCGAATGCGGAGGTTTAGGCTAGGTGAACCAGGATGTGGTCCAACAGCCCATCGGACAGGTTTGGGCCGACCCAGACCGACCGGGTCAGGTCCGGTCAGACTCGAACCAGACTGAACCCTTTTTACTAAATTGGCCATATCTTTCAAACCGTGTGTCCATTTGACGAGCCTTTTTGTGGCATAGGGACCCTTTCAATGAGGTGGTACTTTTGATATACTCTAAGTGAGTTTTTATGGAAGTTTTTTTATGAAATAATGGCTTAAGGAGTAGGTTCTCCTAGAACAAGTGCGCTACGAGCAGAATCCTATTACTGGTTGTGACTATGTGATCTTGGTGACTATGTGACTTGGGGGCTGCATGACCCATCGATGCTATGTGTGCCATCAATGCTTTATGTTCCATAGATGATTTGTGTTCCATCAACTCTCTATGCACCATTGATTTTATGTGCACCATCGACGCTCCATTTGCCATCGACATCCCAAATGCCATCAGTGCTCTGGGAACTGCGGATACTCTATGCACTACTTACGCTCTGTGCTCCACTGACTCTCTGTACACCATTGATGCTTTATGCGCCATCGACACTCCATGTGCCATTGATGCTATGTGGGCCATCAACGCTCCATGAACCATCAAAATTCTAGTATTATAGATATTGGGATATATGTGGACTACAACTGGAAATCCTTCTCTTCATACTTTAGACTTATACCTATGTGAGTTGACCATATTAGTTGTACTTAATGTGTTTCGTTTGTGGTGTACTTTATGTGTTTCCTTTGTGGTGTGCTTCATGTAATTATTAGTAGTGTACCTTTGTGGTTTCGGGGTCCCTACTGAGTATTGTTTTACTCACCCCTACACGGGTTATGCCCACACGTGTTGTGTCTTGTGAAGACGATTGACACTTTGAAAGATTCCTTGGTGGAATATGGTCAAGTGGTGCTTAGACAGAGGTCAGACATACGAGGTGTGCTTCAGCAACTTCATACATCTATTTCTGTACCTACCCTTCAAGTAGGGTTTTCTGTGGATGAGATTTGGGAGCTTGTACTTTACCTTTTGGTTGGTCTTGTATTCTGGCCCCGTTTACTTTTCTATTTTAGTACTTCCATACTCTATTGTTGGTATCTTAGAGGTATGCATGCTTGTTTACTTAGTGTTTTCAATTCACCACTATTGGGCTTGGAAATGGGTACGTGTGTACATGTACTTAGGAAAATACATCCCATTTTTGGGATATGCCTACTCGGTGCTAGTCTCTAGCCCCTGGCCTATTGGAGGTAGGCTTGGGGTAGTCATGGCATGGGCCCTGGGGGACGGGTCGTGATAAGTTTTCACGGATTCTATAGTAGGTTCTAAGTATATAATAGCTTCTGATGTATCCAAAGAAGTCATTTGGATACAAAACTTATTCTAGGATCTTGACATTGTACCTAGAATTAAAGATCCCACCACATTATATTTTGAAAATATTGTATTGTTGGATCTTGAAAAAGATCCAAGGTCACACCAATGAACAAAGCACATACTCCAGAAGTATCACCTCTTGAGATATTTTTCTCAAAGGGGTGAAGTTGAAATAAGAAAATTTTATATGGAATAAAATATGGTGAACCGCTTGACTAAAGTATTATCTCAGTATAAGCATGAGTACCATGTGAGAGCTAGTTACTGAAGGTTGTTAGCAGTTAGATCTAGTGCAAGTAGGATTCTGCTGGAGTTGGTACCCTAGAATCAAATTTCATATACTTTATGATTACCTTTATTCATAGTTTTTAATATTAATAATGTAACGACCCGAAATTTTGAATGAATTTTTGTTTCCTAATTTTGTGTGTTATTTTAGTTTATACTCAACAAAACTATTTTCTTTAATTAATGATGTGAGTATAATTAAAATAAGACCATTGGGTTTCGACTGTAATATGATCGCGGGTCAATATGACTATTGGAAACTAAATGTTGCGATTGTTGTCTCTAAATACAAGTGGTCTTGGTTAATTAATACAGTAAGAAGATTTGATGGCCTCATCCAGTAGTCTCGGGCCGATCGAATCCCATCTGACGAAACTTGGGAAGGAGGTAGCACCACTGGCCTTTTCTCTGGACCAAACCCAAGCCGAACTTCATCATGTGAAGATGGAGTGGAATCACCTTCGGGAGAAGTTTAAGCTTATAGAAATCACTACTCGGGCAATGTTGGTCGAGCTACCCTTTTATTCTATCACCTTAGCACACCTTACACTTAGGTCCTATGCTGGGGTTATAAGGGGCTATGTAACGAGACTGTAGATACTTTGTGTAATCCTTGAGATAAATAAAATTGTGATTTCTTCCTATGGTGAAGTTTGTGTTTTTTTCAGATGTTTGAATAAATATAGGATGTATATTGATGAATTTTGGAAAAAGGGCATATTTTAAAATATTTATGTAAACCTTAAATAATTAATGATGTGTAATGATTTTCAAAAAATGGTCTTCTGGAAATGTGTTCAGTAAGAAATTTAGAATCTAATAAGATCAACTTAATTTTTTGTGAATAGTGATTTTACGCTTAGGATTAGTAATGTAACCAAATGGATTAGTAATCTCACTTAAAGAAAGTATTAATATAATTTAGGCACCTTGATTAAGTAATGTGATTCAATAAAATAGGTAAATAACTATTTCAGAAATTATTAGTCAAGTATTAGTTTTTTCGAGTGAATAGTGTTTTTTAATTAAAAATTAAATTAAAATTATTTAGAAAATTATTTTTATAAAATGGATTTCATTTTTGAATTCAGAGTATCGATATTAGGTTAAGGTGATTTTTGGGGATTTTTCTGAAAAAAATGAATTTTCGATGAATAGTGAAAATACAGTTTTTGGTTTCGGGTGTTTAATGACATCATTAAGGATGTAATAATTATGTAATAATTCTGGTAGAATTATGAATAGTTAGATAAGGTATGAGGTATCCCAATTGGCCAATACCATGGGCAAATACCATGGGCAAGCCCATGGTTTTTTCAATACCACCGATGAGGTGTCCCTTGGCAATTAATGCTTTGTCCCCTCACTTTTCCTATAAATACCAAGATTTTACCTCATTATTTTCATTTAAAAATCCTCCTAAATTAAGTTCTGGTATCCTTACCTCCCAAGGAGTCCTCCCAATGTTCCCTAAATCCTCCCAAGGTACCGACCTTCAAGCTTTCGAAGTTACTCTTCAAGGTAAGGGAATCTTTCACCCTCCTCTTTTAAGCCATGAATTCCTTTATATTGTGTCTTCTAGTTTCCATATATTTTTTTAGGGTATGTTCATATATGTTATAATTACTTTCCATTTCATTTCTAATTGTTGAGAGACCCTTCCTCTCTCATCAATTTGTTTTTTGAATTTTTATGTGATGTCGTTAGGCTGCCGAATGTTTCATAAAAGGAATTGCATCTTCTCTTTTCTTTCATATTTATTTTTCATGTGGTATGTCATTAAAATTTCCATACCATGTTCTTATATCCATTTTATTCTGTATTTATACTTTATTATAAGTTATTTATGAGTGGTATACTCTTGTACCCTCTCTTTTCAATGTTTTCTAAAACCATGTTATATAGCCATTATGCTGCAGAAATTTCGCCTCAAAATTTCTCTCTTTCTCTCCAGAAATTCTCTTGTTTTATTTATGTGAATACCCAGAACTATTTTTTTTATTTGTTTGTTCATAAATATATAAATATTATGTATTTTATTCTATATTTGACATACATATAACCCTCACTCCCTTTCCATGGGTTATAAATGACATAATGATCTTATTTTTTAAGAACTTTTAAAACGTCACGATCTTGAAATAAAACCCATTTCTTTTATTCTCCATGGGTTATTTATGAAATGTTTGATTATGATCTATGTGGATCACATGAAATTAAATACATATTAATGTTTTTCCCTGATAGCGCTCCAATGCATTGGGTAAATATTTAATCTCTAGAGATGACAAGTTTCATGATACCTTGGTGAATAACCTTGGTAATTTTTATGACATCTTGGGGATGGACCTTAGTGATATGTTCATGAATGTATAAATGAAATGTTTTATCCACATATTCAAGTTATGTTTCAAGTTATTTTCATTATGATATTCTTATACTTCTATTGCTCATATCTTTATGTTGTTATTCAAGTTCTTATTGATTTCACAAGTACATTGATTCCCTTGTTTACCCTTACTGGGCCTTCTGCTCACCCTTTCCTTTGATGTATGTCTCCAGGATATGAAAGGCAGTAATTGTACTTAGGATGATCTTATTATGAATCCTTAAAATTGTATTAGAATAATTTTTTATGTTGTATTCAAGTTTTATTGTTCCTGATTTCCAAGACACTAGACTTTAAAGATCCTATGTATGTAAAATGTAATGAAAAGTTATGTATTAAAAAGGTGGGATGCCACAAATAAACTACTTATCACATCATGATTTTACTTCTATGTTACATGGTATTTGATAAGGTCCTAAGAGTATTTGTCGCACTAAAAGGTCATAGAAGTTCTCCGCTATGATGAGAACCCAAAAGTGTCATGATAGTATTCTTAAATATATATGTACTATACCCAGATGAAATATTTTGAGGGACACAAATGATATAGGATATCAGGGGTGGAGACTCATGGTAATTTTAGTTGCCTTATCATGGTGTATTCCCTTGGTAATTTCTAGTGTATGAGACTATGAGAGTGAGACCTACCAGTAGGAAATCCACATTTATATGTTTTATTAGATGTTTCTATCTGCGAATGTGTGTATTGATAATTAAAATTTAAGATTATTATTAATGGATATTATGAGCCATGTACTTTTATGTATTAATAAAAATTGTGATGACATATTTTTGCAATGAAGTAGGCTACCTTGGGTGTGCCACGAGTATTATTTCATTAATGAATAGTGTGATAAATGATTTTTCCTTTATGTTCTTTAATGGAATTTGATATCTCAGGATCTTTGATGGAAATGATATAGCCTAAATAAATCTCTGGACATGGCGTTATATGGGAAAGTTAAATTCTAGAAAATTCAAAGAAAGATACATTGAGCACATAGGTTGGTGGTTTTAGCATGAAACCTACTTGATTAGAGATATCATGATAAAGAACTAGTACAAAAAGTATTTATCACATAGGATTTTCACATCGGTTATTTATAACCAATGTGAAAGAGCCATATATATTTATTTATCATGTTGGTTACATAATAGTCTATGGAAAAAAGTCATATATGTTACTTTATCACATCAGTTATTATATAACTGATGTGATAAATCAAGTTACTCACGTTTTAACATCAGTTATTATACAACCAACATTATATACCATTTAAAATTTTATAAATCATTGGTTTTAATCATTAAAATGTTATTTAATCTCACAAAAGCATACTCATTTCTCTCATGTGGAATCCCTAACCCTCATTTATTCAATCTAGTGGACCCCAATATCAAATTTCTATCTTTATACATCCTCAGTTTTCATCAGCCTCATTGTTTCACATTCAATCTACTCATCTCTCAAGTAAGCCTCACACATCAATCCTCTCTTTCAGTCATTAAATGGTTTGGAAGCCCTAACTCTTGTTTTTTTATTCCATACCATCTTCATTAACCCTCAGGTTTCATCAGGCTCATCATTGCGTGTTTGAATATAGATCTTCTCATCTCAAATTTATCATTACCATTTTCATACACCTTAGGTATGTGTTGATTTAAGTGAAAAGGTGTGTTGATTTCATTATATCTTTATGTTCTATGTTATATCATAAATTTCTGCAGTATATCATAATGTTCTAGTTATGGAAAGGTGTTTGCACTTAATTGTTTCATAGATATTTATACTGCATCACATCTTAAATTTCTGCATTAAATCTATAAATGTTACTTATTTTGATGATGTTTGTGAATCATTCATTTTTTATGCATACACTTCCAGATATATGGATAAATTTCAATTAGTGTTATGCACTTATTAGTGACTTAGTAATATTAAAATGTAATATATGCATACATTGTAATTTTCATAAAATTCAATATACAATATCATATAAGTGGTGTATATGCATATCAACACTTTTCTTGTGATGTGAGAATATTCTTAGCTGGAAAAATCATATATTAAATATGCAGTCTACATATTATGAGTTATTGTCAATATAATGTTGAAATTATTGGTGAATACATAATATGAACTTTCAATTGGTTCCTTTACATATATTTTTTATATTATAATAGATATATGTTCGTTTTTTACTCTATTTGGACTAATTAACCCATTTGGTTCAAATGATAATAGATATTGATGTGTTTTCTATCCCTAGTCATACTTTAGGTTATATTAATTTTTAAATTTAGAGGATTATACCACTATATAGTTAGAGTTTTTCTATGTTATATTTTCATGGAATTATACATGCATCACATGGTATTCACACTGAAATCATTTTTCTCCCCATAAATTTGGATTTTTATTATATCAAATGATGTAGACTGAAATATTTAAAATCTAGGTTATTGGTGTGTTACGTTCAAATAAAACATGTTGTCATATGATACACAATATGTAATATGATTTTCACAATTTTCATAATACACTAGGCATAAATAATATATAATATTAATTATGTATATATATATATATACTGCATTAGAAATTCATCATTGTGTTGTTTGAACTCTTCTATACTATTATATTATAGAATGAATTAATGTTTCATCTAAAAATTATGGGTTTTTTCATGCAAAAAAATAGGTTAAAAATTTTGATGATAAAGATTCAAATCAAAATGGAAAATGTGCACTTGATTTGGATTCTGGTCAATAATATTCAATTTCAAGTTTCATCTAATTCCATTTAAAAGAAAACAAAAAATGATAGACTGGTCTAACAATATTTTCTTTTGTAAATTAATTACATGCATTTATTTTTATGATTTACCAATTATATTTAAACTTATATTCCATTATTGTATAGAATTTATAATTATACTTTTTAGATATGCATATATTTTTTTAAAATTTCAAAAAAATTGTTCCTTTCAAATTATAGAATATTTGATATAAATTTAAACTTGGTTTAACTTGAATAATTTATTATCTTCCTAAATTTCATATGTCTAAAGGTTTTAATAACTTTAAATTATAAGTGTGTGTGAATTTATAATTAAATGATTATGTCATGCAAATGCATGATTGTGTTGGGTACTAGTTGATATCCTAAAGACTAAATTAAATGATGATATTTTAAAAATGTTACGTATAAACCTGAATCATTTAATTCTAACTAGATCTAAGGATAAAAATTCTTAGAGAATAAAGGGAGTGAATATAATTTATAACCTCAATATGAAGGTGTGTGTTCTGAAAGAAAAATAAAATAAATTTTTTTTTTTTTTTGAGAAATACTTGATGAGATATATAATGAGAAGTCATATCCAATGTTATTAACTTTTTAATCATTATATTCACTATTTTTAAAAATAATAGAAACGTTTTACTGATAAATTATACCACAAGTGTGTCTTCTTGATTATCAATGAAATAATCTACTATTTCCCCCTCTTATTCAGTTTTATCGCCACTATATTCTTTTGACTTGATATTTATTTTTGATATTTGTTATAGATAATAATGGGTCAAAGTTAGATTATGACACATAAAATAAGTGATGAATATCATGAAGGTGTTGATACTTTTTTGGAATTTTATAAATGAAATGTTCCAAACAATGACATGTTTTTCTATTCATGCCTTAAATGTTTAAATATGAAGAAGTAGAAAAATAGAGAGATCAAAAGATCATTTAATTTTTCATGGTTTTAATACGAGTTACATACCTTGGATTTGGCATGGTAGAACTAGGCCAGATTTTGGATCTATTTATTATGATTCTTTTCAAGATTATAAGCCAAATAAAATTGAAGAAATGATTCATGATATTGAAGTAGATGAAATTAAGAAAGAACCGACAATTGAGTGTCTATATGGTGATGCTAAAAAACCATTGTATCAAGGTTGTATGAAATTTATAGTTTTGTCGATGGTGTTGAGATTGATTAACTTGAAGTTGAAACATGGATGGAGTAATAAGAGTTTTACAGAGTTTCCAAAATTGTTGAAACATATTCTTCCTAAATACAATGATCTTCTAGATTCACATTATAAAGTGAAGAAAATACTATTCCTGATGAGATTAGGGTAGAAAAAAAACATGTCGGCCCAAATGACTCTTTTTTATATAGGAAGTAATGTGAATTTCTTTTAGGGTGTCCTAAATGTGGGATGTCACAGTATAAGTTGAAAAAAAAAATGCAAGTTACTTTAGCAGTTACAGAGACCCCTACCAAATCATTTTGGTATCTTCTTATAATTTCTCATTTGGAATGTTTATTTGAAAATTAAAATGATGAAAAAAGGTTAATATGGAATGAATATGAGTGGATATGTGTTGGAAAAATATGGCATCTAGCTAATTGTCCACTGTGGATGAAAATTGATCACCAATTTCCTATATTCGAAAATGAAGTTATAAATGTCAGAATTGGACTATGCATGGATGGAATGAATCCATGTCAAAGCATTAGTAGCACACATAGTTCATGGCCTATTTATTGGTAATTTTCAACTTATATCCTAAATTTTTTATGAAGAAAAAATATATCATGTTGAATTTAATGATATCAGGACCAAAGTAGCTCAGAAATGATATTGATGTTTTCTTATCACCATTAATTTATGATTTGAAACTTTTATGGGAGGAAGGTATTGGGGTGTATGATTCTTATAAAATGGAATATTTTTAACTGCATGCAATGATTATGTTCATTATAAATGACTTCAGAACATGTGGAAATTTTTCTGGATACAATGTTAAGGGGCATAAAACTTTTCCAATTTGTGAACAACAGACTTCATATTATCAATTGCATCATGGGAGAAAAATAGTATACATGGGTCATTGAAATTTATTATCTATAGATAAATCTTATAGAAGATTAAAAAAGGCATTCAATGGCTCATAATAATTTGATATTTCTCCAAAACCTTTATCCACTAATCAGTGTTTTGAGAGGGTGAAAAACATTGATGTGAAATTCAAAGACACATAAATCCGATAATGATATAAATATTTGTAAGAAATTGTCAATATTTTTTGAGCTACCATATTGGAGATATCATGAGGTCAAACATAACATTGATTTCATTCACATGGAGAAGAATATTTTTTATTTATTGATTTGAACATTGGTAGATATTAAAGGAAAGACTAAAGATGGGTTGAATGCAAGATTGGACTTACTCTCAATGGGACCCACTCCTGGTGGAAGGAGAACATTCCTACCCCCGGATTGTCATACATTATCCAAGAGGGATAGAATTAGATTTTTTCAGTGTCTTCGTGATATCAAAGTGCTATATTTTTATTCTTCAAATGTAAAAAAAAATTATGTCTTAAAGGATTTGATGTTGACAGGTATGAAATATCATTATTATCATGTCATGATGCAACAGCTCCTACCAGTTTCATTGCATGGAATATTTATCATATGTGTCATAATGACTATCATGAATGTGTATTATTTTTTCAATTCAATTTTTAATAAGGTGATTGATATAAATTATTTGAACAATTTGGATAATGAAGCAGTTTCTATACTTTGTCGATTGAAAATGCATTTACCACTATCTTTTTTTGATATCATGGTGCATTTAATGGTTCATTTGGTGTGACAAATAAATCTTTGTGGACCTGTATATCTGCATTGTATGTATCCTTATGAAAGTTATATGAAGATATTGAAGGGGTGTGTTAAGAATATATATTGACCCGAAGCCTCCATTGTTGAGAAGTATATTTCTAAGGAGGTTGTGGAGTTTTTTATGTGTTACTTGTCTGTAGTAGAGCACATCGGTTTGCCTACATCTCACCATGAATGAGTTAATTATGGGGAAAAGGAGATATGTGGCTTGAAAGTCAAATAATTGACAGGTGAACATATAAATAAGGTACATTTATACATCTTGAATAACATAGATGATACTTAGCCATATATAACATTTCATATTAATGTGTTGAAACAATGTTATCCAAAGAAGAAATATGTGTGTAATTTGAATGAGCATAACAAAACTTTTTTTCCATGGTTTAAAGAGACTATGCTTGATAGATCAGATGCATTGGAAACATTGAGATCATTAGTGGGTGGTCCAAGTTTAAATTTGATAACATGGTCTGGGTATGACATTAATGGCTATAAATTTCATATGAAAGATCAGGACAATAGAAGTGTAGTTCAGAATAGTAGTGTATTGGTGTTCATAGAAGTAATGAATCTTTTGAGTGCCAAAGACAAAAACCCAATCTCTGCATCAATTCCATATTATAGAGTCGTTGAATAAATATGGGAGGTTGGTTACATTAAATTTCAAGTTCCAGTGTTAACTGGAAATGGTTTATTGGTAACAATAGTGTCATACATGATGAATTTAGAATGACACTAGTTAATTTGAATAAATTGGAATCCACATTTGATCCTTTTATCATGGAAACACATGAAAAAAAATTCTATGTTCTTGATAAATCTAATATGCAGTGGTCTATTATTTTAAAAGGAAAAAAATAGTATGTTGGTGATGATAAACTTGACGAAGATGATGATTTATGTGAGATCCCTACTCCCATGGAAAGATTAAAAGATAATACTGATGAGCACATCGTAGACATGGTTTGTGTCATACAAAATGATCATGGTGAAAGAATTTGGGAAAGCAATCCTTTAGTATATTTCTAATATTACAGGTAACATATGTTTATTTCTGGTTTACTTTTTTAAATTTAATAAAATGTTAAGATATTTTAATTTTATTTTCTTTATTAAAACATGTATTAAAACTAATAGGTTAAATTTTTTGTTTATATTAGTTTAATTTTTTTTATTTTACCATGTTTACCCTTACATAACTTATCTATTACTTGATTTTGTTGAAAAAAGATTATTTTAAATTTAATATGTTAAATAAAAACAAAAATATTGTATAATATTATATTCAAAAAAATATTCTTTTTGGTGTAAAAATGATTATTAGGTTAGAGCATTTTTACTATTCATGCACCATTTTTTGGATTTGTTTTCATTCTTTTATATCATTTCATCTCTTGTTAATATTGTTATCATTTTAGTTAACTATAAAAAATATGAATAAAATTATGTTAAGTTTAGTTTTCTTTACTTTTTATTTGATAATTATTCATTTTTTATTTACATTTGTATATAATAGTTATATTTGTATACTTTTGTACCAATTGTTTGTTGCTTTGATTTATAGGATAATGATAGATCAATATCCTCATCCACCGCATACTTCTGGTTATGATCATACTCATACCTATGGCTAGGAACGTACACATGATCCTATGGATGATCTTCCTCATCCTTCTTTACATGAGAAATTTATTTCCATAGGGAGAAAAATTTTGAGGGTTGGTAATCGTGGGAGCACACATTTACCAAAATTACTAGTTCCTTGTAGCTATGACTATAGGATGTAAATATAATTTGATGATAATGATATTCCAAGAGGTCCAAATTCAAAATAATTCAAGACTTTTATACCAGTGTAAGATAAAAGAAAAGTTAGTATTTTGTTTGATGATTTACGAAGTGTTGAAAAATTGACAATATCTCACTTGTGGGAGACCATTTTGGTAAGCTCGCTTGTGATTATTTTACTTATCTTTAAATTTTTATAGTAATATATGTTTTCCCCCTTCTAATTAGATGAAATATGATATACCTGATTCTAGAGGAGTTAAGAGGAAATGTTTATCATTGGATGCTAGGAGATGGAGGGATTTTAAATCAACCCTCACATCAGATTTCATTTTTTGGCATAGAAAACATCATAATCCATATGATATATATCCATTTATAGATGAAGATATATGGAATCAATTTGTTGAAACTAGATAATGAGAAGCATTTTTGGTAAGTGCAATGTTACCTTTTAGAAGTTTTTTATATTAATGACCATATTAATGATTTATTTATTCTTAATTATTAATTTATAGCAATCGAGGAGATCTCATTAAGAGATCCAATAAAGAAATTTATACCCTTATACTTTATCTCAGGGAGGATATGTGTTATTGGAAGAACAAATGATATCATAAAATTTTCAAAAACTGAGAGCTGAATCTTTAGGCTCTGTAGAGATTGACCCTCCCCCCCCCCCTCACTAGACATGAAAAATGGAAGATGGATCAGATGAGAAAAAAAGGACAATATCTTATGTAAGATTCGAGGGTTATAGCTGAGAGGATTGTAAGATGATTACTTTATTTATTTATTTAAGTTAAATCAATTATTTATATATTGTGATTCATTGCATATTTTTTCAAATATTACATACAAGATTCTCTTGAGGAGTAAAGCACACAAGGGGTCTTTATAGTTATGGTTAGGAAGGATATTTTAGCTACAACATTGGGAAAACCCGAATACTCAAGTCGTGTACGAGGATACCTGATAGGTGTATCGGTAAAAAAAGTGTTTCCACATTCTAAAGCTTCTTCAGTGGAGGATGTTTATAAAAAATAGAATCTTTGGAAGGTGAAGTTCAGGATATTCATGTGATGATGGAGGACAGGATCAGAGCTTCAGTATAATAAATGTTTGCAGACATGAAAAGGTAGTTTCAGACTATTGATATGACTCCTCCACCTCCACCAGAAGATCTCACTCCTCCTACTTACCCTACTCCACCTTCGCCAGCAGACCCCACTCCTTATCTTACTCCTACACCCAATCCTCCATAACTTCACAGTTATTGTGAGTCATATATTGATGATCCCCATATTCATATTTTTCATATGGGATGATATTTTATATTGGTGATACCATTCATCATCAATGGATAGAGATAGAGTATCATAGGTTCATTGTATAGGATATTATAGATAGATCAGCAAGAATACCATTACCTATAGATAAGATGAGTACAGTTGGACAAAGTATCAACATCTTTTTAGTTTGGTCATCTAGACTTGTTCAACATATTACCATAGAGGTATCCATATATTTTATCTTTTATTTCATTTTTCTATTAAATTCATAGACAAATTCTACAAGTCTTGATAAATTGTCAACATATTCAAATTTTTTGTTGGATGTTTATGAGATTCCAATTAAAGCTAATGTTTGTGGGTGTGCAATGACTGTGGTGCTTTTGAAAAATGATATGGAGCTTGTAACTGGATATTAGTTGGGTATCAACACGATGCAAGTTTTTCCCATGTAAGTCGATTAACAAAAAAATCATTAGTTTAATTTATTGAAAATTTATACTTATGTTTGTTTTGAATTAGGTATCTTTATACAATTTTTAAGTAGCATGACAAGACAAGAGTATATGGATTTATAGACCCGTGTTTTATTTCACCTATAGCTATGACAATGACTAAAGTAGAAATAATAGTTTATATTACTGAAAGATTTCAAAATAATGCAATTATTCAGTGTTGTATGTTTCCTTATCTTCAAGAGTATGAAAAATATATCTCACAATGTGTTATATATATATATATATATATTAACATAATAATCACTAACATTAAATTTTCTTTTATATTAGTATTCATTGGATGTTGGGTGTTTCTGGTCCAAGGGAGAAGACACTTTATTAGCTATACTCTATCCATGGTGAAGTGCAAAAAAAAATTAAGAATGTATTAAACACATAAGTTTGAATTTTTAAATACTTGTTTATATTATAATTACATTTAAATTTATTTTATTCATATTATTTTCAAATAAGGCATGAAATTTCTTTAGAGATACCATGAGAAAGAAGTGCGCCAAGATAAAATATGTAAAAGTAAAGGTGAATTTTCATTTATAATTACAACTTTTGGATATATTACTTAATAATATTATTTTGAATTGAAAAATTATTTTAAACTGGATTTTCATAAACAAGAAGGCGTAAAGGAATTTGGATACTATGTTTTAAGATTTATGTATGAAATAATTTCAACTGAGATGGTTATGAAGTTCCAGCATGTTATATTTCTTTATAAACTTTTCCTTGATATTACACTTGTATTATTCAAAATACATGTTAAATGATTTCCTTTTAATTTGTATATTTTTGATGACCCTCATTCTTATAGTACACAGGAGTTGAGACACTTAAAAATTGAATGGGAAAATAATTTTACATGTTTGATGGGATTTTATTTTATTTGTGCTATATGTTATAAACTTGAAAGTTCAAATTGTAAGTGTCTTTTTGTTTTTCTAATGGTTATGTTATTTGATGGTTTTCTGATTGTTTCTACCGGGGAGGGGAAGAATCAAAAGAAATATATTTTAAAGTATATATTTTTCACGTCAGTTATTTCATAATCGACGTGAAAATGCCCACAAAAAAATATTTACAACATCTATTTTTCTTAACTGGTGTTAAAAAATTATTTACAACATCTCATGCAATAATGTTGCGTAATAACCGATGTTAAAAAGAAAAAAAACAATGTTAAAATCATTTTTTTCACTAATTAATATATTATATTATATAGTAAGCTTATGTATGAGGTTTTATGTCATTGTGAAATTAACTTATTTCTCTATGGGTATCTTGGAATACTACTAGACGCTAACCTTGGGCTTTGCACCGCTTCACTTAATGCCACTGAGAAAAAGGCCTACAGGGTCACACGCTAAGTGTATCCAGAACCTCAGTTAAATAATATTATTATTTATTATTTAACATGTTGACTAAAAAAATTTCCTGCATGTGGTTTAATAGTTATTCATGTTTTCTTGATCACATGTATTTTTTCATTAATTATTCAAGAGAATATTTTTTTGTGAGAAAAATATTTAGTGAATATTTATTTCTTATTTAGTGAATATAACATTTATTTATTTATTGGCGAATAATGTAGTGATGTTTATTTATAAATTAAATAGTCATTATTAAATGCTCGATAAATATTTTGGAGGAATAGATGACCGAGCTTAATGGTCTGGTGATAAATAATATATATTAAATATTATTTTTATAAATAATATTTAATTAATTTGCTAGTTTTTTGCATGTTAATAAATAATATTATTATTATTATTATATATATGGGGTTCCACAGGGATTAAGAAAATAATAAGGGTGCATGTGCAATTATTATTTTCCTACCCTATGACTATTTAGACCCAATTACATTATTTCTAACTAGTGGGGTTGTCATTTGTTTTGTTGTGCACAACAAAATTTGAAGAATTCTCTCAAATCCCTAAAGATCTCTCTCTCCAATAACACTCTCATAAATGGAGAGTGATCCTTCTCTACCACTCTTGATTCTAGAGAGATCAAAGAAAATCATTCTTGAAGTGATTCTCAAGCCAATCAAAGGTGAATGTTGCAAACGTTGGGATCTACAGTGCTAGCACTCGGAGATTCCTATGAGGACATTCAGAGGTTCATGGAGCACATTTGGATCACCACTGAAGGGAATATTCACTTGATTCCTACAATGCAACGATGGTATGATGTAGAGGCATTGTTAGATTCATCAACGAAGAAAGAAGTTGTCACAAGGTAATTCTTTAATTTCTTAAATTAATTATAAATCATTATGTGATGATCATGCATTTTGGTTCTGGCATTATCTCGTAAATTAATCTTAGATTCAATTCCATTGGTCATAGTGTATATCATCAATGTACATCTCAGATTAATCATCGATTATGATAAAAAGTCGAGTTGGGCATGCCCCATCCGACGCTTTCACTACGCTTGGAACCTTTAGGTTTAGTTCTCCAAGAAATCCAATGGTAACTTGAGGTTATATATTGATTATCAAAAATTGAACCAAGAAACGATGAAGAATAAATATCTCTTACCACAAATTGATGATTTGTTTAACCGGTTAAAGGGAGATCATTGGTTTTCCATGATCGATCTTCAGTCTGGTTATCATGAATTAAGGGTAAAAGAAGATGTCATGAAAATGGATTTATGATGTCGATATGACCATTATGAGTTTTTTTCATGCCTTTTGGAGTTACCAATGCACCTGTGGTTTTTATGGACTTGATGAATAGGATTTTCCACATGTATTTGGACTCTTTTGTGGTAGTATTTTTGGATGGAATCCTTATTTATTCAAGGTCATAGGAAGACCATGGAAAGCAACTAGATATTGTTTTAGGGATTTTTTGTGAGCATGAGATTTATGAAAAATTCTCTAAATTTAATTTTTAGATTATAGAGGGGATGTTTCTCAGCCATGTGGCTTCTGAGGAAGGGGTCTTCGTTGATCCTGAGAAATTTAGGTCATTGATGTTTTGGGAAAGACTGAAGAACATGTTTGAGATTTTGAGTATTTTTTGGTTGGCTAGATATTACTAGAGGTTTATTTAGGACTTCTCGAATTGGATTCTCCTATGATGGATTTAACTTAGAAAGGGGTGAAGTTTTAATAGAGAAAATAATGTCAGGAGTAATTCAATGAATTAAAGAGAATATTAACTTCATCACCAGTTCTAATTCTCCCTAAATTAGGAGTTGGTCATGAAATGTATTCATCCTATCAGTGTGATTTATGGATTTGGGAATTTGGGAAATCTAGTAATGGTATGGTTGGGTAGGTAGCTCCGATCTCTTTTGTGAATTGGTTAATTTCTTATGTGTTTTTGATTGATTGTGATCCATTAAGGATTGGTTTGGCTGAATTTTATGGAATCATGATTTTTTGAAAAATTTTGATTGTAGCATAACCAGATTTGGATAGAAATTGGGGTTTTTAATTAACCGTGGTTTAAAAAGAATTTGGAAAATTGGGAGTGGGTATTTTTAATTAAATTAACTAAGTTGATTTTGAAATTAAGGAAGGAGTTTTCAGTGAGGGAAATTGTGGATTTACAGAGTGATTTGATTTTATAAAAATTGTGGAATTTTGTGTTAAATTGATTTTCATAAATTGACATTGTGGATGATTTGAATTATGCCATGTGATTTGATCTAGGATTTTGGGATTAAACGCACAAGGTGTATGGGTGAGTTAAAAATGTTTTAGTGAGACCTTATTTTGGAACCTCTAAGTTTCTTCCATGATAATGGGTGGCTTAGGGAGCATGCGTTAAAGTGAGTGTTGTGTAAATGTTGAGAGTCGTAACAACAGAATAGGTTTGCAGATGAAGAAAATACAAAAGAATCATAGAGGACATAGAGATTTATGTGGTTCAAGAAATGATCCCTACGTCCATAGAGAGGCATAAATATAACTATAGTCAGGAGCATAAAATTGTTGGGAGTTCCAAGGTTCTCAAGCACATAGAAACCCTAGCCCGAAATGGGCTAATAAGGAGGAAGAAGCATTGTTCCACCAACCGCACAAAAATTCTGATGTGCAGTAGTGAAAGGCGGCTGGAAGTCAGCATTATTACAGTGCCACGACCACCCAAGTCCAAGCTGCTACAGTGGTCGGCGGCTGGAAGTCCACGGAGCTATAGTACCATTGTCTCTAAAGTCTGTGTTGTTGCAGTAGTCGTGCCAAAGTCTGCATTCACTAGTGCAGAAAACGTTTTTTACGTCGGTTATTTTTCATTTTTTACGTCGGTTTCTAGCCGATGTTAATATGTGAGACGTTATAAATAAGGTTTTTGACGTCGGTTATTTAAAAACCGACGTCAAAAACATAAAATCGTGATGTTTATCACGTCGGTTATTTTAGAACCGACGTGATGTTTATCACGTCGGTTATTTTAGAACCGACGTGATAAAGAAAATGGGAAGGGTTTATCACATCGGTTATTTAACAACCGACGTGATAAAAGGCCTGGAAAATGGTTTATCACATCGGTTCTTAAACAACCGACGTGATAAACAGGGGCGAGGGGGGTTTATCACGTCGGTTCATATAGAACCGACGTGATAAACCAGGGTGAGGGGGGTTTATCATGTCGGTTCTATAAGAACCGACGTGATAAACCGGGGTGAGTGGGGTTTATCACGTCAGTTCTTATAAAACCGACGTGAAAACCAGGGGAGGGTGGTTTATCACGTCGGTTATTATATAACCGCCGTGATAAACCGGCGGGAGGCGGTTTATCACATCGGTTATTCAATAACCGACGTGATAAACCATTGTCCAGGCCTTTTATTACGTCGGTTATTCAATAACCAACATGATAAACCATTGTCCAGGCCTTTTATCACGTCGGTTATTAAATAACCGACGTGATAAACCATTCTCCAGGCCTTTTATCACGTCGGTTATTAAATAACCGACGTGATAAACCATTCTCCAGGCCTTTTATCACGCCGGTTATTAAATAACCGACGTGATAAACTATTTTCCAGGCATTTTATAACATCGGTTTTTTAATAACTGACGTGATAAACCCAATTTTTTTTTCACACAGAATGCAGTCATCTTCTCTCCACCAGAATCAACCAGAAAACAAATCAAGAAATCGTACCACAAAAACAGAAGTAGATCAAAATTAAGCATGTACATAGATAACATATAAAACTTACCTCCTAGACAGCCCCCACCCTCATTTATACCCCATGGACAGCCCTCCCCCACCCCGTTGGAGCCCTCACCCTCATGTATACCCCCTGGACAGCCCTCCCCCACCCCATTGGAGCTCCCACCCTCATGTATACCCCTTGGACAACCCTCCCCCACCCCATTGGATCCCCCACCACACTCCTGGACTGCCCCCCGACCCCCGGACACCCCCAAACACC
The DNA here is from genome assembly GCA_963277665.1 of Viscum album. Classification (NCBI taxonomy): domain Eukaryota; kingdom Viridiplantae; phylum Streptophyta; class Magnoliopsida; order Santalales; family Viscaceae; genus Viscum; species Viscum album. The sequence goes on along the minus strand of OY728138.1, from coordinate 956,936,829 downwards.
CCTCGACAACCCCCCACCCGCCTAAACAGCACCCCCTCACCCCCTCACCCCACTTGACAGCCCCCACCACATCCCTGGACAGCCCCAAACACCCCTGGACAACCCCCCCACCCCTGGACAGCACTCCCACACCCCTAGACCGCCTTCCCACACCCCTGGACATCCCTGCCACCCCCCAGGACTATCCCCCCACCCCACCGAATAGCCCTCCCAGACCACTGGACACCCCCCAACCCCACTGAACACACCCCCACACCCTTGGAACCCCTCTCCCACAGACCCAAATCCATACCAGAAAAAGCATCAAAAGTAGACCAAAACAAGAAGTAGAGAAAAATTAAACATTCACTTATATAACATTAAAAACTTACACTGTCAACTTCAAAAAAAACTAAATCCAACCTAAACAACTACCAAATACACAATTAAAACGACAATATTCAAAATTACATTTTACATTACAAACAACTAAAATTCAATCAAACCTGTAAAATAATTTGACCACTCCACTTGTACGTGTTTGATTTCTTCAGCAGTATAGGGTTGAGGGTCATCAAAAAGCTACAAATGAAAAAGAAGATATTTAACGTGTATAATGAATAAATCAAATTGAAATATTATGGCAAAGTTTAAGAGGAAATCGTACCAGGTCAAAATTCACAACTGTCCCAGTTGTTATTATTTCATACATAAATCTTAACATATAATATCCGCATTCGATGACACCTTGTTGTTCATGACAATTCTGTTTGAATGAGTGTAAATTCAATATATTATTTTTATTTAATAAATCAAAAAGTACAAATTATAAATGGAAATTTACCTTCGCATTTACATATTTGATCTTTGCATTTCTTTTCTTTGTGTTTTTTCGAAAGTAGACACATGCACTGTTAGAAAATAATACGAATGGGGTAAATTTAAAATTCGTTATAATATATAAAACTATTGAGAAATTGAAACTTACTTTTCCAATATATTCTTAAAACTTTCCCGCACATCACCATGAATAGAGCATATCCAATAAAGAGCTTTCTCCCTTGGGCAAAAAATCCCTAACATCCAATGATCACTGATAAAAGGAAATTTAATGTTAGTGGTTTTTTATGTTAAAAGATAATTAACTCTTTGAGAGAAATGTGTTTCATACCTCTCACAAAAAGGCATCATCCAGCATTGTGTGATTATATTCTTTTCAAATCTTTCAGCAATATAAACCATTCTTTGTTCCTCATTCAATGCACATGCTTCAGGGGAAATCAATTGCAGGTCCATGAATCTATATACTTCTGTCAACTCATTCCTCTCACAAATTTTATAAAGATACCTAATACAAAACATACATAATTATAAATTTTTAATAAATATAACGCAGGGAAAAGGTGTTAAGACTTACATGGAAAAAATTTGCACCACGTTGATGCCCAACTTATCTCCAGTAAAAAGCTCCATGATATCAGTTTTTGTAATCCCCACACTTATTTCACGTCCACAAACATGAGATTCCATTGGAAACTTATAAAAACCCAACAACAAATGTGAATATCTTGAAAATCTGTCAAGATCACTGGAATCTGTATCTGATGTCATAGCCTGTTGTCTTTGTTGTTGTCTATACAGTATTTCTTTACCTTTGAAGTATTCCTGTGAAAAAAAAATTGAAAAATATAGTATTTTTCAAATGATAAAACAACTTTAATAAAAAAATAAAATAAAAGATATAACATTCATACCTCTATGGTAATGAGTCGAAGAAGTCTGGATGTCCAAACTAAAAAATGGCCGATACTCTGTCCAACTGTCGCCACCTCATCTGTAGGTATTGGTACCCTAGCTGATCTATCTATAATATCATGTACAGTGACCCTCTGATTCTCTACCTCTAATTGTTGATGATGAACTGTATCTCCTATACAATATACCAACCCGTATGCTACTATATGATGTTGAGAATCATCAACATATAACTCGCAATATGTAGGAAGTTGCGGCGGAGGCGTAGGATAAAAAATGGAGTCCGCAGGCTGAGGTGGGGGAGTGGGAGCTACTGGCAGAGGTGGAGGATAAATAATGGGGTCTGCAGGGGGAGGTGGAGGAGTGGGAGCTGTAGTCTGAAATTGTCTTTGCATTTCTGCAAACATAGACTGCACCGACTCTCTAATCTTGTCCTCCATCGTCGCATTAATATTTTGAACTTCAGCCTCCAAGGATTCTTTTTTTTTTTATAAACCCCCTCAATGTTAGAAGTTAAAGAATGTGGAAACACTTTTCTTACCGATACACCTGCCGGATATCCTCTTACACGACCAGGATGTTCAGGCCTTCCCAATGCTGCAAATAAAATATCTTCCCTCCCAGTAGCTCTAAATGTCCCCTCTGAACTCTACTCCTCAAGAGAGTCCTGTATTAATTAATTGAACATTTCTGTAATGATTGAAACTTATATGAAGAAAAAAGTTAACTTAAATAAATTAAATAGATATCTTACAATCCTCTCAGCTACGATTCTCGATTCTTCTGAAAGATATTGCTCTTTTTTCCCTTCCGAGCTCTCTTCCATTTTTCATTTCTAGATGGAGGGGATGGAGGGGCCACCTCTCCAGAGCTTGAAGACTCAGCTCTTAGTTGTTGAAATTTTTCCGCCATCATTTGTTCTTCCAATAATGCATACCCTCCCCGAGATAAACTATGAGGGTATACATTTTTAGATTGGATCTCCTGATGAGCTTTCCTTGTTTACTATAATTTAATAATAAGAAATGGTTAACAAAACATTAATAAAATAATTTATATAAGAAAGTTTATAAAATTTTACATTTCCCTTACCAGAAATGACTCTTTTTTTCTACTTTCAAAAAACTGTCTCCATGTGTCTTCATCTATAAAAGGATATATACGACATGGATTGTCGTGACTCCTATGACCATAAATGAAATCAGATGAGAGGGTTGATTTAAAATCCCTCCATCTCCTGGCAGCCAACGATAAGCATTTCTTCCTGACTCCTCCAGTGTCAGGAATATCAAATTTCATCTGATAAAGAAGAGGTTAAACATATTATATATACTAGAAACATTAAAAGAATGGTCAAACAATGACAAAAGATCTTACCAAAATCGTCTCCCACAACTGAGAGATAATCGCTTTATCCACACCTCTCCAATCATCATACAGAATGCTTACTTTGGTCTTAGCCTAAGTTGCAACAAAACTCTTAAAATCTTTGGCATTCGGACCTCTAGGAATATCATCATCATCAAACTCAACGACTATCCTCTGATCCTGCGTACGGGCAAGTGATAATTTTGGTAAACGTGTGCACCCACGTTTACCAACCTTTGAACTCTTTGTCGTAATAGGATCATGTGAATGTTCATCCCCAGAGGTATGACCAGCAATATGCTCCTCTCCAGAATCATGTGGTTGATCATCTGAATGATCTTTCATTATCCTTCAAATCAAAAAAACAAACGTCAGTTCACAAATATACAAATTCAAATATTTTAATACTACTGTAATCAGAAAATAGAAAAGTGTACTAAGTTACATAATAGTAAACATTGGTAATATGGTAAGCATGTTAAACAATGGTAAAGATGGAAAAGATGGTCAAGATGGTCAAGATGGTAAAAATGGTAAAAATGGTAAACCTGGTAAACATTGTAAACATGGTAAAGTAATTGTCAGTGAACAAAAATAAGCATTTTAAAATTCATGTAATGGTTATAAACATGATAAAGTAAACTAAACAAACTTAAAACAAACAAAAACATATACTTATATTATTTTAAAACATGTTTTAATAAATAAAAAACTTACAATATCTAACATTTATGGAAAAAATAAATGTAAATAAGAAATAAAAATATGTTACCTGTAATTTTAGGAATGTACAAATGGATTGTTTTCCCAAATTCCTTCGTTGTGATCGTTCCTTATGGCACAAACTATGTCTTCAACATGATCATCATTATGTTCTGTTAATATTTCCATGGAAGTAGGGATCTCACATAAATCAGCATATTCATCAAGTTCATCTTCACCAACATATTGTTTTTTCCCTTGTAAAACAACAGCCCACTGCATATCTGATTGATCTACTACATAGAAAATTTGTTTTGCATGTGTTTCCATTATAAAATAATCAGCTGTGTCTTCTAATCTATTCAGATTAACAAGTGTCATTCCAAATTCATCGTGTCTGACACTGTTGTTACCGTTAAACCATTTACAGTTAAAAACGGGAACTTTAATTTTAAAGTAATCAACCTCCCATATGTCTTCAATCACTCCATAATATGCACTTGATGCAGAAATTGGGTTTTTGTCCTTAGCACTCGAAAAATGCATTGCTTCTGCAAACACCAATACACCACTATTCTGAACTGCACTTTTGTTGTCCTGAGCTTTTGTATGAAATGTATAACCATTAATGTCATAACCGGACCATGTTATCACATTTAAACATGTACCACCCACTATCCATTTTAATGTCTCTGATACATCTGATCTACCAAGAAAAGTCTTTTTAATCCATGACAAAAAAGTTTTGTTGTGCTCATTCAAAATCCACATTTCTTTCTTCTTTGGATGACATTATTTCAACTCATTAATATGCAATGTGATATACGGTTGAGCATCAGCTATGTTATTCAAGATGTATGATTCTAACTTCTTCATCTGTTCAGCTGACAATGATTTGACTTTCAAGCCGCGAATCCCCTTTCCCTCATTATTAACTCGTTCATGGCGAGATGGAGGCAAACCTATGTGTTGCGCCGCAGCCAAGTATCTCGTACAAAACTCTGATACCTCCTTAGAAATATACTTTTCAATAATGGAGGCTTCAGGTCAATATAGATTTTTAACATACCCCTTTAATATTTTCATATACCTTTCAAAAGGATACATCCAACGAAGATATACAGGTCCACAAAGCTTTATTTCTCGAACCAGATGAATCATTAAATGTACCATTATATCAAAAAAAGTTGGAGGAAAATACATTTCCAATTGAAAAAGTATAAAAATTGCATCATTTTCCAAAATGTTCAAAGCATTCACATCAATCGCCTTGTTACAAATTGAATTGAAAAAATAACACAACTTCATTATAGTCTTTCTGACACAAATGGGCAATATTCCATGCAATGCAACTGGTAGAATTTGTTGCATCATGACGTGACAATCATGTGATTTCATACCTATCAACTTCAAGTCCTTCAATGAGACAAAAAAATTTACATTAGAAGAATAACCTTGAGGCACTTTGGTATCATGAAGACACTGACAGAAGCTAATTTTCTCCCTCTTCGATAATGTATGACAAGCCAGGGGAAGAAATGTTCGTCTTCCTTTAGGAGTGGGAGCTAACTCCAAACGTATTCCCATTGATAGTAAGTCTAATCTTGCATTCAACCCATCTTTAGTCTTTCCTTTAATATCTAACAATGTTCCAATCAAAGAATCACAGATATTCTTCTCCACGTGCATGACATCAATATTATGTTTAACTTCATGATACCTCCAATATGGTAGCTCAAAAAAATTGACCTTTTCTTCCAAATATGTCTATCATTACCAGATTTATGTGTCTTTCCCAATGTCACGTCAAGGTTTTTCACCCTCTCAAAATACAGATCAGGGGATAAAGGTTTTGGAGCTGTATCAAATTCTTGTGAGCCATTGAATGCCTTTTTTAGTCTTCTATAAGGGTGTTCCATAGGCAAAAACTTTCGATGACCCATGTACACTATTTTCCTCCCATGATGCAATTGACAATATGACGTCTGTTGTTCGCAAATTGGACATGCTTTATGCCCTTTAACACTGTATCCAGACAAATTTCCATACGCTGGGAAGTCATTTATAGTGAACAGAAGCACTGCATGCAGTTGAAAATATTCCATTTTATAAGAATCATACACCCTAATACCATCAGCCCATAACAGTTTCAAATCATCAATCAACGGTGACAAGTAAACATCAATATCATTACCGGGTTGCTTTGGACCAGAGATCATTGTACTCAACATGACATATTTGCGCTTCATACAAACTTCAGGAGAGAGGTTGTAAATTACCAATAAAACAGGCCATGAACTATGTGTGCTACTGAGTGTTCGGTATGGATTCATTCCATCTATGCACAACCCTAGTCTGAGATTTCTAATTTTATTTCCAAATGTAGAATATTGCGCATCAATTTTCTTCCATTGTGGACAATCGGCTGGATGACGTATTTTTCCATCACATACCCGCTCTTCAGCATGCCATATTAACCTTTTTGCATCATGTGAATTACCAAATAAACGTTTGAAACGATTAATTATAGGAAGATACCAAAATACCTTTGAAGGGAGCTTTGTAATCTCTACATCAGCCTGTGATTTTTCTTTCACCTTATACCGTGATGTCCCACATTTAGGACACTCTGACAGAAATTCATATTTCTTCCTATATATAATGCAGTCATTCGGACAGGCATGTATTTTCTTGTATCCCAATCCCATCGGGCATAATATTTTCTTGGCTTTGTAATGTGAATCTGGAAGATCGTTATCTTTTGGAAGAATGTCTTTCATCAATTGTAGCAGCTCTGTAAAACTTCCGTCACTCCATCCATGCTTCGCCTTCAGGTTAATCAATCTTAACACCGCCGACAAAACCGTAAAATCTGTACAACCAGGATATAATGGTTTTTCAGCATCACCATATAGACGCGCAACTGTCGGTTCTATCTCAATTTGTTCTGCTACAATATCGCGAATCATTTCTTCAATTCCATCGGAGTTACCATCTTGCGAATCATCATCATCAGTGACATTATGTCCAGTTTCACCATGCCAAATCCAAGGGATGTAACTCGGATTAAAACCATGACAAATCAGATGATCTTTTATCTCTCTACTTTTCAACTTCTTCATATTCAAACATTTCAGGCATGGACAGAAAAAAATGTCACTACTTAGAACATTTCGTTTTGCAAATTCCAAAAAGGCATCAACACCTTCCTCAAATTCATTGCTCATTCGATGTGCCGTAATCCAACTTCGACTCATTATTACCTATAACAAATATCAACAAAAAATATATATTTTTAAGATAAGACAAATATATGTTTATATGAAAAAAATCATAATTTGAATGTAAAACAATTTAAAATATAAAACAAATCTATAGGTATTTAAAAAAAATATGCTTGAATATTATTTTTAAAACAAAATATAGTTAGATATAACAGTTTTAAATTTCATTGAATCAAAGAAAACCATGACGCCTACATAGTTTAATATTGATTGCGGTTTTGATGTTTTAATATATTAGATAAACTACCTATTTAACATGTTATTAATGGTTTCTGTAGACCCTAAATCCATTTGGTAAATATTTTCACACAATTATAAAAATCAATGGAAGTGTTTTTGGGAGGAATATGTTCAATCATTTGATTTTGATGTCCCATATTCTATAACAAAAGGCAATGTGGATACCAAAGCCCTTAGTTTGGTTTTTTATTCTCAAAGGGTTTGTGATGAAAAAGAAGAGTATAAGTTGATGTATATGATAAATAAAATACAACTATATTTTATTTATGGTTATGATAGAATGAATTCATACCATATCATTTAGGATCTGCTCCCACCAAAAGTAACCCTCCTCAGTTCGAAATGAATAAATTTAGATAATTATGCATGAATTCATACATGTATTGTTGTACATAAACCAAAAAGAAGATTATTAGTACTAAAAGTAAAACTAGGAAGAAACAATAAACTCTATATACTCATGAAAGCTACTCCACAACACTTCCATGCTACTAACATCTATAAAAAACTACAAATTGCTTTTAAAAACCAAAAAAATTGTTTATATTTATGTATGGTGGGCATAACATGTATACATAGTAAGATCCTCCCTAAAACATCTCATGAAAATGTTGAGGAAGCACACTAAAGCCCTATGAAAAAAGGAATCTAAATCATCACCTAAACAAGGAAAAATAGTTTCATATACTCACTATGGATCACTCACAAAATAATTCATATAAATAAACCTTTTCGTATAAAAAATTATATATATATATATATATATTAAAATTAAGGTTCTCGGATACCACTTCTCCACTAGTTTTCCTCTCACACCCCAATGCGCTACTCCACAACACTTCCATGCTACTAACATCTATAAAAAACTACAAATTGCTTTTAAAAACCAAAAAAAAATGTTTATATTTATGTATGATGGCATAACATGTATACATAGTAAGATCCTCCCTAAAACATCTCATGAAAATGTTGAGGAAGCACACTAAAGCCCTATGAAAAAAGGAATCTAAATCATCACCTAAACAAGGAAAAATAGTTTCATATACTCACTATGGATCACTCACAAAATAATTCATATAAATAAACCTTTTCGTATAAAAAATTATATATATATATATATATATATATTAAAATTAAGGTTCTCGGATACCACTTCTCCACTAGTTTTCCTCTCACACCCCAATGCTAATGTCATGGTCTCACCCCGCCCATAAATCATCCTACACCATGTGAAATTGTATCATTTCCATCAATGAATCATATGTATCTTAGATTATCTCATCACCATCTTATCAAAATAGTAATGAGGTGCATACTTGGAAACCACTACATCTTGTTTACATTAAATGTACAAAAATCGCAAAACATAATTATAGAATATCCGTGAAAAAAAACGAACGAAATAAATTCGTGGAAGGCTTACTTGAATGTTGCGAGTTGAGATGATAGATCTGAGAGGAGTGAAGAAGATAAACAATGAATCCAAAATGAGTTTAACGCAGGTCGATCGACGAGCCGATTAGGGTTTACTGCGCGAGAGAGACGAGCCGGCGGACTGGCAATCGAAAAATCGTAAATGACAGTCCACGGGGCTTTAATTTCTTTAAAAGTTTTATAACGTCGGTTATTATATAATCGACGTTATAAACTATTTTTTAAATTTATAACGTCGGTTATTTTAAAACCGGCGTAAAAAAGCTCCCGCGCTTTGGTTTTTTACGTCGGTTATTTTATAACCGACATAAAAAACGAGATATCTACGGGTTTTTTACGTCGGTTATAAACAGGCGCGATTTGTAATGTCGGTTATTAAAATAACCGACGTTAAAAATCTACTCGCCACATTTTTACGTCGGTTATATATAACCGACGTAAAAAATGGTGACGTAAAAAACGTTTTCTGCACTAGTGATTGTTATAGTGCCCTTTCGGTGTCGGTCGATCAGCTCTTCTACAGTCGGTCAGAGTTGTTATACCGATAAGGCACTATAGTAGTGCGAACTTTGGAGACAGTGGTACTATAGCACCGTGGACTTTCAGCCATCAGTCACTATAGCAGCTTGGACTTGAGTGGCAGCGGCATTGTAGCAATGCGGACTTCCAGCCACCTTTCATTGTAGCACAACAGACGTTCTGTGTGGTTGGTGGAATAGTGATCCATCTTCTTTATTGGCCCATTTTGGGTTAGGATTTCTGTTTGTGAGAAACTCTAAGATACTCCCTGTAAAAATTGTGCTCCCAGATTTTATAGTGAAGTGATTCTGCCTCTCCGTGGATGTAGGGATTATACTCGAACCACATAAATCACTGTGTATGTGTTCTTCTTCTTCCTCTTCTTTTGTTCTATCTTTTCTTCATCTGCAAATCATTGTCATGTGACTCCCGGCGTTTCAGCAACAACGGGCTGAAAGCATTCAACCCAATCATCATCCAAAATGGATCGGGTTACACCAATCCAACATTGAGCAATGGTTGGGATAACTAGGGTCGAAAGGCGACACTCACTACAGTGTGAGTTGGACGTATGAATATAGTTCATACTTTGGAATGCTAGCTAGCAATGGAACATGGAAAACATGGATTTTCTATTTGGTGGTGCTTGGGAAGCCTTACCACGAGGAAATGATTTCAAAAAATGGGGATTTTTAATTGGATATTGGAACATGAGAATTTTCCAATGGATTTTGAAAAACAAAGATTTTCCTACGGATTTTGGAAAATGGGAATTTTTCCGTTGGTTTGTGAAAACGGGGGTTTTCTTGGAATTTGAGGGAAATAGAATTTTTTCGGGATGTGTGTTTTCAGGGAGAAAACATGGTTTTGGAAAATTTATGAATTGTGATTAATGAAATTATTTTTGATAAAATGGTGAATCCTTTTTAAAAGAATGGTTTGGTTTTGGATGTGGAATAAATCAAATGTTTTAGTTTTAAAAAATAACTTTTGATTTATCTTGGTTTATTAGCAATGCATTTGAAATTGCTTTTGCATGGATGTGCATTGGAGTCTTGGGGAAATCCTACTGATTTTATATTCACCCCCTACATGTGCACTTCAATGGACTTATAGACATGATTGGTCATGATGCAAGTAAAGGGAAGATGTCATTCTTCATTAGTGGTGAGTCATAGTTCCACATTAAAGTTATGGCAGAGAAGATAGCGGGCCCATGGTTTGAGCATGTAGTCTTTGGTGTTAGTGTGCTATTTTAATTTTATTGTGTACTCTAGATTTGATTTGATTTTGTAAAATCAAGTTGTTTAGGCTGTTAAAGTTTATTAAAAATAAATTTATTTTGAATGGATATTACATGAGGATTCATAGTTTATGGTTTTGCATTCGAGGGAAAATTGTTCACCGTGACTTCCTTTTTAGCTCTCATTATATATCGGCAGCCTCTGGTGATCGAGGGTGTTCTTGAGGCCTTGTGGTGCCCCATCTCAGGTCTCGTGGTTTGAGATCCCAAGTCAGGGTGTTGAATGTTTTGAATTTAGTATTTGTGTTTTGTTATAATTTATGGGTGTTGATTATGTATGAGAGTTATAGAAGTAAAAGAGTTGAATTAAGGGAGTTTTGGGTGAGGGTGATGCTTTTTTACATCAGATGGTACTGTTGGGTACTCGATAGAATGCATCAGGTACCCAATGATTGAAACAGTGGTGGTGGTGAGGCTCTTCCTCAACAATCGGGTAAACGATGGTTTGCAACAAGTACCTGATGGGATTATTAACCTTGTTTTTAATGAGGGTGTTTTGGTAATTTAGATGTCAAGTTGTGGTTAAATTTTAATTTTTCTTATTTTCTATTATGAATGGATAGTCCAAACCTCTCCTTTTTCTCACTCAATTTCTTCTATTTCTAAGTCTTCTAAACTTGTCGATTCTCAAGGAATTTACAATCTTTCAGTGGTGTTGGAATCATAAGGATGAGTCTAAGCCTTCTGGTTTTATGTGTGATTGATTCAGTTTTTTCTACCATTCGATTTGATTCTCTATTTGAATCTAGTTTGATGATTTTCCAGATTTTGGAGAAAATTCTTAGATTTAACTGATGTTTTCTTGAATCAACTCAGTATAGGTTGCCTCAAACCTTTGCTTAAATTTTACTCATTATTTTATGTGTATTATGTTAATGTGATAAATGAATTTTGTCTAGTATAACTAAACAATGTTAACTTAAGCTCAATTATAAATGAGGGGGTAGGTCGTGGGGTTAAGCTCGGGCCTGCATGTTTATTACGATTTTCTTCTTTGCTTTGTGTTTTGCGATGACAGATATAATCAACTCATTATTACAGAGGTTAAAACGCTCCTAGGGGTGCAGCCTAGTAGTTGTGTCTCTACGAGTCTCACATGAGGTCTCAAGTCAAGTCTCCCCGAGTACTTGGCTTTCTTTGTTTTTTTGTAATCCCCCTCCGCAAACTGTTGTAATAATATTACATAGGTTAAGAGAATAAAGATGATTTAAATGAGGTTTATATGGTGCAATTAGTGAAATTAAATATTATAAATTTTGTAAAAGATGTTTGATTTGTTGCTTGAAGGTTTGAGAGTGTTGGGCCTTATGAAGTGTTATTAATGGTTAAAAGAGCATGCAACCTTGAGCTAAATTATTTGATATGAATGATGTATTATTGTGATAATATAATTGAAATGTTACTGTGATGAGAAATTATCAGTTACAGGCTAAGCTATGTGGTTGGTTATGATGTGATACAAGTCAAACCATGATATGATGAGATGCGGGTAAAGCCATGTGTTTGGCTATGATATGATGAGATGCGGGTTACGCTATGGGATTGGCTATGTTATGATTTGAAATCAAGTATAGTAAATGTTGTAGTAGCAATTTTGAATTAAATTGCTAAGTTTATTATATTGCATTTCATCATATATATATATGAGATAGTTTGGGGCACAGTTACATTGAAACAAACACACCTCACACCCACAGGCCAAATAGATAGGTCATAGCCCTTTCTAGGGATAGCCTACCCACCAAACCCTTATTTATATATTATATGACCCCATAGATCCTTTATTATGGAAGGCCTGAAAACCCCTCAAGTATCGGCCTTGAAGGCCCATTCATCATTGACCCGTATATCCGCATACCCGAACGTCCGTCAAGCATTCCTTGGCAACAACCCCCATTGTAACCAGCCTCCCACCATCACATGAGGTGGTCATCCACCGTGCACGCCTAAACCCCAAAAGCCTGCACCGTGGACGACAGTTGTTGCGGCAGTCACTCAATGAGCGACGGAGGAGGGCTGCCCGGGTTCGCCACCGACGACCACCATTGGCACCACTGGCCCACCACCTGTGTCGTATCTGCCTACACACAACGCCCATCCTCATCCAATCCAGGTACACCTCCGCCGCCAGAGCGCCGCAATCCGTCATCACCGCTGTGCAATGTCGCGGTCGTCTCGTCACCATGGAACGTCGATGTTGCCCTCACCGCGCCCATCTGCATCAGAGGTCGCCTGCTCGTCTGCCCACGTCGAAGATCACCCTGCCGCCCTGGCCGCACACACCAGCGCGGGAGACCACCTACCTTGATTGCCTATCGGCCGCAACCACAAGCACCAGTCGGTACCACGGAAATCAATCCACCCATCCACCACGCTGGCATTGGTGGCGCCAGCCCCACCAAACACAACACCAGCGTAACGGGTCAAATAATGAGCAAGCAGGGAAATGTAAACAAATTACATTTCAGGAAATGTTTGAGACCTTGTGCCATCCTACAAATTTTATTCTTAACACCATGTACGTACAGATTAAAAATTTCTTCTCATTATCGAATTGAGAAAGAAGAAAATTGTCAATGCATTTAGTCAAATGATCCTTCCAACTATCTTTTTCATCATATATTGAACTATCATAAGATGCATCATCACTCTTAGATCTTTGTACATAACTAGAGTTCTTTCTTTGATTCATGAACAGCTCATTGAATCCTTAACATGAAAACTCACTGTTACAGATTGTAATGTAAAGCATATAGATCAGCTTCATAAATTGTGTTAGGGTTCAGAAGAGAACCTCATTAAGAAACAGTATACCCTAGCCCCACAAAACCAGTTTCGAAGAGAATCCCATCACCGATGATGCCGTCTTCTAGTCCTGGCATGCCGACGGATCAGTCGACAAGCCACCACGAAACTGATCACAGCAGCCTGAACCACCATTAGCATCTTTAATAATCCTTTAACTTTGTCGAACAGGTCCTCTGATTTTTCTGTGATTTGCATGGCATTCACATCAGAAGAACGCAGATCGCTCGTCTCTGAGCTACGATAATGCTCGGACTTGTACTCAACATTCCCACCCATTATGCAGGTCATGGGACAGTTCATGGAACCATCATTCTCATCACTCCCATCGCAACAATCTACAGAGAATCATCAGTTCATCAGATTGCAGGACCCAGGATGTCGTATTTAATCCGACACATTCCCTAGTAAATTTTTGAAAAATGAAAACAGAAAACGCTTTAATGTGCCAAAAGGTTGCAGACACTGATCTTCTTCATATGAAATTACTTACCACAAATATGGTCATTTACCCGAGAAGAAAACAGAAACTGTGGTGTGCTCCCAACATTCCTACAGTAGAATTTACCTGCTGGACAGGCAGAGGTCCCTGCATAAAGTAAGCCAGCAACTCTATCATAAAAATATATATGTACAGATACGCATTGTTCCAAAGCAGGAGCAGGATAAGACATGATGAAAAATAATGTAAGCGATGAGCTGCGTAACTACTGTATGAAAATTTGCTTACTCGTTATTCAACTACATTCCAGAGAAAGGGGTCATTAGATTGATCTCTGATCATTGAGAATTTTTTATTCTCTTCACATCCATGCCCTTATGGTTTGACCCAGATATTCCAATTAATGAACTCCGATTGACCGGGTGCACTTACAAGAGATATAAAAAACAACACATTTCAAAAGAAATTCATAAGACGTGTCAATAACATGATTATCATGTTCTAAGATCAGCCTACAATGTGATGGGATCAATGTTGAAGTCACCACAAGGTGCAAATTGTTTTCTTCACACATGATAGTCTTCAAATAACTTTTGTGCAGTAGTCCGGAATTTTACTTGGCTCTTGTGAATTTTGAGCACGTTGGAAATTTTGTGTTCTGGTAAAGAATAACAACATGGTGGCAGTAAACTGCGCCATGGTTGGCCTGCCTTGTTGAAACAGTTTGCAAGAGAGGAAACGGGGGAGAATTCTTATCGTGGTTTGGAATTTTGAAAAACCACAACGTAGTGGCATGAGACCACATCATGGTGTGTCTCGGTTTTGGACTGGAGAGTCTGTATGAAATGGTCGGGATTAGAAGACCACTATGTGGTTTCTCAGTCATGGTTTGGAGAGCAGAAAATCACAACGTTGTTAGGGGAAAACTATATCATGGTTGTGTTGGACCCGTTTTGCAAAGCTTCTATATGAAACAACTACAGTGAAAAGAAAAAGGTTGAAAGGCTAATCATGGTCTGAAGGCACGTGTAACCATGATGTGGTGTGGAAAACCACACCGTCGTTTGGTTTGGAAACCCCCGAATTCAAAAGGAAACAGCCAGTGAGATTTCAGGGAGATCATAATTTGGGGCACTGGTTTTCAGATCTTGGTTGACCGACCCAAACCACGCCATGGTTTAGGGCACCATGCCATGGTTTGGTTCATCCTCATCCAATTATAAATTTGGATGCCCCGCTTCCCTATCATTCAATCATTATTCTTCTTGGGCTTCTACGGGTGGCAAAGAGGACCTCTACAGCGATTTTGGGTGCGCCCGTTGATGGTTTTTTTATCTCCCCCTTTCGTGAGATCGAATCTACGCGAATCAAGGTACCCCATTTTCTTGATTGTTCCTTCTTTCATCTAGTCTTCCACCTCAAGAATCTACAGGCAGTGACTGAAGTATCATTGCAATTGACAATTGACATAAGAAAGACTGATTATAGATTCGTCGTAAATCCTTCGTATGGATGTGAGAATTGGACGAAGTGAAGATTTAAGCACTGGATTGAGGTAGGTAACACGGAAACTTCGTTTCAGGTTCATTGATGAAGTGGTTGAAATTGATTTAATTATAAAGCAAATTGGAATGTAGGAAGGATGTGGGGTTATTATGATATATGTGATGTTTTGTTGTTATTTTCATGTTATTATTGCTTAGTTCTTGTTATATTGAGGTGGGCAGCGGTAGATCGTGATATTGATACGGATGTGTAGTACGTTTAGCATGAGTAGAATAGATGATGATAGAGGTGCCCTGGATATGAAATGAATTAATTAAAGAAGATGAATTGGATGGGATCTGGAGCATGGAATGAATAAATAAAAGCTAAATATGATTGGTTAGTGTACTGATTGAAGGTAAACCGGTAAATGATTTCGAGGTGGAAAGATTAATGTGGTAACAGGTTGGATTGTAATTTCTGTGAATGAATGGTGTAATTCTGTTTTGTGATCAGATGAAGAGAGAGAATTATGTGAGGAAGGCGGCATATGTGATGGGATTGAGTATAGACGACCTTGGTAGAAGGTGAAACTTAGATTGGGATATGTGAGTCTATAAATATCATTGTATATTTTTGTTATTTAAATAATGGTTGGTGTGACATTCACCATTGCTACGCATCAATACCAGAGTAGGATAATGACCCCCAGCCCGGATTCCCCTTCCAGGCAGCCAAAACTGAAACACACAGCAGCAGCAGAAATGGAAACAAAAGAAAATAGAAAACAGAGATAGAAGAGTACCCCCAACACCCAGAGCCAGAAGTCCCAAGCTGAAGCTGAGCTGAGAGTTCCTTCTTTCCTCCCTCCTCCGCGTTTACCGCTACCCCCCTTTTATCTCTGCTCTCCTCCGTTCTGTTAGAAGCTCCCGTAACCACTTTCTGCCCATGTGGCCTTCTGGAATATATCCTCCAAACCAGTGCTTCCCTCCCCCCTTGTATTCTGGTCCAGTGACTACTCTGTTGGGCCATCCAGTTCCTAGTCCCCATCACTACCACCCCCATCAAGTTCAGTCTTGTCCACAAGACTGCAATATGGAAATTGACTTTTGATGAGAAAAAATCTTCCTAAGTAGCTTATTCAACAGGCTTGCCATGCCGCCACTGTATAAGCCATTGGGGAATCTGCTCGCCAAGTTTAAAAGTAGGCCGAGAGCTTAAAATTTTGGATGGGTAAACAAAATCAGGGAAGTCCATTTCCATGCCCACGGGAAAGGTTGGAGAGATCGGCTTTGTGCCAACAGCCTTTTTAAGTTGGGAGGCGTGAAAAACAGGGTGCACACGAAAGGTTTCAGGTAGCTGTAATTTATTTTTAAACATTCTGGAAAGGTCCAAAAAATCATGGAGGGAGCTTTTGATTAATCTGAGCGGCTGAATAGTGTCGATGAGGTCACAAATCATGGAAGGAGCTTTTGATTAATCTGAGCGGCTGAATAGTGTCGATGAGGTCACGGCTTCAAAATTACTCATTCACCGATCTCAAAAGTCTTTGAGACCAAGGGTACTCACGATGAGTTGTTGGATCTTTTTGTAAATCGGCGACAATTTTTACTAAATGAGTGTCTTGAAAGAGATCTGCTGTCAAAGTTAGACCATTGAGTCATGTAGGGAAAGCTTTTATTAAATGTGAATCTGCTTCGTCATGGATTCTGGAAAGGGCACCCACTGCAGCGTTGCCATTACCGGGCATGTAAAAAATTTCAAACCGATACCCTACCGATTTAGAAATCCAGTTTTGGTGTCCGTCAGTGGTAACCTTCTGTTGCAGCAGAAAATTTAGAGTTTTATGGTCTGTAAACGCTCAAAAAGGCCGTCCCAACAAGTAAGGACCGATATTGAATAGACAACACCAGAGCCATCATCTCCTGTTCTTAAGCAGATCTCTATTGAATCACAGCAGACAAAGATTTACTAAAAAATGTTATAGGTCGGCATTCTTGAATTAGTATGGTACCAATTCTCGACCCCAAAGCATCACATTCTACATCAAAAATTTGAGTGAAATTTTGTAGAGCTAACACGGGGGGGCAGTAGTGACTTTCTGTTCGAGTGAATCGAAAGCTGTTTGAGCAGCTTCACCCCACAAAAAAATCACCCTTCTTTGTCAGATCAATTAAGACCCGTGCAACCTTGTCATAATCCTGGATGAACCTTCGGTAATATCCCCTTAAACCCAAAAAGCCCCGCACACAATTAACATTTCAAGAAGTAGGTCAGTCAAGTACAGCTTTGATTTTAATGGGATCCGTAGAAACTCCTTTTCCAGAAATGATATGACCCAAATATTGCACATAAGCTCTTTGAATTGGCACTTTTTTGCAGTTGACAGCAGATTTATTGTGCTGCAATATGGTTTAATCCACCGCAATATCCTGCAAGTGTTGGTATATCATCGGAAAAAACTAAGATAATTTTTCTGAGGTAAGGCCTGAAAATTTTAGTCATAGTTGGTAAGGCCGAACGACATGAAGAGGAACGCATAATGCCCATTCCGCATTCAGAAGGCAGTTTTTTCCACATCATCTTCCTTCATTCTGATTTGGTGATATCCGGATTTGAGGTCAAGCTTCGTAAAGACTTGAGAACCATGCAATTCATCTAATAACTCCTCCACTGCAGGTATGGGAAACTAAGACTGTCACCCCGTTCAATGCTCTATAATCAACGCACATTTTCCATGATGAATCTTTTTTTTCGACTGAGATGACGGGGCTTAAGAAAGCGCTGGTACTGGGGCGAATAACCCCAAATTGCAGTAGTTCGTGGACTTGCCTTTGGATCTCATCCTTGTGATAATGCGGGCAGCGATGCTGTCATACCGATACTGGGCCCTGACCAGGCCATAGAGTAATGGCATGATCATAACTTCTTTTTGGAGGTAGCCCCTACAATTCTTGAAAAATTGTTGAAAACTGATCTAGAACATGCTGCATAGCTGATAGTTGAGTTGATGGTAAAGCCGGGCTACTATTATTGTCAGTTTCCAACAGATCTTTGGTACAACCACTGAACTTGACCCTAACAAACTTTGTGGTGTGTGATTCTGTCGGGTACCGCACAAGGAGTAGAACAAGAACAGGCGACTTGTATAGTATTAACGAGGAAGGAGAAATCAAGAGGCACCATGCACTCCCACACAAGCCGCAATGGCCGATTTCCAAGCCCATGGCCGAACTGCCTTGATAGCCTGACAAACAATATCCCCCACCCCGCTTACTCACCCCCCCCCCCGGCTTATATAACAATTCCCCAGCCCCGCATGTGGGTCCAGAACCTTCTCCCCTAACAAATAAACAGACTCACCTACAAAGACCCTTTTACCCCTTATTACTCACCACAACCAGACTTGGTTTCTATCACTGGCCACCCTTCGAAATCAGCCTTGTCCTCAAGGCTGAATGTGGGGAACTGGTTCCTCGTTGTCGTGGGCTGCCTCTAAGCCCCACTCCGCCGCCCCTTCTTTATTTCTAGCATCTTCCTCTCCCGGTAACAGCACCCTCAAGTGTGGATCGGAAATGGGCCTGTAGAGATGGCCGCATCGGAAACAAAGGCCCTTGCGGTGTCGATCCTCCCATTCCTAGGTGGTCAAGTGTTGAACACCTCGCCCATCAAGGGTGGTGTGAGTATGAGGCTCACGGCGAGCTCCATTCCCGACACCCTCTCCATGTTTGGCTGGTTGGAGAAAAGTCTTATCTGGTTGGTACGGCCCCAAGCGGATTGAAGGATGTCGCAGTTCAAACTCATGGACCCTAATGAATTCGCGGGACCCCCGTCGTGGAATTGAGAGCTCTCACCTCCCGTGATAGCGAACTCCACATTTCGAGCGAAGCGCATGGCTTGCAATCGGGTCGGTGAGTCGTGAATGCGAACCCAACTTCGAATGTCTTCGTCCAGGCCATGCAAGAAATAACCAAAATATAGGGTCTCGGGTTGGCGGGGTAGCAAGGATGTCAAATACTCAAACTGCTCAATATATTCCTGGACCGATCCCTGCTGCTGGAGGACTGCAAGCTCTTCATAGGGGTTCGAGATTTCCAAGCCACTGAAACGCTCATCCAGCTCCTCTTTGAACATTGTCCACATTAAAGTTGGGTGCACCTTGGCTAGAATGGTAAACTAGTGAATAGCGACGCCCTCCATGCTTAATTGAGTCAGGGCGATTTTCTCAGCTTCGGTGGTCGGGTGAATACAAAAATACATCTCAGCGTGCACGATCCAACCCCTTTGATTCATGCCAGCGAAAACAGGGAGCTTCACCCGCCGAGCAGGAGACTGCTGCCCAGAGCCAATGTGGAAAGTGAGTGCAGCTACACCAACATCACGATCAAGCGCAGGGGGTTTGTCCGACCGTTGTGCGCGTGAGGAAGAGACCTCCATCATCAGAGATGGACGCGCCTCGCACAACTACGGGGCCTTGTTCAGGTAGCGGACCAAGACGTAGACAGCCTTGGTGAGTTCAACAATGTCGTGTGTTTGGGCCTGTCGGAAGGCAGTTTGCTCTTATCCCCAGGTTTCCAATAAAGCTCGCCCTAGACGCTAGTCAACTTCGTCCTGACGAGTTTGCTTCTAAGTCTCCATCATGTCGTCAGCCCTTCAATGAACTCGACGGTGGTGTGAAGGTATCCTGGCAATGTGTGGGCTTTGGAACGTGAGCAACAGTGCGGGATTGTGATGTCGTTATGCGCGTTCGAGAAGAAGTGGCACTGTGAACGTCCCATCTTACGTGGCTCCTCCTGTCACGAGCTGGCAGCGTGTGACTTCTCAAACGAGTCCTGGCCAAGCATGTCTCCTCCAATCAAGTTCAATGAAAAAACACACCGTTGTAAAATGATTTTCGGCAAAACACAGCATTGCTGAATAGTGAGTTGGCAAAGCATGCTACGTAAGGTTTGAAGAAAACCCGTAGTGTGCATGCGCTTGTCTCGCAGGCCGTCAAATGCGACCCATGCACGTCTCCTCTAAATGGAAGTCGATAGTGTCACCTCTGATGGAGTTCCGATAAGGCGCGCCAATGGCAAGTCGAACCAAGTGTTAAGTACCCGCGCCAGCAGTAGAACAAGAACATGCGACTTGTAAAGTATTAACGAAGGAGAAGAAAGGAAGAGAAATCGGGAGGCACCATGCACTCCCGCCCAAGCTACAATGGCCGATTCTCAAGCTCATGGTCGAACTGCCTTAACAACCTAACAAACAATATTCCCCACTTACTCACCCCCACTCTGAGTTATACAACAATTTTACAGCCCCACATGTGGGTCCAAAACCTTCTCCCCTAACAAATTAACATTAACCCAACAAAGACCCTTTTACCCCTTATTACTCACCACGCCCAAACTTGGTTTCTATCAGATTCTGTTTCCCACTATTTCCTCAAAGTTCGGTGACCCAATACCCAAGAGACTGTGTTAGATTAGAGGAGCAGTGACCCAATACCCAAGATACCTCCTAAGGGAGGCCTTGGTGTTTATTTATAATGAATAATAAAAATGACATAATACATAAACTCCAATGTGAGACTCGCATCTTCTAACACTCATCCTCAAGCTAGATGTAACAAGTTTGGATACATAATAAAACAAAAAGAAACATCCCATAACACTCCCCCTCAAGTTGGATATGTCAAGCTTGCAATATAAATTCAAAAAACTAAAAAGAAAAAAATGCAACAACAAAAAAGCCTAATGGTGGTCCGGACAGCAGCCAAAAGGCCCAACGGGGATCCAAGCAGCACCAAAGAGTTCTGACAGAGGGCTGAGAAGCTTAACGGAAATCCGAGCATCAGTAGAGGTCCCGACGAAGATCCGGGCAGTAGTGGAAGGTCTCGACGGAGGTCCAGGCAGCAGTGAAATGACCCGACGGAGATCCAGGCAGCCTGACGGAGATCAAGGTAGTGGGGATGGAGCCAGACAGAGATATGGGCACAAAGCAACAAGCGCCGCCGACAAAGGGGGGGCGGTGGGGTTTCGGGTCTAGCGTAGTGCGCGTCTGGGGAAGGGGCGACAGCGGGAGGAGCGTGTAGCACAAAGGCGGCACGCGAAAGTGGAGGGGCGCACGTCTGGGTCGGCTTCGTTGGGGGAAGGGGCTAGTGCAGGAGGACAACACAACAAGGGGTCAATGTTGGGAGGCACGCGCAACAACAGAGGGCGGCGCGGCTATTGGGAGACAAGGGGCGGGAGACCGCTGCAGCTGGAGGAGGGGGCATCGTGGTTGTCAAACCCAATGTGAGAAGAGAGGGAGGGAGTTAGGGTTTAGGATCCTTCCCTAATGCCATGTTAAAATGGAGGAGCGATGACCCAATACCCAAGATATCTCGTAAGGAAGGCCTTGATGTTTATTTATAGTGAATAGTAAAAATAACATAATACCTAAACTCAAATTTGGGACTCACATCTTCTAACAGACCGTAACCAAGCTACTCCTAAGAATTGCATCTAGGCTTCCCATATCCAACACCCATGCATCAATCCTACAACTGAAATATGCAATGCCAACCTGCAAATTGAAACATTTACTTGATAACAGTTTGGTGCCCATCTCCCAGTTTAATTTCCAAACCACCTGACATACGTTTCACCGATAGACTCAAGGTTGAGACCAATTTTGGAGACACAAAATAGTGTGTTGCTCCGCTATCCAAAAGAAACATAACCAGAATGCGATTAAGAGCCCCTAATAGCTTCATAGTTTGAAGCACCATACCTAAATTGCCAAGAACTCCATTCAACTCCAAAAATCTAGTAGAATCGATTACCATACATTCTCCCTCTTGTGCATCAACAAAATCATCATCATCCAGCGTTTCACTGATATCTTCCAGCGATTCACGTTCTCCCAAAACCATAACCCTAAGTTTTGGATTAGGACACTAGGAGTGGTCCAAACTGTTAGCCACATCGGAAACAAAGGCCCTTGTGTTGTCGCTCTTCCCATTCACGTGCAGTGAGGTTATGTGCGCCATGTCAAGTAATTCAGTCGCCCTCGATAGAAGATTTGCTATCACTTCCCACCGCTTTGCTCAAGGAAGAGCTTTTGTCGAAACTCCCCAACTTCGACGGAGAGAGTCCAGGTCCCAAATTGAAGCGATAACTCAAACTTCATTGATACCCAAAGACATGATTGGGTTTCAACAATGTTTTGTGGACTGTCGTCTCCACATTTCAGGCTACACGCATCACCTCCAATCAGGTTTGTGGGTTATGAACCTGAACCCAGTCCCTTATCTCTATTTTAAGCCCATTCAAAAACAAACCCACATAATTTTGCTCTGACTGTCCTTGGAGAAGCGTTGAGTGAGCTTCAAACTCCTTGATAAAGTCGGCAACTGATCCCTTCTGTTTGAGCTCAATCATCACTTCATATGAATTATAACAACCCGTTATTTTCATACATAGATATTACATATAAATAGATGAATATTCATTACATAACATTGTTGCGGAAACGCCAGGAGCAACGAAGCAAAGAACGGATCACAGAATTGTAAAGAGAAAAAAAAAAAGGAACAAGGACACAACGATTTACGTGGTTTGGGAATAATCCCTACGTCCACAGAGAGGCAGAAAATCACTATATTCGGGAGTACAATTACAAAGTGTTTTCGGTAAGAAACCCTAGCACGAAATGGGTTACAAATGGAGAAGACGAACCACTGTTCCACCAACTACACAGGAAGTCCGCGTCGCTACAGTGAAAGGCGGTCACCCAACCGGATCGGGCTACATCAATCCAACAATCTCCCACTTGGAGCTTGATCCACTATGCTGCAATGCTTCGATATCACTGACTAAGACAACTTACTTAATCTGAGTTCTTCCTTTTCACTTACCGGTGGCGTGTTTTCCATTCACAGCTTCAATTTCAACCTGACGATTCATGAAATATAAACTGCTTTCCTCTTGTGCTCTCATCGTGTCTTCCCTTATTCTGCCTCTCATCCTCCATTCATCAACGGAGACCAACAGAGGCACAACAGTGCCTCAACTTTTGTATCATCATGGGCTTTGTCAACATGTCTGCCGAATTGTTAGTTCCACAAATCTTCTACAACGTCCGCAACCCATCCTATATCAAACCTCTGATGAAATGGTACTTCAACTGAATGTGCTTCGTCCGAGCATGAAACGTCGGGTTCTTTGCAAGATGTATAGGACTCTGACTGTTACAGTGCAATACATTCTTCTCTCGCTTTCTTCCCAATTCATCCAAGAAGTTCTTCAGTCAAACCATCTCTTTCCCAGTTTCTGTTACAGCAATGTATTCTGCCTCTGTGGTGGATAAAGCCACCACCTTCTGCAATTGTGATATCCAACTTACCGCAGTTCCTCCACAAGTAAATACATAACCCGTGGTACTCCTGCTGTCAACATCGCCTCCAAGGTCAGCATCCACATACCCCTGCAATGAATTTTCATTCCCAAAGCACAGAGATACCTCCTTGTTGCCCTTCAAATACCTCAGTATCCACTTCACAGCTTCCCAATGTTACTTTTCAGGGTTAGCCATATACCTGCTAACAGCTCCCACTGCATGAGCGATGTCAGGTCGAGTACAGACTATGGCATACATCAAGCTTCCAACAGCTGATGCGTATTGAACTTTTTCCATGTACTCAACCACTTCTATCGTCTTCGGTGATTGCTCCTTTGATAGTTTGAAATGGCTCGCCAGGGGAATAGAGACTGTCTTTGCTTCCAGCATACTGAATCTTCTCAAAACCTTCCCAATGTAATCATCCTATGATAACATCAACGTTCCAGTTGTGCGGTCTCTCTTGATCTTCATCCCCAAAATCTTGTCAGTTTCTCCAAGATCTTTCATCTCAAACTCCTCAGCCAACTGCACTTTCAGCTCATTAATCCTCTGCATACATGATCCTGCAATGAGCATGTCATCCACATACAGAAGCAATATAATATATTCATCACCAAAGAATTTTATGTAGCAACATTGATCCATGCCACATCGTTTGTATGCATTTTTAGTCATGAATGCATCAAACTTTTTGTTCCACTGCCTGGGTGTCTACTTCAACCCATACAATCTCTTCTAGAGTTTGCACATCAGGTCTTCCTTCCCGGACTCTACATATCCCTCGGGTTGCTGCATGTATATGTCCTCCTCCAGATCTCCATAAAGGAAAACTGTATTGAGTTGTTAGCTGGCTGGGCAGCTGGGTTATTAATAGGTGGGGATGGTTGTATGAGGGGGACACGAATCATTTGCTAGGAAAACAGCTTGGAAGCTGCTGGAAGCTTGACCTTGGGAGGTCTTCTCCAACAGCTCCTCTTCCTTCTTCTTTTCTCCTACTCTTTCTATTTCTCCTACTGTATTTCTTCTGTATCTTTTTGTTCCAGCTAGTGTAATAAGAGAACCTATTGTGCTATTGTTCAATTCTTTCTACCCTATTTCCTGTTGTGTGGTCATTGTTAGGAGAGGTCCTAACAATTTGGTGCTTTCATTGAGAGGTTATCTTGAGAGTCTTGGTCAAGAAGTAGAATCTTGTTTGTCGAACTTAAGGAGAGAGACGATCGCAGTAGCATTGCGATCACAGAATAGCTTGGCGCTGCGAACGTTGTGTACCTCTAGAGAAACAAAATCTAGAAACAGAAGTGGGCGCCACGATTGTTGTTGGTCGGGACAAGCACAAGAGAGTGGAACGCACGCTAGGGGAAGAATCTTGACCGAGGAAAATTCAAGAAAAGTTGTTCTCGCTGTTGTGTGTTGCTTCTGCGCTGCTGCGAGTTGAACTCAAGTGGGCGAATCTTGGAGAACATACGCTACACCTTGAACGATGAACTCAAGGAGGTGAGATTTACGCCGCAGGAGAACTACGACTGCTTTGGCGTTAGTTTGTGGATCGTGGAAAAAAAAGAAGAAAATGACAAACAGAGAAGAATTATCAAGATATTCTCTCTTCACTGCCTCGTTTCTTCTGTGCGATTCGGCTGGGAGCGCACACGCTGCTGTGCACTGGAGGTTTTCGTCGGAGCAGGCTGATCGATTAGTGGAAGACTGGGCAACCTTTTGTGTCTTCTGACGGAGACATTTGAAGTGTTCCGATCAATCGAGGGAGGCGACCAGTGTTGGAGTCGCGGAATCAGGAAGCGTGTGCGGAGTTGTTGTTCGGTGCTCGCTGGACATTGGAAGGAGGTTGGCACACCGTGACGAATGTTGTGTTGAAGTCATTGGAATAGTTGAGCAGGACAGTCTGTAACATCCCAAGTAAGTAATGAATAATAGATATTTTTATCTATGTCTATTAATGAATTAGATAGTGTTTTAAAGGCTTAAAATGAAAATAAATTCAATCATAAGCATGGAATACACTAATATTTTTTTAAAAGATTGTTTTACTGCCTTTTGATGGCAAACTATTTTTAAATCTATCTTTTGACAATTTTATAAGCTATTTTTGTCAAAATAAACTTATTCTTTATGATTGGGACATCAAAATTTACTTTGTGTGAATTTTTGGTATTTTTCTGACAATGTTCATTTTTTAATGAATAGTGAAAAATACTGCATTTTACATCAAAACTGCTTTTTAATCTAATTTATTTATATGATTAGATTATATTTTGAATTGGTTTTAAAGTGAAATTAGAATATATTTTTACCATTTAATCCAATGGTGGTCATTGGAATCAATTTCACTTTGAAATTGGACTTAAACTGGTATCAATCTTTTGATACTTATTGTTTCATAAAAACACGTTATTTGTCATGACAACGGGAATTAATTATTAAATTAATAAATGTGACTTATATGTTTTGAATTTTGTAAAATAGACTTCATTTTTGAATTCGGAATATCAAATATAGCTTAGGGTGAATTTTTGGTAATTTTCTGAAAAACTTCAATTTTTGATGAATAGTGAAACCACTAAGTGGTACTTATAAAAACTGATTTTTCGTTTAAATGAAATTTTGTCATCTTTGTGTTTTGAATTTCAAAAATCCGACATACATGGTTGTCATTAAGAAGTAAAATGTGGTTCAATGAGATTATAATAATTTTTTGGTGAATAGTAACTTATTAAGTTTTTAATCGCGATTAGAGGTAATTAGTATAGTTTAAGGTAAGAATAATGTTTTAATAAAATAAAATGACCTAGACAAATGTCCTACCCTTATTGGATGTGTCATGGCCGACCAAGACAAGCCATGGGTCAACTTGGGGACCCCATGCAGCCACTTTGGTTGGGAAATGACATAAATAACTTTTTATTTAATGTTAAAGTAAAAATGACACAAACATGAGTTATTTTACTAAAACAATTTTTACATGGGGTTATACAATTCAGATTTTTTATTATAAATAGTAATTGGAAAGCTAAAAAGATTTCCTACATCATAGTATTTTTTTTATAATTTTTAGACATTAAATAAATTAAATTATTTATGACATCATGATGATGCAGCGATGACCTCATTATTTAACGATTTAAAAAAAATGGAATGATAATGTAAAATCTAAGACCAACACATGGCCAAAACCTATTGGATGGGTGTATTTCGAACCTTTATCACCTTACCCTCGAATTATATCAATGTGGGACATTTTGAATCCGAAAATCATTTTAAAATAAAGTGACTTTTCCTTACTTTCCAAGAGTGTCCATCCTCTCCTCTTATAAAAGGCCCCCACCTCTACCTCCTTACCCACACTCCCAAAGCCTTTGGCTCGGCCAACCCCCCCCTGCCCATTTTGTCTCTCCACTTCCCTCTCTTACTCCTTGAAGCCTCACTTTGGGCAGAAGTCTTCCCAAGGAAGCCTTTGAGCTCAAACCAAAGGGAGTTACCGATTTTAAGGTAATATCTTCTTTTGAGTCCTTTTGTTTTATTTTGCTTCTCCAACCCCCTAAACTCTTTATTCTATTCTTTTGTAACAACTTCAGTATCCTCAATATACTAGGATGTTGTTATAAGAAGGATTTGAGCTACACTTACACACACCTACATCTAATGGTTAACGAACATACTGTTTCCGTGGATGGCGAATTTATGCCTCCCGAAACGATGATTGTTCAACATTCTTTTAACACCTTCAAATGTGGCCATTAAGATGTCACTATATTTATATATGATATATAATATGTTTATGTTTTCCTTAAGTTTCTGTATTTTTCATTTTGGGCATACCTTTATGGTTTCCATTATGGGTAAACGCGATATCTTCATTTAAGGAAGTGCGGACTACCGCCCTCTCAAAGTGATTTGATTCGTTAAATACCATATGTGGGACGTATAAAGGATGGAACTATGATATTATATATGATATTATACTAGAATTATAATATACCTTTATATCATTATGATTCCATTCTATAAAATACGAAATAGAAATGAAAGTAGCGTTCATGCGTACGTACGGCTTACCGTCTCCATGAACGGTGCATTTCATTTCTTACCTCTAAATGATTATGTAATATTATAAATGCATGCATGTACTGGATATATATGACATATATGATATCTACATCATGAATACCATTCTGGATATAATGGATACATGAACAACTTGTAATTATAAAGGGTTTATTTTTTACTCAAGTACCAATGATCGTTAAAATGACCGTTATTAACATAAATAATTACATAGTGTTCATGACATGGTAATAAGTGATATAAAAGGAATAATGAACTTGAAAAAGGTTCTTAAGCAAGTAGAAATTAACTCAAGTTTATTATTCAGGACATTAAAGAACGATCGAGTCAAGTCGGACCCGAGGTATGCAACTTCGTCTCAATCTCCTTTCATTGAGGCATATTTTGTTTTATACACAACCTTCTTTTATACGGTGTATAAACCCCTTTGACTTTTACGTTTATCCAAAATGAATCTTTTTTATACGAAGCGTTTTACTAAACGACAAAAGGGAATGTTTTTGTCGTACATATGCGGCGACAACGACTTCTCCGCCGCTGTGACCATTATTTGAGTTTCGGCTTCCTCTACAAGCCATACCTTTTTTTAAAAGAAAAATAAATACCATGTTTTACCTTTCTTTTATTTTGGTATTGAAAATGGTTTTCATAATGTTTTTATATCAATGTGTTGTATTGATATCTTGTGATTGAAAGGTGGAAATGTTATGTTTCCTTTATGCATGTTTTATGTGATACGATTATGTTGAGGTTCTTGGGCATTATTATGAAGACGGGTGGTTCCGTGATAAACTAAGGGCGGGTGAGCCCGATATAGCTCTCCAATGCATTGGGTAACGCGAAGGAGTGAAATGTTAAGGTTTCTCCGAAGAGATTTAGGGAATATACTGTGATGGGTATTCCAAACGTAACCAAGAGGGTTACTCCCTACGTAAGAATGTTATGAATGCCTCAAGTTACCTTTATGTTTTATGATTTCTATGTTTTATTCATGATTTGATGAGGTATGTTAAAGTGCATATGTTTTATGGGTAAAGTATGATTTCATTCTTATGTATATATGTACCCATGTTTCCTTTCCATATTTTTATATCCCTTACTGAGCTTTTTATGCTCATCCCAAGTTTTTTTGAAATGTTTTTCACAGGTCAAGGGAAAGGTACATGATATGATGATAGTGTCAAGGAAGTGTCAAGAAAGAATCCATGTTTTATTTTAAATATGTTTCCATTGATGGGAAAGAAGAATACTATCTTTATGTAACCACTTTGTTTTTACGTGGAATGTAATGCAAGTTTTATGATCTAATTCTCTAAAACTCTAAACCCGAAAAGATCTTCAATGTGTAATCTTGTAATAACTCAAGATTAAGTAAGGTTTAAGGCTGGGGCCTTATACAGTCTCTCCCCTCTACCTAATCACCGCAAAGTAAGAGGCACATGGGGAAAATGCTCGCTAGGCAGAGACGTACACAAGTAAAAAGAAAAAGAAAAAAAAAGGAAAATTAAAAAAAGACCGGCTCTGACGCAGCGGCCGACTGTTGTTCTTGATCTTCACTGAAGTGTGCCTACTAGAATGGTTACTGGAGTTGCTGCAGAGGAGTCGGAGCTAGAGCGGTTGTTCCGTGCACAGGCGTCGAGATGCAAGAATTACTATCGTTTGTTAAAGCCCTTGCTAAGGTGTATGCGGAGTACCGTGAGCAGCAGCAAACCTTGCGAAAAAAGGTATGGGAACTCGCTGAGTTATCTAATCAATGTCAAACTAAGGAGAATGATTTCCCATGTGTTGCTCAAGTTGTGGTAGAACAGACTGCAAGAGACGAACTTACTGTTCTGGAAGAGTTAGATTCTGGTTCTGCGGAGAAAGTTATTACAGCTGTAGAAGAAGTCAACTAGGCTCAATTACTACTGTTTTTCAGTTTGGCTGTCAGCGTAGTGATTTTGCCGAAAGCAGAATGAGCAACCCATAGATGATGGGATGGTGGAGGCAAGCTACGGAAAGGGCGTCGTTCCAACTGGATTACCTAGGTTGGAACAATGGAATGTTTTGCTTGGGATCTCCTTGTGACGGGAAGGCTGCTGCAGTTAATGGAGAGGTACCTGTGGAGGTGCAGCAAGTTTCTGGTCCGAGATCAAAACCCTTGGCTGGAGGGGCTGGTTTTCCTTTGGAAGGGGCTGGATTAAAATTATCCAGCAAGTTGTGTTCACATCTGACAGTAGTTTCTAAGGGTCGTGGGACAGCACATGTTTTGGTTTATGACTTTGGTTTCACACCTCCACATGAAGCGTTTCCAATGGTAGAAATTGCAGCTGTTTATCTCAGAAACAACACTCATGTTGTGCCCGGCTATGATTCTGGTCTGAGGCCACAGGTGACCAAAGCTACCATTGTTACAAAGATTATTTTTAGGACTTCACTGCTTTGTGCTGCACACTAAACAGGGGAAGAAAGGAATAAGGTTCTGGGGTCATATCAAGGTTGTGGTTACCTTGAAGATGGTTTGGAGGCCGGAATGGTAGTTGCACACAATTTGCTTAGAGAGAGCTATATTGTTGTGGAAAATTCAAGGCATAAGGAGAAAGTTGTTATGGAAACACAAGGTGGGTTTATTGAATCACTGGCGAATGAGGTCCGAGCAGCTTTTGTGAACATAGAAGATCTAATAGCATTTGCGAACTGGAAGGATGAGGAACACGCCTTTCTGGTTGATGAGGGGTAGTTCTCAAGCATTTTGATTGGCCATAAGGGAAAGTGGTTTTTTAGGGAGGCTGTTTTTGAATATCAGGACCTGCTGAAACTGGAAATGAAAGTGTCCACTTTTTCTGATAACCCAAAACTCTCTTGTGTTCAGCCAGGAGGAAAATTAGAAATTCTTAGTGAAATGATTCTTTCTGGTGTCAGTGGGACTGTGGCCCAAGCACCGCTGCACTGATTGGAGCTACATCGTGTTCCAATTTTTGGTGAAAAGGAGAGGGTTCAAGGTGTCAGGTGTTCAGCGAAACTGAGGCTTACCGGATTGGCATTTGCCTCCTTTTTGGGGCTGGCTGAGGTGTGCAGTCGGGGAGGACACGAGGTTGTGAATGGAGTTGTTTTTCTTAGTCTCCTTTTGGCAACTAGATGGAGTGGGAATGTTATCATTGCAAAAACAGTTGTTTTGGAACAAAACAAGAGCAAGTGGAGAATGAAATTTGAAGTTCCAAGATCTGAAGTTCCGGTGTTGCTTCAGCTAGCAAGACTGCTTCCATCTAGTGCTGATTCGACTGTTCATTCCGGTTTGAGGGTGAGGGTAACGATGGAGTCGTTTGATGTTCTTGTTCGGAGGCTGGGAGATCCATTATTTTTGCCAAATCATCCAAGTGCTAGGAAATGGTTGGATACAATTGCATTGATGCTTAGACCACCTCCCAAGCCACCACGTGGGGTTGTCGTACCAGTGCTTAAGCAACTGTGCAATGCTCTTGGAGGTTCCACCTTGAGGACAAGGTGGGTTTTCAAGAAGGCGGTAATGTTAGGTAGTGGGGCTGTCTATGTTTGTAACTGTCAGGGGCAGGTTTCTCATTTCCTTTTTTTTAGTTTGTTGGGATTGTTAGCTGTTAGAGAGGGTTGTTAGTTGTTAGTGAGTTGTTAGCTGGCTGGGCAGCTGGGTTATTAATAGGTGGGGATAGCTGTAGGAGGGGGACACGAATCATTTGTTGGGAAAATAGCCTGGAAGCTGCTGGAAGCTGGACCTTGGGAGGTCAGGCCTGAGCTACAGAGAGGTCTTCTCCAAAAGCTCCTCTTCCTTCTTCTTTTCTCCTCTTTCTATTTCTCCTGCCGTATTTCTTCTGTATTTTTTTGTTCCTACTACTGTAAAAAGAGAACCTATTGTGCTATTGTTCAATTCTTTCTACCCTATTTCCTGATGTGTGGTCATTGTTAGGAGAGGTCTTAATACAACCTCTACCACAACACCTAACTCATACCACCGCCCCAGTTCCAACTATAACAACCCGCGACCAAGACCATCCTAACCACAACAAAAGTAAACATACGCACCAAATAACATCAAGACTACAATGAATCAACGTCATTCCTCTATATCATACTCCCATATTCATTTAATACTTCGGGCATAAACTTATCAATACAATTTCCAGAATGTCATTCCTCCGATTGATTACCATCTTTAAGCGGCTTAACCAATTATGAAGGTGATAGGGTATATCAATATCAGCAAACAAAGGCTTCCACAACAATAAGCATCAACCAACAAAACAAATAACACTATCAATAGCATGAAAATCATATAAATCACATGCATTCATCTCTTCCCTTCTGATTCCTTTAATTTGATTCATTATCTTATTAGGTTAGTTCAAATTATTCAACCAATGAAAACAAAAACATGTTGATTCCACATTCACACGTGAATATAAAAAGAGAAGTCTCAAATCTCCTACTAGGATAGAAACTTCGAAGAATACGACGCAAGAATGACGAAGAATCAGCGACCAAACTTGACCAAACTCAAAGGGACCCACCACGGGTCCTAACCACATCAAACTCTCATCAAAACTCTCATCAAAACTCTCACCAAACACCAATCAAAAACCGAAGAAACATTGCTGTTATGGCCTTACGAGAACAAGAACAAAGGTGGGGCAAAGAAGAGAGGAGAAGAATAGAGAAAGAGAGGAAACGGGGGTACCTTGGATCGAAAAGAGAATCACTGCATAAACTAACAGGTTTTAGATCCGCAAGAGGCCCCTTTGGAGCACCAAAAGGAGACCCAGGGTCGGGTAGGGTTCGAGGGAGAGAAAGAAATTCTAACCAAGGGAAGAGACGAACCCTTATTTATAAGAAAACTTGGGTGACCCTCAAAAGAGGCGTTTCGAACTCCAAAACGGGTGTTTCAGACTCCGTCAATGTTAGATCTGAAATTCCTACCATTTGAAATGGCTTGATCCCCTATCTTCGTGGCATTTTCTGTAATGGCCCGGACCTCTCCAGTCCATTACTTTGTGAAAATGCGGTGTTAGAGGTGTTATGGGAGGTTAAGGTGACTTGGGGTACGTTTGGGTGGACTTTTAAGGAAAACTAAAGGGCTATAGCTTTCGCACGGGAGGCGCACGGTTTGTCTAAACCGTGCGGCCAAACCGTGCGAGGTTGGTGTTGGAGGCAGTGGCTAACGCACAGTTAGCGCACGGTTTGTCTAACCGTGCGGGCCTAACCGTGCGAGGAGTGTTTGACGAGGCAGTAGCGACCGCACGGTTAGTGCACGGTTTGTCTAACCGTGCGAGAAAACCGTGCGGGCACTTAAATCTAGATCCTAAAATTGTGGATCTCAACCGTTTTGCCTCTAACTTGCTCGTTTAAGCCCCTAAGCGGCCATAACTCAGGATTACCCTCCCTCGAAGGTAGGAGAACCTCTCCCAAGCGTTTTGGAGGCGATCTGAAGGCTTCTCTTGGCGAATCGAAACCGGTTTCTTGAGGTATATGATCGTTCTTGTTTGGTTTCTTAGATCTACTCCTCCTCTTCTCTCGGTTTCTTAGATCTACGTCCGTTATGGGTAGATCTAAGTGTGTGGATGTCAAATATGTTAAGCTTTGGTCTTGATCTTGCTAGGAGGAGAGATCTAAGGCGGGGTTTTGGAGAATCGACCCGGGTTTCTTGAGCGTTCTTCGACCGTTGTGGTTTTCGTCAAAAACCTTTAAGGTAGGGGATTCGTTGCTTCTCTTTCTTTTACGTGCAACTGTATTGTTAACATGTTTAATCCCGCTGGATGACAATGGAATTGACATAATAAATATTTTGAACCGGATAAATAAATTGTATCGATCGTATGTTATTGCCTCTTGTTTTGCTAGATGGTGTGATATCTATGCTTGCTTTGCTTAGTTGTTGTCCTTGATGGAAATTGGTAAAGAACGTAAACCGGGACTAATTGATATTTGTTTGGCTAAAGACAAAGAGGCATGTGAACGAATCTGGTTCTTGTTGTAATTTGATGTTAATCAAATTGGCATAGTAAGCATGTATAATCATTTGTGATAGCTTACTGGTTAGGTTCCCGATTTTGGAACCAACGGATGATAAATCTGTTAATTCAAGATGGTTTAAAGATTTGATTGTTCGATAATTCCTTAAAGGGTTCTGAGTTACCCTCTTGATTGTTAAAGGGGCCAAGAGCCCAATTGATGTGATGTTTGCTTTCTTGCTGCTTGTGCTGTGATGTGATCCTGGATGGTTGTTGTGATATGTGGGGGCATAGAGGCCTTTTGGTTGTGGCAGCGGATGACGCCTAGAGTGGCGAGATGCATCGGTTTATGCATGTGGGTGTCGAGAAGGACACCAGGGATGATGGAATGGGTTGGTCGTGATTGTTGGATGTTTGCTGTTTCTTTTGGTTGATTGTCTGCTTTACTTTTCCCCACTGCTCAAGGCAGCTGGTCTTGCTTACCATTCTTCCGAAAGAGGCGAAGACGCGCGGGGTATGTCACGTGCTTTCCGTGTTTAGCTTCTCCAGGGAGGATGGGTCTATGCTCTTACTTTAGGCGGCAAAGACTCAACGGGTAGTACATCTACTCACCATGTTGAGCCCCTTGTGTTAGTAGCATAGAGTGCTTTTCTAGAATGCCTGGGAATATGGGAAAGTGTTTCTGTAATAAATTTTTGATTAAATGGTGTTAAACCATGGGGTTGGTGTTCGCTGAAACATAATGATGAGGTTATAATTTTAAAGGGACAATGGACTTTGGGTGTGATGCTAATGAAACTTAATGTGGATTTGTTCATGGTTAATTAATGTTTAAAGAATTAATTAACGTACAGTGGAATTGATAAAAAGGGAATGAAGTAATCTAATAAAACTCTTTAAATGGTTGTGTGCTTATAGGATACCTAGTCTTAGAAGTGGCAGTCCGGAGTCCGAGAGACGTTAGCTGCAGTTGTGTCTAAGACTAGGTTATGCTCATAGTGTGGTTGTGAGTTATAATATTTTTGTACTTTTTGTGTTTCTATACGCTACTCCACCCTGTCAGTAAGGGCAACTGACACCCCGGGGATTCTGAGCCCTGGGGGGGTGTTTTCCCCAACATTTCGGTGGGAGGATGAATGGCTGACTACCCCCTTTGGCTCCGCTCTCTTCTCTTGGTAGATACTTGTGCCATTAGGCACAGCGGTTAGTTTTCCCCATATATGTGTGTAGAGGGTTGTAATGGCTTGTGGTTATTCACACACATATATTCTGGATATAGTATCTTATGGACTACTATAGGTGTAACGTGTATTGGCTGTGATGGCTTGAGGATCCTTACTCGGTGTATGGGCTGTAATGGCTTGAGGTATAATACCCGACGTATGATACACGTTATGTGAGTTGTGGTGGCTCCCGGAAACTACCTGGTTACTTTTGGTTGTGAGGATGGTGTGGTGCTTCGCTCAGGTGTCTGCGGGCAAGCCTTTTTGGAGAGAGATGTTTAGGACGTGCGACGTTGGGGCAAAGCAGCAAACCAGTGGGGAAGTAGTAGCGGGGTACCCCTGATATTCTTTACTATATGCTATATTCTTGTATGCGTTACTTGGTGAGAGTAGCCATAGTGAGGTTGGGAACTTAGTATACCTGTTTAGGTGACGAGTTAGTTTCACTTGTTGTTCACTGTGCTTTAGCATGCTCTCTTTATTTTTGCACAAGAGGCTTCGGGGAGGATCCTACTGAGTATACTGTTATACTCACCCTACGTATATATAAACTGTTTTTTTCAGGTCACTTGGAGCAGGTTGGAGATCAAGCTGGTTTCTACTAGTTTGTGGTTGCAGGAGCTGTTCGGGCTTGGGGTTGCAGCTGTTTTACTTTCTTTTGGGTACTTGCAGTTTTTTCCCTTTTTGTTGTAGTACTTTTGCATGACATTCCATTTGTGCATTTGGGTTTCTTTTATATTTCCAGTTCTGAGTTGGAGTTGATTGGTGTCTATCTTATCTCTTTCTTCCGCATGTGTTCTCTTAGACGGTAATGTCTCCCATTTGTGTGTTACTATACCCTCGGTGCTAGTCGCCAACCCGGGGCCTACTGGAGGCGGGACTCAGGGGTCATTATTTCCCTTCTCACATTGTCGGCCCATGAGGGGTACACTTTGTGGGGAGGGGGTCGTGACAATTTTGCTTGCTTAAAAACAGGTTTGACCGATGCCACAACATAAAGGCCTTGAAAATGATCTTTTCGGCTTTTGACCCCGACATCTGCCGGGAACCACCAAGGCGTAGTGGGGTCAGCCTCACCGTTTCAGACTCACCTCTTCCGGCGACCACACCAAATAACACCCATGACCACAACATAACACCCCCACGACCACCAAAACGGGTGTTTCACCCCCTCCTCGTTTTGTACATGGATTCTATCAAGAATCTCCATGCACCACGCTCTCCAAAACAATCGTTTTCGACCCCGACTCACCTAAAACGGCCAAACTCCCTCGAAATGAGCATTGCACGCCCCGGTTACCAAACCACTAAAACGGCCAGCCCCAAAACACCCACAACTCGGGAACGGCTTCCACCACAGCTTAAGTTTCCCTCGAAACGAGCATTTTGGACCCTGGGAAGCCAAAACTCAATCTCCCACCTCTGGATCACCTCCAAACCCTCTTTCGACTACTCCAACACCCAAAAAACGCGAAGTAAAGGTCCAAGGAAGTTCGGGCCTTTACAAAGTTAGCTCTCAACTCACACATGATTGTATGAGGAAGATCTTTGTAAGACTTTCATAATAGAGAGAAGGTCCCAAAAGAGAGGAATCAAGGAGTAGTTCCTAGGTACATTGATGTACACAACCCATGACTTGGTTATAAATGGACCTCAATAAACCCTTGGGTGGTGCCTTGCCTTTGAGGGAACTAGGTTCGGAGCTTTGGAGATGTTGGCTCCCTAAAATATGTGTGATGGGGCTCCACGCCTAGGGAAAAATCCACTTGGATGGGAGACAAAAAACAATCATGTAGGATCCTTAGGCACCTGTTACACAGTAGGAAAGGATAGTGGTCCAAAACCCCTATGATCAAAGTGTCACTAGCTTTGGCCAAGGATGCCTAGTGAAAGAAAGTGTGGCAGGGAGGGAGAGTCAACCACCAACCCACGCATGGTGGTAGAGGTGGCCTAGAGGAATTGTTGAGCTATAAATTAGATCAATATGAACCCTCGAATGGCGATCATTCAACCTGTTGATGGGGTGATATTTGGATCTAGAGAAAGATCCTAGGCAAAGTGATAAGCATGGTTGTGAGTTAGCTACAGGTAGGATCTAGAGTGTATGAACTCCAAAGTAAAACCGGCTCAACCCAACAATGGGATGAGGTTTGGAACCTAGAGTGTTGTAGTGGTTCTAAGCATAGGGGTGTGCTAATTTAATGGCGGCAACTAATAGACCTGGAAAAAAAGGGTCCTTTAAAAAGACTCGATCAATACAATGGCTAGGTTGGGAGCTAGCGAAAGACATAGCGCCTAGGGTGACAACACAAACTTTGAAGAAGCTAGGCCAAGAGCTAGATTGAGAGATAGCTCCCAATATACCAATACAGCAAAATTCATTGAATCGTTATACTTCATGCTTGCGATGTCAAGTTGTGATGATGTTTATTATAATTTATGGTGTTATTATCATTTATGGTTTATGTTTGTGCCCTTGTTGAGTTCAAAAAAGCTCACACCAAATCTTTTATACCTATGTGACAAGTTTGTAGTCAATAGAGAAGAGGCGAGCTTAGATCCAAAGAGACATCAGAGTTCGACTATACATAAGTGTAAGAATATGACGTAATACAGTTTTTATTTATTTATGATTAATGAAACTTATTTACAATATTGATCGACACGAGAGGATGATGTTTTTTTACCGTAAATATAGATGATCACGTGACTTGTAGTGTGATATTCTCAAACCCCACTCAGACCTAGAGATCAGACACCAACACGCATACAAGGTACAGTATTTCAAGGAGGGGAGGGCTAGAAGACCATAGGTTTACAATGTAGTTTTGCAGACCAAGAGTTAGGTTGTAACATAAAGTTTCACAATATACACAGAAAAATTTACATAAATGATCAAGAAATTTGAGCATATTGTTCTATTAGCATGGTTTTTTTAAAATAAGACGCAAATTGAGATTATTATGGAATTTCTAAGACCGCATTCCCTAAGAGCAGAAATTCTAGTCTAGTACACTAAAGAAAGATAGAACTAAAATAAACAACAAACAAGTAAATCATTAGACAGATAAACCAACATTTATATGTCATACATGCAAATTGTTATGCCCATGGATATATTAGAAATGTCATACAATTTAAACCCTTTGTAGCTTCCCAGCCTGCAAATTTAGTCACTAGCTTTGATTACACAAGCATATCAAAAAAAACAGCCATTGGAATTTGGGAACTGATTGTTAGGAAAAACATATATAAAGATGAAGGTCTTTCTAGAAATGCACATAAAACATGCTAAACATGGTGTGCCGCAAAAAGGATTACATGAGAAATACAACCAACGGCCTCTTGTTTCAACTTATGTATTGAGTTTTCTTCGCAATGACAGCATTTTATTTTATTCAGTGGCTTATGGAAGAAATTGGCCTTCAGAACGCATCTGATACGTCCCCAAAAAAAATTAGATTCTCCAAATGTCAAGACATAAATTCAATTTGTTTCCCTTAAAAATATTCCAAAAATCAATGCCTTTTTGAAGTTTCTAAACACCATCTTCTTCAAACATTGCTTGAGCATGCAAAATTTGACAATGAGAACTAGTTTTTTCACCCATAACGAATTTTCCATTTGTTCTCAGAATTTAGATGACAAGAACGTAATTCTTAGAATAGCCATCCATCATGATGATCAAATGATATTCAAATAATTTCCAAAACCATCAGCAAAAGGTCATATTTCCTCGATAAAGATTCAAACATACAGAAGCCCGCTTTTCTACAGCTGAAGCAATTAAAAGGTTAAAACAATCCAGGGTGTATTTTGTTTGAGAAGTACCGGGCTCATCAGTACCGTCGTTGCAATCACAGAAATTGTCATTAAGACGATCCCTGGTGAATGATGTCGACCCATCCTTACATCTGATCGTCTCAGAAGCAAAGTACTTCTCATCTGCAAACAACCTCAAAATCTGATTCCACTTCGCAAACGAAATTCAAAACATTTCATGCTCGATTTATTCAGTTTGGGATGCGGGGGGGGGGGGCGGCGGGGCAGAGATGAAATACCGAATGGATGTACTCCGAGGGTAGAGGAAGAGGATAATGCAGAGGCGGTAGAGTTGACAGCCACGATATACGGTGAGATGAGGAATACGATGCACATAGCAGTCGTTGAAGCAGCCATTTTAATTTCCATACCACTTCAGTCGGCACCCCATGGACTCGAAGTCGCCTTATTGACTTGAAATACAGTTGTTTTGTGTATATATATATATACATCCACTTCAGTAGTGGGAGCAGCCCTTTTAATTTCCATACCACTTCAGTCGGCACCCGTGGACTCGTAGTCGCCTTGTTGACTTGATATACACTTGTTTTATATATATATATATATATAATTGGGTATAGGTTTTAAATTTTTTCAAATCTGGTCGGAAAGTGATTAGTGTCTCTACCCATAATAATGAGCAGGAGGTATTAGTGTCCTAACACCTTCTGCTCGAGGTAAAACGAAAAATCTTTTATTTTTTAACATTTATATTTTGATATTTAATTTTTTTTATTATTTTTATTTGTTTTGTTTTGTTATATACGTGTGTTCTTATAGATTTTCAATGTGGAATTCAGTTTCTACTTTTCTAGCA
Source organism: Viscum album (assembly GCA_963277665.1). Taxonomy (NCBI): domain Eukaryota; kingdom Viridiplantae; phylum Streptophyta; class Magnoliopsida; order Santalales; family Viscaceae; genus Viscum; species Viscum album. Next base: position 956,897,247 of record OY728138.1, on the reverse strand, counting down.
CTGAATTAATAATATAATACTATTAACAACAAATTACTAATAATTAGTAATTCATTTAAAACTATTAATTATTTTTCAGTAATTAATTAATAATTAATAAAAAATAATTTTTAGTTATCAATGAATAATAATAAAAGGGAGCCTCAGGTGAGGATTTTAATCGTATTTTCAGATTATTTTAATAGAAGTAATGATAAATAAAACAATAGTTAAATTTTGCTAAAAAATTTGTTACACACATATAATGCAAAACAAAATAAAAAATTTAAATATTCAAATATAAATGTTAAAAAATAAGAAAGCTTTTTTTTACCTTGAGTATAAGGCTTTAAGGCCCCTAATGCCTTATGCTCGGTATTATGGGCAAAGGCATTAGTGCCTCTAACATATTTGCTTCGGGCGAAATGCGCTGCGGGCCTTAATGCCTTTGCAACTCATATTAAAAAAAAAGAAATTAAAACGTATACCTATTTCTATATATTTTTTTTTTCAAAAAACCCAAATAAAAAAACCCTCATGATTCATTTGGTTTTTGTTTTTTAAATTGATCATTTTTTTTACTCCTCCCAACATTGAGCCTCCCACGTGATGGAGTCGTGGTAAGTTGTTAGTTGTGTTTGGCTTTATTTTTTGATCAACTTTTGTACATCAACACAGCATACACGGTGGACACCTGACGCATGATTTTTTATTTTTTTCCTATTTTTTTAAAATTATATGTTTACCCTATTTTTCACACAACTAAGATAGTTAATGTAACTTCCTCATCCAAACTCATCGCTTGGATATGATCAAAATGTCACTAATCTTATGTGCATCCCTGAGACACCAAAGACTTGCAATAAATGCCTATGGCTACACCGAATTGTTAGGGGACGAGTTGCCTTTGCATACAGGACAACCTGCAAAAGACGAACTACAATGACATAATATAAATATGATTCACGATAAACCAAACAAAACTCCAAATATGTGACATAATAATAGCCAGAGTTGCATCAGCCAACAACAGTACCCAATAAGTCTACAATACCCAAAAATTAAAAGTGGGATTGCGGTTCCAAACATGGCACTATACCCAATTCCACTCCACAACCACCACCAAACTCCCATCCCATCACCAACGACCATGGCATCAAGATGCTCCACTAGAAAAGTAAGAGGTCTCCCTCATACCCGCATAATGACAAACAACATCTGTATATGCAACAAATGCATATGCATAGGGGTGAGTATACAACCCAGTAGCAATCCCCCAAAGTATTCCCACACATGCCACCAAGACAAGAACATGTAAGCTTTCAATGAATATATATAAAAGAGGAAGGGAGAAAAATATCCAGTGAACAAGATATGTGTAATAAAGCAACGTAAACAACTCACACTGACACCATGAACACACACTCATGCAATGTACCCCCTCACCGAAGGTATTAGGACGTTCCGCGAAAGCCGGTGGGCCAGGGCTTTTAAAAATTTCATCATCAGTATGACAAAACTTGTTGTCACCGATAATCCGAGCCCCGATATGGTCCGATGATCTCACGTAAATTAAAAGATCGCATAAAAGTAAACAAAAAAACATACCTTTTTCAGATATGAAGTCGTGCTTAACTGCAACTCATCGTCAAAGATCGTTTCTTAAAGGATTCATAACAAGATCCCTCTAGATCGTCCACACACACTTCAAAAATCCATTGGAGTATTGATCATCGGATTTTGGGTGCTAGCATGGCGATCTGACGACGCCTTTGACGCTCCAACAATCACCGCACCAACATGCCTTAGATGTGTAGAGGACAACTCAATCTGAACACCTGGATCAAGAATCTCTCTCTCTATAAAGCGGGGAAGGAGAGAGAGACTCTAGATCTCTCACAGTGAATAGTACATGGTGAGAGCCTCTCTCCTCATATAAATAGCGGATGTTCAAAATACCCGGTATAGTTCCTCAACCCCCATTTATTTAACGTCTACTAAATAAATAATTATGACAAACTAAATTACATCAATATTATTTATTATTTTATCACATACCTGTAATATATATAAAATATATTATGTGATAAATCTGAGCCATTTAAATCAACTCGTCATTCTCGCTTAATATTAAACGAACCTGGAATATTAAAATAATATTCGTTCGAATAATATTTTCTCATATTTACTTAACTTGTAAATACATTAAATAAATTCAACCTAATTATTCATAACTTGAATAATAATGAATTTATTTATTTCTTTGGTGATCGATACCTTAGACAACACTCGAACCCCGTGGTGGGGCCCACCATGTCCAAAATACCTATTCAAATAAATAAGGCAAATTTTTGAATACACTATTGTGTGTGACCCTTCAGGCCCTTGTCTCGATGGCAGTGAATAAAATCCACAGACCAAGAGCGGAGTCTAGCAACCCATCAAGGCCCCTAAAGAGATAAAGGTTGTCATAACAATGACAACCAATCTACAAACACATACTGTGTATTGTAATCTATTTGTCTTTAAATATCTCATAAAGTAGGATGCACACTTATGTCATCACTCCTTTCCTGCTTTATTATTTGTTAATCTAACCGAATGGATTTACCTTTTGATTACTTTGACCAAAGATTTATGAAGGTAACACCATCCTGATCAACCGGGTCTGAGATATATAACTTCCTTAACTTGGAAGTGACAAATCTTTTCTTGACCATTCAACCAATATCATACCACCAATGGAGCACCCAACAAAAACTACCTCACCACAATTTCATTATCATGGTTTTTGCCTCGCATTAAAGTACGCAATCAAATGATACCCATTGATAATGATCTCAAGTTAGGAGACAAATACACATGTTCGTAGATAGGAACAATCAATGACACTCAAAACATGCGCTGTTCCTATTGGCGGGTTTGTCCTCATGATCTCGCTACTAGATATCACCAAGTGTGAACTTCATGAGAAGAAGTCTCAATGCTTATAAGCCCACATCACCTGATAGTCAAACATCTACTTTGTCTAGTTAGTAATATGTATCTAGACCACATGAGCTTTGTTTAAGATTAATGTCACAGTATATCAAGGTTCTCATTTTATCCTGGGATCTGCTATAACCTTTTGATGTGACAATTAATTTATGGACATTACCATTAAATAGTGGACGCAGAAATATGTACACTATAATGGTAAAGAAACATCATATATATCTAACTGTATACACGATATGGTAATCTAAAAGTACTGTATAGCTGGGTCTAGCGCACCAAGTGTTTCAACACTCGGGGTCCATGTCATGAACAAAATGGATCCCTTGTCAAAGTAGGACTCCCTGAACGAACCATGCTCGTGGGTGGAAACTCATCCCCCTAGACCTAAGTCATCACTTGGCAGTGCAATCTAGTGTGCCCCAATTTTGGCATGACAAGTCTAAACCAACAAGGTCTCAATATATACATCATGAACGTGCACCAACCCATGTTAATGCTAAGTTTACACACACTAAAACCATTATTTTTTAAACTAAACACCACTTATGAATTTTCTCAAACACATTGTGGGTGCCACCCATAACCCCTATTTTCAAAAACCAAGGAACAACAAGATAATACTTCTAATAGGATTTTCAAGAGTTTTCCCTCAATAAACACAAGAATTAAACTTTAGAAACCAAAAAGACTTCACGTTCAAGCAAAAAGTAGAGTGAGGGGGGAAGCCAACCACCACACACAAGCTTGTCACACTACCACAAAACTGGGTTTCCATACCGCCAGCCTTTAACAGCGCTAAAAAAAGTGCTGATAAAGGGGGGGGGGGGCTTTATCAACACTAAAAAAACGCTGATAAAGGGCACTTTTAACAATGCTAAAAAAGTGTTGTTAAAAGTGACCCTTTATCAATACTTTTTTTAGTGTTGATAAAGCCCCCTCCTTTATCAGCGTTTTTTAGTAGCGTTGATAAAGAGGGGGTTTTATTGTCGTTTTTTCCTAGCGCAGAAAAATTTCAAAAAAAAATCATGAAAAATAATATATTGTTATATAAGTATATTTATATTGATATAAATATAATATATATATTTTAAATATGTTTTAGATAAGTATAAATAGACTATTACATTTAATATATAAAAAATTTAGTGAAAATGACTTTAAAATATTTTAAAAAATATTATTAATTAATAATTTTCTAATTACCATCGACTAATAATCATTTAATAATAATTTGAAGACACAAAAAATCAAAAAAATCAATAAAAGATATAAAATAAGTTGAAAATGCAACTCAAACTTCAAACGATCATAACTTTTGATCCGAGTGTCCGTTTGAGCTCTACAACATATCAAATCAAAGTCTGCGACGAGCTCTATGCGCTAATGACAGAAGGCCTCCAAAACCGATTTTTTAGTCAGGATACCTCGATTTTTTAACATTCGATGGAATTTCAGCCTCGTTTAAGGGGGTCTTTTTTCCCTTTTTCAGTGGGGAATGAATTTATTTCAATGGATTACATTCATATTCATATTATGGTTTTGAAATTTTATCATTTTTCAGAATGTACTATTATTTATAATCAAATATATAACAATATATACATATTTTTTATATATTCTCACATAAAAATTTAATTTTATAAATAAATAATTAAACATATTTACATATAAAATATATTTCCCAATATACAAGGCTTATCTAAATAAGAAGCTAATATCTATTTTATTTAAAATACAAATATATGAATATTTATATACCTATATAATGTGTGTGTGTGTGTGTATCTGTATGCGTCTGTATTGACAAACTGATATATATTATCTATATATTCCAAACATATGTATATACATATTAATATATAATATTTGTAAATATATATAAATATGTATAATTATACTTACAAATACACATATAATATATGTGTGTGTGTGTGCATGTTGTATATATGTATTTATTTATTTATTTATACACACACAAGAAAACATATTTTATAAATGTATTTAAATACAATCTTATAAATATATATTAATACACGAATAAATATACGGATAAAAAATATAACTAAATAGATATAAATATATACCAATATACAAATAAATATATAAATATATAAATATTTTATATATATATATATATATGTGTATGTATATATTAATATATTAATATAGGAATAAATAAATATATATATATATATATTGATATAACTATATATATATATTAATGTATATATATATATTAATATACGAATAACTATAATGATATATATATATATATATATATATATAAATAGATAGATATATCAATAAATGGAGAGCAAAGTGAAATGGAGGAGTGGAAAAGTGTTAGGCGCGCATGTGAGGGGAGTTTGAATCTCGGGGGAGGCAGGGGTGGCGCGCAGGTGGGGAATAAGTCCTAGCACTGTTAAAGGGGGGTAGGGGCGCTGTTAAAGACCTGGGGTGTAGCTGGGGCGTGCGGGCTTGGGTGTTGGGGGGTGGGGTGCTGTTGAAGCCCCTCCCCAAATTGAATAAATAAATATATATATATATATATATATATATATTAACTTTTATCAGTGCTAAAAAAGCACTGATAAAAGTGTTCTTTTATCAGCGCTAAAAAAAGCGCTGATAAAAGAGTCATTCATTAGCGTTTTTTAGCGCTGATAAAAGGGGCCTTTATCAGCGCTTTTCTGAGCACTGATAAAAGGGACCCCCCTATCTTCACCTCGATTAACAGCGCTTTTCTACCATTGTTAATGCCCTTTCCTAGCACTGATAAATGCCATATTTGCAGTAGTGTCAAGCTGAAATAACACCACACCCTCATAAATCTAGGATCCCTCAACCTCCCTACAACATATTGCAACTACAGACACGCCAAAACATACCCTAACCATAAGACCAGGCCATGGTAGCCCTGAACTAGGGTTTCTCCTAATAAAAAACGAGAAAATAAAAGAGAATAGGGAGTTACATAAGCCTTACCTTCGATCTATGGTCCAAACACACCAAGAATCCAAGAGAAGGAGCTCTGGAAAGAAGGGGATCACCAAAATCATCCAAATAAATTGAGAGACTTAAAAACGATGAATAAATTAGTGTTTTAGGGGGTTCAAGTTAAAAATATAATTTTCAAAGCCTTTTTAAAACTGCTCATGGTTGGGCTGCATGGTTTGGAAAACTGTGCGCCAACCATGTAGATTCCACTACTTGAAAACTCATAGGGTCGCATGGCTTGGCCCCACGATTTACCAAACCGTGCCTCCAAACTGTGTGCCCAAGGGCCCCATAGTTTGGATATTGGTTTACCCAAACTATGCACAGACCCCTATCCCACCATTTTATCCCACATGATTACCTAGGAATTCCACATAGTTTCCCATAACCGTGCATTAGTCGTGTGCCCTTCAAAAACTTTCTAAAACTTTTGCAAACCATCTGTTACTCTCAAAACCAACACAAACAACTTCATAACTTAAAATACATAATAAAACAGAAAAACACCTTAATTAGGGGATGTTATAGTTAGCTCTATCAATCTTGATACCACTTATTACAATGCTTATAAACAATATCTTGCTTAACCCAAGGCTATCATTGTTAGAGTTGAGTATTCTATGGATGAAACTATGTATATTTAGGATTGGCATGACCCAACCTTATTAAGACCCCACCTAGGAAAGTGAAAAAGATGAACGTGCTTTCTCAAGCCCATCTCCAAAATATTAGGGGAAGGTGGCCAACACTTAGAGGGTGTACATTCATAATGAGAGGAGTTTACCCATGAAATCTTCAACCACACAATCACCAATGCAAGACTGAATTTCAACATAAGTAACCAACTAACCATATGTGTAATAGTAATTCATGTGTACGTGATATCACATCTATCAAGTAGATAACTCAATACATCTCCAATTCCATATCAAATAATTTCAAAAACATGATATACCAAACAAAACACAAGGCATGTCTATAAATACAAACTCAAGGTAAACTCCTTGACAAACAGATGTGGACTCCACCACCAAGACACCTCTAATGATCACCACTATACCACTACCACCCACAACCGCCATCTACTCCATGACCATCATGATATCATATAAAAGTTAGATGTATGCACAACCATAAGTACATCATCACACATGTAAAAATGCATGAGTGAGTGTAGCCACCCAAAAGGAATCCCAAGTGTTAAGAAATACCAAATTTGAGCTCATACATTCATAAAGATCAAAGCATATGCAATCATAATATATATATATATATATATATATATATAGTTTTTCCCTCACTGTACATTAACACCCAAGGGAAATACGGGTCAATTTTCTATAAGAGGACTTCCACAACCTCAAGGTCTCATAAAACATCACATAAGAGCCCATATCATCAAAGTAGTATATGCCAGATCTCACCATGAAAATAACTCCCCAAATAACAAGCCCTATAAGATATGTATGATAGGTTATAGTGGGGATAACTCTCATCCAAATGCAATGAGACACATCAACAAAAACCTATAAATACTCATGATCTTACATTTGTATTAAATTGAATAAAATAAATAAATAATGGTGTAGCTTTTTTCCATTGACCTGAATCTATCTACTCTCTTCTACAAGAGCTTGACAATGATCACTAATTAGAATCCCATGGGTTCCCTCCTCTTTGGGTGTCCACAAGATGGATGAATCTCCCAACACATGGGTAGAATTATCTCATCCTCATGCTTTTCCAGAACCTTGTTTAGAGAGAGAGAGAGCAAGACCTTTGATTTGAGGAGCTTCACAACACAAATTACATACCAAAAGCTCCTTTATATAGCCATACAATGTGACTTCTTTGAATCTAAATGTTTAGATATTAAATAAAACATTTCATAAACATTTCACTTTGTAACTTACATCTCATCATTGCGATTTATTTGTTTAATGTTTAAATAAATGTTCAGGATGTACGAACTCTCATAGATTACCATCTCATGGTAATCAATTAATCATGATAGCTTAAAGTAAGAGAAGAAGGTTGAGACACATGATATCACATGTTGTGTAATACTGGAATTCACAACACCATGACATAGTGACACTCAGAATACTATGGTATATACCTATACAGACCACCATGTGGTTTAAATCACCATGACGTGGTACATATTTTAGTGCATATTTCCATAAATCTATCACTTACACTAAAAGGATCATAAACTTAGCACACTTTCACCTTATACCACATCATGTGTAATATTTTTTGAAATCATATCCAAAACTCCCTTATAAAAAGTTATCATTCATTTTCATGAAATGTTACATTATATTTAAGAACTTGTGAAAATCCATTCTAAACTTCTTTTGGATATCCTTCAAAACACCTTTGGGATAACTCTCAATGTTTTTCACAAACACCTTATAAAAAAACATTACCCTCATTCACACAACCAAAAAGTGAAACCTCATGATATTTTGTAGTGTTGATAATAACTATGAATTCCATAATCCATAATTGTAAGCAAAGAGCATCCTTTAACAAAACATCAATACTACTCAAGCTAAAAAGTCATCTGGAGTGATCTCTATCAAAAAAATGTATCTCCATACCTATGTCCACCAGCTGTATACAAGTATTCACAATCATATAATCCATTTATCCAAGACATCAAGTGAACATGAGATGAAAAGTATTTCAATATCATATAACCAACTCATATGTTCTTGATTTTGAAGGTTTTGGATGCAGTAGAAGCATCAGTTGAGCCCATGCCAAACTTGGATTTTATCTGATTCAATGAATAATATAGAATTATATGAATAATAATAATCATATCAAATGAATATACTCAAAGAATCTTGATAAATAATCCCATAACTATGAAGATGGTATCTTTCACATTAAATCTACAATTAATTTAATAATAAGAAAATACTTCGGTCTTGAGATATTTCTTTGATGTAGATGTTGATCGATCAAACCCTGTTCATGTTGTATTGTCATTTCACTGAGATGATTCAAAGTAAAAGCCATTTAGTAGTATCCACATGTGCACTATGATCTCCATGTTAACGCCTTCTAGACGAACATTGGCAGAATGAAGTAGGGAAAATACCTAAAAATAAAAAGTGACATTTTAGTTAAAAGGAAACGAATAAAAGGAAAATTTTATGCCTAGATTACATGACCACTTAAGGTTCATGTGATTGGGTTACACAATTGCATGACCCCCAAGATGGTTCACGAGACGCCTTGAGGACAAGCGAAGGGTGCTGTTTGTGACAAGGTTCTAATGCGATAATTGTTTTCCATACGACACCCTAGATACTTGATTGCCCAAACCTAGGTGGATTAGGTGAAAAAATCTATTTGAGATAGGACCTTAATACATACATTGTTTTTCATGTGATTCCCCACTTACATGATCGCCTAACCCTGAATGAATCAGGAAAACAAAGCTGTCTGAGGTGGTCCATTCATGCAGTCACTTTTCTTTATGCATCACTGTATGAGTCATGAAATCCCCACGTGAAAAATGGACTATGTGGCCAACTCCAAAGTGAGGATGTCCATGGTGGACTCCTCCTGCGATCAATGTTTGTAATGTGATGCATCAAGGGAGATCACTGATGACGTGTGACTTGATCACGCACAACACATGAGCCCAGAACGACTTATTTGGAAAATCCTTCTGCCGACTTAAACCCACATGTGTGGCTCACCCACCGTGTGAAGAAACATAGATATAATGGGGGAAACCTCTATAAAACCCACCCATTTATGTCCAAGATGATAAATAAATATATTTGAGACAAAGATAAAGAGGAATCAACACCTGAAGAGTGCTAAAGAGAACCACATGACTCTAAAGCTTCCCATTAAAAATTTGTTAATTAAAATATCAAAGGAATTTGAAAAAATGAGTGCCTTTTTCCATAACATATGAAGTGATCATGAGAGGCTTGATTGTGAGACCAATTGTGAAAAACCTGATCGCATGATGATCTCTCAGTCACACGATCATGTAATGACATATCAGTCACATGATAACGTAATGAACTCTTGGTTACATGATCACATGATGAACTCTTGGTAATGTAATCATGCCATATTGTTACCTAACCCAACGCCATCCATATGAACACATGACCCCTATGTCTTTATGAAATAACCAACCCTTACCTTTATGCAATCGCAAGACCTTATGGCCTTCAAGTGACTGTATGACCCCCCATCCCCTTTACTAAAATCACGCAACTCTATGGACTTCATGTGATTGCCTGGTTCCCAAGAGTGTCAACCCTCCTAAGTCACAATAAGGAAATATACCTTAATATTCTTTCCAATATTCCCTAACTAATGGGAAATATCCTTATGATTTCAGTTGTAATACCTTATCCACCAGAGGATGAGGAACAATATGAACAATGAGGAATTAGATTCCTATTAAAAATAGGATATGTAGGATGTTTTTTTAAAACTCGAGATCCATATCTAATATATACTTTCACAAGTCCTTTCACACAAATATATTACTTATAAAGGCCATGATATCCCCATATAACCTCTACATAATAATATTTCCTGTGAAATCTCATGTATTTTCCTATAGAGCCATATCCCCTGAGGGACTCATAACCATGTTTCACTTAGTGTAGCCTTAATGTGAAATCCTTGCACCCTCATGTAATGAATTTTATCTCCTATTATCTATTATCTCTCACACCGATCATGACTCTGTGGGCTTAGATATCTACAATGATTATGTTGTTAGCATGATAAAAATACCTCCTTATGGGTCTCCTCCTTAGGTGTAAGTCTCAACCCTATTTTCTTTTAAAGGGTTATACTCCTAATGAATAATCTTAGGGAAACCTTATATGCATAATCACCACTCAAACCTCTATCATCACAATTTTACAATGCATACACCCATTGCATTGTAACTACGCAGACTTTGATTCATAGCTTCATAGGATACGTAGGATGCTTCTTCAAGGCTCAAGACCTATATCCAATATTAAAATTCCCTCATATAAATCCTTATTGCATGATGTTAAATTTCACGGTATAGTCCTATCATATGATCTTAAACTATTTCATTCGAACTATGTGGGATTTGATTCCCGATTCAATAGGATACATAGGATGCCTCCATGAGGCTAAAGTTTAACACCATTAACCTTTCATCAATGTTATCATTAGGCCACATTACTTATGATATTATTTTCATCCTGACTATCTGGCCTATATTCCCTATGAGACATTTTATATCAGGCTATATTCTCAATAGCATCATTCCTCCACCCAGAGGGCTATATTACTTTTAGTACCTACTATACCATTCTCATTGGGCCACACTCCTAATGAGAACCATCTTCATAGGTGTCATGAACCGAATCTGGTCGCCATCAAAGTCAACACTATACCCAGCCTGTGACAAGGCCCAAAGGGTGTTCTCGATCCCCACGGGTTGGAACAAGTGTCCATGTATCATAAACTGAAAATTGGGAATGATTTACCCTATTTTATAAACATAAAACAACAAACAAATCCAATAAAACGAATCTGGATTTTTCAAACAAAACCATCTTTTACAAAATTTTAGAATTGAATTACACAATTTAAAATAATGTTCAAAGACCATTACAAAGGTAAAAAACCAAAAATTTCATCCCAAGAACCTCCTCATGGCAAGAGGAACCGTACTCAAGCCATCTCTACAACACTTCATCATGAAGGATTGCTAAAAACCCAAACCATTGGAAAAAAAGCTATACCCAAACCTACGACAAAAAAATAAGAAAGTCTACTTACAACCAAAGGTGTGAGTAGGCTGTGATCCAAATCCCAGTAGGATACCACTACTAAGAGATTCCATGTGATAAACATTCAAATACAAAAAGCTTGCAAGTTTTTCTAAATAAGAAATGCTAGTTACAATTTACAAAGGATGTAACTTTAAATAAAAATAGTTTTCAAGTGGGAAATTTTAAAGAATCAAAACTTTTAAATAAAATAAAAAAGCTAATAAATTTTTAAATAAAATCATATTGTATGCCGATGGTAAGCATAAATCATCCAATGAGCACAAGCAACAGGAAATAACCCCTAGGCACTAGCTCACTGTGGGTCTCATGTACCTCGTATCTTGATGAAAGTAACCATCACAGATATCCATTCTTGTGTACGAGCCACTAGTAGGAAACATAAAAATAACCTAGTTCTCCCCATCATAATCATCATAGTTTTAGTTAGTGTTGTAAATATCAAACTTGCTACGTGAAACTGAGGCCAAACCCCACAGGATCACTAGCATATTAGTACACGTCCATCCACCTAGATACCTGAGTTTCCCTCTTATGCTCAAACAAGTTTAACAAGACATGAAATATAATTTTCACATGAAAATAAAACTTCCACATTACACATTCAACAAATAGCCCACATGTATATAACACAAGTCACATAATCCCCCTTTTCCTTCAAATTGATTTTGAAATCACACTCACACCAAAATAGCCCACCACACTTTTCACATCTCTTCAACACTTCAACAAATCCTTTAATAAACATTTTTATAAAACATTTCCAAGATGAAACACATAACATAAAAACCTACACACACATGCCACATAATACCCTTTTTTCCATCAAAATAATTTTATCATCAAACTCACACAAAACAGCCTACAAACATGTTTCTCACCCATATCACAATTTAATAAAACATTTTAGTAATTTATAAAACATTATAAATTTTTTTGACATCTTAAATCACCTATTTAACTTTAAAAAACCCATATTAAGTGAATAAAATCACCAAAACAATATATGTGCACCATTTTCCCACTTTGTTTAACTCACTAAATCATTTTCAATTTTCATAAAACTAACCCAAGAGGTATAACCATGTTTTGCACACAAAACCCATTTCAAAACCCTCATTAAAGGATAAAATCATACCAATAACAATCCAAAGTAGAATTGGAATCCCTAGAAACATTTATAAAACCACTCTAAAGTGTTATAAAATCACCTCAAATAATACCACAAAAGATACACACGAAAACACACATTTTCATAAAATATTCTCAAGAAGTATAACAAGGTTTTACACATCAAACCCATTAAAACCCCCCCTTTTTAGGCCCACATGACACAAAAGCATTAAGAAAACAGAATTTTCATCCCCTTTTGACACTAATAAATCACTTACATATGTTATAAAATACACCCAAATATCACCCCAAGAGTCACACATGAAAAACACCCAATTTCAAGCTAAAACACAACTATAAAATTAAGCGCTTAACCAAATCCATCAAAAACAATTTTCGCACCACAAAAAACATATTAGGAACATTAAAAATAAGTAAATAAATCATGATAAATCATCAAGGAATGTCTACACATGGAATCACCTACCTTTTGTGTCGAAACTCTCAAAAATTGGTGCGAAACATCAACTGCACCACCACCGCACCTCAAGGAAGTGAAATCCAACCTAAAACCAAAATATTTGACCAAAAAGAAACCAAATAAAACCCTAGTTACGAAACCTTACTTCTGTACATGAGGAACTTCAATAAAGGGTGAAATAAACCCTAAGGAAAAGGAAGAAATCAAGGAAAGAAACACTGACTTGAAGAAATCTTGGAGTCCCCCACCAAAACCCCCATCAAAGATGGGTTCCATGGGAGATTGAGGGAGCTTAGAGGACTCTCATGGATTATATGGTTTAACAGGGGAATAATGGTTTGGATTGGATTTATTCATAGGAGGGAAAAATTGGAATTTCAAAATGATTTTTAATGAGATGGACACCTTTCATGGTTTGGCTGCATGGTTTAGTAAACCGTGCGGCCAAACCATGCAGCCTGTTCTGGCCACCCAAAAACCTTCCATTCTACTCCAATTTTAGGGAGGTCCAAGGGGGAAACCTCATGGGGAAATATAGTCCAAGGATAGGGGAGAAAAAGTCCCAAATGAAACCATCCTTTTCACCCCAAAACTCATCCAACTCATGGGTACAAACCGCCTCAACAACTTACCCCACAAGTGGTGCCACTAGGAGTGTCACTAATACAACTCCAAAACACCACAACCTCACACCATCCCTTTGAAAAAATAGAGTCCAAGTACCATACAATACCCCCAAGACTAAGGTCTTATATCAATAACACAAGAGACATTGAAATTTTAAACCCGGAACACCCGAAAACCAAGGGAAAGCCAAGAACCAAGAGTGGATTTGAAACAAAGCATGGAATCAAAAATCTGGGTGTGGGAAATATGGTCATGAGAGAATTTTATGGACACTTTATATAATTGTTTGATGTTTGGGGACATTGCATAAGGTCCCTCTCCATGTATTGTTCCTATCAGTCGCAATGGTCATGTTTAGTGACACCTTGTGATGTCATGTGCTCATTTGACTGTAAAGGTGAAGGTTGTGAAATCCTTTGAGAGTCTCTGTGATGCTGGGAGTATGTATCCCTTGGAAAAGATTCAAAATCCTCTATTTTATAGGATTTTTTTATATGTTTCCTTTCCTCCTGTTGTTTCTCACCCGGAGAAACAAGGTATGATGTGTGTGCATCTTCTAAGCCCTTATTTCAGTGAAATGTCAGTTTAGAGTAAAGTGAGTTATGGAGTGTGTTATGTCTTGGTGAACCCATCTGGGATTGTGGTGTAGTTTTTTGTAGCACCAGAAGGAGAAGTTTCATTTAGGGGTTTTACAAATCCTAACTACATGGACGAATATGCTTCAATCATTTGAGCTCTAGCCATAGGTCTCAGAGTGAAGCTGGCGCGTGGTCTGGGGAAATCCCAAGGCCGTTCAAAGAGATTTTAGAGAAAGGTTTAAAATTTGGATAGACAGTTTGAGCTCATGGGTTGTGCATGGTTATTATTAACCATTCCCTAGAAAACCATGTAGATAGAATGATCCGCACAGTTAGCACACGACTTCCCAAACTCTGTTGGATAACCATGCGGCCGTACCAACCCTTTAAATTTTGGGGTCTTTTTGTGTCGAACCATAATGGTCAGTTAAGATGGTCAGTTATTATGGTGGGGATACCCAATATGATTCTCATGTAAGTTCATTTGGAAATTTAGAATGCAAGTCTACCCCTTGTGACGGGAAGTCCATTCGGGCCTCCCCTGTTAGTGTCCTGATTCTGTCTCGGGAAAAATTTAAGTTTTCTCTTATGGCGGGGAGCCCATTTTTGTCTCCCCATACTAGTAACTCAGATTTTTCCTTGATCATGGTTTGGCGACAGTTAGTCTCGTTCGGAGCTATTTGACTACCAACATCTTCCTTAGGTAAACATTGGGATTGGAGAGCGCCCGACAGTTTAGTTAAAGCAAGGTAAGTGTAACCTTGTTCATTGTTGTTATTAATTTGGGTATTTTGTTGGATTATTATTCAGATAGAGTTTTAGGAGTTTTATTTTGGGATAATTTTTTAATGTTCTTGATCGTTTCAGGAAAGTGGTGTAAGTTTTGGTTTGTGAGAGTGTTACTCCCTTAATTGATCACTGGATGTGTTTTGGACGTTGGGGGAAAAACTTGGCAAAGGAGTACATCTTGGTTTATCTGTTAGGTTTGTTTTTTTCTTCTAGAATTGTTGTGGATTTCTGGGGGTGTAAATATTTATGGTGGGGAGAATTTTCACACCTGAATTTTTGATTCCATGCTTTGTTTCAAATCCACTCTTGGTTCTTAGCTTTCCCATGGTTTCCGAGTGTTCCTAGTTTAAAATTTTGGTGTCTCTTGTGTTATTGATATAAGAACTTAGTCTTGGGGGTATTTTATGGTACTTGGCCTACTCTTTTGTCAAAGGGATGGTGTGAGTTTGTGGTGTTTTGGAGTTGGATTAGTGACACTCCTAGTGGCACCACTTGTGGGGTAAGTTGTTGAGGCGGTTTGTACCCATGAGTTGGATGAGTTTTGGGGTGAAAAGTATGAGTTATTTTGGGACCTTTTATCCCCTATAATTGGACTATATTCCCCCCTATGTTTCCACCTTTTACCCCCCTGAAATTTGAGGAGAATGGAAGGTTTTTGGGTGGCCAGAACAGGCCGCACTATTTACTAAACCATGCAACCAAACCGTGCAGGGCGTCTAGATCATTAAAAATATTTTTAAAATTCCAATTTTGACCTCCTGGAAATAAATCCAATCCACCCCATTATTCCCCCATTCAACACTATCATCCATTTTATGCCTCCAAGATCCCTCAATCTCCCATGTAACCCATCTTTTTTTTGGGTTTTTGGTGGGGTAATTCTAAGATTTCTTCAAGTAAGTGTTTATTTCCTTGATTTCTTCCATTTCCTTAGGGTTTATTTCACCCTTTCTTGAAGTTACTCATGTCCAGAAGTTAGGTTTAGTACCTAGGGTTTGATTTAGTGTCTTTTTGGTCAAATATTGTGGTTTTAGGTTGGATTTCACTTCCTTTATGTGCAGCGGTGTTGCGGTTGATGTTTCACACCAAGTTTTGAGGGTTTCGACACAAAAGGTAGGTGATTCCATGCGTAGACATTCCTTGATGAGTTATAATGCTTTATTTACTTATTTTTTATGTTCCTAATATGTTGTGTGTGGTGTGAAAACTATTTTTTATGGATTTGGTTAAGCGTTTAATTTTATAGTTTCATTTTAGCTTGAAATTGGGTGCTTTTCATGTGCGACTCTTGGGGTAATATTTGAGTGTATTTTATAACATATGTAAGTAATTTATTAGTGTTTAAAGGGGATTAAAATTATGTTTTTTAATGATTTGGTGTCATTTGGGCCTAAAAAGGGGTTTTTTTGAATGGGTTTTATGTGTAAAACCTTATTATACTTCTTGAGAGTATTTTATAAAAATGTGTGTTTTCATGTGTATCTTTTGTGGTATTATTAGAGGTATTTTATAACACTTTAGAGTGGTTTTATAAATGTTTATATGGATTCCAATTCTATTTTTTATTGGTATTGGTATGATTTTGGCCTTGAATTGTTTTTAAATGGGTTTTGTGTGAAAAACATGGTTATATCTCTTGGGTTAGTTTTATGAAAATTGAAAATGATTTAGTGAGTTAAAAAAGTGGGAAAATGGTGTACATGTACTATTTTGGTGATTTTATTCACTTAATATGGGGTTTTTAAAGGTAAATAGGTGATTTAAGATGTAAAACATTTTTATAATGTTTTATAAATTGTTGAAATGTTTTATTAAATTGTGATGTGGGTGAGAAACATGTTTGTGGGCTGTTTCGTGTGAGTTTGATGATAAAATGATTTTGAAGGTAAAAAGGGTATTATGTACATGTGTGTGTGGGATTTTATGTGATGTGTATCATCTTGGAAATGTTTTATAAAAATGTTTAAAATAATTTTTGAAGTGTTGAAGAGATGTGACAAGTGTGGTGGGCTATTTTGGTGTGAGTGTGATTTCAAAATCAATTTAATGGAAAAGGGGGTTTATGTGACTTGTGTGATATACATGTGGGATGTTTTTTTAATGTGTGATTTGGAAGTGGTATTTTCATATTCAAATTATATTTCATGTCTTGTTGAACTTTTTTGAGTACAAGAGGGAAACCTGGGTATCTAGATGGATGGACGTGTACTAGTATGTTAGTGATCTCGTGGGGTTTGACCTTAGTTTAATGTAGAAAGTTTGACGCTTAAAACACTAACTAAACTATGATTATGATTATGGGGGACCAATAGATTATGATTATGTTTCTTACTAGTGTCTTGTGCATGAGAATGAATATTTGTGATGGTTACTTTCATCGAGATACGAGGTACCTGATACCCACAGTGAGCTAGTGCCTAGGGGTTATTTCCCGTTGCTTGTTCTCATTGGATGATTTATGATTACCATCGGCATACAATATGATTGAATGAAAAAATTCAGTATCTTTTGAATTTTATTTAAATTTTTTTATTCTTTAAAATATCCCACTTGAAAACTATTTTTATTTAAAGTTTCATCCTTTGGAAATTGTAACTAGCATTTCTTGTTTACCAAAATTTGCAAGCTTTTCATCTTTGAATGTTTATCACATAGAATCTCTTAGTGGTGGTATCCTACTAGGATTTGGTTCACACCATACTTACACCTTTGGGTGTAAGTAGACTTTCTTATTTTGTTATCGCAGGTTTGGGTACAACTTTTGTGCTGATGGTTTGGGTTTTTAGCGGTCCTTCATGATGAAGTGTTGTGGAGATGCCTTGAGGACGGTGCCTCTTACCTTGAGGAGGTTCTTGGGCTATCATTTTTGGTTTTTTAACTTTTTACTGGTCTTTTAAAATTGTTTTAAATTGTGTAATTCAATTCTTAAATTTTTTAAAATATTGTTTTTTTGAAAAATCCAGATTCGTTTTATTGGATTCATTTGTTGTTTTAAGTTTATAAACTCGGGTAAATTGTTCCAAATTTTTAGTTTATGATACCCAGTCACTTGTGACAGCTTGTGGGGATTGGGAATTCCCTTCTGGCCTTGTCATGGGCTGGGTATGGTGCCGAATTTGATGGCGAACAGATTTGGTTTGTGACAATAGGTCCATACTCTTTATGAAATCAACCCATCCCCATTAGGTCTTATTCCTCATGAGATTACTTACATATCATCCATCAGGGTCATATTCCCTACGAATAATTTTTTATTAGGCCATAATCATGAATATAACCATGTCCCCACTTAGAGAGCTATATCCCCTCTGGGTCTCATCATACCATTCTCATTAGGCCATATTCTTAATGGGATCCATCTTCATAGGGACACACTCCTCATGAAACCAAATCAACCTCATTGGGAAATGTTCCCTTATAGGCCAATCAGATAGGTATTCTCATGCATAAGCCACACATCAACCATTTATAGGCACCTTTCTCCTAGTATTACTTATCACACAATGTTAAACTACACAGATCAGTCATCATCACACGACCTTAAGAGGTATAAGGTGGAACTGAACTATGTGATATCTGATTCACGTTACAAGGATATATAGAAATCCCATTCATGAGCTCAATACAAACACCATAAACACTAATCAACTTCCTAGACATCGATAAAGTCTAAAGAAACCAACTGAATGACTTTAAAACATAGTGATCCCCAAATTAGAATCACTAAGTAATAATGGGTAACAAGATGGAGAACCTTTGATACATACAAATGGTATCATTATTATGGTACCTATGATATGTATAGATGTTTATATCAACATAGGTCAACACCTTATTGTAAATGTTAGGGTAACTAGTCCCATATCAGGGTTTGGGAAAGATTCATGAATATATCTTAAATATATAAGAGAGTCCTAAAGTAGAAAATAATTCTGACCAATTGGGAGTAATGAGATCAACCTCCCATCCTATTGACCAATGTGAGTTCCTAAGTGTCATTGAGTAAGAAAACTCAATGATCTTCTGAATTTAGAAAGTAGGCCTGTAGCCAGTTATGAATGCAGAATCCATTGGGAATTTCTGTTAGAAACAAAATAGTGAACCAGGCGTGAATGATTGTGAAACCATACTAAGACTCCAACAATCAAGAATGAGTCCATGTTTTGTTCAGAAACAAAAATGGTGAATCCAACATGAATCTTTAATTAAAAAATAATAATCGAGTTACTTCATGTTAGACCATTTTCTTTTTTTCATATCCTATGCATACAAAAATGGCGAGTCATGTGAGAATCTTTCGCTAATAAAAATGAACGACTGAGTTGTCCATGCATAGCTGGTTTAACATGTTTCTTACTTGTGATGATGCATTGATAAATATACTTGTTTATTTTTGTCTTGGTGACTAAAAATACCTTTCTCTCACACTCACTTCAACCCAAGGTAATGTCATTATTAAGAAAAAGTGTTCCATTACATTAGTTTCCATAAGATCCATTCTCCCTATGAATAGAAGGATGATGTCACCTACATGACACCTTCATCACCAGGTAGAAAGCACAATGGTTAAGGATTACCACCAACATGGTACCATCCTGACCCTATAGGTTTCACATGAGGGTCTTTATACACTGAAGCTTGTAAGACTACCTCGCTTGACGAAGGTTGCGATAAAGTCGGTGGTGCCCATCGCCACTGCCAATTGCTTCGGGAGGATATCCCTAGAGCATGATAATAAACACATTACTTACCTTAGGAATGTGGGTCAAGGATTTGATCATGGCTCTATACTAGTTTAGGATCCACCCCAGAGGGCTCCTTTCAATCGTCGTTAGAGACGTCACACAACTACCACACCTCAATCGTCTACCAAGGGTGCTTCCTAGGAATAAATGATATATTTATAGGTGTGAAATGCTATGGATTAAAGGGAGAAGTCCCATATCCATGCCCCCATTGATGAAACCTACCGACATATTCTGAAGAAAACTAGTGAGCATGCTCATATCTCTTCTTTCCTATATCAAGTCTGCCAACATATTCCAATAGTGAACATGGGGAAAACACATATTCCTATCCCTACACATGAAGTCCATTAGCATATCCTGATGGTGAATAGAGGAAAATAGTAGGCCTATATTCCCACTTTAATTGAATACATTTTTCAACATGTACCGATGATTGAAAATGCACAGACCTGTATTCTTTCACATACTTTAATGAAATTCCAATATATTTTGACAATAAAAGAGGAGATTAACTAGAATATTCCATAAATGATATAGGGATAAACACATATTCCTATTCCAATCACTAGAGTAGTACATCAGTATGCCCAACATGACCAGATAGCTACTATAAAGAAAGCACATATTCTTGCTCCCATTCAGGAGGATTATTGACATATTTTGATAAGGAACGAGACATGGGACTAGCCTCATATCTCTGTTCTGACTGGGGTTCATCAACCCAGTTTGGAAATCACCTCAAGATAGGTGAATATTCCCATCGAACAAGGATGCCAATATATTCCAAAGGAAAACCAGGATATTCTCACTCTAACTAGGGTTCATCGGCATATCCTGATAGTCACCTCAAGGTAGGACCATATTCTTGCCATAAAATCAAGAGATACTGAACATATTTTGGTAGCTTATAGGAGCTAGACACATAATCCTTATCCTACTAATAGAGGATTGAACCAAAATCCTTCATAGGCCATAAAAGAGGAGGATTATATCTCTTCTCTCATTTTTAAGGCCCATCATCATATTCTAGAAGCTACCTAAAGGCAAGATCATATCCATGTTGACAGTACAGAGGCTTTTCGTTATACTCCAACAACTTTCTAGCAATGATCCCATATTATCATGCCAGTAGATAACCATAAGCCTATTCCAATGACTGCCATATAATAGGATCATATTCCTACTCAATCTCAAATAACAGGTTGATATATTCTGACCACAATGTAGGATGAGCCTCATATTCCTACCCTGCTCAATGTTAGCATCCTTGAGGCCATAAAACGTATATCTAAATCATCTCAAGGATCCATAAAATCTTTATTTGAAGTAGAAGGGGATGACTACCATGAAAATCCTTGTTACAATATCACTAGTAGAAAAAGTAATTATAATGTCATTGTTTTAACATTGGTTATTAAATAACTAGTTTCAAATCTATTACATGATTATTTTTAACATCAATTTTTTAAAAACTGACATTAAAAGTATTTTGGAATACTTTTAATGTCAGTTATTTAAATAACTAATGTTATAAATAAAAATATATCATAGAAATTATAATTTTTCACTTCACACCCACACAATTTCACTTTCTTGCCTACAAATTCATCCCGCTGAACATAAAATGTCCATTTTTCCACATCACGCTCTCATGTTTTTTATTTTCACTTGAAAATATATCTCATTAATGAATATTTTTTTTCCATTTCCATCCTAAACTTTTGTTTTTCCCTAAATCATTAAATCTATCATTCCCACATAATTTTCTCTAAAAAAATTATTCCTCCCTCTATTTGTCAGTCATAGATCCCTTATCATGAATGAATATCCATACAGAAGATGGAGATGATGGGTCTATGAGGAAAACAATGGAAATGATTTCTACAATGATGAAGGCATTTGTTTTACCATTATGATTTATCAATGGTTATTTCATATAACTAAAATTCATAGAATTATTTATTTTATTTTTTATATATTTTTTATAACATTATTTATAATATTTGTTTATTATTATCATTAAATTGTTAAAAATAATAATTTTTTTAGTTTTATAATTTTAATACAATTATTTTATCTTATGAAACTATATTTTTTGTTTTTGATTCTATAAAATGATTCCATGAACTCATGATTTTTTTATAATGACAAATATTTTTCACATCAGTTTATAAATAACCAACGTGAAAGATCATTTTTCTCATTGGTTATTTATAAATAAATGTTAATAATAATAAAAAAAATTAAATTTTAATAATAAATTACATTATAAATATTTTTAATGACAATTTTAATAACCAACATAAAAAATATATTTACAACTTTTCTTCTAATTATGTTGTTTAAAAAACCAATGTAAAAAGCATAAAAAATGACGTTAAAAATATATTTTTTTAATAGTGTATAGAGATAGATTACATGGATCTCACCCATGACATACGCCATAGAAAAGCTCCATGAAATGATATATTACCCAGATAAGGAAATCCTCCACTTTTCAAGATACCTTCATATAAATAGGATCTCAAAACACCAGGGTTAACCATATATAGTGCCCTATCAACAACCAACAACACCTCACCCCGATCAGCAGATGTCATAGAATGGAAACCACCAAACTTTCCTTCTAAATTTTGTGATTTTTTGTCCTAAAAAAGTGACCTCTATGGTTTGGCCAGGTAGATGAATACACCTTTGATGAGGAAGAATCATAAATGGATATGTGGGAAGAGATAACCAAGAACAACCTCTCAACTATGCTTTGGCTCATCGCCACTTCCATCTATGACATACTTGAAGATATAAAGGAGGAGTGCATTCCTTACTTACATTAGAACCTATGGGAAACCTTTAAATGATTAAAGGCTAAGAACCTCCATTATCTTGGATATAAGGATCATCTTTAGGCCATGAACATGCTCTACTGCCAGATAAACCTTATTGCTTTCTCTGTGGTTTGGGACCTGAGATCGGTAAAGCACTGCAAGGTCCTATGACATGATTGAATACAAAACTTAATAAAACCATTAAAAATAATTATTAAAGCCTCATCATATGTTAACATCCAAGAATGTGGTGAGTATAGGGCATTATACTTTGCCTCGGGTCAACAGTGTCCCCCGAAGACGACATCCTATAATGTCATTACCATAAGAGGGGTTAATGATCAAACATTGCACAAGATATTTAGTCAACATAATAAAATATTATTATCTATAATATGAAAAAACATTATGAGTGGAGAGAGGACCACTGATTGGATCCTGACCCAATCCCCTCAATAGAACGAGAGCACACCTCAAAGGAGAAATCCAAAACCTTAGGTCACTCAATGAATCCCCATGAAGAGTAACTATTATTCTAATTATGCACTACAATTGACCCATTTATGAGTGAAAATGCATCAAATTAAGAGGATCATGTTGGCACCCTCCATGACATCCATATAGGTGCAACCCCATCCCATAGTGTTGGTGGCATTTTTACCTTAACTGCCACCCTGAGAGTCATCAAATCCACAAAAGGATCAAGAATTATCGATGGAAGACCCATATTATCCCCAAACCTTAGATATGGGGATATCATTACCATCTCTTCCAAGGATACAGGTCTTCCCAAGAATAGGAATTGGCTACCAATGGCCAACACTAAAACCGTTCCTCCCACCACATGATACACCCCTATCATTCAGGGATCACTTAGTGATAATGATTAGAGACTCCCTCAAGGTCACTACTTACAGAAAAAACTAGGGAAACATTTGATAAGTAAAATAAAAACCTAAAAAGGTCATAAGACAAATCATCCTGCTGAGAATAAGGTTTAGGGAATAGACATTGATCTAACCCTTGAGGGGGATATAGGTAGTGAAAGATCACTCCATTACTTAGAGTGAAAAAAACCTATTGCTCAGTATGACTTGGTGAATGTCTTCACTATCAATCCAATAGATGATATAGATCAAAATAGAAAAATAAAGGGATGCAATGCGAAAACAATACCCTGAGAGGTGGGTGACACTGATGCATAGGACAAGGATGCTTATACCTGGAATCAAAGGAGGAACCAAAACCTGTCACCTCCAAATGACGAGTTTCTACCCCTCAATGCCATTTTTCTAGAGATAAAGGTAAATGAATGGATACATCCTAGTCACTACCAATAAAAACTAAAATTGCCTCTGTGGAAGAGAGACTAGAATAATATGAGGTCAAAATACACAATCTCAGATGACTCAATGAGGAATTGCCCAGGGGAAATATTCCCACCAGGTATCACCTCCTGGTAGAATCAAACACTTATCCTCCCACCCATAAATAGAGAGTTAATCTACTTTAAAACATGGAATCTGAACAACAGAATAGCTTTGTATCTAGAAATCCAGTCTATTTGAACATGATAATCAAGGAAAACTAATATTTTCCTTTATTACGACAACAACCTCCCCCATATCGGGATAATCTTATAGTCCCAACATGAAAAAAAATCAACAAATGATGAATGTAGGGTGACCACATTAATATTTTCTTACTTCCTACAATCAGGAGGGATTTAAAACAATGATACCCCCAAAAATCCTTAACACCATAGAGTCTATTACTAATTGAATAGAAACCAAGGAAGGGTGACACACCCCGCACAACCTAAAATAAATCCACATCCTAAATGGGAGGATGCCAGTCTTCCCCCGCCTAATTTTTCAAATTTTGATTTCTAGAACTTTAATGGTATGAGATACCCAAAATAACATCTCTCACACTTTGTTTCCTAATTCATACCCATGATAGGACCAAAAAACCAAAAAGAGGCAGCGAAATTGAAATGATTTGTGTATACTCTAGATGGGCTAGCTTTTATTTGGTATATTAGTCTCCTAAAAGGGTCCATCACAAGCTGAGAAGATCTTCATAATCAATTTCACTACCAATTAAACTCCATGATAATGCAGATTATGATCATCAACCTCATGAACTATAAACAATGTGAAAATGAAAGGTTCATCGAATTCATCACCAGATGGAAAAGCTTAACATACTCACTCAACATCTCACTCCCATAGGAGAAGTTGTTGGAACTATGTGTACAAAATCTTCATGTTGAACTATAAACACTATTGATTCCATTGAAATATATGGGTGGGGTTTGAGAGTTTTTGGACACAGATCAACACATGAAGGAAGTTGTTTGATGAACCAAGGGAAAGTGTAGGCCCACACCTACGATGTAAGGGAAAAGGTCTGGCAAGATATAAACTACTGATATCATGCTCAAACTGGTGCCAATTCCTATTGAAACACCCAAGAAGGTCTAACATCACCTGATTCCACCCACCGAGTGGAAATAAAAATAAAACCACCCTTGTTCGGAGGCAAGGAAAGATCAAGGTTTCCCACAGTTTGAGGAATGAAAGAACAAAATCTATTCCTTCCAAAATGAATTGGTTCCTAATTATTTTCTCATAGCCATGGAAAAAAATATTCTTAAGTTTCCTGATCCTAGAAAACCTGAAAATTTCAGCCTCAGTGACCACCCATACTATTTAACTTTTCATTAGAGGTTGGGTCACACCATACAATTCTGTTTTGTCTTTAAGGACATCCTTTAGGGCATGGTTGATTTTAGATAGGTGATACCGGGGAAAACCCCAACACAAGTGACCCATGTATCCACTAGCCAATTAGAGGAATAAGGTGTCTTTCAAGAAGTTCTGATCAGAAGTAAACAAAAGTTTGATAACTAGATTACCCAAAAGACAATTAATCAGGATTACACCATTCTTAGAGAACAACTTTGTCAACCAGTCGTGGTCCTAAAACCTTATGTATCATCCAAAGGGGTGTCGTTAGAATCATACTTTAGAGGAATTCATAATTATTAGAAATAGAGTAGGAAACATGAAGAAAAGTCTCATCCGACTCTTAAACTATCCCTGACTCTTGCTGATTTCTTGATGTTATTGCCTGGAGCATGGGAACTGCCCCTCCAAATGGAATCCTCATCAGATGAAGAGATTATATTTGGTATCATTAATTTTATTCACTTAACAAACCCATTATTTTATAAAAAATACTCATAAAAACCTGAGTTCCCCGTACTTGACTAAGGATCTAAAGGTAGAGGCCGCAGAATTTGAGGACATTGGGGGATACAAAGTCATGGATGAGTCCAATATCCTATATGCATCCCTAAAAAATCCATATATATAGGAGAGAACCATGGGTGAGTACTTTAGAAAGCCCAAAAAGAATATGGATACCCCCCAAAGTCCTATAAGAGTCATCAAAACCCAATTATTCTAGATGACTAGTTGGGATGTGTGCAATTATTTGGCCAACCCAGACGAGTGGGTAGACTATCTCAACCCACTCTGTCAGCAATGAGAACACCTTCAACCTCTATCCAAGTTCCAGACCCATCTACCTTGAGCATTTCATCCCCTAAGTCACATGCCAAGGAGAAAACCCAAATTGTGAAGCACAAAACTTTAGTGTAGAAGTATGACATTTTGAAATAGTTGGTAGTTGTCCCAATTAAGTTCTTGATCCTAGATTCCCTACATCTTTTAAAGGAACTTAGGTATGAAATTATCTAGGTCCTCCAGTGTCCCCTGGAGTTTGATAAAAAGGTATCTATAACTGATATTTATCGAGTAGAAAACATTTCAACAGAATTTTACACCATAATCTCTTTCACAGATCAAGATCGGGAGGAAACCATTCAAAGAAATATGTGACCCCTATATGTTTTAGGAAATCTCAATAAGGTTGACATTCCATGGTCCTTGGTTTATAATAGTTCTAGGATTAATCTTATTCTAGTCTGAACCCTATGATGTTTGAGATATAGTGAGGATGATTTATCTCTCATGAAGATGATTATTCATGGGTATTACAAGAGAGAGCAGAATCCCCTTGGAAAGATCAAGGTCAAAGACCAATTCAAGGATCTAGTTTTGAATATCGAGTTCAAAGTTATCCAATAGGATACAACATTTAATGTTATACTCATGATACTTTGGCTTTATAGTCATGTGGTAGTGACATTAACATTCCATCAATGCTTGAAATATCACATCGATGGAAAATTTTTCATGTTGTGTAGTGATAACACCCATTTTGAATCTTGTGAATTACAATGTGTTGAGGTGAGTTTATATAAATGGGAATGAAAGAAATAAATGATAGAGGAAAAAAAATACAATTTTCTACTCTTAATGGTTTGGGAAGCCCCCCTATAATCCATTGGATCTTGATCAACAATGACTATGTGCCACCTATAAACAAGATCAAGTTAGTATATTTAGCTATAGAAGGCCACCACAAACCATAGACTTCACTAGTCCATGTTTATACAATAAAGATAATTCTAGTTAAAGAGGGTCTGTCAAAATATATTTAGATCAATAACCTATCTATATTATAGAATTCTTATGAACCAATTACACAAATTGAAAATGACCCTATAACATCTCTTTCCATTCAGAATATCAATGCTTTTTTGAATGGCATCTTATCCCTCATCAGGGATATAGATTCTCTCGTATTATCTATTAGTCCTGAGGATGCTTTCATTAACATCATGATGGAAGAATAATATGATGACCTCAAGGATTCCCCTCTAGTATTTGAGGAAGGTGTGACCACCACCATCAATGAGCATGGGGAGGTAAATCTGGGAATAAAAGAGGACCTATAACCTACACTAATTAGTGTCTCCATGCCTATAGAAAATCATGATATTTATATCTCATTCTTGAAGAAACACTATTAGGTATTTTTCCGTAATTACATAAAGATTCTAGTATTGGACCTTGATGTGGTTTTCCATCACTTGGGATTTCTAGATAATCATCGAGGTTTCAAACAAGCAGCCGAGAGAATGCATCCCCCACATGATTTTAAGGTAGAGTCTAAAGTTGACAATATTATAAAATTAAATTTCACATGAGAGGTAAAATACCCAAAATTTCTTTCCAAAATAATCCCTATTAAGAAAAAGAATGGGGAAATTATATTTTTCATTTATTTCATGGATCTTAATCGGAATTTTACAAAGGATGATTTCTCGGTCCCAATCAGGAAACTCCTAATTGATGAGACCATAAGTTTCCACAACCTTTCCTTTTTGGATGGGTATTCAGGGTATAATCTAATCAGAATAGAACTTGAAGACGAGGAAACCACTTCATTTAGAGTACCCTAAGGGATATTCTACTACTAGGTCATTCCTTTTGATTTGGAGAATGTGGTGCCACTTACCAACGTGCTATGAATCATATATTCAAACCCTTCATAGGAGTAATCACAAAATGCTATATCGATAATCTAGTAGTTAAATCCTAGAAGGGTTGTGATCACATCATCAACCTTTAAACAATCTTTAGTAAATTGAAGCAACATAATTTGAAGATGAATCCCATGAAGTATTATTTTAGAGTAACCTTAAGAAAATTCCTTGTATTTTTAGTATGCTACCACGACATTGAGTTCTAACATGAGAATATTAGTGTGATCCTCATAATGCCACCTCCTCAAAACCTTAAAGAGTTGAGAGGGATTCAGGGATGACTCACCTACATTAGGCATTTCATATCCAACCTGACCGATAAATACCCCCTTCACAAAATTGACAAAGAAGAGGATCACTTATCGATGGAACAAAGACTTTTGGGAATCCTTACAGAACCTCAAACAATATATACTATATCCACCAGTCTTAATGACACCAGTATAAGGGATGAAACTCATCCTATATGTGGTCTCCATTGAATGATTTCTCAACATCCTTCTCACACAGAAGAACAATTAAAGGATTGAAAAAAACCTCTACTATCTTAGTAAAACAATGTTAGATACTAAGACATAGTATTCTGATACCATAAAAAATTGTCTTGCACTCATTTTTGTAATAGAAAATATGAGGCACTACTCACAGCACCAAAAATTCAAATTGGCCTCTTTTATTGGACCACTAAAGTATATCCTCAGTTTCCCTATATTAAATGGGTATATATCCTAATGGGAAGTCATCTTTAAATAACACAATATTCAATTCATTTTGTAGAGGGTAATAAAAGGGAAAGCGCTAGCCAATTTCCTCACAACACAGCCCGCCTCAAGAAGCATACCAGCAAATACTGAGCTCCTAGACAAAGATGTTTTCTATACCCATGATACTCTCAAAAAATGGGAGGTATATTTTGGTAGGGTATCTCAAAGTCTGAATAGGAATAGGATAGAAATCATGAAGTTCAACTTGGTTGGTCTGAGGATTGTCTTTGTTTTATTGGACAAGACAATTCTACCCTACCCATTTCTATTATCCTAAGATTGCACCAACAATGAATCAGAATACCAAGCCCACATTATAGGCTTGGAACTAGCCTTTTAGCTATATATTTCCCATATGAATGTCAAATGTGACTCAAAACTAGTGGTTAATCAGACCAATAATGAATATTACATAAAAAAGAAGAGTTAACCCCTCTCATCATCTATTTGATAGGACTAATAGTGGAATTACCTTTTAAACCAACACTATATCACATCCCTCATTCATAGAATTCCCATGCCGATCTGCTTTATAATGCATCCATAACCCTAACTAATCCAGACTAGGATGAGTCTTATACATCACACATCAAATAGTGGTTTCCCCAGTCTCCATATACAATATAGATGATATCATTCATATCATCACTGCCTTAAGATACGATGATATGAAATTTTTTCTTGGATGGATGAACCCCATAATGGATTACCTTTAAAACAGAACCCTCCCATCAGATTGATCCAAAAGCGAAAAAATATGACACTGGACAACAAAATTCACCCATCATGATGTGTCAAACAAATAGAAAGTCCTCTATAAATGAGTCTTTGATGGAGTCCTCCCTAGGTGCAACACAAAAGGATAGACTCCCACCATCATGAAAGAAATCCATATAGGATCTTGCAGTGCTCATTAGTCTCGAACTAGGATCTCTCACCAAATTAGGAGGCTTGGTTACTTTTGGCTGATGATGATACAATACTACATAAAATTCACTAAGTAATTCCACACATTCAAAATACATGAAAATTTCATCCATCATCTCCCAGAGTTGCTGCATATAGCCTAATACTCCTGACCATTTTCCATACATGGAATGGATATCACGAGGCCATATCCCCTAGCCACAACCAAGCAGTTCAAGTACATCGTTACTGCCACCAAATTCTTCTCTAAATGGGTCAAGTTCATACCTTTCAATGAATATGGGATGAAGAACATCATCATTTTCATAAAGTCCAATATCATCACTATATTTGGTGTCCCTCACACAATATTAATGAATAATGGCATCAAATTCTATTCTTATAAGTTAAAAAGGCTATATTAGGAGCACGACATTGAGTCTAACAATTTTTCTTTCTATCATGTAATAGTGAACATACAAATATAGGATTTCAATAAGAATCTATCAAATATAATCTTGAAAATAGTGGAAAAAGATAAGAAGTCTTGGATAAACAAGATCATTCATGATTTATGATCCCAACATACCTATAACATCCAGAGTTTTTGAGTGGTTCAGAACTCCCAAGTAAATTTGAATTTTAAGTTTAGTGGTCAATCCAACTTTTAAATTGAGATTTAGAGTTTAATTTTGAGAATTAAAACACATTATTACATTGTTTTTAGATGAGTTTTAAGTTCCAACAAGTGTATCAGAGGTCTGGCTTGTTTTAGAGGGTGAAAATCTTAGAGAATCAAATTTTGGGAGGCACAACATTGGGCCATGGTTGGAGAAAATTTAGTGCTAACCATGTGGTCCAAACCATGCATCCCATTTTAAATAGAGAATGGTTAGAATAAATTTTGTGAGGTGGATAGAAAACCATGTGAGGAACTTGTAATAAATTGTATATGGTGTGCATGGTCTATGCATGGTTTAAAAAACCCTACACCTAGTCATGCTAGGTGTGGTACCCTTTGGATAGTGGAACCGCACTATAGGCACATGGTTAGACAAACCGTGCAGACTAACCATGCGGTTCATTAAAGGGTGTGAAAATACTGATTTTACCCTCCCTTCTTTTATCTTTCTTATCCTACTTATCCTACTCACTTGCATGCACACCAGGGGTTTCTACCACTTCTTCTTACACCTAGTATTTTTCCTATCTCTCTCATTTGAGCTCTAATTTGAGTTCCATCAGTAGCATTTGATAGCTAGAGGTAATGATACAAATCCTCTGGATTTTATTCTTCTTTTATCTCACCATTTGGAACTCTAATTCCATGTGATATCATTTTACCTATTTCTAGTGTGTTTTTCTATAATTATTAATTCTCTCAACTCGTCTCAAAATAGAGGTCGGTATTCGAAGAGAGAGTGATTAAAAGTATAAGGCAAGTGGTTCCTAGATTTCTCTATGCATATACGCGAGCTGTGGGATGCATATTTTCAAATGGGTGTGTGGGGGTTGTCTGGGTGAAACTCTTATTAATTAAAGCTTGAATTTAAATTATTTAATTGATGCTATGATGTGTTGATGGGTATGATGTTGTCTCTTTAAATGCGTTAAATTGGGTTTGGGATGTTTGGTTGGTTTGTAAGGTTATGCTAGTTGTTTAAATTATTTAATTTAATTGAATTTTGATATGACTGAGTTGGTTTACTGGGAGCATATTGGGAATGGCCCAAAATACATGGGGTTATGTGATCACCAAGATCGAGATGATGAGTTTCATCAAGATAATGGCATGTAATGAGATGTGTGGTATGGTGTTGACCATCATAATTGAGGCGATGAGATTATTAGGTTAAGGTGGATAGTGATATTCATGTCATGGATGGTATATGAGGTTCACATGTGTAAATGAGGTTTCTAGTTGGTGTAGCTTAGGTATGGCTGGTGATTGATGCTCACAACGATTGGTCGATAGCATAATTGGAGTAATGTTCACACAAATGAGAACTCAGTTGAGGTGGCGTTGACCACTCATTGTGGGTGGAGGCCTCCATAGATTTATAATCTTAGGTGATGGTTTTGAACATTAGTTAAGGAGGAGGTTCTCACTGTAGAAACCCACAGTTGATGGTGAGTGAGACCATCATATGGGGACTGAGGCTCACCATGAAATTGATGTTCAATGGGCCGGGTTAATGGTGGGTGAGACCATTAGATGGGAGGAGGGATCTCACCATGCCTCAGGACATTGGGCTGTTGAGATGACTATGGTTTATTATTCATTGAAGGATGGATCTTGGTGTTCCTAGGGATGTTGGGCTGTTGATCCGATGATGATTGTTCAAGTAGAAGTCTGAGGGACTTATGATACACTTATTGGTAGGATCAATGGGATGCCAGTATCACTCAATGTACGGAGTATGTGGTATCAGAAGACACGAGGTTCCAGGTTAAATGTATATGGATGAGATACCAAGGTTCTTTCAGTATGACTGACTATGGATACATCATTCAACATCGATATTGGATGAAACAAGTAAAAACTTACTCATGGTTGTTGATCATGAGAAAAATGGGTTATGTATTTTTATGTGTGATTATAGTTTCTATTTATTTATGTATGCACACACTTATATAAATATGGATGTAATATAGATACACGTTGGTGGTGGCCTATTAAGTTCATACTCACACCCTACATGGGTCCCTCATGATGCATGCAGACTTTATGGTTTTAAGATCAAGTAAGGGACTGAGATCATGCTCTAGACCACAGTGATCCGGGATGCATATGTGTATAGGATGGATGGTTAATGGACCATGGTGGTTCATTGCATCAAGTTGAAGTTTCTTTTTAGGGATTTTGAGTATGTCCTTATATGATCAGCCATAGGTGATCTTGCATGTCTATTTTTGTATGACTGTTTAACATGTATACTTTATCTGGCATATACCTAGCTGTATGCTTTTGGCATGTTACCTCTGTTTCATTTATTATTTCTGCTGAATTTTTTCATTTCTTCTGTAGTGATGGTATTATATGACCATTATTATTGTCATCATTAGTGGCTATAATCTCCCACTATCACCAAATTAGATCTTCACTACTAGTCAATAGCCTTTAGTATATGAGGAGGCATGCCTAAGGCCTAATGTTCCTCTGACCCGGAGAACTGTTTAATTGGATCCTAGGTTGGGGCACTAGAAATGGTATTAGAGGAGTTCCTTTTCCTTTTATCTTACTATTTGGGTTATGGTTGAATGAAGACTAGGATCTAGTTGGAACCAGGTAAATAGATCGTGCTTAGGTGCCTACATCCCAATGCATATGGGATAGACCAAGTTGATAAGTATAAGAAATTGATGTTATGTTTTGTGTTATTATTGTTGATAGATTTCCACCTTCAGTGGCGCACTTGGGTGTGATGTTATTGTATTATAAGATTTTGACCCTTAACTTGATATAGAAAGGGAAGATAATTTATGCATCATGGAAGGAAATTAGGATCATATGATATGTGTATGTTCTTGCAACTATTATTTGGAACCTAGAATACACAAAAAGGGGTTGGGCTATTTAAAGTGTCAACAAAAAGATAAATGATGTTTATTGTATAGTTTTTTGGTGGAATTATACTCAGTCAGCCCAGGTATATGGTACTTGATGAGATGATATATGAACCTATGTATATGGTATGTATGGTACTGACTTTGATATGGGTGGGAAAGAATAATGGAACATGACGAGCTATTTAAAATTTCAACAAAAATTTAAACAACATTTTCATGCATAGCTTCTTGGTGGCATTATACTCATCCACCTCAAGCTGGTGATATATGATATTCATGATATGTGATACCTAACTTTGACATGGGTAGGTAGGGGGAAATGAGGAAAAACAATATATGATATGGGTATGGTAGGGAAGTTTAAGGTTTGTGAGATGCACTGCCTGTTACAACTTTCCCTATTTAAGATATATATATATATTATTATTATTTATGTTATTGATTATGGTATTTGGTCTTCAGTGTGGTTCCACCTAGACAGTCTTTGGTGGAGCGTCAAGAGGGTATAAATGTGGTTCCACTAGAGAGTGTATAGTATGGGGCCCTTTAGGTTTAGGATGATCCCCCTGAGGGTTGAGTTGATCATGATCCATAGGTAGAGGCTTTGAGATAGGCAAGGCATCCACAACAGATGGTAGATTTTTGGCCATGACTAGATGAGTAGCTCAGGGAAAGCATGGTATGAGTCATACAGAGTATTGATAAGGGAGATTAGGGAGCTGAACTTTCTATAGCGTATCTAACATAGGAGTTCCAGTCTCAGGTCCCACCATTGTTTCAGGGTGAGGGTGGAATGTAGAAGGAAAAGAATTGGATTGAGTCTGTGCAGAAAATATTTGACATGCTTGAGACACACCCAAGTCAAAGGGTGAAGCTATATACTTATATGCTCATAAGATCATCAAAGCACTGGTGGGACATACAGGTGTAGGATGTTAGACATGAGGGTATGGCATGGAAGTATTTTGAGGTCATATTCTTCAATCATTTCTTCTCGGAGTCATTAAGGGCAGACCAAGCTCATGAGTTCATAAACCTGTAATAGGGGAATATATCTATTATGTATTATGTGGTAACTTTCATGGAACTATCCTAATTTTCACCATCTATGGTGGGTGATGACATCATTGGGGTGAGATAGTTCGAGGATGAGTTATGGAATTCCATCGGGGTGCAGATAAATATATTCAGGTTGACCTCATTCTCATAGGTGGTGAACCAGGCTTAAATAGGACAGGGAAACTTTATGGGTAGGACTTACTTGAGATGAGTGATAGTGTTGGGTTAGGTGGGTAGTTATTCTTTAGGTAACTAAAGGATAGGTCATGAGGAGTCTCAATAGGGAATTTAAGCTAGAGATTCATGCAGACCACCAATGAATGGGTCATCAATGGTTTGCTACTAGTGTGAGAAGTCAGACCATAATTGAACCCAATATGAGAAACCTCTGAAGGAGTGTTAGACATGCATATAAATGGGACACTTGGATAGGTTTTACATGAATAATTCTCAGGTAGCTGGGATTTAGGTATCAGGTTGGACTTAAGGATCCGATGCAGGACCAAAAGAGGTACCAGGAGCTAGTAGATGAGATACTACTACACATGTAAGTCATGGTAGAGATAAAGAGAGAGGGGGGGACCCAATAGTGGGGTCAGTGGCTGATAATTTGAACAAATCCATATGGAGGTCAAGCCTTGGGTAGTCAGGATTCAAGACAGGTGCATGCTATTGATCTAGCAGGGTCAGAGTAGGTCCGGGATCTGATGAATTTTAGAGGTATGCTATGATTATGAGTGTACTCTATATGTTTTTGGCATGAATAACATGGAAGAATGAGGTTAACATATTGTAATTTAACCAACCAAGGATTGGTTAGTATGTGGGCATCGGGAAGGATGTGTGTCTTGAATGAGATTCATGGGAATTAGGAATTTTTTGGGAACCATATATATATGATGCATGATTTTTGGGCATTAGATGTGATACAAGGGCTCTTGGGAATCGGATGCGATGCATGATTTTATGGGTTTCATGTATGAAAAGGGTATGATTAAGCATTGAGAGAGGTGTAGTAATAATGGTATGTCATTCAGGGATGTGTATGTTTAAAGGATGGTTGGTGGAACCATTATAATGTCATTTTGGGTTGGGAAGCAATCTGGTAGGTAATTTCTAAGGTGGGGATCCATGAGAGGAATTGACTTGTGATCGAGTTACCAAGGTAGACCGAGGTGATGTGTATGAGATGGTTATGTTTGGTACTATCTCTAAATGAGATCAAATAGACCAGGGAAAAGCTATTATAAGACGGGGAGATTGTAATATCCCAAGTTTTTGAGTGGTTCAGAACTTATGGGTAAATTTGAATTTTAAATTTTGTGGTCAGGACAACTTTTAAATTGGGTTTTAGAGTTTAATTTTGATAATTACAATGAATTAATACGTTTATATATATATTTTAAGGTTTCTTAATTGTCTCAGAGGTCTGGTTTGGTTTCGAGAACAACAAGCTTTGAGAATCAAAGTTTAATAGGTACAACATTGGGTGTATGATTGGTGCATGATTAGTACTAAAACTGCGACCAAAACCATGTGACCCGTTTGAACTAGTGAATGGTTAGAAAAAACCATGTGAGGTGGATAGAAAAACATGTGAGTCACCTGTAATAAATTGCATAGGGTGAGCACATTTTGAAAAACCATGTGCCTAACCATGTTAGGTGGAGTGCCCTTTAGATAGTGGCACCACTTGGTTGGTGCATGGTTAGACAAACCATGCAGCCTAACCATGTGATTCATTAAGTGGTGTGAAATTAATGATTTTATCCTCCCTTATTTTATATTTCTTCTCATCCTTATCCTCCTCACTCGCACACACAATATGGGGGTTTTCCTCTTCTTCTTCCACATGATCTTTGACCTATCTCTATCATTTTAGATCTGATTCGATCTCCTTCAGTGGAATTGGATAGCTAGTGGTAAGTATATGAATCCTCTTGATTCTATTATTCTTTTATCTCACTTCTTGGAGCACTAAATCCATACAAGATCATTTTCCCTATTTTTAGGGTGCTTATCTAGAATCCTAATTTCTATCATCTCGGCTCATATTAGAGAAATATTCAACGAGTGAGCACCTACAAGTATAAGTTAGGAGGTTCCTATCTTTTACCATGCACATATGTGTTCCATGGGATGAATATTTTAATATGGGTGCATGGGGGTTGTCAGGGTGAAACCCTTATTAATTAAATATTGAATTTAAATTATATAACTGATATTGTGGGATGTCGATGGGTATGCTATTGTCACTTTAAACGTGTTAAACTGAGTTTGGTACATTTGGTTGGTTTGGAAAGTTATTACAGTTGTTTAAACCATTTAGTTTAATTAAATTATGATATAAATGAGTTGGTTCCATGATAACATGTTGGTCATGGCTCGAAATATGTGGGGTGATGCGATCACTGAGATTAAGACGACAAGGTTCATCAGGTTTAGGGAATGGACTGAGATATGTTGAGCAACGTTAACCATCAGAATTGAAGAGATTCAATCATCAGGTTGAGGTGAATGGTGATGAACATGCCGTGGGTGGGTGAAAAGGTTTGCATATGATAATGAGGTTTCTGTTTGGTGTGTCTTAGGTATAGTTGGTTATTACCGCTCACTATGATTGGTCGATAGCATCATTAGAGTCATGTGAACACTTAGTTGAGGTGGTGTTGACCACTAATTATGGGTGGAGGTCTCCGTATATTTATCATCTTAGGATATAGTGTTGACCATCAATTAAGAAGGAGGTGCTCACTGTAGAATTCCACAATTGATGGTGAGTGATACCAATGGATGGAGGATAAGGCTCACCATGACATTGATGGTTGATGGGTCAAGTTTATAGAGAGTGAGACCATAAAATGGGAGGATGGATCTCTATGTGCCTCAATATGTCAAGATTTTGACCCAACATTGGTTTATTATTCATTTAAGGATATATGTCGTCGTGCCTAGGGATGTCGGGTTATTGAGATGACAATGATTGTTCAAGTAGAAGTATGAGAAACTTTTGATACTCTTATTGTGAGGACTAATGGTATTTCAATATTACTCGATGCATGGTGTATGTGGTATCATATGGCATGAGGTTCTAGGTGACATGTATGTTGATGAGATACTGAGGTTCTTTTAGCATGACTAACTGTAGATACATCGTTCCACTCTGGCATTGGCTGAAGGAGGTAAAAACTTCTTCATGGCTATTGAGAATAGTCAAAGTGAGTTATGTGTTTTTATGCATGAGTATAGTTGTTATTTATTTTCATATACATACACTTCTATAAAGATGTATGTAAGATAGGAACATGTTGGTGGTGGCCTGCTGAGTTCATACTCGCACCCTACATGGGTCCCTCGGGATGTGTGTATAATTTATGGTTTTAAGATTAGGTAAGGGATCAGGATCATGCTCTAGATAATAGTGGCTAGGGATGAACAAGTGTATGGGATGGATAAAATATGGACCATGGTGTTTCTTTGAATTGAGTTGGAGTTTCTTTTTGGGGATTTTGAATACATCCTTATATGATCAACCATGGGAGCTCTTGAATGTCTATTTTTGTATGACTGTTTGACATGTACACTTTATCCAACATGTATCTAGATGTATTATTTTGTCTTGTTATTGCCTCTGTTTAATTTATTACTTTCACTGAGTTTTGTCATTGCTTCTATAGTGCTAGTATTATATGACCATTATTTTTATCATCACCAAAGGGTATAGTCTTCCCACTATCACCTAATTATACCCTTGATATTAGTTGGTATAATTTGGCACATGAGGAGGCATACCTAAGGCCTAGTGGACCTCTGTACTGAAGCATCAGTTAAGTGGATATTGGGTTGGGGAGCTACAATACTACATCCTACACCACCACACAAACGATCCCGTATTTGATTGTTTATGGAATGAAGGTGGTACTACCCATCAAATTCTAGATTGCCTCACTTTTAATCACTATTTTGATCATCTCTAAGAATAACCAAGAAAGTAACTTGATGAATTAGAATGAATCGATGAGAATAGGTTGTAAAGATTACACAAACTATAATTCCATTAGAATTAGATAGCATGAGACTTCAACAAGAATGTATGACTCCACTTATTCCTCCAAGGAGATATGTTATTGGTTCTCAGAACCCCAATGATACTAGGGAAGAATCCTCCAAAGTTGGAGCCAAAGTGAGTTGACCTTATGTCACACACAAGTTCTATTCTAATGGATATTACTCAGCCGTGATAGATGCAGAACACACCATGACCCCAACAATGCAAGATTTCTTAAGAAATACTTTTCATAATGCATGCTTGAGCACACAAGACCTAATATAAATACTTTAAATTTTACAAAACCCAAGTCACGACATCAATAATTTAAACCACACAACATCAAATTTCTAATAGAAATACTTTAAACTACACAACACACAAGCCCTAGCAGCAAGACTTTAAACTGCACAACACCCAAGTCCTAATAACAAGACTTTAAACTTCACAACACCTAAGTCCTAGAAGTAAGACTTTAAATTACGCAACACAAAACGAATTTAAATTAAACAACACCTAAGTCCTAGTGACAAGACTTTAAAATCCATAAGGACTATGTCCTTACCACATGATGTTAAATTGCATGACATATGGTTCATCATGAAAGACCTTAAACTATGTAGAGTGGTCCACCCTATAGGACCCATGACTTTCATGAGAGTTAGATCCATATAAAAGAAATTCACTATCCCTATATATGATTTAGATCATTATGAGAAATTTCTTTTCAAAGAACTATGTGTGGTAAAATTCTCATTCCTTTGGGATGCATAATGATGTATAGATCTTTTACTCTAGGCCCAAACACAAATTCTGAAAAAAATATAACGTGTGGCCCCATTTTTACACCAAAATTCAAAATTCTACCACCTTGTCTCAACTCTTGACCCTTCAATCAATTATATTGGGTAATTTCTTTACTCATAACAGAGACAAGGTCCTCACACTTTGTATGTGAGTCAGACCCATTTGAAACCATATATCCTTACCACATGATATTAAACTGCATGGTCACTGTCACTACCACACGACGCTAAACTACAAGTTGAAATTCCATACTACCTGACTCTAAAATACCCAGAGTGGCATGTTATATGTGGAATATTTCCCCTCTACATGAGATATTGATCCATTTATAAGTCTTTTGAACATGTTTGATCTGTTCCTTAGAACATAAATTCCCTTATTCCTCATATATGATCTAGATCTATGTAATGATTTATCCTTCAAAATAACCATGTGTAGACTTGATTCCCATATCAGTGGGATACATAGCGATGTCTAGGTACTTTAGCATGGACCCAACCACGATCCTCTTTATTAAAATACTAACATTCCCCCTCTTTCATATGAGCTAGATCTGCACATAATATTTTGACATAGAGTCTATCTTTTATGTATTTGTGCTCGGA
Organism: Viscum album; assembly: GCA_963277665.1. NCBI lineage: Eukaryota > Viridiplantae > Streptophyta > Magnoliopsida > Santalales > Viscaceae > Viscum > Viscum album. Next base: position 956,857,068 of record OY728138.1, on the reverse strand, counting down.
ATAAAATTATCACTCCATTACATATGAGTCAGATCTATATAGGGGATATTTTATTTAAGAACTAATTTTTTCTTGATTCCTGAACTTTTAGGATATGTAGAAATGCTTGGATCCCCTAATCCTGGGACCAACTGCAATATTCAAAAAAATAATGTCCCTTTTTTCATTTCCCCTTACACATGAGTCAGATTTGTGAAAAGTATTTTTTACACAAGAACTACATATGGATTGATTCCTATCTACATAGGATATGTAGTGATACTTGGATCCATTTTCATGGGCCCAAATATGATGTTAAAAAATACCCCCTAAACATGAGTTTGATTTGTGTAGGGGACTTCCTCTATAAGAACTACATGTAACTTGATTCCTACTATCACATGATATGTAGTGACTCCTAGATCCCCTAATCCTAGGCCCAACCACAATGTTAAGAGAATTTAAAATTCCCCCTCCCTACACATGGTCCTGATATATGTAGGGAACTTCTTATATAAAAAATTCATGTGGCTTGATTCCTGACCTATAATGATACATAGCAATGACCAAGTATATTATCTTAGGCCTAGACATATGTTCAACACTATCTAAACCTTCCCCAGTTCTTGGTATATATCAAAATAAATTTCCCTTATTTAGCTACAAGAATATGAAGATTCCCTCATCAGTGAAGTCCTATCCCAATATGATATCACTTCACCTTCATGATATAGTCAATATTTATTTATCACACTCCCAAAAGATAATGGATAACTTTTATTTCAATGAGTAACACACACCTTTCCCCTATACATGATCCAGATCCATATAGAGGAGACTCTTTTTAAGAACTATGTATGGCTCATTCTTGTTAGTGCATAATACATAGTGACACCTAGATTCTCTATCCTGGGACCAACTGAAATTCCTAAAATAATAATACCACCTTTATTTTTTCTGTATATGATCTAGATCTATTTAGGGTAGTGTAGCTTGTATTGACACATGTCATCATCAGAAGAATAAAGTATGATAACACACCCTTTAAACTTGATGTGTTAGCCCCCATAACCTCACTAAATGGACATGTACTAATGTGAAACCCCTTTTCATTTCCTATGCATATGAGCTATATTTTTGAAGGGGAAATATTTCTATAAGAACCACACACGACTTGATTTCTATAAATATAGGATATATAGTGATGCTACGATCTCCTCTCTCGAGACTAACTACAAATTACCAAAACAATACCCCCTCCTACCTTAGCATTTGAACCTATATGATAATACTTTACATCCCCAATGAACCTGAAACAATGTAGGGCTCAATTATTGTTCTTACACATGAGCTATATCTGTTCATAGGAAGCCTCACAAATATTGTATATGGCTTGATAAAACCACCCCTCTCCCTATGTATGAGCATGATCTATGTAAGGAGAAATATAAAGAACTACGTGTGGCTTGATTCCTATCTCTATATGATACACAGTGACACTCATATCTTCTATATTGGGCCCAACCAAAATTCTTAAAAAAATTCCTCATTTCCCTCTATATATGATCCATATCTATACACAGGGATTTCTTTGAAAAGTCACATGTGGCATGATTTTGGCCCTTGTAGGATACATGGTGATTCCCAATTAGGTCTAGCCATAAAAATTGGAAATGCACCCAACTCATCTTAGTGCCTAATTAAATCACTTTACAATCACAATGGGTCTTGTTGGTTTCCAACATAAAGATGAGTTTCTTTTACCACATGAAAAAATCAAATTTTTTCAAAACTAGAAACTAGAAAAGGAGCTCTTACTACATATGATTCAGATTTTCAAAAGAGTCCTCAACATGGGTTCCCACATTTTTATACCTATATAATGGTAAGACATCATACCTATTTCCTATCCTTCTTTTTCTTGTACCCCTAGCTAGTACAGTATGGGTTTTTTTCTGACCACCTCTTGTTTCCCACATTGATCATGACTCGTGTAAACTTAGGGGTTTTAGATGAACACCCCATTTGGAATAATTAGGAGCATCATAACTAAATATGAGGCATCAATGGTACAACTTTAAAGACCTTAAACTACTCAATAATTTTCCCACTTTACTTATATATGAGTCAAATATATTTAAGGGACCCATCATATAGATATTTATCCATAAATTTATACAAAGATAAAAATTCCCCTACATCTCATCCTCACTTTATAACATTAAACTATGTAGTATGAGGTCCTCATCTCATGACCCTAAACATCCGAACACTTGAGTCCTTGTCACATAATGTTAAACTAAAATACAATTAAGTCCATATAGAATAACACTAAACTAAAAAAACCATCATCAATTATTACTCCTTATCAAAGGACCACAATAGACTAATCATGATCAACTGAGGTTTGGGACACTTATATCATCTTTTCTAAGCCCATCAATCCACGAATCACACTTAATGTCTTTAGTGTATCATATCACCTCAAACCTTCCATGGACCTTATAAAGAAGCGTATCTGGCTTCAAGGTTTCCTCTACTTGACAATACATGTTCCCCTATCTCATAAATATGATCCCATGGCCTATCAACAAAATGCATCTTTGACTTTCAAAAATGGTACTCAGATCCTCATGAGCCTTGAAAACATGAAAACAAAGGTAATATCCCTAGAGTGATTTTTGGTCACCCCTTATGTGTTTGTCCCATACCATCACTCATGATCTAATAACCCTGATCTGTGATTTATAACACCTTCACCCCCCATTCAAAAGGTTGTGGGGGTATTCTTAACTTCAGGAGCCCCAATTAGGTCATTGTGTTACACATCCCCCATAATACATGGTCCAAGAATCATGAACTTAAATTTAATGAACTTTGGTCAAATTTATATGACCTTAAACTCTATCCCCCAATGGTCCAGATCATAACACCCTAAACTACTAGTGAAAGAGACATACAACTTATCAGACTAAAAACCTACAAATGATTGTCTAAACAAAATTCAAGTCTCAAATCACTAACCTATTCATCTTTAAATCTTAGGAAGAAAGTTAGATCATAAATGAAAGAGGTTCAAAGCTCATGGGGCTCATCTTATGGCCCTGAAAAAAGTTATTCTGTGCTCTCTAGACCCTTCTAGTCTAGAAAAAAAGTTAGAGAAATGATTTATCATATCTCTTCACCTTGATAACATGTTCATTACATAGATTAATAACTTTTAGGGTTCTATAACCATTCTTGTGCAAGATTATCTTCTTATCCTACTTCATTGCTTGAATGTTTGAACCTAAAAAAACCTTTCATGGACCTTATAAAGGAACGTTTTACTTCAAGGGAACCTCTTCTTGACTATGAATACAAGCCCATAAAACTTGTATATGATCCCATGACCTATCAATTAGAAGTGTATTTTCCTTGTAATAAGTAACTCTAATCCCTGTGATCCCTAAAAACATTTCAGCTAAACTCGTCATCTTAGAGTGATTTGTGAGTATCTTTGGCATGTTTTCTCTATCTCATCATCCTCTATTCAAATTCCTTGAGACATGATTTATACAATCCATATTATAACTATTTGAGTGTATTAAACATACTCTATGTTATGTTACCATGTACCATATCCATTCTCAAAGTGGTGATGCAGTACCTCATTCTAGAACCTTTTGGTGGTCCTCATCATATGACCCTAAACCACATGATATAGGGCCTGAGATTCATGACCATAAAATGAATGTCCCCTTTTCTAAGGTAGTTTATATTAACAATCAACCCTTTATTAATATTAAGTTTCAACTATCCTTTATCATATGAACAATCTTCAGGGTGAAAAAACCCTCATTAGATAGACTTTTTTCTGTGACATAATTCATTGATCAAGTGTTTAAACCTTAAAAAATCTTTTATGGACCTCAGAAAAGAGTGTATCTGGTTTCAAGAGAATATATACTTGACTATGAATTTATACCTCTAGAACATACATAGGTGCCCCCATCCTATCAAACGGAGGCATCTTCAACTTGAAAAAAGGGCCTTTGATCCTTGGTAACCCTACTAACATCACAACGGAACTCAACACCTCAATGTGTTTTATGAGTATCCCTGAAATGTATTCCTCATATCATAAATCATCTCTAGTTAAAACCACTTGAGTGGTGACTTACATATCACATAATCTAACTATTTAAGTGGATTCAACATCCTTGAAATTGCGTCACCATATACCATACCTATTCTTGAAGCAAGGATAAATGACATCATAAACCTTCTTGAATATTCATCCTCTATGACCTAAGTAGGGATGTAGGGTGCCAAGAACCCTCTTGAATATTCATCTCCATGACCCACTCCATGTATTAAGTATTTGAATCCCCATAAAATCTTCCATGGACCTTGGTAAAGAGCGTGTCTAGTTTTAAGGGGCCCTTTGTTTAACTATGCATGTCTATCCCTGCATCCTACATATGATCCTTTGTTTTGTCAACTGGATGTGTCTTCACCTATTTTTTTTTCATATGATCCCTATGAGCTATGATAACATTGAATATGAGTTTATCACCCCAGAGTGATTTGTGATCATCCTCAATAAGTCTATCCCATTTCGTCACTCATATTCAAACTCTCTGATACGTGGTCTATCTTTCCCACAAGTCTAACATTCAAGACATGATATCATTCCTTAAACATATGGTCTAAGCTTTATGATATTAAACTAAAACAATATAAGGTCCATGCTTTATGATCTTAAACTACAATAACATGCGATTCAAGCTCTCTGGCCTTAAACTACATCAACATACGGTCCAAGATTTATGACCTTAAAATACAACAACATAGGGTATATGATTTATCACCTTAAACTAAAACAACATATGATCCAAGATTTATGACTTAAACAACAACAACATAGAGTCCAATCTTTATGAACTTAAACTACAACAACATAGGGTCCAATACATATGAACTTAAAATACACTAATATGCAGTTTGAGCTTTATGAACTTAAACTAATGCAACATAGGGTTCAAGATATATGAACTTAAACTAAACCAACATATGGTATAAGCTTTATGATCTTAAAATACATCAACATAAGGTCCAATATTTATAACCCTAAACTATAAAAACATATTGGCTAAAGCTATTCGACCTAAAATATCAGTTGTATTGGGAAACATTTCACAAAATTAAACTACCTAAGGAAATATTCATAATAATCTCTAGATTAAAAAACCACAAAGGGAGGTCTATAAAAAATTTGAGTTTTTTCTCTCTAGACACACACCTTGCATGATCCAGAAAAAATTAATCACTTAAAACAAAAAATGACATAAATTTTTTTTGGTTTAAAATCCTCAAAGGGTGGCTTAGGAAAAAGGAAAGTCCTTGTTCGCTAAGTTTACCCCATATAAATCTTAGGAAAAATTAAGGGCAATAAAAATAAAGAGACATAAAGTTTCTGGGGCCCATCATATATCCCCAAAAATAGAAAAGTTTTACTTGCTAGGGACCTATCTTAGGAAAAAGTTATAGCACTTCCTCTCCATGATATACTCACCCAAGTCACCCCTTTGAACCAAATAACCCATCATTATTTAGAACAGACTAGATCTGGTGTATTTTTAATAGTGTTTATTTTGATAACTATCTATAATCCATGCCTAAGAGAAATTAATTTGGCCCAATTTTTTGAGTTTAGATTTGGGTTGACTTAATATTTAAAAATAAAAGAAGAAGGTGAGAAGGATTAAAAACAACATATGAATCACAAAGGATGTAATTTATTGATAATATAAAAAGAGAGATGAATATCTATATACTGGAGTCTCTCCCATAATCTCCCAAAAAAAAAGGAGGCTCCCAAAAGTAAAAAATTATAACAACATTTTCTTATAAGGTTCCTTGAGTTCCACCAAATTTTGTTTCCAAGAGACTGTGGATTATTGTAATTGATCTACTAATTTAGTATCTACCTCTATAGCTTACTACAATGGATCCACCCTAGTAAAAAAATCAATTATTTCCTTCTATGCCACATCAATAAGTCCCTGTTTCTCTACCATAATTTTCTCTATAACATTCAACATATAGTGCATATGGGACAAATCCTAATGGAGTCTATCAATATTATCCTTCTCAGCATTGACCAAGCCTTGATGAGTTTCTATTTTTATAGAACACTAGGAATATTTTTTCAGGGCATCATTGTAATGTTAACTAGCCAAAGATGATGCCTATGCTTCTGATACACTTAGATCAAGGTCCCTATTCTGATATCTCATCGTGAAAAAATATTTCACCTTGGAATAAAGAGGCTGATAGTTGAACCGTCCATACCCAATGGTTGTGAAAATGTACCAGACATGGACCAATTAATCATTCATCTCTTTAATGGATCCCTCTATTATCAGACTCTAAATTCCCCCCCCACACCTGCCGCCTCAGCTGCTGATAAAATAGTGAGTATTCTGAGCCTCAACTCTGGCCTAGTTTAGGAACAAATATGTATTCCAATACTAAGTCACTAAGAAATGGAATCATACTTTCATCCCTTGGTGGGATTGGTATATGATAGACTTGTGCTTCAGTTACTTACAGTGGGTGTGACACTGAAGAAGAGGAATTTGGGATCTCTAAGCTATGAGGTGGAGCTTCTATGATAAATACATAAAATCCATTAGCCAAAAAACACAAATAAAATTGTTATACAATCTAAAATTATGTTAATCACTAAGAACCTACCTCTTTCATCCACATCAGTGGCTACCTATATCACCTCAACCTTATCCCGAGGGGTGATAGTATCATATTCCTATGAAAAATAACCCTCATACATAGACCACATTCCTTATATATATGTGGTTTTCCCTATACCATGAAGTAATGTAAGCATAGGTAGGGGTTAGACAACATGATACGAGCTTGATAAAATATCCAATTTTAGAAGAAATACCCATCCTCTCCAAGAGTCTACCTAGCCAGGTTAGCAAAAGAATAGATTCTTGTATCACGATCTTCCAAGAGTGCACTCACCTATGTCAAGTCAAAGGGAATAAGTGCTAGTGCATTAACAACAGACATGGGGTCTAACCCTTCTTGGACCTTGGCCACTCCCACCTCTCCACAAACCTCATCCGATGTCAAAGTTCCCATTGGAGGGAAGGAAGGTGTGTCTTACTCCCTGAACATAGATGTTTTCACCTTCATATGGACTCAGTGAGGAACTATGTGATTAAATAGGTTAGGATAAGTTTTAAGAAATTTAAATAATAAAAGATGGTAAGTATGACACTTATTTATTTTAGGCAAGGTTTATTCGTATACCTTGCCTGATTTCTCTTTTTAGTCCTATCTGAAGAATGAATTTTAGAAGATACTAGTAATTGAGGTGCTGGAGGTGGCACTGATAAAGGCAAAAGCAGTATTTCTTCTAGATAAATAAGGCTGGCAGACTCCCTATACCCTTACCCTTATCCACTATTGGAAGCTCTATGAATTTTACTGCTAATACAACCAATTTCCCATTTAGGTATTACTAGATCCAATAATCAACATAATCCTTGGAGAGACCAACCTTTACATCGATTGGGGGTCACCCAAACATGAGTCTCCTCTATAAAGACCTAAAAAATGTACTTATTTTATTTATGGATCTCTTTCCTCCCAATAACTATTTATTATGTTTTACAATAGAAGCACATAGAATGAATTTTTATTTCATGAGAACATTATACATCATGCATAAATTTGGACTAGTACAACTATGAAAAACAATGGGATATACACATTAAAGAATAGTACTTTCACTTCAAAAAAATCCATAGGCATGAAATTCCTGAAAGAAAAGCACCCCTTCCATAAAGATTGTAAAAAGGAAAAGAAGCATTAGGAGAAAAATAAACTTTAGAAAGGGACGTGTAAGAACCTTTTTAAGTGAAATATCAAGTAATGATGAGAGTATGATAGGATATTTATAGGGAAATATGATCATCAACATTTATATTTGTCAAATAATAAATTTTATTAACATTATGATCTTTATTCAATAAATTAGTTGGTCATTACTATTGTTCGTTACATAGATATGTTCAAATGATCATTGGGAATATGTAATGATATAATAAAAAAAATATTATTTTCAAAGACTACGAAATAGATTTTATTAAAATATATTTTATGTTTAAGTATTAAATAAAACACTATATCATCTAATAATCATAATAAATGATTTCTAAATGATACTATATTTTGATAAATCCCAATGTAATTTCTATAATAGTCTGAATGTTGTTTATCCTATTAAATTGTTAGTTTTTATTAAAATAATGATTTATTTAAAAGATATACATTTTTATAATAAACTAAGGTATTATGAATGATATTTATTTTAATTAAATAGTATGATAAAAACACTCTTATACAAATATAAATGATAACATAATTTTAAAATTTTTAAGTGTGAGAAATTCTACTATGCATTTTCAACTCAATATTATTTTTAATAAATAATGTTTTTTATATTTAAAAGTTAAAATTATAATATTTAGAGAATTATTATGATAAAATAAAAATAATTTTTGAAATAATAACATTGAAATCTGATCAGGGTGAATTTATAATACTTTTCTAAAATATTTTGTTTTTATATGAATAGTAAAAATACAGTTTTGGGTTTTCAGTATGTTTAACAACTTAGTAATTATTTAATAATGATTTAATAATTAATTAAACACAATACATGGACTAAAATATGTTATTTTATTAATATCATGTATTTTAATATATTTTAATCAATTTCAAAACCTATAATTTACTTTCCAAATCCTAAAATGAAAACTTTAACATTGAAAACATTATTTTTGTGAAAACTTTACTTTTCCATGCCAAAATAAGTAATATAAAATGATTATTTACTTTTGTGTATTAAAATAACATAAATAATGTCCAAAATTTCAAAAAATGGGTAAAAACCATTGGAAATCCCATGGTTTTTCATTTTCCACAACCTAGGTTTCCAAGGTCTATATTTGGAAATTATTAAATAAATCCACCACTTTTGTTATAAATACCCACCCATTTATCCACTTAAATTCACTAAAAATCCATAATACAGGAATATATAGTATTTTTACCTCCCAAGTAGTCCTCCCAAGGTTTCCTCAAGCCCCCAAGGTCCAAATCCTCAAGTTTTAGGAGTTACTTTTCAAGGTAAGGGAATTCTCTTTCCTTTCTCTTCAATTTAAGAACCATTTTTTGTAAGTGTCTTATAATTGTTATGATTACTATATTTTATTACAATTTTTATCAAATCCTTACTGAAAAATTATTTTTTATCAATGGTATATCCTTTCCCCCACTCATTTTACCCTTTTTCAAAACCACATTTTATACCAGTTATGTTGCCGAATTTACTTCTCAAAATTTCCCTCTTCTCCTCAAGAAATTTGCTTTTATTTTATTTTTGTGAATACCCAAGACTCTTTATTTTCCAAGTGTATTCACCTATATTTTAAAATTATTTATTTGATTCTGGGACTAATATACATGAAACCCACATTCCTTTTTTATGGGCTGAAAATGACATAATGAGCATGTTTTTAAGCACTTTTGGAAATGTCATGATTTTGATATAAAACACATTTATTTTATTCTCCACAGGTTAGTTATGAAATTATTGATTATGTTCTATATGGATCACATGAAATTAATACATATTAAGGGTACACCCTAATAGCACTCCAATGCATCATGTAAAGAATTTAATCTCTAGAGATGACATGTTTTACGATACCTTGGTGAATAACCTTGGTAATTTTGATTTATGACACCTTGGTGATAAAAATTGGTGATATGATTATGAATGTCTCATTTAAATATTGTATCCACATTTACATGTTATGATTTATGTTCTTTATTTTATGGTATTCCTCATATTCATATGATCATTCCTGGTTATATGCTTCTTACTCACATGCTAAGCATTTATTTTGTTTATTCCCTTATTGGGATTTATGATCACCCATTTATTAGATGTATTTACATAGGATATGATATGTAGTGAGATGAATTATGATGTAATAATGAAGAAGTATTCTAAAGGAATTGATTAATGTTTATTTTAATATAATCCTTATATAATTCATGTAATATGTACCTAATTTCTAGGACACTAAGCCTAAAAGATATTCTAAATTGCTAAATGTGTATTATGTAATGAAAAGTTATGTAATAAAAAGGACGGATTCCATAGTTGGTATCAAAGGATAGTTTAGTTATTTTTTGGAAATTAGGATTTGAAAAATTTAAGAATAACCCTAGAGAAAAGTTTAAATATAGGAAAAAATCCTAGTATTTTGGTGAATTATTAAGTAAGTGGGTTTTGAGTAAATAAATCCTTTTCTAGATACAAACAAGTGTATGTGGCTCTGGTATAGATGTATCTCAGGGTAACACCTAAAAACAACGCTTTGAGCTAGACTTGAATGAGAACCAGTGCATGATAATGGGCCTTGTTGTGCTCCTAGTTTGACATTCCCAGGATACATGCTTTGGTTAATCACAAGCTTTTACAAACCATTATGAAGGATATAAATATAATGTAAAAAATTTATTAATATTGAAGTATATCATCATAGAATCATGATATTAGAAAATTTTAAGATTATTCTTTCCTTTAGAGTTTTTATTATATGATTCCTAATAATGAAAAATTTATCACTTAGGTTTTCTCCTTCAAGAAAAAATGGTAGGAAATATAAGGACTCATGCAGACAATGGATGAAACAGACAATGTGATGAAAAACTTCCCAATATGAGGGGAGTTAAAGTAAGAAATATTGTGTTTATTATAAACTAGTTATCATGTATTATGATTATTAACTAAAATATATATGAGTTTCCAAACATAACAAATAAGAGAAGATTGGAATAAAATTTTGGGAATAATCCGAACAAGAAGAAAGTACAATGCCCCACGTGCAACAAATGTGGGAAGAAGCATTCAAGGAACTAATTTCTTGGGAATTAAAAGTGCTATAAGTGTGGAAGAGATGACCACATAGCTCAAAATTTTCATATTAAGGTGAAGTCTCAACTTCTCCATTCTAACGATAAAGGGAAGATGTTTCAAGCCCAACATGATGTTTAATGCTTCAAGTTTGGAAAGAATGGACACTTTGTCGATCTTTTTCCAAATCAGAAAATAAATAAGGGGAAAAGTTTCAACCTAATGCCCTATTAACTGTTCTATGTCATATATGGGGGTAAAATGGGTATTATTCAAGTCAATTCCCTATTCCAATTGATAATAAGGATGAGAAATTATAATCTCCAAACCAAGGGAACTACATTGGTACTACACTATAATGGTTATGATCTAATACACCAGAATTCTATTTGTCTTGTGAGAGTCTAGTTTATGTGGGATGTTTTCAAAATCATCAAGTCACAACCTGAAAAGAATTGATTTCATCAAGGGAAAAATTTTATGATTTTTGTATCACATGTTAAAGTTTAATGGAATATACTTTATAAAAACCATACCTCCTTTAGTAGAATATATATATATATACATATATATTAAAAGTATCCTTATTCATATTTAAGTTTTTCTTTTCATTCAATGGATAGAAATAAGAGTTTTTTTAATATTTTAAAAATAATTAATGTTATGTTTTAACTTTGTCTTTTCAATAGTACAATTATCATATGGAATAAAATAAATAATATACAACATTATTATCCCTTCTAAGAGATTTAATAATCAATATTATTAGAAAGGATAATTTTAATGATTTAAAAAGTTTTTTAAATATTCAACTCACTTGCAAGCAACTATTTGATCTATCCAACATCTTTTCTTTTCTTATATCATTTATTTTTTGTGAAATGATTTCAAAGGCTCAATTCTATCATCTATTTTGGGAAATGAAGCACCACCATGGGATTGAATCTTTCTTTATTGAAGTTTCAGACTATTTGCTGAAGTATGAATTAAATATCACCAGCTTTGAGGAAAACCATGATATTTAGAATTAATGATATAGATCAACAAGAGAAAATTGAGGGGACACAATTTATTTAAGGGGTGAAGAATGTAACAACCTAAAAAACGTACTTATTTTATTTATGGATCTATTTCCCCCCAATAACTATTTATTATGTTTTACAATATAATCACATATAATAAATTTTTATTTCATGAGAATGTCAAACATGATGCATAAATTCAGACTAGTAAAACTATGAACAACAATGGGATATATACATTAAAGAATAATACTTTCACTTCCACAAAATACATATGCATTAAATTACCCAAAGAAAATAATCCCTTACATAATGTCCATAAAATGGAAAATAAGCATTAGGAGAAAAATAGACTTTAGAAAGGGATGTGTAAGAACCTTTATAAGTGAAATAATGAGTAATGATGAGAGTATGATAGACTATTTATAAGTAAATATTCTCATCAGCATTTATGTTTTTCAAATAATATATTTTATTAACATTATGATCTTTAGTCAATAAATTAGTTAGTCATTACTATTGTTTGTTACATAGATTTGTTCAAATGATTGTCGATAATATTTAATGATATAATCAAAAAAAATATTATTTTCGAAGACTATGAAAAAAATTATTTTAAAATATGTTTTATGTGGAAGAATTAAATAAAATGTGATATCATCTAATAATCATAATAAATTATTTATAAATGATTATATATTTTAATAAATCCCAATGTAATTTCTATAATGGTCTGAATGTTTTTTATCCTATTAAATTGTTAATTTTCATTAAAATAATGATTTATTTAAAAGATATATATTTTTATAATAAAATAAGGTATTATGAATGATATTTATTTTAATGAAATATCATGATTAAAAAACTCTTATACAAATATAAATGATAAAATAATTTTAAAATTTTTAAGTGTCAGAAATTCCACTATACATTTTCAACCATTATTATTTTTAATAAATAAGAATTTTTATATTTAAAAGTTAAAATTATCATATTTATAGAATTATTATGATAAAATAAACATAATTTTTGAAATCATCATGTTGAAATTAGGTTAGGGATAATTTATGATACTTTTCTAAAATATTTTGTTTTTTCATGAATAGTAAAAATACAGTTTTAGGTTTTCAGTATGTTTAATGACTTCATAATTATGTCATAATGATGAAATAATTAATTAAACACAATCCACAGTCTAAAATATTTCATTTTATTAATATCATGTATTTTGATATATTTTAATCAAATTCCAAACATATAATTTACTTTCCAAAGTCTAAAATTGAATCTTTAACATTAAAAACATTATTTTTGTGGAAACTTTACTTTTCTATGAAAAAGAAGAAATATAAAATTATTATAGACTCTTTTGGATTAAAATAACATAAAGTATGTCCCAAATTTCAAATACCATGGGAAAAAACCATTGGCAATCCCATGGTTTTTCATTTTCCATAACCTAGGTTTCCAAGGCCTATATTTGGAAATTATTAAACAAATCCTCCCACTTTTTCTATAAATACCCACCCATTTATCCAACTAAATTCACTAAAAATCCATAAAAAACGAATTTATGGTAGTTTTACCTCCCAAGGAGTCCTTCAAAGGTGTCCTCAAGACCCCAAGGTCTAAATCCTCAAGTTTTAGTTGTTACTTTTCAAGGTAAGGGAATTCTCCTTCCTTTATCTTCAATTCAAGATTTTTTTAAGTGTCTTATAATTGTTTTGATTACAATTTTTATACTAACCTTACTTCCAAATTCTTTTTTATGAATTGGATACCTTTTTTCCCACTCATTTTACCCCTTTTCAAAACTATGTTTTATACCCATTATGCTGTCGAATTTACTTCTCAAAATTTCCCTCTTCTCCTCAAGAAATTATATTATATTATATTTTTGTGAATAACCAAGAATATTTATTTTCCAAGGTTATTAAACTATATTTCAAAATTATTTATTTGATTCTGGGATTAACATATATGAAACCTACATTCCATTTTTGTGGGTTGAAAATGACATAATGATCATGTTTTTAAGAACTTCTGGAAACATCATGATTTTGATATGAAAACCATTTATTTTATTCTCCATATGTTATTTATAAAATGATTAATTATCTTCTATGTGGATCATATGAAATTAATACACATTAATGTTGTATCCCGATAGTGATCCAATGCATTGGGTAAATATTTTAATATCTAGAGATGACATATTTTATGATACCTTGGTGAATAACCTTAGTAATTATGATTTATGACACCTAGGTGACAAAAATTGGTGATATTATTATGAATGTTTCATTTAAATGTTGTATCCACATTTATATTTTATGATTCATGTTCTTTATTTTATACTATGCCTCATATTCATATGATCGTTACTGGTTATATGCTTCTTGATCACATGATAAGTATTTATTTTGTTTATTCCCTTTATAGGATTTATGCTCACCCCATTATTTGATGTATTTCACTAGGATATGAGATTTAGTTATATGACTTAGTATAGAATAACAAATGATTATTCCAAAGTAATTTATTAATGTTTATTTTTATGTTATCCTTATGTAATTCATGTAATATGTACCTAATTTCCAAGACACTAAACCTAAAAGATCTTATAAATTGATAAATGTGTATTATGTAATGAAAATTTATGTAATAAAAATGAAGGAAGCCATATACTCCCTAGTGAACATCATCCAAGATTGTAAATACACCACTAGGTGACTTTTTGACCGGACGTGGGGAGGAGTGAGGCATATCGTCTAAACACACCGAAACTATCGTCCGAATTAACAGGGTGGGTACTAATAATAAAGGATCCTACCATTTATTAAATTAGATAGGTAGACCTTGAAAATAGATACCATATAGGATTGGGCCTCAAAACCACCCTTTCCATAATTGGTGATTGCACAGGCAGACACCCCATACGATATGAAAACGAACTGGTCATGCCGGTTCATCTTGCCCCTTATCTCCCAATTCTTTAGAGTGGTGGGCCTAACCCTACTAATGCTATGGATAAATGGTATAAATCTAGTTCCATGAATGGATTTAGTGTTAATAAACTCATAGCCGTCCATATGGCCCCCATCCATCCTGGTAACACTTGGAAGAGGTTGAATATCCTATACGGCCCCCTTCCACTATAAAGGTGGTGAAATTGGTGATAAATATTGTCCAATACCATAATTTAAAAGAAAATATGATTTCCAAATACCATCACTATTACCATAATTAAGGTGGATACCCCAACTTCACCCTTCTCTCGAATCTGGAACAAGTGTTCGCTCATGTACATTACTAGGAAACTGGATAGACAAACAAAGCAGCCAAATTAGAAAGCATAATTACACTCCTGGTTGTTTAATTTACCTTATTCAACTATCTTCCAATAGGAACCTTATACCCTACAATATTATTATGAAGGTTAGTACTTTGGATTCTTGGCTGGGGGCCCATGGTGAGTCTTCTTGATAAAAACTAAACCTACTTCTTATAGGTGATGTCAGTCTCCAGATATGAGTCCTTCCCAAGTACCTTCTTCAACAGGTTGATAAGATCCTCCATTAAGGGGGGAGTCTATTTGGAATTATCCTAGGTATATGAAGGATAAAGGAACTCATCATACATATCTCTTGATATCAATGTGCCACAAATCTTATCAACATCGTTGAGACTGATGTTGACCTCACCATATAACAGGTGAAAGGTATTCATGTATAGTATCCATTATATGACCAGGTCTACCATTATAACCTTATTACAATATTATAGAGTGTAAGAAACCCATATAGACTCATATAGGCTGATCTACATCAACTTATCTGCAAACTCTATAGTATCACATTGCACCCAGAAGGTCTAACCCCAAAATATTCTGAAGCTCCCTCTCGGTCGGATATCCCATATGGATAACTACCTGAACCACTAGTTGGATATAGATTTATATATTACTTATTGGTATATGTGGGTGTTAGGCTCTAAATCACACCACACCCCTTTAAAACCAATGGAATAGACTTCAGAATGTATCTATCGAAGCATTCCCCTTCAAAAGTGAAGTGACCCACAAATGGGGTGTTCTCCCTAAATGTGTTGTGGGTATTGAGGATCCAAGAGGGAGGAATGATCCATTACCTAGGCGGTGATATTAAGGAATCATTATATAGGATAAACCCATACAAGGGAAACTAATTAGACAGTGAATACTCCAGTAGATTCTTCCCCATCAAACTTGTGAGACTCTCCTGAGTAGGTTGAACGACAATGTGCTGGTCGGCGTCCGCACTACTAATCATGGAGTTCTAATGACCCAAAACCACTTAGACATCCCTTATTGAAGAAATTTTCATCAGGAGGAAATGGAGATTAAGTTTAAGTGTAAATTGTCATATTTTGGGTTTGAAAGGGGCTAAAATGAAAAAGGGCCTCATGACTTGGGAAACGTTATGCGAAGTGTGTGACCCATACAAAGTCATGAAATCACATGAACATAATAGGTTAACATGAATTTCGTTATCTTGTAATCATCATGTGATCATTTGAAACCTAAAAAATCATTCAAATCATCTAAACACACTAAATATACATGGTTCATGGACCAAGTGACTTACTGTTGATTGATTATATGATTTATTCACACAACGAGATCACACGAAGGGCCTATATAAAGAGTTCACATGAGAGGAAAAAATATATGAGAGATCTATAAGGATATGAAGCAAGTGAAATAGAATGTAACTTGCCCTAATATTTATAATACATTTCACAGAATATAAAAATTCACTTAGAATTCCAAAAGTCACTCGAATTACCAACAGATATATGGTATCCCAAGAGACTTAGGAGAGAATTTACTCCCTAAAAACCGAGTTCTACCTTATTTTTTCATACCTCTCTTATAGGGGGGATTTGTTGATGAATTCTATAAAAGAATTAGAAGAATGAAGTAGTAAAAATACCTTAAAATATAAGTTTAATTTTGGTGTAAAGGAAAAGAAGAAAAAGGCACATTTTATGTCTGGATTGCATGACCACTTAAGGGCCATGTGATCAGGTCACGTGATCGCGTGACCCATAATATGATTCATAGAAACCTTGAGGAAAATAAAAGGGACTACCCATGACAGGGTTCTCATGAAATCATAGTTTTCCATATGATGACCTGGATATGTGTTTTCCCAACCCTTGGTGGATCAGGTGACAAATGCTATCAGAGATGGACCCTTTATGCGTATGCTATTTTTCATGTGATACACCAGGTGCATGATCTCCTAACCCTAAATGAAACAGGTGATCAAAGATTTTAGAGGTATTCCATTCACACGACTTCTATTATTTATATTATTCCCTCTAATTCATGCAACCACCCCATGAAAAATGAACTATGTGACCAACTCCAAAGAGAGGTTGTCTATCGAAGATCCCTCCCATGATCGTTGTTTTTCATGAGATGAATTAGGTGATGTCATTTATGATGTATAACATGATCACATGAAGTGAATGAGCCTAGGTCAACTTGTACAGACAACCATTCTATCAAATTACCCCACATATATGGCTTTCCCATCATACGAAGCGACATAGATATAGGGGGGGAAAACTATATAACCCCCCAATTTCCAAGAGGATAGATAGAGAGAGTTAAGATAAAGACATGGAAGAACAAACACGTAAAGAGTGATAAAGAGAATAATGTTGTTCCAAAGCCTCCCATTAAAAATTTAATTAGTAAAATATTGAAGGAATTTGACAAAATGGGTGCCTTTTTCTATAACATGTAAACAGATCATGCGAGGCTTGATTGTGAGACCACTTGCACATGCCCTGATCGTGTGATGACCTATTAATCACATGATTGTATAATGACCTCTTGTCCATGTGATCACATGAAGACCTCTTGTTCATGATATCATTTCATACGATCTCCTAACCTAATACCGGCCACATGATCGCATGACCCCCATGTCTTTACGCGATGGCCACCCTTTTCCTTTACACAATCGCAAAACCTTATGGCCTTCATCTGATAGCATGATCCACCAACTCCTTTACATGAACATCATTACTCCACAACCTTTACATGATCACTTGTATCCTAAGAGTTTCAACCCTCCTAAGTCCCTATAAGGCAATATCCCTTAATATTCTTTCCAATATTCCTTGACTCATAAGCAATATCCCTATGATTCTATCTGTGATTCCTTACCCACCATTGGGAAAGGAACAATATGAACTATGAGGCCTCTAATTCATATTAAAAATAGGATATGTAGGATTCCTTTTTAAAACCTAATATCTATATTCAATATATACTTTAATTGGTCCTTTCATGTGACTATATTCCTCATAAAGGCCACAATATCCCCAAAAAACCTTTACATTATAATATTTTTTTGGAAGCTCAAGTACTTTCCTATGGAGTCATATCCTTAGAGGGACTCATGACCATGTTTACTTTAGGTAAACCTTAGTGTGTAATACTCATGAACTCATTAAATATGTTTGATCTTCTACTATCTCTTGTTTATCACACAAAGCATGACTCACATGAGCTTAGAGATATGCATTGATCATGCCATTAACATGATTAGAATACCCAAATTATAGGACCATTCCTTATGTGTAAGTCCTAAATCTATTTTATTTCAAAGGGATATAATCTTGATGAATCATTTTAGGGAAACCTTATATACATAAGCTTCACTCAAGCCTCTGTTATCACACTTTTATGGAACAAACACCCATCGCATCAAAAATACATGGACTTCGATTCATATCTTCACAAGATACATAGGATGCCTCTATAAGGATAGATTCCTATACCCAATATTAAAATTACCACATATAAATCCTTACAACATGTTATTAAACTTCATGGTATGGTCCTGACATATGACCTTAAACTATTTCATTTGAACTACATGAGCTTTGAATTTTGATTTGATGGGATATGTATGACACCTCCATAAGGATCAAGTCTAAAAACATTAAACTTACATATATGTTCTCATTGGACCATACTACTCATGGTATTACTTGTTTCCCATCCACCAGAGCTATATTCCCTATAAAAAATTTTCTATCAGGCCACATTCCCAATAACATCATGCCCCCACCCAAATTTCTATATTACTTTCAGGGTCTACTAAATCATTCTCATTAGCACACACTCCCTATGAGATAAATATTTACAAGTCTATATTCCTTGTGAAATAAAATCATACTCATTCATCCATATTACTTATGATATTACTTAAATATTGTCCATTTGTTCCATATTCCCTATGGACCATTTTCTATCCTGCCATATTCTTGAATAGAACCATGTACCCACTCAGAGAGTTATATCCCCTCTGGCTCTCATCATATCATTCTCATTGGACCATATTCCTGATGGGATATATCTTCATAGGTAAATACTCTTCATGAAACCAAATCATTCTAATTAGTCTATATTCCCTTCAAGGACATCCAGATAGGTCTGCTCATGCATAATCCCCACATCAACCATTACCAGGACCTTTCACCTAAAAATCCTTACCACATGATGTTAAAATGAAATATTGGTCCTCATAACATAACCTTAAAAGGCAAGATATATAAAAAAACTATGAAATTTATGATTCTTGTTACAAGGATATATAGGAATCCCCTTCATAGGCTAGATCCCAACACCATAAACACTGATCACCTTCCTATATAGAAATAAAATATAGTTCACCCAGATGAATGAATTTGAAACATAGTGATACCCAAACCAGAATTTCTAAGTAATAATTAGTAATAATATTAAGAACCTTTGATATATATAGATGGTGTCATTACTAGGATACCTATAATATGTATATATATTTACACCAACATAGGTCAACACATGATTATAAATGTTAGGGTAACCAGTCCTGTATCGGGGCCTGGGAAAGATTCATGAACATATTTTAAATATATAATAGATTCCTAGAGTGGGAAATAATTACCCCCAATAGGGTGTTATGAACCTTACCTCCCATCCTCTTAACTAATGTGAGTTCCTAGTGTCATTGAGTAAGAAACACCAATGACTGTCTGCCTTTGGAAAGTAGGCATGTAGCCCGTTATGGATGTGAAATCCATTGGTAATTTTCATTAGAAACAAAATAAAGAATCAAGTGTTAATGATTTTAAACCATAATAACCCTCCAAAAATCAAGTTTCATGCCATGTTTTGTTTAGAAACACTCTAAATGACATCGATGGAACTCTGGGTGCTAGTGTGGATGATACAATCACCTTGCATTGTTCACATTGATCACTGAACAATCCTTAGGGATTGAGGATTTTCTCTCTTTCTCTCTCAATATTGAGAGGGAGGATGGAGGTGAAGAAATTCTCCTAAACTTGTGAGTAACTCTAGAGATGTTTTTTCTAGGATAAATCTAGGGAGGAAATGTGTTTCACACAACCAAAATTAATTATAAATCATTATATGATGGTCATGTGTTTTTTTCTTATGAGAGATATTTTTAGATTCATCAATAAAGAAAGAATTCAACATAGGTTAATTATTTAATTTCTTAAATTAATTATAAATAATTATGTGATGATCCTGTATTTTGGTTCTAGAATTATCATGTAAATTTATCTTTGATTCAATTCAATTGGTCATGATGTTTATCATTAATTTACATCTTATATTAATCGTCGATTATGAAAAAAATGATCTATTCATACCCCATATGACACTTACATTGCACCTAGAACCTTCAAGTGGTGTCAGATCAGTCACATATTTATTTATAATTATTTAAATATCATTGATTGATTTATGAATTTATCGTTGGTTTCCAATTCCAATTTAACTATTCATTAATATTAATCGATAGATCTACTCTTTTTCTTCTTCATTATCATAAATATAATTAAAATTGATTAATTTTATGAATGAAGAACATTATAAGAACTCATCCAGTGGTGAAGATGATTTTGGCTGGATAACACAATAGTACATTCCATGTATCCCATTGGTACACATTATGTACCCATGTTTAATAAACCAAGATAATTCAAAAATTAATTAATAATTAATTCAATCCATGTTCATTTATTACATGTGGTGTGTATTAAAATACACCACATCTTGACTAGTATAACTTGGCACATAGTTATCCAGACTACACAACATATAACATTCATACATGACATACAATCCATTAGTCAAAGATAGAATGTGTATTTTCTTACATGACCTAAATGACCGGTGACCATGTAACTTAAAGACTACATGATGTGTAGCCCATGTACATGACATTTTATCTATTAATTTCTATGGAATGACTACATGTTGAGTCTTTATGTGTGTGTCATGTATAGATGGTGAGAACTATACATGATGTGTAGGTGGATTATACATGCCATGTATATTAACAAATTACATATAATTCAAAATTAATTTATTATACTACATAAACCTTATCAACATGTGTTACATGTTTCATTTAATTGATTGTGTACAAACCATGTGATGGGTTTAATATATATTAAATGTCTAATTAATTTTTACATAATTTTCAGAACTACATACCGTGTATAAGTCATAATACAATCATTACTCTATGCACATTAAAGCATAAGACTTTAAGAAAATAACATGTGTTCCATGTGTCATTCAGTTGAATCATACATGACATAAAATTACATAATAATTATTGTATTCCACATGATACATGACTAAATATTATATGAATATAATACACATTGGGTAGTTCAGACGGGTACTCACCGTGTTTCCTCCAAGGTACATTTTTTGTACATAGTTAATTTTAAATAAATTTATTTAATTTGTTTGAAATTATAATGGGTGATAATTTTAAGAAATTTTGGATGAGAATCAATATAAAAGAATTGATTAATTAAATAATAAAATTAATTGATTTTAACATGTTTTATCTTAAATAATAATAATTAGAATTGAATGCTAATTATATTAAAGGAATAATTCATTGCATGTATATGGATGATAATGAGTATAGAATAGACCTTTTTTGTGATTGGTTTCATTTTAATTTATTATTAAATTAAATTTATGGTCTATGAGTCATCCCTCCTCTCAGTATGTAAGGTCCTGAGAGCCTATAGTTTCCTTTTATTTAAACCCTTAACTGGTCCTTTGGTTCCCCTCACCTGTGTGTGAGTAAAAGATTATGTAATAGATAGAGTTCCCAAGAGAGTAGAGGTAGTTCAAGTTTGGATCTGAGGTGAAACCAATTAAAGAGGTACATGGTTAGATAGGTGGAAAGATGCAACATGAACCAATTCAAGGTTTAAGGTGTTTTTCCCATAGATTGATGGTTTTTTTATCATCCACTGAATAAAATAACCATTAGTAAATGACCACGATCTTACAACTCTATTATTTTATTTATATCAAGTTTCATGTTTAATTTTATTATGGATGTTTTTTTGTGATCAAATGAATTAATGAATTAATAAGCATGAAAGATAGAACTAAAATAAATTGTATTATTCATAAATTTTATCTAAGACATGGTTAATCACTTAAGTAAATCCACTTAATATTAATAAGTATGTAATAAAGATAAAATGGGATTTTTTTTCCTAAAGATAAAAATTCCTAAATTATATATATATTAAGTTGGTATAGCCTTCTACTAATTAAGTTAAAATCAAACCATAGTTCAAAGTTCTTGATTGGCCCGAGTCAAGGTGCTTTCAATTATTGGGGAATTACAAATTGAAGTTTTGAGTTGACTCAACTTAGTTCACATCAAGGGTTGACTACCCAAGTGAGACTTGGTGTAACTAAAAGGAAAATATTAAAGAAATAAAATTTAAGGATTTCAAGATTGGGGATTCTACTCAATGTATCAAGGAATTGCGAGTTAATACATTTGGAAATTTTATGACTACCATAAAACCCTTCAAATAACTTATCAGGCCCAAGTCTGGGTTATGAGAATGGGAATACGGGTCCTTGACACTAGAATATCCAAGCAATAGGATGTTCTGAATCCAATGGTGAGGGATATTAGGTTTCAATAAAATAGTGAGAGATTAATAAATATAATATTTATTATATACTTTTATAAGATAAAGTACTAAATTATACTCTTCTTAATTGTAGAAATGATAATAAATATGACTTAAAACATCATTGTGATCCATAATTGAGAATCATAACCTTCTCACTTGAACTAATTTTCAAGAATGAAAAAGTCACTTACACATTATACTATTCCATAAAAATAAAATTATATGTGATTGAAAACCCTATTACTGAAGCGCCTGGCCAAAAAGCTAGTGAGTAAGAGTAGTCTCTCTATGAGAAACATTTGGATGATTCCATAATTTTACAATGTTTCATGCTATCATCCATGACCAATGATCTTCTAAAGTAGCATGCAGATATGGATGTGTATAACATGATGTATCACCTTTGTAATCTATATCATGATTAGGTGAAACAAGAGAGATATGATATCTAAAATGCACTTTTTTATATGTAATCTTAGAGGGTCATTGCTAGTTGGGCCTCATGTAGTCAAGATTATTGGATACATAGAATGATTATGAATCTTGGGAATTACATTCCTAGATGATTTGAGCATAGATGTTATCCTTTCCTCACTACCCAAGTCCTTCTCTAGTTTTATTGTTAATTATAACATGAGAAATAATAAGAAGAGTATTTCGAAACTTCTTACTCTCATTCAAAAAGTTGACAAGGACATGGGTAATGACAAACCCATGGTCATTTTGGTGAATAGGAAAAGGAAAGACAAGAAAAAAGGTCCCAAGACTCATAAAAAGTCTAAAGATCTTGAGAATCATTCTTCCAATAAGAGGAATATCCAAAAGTAGGTGAAGGAAAAGGAACCAATGTCTTTTTAATGTGGCAAGTAAGTCCACAAGAAGAGGAACTACACCCAGAAGCAAGGGAAAACTAAAGGTGTGTTTGTTATCGATCGTAATCTTTCTATATCTACACATTGGGTATTAGATACATCTTATGGTGCTCACATCAGTATCTAAATGTAGCAACCAAGTAAATTATGAATGATTTCTAGAGGATAGGTGGATTTGTGGGCTACCAATGTTGTGAGGTTGGCTGCTCTAGTCATTGGAGACTACCACATTTTGTTTCCAACAATAATGATCTTGGTTTTAAAATATTATTATTATATACTGACTATCACTAAAAATATAATTTATATATCCTGCCTAGATACAAATGGTTTTGTTTTTAATTTTGGAAATAAAAGTTGTTTCTTTTATAAAGACAACATATTTTAGGGTGTGAAACATTTAAATAATGGACTTTATATATTAAATTATGAAAACAAAGTAATTTAAATTGATAATAGATTAGGTTTTCATGACTCATATAGCACCTAGCTGCATCATCACTATCTTGGTCATGTAAATGAGAAGTATATAAAAAATCTCTATCAAGATAGTTATTTAGAATCTTTTGAGATTAAACCACTTGAAATATGTCATAATTGTTTAAAAGAAAAAAAATTACCAAACCACCATTTGATGGATAGGGTGAAAGAGCCATATAGATTTTAGGATTGGTACACACTGATGTGTGTAGAGCATTTCTAATAGAATATAGAGGTGGGTATTTTTACTTGATAACATTTACTGATGAATTGAGTAAATATGTCTATGTCTAATTGATGAGGTATAAGTATGGGTACTTTGAGAAATTAAAAGAATTAAAGAATGAAGTAGAGAATCAACTTGGAAATAAAATAAAAAATGTTTGATCTAATCAAGGTGGTGAATATCTTAACTAATATTTTATCAACTTTATATTGGAGTTTGGGATTATTTCTCAACTCACTCCACCTTACACACCATAGTGTAATGGTGTTATTGAAAGGAGGAACTATACCTTGATATACATTGAAAAGTTGATGATGAGTCATGAAGATCTTACATTATTATTTTGAGGATATTCATTAAAAATTGTGGCATAAACACTAAAATGAGTACTAACTAAATTAGAAAATGGAATTCCATTCGTGTTATGGTGTGGAAAGAAACTCAATTTCTCACATACATGTGTATGGGGTTGAGAGGAATTTGTTAAGGCTATCTCATACAATATATTAACAACCTTGGGAACAAAGTGTATCTTTATAGGTTATCCTAAGGAAATAATAGATACTACCTATACAACACCTCATACAATAAAGTGATTGTTTTCAGAAAATACATCTTTATTAAGAGGGAGTGCATCCTCAAGAAGGATATCTAGATCAGAATTGACTTCAATGAAGTTGATTCTCAATATATACAAGAGTTGGTAGAGGAATAGATTCCATAGGTATCCATGGAATAAGTTATTCCCAAAATCCAAGTACTGTGTAGGATCACCAGATAGGTAAGAGAACTAGAAAGATATGGTTTTCTATTCATCAAAGATGGAAATTCATTATTGGTTGACAATAATGAATCTCTATCCTACAAAGAGAATGTAGATAGATCATAAGTTACAAGGTGGAAAGTATCCATGAATTCTAAAATAGATTTTATATATCAAAACTAGGTTTTGGTTCTGTTCTATCCACCATTTGATGTAAATCCCTTTGGTTGAAAATTAGCATTCAAGAGAAAACTAGGTATGGAAGTTAAAATAAGTACCTATAAAGTAAGGCTAGTATCTAAAAAGTTTAAACAACATCAAGGAATTGACTATGAAGAAACCTTTTCTCTAGTTTTCATGTTTAAATCCATCAGACTTCTATTTTCTATAACGACTTACCATGACTATAAAATTTGGAAGATGGACAAAAAATTGAATTTACTTAATGGGAAACTATAGGAAGATGTCAAAATGACACAACCTTAAGGGTATGTGACTCTAAGTGATTCCAAAAATATATTCAAGTTACAAATATCCATTTATGGATTGAAGTAGGAATCCGGGTCATGGAATATTCAGTTTGATGAAGCTATAAAAGAATTTGATTTCATTAAGAACAAATTTGAGCCATGTGCTTACAATAAATTTAGTGAGAATTTGGTTATTATCCTAGTAGTATATGTTGATAACATATTACTTATTGTAATTGACATACCAGTCTTAAAGTATATTAAGAAATGGTTAAACAAATGCTTCTCCATGAAGGACTTAGGTGAAGAAACCTACATTCTAAGGATTATGATCATTTTTAATAGATTCTAGAGGTTTCTTGGACTAAGTCAAGGAACATAAATTGATCAGATACTAAAGAAATTTAGTATGGAACAATCCAAGAGGGTATTTATTTCCATGTCATATGGTATATATCTTTCCAAGAAAATGCTTCCTCAAACACACTGGGAGAAAGAGATAATGGGTAATATCCCATACACTTCAGAGATATGATCAATCATGTTTGCCGTGATATATACTAGAATTGATGTTGCCTACACATTGAGAATTGTAGGAAGATACCAAAACTGATCTAGGTGAAATACATTGGTCTACTATTAAGGCTACCCTTAAGTATCCGAGAAGCACTAAGGATATATTCTTAGTGTATGGAGAAGATAAGGATCTAGTCATCAAGGGTTATATTGATTATAGTTTTTAAATAGATGATAATGATTTGAAGTCATATTCATGATATGTCTTTTATCTCAATATAGGAGTTATGAGCTAGAAGAGTTCAAAATAGCCAATTATCACCAATTACATAGCAGATGTCGAGTATATAGTGACTTATGATGCATCCAAAGAATCCATTTAGACATGAAACTTTTTCTAGGATATTTATGTGGAATATATTAGTAAATATCTTATCACATTATATTGTAATAATACTACAATGGTGGCTCGTGTAAAAGAGACAAGGTCACACCAATGGACAAAGCACATACTCTGGAAGTATCACCTCTTGAGGAATTTATCATAGAGGGATAAAGTTATAGTAAGTAGAGTTTCCATGGAAGAAAACATGATAGAAACATTGAATAAATAATTATATCAGAAAAAGTATGAGTATCATGTGAGAGATAACAGACTGAATATTGTCAGTAGTTGGCTCTAGTGCAAGTGGGGGTTTGTTAGAGTTGGTGCCTTAGAACCAAATTTTTTGTACATTATGATTAGATTTATTCATATTTTTTAATATTAATAAACTAATTATCACATACGTATTGTTATTATGTGTGATATATCATGTGATAATATCCTAAGAGTAGTTGTCACTCTAAAAGGTCATAAAAGTTCCCTACCATGATGAGAACCCAGAAGTTCCACAATAATATTCTTAAATATATGTTCTATAGTCATATGGAATCATTTGATGGAATCAAATTATATAGGATATCAGGGTTAGAGACTCATAATACTTTGAGGCATATTCTCATGGTGTACTCCCTAAGTAATTTATAGTGTAGGATATTGTGATAACGAGACCTACTAGTAGGAAATCCACAAGTATATGTGTCATTGGATGTTCCTATCTACAAACACGTATATTGATCCTTAGAATTTAAGATTATTATTAATGGATATTAAGGGCCACATAATTTTATATATTTATGAAAACCATGATGACATTGTTAGTATTTTAAATTGTTGGTTTAATACTTTAACAATATTATTTGTTTTGATAAATTACCGTCTCATCTCTTTTATTAAAATTCAAGTGTTATTAAAAGTTAATAATTTTTTAATTACATTTTTTAAATATTTTAATTGTTTTTCATGTTTTATTAATTATTTTGTAAATGTTTTAAATTGATACTTAATGTTTGTTCTTACTTTTATATACTTAAGGTTTATATTTATTTTAAAAAAATTATTCCATACTTAGTGAGCCACATGTATAGCCCTCAACCACATAAGGTATCCATTGGGTCAACCCCATGGGAGCACCCTCCAAATATAGCCTATAAGGAGGATGGAAATCTTGGTTTTCATAGTGCATTCCAAAGGCATGAAAGCCCATGTATAAGGCCCACAAAGCATGCCTGTAGGCACATGGGTTGGGAAAGGTTTCCCGCTGGGCCATAGGCCCATGTGTGTGCATTGTGTAACCGGTGACTATCCCCAGTATCCAGCTCGAACCAAGGACTAATGCATCTTGATTTATATACCACACACCCTATGATTCTCTAAACCGATGTGGGAATCAAGTTTATTATTATTTTTCATCCATCTTTAAAATCTCAGACAAACATGGTGAGATCCTTGACCATTGAATCAGATCCATTTCCACCATTCGATCTCCTGCTTATTTCATTTTGAACTCCCACACTTATTTCTTCTTCTCACGTGTCTTATTCTTAGTTCCTATCATCTTCTCCTTCTGTCACTGGTGTTCTTCATCATGCCGATTATTTTGACCCATCTTACTTGAAACTTTCAATCTTCTTCATGATCTCACACTACTCGTTTCAACTAAGGTTTCCATACTGGTTAAATGTATCTTCTTATTTAGTTACGACATATTCTTCTCATGTCTTCATTTGAGTTTCAACTGTAAGCTATTATTCTTCTTCATCAGGATGCTTCTCTAGTTTGAAGCATTCCGCTCTGTTGGTTGCTCGACGGTGACACTGTTGGGAACCAACGATGAGTCGAGTCACTATTGGACATCAACAATGAGTAGATTCACCATTATAAATCAATGGTGATATGAATCACCGTTGAAAAGAAACGATGAGTTGAGTCACCATTGGACATCAACGGTGAGTCGAGTCACCATTGGATATCAACGATGAGTCAAGTAACCGTTGGTCTTCAAATGGTGAGTAATTATTTACATGCTGTTATTTATTTATTTTTTATGTAAATAGATATGGAATAATCTCCTTCAAGCTCCAAAAGGATCTCTTCCTTCTTCGATCAGGTGTAGTAGATTCATTATTTTTTTTTAATTTATTTTCTTATTTTATCAGAATATTATTTAAACTTTTGTTTCTTTCTATATATCAATATCTTCTTTAGGTGTTTTATTTTTAGTTTACCACCATTGGACTTCATTCAATGGTATAACCTTATTTGTTTTGGAAGTAGCATTTTTTACTGCTGCAGTAGGTTGTTTCAGTTTAAAGTTTTTTTCTTATTCTTTTATCATAATATTTCTTCATCTATTGTTTTATCCTGATGGTTGGAAATGTTTTTCATAAGTCACCATGGGAACCCAATGGAAGGTCTTGAGTCACCACACTCTATTTTCAGTGGTAGTAAAAATGAGTAACCACTCTCTAGTTTCAGTGATAGAAAAATTCATCCACCACTAGTTAAATTTTTTGTTTTTAAAATTTTATTTCTCATTTCAATTTATGTATTTAAAATAAATTATTTTGTTAAAATTTTTACTATTTTATGTTGAAATATAATTGAAATAGTGTGTAAAAACGATTTTAGAATTATTTTATGGACACATATGGTTATAGTTCAAATGTCATGTGCTGCTCTATTTTACTACTTTTTTTGCTTGTTTGTATAATCTAAAAGATTATATCTATATTTCAATTGTTTTATAATTTTGAATTGATTAAAATTGATTTAATTAACATATTAATTACTTTATATTAATATTTCATGAATAAATATAAATCCTAATTGTATATATGATATTCATCATGGATTTAATAAACCAAGTTAATGATCATATTATATTATTATTATTCCATAACAAGTGTCGTGCATATATTAGACATAGATACGCTATTAGAGGATCATTTTTTAATGATTCTAGAGATATATTCAAGAAATAAAAACAAAACTAGTGTAGATCATTTTATATATTAACCTGTGATACATCTTCAATATTCTTGCTACTCTCAATTATTCACAAACTTATGTGAATTCTGCATTCTAGATGTGATCATTAAAGGACTCCAACTTCAGAATTTGTTCCTTCCAAGTAATCGAAGATCATCAATCTTAAACTTATTAAACATTTATGATCATATTCCATTTTTTCTTTATTATTTTTTATCTATGTAATTTGTTTCCTTCTGTTTGTAATTTATTGAGTCTGGTTTATGATTTTCCTAATCAAAATAAAGTATTGAATTTCTCTAGTTATTCCACCACCTAAAAGGAAGTAAGGGTTGTGGCTCCTGATCAAAAGTCAGGTAGGTAGACTAAGTTGGTATCCTATAACATGAATAGGTTGTGCCTTTAGGTTGTTTAAAAGGTAGTGTTGATAATAAGATTACCACACCTTTAAAAATCGATTTTCTTAGTGGATACCAATCTCCTCGAGGAGTAGAGGAGGTTGAATAGTGGACTAAGATCTTTGTGTTCTGAACCACTCTAAATCTTGGTGTTCTTACTTTTTATTTCCACTATAACTCATTCCAAGATCACTTCACTCACTATAAATCTTAATATTATAAACTCTGATTTTTTTGTCTTTAAAAATTTAAAATGACTATTCACCCCCTCTAGTCATAATTTCCATCAATAATAATCCAAAAATTGGTATTAGAGGCTTGGAACTTCCTTAAATGATAATTAGACTTTATGATTTTTTAACTCTGTATTAACCTAGTATCCTAGAATTAACAGTCTATGGAAAAAAAGAAATTTTTTCTTTTATTACGGAAGGTGTAAATTCCAATGATGGATGGATTCTATAGAAACCCCCATTATTTGATGGGAGTGACTATGGATAATGAAAATATAGAACGGAATCCTACTTAAAAAAACTGAGTTTAGATCACTGAAATATCATTGATAAGTCATATGAGCTAACCAAAGTGGATCTTAAGACACCGGTAGGAAATGAAATGGTAAAATATGTTTTTAATTATAAATTTAAAAATATTTTATACTATGATATAAGTAGAAGTGTCTATAGACATGTTTCATCTTGTAATAAAACCCATGACATATGGAGGATACTGAAAGTGACTCATTATGGTACTAACAAGCTAAAGAGAACCAGGCTAGGAATTCTCCAGGTAGAATACCAGGACATCAATATGGGAGATGAAGAATCTGTAAACCAGATGTTCCATTAGTTCACAAGTATAACCAATGGTACGAGTGATCTTGGAGAATTCTTAGACACCATAAGTCAAGTGAAAAGAGTACTAAGATATCTTACAAAAATATTTCATGAAAATAAGGTGTCCATTGTTGAGAGTAATAATTTTAAGAAGTATACTTTAGATGAAATCATAGGCTCTCTACTGCAGTATGAGTTATAGCTAAAAAATATTACTGATGATGAGTCTACTAAAAGAAAATGTATTGATTTTAAATCAAATGTTATTGATACCTCTAATTCCACTAAATATGAGTTTTAGGAAAGTGACAAGGAGATGGATCACTTTAGTAATAATTTTTTCAAGTTCATGAAAAATAAAGGTGGAAAGAGGCAGTTCAAGAGGAAGTCTAGAAAGGAATACATGAATGGTAATACTATTAAAAAAAGTGATGTTTCAGAATTAACCTGTTATGAGTGCAATAATAATGGTCACATAATTACTGACTATCCTAAACTAAAGCATCCAAAGAAATATAAAGATAAAATAAGAAATGAAAAACAAGCTTTGTTTGGAGTTTGAGAATGTTTAGAAAGTTCCGACTCAAGTGATGATTCTAGAAGTGAACAAGAGACAGGGAATCTTTCTGTAATGGGTATTCAACATGAGGTAAATGATTATCTCTTTACTCAGTTAATAACTCCTACAAATTTTGATCATAATGCTCTATTTGGAAATAAATCTGAAATTGTTTCTGATTCATGCATTGATTCTAATTATGTAAATTCCGAAGTTAATAAATTACTTAAATAAAATTAATAATTAAATAACGATGGAGTCAGAATAATTTAAAAGTATAATGAATTGAAAATTAAGAGTAATAATTTTATTAAAGAAATACTAAAAAAACACTATATACCCACATTTTAAACCATTGGTATAGCCCCTAAAATCATGGGTATAGTCTAAAACCACGATTTTCAGAACCATGGATAATGGAGGCATGGGTATAAGCCCTATAGATTTTATCATATACACGGTTTAACAAAAAACATGGGTATATATCTATGCCCACGGTTCTCCAAACCATGGGTATAGATTTTTCTAGTAGAGAACCTATACCCACGGTTCTCCAAACTATGGGTATAGGTAGTTGTCCCCATTTAGAAGCAGTAGTAGCTCTTCCAGCTCATGAACCTGTAAATAAAATAAAACACATATTACACATTCAATGTAGTACTAATATTGTATATTTAGTATTAAACAAACTTCTTGAAATAATTTTAAAACCATTTATAATACTAAAACATACATATATATCCATACAACCAATCAATGAAATTCATTAAACAACTTCCACATGTATCCTTAATTCTAAGTCAAGAATAGAGGGGATAAATATCTCCCCCATTTCCAAAATCCTCATTCTCATAACCATCAACAACATCCTTATAACCATCAGCAAAATCCTCATCACCAAAAGCATCATCTGGAGCAGCAACAATATCATCATCAACATCATCATCATCAACTGCATCATCAACATCATCATCACCACCACCATCAGATCGACTGCTACTAGGACCCTCATTGGAATCACTCAGGAAATCATTTAAAGAGTGAATTGATGCCATATATGAATCAATAGTAGTAGCAGCCTTTGATGGAAGTGATTGAATTATAACTGACATAGATTTTAGGAAGTGTTCAACAATCAGTTTACTTATTTCATTCGTTTATAAAGCTATTTTTTCCTCAGTTACTTCTGCATGAGTGCTTTATAGATCGGGGGTTTGAGAGGATTGAGAGGAGCTTGATGAGGACCGATAATTAGTGGGGATGATGCTTTTCTTAGGTCAATATTGAACTCTCCCCTAGTTCTCCTCACCTAATACCTGACTCAAATGATCATTTGGCCCGAAGTTGTCATCTTCTTTATCATTGAGGGACTCCAGGGATGACTGTTGAAAATATATATAAGATATTTAATTATGAATTTATTATAAATATTTTAAATACAAATAAAGAACTTATGATATTTACTTGTGTTTGTTCATTTATTGTACTTTAATCTTTTTTCTTCCTACTCGAGCAAAATAATTTTGATCAAGGCACATGAACTTTTATGCCTAATACCACTAGCTGCAAATGAAATTGATTAGTATACACATATTAATAATATAAAAATTTTATAATCTTGAATAATAATAAAAGATAATAACTTTTAAATTAATTTACAATTCATAAATTTAAACATGTGATAAACATTGATGAAAAATTCATAAATAAAATCTAATCATAAACACTATATAATTTTAGCTACTCATTATGAACATTCCATAAATATAATCTATTAATTAGTGATGAAATTGAAAATAAAATCCAAGTGAACACTACCAACATTCATTTAAAATGAATATTACCACAGTAGAATAAACCTGGAAGAGGGTTATATTCTCTTGTTTGCTACACTAATAAATTAATATTTCAATAAAGTGATAGAATCCCCAAATCCAAATCAGCAACCTCAATGATCGATTGAATTTTGAAAGGATGACTAAATCTGATAAATTTATAGTCCATCAACTATATGTTAAATCATTTAATAATATATTTATAGATATATAAAGATGAAATAAAAAGACAAGGAATCATACACCACAATAAATCATCAGAAAGAACTCAAATAAGAGAAATAATAGATAATGATTAATGAGATTTTCATTGCATATCACAACTGTAAAATGGAGGACAAGTAACTATATTGTGTTTATTCCATCATGATTTGATGTATAATAATTTTTCCATTAATATCATATTCTAAACTATACCTTCTAGATTCTCTGTATTAATTAATGAAAAATACGGAGAATCAATTAATGAAACATTTGAATATGCTTATCTATGTTGTTAAGAGATAAATGATTCAAAGGGGGGAAAATAAGAAAGAGGATTTCTAAATAAAATGATGAAAGAAAGGTCCTTGGAAGAGGAATTACAATTATTTTAAGAATAAAAAATCACAATAAAATACATCTAATATGTTCATAATTTCATGTAATTATTAAAATTAACATATTTAATATTAAAGACAATATGTAACTCATAGAGTTGAATAAAAATATAGGAACCAATGATGTTGAGAATTATAATTATTAATTTTAATATTTTAATTATATTAAGTAATGTGTCTTCTAATTCATCTAAGATATGGACACTATATCACATTTCCAAGGGGATTTTTCATGTTAAAATATCATTATATATCATGTTTTAAAAAAATAGTTATCTTATTGTTTGGTTCTTGATGAAAAAATACACTCTATCATGTTTAAAATTAACATTTTTATGGTATATCATAATTATTTAATATTATAATACTACATAAGTAGGATATTTCCAATATAAAAAATTAACGATGAATAAAATAATAATACATGAAAATATACATAGCTAACTAAGTAACAATATAAATCTATATATTATTTCTATTCATATCAAAGTACCTGATACTTTTAATGCTTAGGCATTATAGTGCACCTCAATGTGTGCAGATATATCATTTAATCTTTGTTCTTTTTGTTTATTCTTGACACATCCTAAAAATAAAAATTCAATACAAGTAATAAGATTTAAATTTTATATAAAAACCATTAAATATTGGGAATACCTTAAACTCATCAGTATTCCAATATGTGATCATTTTTGGATATTGTGTTCCTGGACAATCTAATAATGTGGTTACGCCCTTTAAATCAGAACCAAATCTACTCCTCTGACTAATATATAAATCATGCTTATATGATCACTATAACTCCTCAAGATCCATCAACCTTGCAACCTTAGAAACTTCACCATCAGGAAAGTTAAACCAACTCTACAATGAATATGTTAATTCAAATTATAGAAAAATAATATAGATATAAATTTATAAAATATTCTTACCCATATCTGTGCCCATGATTTGTCCGTGATGTCATTACCGATATGAATCCATTAGACTGGTTCCATCGAAATGATATCATGGTACTTGGATAATGTTTCCATGAAACTTCTACATTGCCTAGAATTTTTACCTATCATCTAATTTTATTCATTATAATCCACCATTATTTGTGTTTGGAGATTTTAGGCTTCCTACATATGGGTGTGCCCATGTCGCCTACTAGAATATCCCACTAAATAAGATAAAAGTGAAAAAAGAAGAATTAAGTCATGGTACAACAAGACAAAAATGAAGTGATATATTTTAACACAGTTATAATAAAAAAACCTGATACAATCTTATCAATAGGCTCTAATGGATCCATGGGTTGTCCTAGGTCTGTAGCCTCTAAAGGATGTGTCTATTCCAATGCATGATCTGGGTGATTTGTATGCACTGGAGTGGAATTTGAAGGAACAAAATTATCAGATCCTGGATGGATAATAGGAAATGGAGGAAACATAGACATGTAAGGATATGGTTAGTAGGGTTGGAGATACATCAAAGGATATGGATATGGTAAATTTGGTAACATCCTTGGATGTGGAATAGACATGGTATGAGAAGAAGAGGCTAAATTATATGATGATGGAGGAATGGGCGGGAACATCCTTGGAGTCAGCATAGACATAGTATGGGAAGAAGAGGCTAAATGAGATGATGATAGAGGCATGGGTGGGAACATCCCTGGAGGTGGCATAGACATGGTATGGGAATAAGTTTATAAATGATATTATGATGGAGGAATGGGTGGGAATATCCCTAGAGTCTCAAGCAGAGGATGGAAAGGTGTGGTAGATGGGGTGTCCATTGATGGGTGAGGGTGGGAACATGTATGAAGGGTACTCCATCTAGGTCTAGGAGTATCCCCACTTGAACCCATGCTAGTAGGATGAAGAGGAGTCAACTCTGGTGGAACTAAATATACCTAAATTTTTTTGATAAAGAATATTAACATGACATTATATGTAATGCAGAAGAAAAACATTTCAATTATTATACTTGCTAAGGGAAGTAGAGGTGGAAACCCACACTCACGCATCTATCGATCAACATCAAATAATCACTTCCTTTGAACTTCTATAGTATTTATCACAATCTACATAATAATGAAATGTAAAATTTTTATAAATAGTTTTTAAAAATAATTTATACAACTCAGAAGTCAAAAAATTCATAAATAATGTCATAACATGTTTTAGTAATAATAATTTAAAATAAAGTTATACATTTTTAAAAAACTTATTTTAAACTCAACTTTCTGAATTGAAATAAATCTAATTAAATGCAATGAAACCAAACAATAATAAAACAAATATATCATTCCAAACTGAAACTAAATTAAATTAATTACAGTAATACCAACCTAAGAAAACCATGTTAAGTAGAATAAATGAACTATAAACATATATGGTTGCTTTTATATATTACCTACCACTAACTCAGTTTCAACATCAAGTCTCACAATGAGAAAATTTGAGTCATAAAATTTAATATTTTGGTCAACACTAATGGGGGTGTCAATGGTGTCAATTTCATCCCGAGAATCATGAAAATATGTCTTGTGATTACTTCATTAATGACACTATAATCCTGTCTCAGATGATCTTTCACATAAAACACTTATTTTACATTAATTACAAAATGTATGATTCATAAATATCTAGGAATATACTCATTTCAATAACTCTTAATCCACAATCATCAATAAATATACCATGCCACTTCATTGAATCAAAAGATTTATATTTCATCATAGTGACTCGACCTTGAGAGTAATAATCCAATAAAAATATTTTCTCAAAAAGTCCATAATAAGACACATTTTCATATCAATACTGACTATATAATGTACTGGAATAATAGTCTATTTTAGTAGTTAACATAGCTCTATCACTCTATGTTCTCAATTTCACCACTCAATCAGTTGTAACAAATTTATACCCATTGATTATTAAATATTTTCATTCACAAACCAAAGAATTGGGACCAAAATCCAACGTTATTAATTCTTGAGAAAAAGTGTCAACATGTAAAATCAATACCTAAAATATATATTAATTATACAATTAAATGAATATCTATATTTTAAGTTAATTAAAGTACAATTCATACATTTAATTTCAACCAAGCAGGAAACTCTTGGATTTGAAAAGGCTCTCTCCTTCTCAAAGGAAAAGATCGATGAAATATATTTATAATTTTTTTATGTTCACTACATAAAATGATAATAATAGTTTAAGGTATATGTGAAATGACATATTATGTGATAACATATAAATATTCAAATTACTTACTTGATATAGTCATCGAACAAACCACAATTAAATAAGACTGTGCGATGGGCTATATCCCTCTCTTCAAGGCTCAATGTAGCCGATGTATATGAACTATGAATTAATCTTTTTTGGGGAAGAGATAGAAATTAGGTCTCAATTTTCTCATACTGCTCATATTTATTTCTCATTGGCTAGTTATGTCTTGTGTTCACATCAGAAAAATATATTAAACAAAAATCCATACATTCTTGAGCCGAATAACCTCTCACAATAGAGCCTTTAGGATGATTCTTATTTTGGACCTAATATTTCATTGTGCACATATTTCTTTCAAAAATATACATACACCTAAAATAAAAAGGTCCCCCAAGAAGTATTTCATTTGGAATATAAACTGTTAAATGCAGTATAGAGGTGAAAAATGATGGAGATTTTTTTTCCAACTCATACAAAATTAATAGCGCCTTTTGCTGAATTTTTATCAAGAATGGTTTGGATAAACTTTTGGAACAAAGTTCTATAAAAAAATGGAATAGGCGAATTATTTTCACCCTTACATTCTGGGATAGAAAATGTTGGATTTCTATTGGAATCAATTCCTGAAGAAGTGCGTGCTAATCACATGTTTTTAGGAATTTTAGTTTCAAATCCATTATATTGACTTGTTTAGATGTATTTCTAGAATATCCATCAGGAAACTTGATATTATATAATACTTAAAAAAATCAAATTTTTTTCTAAAGGTTTTATCACATAAAAAGCACAAGGAACTTTTCATTTGTTTTCACCGGTACACACAGGATGCAGTTTTGGTCGAATACCCAAAATCCGAAAAGCCCGAATGAGATCAGAAGTAATCTTCCATATTCTCATTTATATTTAGAAGAATTTAAAGCAACATTTAACATATATTTTTATCAATGTGTATTACATCTAAAAAATTACATAAAAAATTAGTAGACTAATATGGAAACTCAAAAAAATACTTCTCTTTTTCCAATTGTAAGTGGATTCTGTGTCAACATTCTTCCTCTTTTTATATTTCATCTGAAATTTACCTAATGAAAAACTTAAATCTTTAAATTAATTAAGTACATCAGTTCCTAAAATATGTTGAGTTGGTTGTTTAGTGTCAATAATATTATCAAACCTATGGCTATTCTTCCTATATTGATGATTCATTAGCAAGAATCATCAATGCCCCATGAAACTGAAACTCCCATGATATTTAAGCCTTCTCAATCATCTATTATTTATAAAAATAGGATATGAGATTTTTCTATTCATTATCTAACTATACATCATTATATAAGTAGGTAAATCATTTATAGTCCATAGAAGGGTATCATGCATCTGAAATATATTTTTTGAAGAAGCATCGAATGTGTGCACACCCATATCCAAAAGTTGCCTCAACTCTCTTATTAAAGGTTATAAGTATAAGTCTATATCATTACTGGGATCAAAAGGCCCATATATCATTATACTTAAGAAAGTGAAATGTTTTTTCATACACATCCAACGAGGAAGATTATAAACTTGAATAAAAATTGGCCACATGCTGTGAGTAATAAGAGTCTGACCAAATGGATTAAAACCATCACATGATAGACCTAACCTCATATTACACACCTCATTTACAAAATCAGGATGTTGTCCATAAAATTATTTCTATGATAATTCATCTATAGGATTAACCAACTCATCATTACCTTTAATTCTCTTAGCACCATGCTATCACATATTGGACGAGATTTCTATAGACATGAATAGATTTTGAAGCCTTGGAATCAAGGGAAAGTGAAACACGAATTTCTATTGAACATGAGATTATGTTCTATATTAATTTTACTTCCATTGATATGTACCAAATTTTTTACAATAATTAAGGTTAGCTGTTTCCACCCAAAATAAGCTACAATCTTTCAAACTAGCATGAATTTTATTAGTAGAAAATCCAAGCTGCTTAATTAACTTATATGCCTTATAATTATTTGAGGGAATATCTACACCATTAGGAATAAAGTCCTTCAAAAATTTCATAATATAATCAATGTATGTATTATAAATTCCATACATGGTTTTTCCATGATATAACCATATTAAAAATTCTAACTTTTTCATTTTAATACATTCCTGATATATAGAAGTTTTGGAAACATCCATTAAATTTTTCAGTCTCTCAACATCATCATCTTTAGTATTTTACTCATGTGTATTGATATCATTTCCTTCTTAAACTTATATACTATCTCTCTCACGATGATGTATAAATGGAAACTAATAAAATATAAAATTCTCCATAAAACTTATTTCTTTTCATTATTGAATAGTAGAATATTGTCTTGTGTCTCCATAGTGATACCAAACATAATATTTTATTTTAAATACAACTTTTATTACATGTTAGATAACTTATTACCAGCTTAAAAATGGTCTTTCAACACAATTATAGCATGAACATTGTATACAACCTCTATCTGAAGCATTATTAAATGAAAAATCTAAAAAAAATATAAATTCTTTTGAAACTTGGTTGAAATCCGATTGGTATGATACATCCAGATTCTATCCATTCTATTATATGGAAAAAATTTATGTTATAATCAATAATGTAAATCATAATTAAAAAATTAATTACAACCACTTTTAATATGAAATTCATCAAAGTATACTAGTAGCTAGCAATACAAAGAATAAGATAAATAATACATGCTATAAGAAATGAATAAAAAAAATGAACCAAGGTAGGTATATATGAAATTTAAGAATTTACTATCATGGTGGATAAATTTAATAACTTTGAGACACTACAAAATTCTACCCAAGGTTTTAACTATGAAGAATCAATCAATAAGATCAAAACAAAGGAAAAACTATAGTTTCATGAAAACAAATTCTTACATTATAAATGATTACAATACTTAAAACATCTAAAAATATAGTCTAAAGATCAAAACTAGAACTAAAGTATCAAAATGATCGATATAAAGAATATGGGAGTAGAATAAATACCATATAATATATATTAATTCAACATCAAGATCTAAAAGATCATAGGGACATTTTCTTATTTGGATAATTTAATCTATAATTTATTTTTGTAGATATCCCAAACAACCACAATAATGGATAAACATTACTATCCCTGAAGGAGATAGATATTATGCCCTTCTTTTTTTGTGACCAACCCACATAGATTCATTAATTCCCCATGGGATCAATCAGTTTAGAAGTTAAAAACACAAACCCCAAATCACTAAATCTCAAATTAAGTAGTATAAGATCATGAAAGTGTAAGGATGATATAGAGACCCTAGCTTTCTTAAATGATTATTACATCATTTTAAAGATAAAAAACATAAAAGTTTTACACAACCAGGATCCAAAGGTTTAGTGTCTTGGGAAAATTATGAACATACAAAATCAATATCAAGAGAAGTAAAATATTTGTTTTTAGAAAGAAGAGTTATTTTAAAAAAATCACTGAATTTAAAATAAAATCATATTGGAAGAATTAATATCACATAATATAAAAGTGGTGGAAAATTAAATTATATTTGAGGAATATTAAATAACATCCACACTGAAATTTGGAATGAAAGAGGAATAACCCAAAGAAAGGAAATTGGGTTTGAGAGTCCCCTTACCTTATGCCAAAATGATTTCTTCTCTTTAATATCTTGGATAATAAAATTAGATTAATTAAATAATAAATATAGAACCTATTATAAATTTATTTGATTTATTATAATTTTATTAAGTTCTTTTATGGCAATTTTTATGAGTTATATAGTTTAATTTCATCATTCTGAGGGTGTTCATTTTCTTGATTTTTTTGATCGGTTCGCTTGTTTACATGTATGGAAGTTCACGTAAAATGAGGATAATTATTTAGAATTGAGATTATATGTTATTAATTAACTTATATAATATTAAATGATATTATATATCATTTGGTTATATGATATAAAAATGAATCATTAGATAAATAGTTAATGAAAATGATTTAATTTATTTTGGTGGATTTTACAACCATTATGAGCGTATATCATCATGTTTATATATATAGGTTACATAAAATTATATAAATATGTATAATAAAATAATATTTAACCATAATAATGATTTTATGACCAGACTTGAATGTGATAGTGAAAAATAAAAATTCATCATCCACAGTGACGGTAAATCAACACACCACAGACGATATTTTCAGTTTTAGAATAAAAGGAAAAGGGATGATATTTAAAGATGAATTATTCCATTAACGTAATAAAATTACATATATAAAATATACTTGAGTTATCATGCCACTTGGACAATTTCAGGTGAGGATAGGATAGGAAAATAAATGAAATTTAAAATAAATTAAAAGAAAAAGAAAGAGGATTTTACCTCTTGATTTTATCCTCCTTGAGAGCCTCCTTAGGGAAAAGGGTTTGGTCATTTTATGTGACCAAATGATCCTAGACATGGGGTAAGGGATTTTTAATATTGTTGGGAAGAAATTATATAAGTTTCAAGTCTTGTAATTTGTGGGTATAAGAGGTGGTAAGGGGTGGTATTTATAGGGGAGTAGAGGGGTGTTTTCTCATTATTTTATTCGTTAGTTTATTATTTTGACTCAAGACTATGAATAGTTTGAAACAAATCACTAAATATGTTAAAATAATGAAGGATATTTATATATTTTGTTTTTACATCATCCTTACATCAATAATGACTAAAAAATTCATGCATTTATCTTTTATTGCAAATTATCATATTTTAATATTCACAAAAAATTCAAGTATTTTAGGAAAATAATTTTTTTACCCTAACCATTTTTTTTATGTTTAGAATTAAAAAATGGAATCTATTTTATAAAAATAATTTTATAAATATGGGAAATTAAAATTTTTAATTAAAATCATTATTTACTTGGAAAATACCAATTTTAAAATTATAACTGATTTTATAATACTTTTAATATTTAATTAAAGTATCATAAAATTATATTATATTAATAATACAACAAAATATTAATTTATGATTCTATTTTATGAAAATAAACTTTCTTTTAAATTATTCTATTAATTATAAAATTGAAAATAAATATTTATGTTTTATAAAAATACCAACACTTAATTAATAATTTTAAAACATTTATTTACTTATACTATGATATAATTATATAATATTATAATTTATAAGATACCTAAATTTTATTTATACTTTCATAGATGAGTTTATTATTCTATTGGCTGAATTACTATTCCTAATGGTCATATTACTATTCCAAAGGTCAAAAAACTATTCCATTGGTATAGGTTCCTTAACTTCTAGAAATACCTCTTATTCCATTAAATATTCAATTTTAAAGTTTTTATTATATTATATATGTGATTTTATGTGATTTATAATATTTGGAATAATTATAATAAGGGAGTTTTCATTGATAAAATTATGGGTTGTTACATTCTTCCTCCCTTATAAAATTTACCCTCGAAATTTCGTTTTAAAAACTATTGTGAAAAAAGTGAGGGTAATTCTCCCTCATCACTTCCTCTAGTTCCCATGTTGCTTCTTCTTACTTATGGTTTCTCCATAGTACTTTAACCAGGTGAGTAGTCTTGTTGCATAAAACATTATCTCTATGATCCAAGATCTTCACTGAATGCTCCTC
The DNA here is from genome assembly GCA_963277665.1 of Viscum album. Taxonomy (NCBI): domain Eukaryota; kingdom Viridiplantae; phylum Streptophyta; class Magnoliopsida; order Santalales; family Viscaceae; genus Viscum; species Viscum album. The sequence goes on along the minus strand of OY728138.1, from coordinate 956,814,173 downwards.
GTAAGAGAGATTATTTTCCAACTGTACTACCTCTAGATTTAGTACATGTGGGTGAGTTGGTATGTAATTACTCAATAGAGATACATGTAATACATCTTGTACTTGATACATGGTAGGTGGAAGTTCTAATCAATAGGCTACAACTCCAACACGATCAAGAATCTCGAAGGGGTCGATGTACCTAAGACCCATATTTTCTTTCTTCCCAAATATCATGATCCCATTTCATGGAGATATGCAAAGGAATACCATGTCTCTAGACTTAAACTCTATGTACCATCGATGATTGTCTACATAACTCTTATGTCGACTTTGGGCTTCTTTGATGTGCTGCTGAATGTTTTTCTCCTTTTCTACGATTTCTTTGACCATTTCAGGTTCTAAAAGCTTACATTCGCTGACTTCATCCCAGCACACCATAGTTCTACATCTTTTCCCATAAAGGGATTCATATGGAACCATTTGGATGCTCGAGTGGAAACTTTTGTTATAAGAGAACTCAACCAGAGGTAGATGTTGGTCCCATCCTCCTTTAAAGTCCATAGAACATTCCCTCAACATGTATTCTAGTGTTTGCATAGTCCACTCAGATATGCCATCAGTTTGTTGATGATAATCTGTATTGACGTTTATCTTAGTGTTTAGATCATGTTGGATACTTTTCCATAACTTCAAGTTGAATTGCAGATCTTTATCAGATACAATTAATAGTGTCACTTGATGCAGTCTTACCACTTCTCTAATGTATATCTATGTAAGTTGATCTAGTGGGAAGTCTTCTAAAATTTCTATAAAGTGATATGTCTTTATAAGATGATACATAATAACCCATAACAAATTATTTCCTCTAGATATGTTCAGAAGTCTAGTGACAATGTCCATTGTGATGTTTTCCTGTTTCCATGTTGGTATGGGTAATGTTTTCATTATCCCCTTATAATTTTGTCTTTTAGCCATCACTTGTTTACATATCAGGCATGTTGATGTATATTCTATGATCTCCTTATTTATATTGTCCCACCAATAGTTCTCTTAGATATATCAATACATATTTTTACTCCCTAGATGAATAGAGAAGGTTGATCTATGTGAGTCATTAAAAAGATATTTTCTTATCTATGGATTATATGGTACACATAGTTGCGGCCCAAATCTTACAAATCCTTCCTCATCAATTTTGAACTCTGAGAATTTCCCCTTTCTGACAGCTTCCACCTTCTTTTGAATTTCCATATCATTTCTTTGTGTATATTTTATTTTCTTCATGAGGGATGGTTGATAAATCATTTGAGAAAGGATTTATTATGTTCCTTCCTTAACGATTCCCATGTCTATCCTTTGAAAATCTAAGAATATTGGATCCTTCTCAATTCTCATCATTCATAATGTTGTAGGATATTTTATACTTAGAGAATCCACCAATTTATTTACTTTTCCAAGATGGTAGTGTATTGAGAAGTCATAATACTTTATTAGCTCTAACCATATTCTTTGGTGCATATTAATCTCCTTCTATGTGAATATATATTTGAGGCTCTTATGATCAGTATATATTTCAAACTTCTACCCATAAAGATAATGCCGCTAAATTTTCAACACGAACATCACAAATACCAATTTTAAATCATGTGTGGGATAGTTTTTCTCATGAATTTTCAATTTCCTTGAGTCATATGCTATAAATTTATTATTTTACATTAGTATACATCCTAATCCCTTCTTTGAAGCATCGCTGTATACCATAAAGAGTTCCCCACTTGTCAGAAGTGTGAGTACCAGAGTGATAATAAGACTCTTTTTTAACTCTTTGAAGTAGTATTCCCATTTAATGGTTTAGACAAAATTTTATCCCTTTCGAGTCATCTTGGTTAGTGGGTTTGACACTACTTATCAGTTCATCACAAATTGCCAATAATACCCAGCTAGACTAAGGAAACTACAGATATCTATGATAGATGTTGTCCTGGGCCACTCTTCTATTACCATTGTCTTAGAAGGATCCACAAATATTCTTTTTATGGTGATAACATGCCCCAATAATGACAATTCATCCATCCATAACTCACATTTAATATACTTTTCATAAATTTTCTCCCTTTGAAAAGTTTTTAGAATAGTATTCAAATGCTCCTCATGCCCCCCTTTCTCTTAGAGTATATTAGAATATTATCAATAAAGACAACTACACATTTTTTGAGGTAATCTATAAATAATCTATTCATTAAGTCCATGAATATTTCTAGATCATTAGTGAGTTTTAAGGGCATCATTATGAACTCATAGTTTCCATACCTCATTCGAAAGGCAGTCTTGGGAATATCTTCCTTCCTCACCTTTAATTGGTGATATCCTAACCTAAGGTCTACCTAAGAGAAATACTTGGCCCAATTCCTTGATAAAAAAATTCATCTATTCATGGAAGGGGATAATTTTTCTTTATTTTGATTTTATTGAGCTTATGATAATTAATATAGAGGTGCATTGATCCATCCTTCTTCTTGATGAAGAGGACTGGTGAACCCCATGGGGAAGTACTTGGGCACATAAAATCCTTTTCCAGATTCTCTTGTAACTGCTTATTTAGTTATTCCAACTCAACAATGGCCATTCTATAAGGTGTGTTTGATATAAAAAGATATATAGGAATAAGTTCAATTGAGAACTCAATGTCTCAGTCAGGAGGAAGGAAAGACAATTATTTAGGGAACACATTAGTGTAGTCCCTCACAATGGGAATGTCTTGGAGTATGATTCTATCCTTTGTCTTAATCATTTGAGTTAGATATGATTTCTTATAAGGCAATAATATCCATACTTGAGACGATGGAGCCTAAGAGGATTCATCCTCCTCCTTACACTTGTACAAAATTGGAGGATGCCTCAGGATGTGAAGAGTGATCTTCCTTTCCTGATATTTGATATTGTCTTTGTATAAAGATAGCCAATCCATACCCAATATAGCATCAAACTCAACCAAATTAAGGTAATATTTGATGGGAGTTTAAATCCACAAACATCAACTCATGAGGAGTTATATACTTCATATTCAATAATTTCCCTATTTTTTGTTCTCATAGATAACTCAACCTCCATGTTTTGAGGTGGTATTTGAATTGTTCTATTAAACTTTCAAGATATAAAAGAATGCATAAAACTAAAATCAAATAGTACATTAACTATTCTGGAATGAATAACCAACATACCTATCACTGCTTCATTGTTTATCTCCACCTTAGCAGTAGTGATGGAATAAGACTTCCCCTGATCTTTTGGCTTTAGTGGTTGTTGACACTGATTACCCTCAAGGACTCAAGGTTTAGTTCACTGTCTTGCATAGTAACCTTGATCCATACATTTTAATAATTGGAACATGGGTGGTTCTCTCCTTTCCTATATCACATTTTCCATATTCCTCATGTCTCTTCGATATTCATGAGTTTAGTGGACTTCTCTACCACACTTGAAGCATTTCCCTATCCCTTTGAGGTAATTCCCATGATGCCTCTTCCCAAATTTTTGACATGTGAGTGGTTGAGATTTATTTCCACCTTTTTCATTATATAACCCATATTAAAAATCCATCTTTCATTTCTTATCTCCATATTCATGGGACCATTCTCCAAACCCCATCTCCACTTTGAGAGCACATCGAATAACTTCTTTATAACTCCCAAAGTCTTGAATTTCTAGAGTCTTTAAAATGTGTGGTTTTAAACTAATAAAGAATATATCTATTTTTATATCATTATTGATAACAAAACACATGTCATAACTTTAAAGGATTGTGAATTTTTTTCATAATCCATGATCGATTCACCTTACTTTTGATTCATCTATATAAATTCTCTCTCCATATTAGTATAAAGAGTTCAAGGGAAATACTTGTTAAGAAATATTTTCTTAAAGTATTCCCACTCCATCTATTCAATTTCATCCCTTGTCTTGGTGTTATTAATCAACACCCACCATTTATTGACCTCTATATCTAAATGATAAATGAATAGAGTCACCTTATCCATCTTATAATTGTAAATCACAGAAAATATCTTCTCCATTGAGTTTACCCACTATTCTGTGGATCAGAAGATACACTAAATGTCGGTGGTCATTTCCACATAAAAGACTTAATATCTAGTTTCTCCCTTTTAGGTGAAGGATTACATTCCACATTATTTGGGTTATTATTTATAGCCTGAGACAACTAGGTAAGAATCACCATGAAATTTTAAACTCTACCTCCCAAGGCATTGGGGATGTCATTTGAGAAATCACCACACTGTCCCTCACTCAGGTTGTTGGCCTAGTTTCTCCTAGTTCACACCATTTTCTAAAATAAAAAAGTTTTGAACAAAACATAATTAAACAAGTCATGAATAAATAAATTATTCCTTTATGAAATTAACTTTAAATTCATATCTTATGGGATCCCTATGTTTATAATTTTTCTAAAAAAATATTATTGGGTGCTTACATATACTTAGTCTCATACTAAGGGTTTTTACTAATGTTATTTAATTATAATTCTCAAATTAACTAAACCATGCTCTGATACCAACTTTAAAGACCCTATATTTCTTACATGATTATTACATTATTTTAAAGATGAACAACATAAAAAAATTACATAACCAAGATCCAAAGATTTAGTGTCTTGATAAAATTAAGACCATAAAAAACAATTACATAATAAAGAACAAACATTATTTAATTCCTTCTTCTCTAGATTCTTATTGGCCCTTGTGTTCTCCTTAGTACAAGTATTCACCTGAGGATATACATCAAAATAAGGGGTGATCTAAAAGCCCAATAAGATGATGAATAAGAGTCATGAAACATGGGTGAGAATAAAAATCATAATCATAACATAATAAAAGGATCATCACTATAATCATGAGATAAAGCATTAGATAAAGTCCCAAAATGTGAAAATGCATAAAAATGAAACATCGTGTCTTAGTGGTCAAATACCACACATATTTGTGAACAAATCTAACATCATATTCATGCATAACATATGTGGATAATCATAACATCGTCATCATTTTGAAAACATATAGAATCATTTTAATGCATATTACACATTATCTCATGAGATACATTACATTACCCAATGCATTGAAGTGTTATATAATTATGAGAACACCTATCATATCATAACATTTACATAATCATGCATACCACATGGAATGTATAACAATATTTTTCATAAAATAACACATGGAAAGGAAATGGGTTTCATGAGAATTTCATAAAGCATACTTTCATGAATAAACATTAGGGTTCCCAAAAAAATGGAATAATAAAATTGGTGTAAGAATCATCAATCTAGAGTGAAGAAGAAACAATCTCAAGAGAAGTAAAATATGTGTTTTAGAAAGAATATTTATTTTGAAAAAATCATTGCATTTAACATAAAATAAGATTGTAAGAATTTATATCCTATAATAGAAAATGGTAGGAAAAAGAAATTATATTTTATGAATATTAAAGAACATCGACACTGAAATTTGGCATGAAAAAGGAATAACCCAAAGAAAGGAAATTGAGTTCGAGAATCCCCTTACCTTATGTTTGAATGATTTATTCAATTTAGTATCCTGGATAATCAAGTTAGATTAATTAATTAATAAATACATAACTTCTTATACATGTATTTTATTTATTATAATTTTATTAAGTTCTTTTATGAACATTTTGATGAGTTATAGAGTTCAATTTCATCGTTCAAAGGTTGTTCATTTTCTTGGTTTGCATGATCAGTTTGCTTGTATAAATGTATGGAAGTTCATGGAAAATGAGAATAATTCTCAAAAATTGAGATTATATGTTATTAATTAAATTTGAAAATATTAAATGATATTACATATCATTTTGTTATATGATATTAGGATGAATCATTAAATAAATAGTTTATGAAAATGATTTAATTTATTCTGGTGGATTTTATGACCATTATGATCTTATATCATCATGTTTAAATATATTGGTTCCAAAACATTATGTAAATTATAATATGAATCATAAAATATTATTTAACAATAATAATGATTTTATGACTAGACTTGAAGGTTGTGGTGAAAAATGAAAATGCATCACCCACGGTGGTGGTAAATTGACACACCACGAATGATATTTTCATTTTTATAATAAAAGGAAAAGGGAAGAGATTTGAAGATGAATTATTACATTAACATAATAAAATTATAGTATATAAAATATAATATAGTTATCATTCTAGTTAGATAATTTTAGGTGAGGAGAGGATAAGAAAAAAATGAAATTGAAAAGAAATTAAAAGAAAAATAAAAAGGAATTTACCTCTTGATTTTTTCCTCCTTGAGAACCACCTTAGGGAAAAGGGTTTGGTATTTTGATGAGAACAAGGGATCTTGTATGTGTGGGAGTGTATTGGGAAGATTATTGAGAATAAATTTTATAATATTCAAGGCTTATAAGGTGTGATGATAAGAGGTGGTGAGGGGTGATATTTATAGGGGAGAATAAGGGTGTTTTCACATTATTTTATTCATTAGTTTATTATTTTGGCTCAAGAATATGAATAGTTTGATACTTATCACTAAATATGATAAACTAATGAAGGATAGTTCAATATTTTGTGCTTACATCATCCTTATGTCAATAATTAATAAAAAAGTCATGTATTTAGCTTTTATCGTAAATTATCATATTTTAATATTCACAAAAAATTCAAGTATTTTAGAAAAATACCAAAAATTATACCTAACCATATTTTTATGTGTAGAATTAAAAAATCGACTACATTTTATAAAAATTATTTTCTAAATATGGGAAATTTAATTTTTAATTAAAATCATCATTTACTTGGAAAATACTAATTTTAAAATTATAACTGATTTTATAATACTTTAAAAAATTAATTAAGCCTTCATAAAATTATCTTATAATCATAAGACAACAAAATATTAAATTTTGAATATATTTTATGAAAATAAACTTTATTTTAAATTATTATATTAATTATAAAATTGAAAACAAATATTTATGTTTTATAAAAATACCAACACTTAATTAATAATTTTTAAAAAATTTATTTACTTATATTATGATATAATTATATCATATTATCATTTATAAGATACCTAAATTTTATTTATACTTTCATATATGAGGTTACTATTCTATTGGTCGAATTACTATTCTTAATGGTCGCATTACTATTCCAAAGTTCAAGTTACCATTCCATTGGTATAGGTTATTTAACTTCTAGAAATACCTCTTATTCCATTCATTATTAATTTTTAAATTTTGTATTGTGTTCTCTATGTGATTTTATATGATTTATACTATATGGAGTAATTATAAGAAGGTAGTTTCCATTGATAAAATTATGTATTGTTACATTCTTCCCCACTTATGAAATTTCACCTTGGAAATTTCATTTTACCAACTATGGTGAAAACAAGTGAGGGAACTTCTCCTTTATCACTTCCTTCAGTTCCCATGTTTCCTCTTCATATTTATGATTTCTCTATAGTACTTTGACCATGTGAGTAGTTTTATTGCATAAAAATTTATCTATATAATCCAAGATCTTCACCGGATTATCTTCATAAGAGAGATCATTTTCCAACCTTACCACCTCTAGATTCAATATATGTGATGGATCTGGTATGTAATTCCTCAAAAGGGATACATGGAATATACCGTGTATTTGAGAAATGGTATGTGTATGTGCCAGTCGATAGGTAAAAACTCCGACACGATCAAGAATATTGAAGGGGCCGATGTACCTGGGACTCAACTTTCATTTCTTCTCAAATATCATGATCCTATTCCATGGAGATATGCCGAGGAATACCATGTCTCCGACCATAAACTATAAGTATCATTAATGATTGTGTGCATAACTCCTTTGCCGACTTTGGTATGCCTTGATGTGTTGGTAAATTGTTTTCACCTTTTCCACCATTTCTTCAACCATTTCAGTACCTAACAGCTTACGTCCACTGACTTCATCCCAAAACACCAGTGTTTTGCATCTTTCCCCATAAATAGCTTCATATGGAGCCATTTGTATACTCGTGTGGAAACTATTTTTGTAAGAGAACTCAATCAGAGGAAGATTTTTGGGACTATCCTCCTTTGAAGTCCATATAACATTCCCTCAACATGTATTCCGGTTTCTGAATAGTCTACTCATATTGGCGATCAGTTTGAGGATGATAAGTCGTACTAAAGTTTAGCTCAGTGTTTAGAGCATGTTGGAGACTTTTCCATAACTTCGAGGTGAATCTTGGATCTCAATCAGATATAATCGATAAGGGTACTCCATAAATCCTGACCACTTCTATGATGTATATTTGTGAAAGTTTATCTAGTAATAAGTCCCATCAAATTGTAATAAAGTGAGTTTTCTTTGTAATATGATCCACAACAACCTATATAGCATTGTTTCCTATGGATATATTCGGAAGTCCGATGAAAAATTACATGGTGATGTTTTCCCATTTCCATGTTGGTATGGGTAATGTTTGCATCATCCCCTTAGACTTTTGTCTTTAAGCCTTCACTTTTTGACATATTAGTCACCTTGATGTATATTCTACGATCTTCTTCTTCATATTGTCCCACCAATAGTTCTCTCAGAGATCTTGATACATCTTTATTCTCCCAGGTTGAATAAAGAAGGTTAAGCTATGTGAATAATTAAAAATATATTTCTTTAACTTTGGATTTGATGGTACACATAGTTGTGGACCAAATCTTACAACTCCTTCCTCATCAATTTTGAACTCTGTGGATTTCCCCTTTTCGATAGCTTCCACCTTCTTCTGAATTTACACATTATTTCTTTGGGAATCCTTTATTTTCTCTATAAGGTATGGTTGAGAAATAATTTGAGAAAAGATTGATGATGTTACTTCATTAATGATTCCCATTTCCATCCATTACAAATATAAGAACATTATATCCTTCTCAATTCTCATAATTTATAATGTTGTAGGATCCTTTCTACTTAGAGCATCCACCACTTTATTTTCATTGCCACGATAGTAGTGGATTGAGCAGTCATAATCCTTGATGATCTCTAACCATATTCTCTGACACATATTAATATCCTTTTGTGTGAATATATATTTTAGGGTCTTATGATTATTATATATTTCACACTCCTCCCCATAGAGATAATGCCGACAAATTTTCAATGTTAAGATCATAGCTGCGAACTCCAGATCATGAATGGTATTGTTTTTCTCATGAATTTTAAATTTCCTTGAGGCATAGGCTATCACTTTATCAATTAACATCAACACACAACCTAATAAATTATTTTAAGCATCACTGTATACCAAAAAGAGTTACCCACTTGTAAGAAGTGTGAGTACTGGAGTAGTGAAAAGCCTCGTTTTTTAACTCTTTGAAGTATTCTTCGCATTCACTGGTCCAAAAAAACTTTTCTCCCTTCCAATTTAGCTTGGATAGTGGGTTTGAAAATCATGAGAAGTTCTTCACAAATCACTGGTAATACTCATCTAAACCAAGTAAACTACAGATCTCCATGATAGATGTTGTCCTAGGCCACTCTTTGATTTCATTTATCTTAAAAGGTTCTACAAATATTCCTTTGCTTGTAATAACATACCCCAAGAATGATACTTTATCTATCCAGAATTCACATTTACTATACCTTTCATAGATTTTATCCCTTCACAAAGTCTTTATCACAACATTAAAATGCTCCTCATGTCCCTCATTACTCTTAGAGTATATCATAATTTCATCAATAAATACTACTAAAAATTTATCGAGGTAATCTCTAAAGACTTAATTCATTAAGTCCACGAATATTGTTGGAGAATTAGTGAGTCTGAAGGGAATCACTATGAACTCATAGTGTCCATACCTTGTTTGAAAGGTAGTCTTGGGAATATGTTCCTTTCTCACCTTTAATTGGTGATATCCCGACCTAAGGTCCACCTTAGAGAAATACTTGGCCCCACATAGTTGATCAAACAATTCATCTATCCATATAAGGGGATAATTTTTCTTTATTGTGATTTTATTAAGCTTACAATAATCAATGTAGAGGCACATTGATCCATCCTTCTTTTTGATGAATAGGACTAGTTCACACCATGGTGAAGCACTTGAGTGTATAAAAACCTTATCCATATTCTCTTGTAACTGCTTCTTCAGTTCTTCCAACTCAATAGTGTCCATTCTATAAGGTGTATTTGATATAGGAAAAGGTATAGAAATAATTTAAATTGAGATCTCAACTTCTTAGTAAGAATGAAGACCATACAATTATTTGGGGGACCCATTAGTGTAGTTCCTCACAATGGGAATGCATTCAAACATGATTCTCTACTTTGTATTAATCATTTGAGCTAGATATGATTTCTCAGAAGGCAATAATATCAACACTTTAGATGATGGCTCTGAAGATGATTCATCCTACTCCTTACACTTGTACATAATTGGAGGATCCCTTGATATCTTAAAAGCAATATTCCTTTCCCAATAGTGGATGTTAGATTTTTATAAATATATAAAATCTATTCCAAATATAGAATCAAACTCCACCAAAGAAAGTAAGATAAGATTTAATGGGAAGTTCAGTCCACAAACATTATCTAGGGAGGAGTTATATACTTTGGATGCAATAATTTCCCCATTTTCTATTCTCACAGATAACTCAACCTCCATATTTTGAGGCGATGTTTGAATCATTATACTAAATTTGAAAGATATGAAAGAATGCGTAGAACTAGAATCAAATAGTATTTATCTATTCTTGAATGAATAAATAGAATACCTATAACCACTTAATTTTTAGGATCCACATCAGCAGTAGTGATAGAATAATCTTTCCCTTGCTCCTTTGGATTTGGTGGTTGTTGACGTTGATTATCCTTGAGGACTCTAGGTTTAGTGCACTAGCTTGTATAGTTCCCTTTCTCCCTATAGTTGAAGCATTGGATCATGGGTGGTACTCTTATTTCCTCCACCAAATTTTCCATATTCCTCATGTATCTTTTACATTCATGATCTTGGTGGCCTTCTCTCCCATACTTGAAGTATTTCCCTGTCCCTTTGAGTCAATTCCTATGACGCTTCTTCCCAAATTTTTGACATGTGAGTGGTTGATATTTATTTCCACCTTTCTCATTAGATCTCCTATCTTGAAACTCCATCTTTCATTTCTTATCTCCATATCCATGGGACTATTATGTAAACTCCATATCCACTTTGAGATCACATCAAATAACTTATTCATAACTCCCAAAGTATCAAATTTCTAGAGCCTTTAAAAGGTATGGTTTAAAAAAAATAAAGAATATATCTATTTTATATCATTATTGATAATAAAACCCATGGAGTACCTTGAAATCCTTGTTAAGTTTTCTTTGTAATCCATAACAGATTCACCTTACTTTTGCTTTAGCTCTATAAATTCTCTCTCTATCTTCGTATGAAGAGTTCTAGGGAAATACTTATTAAGAAATATTTTCTTTAATTATTCCTACCCCATCTCTTCAATTACATCCTTTGGATTGGTGTTCTTAATCAACACCCACCATTGACCACCCTCTCTATATAAATGATAAATGGCCATAATCACCTTCTCCATCTCAGAATAGTGAAGCACAAAAACAATCTTCTTCATTGAGTTGACCCACTATTCCACAACTAGTGGATTGGAAGATCCACTAAATGTCAGTGGTCTTTTCTATATAAATGAATCGATATCTAGTTTCTCCCTCTTAGGTGAAGGATGATATTCCACATTATTCAGGTTATTATTCATAGCTTGAATTATCTGGGTAAGAATCACCACAAAATTTTTAACTCCACCTCCCAAGGCATTGGGGATGTCATTCGGGAAAATGCTGCATTGTCCCCCACATGGGTTTTTGGCTTGGTTTCTCTTGGTTCCAACCATTTTATAAAATAGAAAAGTTTTGAAAAAAACATAATTCAATAAGTTATGAATAAATAAATTATTCATTTGAACAATTAACTTTAAATACATATCTTGTGGGATCCCTATGTTTATAATTTTTCTAAAAAAAATATTATTGGGTGATTACATATACCTAGTCTCATACTAAGGGTTTTCACAAAGGTTCTCTAATCGTAATTCCCAAATTAACTAAACCATACTCTGATACCAACTCTAGAGACCCTACTTTTCTTACATGATTATTACATCATTTTAAAGATAAACAACATAAAAGTGTTACACAACCAAGATCCAAAGGTTTAGTGTCTTGGGAAAATTAGGGCCATAAAAAACATTTACATAATAAAGCATAAAAATTATTTAATTCCTTCTTCTCTAGATTATTATTGGACCTCGTGTTCTCCTTATTATAAGTATTCACTTGAGTATATATATCAAAAGAAGGGGTGAGCTAAAAGGCCAGTAAGAGGATGAATAAGAGTCATGAAACATGGGTGAGTATAAATATCATCATAATAACAAAAGAAAAGGATAATAATCATAATAATGACATGAATAATTATAAAGACATGTAATTTGGAAATGTATAAAAATTAAACATCATGTCATATTGGTCAAATACCATACATAGTTGTGAACAAAGCTAGCATCATGTTCACACATAACATATATGTATAATAATAACATCATAATCATTGTGAAAAAATCTAGCATCATGTTCACACATATTTCACATTATATCATGAGATAAATCACATTAACCAATGCATTGGAGTTCTATATAATTTTAGTCAAACCCGTCACATCATGACATTTACATAATCATGCATGCCACATAGAACATATAACAATATTTTCTATAAAATAACCCATTTAAAAAATGGGTTTCATGAGAATTTAATAAATAATACTTTCATGAATAAACATTGGGGTTCCCAAAATAAAAATGGAATAAAAAATTTGGTGCAAGAATCATCAATCTTGAGTGACGAAGAAACAATCTTAAGAGAAGTAAAATATGCGTTTTTATAAAGAAGAGTTCTTCTTGAAAATCATTGCATTTAACATAAAATTATATTGAAATAATTTATATACTAGAATATAAAATAAGAGGACAAAGAAATTATATTTTTGGAATATTAAATAACATACAAACTTAAATTTGGCATGAAAGAGGAATAACCCAAAGAAAGGAAATTGGGTTCGAGAATCCCCTTACCTTATGTCTAAATGATTTCTTCACTTTAATATCCTCGATAATTAAATTAGATTAACTAATTAATAAATATAGAATTTATTATACATTTATTTTATTTGATATAATTTTATTAGGTTCTTTTATGGAAATTTTGATGAGTTATAGAGTTCAATTTCATCATTCTTAGGGTGTTCAGTTTCTTGGTTTTCACGATCGGTTCGATTGTATACATTTATGGAAGTTCATGTAAAATGTGGATAATTATCCAAAATTGAGATTATATGTTATTAATGAACTTAAAAATATTAAATGATCTTATATATCATTTGGTTAAATGATATGATGACAAATCATTAGATAAATAGTAAATAAAAATGATTAATTTATTTGGCGGATTTTACGTTCATTATGAGATTATATCATCATGTTTATATATATAGGTTCCCAAACATTATATAACTTATAATATTTATAATAAAATCTTATTTAACCATAATAATTATTTTATGACCAGCCTTTAATATGGTAATGAAAAATGAAAATTCATCGTCCACGGTGGTGGTAAATCAACACACCACGGACGATATTTTCATTTTTAGAATAAAATGAAAAGGGAAGAGATTTGAAGATGAATTATTCCATTAAAATAATAAAATTATAGTATATAAAAGATAATATATTTTCATTAAACTTTTATAATTATAGGTGATTATAGGATAAGAAAATAAATGAAATTTAAAAGAAATTAAAAGAAAAAGAAAGAGGACTTTACCTCTTGATTTTGTCCTCCTTGAGAACCTCCTTAAGGAAAAGGGTTTGATATTTTGATGAGAAAAAGGGATCATATACATGGGGTGGGGGGGGGGGGGGGGTTATTGGGAAGATTATTGGTTATAATTTTTACATGCTTCAAGTCTTGGAAGGTGTGAGGAGAAGATATGGTGAGGGGTGATATTTATAGGGGAGGAGAGAGGTGTTTTCTCATTATTTTATTCATCAAATTTATTATTTTGGCTCAAGACTATGAATAGTTTGAACCTTATCACTAAATATGCTAAAATAATGAAATATAGTTTGAGTTTTTGGGCTTATATCAACCTTACGCCAGCAATGACTAAAAAATTCTTGTATTTAGCTTTTATCGTAAATTATCGTATTTTAATATTCAACAAAAATTCAAATATTTTAGAAAAATTTCAAAAATTCACCATAACCATTTTTTGACATGTATAATTAAAAAATTTACTCCATTTTATGAAAATAATTTTCCAATAGGGGAAATTTAATTTTTAATTAAAATAATTATTTACTAGGAAAATACCGATTTTGAAATTATAACTGATTTTACGATACTTTGAAAAATTAATTAAGGTATTATAAAATTATATTATAGTTATAAGATAACATAATGTTAATTTTTGAATCTATTTTATGAAAATTAACTTTCTTTTAAATTATTATATTAATTATAAAATTGAAAATGAACATTTATGTTTTATAAAAACACTAAAACTTAATTAATATATTTAAAAACATTTATTTACTTATACTATGATAAAATTATATCATATTATAATTTATAAGATACCTAAATTTTATTTATACTTTCATAGATGAGTTTACTATTCTATTGGCTGGATTACTATTCCTAATGGTCACATTACTATTCCAAAGGTCAAGTTACTATTCCATTAGTATAGGTTTCTTAACTTATAGAAATACCTCTTATTACATTAATTATTCATTTTAAAGTTTTTATTACATTCTCCTTGTGATTTTATGTGATTTATACTATATTGGATAATTATAATAAGTGATTTTCCATTGATAAAATTATGGGTTGTTATAGATGATCCTATAAAGAAAAGAATATATAATACTCAATTAAATAATTAAAACACTAAACTAATGTTATAAAGCAACAAATACATGAAATTTAAAAGAATAAACATTGATGATGATTTAAGAGAATTATAGATAAAAAAGTAAAAAAGGTATGAGACATATAATTTCTAGGTTTATGCGCTTGTGATTATAAAAACTTTATAACTTCATATTTTCATTGGAATCATGTCTAAGTCACCCCCACCCTGATCTGAGTGATTTAATTTCACTCTCTCATAAATTCCCCCTTTTAATGGTCATATACTTCGGTTCGTTTGAGAGAATGGTAATGAAACCCATTTTTAAATGTACAACCTATCATACCCAATAGTTATAGTGAAATAAATATTATAGTAACTGCATTATAAAACACTCCCTTAATAAAAAATGGTCATTTAATGAAAAATAAGTTAGGGAAGGAGGGAAGACAATTGAAGCTAAAATGCAACATGAATTAAATAAAAATCAATATACACATTTGTATAACCCCCTTTAATCATATATTAGGAAGAAATAAAGATCACCCTTTTATGATATCTATGATAGGGTGATGAAAAAAATTAAACAAAACATATATAATCTGTGATAGAGCATAAATATGGAGGTTTTAATCTATAGAGAATAAATAAATATTTAATGAATTAATTGATACATAATTTCAAAGGAAAATATGAAAAAATTATCAAGGAAATATAACCTTTATAAAAAAAATTTGGGCTCATTCATCCCCTGAGCAATGATTTAAGCAATAATAAAATTCTCAATGTTGTGTTTTATTATTAGATTTGTAACAATAAACATTAGTAGATATAGCCTTATATATTCCCAAGGATAAATATTTTTATTCTCATTTTACATTCCTCCTTAAGCCCATTTTTAATTATCAACAAACTCGATGATAATTATTTTAACATGCCACTTATTTTAAATTTTAACATGGATATCATGGTCAATAGATATGAAATTCATTCAATAAATTCAGAGAGAATGTTTTTTTTATTTTCATGTTGACTGGAGCTTCATGACATGAATATAAACCATGGAATAACCTTGGCATGGCCATCCATACTTCATGAAGCATCTATTTACTTTTTAGCATTAAAAATACAAAATATAGATTCAAATATTTTATCTGAATGAAATCCACTTTTTGGGGTTTAGTGGTAACCCGTACAGAAATAAAGACACAATAACTTCCAACCAAACTCCAAAAAAAATCTAAAATAGCACAAGTTTCATACCTATAATAAAATATCCACACACACTATCACTACAAGTAGGATCTCTAAAAATAAAATCTACAATGATTTAAAAAAATAAGGAAACTAACAAAAGTCACAAAACCAAAAAGAACATCAAACCACATATAGAAAAATTTAAAATAGTTGGAATGGTTTACTTATTGTCATGAACGAAAACTCATAAAGTCTAGAATGTAAAAACATGAACCAAAAATATATAAATATATATATTTAAGTAGTATAAAAACAAATATTTTCTTAGATCAATCACATGATGACATAGATAAAAATGAAAACAACACTGAAAAGAAGAAAAGAAAGATTCAAAACTCACTTATGTGATGTTGAAGAATATTCGAATAAAAAAATGATTGAAATGGAGGTGATTATAGAAGGATATGGAAGGTCACCGCTTGCTTAAACAAGAGGGAAATTAGGAAAGGGACCATGTGAGAATGGGTGTGGAGGCTGGGAGTGGCCCGATATGTAAAAATTATATACCAAAAGTTTCAAAAAACCATTGGTATATCTTTATCTATACTAATGGTTTTAATGAACCATTGGTATAGCTTGGATCCAGGAAATCTATACCCATGGTTCTTTAAAACCATGGTATAAAGGTGTGGGGATATACCCAATTTCCAATAGTAAATAAAATTAGAAAATGAAAAGGGAATGTGATACTCTGAAAGTATTTATTTCCTATAATGATAAATTTAAAAAGGATTATAATTCTAAATTGATAAAACTAAAAGAAGATAATTAAAGGATTAAAAAATTTCTATCTGTAAATGATAAAGATCAAGATATAATATTTAATTTAGTTGAGGATGATCTAACTAAAGAAGAAAATTAATTTAATAAATTAAAGCAAGAAAATAAAAAAAATAAGAAACACAACTTTTAGATCCAACGAAAAAGTCTTTAAATATTTAGAAATTGTTCAAATGGAGAATATGGTTTTGAAAAATGAAATTCTTAATATTAAAAGTGATTTATATACTTTTTTAAAGGAAAAAAATAGTATGATAAGATGATGTATTTAATGAAACTAAGCACCAATTAGAGTTACTTTGGATAATGTAGTATAACTCCAAGTTTAATTAAGACTAACTTTGTTAAAATCTAAAAAGAAAGAATTTCCAGTGTAACCTATTTTAAATGAAGAATGAAAGGGTATTATTCCAATGAGTGTTCACTGATATTTACAATATATTTTAGGCATACTAGAAATTTAATTTATAATGATTTACTTTCTAATAATCACACTAATAAATTCTTTAAATCAATTTGGGTACCTAATTTTTTTTGTTACTAATCTAATTGGATCCAAGTTGGCATGGGTACCAAAATAGCATGTTTGATTTTTTAATTTTAGGAAATTTGACTTAGAAGTCTCAATGACTCATGGTACTTAGATAGTGGCTACTCCAGGCACATGATATGTGATATTTCAAAGTTTCCATCATTTAATTCATATAGTGGCAGCCTTGTCACTTTTGGAGACAACTCTAAAGGTCAAATTAAAGGTATCGGTGAAGTTGGTTTTTATAAAATAGTTATTATTTCAATAGTATTATACATACTTGGTTTAAAATATAATCTGATAAGCATATCAAAATTATGTGATGATGGATTAAATAAAATATTTGAAAATAAAAAATGTATAATTTTTAAAAATAAATAAGTTTTATTTTCTACAAATAGATAAGACAATTTATATACTATTTATTTTTATGATCTAACCAAATAAAAGGTTAAGTGTATGAATAATATAGAATAAGATGAGAATTTGTGTCATGGGAGGCTTAGGCATGGAAATTTTAGATGGTTTCACAAACTTTCAAAGCATGAATAGGTTTTTCAACTGACCAAGTTATATATAAGTAAGTAATTTATGTGTGATTCCTCTTTAAAAGGTAAAGAACACAAAAAAAGATTTAAATCTATAAATGATGTTAGTACTGCTAGATGGTTATAATTATTGCATCTTAACTTATCTAGAACTATAAAACATGGTAGTTTTGATGGTAAAAAATATGTATTTTTAATTATAGACGATTACAATAGATTCTTATGAATTTATTTCTTATCACATAAAAATGAAACTTTATCCAAATTTTGTGCTTTTGGTAAGTTTATTCAAAATTTAAAAGACATGTCAATCATATTTATTATAAGCGATAGAGTTAGTGATTTTTTGAATTTATAATTTGATAAATTTTGTGAATAAAATGGTTATAAACATTATTTTTTATCCCCTAGGACACCACAATAGAATGGTGTGGTAGAAATAATGAATAGATCTGTTCAAGAAATGGATAGGTCAACACTAATGGAATTTAGTGTTCTAAAATAAATTTGGGAAGAATATATACATACTAATTTCCATCTTTTAAATAGATTTTCAATTATACCTTTGCTAAATAACACCACTTATGAAAATTTTAAAGTGTTTAAACCTAAAGTTGGTTATTTTGGGTTCTTTGGATGTAAAGTGTTTATATTAAATACAAAAGATAATTTAGAAAAATTCTCTAAATCAGATGAAGGGATATTTTTAAGATATTCCAATTCTAATAAAGTGTATAGATTTTTCAATAAGAAAACTTTATTTGTTAAAGAATCTATGCATTTTAAGTTTAATGAAAACAATTCTAATAAATAGGATTTTGAATTTTTCAAAGAAAATGATGAGTTTAGTGAATTTAATTTTATTGTAGATAATGACCAAGATAATGAAATTACATAAATTGAGGGGAGCATATCTCTGCTCAAACTGATCTAAAGGAATAAAAGACTCTTAAATATCACCTTATTGAAAACTTAATTGGTAATATAGAATCTAGAATTCAAACCAGAAAATATATTTTACTTTATTGTGCTAATTCTACTTTTGTTACTAAATATAATCCTATTAATGTAGAAAATGATTTAATTGGTTCAAATTGGATTAATACTATGAAAGATGAATTAAATCAATTTGAAAGGAATAAAGTATGGGACTTAGCTGATTTTCCAAAATAAAAACCTATTATAAGAACTAAATGGATTTTTCATAATAAACTTGATGATATTAGAAACATAATTAAAAATAAAGAAAGAACAATAGCTCAAGGTTATTCTTTGGAAGATGAAATTGACTTTAAAGATTATTTTTTTTCCTATTTCAAGTATGGAAGCAATTAGAATTATATTATCCTTTTCTAGTTTCCAAAGCATCAAATTATTTTAAATGGATGTAAAAAGTTACTTTTTAAATGGAATTATTTTAGAGGAAGTCTATGTTAGACAACCCCCGGGATTTGAAAATGATAAGTTTCCAAATCAGGTTTTTAAAATTAATAAAGCCTTATATGGTCTTAAATAAGATCCAAGATCTTGGTATGATATAATTACACAGTTTTTATTAAAAAAATTATTTTGTTAAAGGTAAGGTTGATCCAACCTTGTTTATAAAAAGAGTTTTAAATGATATACTGATTATATAGATATATGTTGATGATATAATATTTGGTTCTATAAATGATTCTCATTTTAATGATTTTATAAGCCAATGAAATGTAAATTTTACATGAGTTTAATGGGAGAACTAATTTTTTTTCTTGGGTTACAAATTAATCAAATAAAAGATAGTATTTTCTTAAATCAAGATAAGCATGATAAAGAACTTGTAAAGAGGTTTGGACTTGATTCTAATAAGTCTATAAAAACACCTATGAGTACTAATTAAAAATTGGACTTAGATGAATTTGGTAAGTCAGTTGATATCAAACTATATAGAGGCACGATGGGTAGACTATTGTATCTTAATGATTCTAGACCAGACATCATATTCTCAGTTTTCTTATGTGCTAGGTTTTAGTAAAACCCAAAAGAAAGTAACCTTAAATATTTTAAAAGAGTAATTAGATATATCAAGTGTACTTTTTGTACAATACTATTCTATTCTAATGATTTTTTTGATTTACTTTATTACTTTTATCTTGAATTTAGAGGTTTCAGACTTGAAAATAAAATCACTATAGGTATGTGTCACTTTTTAGGAAAAAGTTTAATTTAATGGAGCTCTAAGAAAAAACTTTCAGTAGCACCATCAATAGCTGAGCCTGAATATGTTGTTGTTGCTGGTCATTGTTCATAGAGTATTTAGAAAACACAAACTTTGTATGATTTCAATATCAGTTTTGATAAAATTCCTATTTAATTTGTTAACTCTAGTGTAATTTCTATTTCTAAAAACTCTCTTCAATACTCTATAACTAAATACATAGATGTAAGATTTCATTTTATTAGAGATCATGTAAGTAAAGGTGATATATGCCTAGAATTTGTTCATACCGAGAAAAAATTAGTTGAAAATTTTGACAAAACCCTTAGATTCTGTTAAATTTGTGAAGAAGAAATTTGAACTGGGTATATTACAAACTTAAAATCCTTGTTAGTATAATCACCATCCTTAAATATGTTTTTACATGTTTTTTATAATTGAATGTTATTTTCTACTCTAAATAAATGATAATTAGATCATACTATTTAAAAATTATTTGTTAAACTATAATTTTATCTTAATTATACTTTCTTTGAATATTGTATCTTTATGTTTACTCTCATGATAATTTTTTTTACATTGAAGTAGTTGATGTAGTAGGTTCTTTCAGTTTAATTTTTTTCTTATTCTTTTATCAAAAGATTTATTCATCTGTTGTTTTATCCTGATAGCTGGAAATGTTTTTCATAAGTTACTATTAGAACTTAATGGTAGGTCCTGAGTCACCGTTGGATATCTATAATGTCAGGTCATGAGTCACCGCTCTCTGTTTTCAACGGTAGAAAAATTCATCCACCATAATTTAACTTTTTTGTTTCTATAATTTTATTTATTATTTTAATTGATGTTTTTAAAATAAATTATTTTGTTAAAAGTTTTACTATTTTATTTGAAATATAATTGTAAAAGTGTGTAAAAAATAGTTGTCACATTATTTTATGTACACATATGGTTGCAGTTCAAATGTCATGCAATGCTCTATTTTACAAATTTTCTCTCTCTCTCTTTATAATCTAAAAGATTATATTTGTATTTAAATTGTTTTATAATTTTTAATTGTTTACCATTGCTTTAATTAACATATTAATTATTTTATATTAATATTTCATGAAGAAATATAAATCCAAATTGTATCTATGATATTCGGAGTGACTTTAACAAATAAAGGTAATAGTCATATTATGTTATTATTATTCTCTAACAAGTGTCATGTAAATATTGGGAATGGACATGATCCCATAGTATTTTTGTTTTAATGAACTAATAGATATATTGTTTCACTCTTTAATAAAAATCTGATTTGTATGGATGGATGATCTAAGAGATATATTTAATGAATAAAAGAAACACTAGTGCATATCATTCAATAGATTAACTTGTGATACATCTCATACATTCTTTTTCATCTCAATTGTTAATTAAATTTTGTGACTTATGCACTCTTTGTATGACCATAGGACTCCAAATTTAAAATTTGTTCCTTCCAAGTGATCAATGATCATTAAGATTTAACTTCTTCAAAATTTATGACCATCTACTGTTTTCCATTTATTAGTTTTTATTCGTGTAATCTGTTTCCTTCTGTTTGTAATTTATTGAGTCTAGTTTATGATTTTCCCAATAAAAAGGAAGTATTACATTTATATGGTTATTCCACCACCTAAAAGGAAGTTAGAGTTGTGACTCTTGATCAAAATTTAGGTAAGTAGACTCGGTTGGTCTCCTGTAACAAGACCAGGTTGTGCCTCTGGGTTGTTTAAAAGGCAGTGTTTGTAACAAGGTTCTCACACCATTAATTGCGAGGTTCTTAGAAGTTACCAATATCTCCAGAGAGTATAGGAGGTTGAGGAGTGGAATAGGGTATTTGTGATACAAACCACTATAAATCTTGGTGTTTTTACTTTTTATTTCCACTGTAACTTATTCCAAGATCACTGCACTCACTATAAATATTAATATGATAAAATCTGATTATTTTTGTCTTTAAATTTTTAAAATGACTATTCACCCCCCCTTTAGTCATAATTTCCATCAATAATGATCTAATAGACATATGTTCCCAATGAATTAGGATATATTGGGTACATCACAAATAATATTTCATTAATGAATAATTTGAGAAAAGTTTTTTCCCTTCTGTTCTTTAATGAAATTTGATATCCCAGACCCTTTGATGAAAATATAACATCCTAAATAAATCCATGGTCATGGTGTTTACTGGGTATGTTCAATTTTGGAAAAATTAAAAGAATGATACATTAAACACATAGGTTGATAGCACTTTCATTCAACCTATTTGATTATAGAAATCATGATAAAGGAATTATATTAAATAGTAATCATCTGTACAAGGTTTTATGTCCTGGAAAAATTAAATTTTTTCTCTATGGTTGTTTTGGCATGTTTTTAGATGCTAACATTGGACTTTGGGATGCTTCTTCTAATTCCACTAAGAAAGAGGCCCAGAGGTTTACACAATAAGTGTATCTAGGACCTCAGTTAAATAATACTATTATTTAACATGTTGAACAAATATTATTCCCACATGTGGTTTAATAATTATACATGTTTTCTTGATCGAATATTTACTATCACTAGTTGTTCAAGAGAATATTTTGAGAGAAGAATATTTAATAAATATTTATTTTTTATTTAGGGAATATAATATTTATTTATTTATTGTAAAATAATACAGTGATGTTTATTTATTAAATAAATATCCATTATTCAAGGATTGATAAATATTGTGGAGGAATGAAGAACCAAGTTTAATGATTCAATGAGAAATAATATATATTAAATATTATTTGAATATATAATATTTAATTAATTTTTTAGTTTTATGCTTGTCAATAAATAATAATAATAATATTATTATTATTATAGACATGGGGTTCCATAGTGATTAAGGAAATAATAAGGGTGAATGTGCAATTATTATTTTCTAACCCTATTACTATTTAAACCCAATTATATTATTTTTAAGAAGGTGTTTCCTTTTGTTTGGTTCTTCTCAACAATAGCCAAAGAATTATCTCAAAGCCCTAGAGAGATCCCTCTCCAATAAGGCTCCCAAGGATGGAGATAGATCTTCCTCCTCCACCACTCTTGATTCTAGAGAGATCAAAGAGAATCCTTCTTGAAGTGATTCACGGGGTGATCAAATATGAATGACACAAGTGTTATGATATACCATGCTATCACCCATAGATACCTATGACAATATTAAGAGGTTTTAGAGCATGTATGGACCACTGATTAAGGGAATATACACTTGATTCCTACAATATAATGACGACACAATATAGACACGTCAGAATCATCAATGAAGAAATAATTCATCGCAAGAGAATTCTTTAATTTCTTTAATTAATTATGAATCATTATGTGATAATCATATGGTTTTCTTTTAACATTATCATGTAAATTAATCTTTTTTTCAATTTTTTGGTAAAAATATTTATCATTGATGTTTATCTCAGATTAATCATCAATTATGAAAAAATATGAGTTAGGAATACCTCATTCAGTGCTTTTTCTGCACCTAGAACCTTCAGTTGTTGACAGTTTGAATTTTTTGTCAACCATATTTTAGAATTGTTAAGGATCATTGGAGTTTTATAAGATTATTTTTGAAATGATTATATTGTTTTTGAGATAGTTTAAAGTGGTTGGAATGTCCTTAAGTAAGTTTTTTTGAGTGTTTGAGGAATTTTGGTATTACTATGTTGGATACTGAAATTATAAAAAAGCTAATTCTCTTACAAGACTTTCACTTAAGATAATTGCATTATGAAAAGGATGTTATACAATGTGTAAGTAAAAATAGTTTTCCCTATTCTAGTGATGAATGAGATTGTATGATAATTGAGCCGCATAAGATATTTTTCTATGCGAATGAGAATTTGGTCATGGGAATTCTCTTATGGGGCCACTATGTAAGTGAATTATATTACAAAGAAAGTGAGTAAGATATTTTCCTTTATTAATAATCTATTTTTGGCTACATGGGATAATTGAACCAAATAATGATATTTGGTCCACGTATGATGATTTTATTGGTGAAAAATTGAGTTTTTAGAATTTGAATATTCTAAAGAACTCAAACCGAATGATGTATGACCTAATCCATAATGATCAAAAAATTACATTTGAGATGTGATTCAAGCAGTATAGAGAATTAGTTATCCTCATTTAGTGAAGAAAAATTTCTAACATAAAGTCAATAGGTTGAGTTAAAATCAAGATGAAACACATTTATTTCATTTTCAAGAATTATAAAGATGTAATAGTGACCATTCTTTATTATTCATTAATTCTTAAAAACACTTGAAATGATTCTAGTGATTCAAGATGAGTGTTTTGACTAATTGAGTTTCTTTTATCAAACTGTGTTTTAAAAAAAATTATGTCGTAACCGTTTCCTTCATTATGTATAATAAAGAAGAAGGTGTGAAGTGAAATCAACCTATTAACTAAAGTGTACACAACTGTTGGGTTTTCTTGATATTCACAAGTACATTTTTACTAAGTTTTTATATATATTGATACTGCTACTATTAAAGATAGGATATGAGGGTAGTTTTTGTTGGGGAGGAGAGTGATGGCAAGAGGGGGGGGGGGGGGTGAATTGCCTTTTTAAAAAAGTTTAACAATTTAAAACAAAGTTAAAGCGCAGCGGAAATAAAAGAGGCAAGACACAAAACTTGATAACGGAGTTCGGCTTAAACCAAAGCCTACGTCTCCGCTCCCAACTCAACCATTGAGAGATTTACTACCGCTTGCTTTTTAATGGTTTTAGCAAGAAACCCACTAGACTTTAAGGTAGTCTAGAACCTATTACAGCTTGCTTTTAATGGTTGAGCAAGAACCCACTATCCTTCTTACAGGTGAAGGCTAGCTCACCTATGACTCAAGCCTTTTAAAGGGAAGGCTTGACTAACCTCTTCACACCTTGAAGGTGGTGTGAAAACCCAAAGAAAAGGAAGATGAGAGAAAGAGGGGTTTGTAGGCACAAACCCAAATTGATGCTAAAAAAGATAAAATAATAAAAACCGTAAAGAGGAGAAGTCTTGGGCGCCAATGGATTGATTGGTGATGATGAAGAGCGCTCCCAAGCTTCTATGGTGGTGCTCCTTGGATGTGGAAGTGAGTTGGAGCAGGTGGGGATCCTTGAAGGAATGCGCCGGAGGTTCTCCAAATGATTGAAAAATGTTCCCGTGGGCTTTCTTGTGTTTCCGGGGCTTCCTAGTCCTTTATTTATAGGAGAGGAACACTCAAATGGCCTTTGGGGGTCTTCGGAGCCGTTGGAGAGGTCTTCGGAGCCGTTGGGAGTCAAAAGTACAAGTCTGGTCAAAGCCCAATGACTAGTTTGACTGGCTCCACCGGCTGACCGGTGCTTGGACACCGGTTGGCCGGTGCTTTGGAAAATGGAGAGGCCTTCTGCCCAGGCACCACCGGCTGGCCGGTGAGGAGGCCACCGGTTGGCCGGTGGGGAGACAGTAGGTGTCCCTTCTGTCTGGGTTCCACCGGCTGGCCGGTGATGGGACACCGGTTGGCCGGTGGTCTGGACAGAGAGGATGCCTTCTGGCCGGTGGTCATCCACCGGTTGGCCGGTGGACTGAAATCAATCCACTTTTGCCTTCTGGCTTTCTTGGCCCAATTCCTTGGCAACCTGAAATCATGCCTATCATCCAAAAACACTTAAAACAAGATTAGATAAATAAGAGAGTGATTGTGATCATGAAAATTAAACCACGAGGGGTACGAGAGGTACAACAATCTCCCCCTATTTTGATGATCACAATCACAAAAAACAAGAAATGTAAAAGACTGAAATGAAAGGCATGCTTTAAAGGATAAAGGAAAGCATGAGAGAAAGATTTGTCCCCCAATCAACCAATAATTTCTCCCCCTTTGTGATTATCAAAATAGCACGGGGCATAAAACTTGATTGAGGGAAAGGTTGAAAAACAAGATAGAGTTTTTAAACCAATTGAAATTTTTGATATTTGAATTGAAAGTTTTGAAAGAAAAACGCAAAAAGGCTTAAAAGATCCTAACTCCCCCTAAATAAAAACAACAAATCACCGGGGAGAGGATTTTAGAACCGAGACAAATTTTGGTCAGGTGAGACTCGCTAAAAGGGATTTTTCAATCCAAACTTGTCTATAGGGATACATCCTAAGATATTCATCCGAGTAGGTAATGATTTTGGGGCGGCCATATCTAGCATTTTTACAATTGCATTCATAAATCATATGTCCGGTTTTTCTACAATAATTACAAAATTTATTTTGAGAGCTCCCCCTTACAAAAGTAGTGGGTGCTCTAGAAGAAGTGACTTGCTTGTTAAAGCCAAGTCCATGTGTGGTTCTAGCCGAATGTTGAGAACCTAGAAATTTGGTCAAATTTTGTTCACCTTGGGTGAACTTGGCAAGAGATTCCCTTAAATCTTTAATAGTTGAATTCAAAGAATCAACATCAGGAAGGTTTTGGATCTTGAGGGACAACTCCTCCTTTTCTTTGAGAAGTTGTTCCTTTTCGGAAGAAAGTTTTTTGAAATTCTTTTTTAAAGCAATAAATTTGGAAGAAAGTTCATGAAAGCCTTCCTCCAATTGATCTATAGCATGTTGGAGATCCTCATAAGATAAATGATTGAAAGAATTTGAAGAACTAGAGGATGAGGAGTCGGAAGAGTATACCTCATGAAATGCCATTAGGCATTTTTTACCATTGTCACTTGAGGAGGAGGAGGAGGAGGATGTGGAGCTATCACTCCATATGGCCTTGAATTCCTTCTTCTTTTCCTTTTGCTTGGCCTTTTTCTTGTTGAGTGGACAATCGGGCTTGTAATGGCCTTTCTTGCCACACCCGTAACATGTTACCTCGGGCTCGGATTTTTCGTTGGGTTGAGCCTTGCGGGATTTCTTCTTCTTGTGCTTCTTCATGAATTTGTGCATTTTGCGGGCAAGATTATCCATTTCTGAATCTCCGCTTGAAGAGGAAGACGATGAGGAGGAGGAGCTTTCTTCTTTTTGAACTTTGAAGGCGATGTTCTTTGGAACTTTGATCGGTTTGCCTTCCTTTTCAGCTTGCCTCCTCATGGTAATCTCGTAGGTCATGAGGGATCCGATGAGCTCTTCGACCGGCATTTTCTTGACATCTTTTGCTTCTTGAATTGTCGTGACTTTCGGTGCCCATGAGCTTGGTTGGATCCAAAGGATCTTCTTGACCATCATCTCTGCAGAAACATCATCACCAAGGGACTTTCTCCCATTTCAAACATCAGTAAAACGAGTAAACATTTCAGTAATTGATTCGTGTGGGTGAATGGTGAAACTTTCAAAATCTTGACGGTACATGTCTAATCTAGTGTCTTTGACTTTGTTAGTTCCCTCATGGGTTACTTCTAAAAGTTTCCAAATTTCATAAGAAGAGGAGAAAGTAGAAACACGGTTGAATTCATTACGGTCTAGCCCACAATGAAGAGCATTCATGGCTTTGCCATCAAGCTCAAAATTGGCAATGTCTTCGGGGGTCCATTTAGACTCATCTTTGCTAGAGAGAGTGTAACCTTGCATAACAATTCTATATATAGGATAGCCAATACTTCTAAGAAATGTAATCATGCGAGTTTTCCAATAAGTGTAGTCGGTTCCATCAAAGAATGGAGCCCGAGTCATGGAATACCCTTCGGGTGCTTGTGAGGAAGAAGCCATCACTATGGATTTTAGGTTTGTAACCGGTTAAGGTATTACAAAAACTTCCCTCTGATACCAATTGTTGGGGAGGAGAGTGATGGCAAGAGGGGGGTGAATTGCCTTTTTAAAAAAGTTTAACAATTTAAAACAAAGTTAAAGCGCAGCGGAAATAAAAGAGGCAGGACACAAAACTTGATAACGGAGTTCGGCTTAAACCAAAGCCTACGTCTCCGCTCCCAACTCAACTGTTGAGAGATTTACTACCGCTTTATTTTTAATGGTTTTAGCAAGAAACCCACTAGACTTTAAGGTAGTCTAGAACCTATTACAACTTTCTTTTAATGGTTGAGCAAGAACCCACTAGCCTTCTTACAGGTGAAGGCTAGCTCACCTATGACTCAAGACTTTTAAAGGGAAGGCTTGACTAACCTCTTCACACCTTGAAGGTGGTGTGAAAACCCAAAGAAAAGGAAGATGAGAGAAAGAGGGGTTTGTAGGCACAAACCCAAATTGATGCTCAAAAAGATAAAATAATAAAAACCGTAAAGAGGAGAAGTCTTGGGCGCCAATGTATTGATTGGTGATGATGAAGAGCGCTCCCAAGATTCTATGGTGGCGCTCCTTGGATGTGTAAGTGAGTTGGAGCAGGTGGGGATCCTTGAAGGAATGCGCCGGAGGTTCTCCAAATGATTGAAAAATGTTCCCGTGGGCTTTCTTGTGTTTCCGGGGCTTCCTAGTCCTTTATTTATAGGAGAGGAACACTCAAATGGCCTTTGGGGGTCTTCGGAGCCGTTGGAGAGGTCTTCGGAGCCGTTGGGAGTCAAAAGTACAAGTCTGGTCAAAGCCCAACGGCTAGTTTGACTGGCTCCACCGGCTGACTGGTGCTTGGCCACCGGTTGGCCGGTGCTTTGGAAAATGGAGAGGCCTTCTGCCCAGGCACCACCGGCTGGCCGGTGAGGAGGCCACTGGTTGGCCGGTGGGGAGATAGTAGGTGTCCCTTCTGTCTGGGTTCCACCGGCTGGCCGGTGATGGGACACCGGTTGGCCGGTGGTCTGGACAGAGGGGATGCCTTCTGGCCGGTGGTCATCCACCGGTTGGCCGGTGGACTGAAATCAGTCCACTTTTGCCTTCTGGCTTTCTTGGCCCAATTCCTTGGCAACCTGAAATCATGCCTATCATCCAAAAACACTTAAAACAAGATTAGATAAATAAGAGAGTGATTGTGATCATGAAAATTAAACCACGAGGGATACGAGAGGTACAACAGTTTTGTTATTTACATGAGAATGTGGGGGAGAAAACCCATATGGCAACTTTTACTGAGTTTTAGGAAGGAAGATAGAGGAAGATAAAAATAGAAAAATACCCATGGAACTTTCTTTTAGTGGAATCGAGATGACTTATAGTATAATAATTTTTTTATATGAAAAGGATGTATGGAATTAATGCATCATATGGCCATAAAAGTGATTTATTGAGGAAATAGGTGATTCATCTAAGAAATATAAAAAGAGAAGGTGTCGAATAAGAGAGTGTTAGTATTAAGAAAGACTAGAGCTATAATAATGTGTATCAAAGGAAAAATACATTTTCACTCAAGATTGTAGTGATTAAGAGAAGAATAAGAAGAAAAATATTACAAAGGGTTTTCATACAGTGAGAAGGAAATGTATGGAACCCTCATTCCTATTATCAGTAGTTGTATTTCTTAAAGAAGGTGAGCACATTCAGTTCTGTTTATCCATTGCCTCAAGATACGGATCTTCATCTATTTCTAAGGCAAGATAGAGATTCAAGTGATCTTTCTCATTTGTTCTAAATCATTATAACTAGCATGATGTTGAGTACGACTTATGAGATATTATGTAATGATAGTAGTAAGATTCTGTGAAACTATAAGTGAAGGGTTATTACTCCTTACCCATTGTAAGTTGTTGGTTGACTTATAGTAAAAAATATGTATCCAGAATATAACTAGATGGGGAAAGGAGTAGGATTACTCATTATGGTCAAACCTTGTAAAAATTATTGCATGCCCTATTATCTTTATTTTACACATTTTCATATATGGATGATAGTCAATTATATATATGAGAGAATTAGATCTTAACCAGTCAGATGGGTTTATTTCAAGAATAAAAGAAATAGTAAAAAATAAAATTCTATACTTATCCACCCTCCCCTCTAAGTGTAGTTATATGATCCATTGACTCTAAAAATTGGTATCAGAGTAAGTTTTACTTTTTCATACTCCCTTAGTGGATTGAATGATGAACACCATGAACTCTACAAATAGTAGATGAGTTCCAATTTTTTATGAAAAAATTTTCATCGCTAGAAAAATAGGATCATACCTTTTTTTTCATTTGGGCTTTAAGTTCTTAATGAAACTATAGTTAGTTTTACACCTATTTAAAGAGGTGATTATATGACCTTCACTAATAATAGAAATCTTAAATTCAATTTAAAAATAAGTAATTCTATTATTATGTCCCTTTATGAGAAAGTGTTTACCAATGTGATGGGTATACAAACTACCAAAAAAGTATGAGATAAGTTATAAAGCAACTATAAACGTAATTTCAAAGTCAAAGAGGCAAATCTAAAAATATAGAGAAGAATTTTAAAATATATAAAGATGGATGATGAGGAATCCATTGCTGATTATTTCACTAGATTTAATTAAATCGTGAGTAACATTAGGGGATTTAGAGAAAATATATATGATGATTTCATTATGGAGAAACTCACAAGGAATTTATTAGAAAAATTTGATCCCAAAATTTATACTCTATAAGATAGGGAAGATATTTCAATTAATGAGTTTCATAATACCCTCATTGCCTATGAAATCAGAAAGTCGCAAGATTTTAAGAAGAAAGTTAAAGATGAGATGACTTTTGAAGTCATGATAAAGTTAAAGATAAAATAATAAGAGTCTAAAAATTCTAGTTAACCATATAGAAATGATGATAGATATGGATATGGAAAGAGAGACTTGTCTCCTATCTCTAAAAAATTCAGAAAAGCAAAAGGTGAGTATAAGGGCAGACTTGCCTTAAAATGATTCAATTGTGGTGGTGTTAGGAATTTTTCTATAAATTGACCAAAGAAAAAGAATATTGAATATGAGGATGATGAAAATTATGCAAATCCCAAGAAGAATAAGTGGTGGAAGAAATTCAAGGCTGAAAATAAATCTAGTGAGTCCAAGAAGAAGTTTATAAGAAGAAAAATAAAAGGCTTAATAAGAAAACAAGAAGATGAAAACAATTTATCCTACAGTCAATCAAAGGATGAAGCACATGGAAGGTTCATGAATTTTATGGAACATGTGAATAAGGAATAAGCATCATCATGTAGTGATGATAAAGGTGGTGAAGATACATATATAGATCACAAGGTCATATCTGAGTTAGAATCTTTCCTTGATCAAAACACAAAGAACAAAAGGGAAGTTAAAGCTTTGAAGATGGTTGATGGGAAGAAGGATAAATCAATTAAAGAGTTCATAAAGAAATAAACTAAACTCATTTTTGAAATGAATAATTCAAAGTTAAAACTGGATAATAATGAAAAGAGACCAAGAGATCTTGAATTCAAACCGATCACTAGGGAAAAAGAACTGAGAAATATGGAATTAAAATATCTTAAAATAGAAAAGGAGTTGAATAGAGTCCAAGAAGAATTTAATAAATATATTTAATTCAATACTGAGACACTTATAACAACTAAAAATGACAACACATCATCTCATGTTGAATCAACACCTAAAACTTATCTAGAAGTTAAATCTACTTTTCCAAAACATGTATATTCAAATTCAAAATCTAGACAAGGTTAAGGCTTAGAGATTATGATAAATAATCTTATACATCTATATATTAAATGATAATGCAAATAAAATCAACCCCCTTAAAGAAAAAAAAAACGATTAAGGAATATGTGGACAACAAAGTCATAATTATATAATACAGTTTTTATAATATGCTTACAGTTATAATAGGAGATTCAAATTAAGTTAATACTATTGGTGTTGTGGGATTTATAGTCAAAACGAATACACGTACTGGTACAACATGTCTCTACCTGAAAAAAGGCACTTATCAGGGGGAGAAACTATGAGATGAAAATAAGTGATTTATTATAGAAGAAAACAATGAACAAAGTCAATTCAAATATGTCTACTTAAAATTGGTTTGAATGTTTGAATGAAATATTTGGTGTATGTGAGAATCGAGGACATTATGTTGAAAATTATATGAAAAATATTCCTATATAGATATGCTACCAAGAAAAGTTCAAAGTATTTTAGAATAAAAATATTAATGAGAAGTGATTATTTATAGAGGTGTCTTGGAAGGAAAGAAATTGAGGAATAAATTAGATACCTGATAATGGATGATCTTCATATATGATTGGAGACACTAAAATTTTAAATAAAATTTAGTATCATGAATGAGGAATAGTTACCTTTTAAAATTATTGTTAACTAAATATTAAAGGTGTTCATACTATTAATATTTATTTCAAAGGACTCAAGTGAAAAGATACCTTGTTTGTGGAAGAGATGGAACCAAACTTACTAAGTGTTATCCAACTATATGATGAGGAAAATGAAGTTTTATTTAAAAATAATATATGTGTTATAAAAAAATCTAAGGATATAATAATTATTACAATAGGTGAAAGAACAAGTGAAAATTTGTTTCAGATTGGTGACCCATCCAACTCATGTTACATGAGTTCCAAAGATGAAAATGAACTCTGAAATAGGAGAATTTTAAACCTTATCCAAGGAAATATGAGAAATATTTCCAATCATGAATTAGTGAGAGACCTTACCAAAATCAATATAAAAAGAGAGTAAGTTTTTGAGACATGTCAAAAGGAGAATATGACTCAAAAGACACATTAAAATATGGACATACAATCTAATAGATCATTGGAATTGATATATTCTAATGTTTGTGGTTTCAGAAATAAAAATTAAATAAAAGGTGATATTTATTTCTTTACATTCATATATGACTACAATTAGATGAAAAATTTCTTCTTTATGAAACATAAATCTGTTTTTATTCAAATTTTTAAATTTTTTAGAGGGCGAGTGGAGAAAGAGTTTGGTGTTTTCATAAGAAGGGTAAGGCTAGACAATAGAAAAGAATACAAAATCAATGCCTTTGATATATACTTAAAAAATCATGGGAAAAAATATCAAAATGTTACACTAAATACTCCTAAACAAAATTTTGCGGTTGAAATAAAAATAAAATTATTATAGAAATGGGTAGAACCATTCAGACTAAGCACAAGGTTCCAAAGTTATTTTGGAAAGAAGTTGTATGCATCATTGTACATATCCAAAATAGGTTCTTATTAAGGCTTGAAACTCATAAAACTCAATATGAGATGTGAAATAATAAGAAACAAACTTTAAAATACTTCAAAGTCTTTGGAATACTTTATTATATGAATATTAAGAACAAAAATATGGGTTAATTTGAAGAAAAGGTTAAAGAAGACACCTTTTGGGGGTATCTTTTCAATGGATCTGGTTACAAATTTCAGATAAAAATTTAAATAAGATTGTGGAATGCGTAGATGTTAGAATAATAAAAAATATATACAAGTAAAATGTTCTTATTGATCCTAAATATAAATCTTCCATGGCTATAAACATATAAAATTCTGAAAACTAGATTGGTGAACAAGCTGTAACCAATAAATCAATGATTGATATTGATTTAAGTGTTAACCAGTGAAGAATCGGGGACTGAGAATCAGGGTTATAAACATAAAATGATGAGAAAACTTTTTTAATCTAAGAATATCATTTCCTAATAGGATAAACTTGTCTAGACAGTAAGGAGGTAAACTAAACTACACTCATTTCACATGTTAAACCTCATACTATTGACATGGCAGTTGAGTATGATTAGTGGATTGTTATAATGAATGAGTATATTTATCAAATAGAGAATAAATCCACTTTATAACTTCTTCCTAGACTACAAAATAATAATTTCATTAACACCAAGTGGGTTTTCCAAAAAAAAAACTGAATGGGAGAGGTGAAATCATAATGAATAAAGGAAGACTGGTGTGTAAAAGTTACTCTTATATGGAAGAAGTTGACTTTAAATAAAATTTTGAACCATTATAAATACATGAAACTATTAAGATTTTATTGGTAATGACATCACACAAAATGTTCAAAATCTACCAAATGGATGTGAAATCATCCTTCTTTAATGGTGAGTTAGAAGAAGAAGTATTCATTGAGAAACGTGAGGGTTTTTTCCTTAATAAATATGGTATCATGGTGTGCTAGTTTAAAAAAGGATTTATACGGGTTGAATTAGGCCCCATGATCCTAGTATGCCAAGATTTATAGATACTTGAGAAGAATATATTTTTCAAATGGAAAATTTTATAATAATATTTATGTGAAGGAGTTGTCCATATGTACTCTTATTGTCATAGTATATGTTGATGAAATATTTTTTATATGAAAAAGGAGTCTCTATATGAGGAATTTAATGAGGAAATGAAAAATAATTTTGTGATGTAAATTTTGGGGGAGATGTCATATTTCTTGGGGATATAAATCATATAAAGGGCTGATAATATCTTTTTATCTATGAAAAGTACTCTTGGGAATTTTTGAAGAATTTTGGGATGAAGGAATGAAAAGGGATCTCCAATCCTATAGCTGTTGGAAACAAAATGAGAAAGGATGAGACTAAGACATTTTTGAATCAATAGAAATACAGAAGACTAATTGGTAGTCTACTTTAATTAATAGCCTCTATACCTGACATTGATTTTTCTGTGACATTATGTGTTAGATTTTAGAGTGATCTCAAGGAATCCCATATGTTGGTATCCAAGATAATTTTGAAGTATATCAAGAAAATACAAAGTTTTGGTCTATTATAAAAAACTAATCCACCACTGACTCTATTATGATTTATATAAGTTGACTGGGATAGAGATTGTGTTGATAGAAACTCCACCTTAGGTGACACATTATTCTGTGGTGAAATATTATTTTCATGGTATAAAAAAATAAAAGCTCTGTGTCATTGAGTATGACTAAATATAAGTATATAGTAGTCACTCATGCATGTACAAAAATGATTTGGATAAAATTTTAGTTAACATACTTGAGATTTGAAGTTGAAAATACACTATTCATTTCCTATTAAAATCAAAGTGTCATATATCTTTAAAAAAAATCCATTTCAATATTCCAGATCCAAGAACATTGATCTTCAATATCATTTCATAAAAGATAAGGTGGAAAATGGTACTGTGAGACTTGAGTCTTTTGGAATCAAGGACCAAATTATAGACATTTTTACTAAAGAATTACTAAAATAAAATTTTCACAACTTAAGGCTAATAATTCATGTTCAAATTTCCTTGATCATTTAAATGTATTTTTTAATCCCCCCCATAGGACTCTAGATTGTGTTGATATCAGGGGAGAAATAGTGACACAACTGTTGATCAAAGAGAGAGAGAGAGAGATTACAAATGGTATGTGAATTGAGGGGGAGTTCATTTAAGTCACT
The DNA here is from genome assembly GCA_963277665.1 of Viscum album. Taxonomy (NCBI): domain Eukaryota; kingdom Viridiplantae; phylum Streptophyta; class Magnoliopsida; order Santalales; family Viscaceae; genus Viscum; species Viscum album. The sequence continues at coordinate 956,778,566 of OY728138.1, read as the reverse complement.
TGGACACACTTTCTTGTCACCGAGGGATGAAATTATCTCAAAAACATTACCTCACCTATTAGTGTGATGCAAGAACACTTCTCATTCAAGAATTATTATGAATTGATGATTCTTATGAGATCATGTGGATGATTTGACTATAGTTTCCATAAAATATAACAGGGGGATATTTTTGTGGCCTTGTATTTGTTGATTATGTTTTTTATGGTTTTCATTTGTTTTAAAACATTTTTGAGAATTGTTTAGAATCATTAGTGGTTTCTGAGATTATTTTTGAAATGATTGGAATGTTTTTGTGATGGTTGAAGGTGGATGGAATGTACTTAAATAAGTTTTTTGAGTGTTTAAGGAATTATAAAATTACTATTATAAATATATAAATTATGGTAAAATTAATTCTCTTATAATACTCTCATGTAAGATAATTGAGTTATGTTCTTGTTTTTGTAAAAAACATAAGTAAAAAAGTGTTTTTCATATTCCAATGATGACTGAGTTTATAGGATAATTGAGCCATGTAAGATATTTTTCTATGTGAATGAGAATTTGGTCATGGGAATTATCTTACAGGGCCACCATGTAAGTGAATTATCTTACAGGGACAACACATAAGAAATTTGACTTTGTGAATAATTTTTTGGATGTGTAGGCTAATTGAACAACTTGATGAGATTTAGGTCGCATATGATGATTTACTTAGTGGAAATTCAAGTTTCTATAATTTGAATATTTTGAATAACTCAAACTAAATTATGCATAGATTAATCATTAATAATAAAAACATCACATTTGAGATGTGATTCAAGTAGTATGGAATATCATTGATCTTTATTTAGTTCATAAAAAGTTCTAACATGAAATCCATAGGATGAGATGAAATCAATATGAAGTGAATTCATTCAATTATCAAGAATAATGAATATATAAGAGTGAAAATGTTTTTTTGTTCCTTAGTTCCTAAAATCACTTATAATCAGTACAATGATTCAATTTGACTGTTTTGAGTGATTGATTTTATTTTATCAAATTGTGTTTTAGAAAGCATTATGTCACAACCATTTCCTTCATGATGTAGATAAAAAAAGTTATGAATAGAACTGAGTTGGTTAACTAAATTATAAAATACTACTAGGTACTTTTGATACTCATAATACATTTTTACTGAGTTTTTGTAAATCTTGATACTACTACTATTTGAGTTAAAAGATGAGGGTAGTTTTGGTATTACATGAGCTTTTAATGAGTCTTGTGAAGAAATATTGAGGAAGATTTAAATAGAAAAATACTCATGATGATTTCTTTTGGCAGGCTCAAGTCACTATATCATAAACCAATTTGGGTATATAAAAAGTATGTGTGTAATTAATGCACCGTCTGACCAAAAAAATGATTTCTAGAATAAAGAGGTGATACATTCAGTGAGAAATAATTGAGTGGAACCCCCATTCCTATTATCAACACTTGTATTTATTAATGAAGGTGAGTATATTCGGTTTTATTTATCCAGTTGTATTGAGATAAGGATCTCCATATATTTCCAAATCAACCTGAAGATTCAAGTGGTATTTCTCATTTATTCTAACACATTGGAACCAGCGTGTTTCTGAGTATAACTAGAGGGATTCTTAGTATGACTAACAAAATTATATGTAATGGTATAAGTAGGATACCATGAAACTATATGTGAAGTTTGATTCCTCCATACCCATTATAATTTAGTGATTAAATTATAGTGGAAAATCTATAGCCATAATATAACCGATTGTAGTAAATAATAGGCTTACATGTTGTGGTCGAACCATGGAATTTTTTTCATGCCATGTTATCTTTATTTTTTTTCATTTTCTTGAAAGACTGGGAGTAGTAGGTTTATTTCAATAATAAGAAAAAATAGTAAAAAAGAAAACTCTACACTGATTCTCGCCTCCCCTCTCAGTGTACCCATATGATATATTAGCTCTAACAATATCATTTCCATTTCCAGACACTTTACTCGACCTGACCACTTTCCTCATCATTTACCGAACCTCAAAAAAAATTCATTCATAAATAAATAAATATTATATTCATTTTCATGTAAATAAATATTTATTTTAATATTAACATAATCAAATAAATATTTAATTAATAATAAATATTATTTATTTCTCTCTGAATAAAACAAGAGATAAATAAATATTCTATTCAATGGTCATATGAATAAATATTCAACTCATGTTATAATTAGTGATTGAATAAATGTGATCAATAAATCCTGAATAAATATTATTTATTGGTATTAAGAATAATATTTTTTCCAACTATAAAAATAAAAATAGTATTTAACTAAGATTGATAGAAACACTAAGGGTGTGTCCCTTCAGGCCTCTTCTTTAGTGGCATTATGCAAACTTAGCTAAATTCCATGATCAAAATCTAGTAACACATCAAGAAACCCATAGAGGAAGAAGTTAATGTCCCAATGGAAATAACCACATATGAACTCTCACTGTGTAACATAATCCCTTTGTTTGGATATCTCTTAATCAAGTAGGTTTCATACTTATGTCACCAACATATGTGCTTTATTTCTTTTTCTTTTACTATTTGAAACAAACTCTTCAATACACAATGTCTATGGATTTTGTTTGATGGTTTCATTTTAATCAAAGGTCTTGAGATATCAACTTCCTTAAATAGAAAGGAAAAGTCATATATCGACTTATTCATTAATTCAACATCACTCGTAACGCACCCAACATATACTACTTCATCACAAGAATAAGTTTCCATGGTTTTAGGTGATACATAAGAGTATTTGACTCATGATATACAATAATAATAATCTCAAGTATAAGGATCATTACACACATTCGTATATAGGAACATCCAATGACATGAAAACATACAAAATCTTTACTAGTGGGTATTTCCTCATAACCTCCCTTCTAAGAGATTACCAAGTGTGAACTTTATTAGATGAAGTCTCTTCCACTTATGATTATCAAGAACTAGACACTCAAACATATTATGTGTCCCATCATGAGATGAAGTCTCTTCTACTTATGATATTAGAGAACTACTATAACGTTTTTATGAAAAAAATACTCTAATACATTATCATATTATTGTTATGTGGAAGGATATAAATCACATGTTAATATATTTTATTAATATTAAAATACTTGAATATACCAGTAACCAAAATCATAAAGTAGTTGTTTCTAGGGAACCAACTCTAAAAAACTCATACTTACACTAGATACAACTATTAACTATATGATTGGTTAGCCTCACATGATAACATACTTATAATTATGTATGGTTATAACTATTGTTCTTGACACCTTCTTATTGTTTTCATACTTACCGTGACTTAATCTTTATAAGAAAATACATAAAGATATGACATAATTTAGTAAATACTTTTTCCCCTATCATAAACCTAACATCTTGGATAATACTATATTAAAATTTTATCACACTAACGATAATTCTATTAATATTATGATATAACCCAAAATTTAACAAATCATTTATTAACCACTTATCAAGTTATATAAAAAGCCACAACATACTCAATTATTATAGTTATGGTAACCATTGACTATAATAAGTTTTTTTATATTAAATTTTCCTCATAGTGATATTAAATCAAAATTTTATGATGTAATACTAGTGTTATATCATCAGATCACCAGTATTCACATTTCTTTATTTACTAGAAACTCATATAGTTATACTTTCTCAAGTACCAATAGATATTTCTAACTACGAGTCTATATAATCCTACTAGTTTTGTTTGATATTTACCTATTATGCACCATGGATAAGTAATATCAAACTTTAGTATATATCATGGTATATGAGATATATTACCATCATTTAAGAATATATAATTATATTTATAATAATAATATCCTCATGTTCCCACACACATTATCCTAGGGAGATTTCATGAAATGTGACTTAGACAAAAATTAGATCTTGAATTGTTCCATTCTACATTCTCAATATATTCTCAACATATGTACTATGAATAATTTAACAACCCATAGATATATGTATATAGATCTTTTTCCCTTGAACTATGGTTAATATTTTAAATCACTCTTGGATAAATCCATTCCTTAGTCTTAGAAAACTAGTAAAACTATATATTTTTCCATATATTATCAATATATTTTTTATGGAAAATAGTAGTGCTCCCACTAACCTCTTGTAGACACACGAAACTCCTTTATTCCAAATGAATATTCTATGATCACTATGCTTGCTCTTATCCATAAATGGATATTTTATATTTTCATATCTTATTGATAGTTATTGGTGTCACAAACCCTTATGGTTGTGATATATAGACATTTTCCATAGGGTCTCTATTTAGGAAATTGGCCTTCACATCCAGCCACCCAATATAATGGTCATAGAATGTTGTTATGATAAATAGAATTAAAATGGATTTTAGTGTGATGATTGGAGTAAATGTGTTGTCATAAACTATATACTAGACATCATTTAAAACTTTTAATAATCAATAATGTTTTATTAGTACTAAATTTACCATCCATATATAGTTTCTTTTAAATAATCACTAGTAATATCAAGTCTAGAAATACCTAAAATACAGAACCCTTGAATTTTGGTAAATGGATTCCATTACTGAATTCATATATACTTATCAATATTAGCATGTTTCCACTTACCAATTCATTATAGGATTCATTATTCATATTGAATAATATGTCACCAGTCTTAGTGATTATAAAACCACATATTTGGTTTTAACTTTTCTATATAGTATATGTCATTGGAACAACACATCCACTTAGCTTAGTGGAGTTTTGTGTTCCCATGACAACTCATGTGTACCCAGAACCTAAAATTTCTTAAAGTTTAGCCTTATCCTACCATATAAAAATGATAAGTTCTTAACTCTTATATAAATATATTCAATTTGGACTAATAAGGGATGTTAATATCCTTAGTGTCTATAGGATAATTAATCGAGATGCACTTAGTGTTTCATTGATGTTTTTTTAGCTAAATCTAGATTTTAACAAACGGTTCTCATCAAACATTAGATGTTGTACCTAATGGAATCCTTATTATATTGTAGTTAATATGATATCCATTAGTAAATATAGTTGGAACATGATTATTTATTGTATTTATATTTTTTAAACATGTATTAGAAGAAATTATGGAATATTTTCAATACATATAATACATTTCATCGATCCCCTTTTACTACCATTCAAAATTTGATATATAAGGTGATGTGAGTTTGAGATTACATTCACTCCACATATTAATGATTTATGAATGCTTATGATACACTCTAACAATACCACCTAAAGGATCCTATATTCTTTACCAAGAGTATCCATTTTTTCATTGATTATTCCTAAATCTATCAAAGTAATCTTATGAAGTATGTGAACTTTCCTCTTAAATTCAACTTTAGAATAGTTCATGCAATTTTTCTTAACTAACTCTAGTAGATTTGTGGCATACCTTTATTTATAAAGGTTTATTTTTCAAAAACTTGATAGTGAATTTGTTATAATATTTATCATATTAGTTTAAAAGAGACTAGAATACCCTTTTGGATATAAAATTTTCAACTATTATTAATTTTACTTGAAAAATAATTATCTTTCCACAATGAGGTATTCCAAGACTTCTATTTATTTTTATCATAATTTTTTTGATTTTGGATATTTATTAATAAATAATTACCAAACAATTAATTAAGTATGAAATTCTATAAAAAAAAATTATTTTAAACAAGAAATAATGTCTCATTGTGTCTAATTAGACACTCAAAAAAATGTTTTAGTAATAATTAGTACAAAAAAAATAGTTTAACTTGAATCCATTACGAAATATTGAAGTCATGCACTTCTCTATACTGATCTAGGAATTAGCCTTCTCCAGATCCTTAGATAATGAACCAAACTTCTTGTAATATTTCTATACTCACTTGGTCCCTAAATACATATTTGAAAATCATATTGTATTTTAATACCTAATAGTTAAAATAGAAGTATTACTTATAATGATTAATATACTTGAAGTAGATGTAACTTTTTTACTTCTTCTTTAATTTATTTCAGTTTCTCTTCTAGTATCCTTTCTTGACACATGAGAATCAAATGGCCTCATGTTCATTACTCTCCCTTTGAATACTTTTCCTCTTTGATGGATGCGGTAAATTTAACATTGTTTAGTGAACCAGTATTTGTTTTTCAACCTAGCCATTTACTCCATTCATAATGATGAATAAAGAACCAAGTTCTAGTATATGATTATTTATCCAACAAAGCATAGTCAAAAGATTCTTGAGTGGATCATCTGAACTATTCATCTCATAATTATTAATCAATATTGAGAAATCGAAAGGTAAGGATGGTAATATAAGATTAATGGATAATTTATTACCCATATGGAATCCTAACTTTTCTAATTGATCAATATTTAATCACCCTCAATTTTAGTTAATCAACCATTTTTTTAATTATATAAATTTATTTGGTTAAGTTCGGTAAGGTTTGGAGGAGTTTTTATTTTTTTTGGGGATTTTATAGAGGTGAACATTTTGAGGAGTGGAGAAAGATGTCCAAACCTATGTCAGAATGGGGGATCAATGTGAGGAGTGTCTCTACCATGATTCAGGGTCTCCAAGATAAACTTGTACGGGAGTTCCTTAAAGGGAAATCATGTTGGGGAAATTTTATGCAAGACAGGTATGGTAGTAACCTGGATAGGGGAAGAGGTAGGCTATCTACTACCAGGTGACTGATCCAACCTTATTTGTTGTCCCTTCAAGATATTTCACATTGGATTGTGGGTATAGGTGATATTTGTCTTTGGAAACATAACTGGGTTGGGGTCAGACTTGGATTCCCTGGTTTTCTGGTCCTTAACATTACCTTTTTCCTAGCCAATGTTTTCCCATGATATATGCATTCCATTCTAGAAAAGAAATAGTAGGCTACATATGACAATATTGTACCTAAATCAGATCTGGACATGTGTGTTTTCTCAGGGTCTTCCTCAGGTGTCTTCGCAGCCAAAGACTATCTCATAATGAATTCTCTGAACCAAGGACATGACATTTGGGGCGAAGTTCTATGGAGGAGAGAGATCCCAAAGAAGTTAAATTTTATGATTTAGAGAATCTGGAACAAATTGCTTCCTACAGAGGATACTATTTAAAATTTGGGAGTGAATTTGTCCTCCAAATTCCTATGTTGTAGGGTGGTACAAACTGAAACTATCTATCACCTATTATTTGGAAGTGATTGGGAAAATTTGGTGTGGTAAGAGTTCGAAGGTTTCATGGGAAGTGGCTCCCAAGGGGACTCGTGCTCTGTATTTATTGAGCAGTGGTTTGAGGGAATGAATAATAGTGGTTCAGAAAGGTATTCTAGGGATATCCACTTAATGGTGGGCTATTGGGGAATCTAGAAGGAACACAACGAGGTCCGAAATAAGGGTATCTTGGGATCCCGTGTGGGTCTTATCTTCAAAACTAGGTACGTGGTACCTGATCTGATTCAGATTTGTCAAACATGATAGGATGCGCCTTCCATCAGACTCCTTCTTGCTGCAAAATTTTCTCCTATAAATGATCACTATAGTAGGCATGGAAGATGGGTACGCTGGACACCCCACCATTCAGGCCTCAAAATGAACATAGATGGCTCATGCATCATGGGCATGATGCGAGGCGGGGGGGGGGGGGGGTGATCCGGGATTCAAGGGGATCTCTGACTCTTTCTTTTTGAGGCACTCTTGGAAGTGGGGATTCCCTTCAAGAAAAATCCTCGGCTATGATCACTGGTTTAATTTTATGTAGCCAAAATAATGTCCATCTGGCAGCTGTTGAAACGGACTCACTTATAGTGTATAATGCTCTGTGTGGTATCAGGCCCATCCCATGGACTATTGTTTACACCATCTGGCGGTGCAAGGTGTTTTTGAGTAGCAGCATGTAGGTATTTCATACATGGAATAAAGGTAATTTTTTGGCTGACTTTTTAGTGTCCAAGGTAGCTCAAGGGTTGTGTATTTCTTTCTTTTATGATCTTGGATCCTTCCGTCAAGAGGGTGTCAACCTTGTTCGAATGGATGCCCTTGGCCTTCGCTACTTCAGAACACCTTGATTTTATCTTTTTTTTCCTTTTTGTGGAATTTTTGTGTTTTTACTCTTTTAAAAAACCAATAAAAATGTTTGTTTGGCCTAGTAGAAATAGTGCAACACCTCCGAGGAAACCATACAACTGAAACAGTGGGCACTGGGTAGGTGCACGATTGGTGCACAATTTGAACAAACCATGTGACCACCCAGGAGGAACCATGAAAGTGTTGGATAGAGGGATTTAGCATGTTTGTCACATTATTTTTATAACCATTGAAGCCAACTATGTGAGGGATTTTTGGAGGCAGTGGCTAATGCACAGTTAGCTTATAGTTTTCCTAACCGTGTGGCATTAAAAACAAGATCCAGATTTTTTGGATCTCATATGAATCACCCCATTAATCCATATTTTCCACATTTTTAGTCCATAACATGATTTCCTTTCCTTTCAAAGGCTATAGAGTCATTACTCTTGATACAATAGAAATCCGTTGGCAAATCTTGGTGTGTTGGAAGCCTAGATTCCTTCGTAAGTGGTTGTTCTTGGTGGTTTCCCATAGTTTTCTTCTTCCTACCTCTATTAAATTCATGGATATAATTTTTTGGGGGATAGATCCATGTTTTATAATTCCAATAATTATGATATATGGTCATTTTAATGATAGGTAACAAGATCCAAGGAGGGTTTTTGGATGATCTAATCCAAATTTGTTGAAGAATTTGTTCCATTATTCATTTTCGCCTAAGTTTGCGAGGTAGGTGGATTCACTATCAACTTATCTTGATTATAACTAGAAGTATTGGTTTCAAAATTTTGAATTTCTTGATTTTAATTGGGAAATTTACGTGCAAAGTTGGTGGAAACCCTCTTTAGTGATGGTTTGTGAAATGGTAGGAATTGGTTGTTTTGTGGAAAGTGAAATCGGTAAGAGGATTTTCAAATGGTTGTTTGGTTTTGATGAATTTAAAATTGGTTGTAAAATATTTTAAATAAAATTATGGTTTTATTTAAATGTTTTTTCACAAATTTTTTGGCTTGGTTTTTGGCTTAAATGGTTGGAATGTGTTCATTTTCATTAACATGACCCTATGGAAGGGGTGTGAGCTATTGGGGCACTTGGTATATGGTTACCTTGTGATGACTTGGTATATCTATGAGAGATTGAAAATGAGTATGAAACTTTCACCTAGGCATGAATGCTTGGATGTGTGTAATGGAATGGATTATTCCAAATGGATTGGTAAAATGGTTTGAAGGTCTTTTTTAGTTTCTTTCCTTGGAAATTGTTTGGTTTTGAAATTGATTGTTTGGAAAAATATTTTTGTCTTTATTATAAAATGATTTAAATTGGTTTAAATTGTTTTATATAAATGTGATAATATTTTCTATCCTAGTGGTGTGAGTAGGGAAGTCATTTTGGGGAAATCCTTCCAAGTTTTTATACTCACCCCTTACTTGGTCACTTTGGTGCATTTACAGATATTTTATATCAAGACACAAGTGAAGGAATGGTATCCCGGTTCTTTAGTGATGCTTCATGATACCTTGGACATGGATTGTTGAGTTGGATCATGGATATTATTCGGAGTTTCTTCTAGATGTCTTGGTTGTATTTGGGTTGTGGTTTTAGTTTCCACTATTTACTCTGATATAGTTCATGGTTTTTGTTCGGTTTTATTGTCAGTTGATATTACTTTAAGTGGAATTAAATTATACTTACACATCATATAGTAGTTGTTTTTTTATGGTTATCACATTTGGTTTTTTTATCTTTAAAGGTAAAATATTCCCCTAGCTATTTATGAATCCCTTGGTATTTATTTTCAATCTTCAGTGTCTTGGTGACGTCACCTGAGGCCTAGTAATGTCCCCACCTCCTCCCAAGACAATGAGTGAGGGGAGGGATGTTATAAATGATATTAGTCATGGTCGGTCCAAATGTATTTTTGGAACAAATGGTATTAGTTTGTTTTTTCCTGGAGTTAAAAATTGTTTTAGTTTTTTCCTTGAGTCGGATTGGTAGTAAGGAGTAGGAACATCAGAACTTGAAATATAGAGAATAAATATCCATAACTAACCTATTTATGTTGAACCTCAAGTTACCAGGGAGTTGGGTACATATGTGTTTTTATACACTTCTAGGATATGTTACCTCATTGTCATGGGTTTAGATAATGATAGGATCATGACATGAAATGATATAAATGACTTCCCATTAGGAGTGCATATTTCATTTTGAGTAATAATTTATGATTTGGTGAAAAAGTGTTGATTTTTGAAAATAGTTGAAAGTGATTTGATTTTCAAAGAGCATGGTGTACTTTTAAAAAATGGTTTTGAAACTATAAAAATGTTGAATTTTGGAAATCCTTGTGGTGATATGTGTGATGTGGTAAATTTTAAATTGATAAGCCATCAGTTTCTAGAGAGTTAAACTAAATGGAGTTTTATTTTGGTTATAGAAATGGCACCAGTTAGGTGTAGAAGAAACCAACTAGAAGAGGCTACTAATAATGTGGTTTCACCTAAGCCATCGGTGAACCAACAACTGGTTCAGAGTATTGTCTAAGATTTTCAAGCCATGGATTGAGGGAACATAAGGGATAAACCAAGGAAAGTGGGTTATTTTGTTCAGTTCTCAAAGAAAAACCCACCTATCTTTTTGGGTGATTTAGAACTGGAAAAAGAATAGGTGTGGTTGAATAGGATGAATTGAATATTTGATTTACTTGGAACACTAGTTAATATGAAGGTGAATTTAGAAACGTATATGTTGGAGGATCTAGCACGCCAATGGTGGGATTTAGTAGTTCAGACTAAATTAGACCAAGGTATTGCATGGGAGGATTTTAAAGAATTGTTTAATAAAAAATTATATACTCACATGTTCAAAATAACTAGAACAATGGAATTTTTCATATTGAAGCAATAGAATATCATAATGTCATATTATGTGGATAAATATATGAATTTATTTCACTTTGAACCCAAAATTGTTGCAAGTGAATCCTTGAAGGAACACATTTTTTAATCAGGTTTGATGCCAAAAATTTTCTCGAAGATTGTTGTGATTTGTATAATAGATTATAAGGAGATGGTCAATAGAGATACAATGGCATAAAGATACATCTCAGGAACTACGGGTGGAGTAATCATGTCGATACCTATAGGAATTGGTGGGAACTCTGATGTTGGAAATAAGCAGAAGAGGGACACCTATTTCTAAGTTAGTGGTATGATTCAGAATTAGATGGCTAGATATGTGAATATTCCTCCTAAACCAAAGAGTAATTTAGGATGTTTTCAATGTGGTTATTTTGATAACATGAAGTGATATTTTCTATCACCACCTAGAGAAAGTCATAAATGCAACCAGATTGGGAATCTTCAGTTCTATTTTCATAGTGCTCCAAGGTCAGGTGCTAAGTACACATCTCATGTTTCACAGAAGTCATATGCTTCGATGGGACAAGGGAAGCAGAATGATTATTATCAGTAAAATCGAGCTAGCTATGGAAATTCTAGGAATACCATGACCCCTCAACCAGTGTAATCTCAACATGGTAATAAATAACAAAGTGCAGCGAGTAAGCAGTTGTATAGAGTTGATCAAGTGATTTTGGATGATCAATCTGTACCATTGATGGTGAGAGGTACAATTATTTTTAATTCTACCCTTATAAAAGCTTTATTTGATATGGCTGTATCCCATTTGTTTATTGCTTCTTATGTTTTTGATCTTTTGGGTTTTCATATTGAGATGATGCCTTCTATTTTGAAACTTTAAACTCCTATTTGTCAAATAGAATGTTGATACTTTATATGAAAATAATGTTATATAACTATTGATGGAGCTTAATTGAGTTGGGATTTCTCTATACTTGATATGGATGTCTATAACATAATCATTGGTATGTATTGGTTTACAACGTTCAAGGCTGACATCGACTATTATAGACGAAGGGTTATTTTTACAACTGATGATGATGTTAAGAATCTCTTTAGAGGAGATAGAAATGAAAAGACAGGTGCAATGGGATTTTTGGCACCATAAATTGGAACTATCTCATACCAGTTGGTAACATTGACCTTGTAATTAGTGGATGGGATAGGGGATAATAGTTTTCCAGAAATTTTTGATTAGTTTACAAATGTTTTTCCTGAGAATTTCTTAGGGTTGTTACCCACAATAGAAGTGGAGTTTGCGATTGATCTCTTACCAGGGAACAATCCTATCTCACTTCCATCTTATTGGATGATTCAAAAATAATTAATGGAATTGAATATCGAGTTATACGAGCTAGAAAGTAAAGGGTTCATTTGGTCTAGCATGTCTCTATGGGCAGTTCTAATTTTTTTTTGAAAAATGCAGATATAAATCTAAGGCTTTGTGTATATTATTGCAATCTTAACCAAGTTACAATGAAGAATCATTATCCTATTTCACACATTGATGATATGTTCAATCAATTTAGGGGATACCAGTGGTTTTGAAAAATTGACTTACAATTAGGATATCACTAATTATAGGTTTAGAAGGAGGATATTCCTAAAATAATATTTAGGAGTAGATATGGACATTATGAGTATGTGGTTATGCCTTTAGGGATTGCAAATTAACCAGAAGTATTTATGGAGTTGATGATTTGGATTTTTAAAAGGTATCTAGATTCTTTTTTGGTGGTGTTTTTGAATGAAATATTGGTGTATTCAAGGATAAGGTCTAACCATGAGCAACACTTGGTGACGATATTGGGAATTATGTGGGATCATTGTTTGTAAGCAAAACTTTTAAATTGTGTTTTTTAGATATAAGAGGAACTCTTACTTGGCCATGTAATATCTAAAAGAGGTGTTTTTTGGATCCAGAAAAGATAAAGGATGTAACCTCTTGGCCACCACCAAAGAATATATTTGAGATACATAGTTTCCTTAGTCTAGCTGGTTATTATCGATGCTTTGTTCATGAATTTTCATGACTAGATTCACCAATTATAGATTTGACATGGAAAGGTATTCTATTCTAATGGAATTATGAATGTCAGAAGTCTTTCAAGAGTTGAAAGTTCACCTTACATTAACACCGATCTTGAAATTAACAAAATCAATATAAGGTTATGTGGTGTATTGTGATGGTTTAGGAACTGTGTTGGGATGTATTCTCATGCAGGGAGATCACATTGCTTCTTATAGTTCATGGAAGTTATGACTTCATGAGAAGAACTACCCAAAACACAATTTAGAATTATCTGTTGTAGTCCATGCTTTGAAGGTCGAGTATCATTATCTCTTTGGCGAGAAATTTATAGTGTTTATGGGTCATAAGAGCTTGAAACACATTTTCCCATAAATAAATTTTAACCTAAGAAAAATAAAATGGATGAAGTATCTCCAAATGTTTGAATTTGACTTGATGTATTGATTCTTGCTCAAATTTACCCAAGAGATGAAGGTAGAATGGTCCTTGTAGTCTAGATTGGGTTTTCGAATCCACTGAGACCTAAGAAGATACCTAAGACACACAACCTATGTGGTGGATTTTTGGATTTGAAGTGGCTAAATTTGTTTTGATTTTGGATGGTTTTAAATAACACTAATAAACCTAAGTGAATTCAATTAAATGAAAATGGGTTGATCTTAAGATTATTCTAGGGGTGGATTAAATGAATTTTACTTCTTTAGACAATTTTGGTTTAATTAGTTCTTGATGAATCCATTCTTCAAAATAACACTACCTTCATCATTTTATGGTTTGATGAAACTAAACTCAATTACTAATACCCTACACACTTAGAGAACTAAATTCATGATGTATCCAAGGTATATGGTCATTTTTGTAATTGGATTTAGCTTCCTCAAACACAATGAAGATGAAGAGTGGAAATAACTGAAGAATGGAAGTCTTAAATTAGTTAACCAATTAACAACAATTTGTTCATAAAATAACATTCAATCCAGCCTTTGAATCTTACTAAGATAAATACATTAAAGTGTTAGCCCTCCATTGATGGTATACTCTCAATGGTGGGCAGAATATGGCTTACAAGAATTAGATTGAAGAAATTAAAACCGCGGAAATAACGAGCACTCCTCCGTGTGTGTGAATGAAATTTACACCAATGTGTGAACTAATTCAGCACAACAAAAAGATATCACTGTGATTTGTGATTATAAAGTTTTAATGAAAGAAATGGGAAAAATAGAAGAGAAAGATGTTGATTAAGAACAAAGAAGTACAAAAAGGAAACTTACATGGAAATTGAAATGCGATTACAAACACAAAGTGGCAGCATAACATTACAATTAAACCAAAAACCCAAGATCCTTAAATCCTCCAACACCACTGACTTAAATAGGAATTTTTGAGCCCTTGGGTCGAGACTCAAACAGTACAATTCATCTCACTTGAGTATGGTAGGTCTAGGGTGGTGGAAAGTTTGTGGAAAGAAGACTTTCCACCCTTGACCTGAAAAGGCATCCAGCTTGCATCCTTCAAAAAGAGGCGCATGAAACACCTTCTATATGGCCGAATTTGGGTGGTCCATAGAATACTTAAATTAATATCCGGATTTCAACTAACAGCCTGAAAAATCTCAGCCCAAAAGTAATTATGGTTTTTGAGATATGGTTTAATTGGTGGACTGTTTTTCTGGGCCGCAAATTCTAGCCCAAATTTTGATATACTATTTGGGCCGCATCAATAGCAATCATGGAAGCCGAATTAGCATTGGATCCTGAATAATGATTTGTTAATATATATGTATTATATCATCCCACTAATTTTGGGCTTCATTGGGCCTGTATTGGGGGCTCCATATTCTCATCAGTGGGATGGTGCCCAATATGCCTTCTCCAGAATTGTTTATTTTCATCGCCAAATATCTCCATCAACCTTTATGAATCATCCATTGATCCCTGAATGAAAAATGTTTAAATTGAAGTGAATATCCATTTCACAAAATATCAAATTAAAATATGGATAATTAAATTCCTTATAATCATATGACTCATTGGGCCTAAATTGGTGTACATTAGTAATGAAGTGCACAAATGATGAGAATGAATGTTCAAAATCAAAATCCACTAAATCAGGCCCATAAGATCAAAAATGAACATTTAATACCATTAAAATGTAATTAACATATGTGTTTTTATTGGATAATCACACCCCCCAACTTGAGATTTTCTAGTCCCGAGCAAATAATTCAATGATTTTATTTGAATTCCTTTCTTCAAACACATTATAACAAACAGTGTTCACAACGTAAACTGCACACAAATATATCTTTATAACCTATAAAAATAATTTAAAACAAGATAAATTTAAAATAATATCTCAATCCCAAGCCCATTCCTTTGATCAAATCCATCATCATAATTCATCCAACTCAATTAGGTGTAATGATGTGTTGTGAATCACGATAGATATGGGAGTTCATTTTCATTCAAGGGGAAATCATGGAAGCGCTAGGTGGAATCACATTTAATCCTAATATGAGTATTCATTATTTTTTTTCTTTTTTCTTTTTTTTATTTTTTTTATTTTACAATGTTTCCATAGTAATTGAGATTGCAGTTAATCAAATTAACCCATGTAGTGAGACTTTGCCAATGACTCCCAGGCTCAAAAGCCTTAGGGCACCAAGTGAAGACCACATACTCGGGCATCATCTCGAGTTAACTTGATCAAAAAAAAAAATATTACCATAAATAGATATAGAGTGAAAAACTCAGGGCTAGACAACTCTGGAGTTAGGATCCCCAAGTGCCGAAAGCCTCACATTTTATCAATCCATTGCTCTACACACAATTTTTTTTAATTTTTAATTTTATTTTTTGAATACTAATATTATTCATAAAAATAAAACTAGCCTATGCTTTTTATTATGGGACCCTGATAATTAAAATTATTACCCCATGATCTAGAGGAATTTCATTGTGGCATTTTGATTTAATAGATGAAAATAAAAATGATGAAAATTATCATTGGACAACCAAACTTCCAAAATAAATTCTTTTAAACTTAATCATGAATTAAATTAAGAGTCAAGGAAATAAAAATTATTTTCTATGTAGTTTTAATGTGAGAAAACATGTTATTATATGAATGATAAAGTAATTTTACTTCTTTTTTATCATTGTTTTTTAACAAACATTTTGTTTCCACACCCACCAACTTAGAATGAAACTTTCCCTAGTTTCGTAAAAATAAAATTTAGAATGGGGTAGAGGAATAAAAGGGGAGTTCAATAAGGAAATTGAAATATTAGGATCATGGAATGAATTCACCTGGTGGTTGAAGTTTGAAGCTTTTTCCACTCCAATTTAGTCCGTTGATATCCATGTCGCTTGCAGAGTTCCCTAGTGGAAAAAGGAAAACAAAAAAACAAAACAAAACAGTATATATATATATATATAAGTAAAATATAAGTATATATATATATAATAAAATAAACTGATGATACATTGTCTTCTTTTTAAATTTCTGGGTAAGGTATTACTCAAGGATCACACCATGTGACACAGATGAATATGGTTCTCCCCTTTCGTACCCATCCATACTCATAATAGAAGAACAGGTCAAAAGTCTATTTTTTTTTATTTTTTTTTTTCAAATTTAAAAATGATTAATTAATCTTATTTGAAAAATAAATATGATTCAAAAAGATTAGAAATATAAAAACCATGGGTTGCCTCCCGTGCAACGCTTTTGTTTAACGTCATTAGCCCGACATGGATCCTAAATCTATCAATTTTTTCCTGGTTCATAGGTTGGCTCAATTAACTCAACCTCTATTTCCTGTTTATTGAATGATTCAATGAATGGTTTTAACCTATGACCATTGACCTCGAAAATGAGATCACTAGTAGGATCTTGAATCTCTACTGCCCCATGGGGGTACACATGATGCACTATGAAAGGACCTGACCATCTAGACCTTAACTTTCCCAGGTGTAAATGAAGTTTTGAACTATATAAGAGCACAAATTTTCCCAGTTCAAAATGTTTGACTTTGATATTCCTAGATTGGTAGGCTTGAACTCTAGCTTTATTTATCCTTTAATTTTTATAAGCCTCCATCCTAAGTTCCTCAAGTTCATTAAGATCTAATTTCCTCTTTTCTTCGGCTAAAGAAATGTAGAAATTCATTTTTTTGATTTCCCAAAGTGCCTTATGTTCAATTTCAACAGGTAAATGGTATGATTTTCCATAAACCAACCTATATGGGGACATTCCTAAAATGGTTTTATATGCGGTTTGATAGACCCAAATAGCATCTAAGAGTTTCTCAGACCAATGTTTCCTAGAGGGGTTGACATTTTTTTCAAGAATTTGCTTAATCTCCTTATTCGCTAACTAAGCTTGACCATTGGTTTGAGGATCGTATGCAGTGGACACTTTATGATAAATACCATACTTATACTTGAGTGAAGAGAATGGGAGGTTGCAGAAATGGGTTCCCCAATCACCGATTATAGCCCTAGGAATTCCAAAACAAGAAAATATGTTCTCTTTCAGAAATCGAATCAAAACTTGATGATAATTGTACTTAGTGGGAATGGACTCAAACCATTTTGATACATAATCAATAGCTAAGAGGATGTAGAGGTATCCCCTAGAGTTTAGGAAGGGACCCATGAAATCGATTCCCCAGCAGTTAAAGTTTTCAACCACTAAGATGGGAGTGAGTGGAATTTGATTCCTTTTTATGATGGACCCTACTTGTTGACACCTATGACAGCTTTGACAAAATGTGTAGGAGTCCCTTGAGAGGGTGGTCCAGAAGAGACCACATTGAAGAATCTTAGAAGATGTTTTCTTAGAGGAAAAGTGACCTCCACATGCCTCACTATGACAAAATTTAAGGATGGACTCTTGTTCAGATTCTGGAACACACCTCCTAATGAATTGGTCAGGGAAGAACTTATAGAGTTATGGATCATCAAACACATAGTGTCTAACATCATAAAGGAATTTACTTCGAGACTAAGTCCCTAAGAATTTTGGAATTACTCCTGTAACTAAGAAGTTGGCTATGTCAGCATACCAAGGGCAGTCACTCACAGAGTATAGGTGTTCATCAGGAAATGAATCAGACACAGAAAGGTGATTTGAGTTGTCTTTGAATTCCATCTTAGAGAGGTGATCAGCTACAACATTTTTGAATGCCCTTTTATCCTTGATTGTGAGGTCAAATTATTTTAAGAGAAGTACCCACCTAATCAGTCTAGCCTTAGAATCTTGTTTTTGGAAGAGGTATTTTAGTGAAGAATGGTCAGTGAACACAGTGATGGGGGATCCTAAGAGGTAATACCTAAACTTCTCTAAAGCAAACACAATAGAAATTAACTCCTTTTTAGTAGTGGTGTAGTTGATTTGGGCATCATTTAAGGATTTTCTTTCATAATCAATGACATAAGGAGTTTTATCACAACGTTTTCCTAACACAGATCCTACAGCAAAGTCACTGGCATCACACATAAGTTTGAAAGGAAGGTACCGATTTTGAGATTTCATGATGGGGGGAGAGGTGAGAGAGGATTTGAGAGTTGATAATGAACCCCCACAGCTTTCTGTCCAAACAAATGGAGCATCATTTACTAGCAGAGCACAAAGGGAACGGGAGATTGAACTAAAGTCCTTGATGAATCTTCTATAGAAACCAGCATGTCCTAAGAAATACCTCACTTCCTTGACAGTTTTGGGTGATGGAAGGTGACGAATGATGTCAACCTTGGATTTATCAACTTCAATCCCCCTACCTGAGACCAGATGGCCTAGAACTAGTCCCACTTTAACCATGAAATGGGATTTTACCTAGTTTAGGACCAGATTTTTTTCTTCACATCTTGACAAGACTCTCTCCACATTCTGCAGACATCCCTCAAATGTATCCCCAAACACAGAGAAGTAATCCATGAAGACCTCTAGAAATTCCTCTACCATGTCTGAGAAGATTCCCATCATGCACCTCTGGAAGGTTCCAGGAGCATTGTATAAACCAAAGGGCATGCTTTTGAAGGAAAAGGTGCCGAATGGACATGTGAATGTAGTCTTCCCTTGATCCTCTCGGGAGACCTCAATTTGATTATACCCTGAGTACCCATCTAAGAAACAGTAGAAGGCATGACCTGCCACTCTCTCAAGGACTTGGTTAATGAATGATAAGTGGAAATGGACCTTCTTGGTGAATGAGTTTAGCTTCCTATAAACAATGCAGACCCTCCATCCACTACCCACCCTTGTTGGAAAAATCTCTCCATCCTCATTGGTTATCACTGTGATTCCAGCCTTTTTTGGAACCAATTGGATTGGGATCACCCATTCACTCTCAGATATGGGATATATGATACCATCTTTTAACAATTGCAGAAGTTCTTTTCTTAATACCTCCATGAGATTAGGATTGAGTCATCATTGAGGTTGACGAAATGGCTTTGAATCAGATTCCAGAACAATTCTATGAGTCCCAACAAGTGGGCTAATCCAGGGAATATCAGACAGGGTCCAACCAATGGATTTCTTATGTTTCCTAATGATATCTAGAATCATCCTCTCATGATTGGCTTCAATAGAAGAATAAATGACAATAGGATGTGTTTGATTTTCCCCTAGGAAGGCATAATTTAGTGCAGCAAGAAGTTCCTTCAATTCAAGCTCAGGTCGGTTCAGAATTTTAGCAGAATATTGGGACATTGGATCAAGATCAATTTTGTTTCCTAAAGTTTTAGATAGGATTGATTCCCCACATATAGAAGTTTTATCTAAAATATTGGTTTGATCAGATTTAGGGAAGGAAGTTTGATCGGTTTCCATGGAAGTGGTTTCTTGAAAGGTTTCACTGATTGTTGGACCTAAGACTTCATCATAAGAGTAATTTGAAAATGATTCAAGCCAAGGAGGTAAACTTCCTTCATGTGAACAAAGGAAATCAATATCATCCTGACTTAAACATCCATCAAATATTCCTTGATGTTCTATGGATTCATTATCAATGATTCCTATCATATTTACTTCATGAATGTCCTCATCATCCTCTATTTGTGAGCTTGCATTATAGATGTTCAAGTCTAGACTCATGTTCCCAAAGGCTATGGTCATTTTCCCATTTCGGACTCGGATAACAGAGTAGATTGTTGCAAGGAAAGGACGACCAAAGATGATTGGGGTTTGTTCCTTATTTCCTAAGTTTGGATGGTTGTCAAGGACAATGAAGTCAGTAGGGTAGATAAAGTTTTCAACCTTTACCAGAACGTCCTTTAAAATCCCCTTTGGAACCCTAATGCTTCGGTCAGCAAGTTGAGGTGTGACAGATGTGGGTTGGAGATCTTCTAGGCCTAACTGGCAGTACACAACATATGGGATGAGATTGACACTAGCACCTAGGTCACATAAGGCCTTGACAACTTTTCTCTCTCCTAGTTCAACATTGATGTAAGGGCAACCTGGGTCTTTCAACTTAGGATGAATGGTCCCGTGAATGGTGGTACTCACATTATAATCCAAAATGACTTGGTTTTTATGTGAAAATTTTCTTTTAAAAGTGCACAGGTCCTTAAGGTACTTTGAGTAGGCAGGTATGGTTTGGATTGAATCGAGAAGAGGAATGTTCAACTTGACTTGTGAGAAGATTTCCCTCAATGTTTCACTCAATTCAGGCTTGGTTTTCCCCCTCATGCATTGAGAAAATGGTGCAGGTTGTGGGGTTGTTTGTTGAAGAGTTGTTTCTTTGACAATGTTATCGTGTTTTTCAGTTTGATCATTTGGTTCATTTAAATTTTCATACAAGTTTGAATCTTCAGGTGGGTTTTGAATTAGTTGTTTAGGTTTCTCAATTGATTTCAAACTTCTTAAAACAGTCACAACCTTTAGTTGTTCATGAGTTGTTTGAGTGTAACTTGACTCTCCCCTTGAAGTTGAGGATGGAACCGCCTGAGTAGTCATGGGTGCCTTTCCAGTTTTGATGGTTTTAAGTTCTTGTTTTAGGGAAGAGACTTCTGAGTTCATCCTCTCCATTTGTTAGCACAGTTGTTCTAGTAGGATTTGTGGAACAATTTGGGTTGGTGCTTGAGTAGATTGGTTTATCCCAGGTGGATATTTTGGAGGTGGGATGGTTTGTTGGAAATGGACCAGTGGCTGTTGGTATTGGATAGGTTGGGTTTGGAACTGGTTATGGGATTGGTAGTTCTGATGAGGGTAAGGATTTTGTCCCTGTGGTTGGCTAGGTTGTTGGTTATCTTTCCAATAGAAGCCTGGGTAGTCATTATACCTTAGGTTGAAGTTGTTTTGGTATTAAGGCTTTTGAAAGTTCAAGGCATTTACTTCCACTAGGGGTCCTCCTAAGAGAACATCCTTGATGAATGGAATGGTTGGGTAGCTATCTGTCTTATGGTCATGTTTGTCACAAATTGTGCAAACAAGGTCTATAGTTTGGATTTCATGGACTTTCCTAAGGTCTGTCTCTTCAACCTTCCTAGAGAGTGCTGCGAGTTTAGCCCTAAGGCTTTCCTCTTCTCTAAGTGTATAAATTCCAGTATTTCTTTGTGGATTTTCTGAATAAGGTGAAGTTCCCCATGTTTGGTTTTGTTCAGAAAGGATTTCTAGATACTCTTAAGCATCATTTGGGGCTTTTTTTTAAAGGTTCCATTACACATCATGTCAATGAATTGTTTGTTCCCCGGACCCAACCCTTTATAGAAAATTCTCACTTATTCAGGTATAGAAAAACCATGGCGTGGAACCATGTTTAGAGTGTCTTTGAAAATCTCCCATGTTTCATAGAATTACTCTCCCTCTTTTTCAAAAAAGTTTTGGATACGCTTTTTAAGTGATTTTTTTTGTGATGGGGAAAGTATTTTTTGTAAAATTCTCTTTGCAATTGGTCCCATGAGTGGATTGATGTAGGTCTCAAGTTTTTTAGCCAATTTTTAGCTTGATCCTTCAATGAAAAAGGAAATAGACTCATTTTATCCGATTCTAGTTGATGTGGGGGACACATGGTTTCTACAATGTCATTGAACTCCTTAACATGAAGGTAGGGCATCTCATACTTCATCCCGTGAAATGTGGGAAGATGGTTTAGGACATGGGGTTTACAGATGTAGTTGGCATCTCCTAGGGAGTTATGTCTAATTAATGAGGGGTAATTGGTCCAGGAAGGTGTGAGGTAGTCATTCATGGTTTGATCAATTGCATTCCCCAAGTTTGGGGCTGCCTCATTTGGGTTTCCATTTTGGTTCCCACCCGGGTTTATGATTTGGTTTATTTGAAGACCCTCCATTAAAATTGGATCAATTTTTGACTCTAGGGTATTAGGGTCTAGTGTAAACAAACCCTTAGGTTCACTTGAATCCCCTATCCTAGGACTTTCCACCCTAACAAGTCTTTTTGAGTTATCGCGGGTGTAGGCAGTCATGCGCTAAAAGGAAAAAAAAGCGAGAAAGGGAAAAGATAAGAGATATTGGGTGAGAATAGAAGAATGGAGGTGTGGAAAAAAGGTTGTTGGTCTATGGTACTTACTTGGTCCCTAGAAATGGCGCCAAAATTTTATTCTCGCTCAAATTTACCCAAGAGATGAAGGTAGAACGGTCCTTGTAGTCTAGATTGGGTTGTCGAATCCACTGAGACCTAAGAAGATACCTAAGACACACAACCTATGAGGTGGATTTTTGGCTATGAAGTGGACAAATTGGTTTTGATTTTGGATGGTTTTAAAGAACACTAATAAACCTAAGTGAATTCAATTAAATGAAAATGGGTTGATCTTAAGATTATGCTAGAGGTGGATTGAATGAATTTTACTTATTTAGACAATTTTGGTTTAATTAATTCTTGATGAATCCATTCTTCAAAATAACGCTACCTTCATAATTTTCTGGTTTGATGCAACTAAAATCAATTACTAATCCCCTAGACACTTAAAGAACCAAATTCATGATGTCTCCAAGTTATATGGTCATTTTTTTAGTTGGATTTAGCTTCCTCAAACACAATGAAGATGAAGAGCGGAAATAACTGAAGAATGGAAGTCTTAAATTAGTTAACCAATTAACAACAATTAGTTCATAAAATAACATTCAATCCAGCCTTTTAATATTACTCAGATCAAACCATTAAAGGGTTATCCCTCCATTGATGGTATACTCTCAATGGTGGGCGGAAGATGGATTACAAGAATTAGATTGAAGAAATTAAAACCGCGGAAATAACGAGCACTCCTCCATGTGTGTGAATGAAATTCACACCTATGTGTGAACTAATTCAGCACAACAAAGAGATATCACTGTGATTTATGATTATAAAGTTTTAATGAAATAAATGGGAATAATAGAAGAGAAATATGTTGATTAAGAACAAATAAGTACAAAAAGGAAACTTACATGGAAATTGAAATGCGATTACAAACACAAAGTGTAAGCATAACATTAAAATTAAACCAAAAACCCAAGATCCTTAAATCCACAAACACCACTAACTTAAATAGGCATTTTGGAGCCCTTGGGTAGATCCTCCAACAGTACAAGTCATCTCACTTGAGTATGGTAGGTCTAGGGTGGTGGAAAGTTTGTGGAAAGAAGACTTTCCACCCTTGACCCGAAAAGGCATCCAGCTTGCATCCATCAAACAGAGGCGCATGAAACACCTTCTAGATGGCCAAATTTTGGTGGGACATAGAAGAATTAAATTAATTTACGTATGTCTGCTAACATCCTATAAATTATCATCCCAAAAGGAGTTATGGTTTTAGAGATATGAGTTAATTTGTGGGATGTTTTTCTGGGCCACAGATTCTGGCCCAAATTTTGATATACTATTTGGGCCGCATAAATAGCAATCATGGAAGTCGAATTAGCACTGGATACTGAAAAATTATTTGTTACTATATATTTCTTCTATCATCCCACGAATTTTGGGCTTCATTGGGCATGTATTATGGGCGCCACATTCTCATCAGTGGGATGGTGTCCAATATGCCTTCTCCAGAATTGTTTCTTTTCATCACAAAATATCTTCATCAACCTTTATGAATCATCCATTTCTCCCTGGATAAAAAATGTTTAAATTGAAGTGAAAATACATTTCACAAAATATCAAATTATAATATGGATAATTAAATTCCTTAGAATCAGATGACTAATTGGGCCTAAATTGGTGTACATTAGGCATGAAGTGCACAAATGATGAGAATGAATGTTCAAAATCAAAATCCACTAAATTAGGCCCATAAGATCAAAAATGAACATTTAATACCATTAAAATGTAATTAACATATGTGTTTTTATTGGATAATCACACCCCCCAACTTGAGATTTGCTAGTCCCGAGCAAATAATTCAATGATTTTATTTGAATTCCTTTCTTCAAACAAATTATAACAAACAATGCTCACAATGTAAACTGCACACAAATATATATTTATAACCTATCAAAATAATTTAAAACAAGTTAAATTTAAAATAATATCTCAATCCCAAGCCCATTCCTTTGATCAAATCCATCATCATAATTCATCCAACTCAATTAGGTGTAATGATGTGTTGTGAATCACGATAGATATGGGGGTTCATTTTCATTCAAGGGGAAATCATGGAAGCGCTAGGTGGAATCACATTTAATCCTAATATGAGTATTTATTATTTTTTATTTTTTTTATTTTTTTTCTTTTTTTTTATTTTACAATGTTTCCATAGTAATTGAGATTTCATTTAATCAAATTAACCCATGTAGCGAGACTTTTCCGATGACTCCAAAGCTCAAAGGCCTTAGGGCACCAAGTGAATCCCACATACTCGGGCATCATCTTGAGTTAACTTGATCAAAAAAAAAAAAATCATATTACCATAAATAGATATAGAGTGAAAAACTCAAGGCTAGACAACTCTGGAGTCACAATCCCCAGGTGCCGAAAGCCTCACATTTTATTAATCCATTGCTCTACACGGATTTTTTTTTGAGTATTATATTATTCATAAAAATAAAACCATCCTATGATATTTATTATGGGACCCTGATAATTAAAATTATTATCCCATGATACAGAGGATGTGCATTGTGGCATTTTGATTTAATAGATGAAAATAAAAATGCTGAAAATTCTCATTGGACAACCAAACTTAGAAAATCAATGATTTTAAACTTAATCATGAATTAAATTAAGAGTCAAGGAAATAAAAATTATTTTCTTTGTAGTTTTAATGTGACCAAAGATGTTATTATATGAATGATAAAGGAATTTTACTTCTTTTTTATCATTTTTTTTAACAAACATTTTGTTTCCACACCCCCCAAATTAGAATGAAACTGTCCCTAGTTTCGTAAAAAGAAAATTTTGAATGGGGTAGAGGAATAAAAGGGGAGTTCAATAAGGAAATTGAAATATTAGGATCATGGAATGAAGTCACCTGGTGGTTGAAGTTTGATGTTTTTGCCGCTCCAATTTAGTCCATTGATATCCATATCGCTTGTAGAGTTCCCTAGTGGAAAAAGGAAAACAAACAAACAAAACAAAACAGTATATATATATAAGTAAAATATAAGTATATATATATAATAAAATAAACTGATGATACATTGTCTTCTTTTTAAATTTCTGGGTAAGGTATTACTCAAGGATCACACCACGTGACACAGATGAATATGGTGCTCCCCTTTCGTACCCATCCATACTCATAATAGAAGAACAGGTCAAAAGACTATTTATTATTATTATTATTATTTATTTATTTTTTTTAAATATAAAAATGATTAATTAATATTATTTGAAAAATAAATATGATTCAGAAATATTAGAAACATGAAAACCACGGGTTGCCTCCCGTACAACACTTTTGTTTAACGTCGTTAGCCCGACATGGATCCTAAATCTATCAATTTTTTCCTGGTTCATAGGTTGGCTCAGTTAACTCAACCTCTATTTCCCGTTTATTGAATGATTCAATGAATGGTTTTAACCTTTGACCATTGACCTTGAAAATGTGATCACTAGTGGGATCTTGAATCTCTACTGCCCCATGGGGGTACACATGATGCACTATGAAAGGACCTGACCATCTAGGCCTTAACTTTCCCTGGTGTAAATGAAGTTTTGAACTATATAAGAGCACAAATTTTCCCGGTTCAATTTTTTTGACTTTGATATTCCTAGATTGGTAGGCTTGAACTATAGCTTTATTTATACTTGAATTTTCATATGCCTCCATCCTAAGTTCCTCAAGTTCATTTACATCTAATTTTCTCTTTTATTCGGCTAAAGAAATATCAAAATTCATTTTTTTGATTGCCCAAAAGGCCTTATTCTCAATTTCAACAGGTAAATGGAATGCTTTTCCATAAACCAACCTATATGGGGACATTCCTAAAATGGCTTTATATGCGGTTCGATAGGCCCAAAGAGAATCTAAGAGTTTCTCAGACTAATCTTTCCTAGAGGGGTTGACAGTTTTTTCAAGAATTTGCTTAATCTCCCTATTCACTAACTCAGCTTGACCATTGGATTGAGGATGGTATATAGTGGACACTTTATGAGAAATACCATACTTAGACATGAGTAAAGAGAATGTGCGGTTGTAGAAATGGGTTCCGCAATCACTGATTATAGCCCTAGGAATTCCAAAATGAGAAAATATGTTCTCTTTCAGAAATCAAATCACAACTTGATGATCATTGGTCTTAGTGGGAATGGCCTCAACCCATTTTGATACATAATAAACAGCTAAGTGGATATAGAGGTATCCCCTAGAGTTTGGGAAGGGACCCATGAAATCGATTCCCCAACAGTCAAAGATTTCAACCACTAAGATGGGAGTGAGTGGCATTTGATTCCTTTTTGTGATGGACCCTACTTGTTGACACCTAGGACAACTTTGACAAAATGTGTAGGAGTCCCTTGAGAGGGTGGTCCAGAAGAGACCACATTGAAGAATCTTAGAAGATGTTTTCTTAGAGGAAAAGTGACCTCCACATGCCTCACTATGACAGAATTTAAGGATGGACTCTTGTTCAGATTCTGGAACACACATCCTAATGACTTGGTCAGGGAAGAACTTATAGAGGTATGGATCATCAAACACATAGTTTCTAACATAATAAAGTAATTTCCTTCGAGCTTGAGTCCCTGATAATTTTGGAATTACTCCTGTAACTAAGAAGTTGTCTATGTCAGCATACTGAGGGAAGTCACTCACAGAGTATAGGTGTTCATCAGGAAATGAATTAGACATAGAAAGGTGATTTGAGTTGTCGTTGAATTCCATCCTAGAGAGGCGATCAGCTAAAAATTTTTCAATTCCCTTTTTATCCTTGATTGTGAGGTCAAATTATTTTAAGAGAAGGACCCACCTAATCAGTCTAGCCTTAGCATCTTGTTTTTGGAAGAGGTATTTTAGTACAGAATGGTCAGTGAACACAGTGATGGGGGATCCTAAGAGGTAGGACCTAAACTTCTCTAAAGAAAACACAATAGAAAGTAACTCCTTTTTAGTAGTGGTTTAGTTGATTTGGGCATCATTTAAGGACTTGCTTGCATAAGCAATGACTTAAGGAGTTTTATCACAACGTTTTCCTAGCATAGCTCCTACAGTAAAGTCACTGGCATCACACATAAGTTCGAAAGGAAGGTTCCAATTTGGAGATTTCATGATGGGGGAGAGGTGAGAGAGGATTTGAGGGTTTAGAATGAACCGTCATAGCTTTCTGTCCAAACAAATGGAGCATCCTTTACTATCATAGCACAAAGGGTATGGGAGATTGAACTAAAGTCCTTTATGAATCTTCTATATAAACCAGCATGTCCTAAGAAATACCTCACTTCCTTGATAGTTTTGGGTGATGGAAGGTGACAAATGATGTCAAACTTGGCTTTATCAACTTCAATCCCCCTACCTGAGACCAGATGGCCTATAAATAGTCCCTCTTTAACCATGAAAGGGAATTTTTCCCAGTTTAAGACCAGATTTTTTTCTTCACATATTGACAAGACTCTCTCCACATTCTGCAGACATCCCTTAAATGTATCCCCAAACACAGATAAGTCATCCATGAAGACCTCTAGAAATTCCCCTACCATGTTTGAGAAGATTCCCATCATGCACCGCTAGAAGGTTCCAGGATCATTGCATAAACCAAAGGGCCTGAGTTTGAAGGTAAAGGTACCGAATGGACATGTGAATGTAGTCTTCCCTTGATCCTCTAGGGAGACCTCAATTTGATTATACCCCAAGTACCCATCTAAGAAACAGTAGAAGGCATGACCTGCCACTCTCTCAAGGACTTGGTAAATGAATGGTAAGGGGAAATTGTCCTTCTTGGTGAATGAGTTTAGCTTCCTATAGTCAATGCAGACCCTCCATCCATTACTCACCCTTGCTAGAAGAATCTCTCCATCCTCATTGGTTATCACTGTGATTCCGGCCTTTCTTGGAACCACTTGGATTGGGCTCACCCATTCACTCTCAGCTATGGGATATATGATACCAGATTTTAAAAATTTCAGAAGTTCTTTTCTTAATACCTCCATCAGATTAGGATTGACTCGTCATTGAGGTTGAAGACATGGCTTTGAATCAGATTCCAGAACAATCCTATGAGTCCCAATAAGTGGGCTAATCTCGGGAATATCAAACAGGGTCCAACCAATGACTTTATTATGTTTCCTAAGAACATCTAGAAGCATCCTCTCATGATTTGCTTCAATAGAAGAAGAAATGAACATAGGATGTGTTTGATTTTCCCCTAGGAAGTCATAATTTAGTGCAGCAGGAAGTTCCTTCAGTCCAAGCTCAGGTCGGATCAGAATTTCAGCAGAAGATTGGGACATTGGATCAAGATAAATTTTGTTTCCTAAAGTTTTATATAGGATTGATTCCTCACATATAGAAGTTTCAGCTACAAGATTGGTTTGATCAGATTTAGGGAAGGAAGTTTGATTGGTTTCCATGGAAGTGGTTTATTGAAAGGTTTCACTGATTGTTGGACCTAAGACTTCATCATAAGAGAAATTTGAAAATGATTCAAGCCAAGGAGATAAACTTCCTTCATGTGAACAAAGGAAATCAATCTCATCCTGACTTAAACATCCATAAAATATTCCTTGATGTTATATGGATTCATTATCAATGATTCCTATCATATTTACTTCATGAATGTCCTCATCATCCCCTATTTGTGAGCTTGCATTATAGATGTTCAGGTCTAGACTCATGTTCCCAAAGGTGATGGTCATGTTACCATTTCGGACTCGGATAACAGAGTTGATTTTTGCAAGGAAAGGATGACCAAGGATGATTGGGGTTTGTTCCTTATTTCCTAAGTTTGGATAGTTTTCAAAGACAATGAAGTCAGCAAGGTAGATAAAGTTTTCAACATTTACGAGAACGTCCTTTAAAATCCCCTTTGGAACCCTAATGCTTTGGTCAGCAATTTGAAGTGTGACAGATGTGGGTTGGAGCTCTTCTAGGCCTAACTGACAGTACACAACATATGGGATGAGATTGACAGTAGAACCTAGGTCACATAAGTCCTTGACAAATTTTCTCTCTCCTAGTTCAACATTGATGTAAGGGCCACCTGGGTCTTTCAACTTAGGAGGAATGGTCCCTTGAATGGTGGTACTCACATTAGCATCCAAAAGGACTTGGTTTTTATGTGAAAAATTTCTTTTAAAAGTGCACAGGTCCTTAAGGTACTTTGAGTAGGCAGGTATGGTTTGGATTACATCGAGAAGAGGAATGTTCAACTTGACTTGTTAGAATATTTCCCTCAATGTTTCACTCAATTCAGGCTTGGTTTTCCCCCTCATGCATTGAAGAAATGGTGCAGGTTGTGGGGTTGTTTGTTGAAGAGTTGTTTCTTTGACAATGTTATAATGTTTTTCAGTTTGACCATTTGGTTCATTCGAATTTTCATCCAAGTTTGAATCTTCAGGTGGGTTTTGAATTAGTTGTTCAGGTTTCTTAATTGATTTCCCACTTCTTAAAACAGTCACAACATTTAGTTGTTCATGAGTTGTTTGAGTGAAACTTGACTCTACCCTTGAAGTTGACGATGGAACTTCCTGAGTAGGCATGGGTGCCTTTCCAGTTTTGATGGTTTTAAGTTCTTGTTTTAGGGAAGAGACTTCCAAGTTCATCCTCTCCATTTTTTTACATAGTTGTTCTAGTAGGATTTGTGGAACAGTTTGGGTTGGTGCTTGAGTAGATTAGTTTATCCCAGGTGGATATTTTGGAGGTGGGATGGTTTGTTGAAAATGGACCGGTGGCTGTTGGTATTGGATAGGCTGGGTTTGGAACTGGTTATGGGATTGGTAGTTCTGATGGGGGTAAGGATTTTGTCCCTGTGGTTGGCTAGGTTGTTGGTTATATTTCCAATGGAAGCCTGGGTGGTCATTATACCTTGGGTTGAAGTTGTTTTGGTATTGAGGCTTTTGAAAGTTCAAGGAATTTACTTCCGCTGGGGGTCCTCCTATGAAAACATCCTTGATGGATGGAATGGTTGGGCAGTTGTCTGTCTTATGGTCATGTTTGTCACAAATTGTGCAAACAAGGTCTACAGTTTGGATTTCATGGACTTTACTAAGGTCTATCTCTTCAACCTTCCTAGAGAGTGCTGCGAGTTTAGCCCTAAGGATTTCCTCTTCTCTAAGTGTATGAATTCTAGTATTTCTTTGTGGCTTTTCAGAATAAGGTGAAGTTCCCCATGTTTGGTTTTGTTCAGAAAGATTTTCTAGATACTCGTAAGCATCATTTGGGGCTTTGTTTTTAAAGGTTCCATTACACATCATGTCAATGAATTGTTTGTTCCCTGGACCCAACCCTTCATAGAAAATTCTCACTTATTCAAGTATAGAAAAACTATGGTGTGGAACCAGGTTTAGAGTGTCTTTGAACCTCTCCCATGTTTCATATAATGACTCTCCCTCTTTTTCAAAAAAGTTTTGGGTACTCTTTTTAAGTGAAATTGTTTTGTGACAGGGAAAGTATTTTTTGTAAAATTCTCTTTTTAATCGGTCCCATGAGTGGATTGATGCAGGTCTCAAGTTTTTTAGTCAATTATTAGTTCGATCCTTCAATGAAAAAGGAAATATCCTCATTTTAGCCAATTCTAGTTGATTTGGGGGACACATGGTTTCTAAAATGTCATTGAACTCCTTAACATGAAGGTAGGGAATCTCAGACTCCATCCCGTGAAATGTGGGAAGATGGTTTAGGACATGGGGTTTAAAGATGTAGTTGGCATCTCCTAGGGAGTTGTGTCTAATTCATGATGGGGAATTGGTCCAGGAATGTGTGAGTTATTCATTCATGGTTTGATCAATTGCATTCCCGAAGTTTGGGGCTGCCTCATTTGGGTTTCTATTTTGGTTCCCACCCGGGTTTATGATTTGGTGTCTTTGAAGACCCTCCATTGAAATTGGCTCAATTTTTGACTCTAGGGTATTAGGGTCTAGTGTAAACAAACCCTTAGGTTCACTTGACTCCCCTATCCTAGGAATTTCCACCCTAACAAGTCTTTTTGAGTTATCGCGGGTGTAGGCAGTTATGCACCAAAAGAAAAAAAAGCGAGAAAGGGAAAAGATAAGAGATCTTGGGTGAGAATAGAAGAATGGAGGTGAGGAAAGAAGGTTGTTGGTCTATGGTACTTACTTGGTCCCTAGAAATGACGCCAAAATTTGATTCTCACTCAAATTTACCCAAGAGATGAAGGTAGAACGGTCCTTGTATTATAGATTGGGTTGTTGAATCCACTGAGACCTAAGAAGATACCTAAGACACACAACCTATGAGGTGGATTTTTGGCTATGAAGTGGCCAAATTGGTTTTGATTTTGGATGGTTTTAAATAACACTAATAAACCTAAGTGAATTCAATTAAATGAAAATGGGTTGATCTTAAGATTATGCTAGGGGTGGATTGAATGAATTTTACTTGTTTAGAAAATTTTGGTTTAATTAATTCTTGATGAATTCATTCTTCAAAATAACACTACCTTCATCATTTTTTG
The DNA here is from genome assembly GCA_963277665.1 of Viscum album. Taxonomy (NCBI): domain Eukaryota; kingdom Viridiplantae; phylum Streptophyta; class Magnoliopsida; order Santalales; family Viscaceae; genus Viscum; species Viscum album. The sequence continues at coordinate 956,746,443 of OY728138.1, read as the reverse complement.
GTTTGATGCAAATAAACTCAATTACTAATCCCCTAAAAAATTAGAGAACCAAATTCATGATGTCTCCAAGGTATATGGTCATTTTTGTAATTGAATTTATCTTCCTCAAACACAATGAAGATGAAGAGTGGAAATAACTAAAGAATGGAAGTCTTAAATTAGTTAACCAATTAACAAAAATTCGTTCATAAAATAACATTTAATACAGCCTTTGAATCTTCCTAAGATCAACCCATTAAAGGGTTATCCCTCCATTGATGGTATACTCTCAATGGTGGGTGGAAGATGGCTTACAAGAATTAGATTGAAGAAATTAAAACCGCGGAAATAACGAGCACTCCTCCATGTGTGTAAATGAAATTCACACCTATGTGTGAACTGATTCAGTACAACAAAGAGATATCACTGTGTTTTGTGATTATAAAGTTTTAATGAAATAAATGGGAAGAATAGAAGAGAAATATTTTGATTAAGAACAAAGAAGTACAAAAAGGAAACTTACATGGAAATTGAAATGCGATTACAAACACAAAGTGGCAGCATAACATTACAATTAAACCAAAAACCCAAGATCCTTAAATCCTCCAACACCATTGACTTAAATAGGATTTTTTGATCCCTTGGGTCGATCCTACAACAGTACAAGTGATCTCACTTGAGTATGGTAGGTCTAGGGTGGTGGAAAGTTTGTTGAAAGAAGACTTTCCACCCTTGACCCGAAAAGGCATCCAGCTTGCATCCATCAAGTAGAGGCGCATGAAACACCTTTTAGATAGACGAAATTCTGTGGGACATAGAAGCCGTAAATTAATCTACGGATGTCCACTAATAGCCTGTAAAATCTCAGCACAAAAGGAGTTATGGTTTTAGATATATGGGTTAATTGGTGGGATGTTTTTTCTGGGCCGCAGATTCTGGCCCAAATTTTGATATACTATTTGGGCCGCATAAATAGAAATAATGGATGCCAAATTAGCTTTGGATACTGAAACATTATTTATTACTCTATATGGATTATATCATCCCACGAATTTTGGGCTTCATTGGGCCTTTATTGTGGGACCCACATTCTCATCAGTGGGCTGGTGTCCAATATGCCTTCTCCAGAATTGTTTCTTTTCATCGCCAAATATCTCCATCAAACTTTATGAATCATCCATTGATCCCTAAATAAAAAATGTTTAAATTTAAGTGAAGATTCATTTCACAAAATATAAAATTAAAATATGGATAATTAAATTCCTTAGAATCATATGACTCATTGGGCCTAAATTGGTGTACATTAGGCATGAAGTGCACAAATGATGAGAATGAATGTTCAAAATAAAAATCCACTAAATCAGGCCCATAAGATCAAAAATGAACATTTAATAGCATTAAAATTTAATTAACATATGTGTTTTTATTAGATAATCACACCCCCCAACTTGAGATTTGCTAGTCCCGAGCAAATAATTCAATTATTTTATTTGAATTCCTTTCTTCAAACACATTATAACAAACAGTGCTCACAATGTAAACTGCACACAAATATATCTTTATAACCTATCAAAATAATTTAAAACAATATAAATTTAAAAGCATATCTCAATCCCAAGCCCATTCCTTTGATCAAATCCATCATCATAATTCATCCAACTCAATTAGGTGTAATGATGTGTTGTGAATCACGATAGATATGGGGGTTCATTTTCATTCAAGGGGAAATCATGGAAGCACTAGGTGGAATCACATTTAATCCTAATATGAGTATTCATTCTTTTTTTTTTCTTCTTTTTTTTGCTTTTTTTTATTTTACAATGTTTCCATAGTAATTGAGATTGCAGTTAATCAAATTAACCCATGTAGCGAGACTTTGCCGATGACTCCCAGGGTCAAAGGCCTTAGGGCACCAAGTGAATCCCACATACTTGGGCATCATCTTGAGTTAACTTGATAAAAAAAAATCATATTACCATAAATAGATATAGAGTGAAAAAATCAGGGCTAGACAACTCTGGAGTTACGATCGCCAAGTGCCGAAAGCCTCACATTTTATCAATCTATTTCTCTACACGCATTTTTTTTGAGTATTATATTATTCATAAAAATAAAACCAGCCTATTCTATTTATTATGGGACCCTGATAATTAAAATTATTACCCCACGATCTAGAGGATGTGCATTGTGGCATTTTGATTTAATAGATGAAAATAAAAATGATGAAAATTCTCATTGGACAACCAAACTTCCAAAATCAATGCTTTTAAACTTAATCATGAATTAAATTAAGAGTCAAGGAAATAAAAATTATTTTCTATGTAGTTTTAATGTGATAAAAGATGTTATTATATGAATGATAAAGGAATTTTACTTCTTTTTTATCATTGTTTTTTTAACAAACATTTTGTTTCCACACCCCCCAACTTAGAATGAAACTGTCCCTAGTTTCGTAAAAAGAAAATTTAGAATGGGGTAGAGGAATAAAAGGGGAGTTCAATAAGGAAATTGAAATATTAGGATCATGGAATGAAGTCACCTGGTGGTTGAAGTTTTAAGTTTTTTCCGCTCCAATTTAGTCCGTTGATATCCATGTCGCTTGCAGAGTTCCCTAGTGGAAAAAGGAAAACAAACAAACAAAAAAAACAGTATATATATATATATATATATATATATATATATAAGTAAAATATAAGTATATATATAATAAAATAAACTGATGATACATTGTCTTCTTTTTAAATTTCTGGGTAAGGTATTATTCAAGGATCACACCACGTGACACAAATGAATATGGTGCTCCCCTTTCGTACCCATCCATACTCATAATAAAAGAACAAGTCAAAAGTCTATTTATTATTATTATTATTATTTTTTAAATATAAAAATGATTAATTAATCTTATTTGAAAAATAAATATGATTCAGAAATATTAGAAACATGAAAACCACGGGTTTCCTCCCATGCAACGCTTTTGTTTAATGTTGTTAGCCCGACATGGATCCTAAATCTATCAAATTTTTCCTGGTTCATAGGTTGACTCAGTTAACTCAACCTCTATTTTCTTTTTATTGAATGATTCAATGAATGGTTTTAACCTATGACCATTGACCTTGAAATTTGATCACTAGTGGGATCTTGAATCTCTACTTCCCCATGGGGGTACACATGATGCACTATGAAAGGACCCGACCATCTAGACCTTAACTTTCCCGGGTGAAAATGAAGTTTTGAACTATATAAGAGCACAAATTTTCCCGGTTCAAAATGTTTGACTTTAATATTCCTAGATTGGTAGGCTTGAACTCTAGCTTTATTTATCCTTTAATTTTCATAAGCCTCCATCCTAAGTTCCTCAAGTTCATTAAGATCTAATTTCCTCTTTTCTTCGGCTAAAGAAATGTCGAAATTCATTTTTTTGATTGCCCAAAATGCCTTATGCTCAATTTCAACAGGTAAATGGCATGATTTTCCATAAACCAACATATATGGGGACATTCGTAAAATGGTTTTATATGCGGTTCGATAGGCCCAAAGAGAATCTAAGAGTTTCTCAGACCAATCTTTCCTAGAGGGGTTGACAGTTTTTTCAAGAATTTGCTTAATATCCCTATTCACTAACTCAGCTTGACCATCGGTTTGAGGATGGTATGCAATGGACACTTTATGAGAAATACCATACTTATACATGAGTGAAGTGAATGGGCGGTTGCAGAAATGGGTTCCTCAATCACTGATTATAGCCCTAGGAATTCCAAATCAAAAAAATATGTTCTCTTTCAGAAACCGAATCACAACTTGATGATCATTGGACTTAGTGGGAATGGACTCAACCCATTTTGATACATAATCAATAGCTAAGAGGATGTAGAGGTATCCCCTAGAGTTTGGGAAGGGACCCATGAAATCGATTCCCTAGCAGTCAAAGATTTCAACTACTAAGATGGGAATGAGTGGCATTTGATTCCTTTTTGTGATGGACCCTACTTGTTGACAAGCTTTGACAAAATTTGTAGGAGTCCCTTGAGAGGGTGTTCCAGAAGAGACCACATTGAAGAATCTTAGAAGATGTTTTCTTAGAGGAAAAGTGACCTCCACATGCCTCACTATGACAGAATTTAAGGATGGACTCTTGTTTAGATTCTAGAACACACCTCCTAATGAATTGGTCAGGGCAGAACTTATAGAGGTATGGATCATCAAACACATAGTTTCTAACATCATAAAGGAATTTCCTTCGAGCTTGAGTCCCTAAGAATTTTGGAATTACTCCTGTAACTAAGAAGTTGGCTATGTCATCATACCAAGGGCAGTCACTCACAGAGTATAGGTGTTCATCTGGAAATGAATCAGACACAGAAAGGTGATTTGAGTTGTCTTTGAATTCCATCCTAGAGATCTGATCAGCTACAACATTTTCAACGCCCTTTTTATCCTTTATTGTGAGGTAAAATTCTTGTAAGAGAAGGACCCACCTAATCAGTCTAGCCTTAGCATCTTGTTTTTGGAAGAGGTATTTTAGTCCAAAATGGTCAGTGAACACAATGATGGGGGATACTAAGAGGTAGGACCTAAACTTCTCTAAAGCAAACACAATAGAAAGTAACTTCTTTTCAGTAGTGGTGTAGTTTATTTGAGCATCATTTAAGGATTTTCTTGCATAAGCAATGACATAAGGAGTTTTATCACAACGTTTTCCTAACACAACTCCTACATCAAAGTCACTGGAATCACACATAAGTTTGAAAGGAAGGTACCAATTTGGAGATTTTATGATGGGGGGAGAGGTGAGAGAGGATTTGAGGGTTGAGAATGAACCCTCACAACTTTCTGTCCAAACAAATGGAGCATCCTTTACTAGCACAACACAAAGGGGATGAGAGATTGAACTAAAGTCCTTGATGAATCTTCTATAGAAACCAGCATGTCCTAAGAAATACATCACTTTTTTGACAATTTTGGGTGATGGAAGGTGACAAATGATGTCAACCTTGGCTTTATCAACTTCAATCCCCCTACTTAAGACCATATTTCCTAGAACTATTCCCTCTTTAACCATGAAATGGCATTTCTCCCAGTTTAGGACCAGATTTTTTTATTCACATCTTGACAAGACTCTCTCCACATTCTACAGACATCCCTCAAATGTATCCCCAAACACAGAGAAGTCATCCATGAAGACCTCTAGAAATTCCCCTACCATGTCTAAGAAGATTCCCATCATGCACCGCTGGAAGGTTCCATGAGCATTGCATAAACCAAAGGGCATACATTTGAAGGCAAAGGTGCCGAATGGACATGTGAATGTAGTCTTCCCTTGATCCTCTAGGGAGACCTCAATTTGATTATACCCTGAGTACCCATCTAAGAAACAGTAGAAGGCATGACCTGCCACTCTCTCAAGGACTTGGTCAATGAATGGTAAGGGCAAATGGTCCTTCTTGGTGAATGAGTTTAGCTTACTATAGTCAATGCAGACCCTCCATCCACTACTCACCCTTGTTGGAAGAATCTCTCCATCCTCATTGGTTATCACTATGATTCCAGCCTTTTTTGGAACCACTTGGATTGGGCTCACCCATTCACTCTCAACTATGTGATATATGATACCAGCTTTTAACAATTTCAGAAGTTCTTTTCTTAATACCTCCATGATATTAGGATTGAGTCGTCGTTGAGGTTGACGACATGGCTTTGAATCAGATTCCAGAACAATCCTATGAGTCCCAACAAGTGGGCTAATCCTGGGAATATCAGACAGGGTCCGACCAATGGCTTTCTTATGTTCCCTAAGGACATCTAGAAGCATCATCTCATGATTGGACTCAATAGAAGAAGAAATGACAATAAGATGTGTTTGATTTTCCCCTAAGAAGGCATACTTTAGTGCAGCAGGAAGTTCCTTCAATTCAAGCTCAGGTCGGTTCAGAATTTTAGCAAAAGATTGGGACATTGGATCAAGATCAATTTTGTTTCCTAAAGTTTTAGACAGGATTGATTCCCTACATATAGAAGTTTCAGCTACAAGATTGGTTTGATCAGATTTAGGGAAGGAAGTTTGATCGGTTTACATGGAAGTGGTTTCTTGAAAGGTTTCACTGATTGTTGGACCTAAGAATTCATCATAAGAGAAATTTGAAAATGATTCAAGCCAAGGAGATAAACTTCCTTCATGTGAACAAAGGAAATCAATCTCATCCTGACTTAAACATCCATCAAATATTCCTTGATGTTCTATGGATTCATTATCAATGCTTCCTATCATATTTACTTCATGAATGTCCTCATCATCCCCTATTTGTGAGCTTGCATTATAGATGTTCAAGTCTAGACTCATGTTCCCAAAGGTGATGGTCATGTTCCCATTTCGAACTTGGATATCAGAGTTGATTATTGTAAGGAAAGGACGACCAAGGATGATTGGGGTTTTTTCTTATTTCCTAAGTTTGGATGGTTGTCAAGGACAATGAAGTCAGTAGGGTAGATAAAGTTTTCAACCTTTACCAGAATGTCCTTTAAAATCCCCTTTGGAACCCTAATGCTTCGGTCAGCAAGTTGAAGTGTGACAGATGTGGGTTGGAGCTCTTCTAGGCCTAACTGGCAGTACACAACATATGGGATGATATTGACACTATCACCTAGGTCACATAAGGCCTTGACAACTTTTCTCTCTCCTAGTTCAACATTTATGTAAGGGCAACCTGGGTCTTTCAACTTATGAGGAATGGTCCCTTGAATGGTGGTACTCACATTAGCAGCCAAAAGGACTTGGTTTTTATGTTAAAATTTTCTTTTAAAAGTGCATAGGTCCTTAAGGTACTTTGAGTTGGCGTGTATGGTTTGGATTTCATCGACAAGAGGAATGTTCAACTTGACTTGTGAGAAGATTTCCCTCAATGTTTCACTCAATTCAGGCTTGGTTTTCCCTCTCATGCATTGAGGAAATGGTGTAGGTTGTGGGGTTGTTTATTGAAGATTTGTTTCTTTGACAATGTTATCATGTTTTTCAGTTTGATCATTTGGTTCATTAGAATTTTCATCCAAGTTTGAATCTTCAGGTGGGTTTTGAATTAGTTTTTCAGGTTTCTCAATTGATTTCCAACTTCTTAAAACAGTCAGAGCCTTTAGTTGTTCATGAGTTGTTTGAGTGAAACTTGAATCTCCCCTTGAAGTTGAGGATGGAACTGCCTAAGTAGGCATGGGTGCCTTTCTAGTTTTGATGGTTTGAAGTTATTGTTTTAGGGAAGAGACTTCCGAGTTCATCCTCTCCATTTTTTTGCACAATTGTTCTAGTAGGCTTTGTGGAACAGTTTGGGTTGGTGCTTGAGTAGATTGGTTTATCCTAGGTGGATATTTTGGAGGTGGGATGGTTTGTTGAAAATGGACCGGTGGCTGTTGGTATTGGATAGGTTGGGTTTGGAACTAGTTATGGGATTGGTAGTTCTAATGTGGGTAAGGATTTTGTCCCTGTGGTTGGCTAGGTTGTTGGTTATCTTTCCAACGAAAGCTTGGGTGGTCATTATACCTTGGGTTGAAGTTGTTTTGGTATTGAGGCTTTTGAAAGTTCAAGGCATTTACTTCTGCTGGGGGTCCTCCTAAGAGAACATCCTTGATGGATGGAATGGTTGGGCAGTTGTCTGTCTTATGGTCATGTTTGTCACAAATTGTGCAAACAAGGTCTACAGTTTGGATTTCATGGACTTTCCTAAGGTCTATCTCTTCAACCTTCCTAGAGAGTGCTGAGAGTTTAGCCCTAAGGCTTTCCTCTTCTCTAAGTGTATGAATTCCAGTATTTCTTTGTGGCTTTTCCGAATAAGGTGAAGTTCCCCATGTTTGGTTTTGTTCTTAAAGGCTTTCTAGATACTCGTAAGCATCATTTGGGGATTTGTTTTTAAATGTTCCATTACACATCATGTCAATGAATTATTTGTTCCCCGGACCCAACCCTTTAGAGAAAATTATCACTTATTCGGGTATAGAAAAACCATGGTGTGGAACCATGTTTATAGTATCTTTGAACCTCTCCCATGTTTCATAGAATGAATCTCCCTCTTTTTCAAAAAAGTTTTGGATACTCTTTTTAAGTGCAATTGTTTTGTGACGGGGAAAGTATTTTTTGTAAAATTCTCTTTGTAATTGGTCCCATGAGTGGATTGATGCAGGTATCAAGTTGTTTAGCCAATTTTTAGCTTGATCCTTCAATGAAAAAGGAAATAGCCTCATTTTAGACGATTCTAGTTTATGTGGGGGACACATGGTTTCTACAATGTCATTGAACTCCTTAACATGAAGGTAGGGCATCTCAGACTCCATCCCGTGAAATGTGGGAAGATGGTTTAAGACATTGGGTTTAAAGATGTAGTTGCCATATCCTAGGGATTTGTGTCTAATTCATGAGGGGGAATTGGTGAAGTAATGTGTGAGGTAGTCATTCATGGTTTGATCTATTGCATTCCCCAAGTTTGGGGCTGCCTCATTTGGGTTTCCATTTTGGTTCCCACCCAGGTTTATGATTTGGTTTATTTGAAGTCACTCCATTGAAATTGGCTCAATTTTTGACTCTAGGGTATTAGGGTATAGTGTAAAAAAACCCTTAGGTTCACTTGACTCCCCTATCCTAGGACTTTCCACCCTAACAAGTCTTTTTGAGTTATCGCGGGTGTAGGCAGTCATGCGCCAAAACAAAAAAAAAGCGAGAAAGGGAAAAGATAAGAGATATTGGGTGAGAATAGAAGAATGGAGGTGAGGAAAAAAGGTTGTTGGTCTATGGTACTTACATGGTACCCGTAAACAGTGCCAAAATTTGATTCTATCTCAAATTTACCAAAGATATTAAGGTAGAATGGTCCTTGTAGTCTAGATTGGGTTGTTGAATCCACTGAGACCTAAGAAGATACCTAAGTCACACAACCTATGAGGTGGATTTTTGGCTATGAAGTGGCCAACTTGGTATTGATTTTGGATGGTTTTAAATAATACTAATAAACCTAATTGAATTCAATTAAATGAAAATGGGTTGATCTTAAGATTATGCTAGGGGTGGATTTAATGAATTTTACTTCTTTAGACAATTTTGGTTTAATTAATTCTTGATGAATCCATTATTAAAAATAACACTAACTTCATCATTTTCTGGTTTGATGTAACTAAACTCAATTACTAATCCCTTAAACACTTAGAGAACCAAATTAATGATGTCTCCAAGGTATATGGTCTTTTTTGTAATTGGATTTAGCTTCCTCAAACACAATGAAGATGAAGAGTGGAAATAACTGAAGAATGGAAGTCTTAAATTAGTTAACCAATTAACAAAAATTCATTCATAAAATAACATTCAATCCAGCCTTTTCATCTTTCTAAGATCAACCCATTAAAGGGTTAGCCATCCATTGATGGTATACTCTCAATGGTGGGTAGAAGATGGCTTACAAGAATTAGATTGAAGAAATTAAAATCGCGGAAATAACGAGCACTCCTCCGTGTGTGTGAATGAAATTCACACCTATGTGTGAACTAATACAGCACAACAAAGAGATATCACTGTGCTTTGTGATTATAAAGTTTTAATGAAATAAATGGGAATAATAGAAGAGAAATACGTTGATTAAGAACAAAGAAGTACAAAAAGGAAACTTACATGGAAATTGAAATGCGATTACAAACACAAAGTGGCAGCATAACATTACAATTAAACCAAAAACCCAAGATCCTTAAATACTCCAAAACCACTGCCTTAAATAGGCATTTTTGATCCCTTGGGTAGATCCTCCAACATTACAAGTCATCTAACTTGAGTATGGTAGGTCTAGGGTGGTGGAAAGTTTGTGGAAAGAAGACTTTCCACCCTTGACCCGAAAAGGCATCTAGCTTGCATCCATCAAACAGAGGCGCATGAAACACCTTCTAGATGACCGAATTTGGGCAGTACATAAAAGACTTAAATTAATCTGAGGATTTTCCCTAACATAATGTAAAATCTCATCCCAAAAGGAGTTATGGTTTTAGATATATGAGTTAATTAGTGGGATGTTTTTCTGGGCTGCAGATTCTAGCCCAAATTTTGATATACTGTTTGGGCTGCATAAATAGAAATCATGGAAGCAAAATTAGCATTGGATACTGAAGAATTATTTGTTACTATATATGTCTTCTGTCATACCAAGAATTTTGGGCTTCATTGGGCCTGTATTGTGGGCCCCACATTCTCATCAGTGGGATGGTGTCCAATATGCCTTCTCCAGAATTATTTATTTTCATCGCCAAATATCTACATCAACCTTTATGAATCATCCATTGATCTCTAAATGAAAAATGTTTAAATTTAAGTGAAGATAGATTTCAAAAAATATCAAATTAAAATATGGATAATTACATTCCTTAGAATCAGATGACTCATTGGGCCTAAATTGGTGTACATTAGGCATGAAGTGCTCAAATGATGAGAATGAATGTTCAAAATAAAAATCCACTAAATCAGGCCCATAAGATCAAAAATGAACATTTCATACCATTAAAATGTAATTAAAATATGTGTTTTTATTGGATAATAATGTATACACCATGTAAAGGAAATTCGGCAGCTGATGCATTAAGAAAAAAATCCATATAGTTAGTTGGAGAAAGAGACTTTAGATCAGTGGTAGTTGATATCTATGATGGTTGACATGCACTTGGATTGTGAAGACCAAGGTAGTGTTGTAGTTTTCTTTTTTGTTTTCTTTTGTTCCTGATTTGACAGAGAAGGTTAAATAGGAACAAACATTTTATTTATAATTTGTTGCTATAAGGTCAAAACTCAATGGTGGGGAGACCATTGAGGGATGAAATCTTGACATAGGATCATTGTTGTGTTTTCGAGATTTTACGGACATACCTTTTTCTTTTCAGGAATAAATTCTTCATGATTACTGCCATTCTAGATGGGTTGTTCATCCTGGAATAAAAAATATGTATAAGGAATTTAAAGTAAAATTTTGGTTTGTTGGCATGAAAAGAAAAGTTCTTGAGTTTTTTTTTGAGATGCCTCACCTGTTATTAGGTTAACAAAGATCACCAAAGACTAGTGGGTATGTTGTAGTCTTTACTTATTCCAGTTTGTAAATGGGAGTAGATAGCCATGAATTTTGTGATAGGTCTCCCAAGGATGGTTTAGAAACATGATTCCATATAGGTGATAGTGGATTGGATCACAAATTCGTCCCATTTCATCCATATTCTTGAATCTCATACTGTAGAATAATTTTCAAAAATCTATATCCAATAAGTGGTAAAGAGGCATGGAGTACTAGTTTTGATAGTATTAGACCAAGATCTAAGGTTTATGTATCATTTCTTGAAATACTTATAGAAATCCCTTGGAATTTAGTTAATTATGAGAATGGTTTATTATACTTAAATGGATAGATAATTTGAAAATATGATACATACATTGGAATACATGATTTGGGCTTGTGTAATGGATTTTGGTGGCTCATTGGAGGATCACATACCATCAATGGAGTTGTAATATAACAATATTAATCAATCCTTGATACATATATATATATATATATCCTTTTGAATCATTGTTTGGTCATCCTTGTTGTTCTCCACTTTGTTGGGTGGAAACTGGTGAGACTTCACTAGTGGGACTGATCCCTGTGTAAGAGAAAATGGAGAAGATTTAGTTGATTAAGAAGAAAATGGAGACAACTCATAGTCACCAAAAATCATATGCGGATCATCATTGATGACCATTTTCATTTTAGGTGAGTGATCATGTGTTCTTTATAATCTCTCAAAGGATCAGGAATCATCGTATTAGGAAGAAAATAAAGTTATATCCTCAATACTTATGACCTTTTGAGATACTTGAATAGGTTGGTGAGGTGGATTATCAGTTGTATTTTACACCTGGGTTCTATTCATTTCATAATGTGTTTCATGTATCTTAATTGAAGAAGTTTCATCCTGATCCTAACCATGTGATTCGATGGGAACACATTGACCTAGATCCAGATTCTATGTTGGTTCATGTGCTAGGGAAGATTGTGGATAGGTAAGAGAAAGTATTTCATGGGAACATCATCGGTCTAGTGTGGGTTTTATGGAAACATGGCCAAATTCAAGAAGAAATTTGGGAGTGAGAGAAGGAAATGGTTGATCAATGACATGTTTTTTAGGAAAATGATGTTTTTCTAATTTTCAGGGATGGAAAGGTAAATAATGGGGAGAATGTATCTCCCAAATTTTAGCTAATTAACCCTTTCTTTATGTATTTTAAGTATATAAAGTCATTGAGTTAATTTTGGGAAGGGTTTAGTGGAGTTTTGACAAGTTTTTAGTGATTTTATAAAGGTTCAAAGTTTGAGAATGATTAGTAGAAATAGTGAAACACCTCACAAGAAACCGTGCAACTGAAATAGTAGCACTGGGTAGGCCTACGGTTGGTATATGGTTTGGAAAAACCATTAAACCACCTAGGAGAAATTGCACAAGTGTTAGACAATGGTCTTTATCATGGTTGGCACACAGTTTGTCTAACCGTGTGATCCAACCATGTGAGGGGTGTTTGGATGTAGTGGCTAACACACTTTTAGTGTACGGTTTACCTAACCATGTAGCATTAAAAACAAGATCCAAATTTTTTGGATCTAATTCGAATCACCTCCTCAATCCCTTATCCTCCCTTGTTAGGCTATAACATGATTTACTTTCTTTAAAAATGCTGGATTGACCATTCCTCTTTATCATCATCGAGTAATTTTTTATTCAAAGATAGAGGCACACTGGTCACAAATAATCAGGGATCATAGGGGCCTAAAGTATTGCAGACCGAGGACATCCCCTCGAATAAAATTAACCCCTTCGGGTTTCAAGGACATCACATTATGGAGGACAAGGGGGTCAGGGCCAGAAACATCAAGGGAACCAAGGTGATCCGCAACTTGGTTCCCCTCTCCCTACGTGTGCATCACTTTAATATTTCTATTGAGAATGCATCTTCACTTTCTGATGATGTATGAAATAAACCAAGGGGAGTGACCATTCCTCTTGATTTGGGAGTATCCCGTTGGATAATCTTGGTGTATTAGAGGCCTAGATTCCTTGGTATGTGATCATTCTTGGTGGTTTCCCTTATTTTTCTTCTTATTACCTCTCTTTAATTCATGGATCCAATCCATTGAAGATAGATACATGTTGTGTGATTCTAATAATGATTAGATATGGTTGTGTTGATGATAGGTAATATAATATAAGGTGGGTTTTGGAAGATCTAAGCTAAGTTTATTGAAGACTTTGTGTCATTCTTCATTTTTGCCTAAGTTTGTGAGGTAGGTGGATTCAATCTCTACTTATCTTGATTATAACTAGAAGGTTTGATTTAAAATTGTTTGAATTGATTGATTTGAACTTTCAAATTGATGTGAAAAGTTGGTGGAAACCCTATTTAGTGATGGTTTGTGAAATGATAGAAATTAGTTGTTTTGTCAAAAGTGAAATTGGTTACATGATTTTAAAATAGTGATTTTAAAATGGTTTTTTAGTTTTGGTGCATGAAAAATTGGTTGGAAAATGTTTTCAATAAAAGTATTGTTTTATTAAAATGGTTTGACACAAATGGTTTTTCTTTGTTTTTGGCATAAATGGTTGGCATGTGTTCATTTGTATTGACGTTACCCTGTGTAAGGGGTGTGTTCCATTGTGGAACTTGGTAAATGGTAACCGTGTAACAACTTAGTTGATCAATGAGAGACCACTCATGAGTATGTAACTGTCATCTAAGCATGAATGTGTGGATGTATGTAATGGAATGGGTTATACCAAATGGATTAGTAAAATGGTTCGAAGGACTTGTTTGGTTTATTTCCTTGGAAATTGTTTGTTTTAGAAATTGGTTGTTTAGAAATCTATTTTGGATTTGATATAAACTACTTTAAATGGTTTTAAACTATTTTATAAAAATGTGCAAACATTTTCTATCCTAGTGGTGTGATTAGAGAATTCATTTTTGGAAATCCTATTGAGTTTTTATACTCACCCCATGCTTGGGAACTTTGTCGTGTTTGCGGATATTGTATATTGAGACACAGGTAAAGGTAAGGTATCCTAGTTATTTAGTGATGAAATGCAGATGATTTTCACCTATCGAACGTTCAAGGGTCCAGTGCTTTGCTAATGTGTATAGTGTCACTCAGGTCGAATCCACGGTGCTGATATTTTTTATATTAGATTGTTTTTGTGATTGGTCTTTTTAATAGGGGGTTTCTTTGTAGAGATTAAATGAAATGATTGATTAATTAAGACTGATTTAACAATTTAAAAATATTGGGGGTGAGTTCATTATTGTGGATTCAAGATCATGATATCCATGAGCTTCGCTTTATATTGCATTAAATTAACACCCACTTCACAAGATGATCTTCATTGGAATTCCCAAGTGTTAAGACTTTAATCCAAGACTTAACTTAACTCGGGTTATAATATCAATAAAAAATTGTTTATTGTAGTGTAATTATGTTTTGAATAATCCATGGAATCCACACATTAATCAAAACATGTCATTAATCCATGAAATTTTAAGTTTAACATACACAATGTTAACCTAAGAATATTCATCGAGCAAAAGCTCTCAATCACTTAATATCCCCAAATTTTGACTCAACCTAATAGAATATTTACTAATCCATAGATATGATAATTACTCTATTTTAATATGTTTATAATGATTAATTATAAATAGAATGAAAATAATAGGATAAGAAAAGAGTTGTGTGCCGAACACACACACGAACAATGAAGAAAGTTAAATACGGGCTTTGGATTGAAATAAAAAACAAAATAAGAAAGGGTTTATTTTGACTAATTTAAACTATTTTAATACCATTAATATTATGAAATGTAATTTTGATGAAAATAGTATATTAAGAATAAGAAACATGCATTAAAATTCTATTGAAATAAAAACACGCTTACACGATTATAAATAAAAACAATAAAAAAAACAAGAAAAGGAAAGTGGAGGAGAGGCATCTATTATTGAAAAAAGATCAAGGAAAGTCCTCTCAGGACCTTATAAAGGATATATTCATGAAAAACATCCTCCTTAAGTGATGAAATTACAACCCCTTACAAGGAGAGGAGGGGATGTATTTATAGCACAAGGTGGTGGATTGTTTGCTTTCCAAATCTTCCCCTCCACTTGAATTAATGATTTGATCATCCAGATAGTATAATACTGAGATATCTTCTTATTAAAAGTTGTATATATATATATATATTTTGTCTAATCTGAAAATTTGGTAGCCATTGGACCTTTTTATCCAAAGTAATAGCTATTTTACTAAACAATGTGTAGCTGTCCATTTTTATCAATACTTTTTCAAAGACCAAAATGTGAATGGGTTTTTGAATTGAAAGATGCCATAAAATCCAAAACATTTATTCTAAAAATTCTTCTGACTATATCTTTTATTTCACATTGAAAAATATCTGACCAATTGGATGTCTATATCAGGATTAAATACAAGGATTGTGTGCTGATTTTAATTCCCAGATAGAATGGTGGGATGAACTTCAAAACATAAGTTGGGCCTCTTTTATATGGAGTTGGGACTTGAAATTTTTATCCAATATTAATTTTATTTCCCCTACTTTTTTTGTAGAATAAAAGAATTTGGACTTTTGGATTAAGCCCAAAAATTCTATCTTCATGGCTACTCTAGTTTCTTTACAGATTCTTTGGGCCTTCTTGTATGGACCATATGACCCTTAAAATGGCCAAATTGGACAAAGATTCCTCAAAATGATATGTTGGAAATTGAATAAGTAACTCTAAAAAATATGAATCACACAATTTGTATTAGTATTATTATAGTTATAATTAAAACATTAAATCTTATCGAATCTGAATTAATTCAAATAATGATCAAAAATTATATTTAATATTAAAACATGAATATTTCACACCAATTATGTACTTTTCATAGAAAATAAATAAATGGTGTAATTAAAAAGTTATGAATAAATTAATAACATCAACCCACCCCCCACACTTAGTCTTGTGCATATCCTCATGTACAAAAAATATAAAAACGTAACTGAATCATTTTCACTCACTAAAAAATATATTTTTTTTCCCAATCAGGGTAGGTTTAGACCATTTCACTCATTCATATTGAATTCCACTACAAATTTTTATAGAAAAAATTTTCTAAAAACAATTCATTTTTCATTCTCAAATTTAGAAATGGAAAATGTGGGCACTTAAGACTCACTCCTCTCAAAATGATAAAAATTTATTTATGGAGGTTCACTCATTCACCAACGATAAGTGAAAATCTTAGTGTTTGAAAGAGCTCTCAGCTACCATTACCTATCCTAAAGTACATAGAAATCAATAGGTCTTTTTATTTATTTTTCTGTAGTTATGGTATGGTAGGAATATATTTTTCAAGACAGAGGAAAATAGGGGTAAAACACTAACATGGGAAAAGCAATGCACAATTTGAAATAAGACATAGAAGGTTATAGAAACACATATTTACAAGGAAATGATCATCTAAAGGATGAAACAAAATATATGGATAAAATTTTAAGGGGATGAAAATGTGAAATATATATAATACACAAAACTTATTGCAATGACACAAAAATATATAATTCAAGTGTTCTTTATTTTTTTTCTTTATTGTTTTTTTATTTTTTTTTTCAAAATTTGAACTTGAAACAAATATCACAATCATATCCCAACCCATGTTTTATCTCCTCATGAAAATAATTGTAATAGTTATAAAAATATCAAAGGTTGAGAAAGAGTGGTTTTTGACTTTCCCAAGACACAAATCTGTTTTTTGTTTTTTTTCAATTTTTTTGAACAATTTTCAATAAAATTTACAAAATTACATAAATGAAAGTATATTCCCCAAACTAACCAAATGAAAAACTCTCCCCCATACTTAAATAGATTCTTTCCCTCAAGCCTATGATAACATGTTAAAAATCAAGAAATGGATACCCAAATTGAAATCCATTCCCCCCACACTTAAATTTCAATAAATTATGCAATGTAATTCCATGTATATGTTGGGTGGGACAAGGTATTGGGTTTGTAATGTGTCTATCAAAAAAATGTTTTCATAGGCTTGAAGGGGATTTCAAAAGGAGGATTAATGTAAGGTTAATGGTAGACTATTTGGATATTGTGATTCTCACATGGTTTAAAAAATGCCTCTATCATATTAATGGACACTAAAATAGAAAATTCAACTCAAAAGTCCACAAACTCAAGACTCACAATCGGGTTTTAAAAACACATATTTTTAAAAATGATCATAGGTGACCTTAGCATGAAAGTTGATTTTGTTTCTCATGGTTGGGGAAGAATCGTTTTCCAAATAAAAAATTGAATTCAAAATTTTTTGGTTTTGAAACAAGATTATTTATCCAAATTTATGATGAAAATACAAAATTTTTGAGCTGAAATCGTGTCTTTGGACTCCCCAAAAAGATTGGATAAAATTTCCAAAGTGTATGGTGAGTAATTACACCTCATTTTTTTCTTATTTTTTATTTTTTTTAGTTTTTTAGTTGTTTATAAAGACACACCCATATGTAAGAGAAATATTAAATAAAAATTTTGATGAGGTAATTGGTAAAAAAATGAGAATGAGAGAGTAAGAAGAAGAGAGATAGAGAGAGATAGAGAGAGAGAAGATGAGTTAAAGGGAAAGAGGTGCCCCTTGGTTTGGATTTGGTGGGTCACTATCTCCATCCAGTGGTGGGTCTACCATAGTGGTTGGGGATTCAATGGAAGTCAATGTGGTTCTCGAGATGTGTGTCCTCTCATGGCGAGATTTAAACGATTTCCATTAACCTTTAATGTAATTTTGGAAGTGGGGTATTGAACTTGAACTGCATGAAATGGGTAAACATTAGTAATGATAAAAGGACCTTACCATTGAGAATTAAGCTTACATGGGTGAAGCCGAAATCAAGAATTAAATAAAATTACCTTTTAACCTTTTACAAGATGTTTTTTTCATGGAGTGCCTTAGAATTTTCTTTGTAGAGATTGGAGTTCTCATAATAATCTAGTCGAATCTCCTCTAGTTCATTTAACTGAAACAATCTCTCTTCACCAAATTTTTAACAATCAAAATTACAATTTTTCACAACCCAAAATAAATTATATTGGATTTCAACTGGTAAATGATATTATTTACCAAAAACTATCCTAAAATGATACATACCAATTGGTGTTTTATAGGAATTTCTATAATCCCAAAGCACTTAACCAAGTCTCTTAGGCCAGTATTTTCTAGTGGGATTTATAGTTCTCTCAATTACTCTTTTCATTTCTCTATTAGAAGGTTCAACTATGCCATTTTTTTTGGGGTGATATGAAGTTGAAGTTTTATGTACAACCCCATTCCTTTTTAGCATATATTCCATGGTCATATTACATAAATGAGTTCCTAATTCACTTATCAATGCATGTAGTGTTCCAAATAGATAGAAGATGTGGGTTTTTAGGAACTCACTAAGATTATGTGAATCATCCTTTATAGTGGGTTTGGCCTCAACCCACCTAGAAACATAATCAATATCTATAAGAATATATGAGAATCCATTGGAAGGGGGAAATAGTCCCAAGAAATAGATGCTCCAAACATAAAATATCTCACAAAAAATTAAAGGATTTTGGGTAATTTCATTTCTTTTGGAAAATGTGATAAACTTTTGGAAAGTGTGATATGATTTACAGAACTCATGTGAGTCCTTGAAGAGTGAAGTTCAGAAGAATCTAGAGTCTAATACCTTTCAGTAGGTCCTCTATGGTCCAAAGTATCCACCTCTAGGTAGTGAGTGGAAAATTCTAAGATGGAGTAATGTTTATCTTCATCAACACATCTTCTAATTACCATGTCATCCCCAGTTTTCTAAAGTTTATCATATTCAAAAATATATAATTTTGAATCACTTTTCAGCTTTAGTTTTTTTTCTTTTGAATTTTTTTTAGTAAAAACACTAACAACCAAGTATTTTACAATTGTATCATACCATGGTGACTTTGGAGTGGGAGATGAAAGATTCTTAGTGGAGAATTTAGGACTAATGATTTCTGAATGAGAAGAATTAGAAATTCTACTCAAGTTATCAGTCACATGTTTTTATTTTCTAGGTCTATCTTTAATCACAATTTCAAACTCTTGGATCATCAAGATCCATATTATTTGCCTCAGTTTGGAATCACTTTTCTTGAGTAAGAACTTTATAGCAGAATGGTTTATGAAGATGATGATTTTGGCACCTAAGAGATAGGGCCAGAATTTATCTAAGGAAAAAACCATAGCTAAAAGTTCCTTCACAGTCATAGTGTAGTGAGATTGAGTTTCATCCAATATTTTTGAATCATTATATATGACATGACTAATATTTTCTCTTCTTTGACCAAGAACACCCCCAATTTCCCTATCAGAGGCATCACGCCTCAATTCAAAGGGTAATGACCAATATGGGGTTGGATTATTGGGGTAGATGTAAGAACAGTTTTGAGTTCAATAAAGGATCTCTTTCAAGCCTCATCTAAATGGAATGTAACATCATTTTGGAGTATCCGAGTGAGTGGGAGGGAAATCCTATTGAAGTTATAGATGAATTGTTGATAGAAACCAGCATGACCAAGGAATGAATGGATGCATCGAACTATTGTGGGTTCAGGTAGAGATTGGATCACCTCAATTTTAGTAGGATCAACTTGAATGCCATCTTGTGAAATTATGTGCCGTAGAAAAATCCCATTAGTAACCATGAAGTGACATTTTTCATAATTCATCACAAGGTTATATTTGAAACACTTTTGATGGACTAGAGATAGTGATTGCAAGCCGGATTCAAATGAATTGTCATAAATGGTAAAGTCATCCATGAATACCTCCATGCAGTTATTAATAAATTCTAAAAAGACACCCATCATACATATTTGGAATGTTTCAGGAGTATTGAAAAGGACAAAAGGCATTCTCCTATATGCATATATTCTAAAGGGGCAAGTGAAAGTAGTCTTTTCTTGGTCCTGAGGTGCTATTGGGATTTGGAAGTAGTTGGTGTATCCATCAAGAAAGAAATAATTTGACTTTCCAGCTAATAGTTCTAGCATTTGATCAAATAAAGGAAGAGGGTAGTGATCTTTTCATGTTTCAGCATTCAATTTTTGACTTTCTATGCACACACTCCATTTGTTTTTTCACTCGATTTGTGACCACCTCTCCATGTTCATTTATGACAACAGTTATCCCACCATTATTTGACGCCACTTGAATTGGGATAACCCATTCAATATCATAAATTGGGTAGATAATACCATCTTTGAGAATATTAGTAATATCTTCCCTAACTATCTCAAATATGAGTGGATTGAGTCTTCTTTGTGGTTTTCTGACTGATTTGGATGATTCCTCAAGATGGATGTGATGCATTCAAAGGGTTGGGTTGATTCCTGGTATGTCATCTAGGTTCCAACCTAAGGCCTTTTTGTTTTCCTATAACACCTAAAAAAGTTTGTACTTATTAGTTTTATTAAGTTTGGAAGATATAATGACATGATGAGAGTGATCATGAAAAAGGAATTCATATTTCAGGTGTATGGGAAGAGGTTTCATATCAGTCTCATCTTTCGTTTGTGGTTCAGAAAACTCAGGAGTAGGGGAAGGGATTTTAGTTGGTTCTGATTCATTTTCCTCAATATTGTCCAAGGCGGAATAGTAGAGAGTAGAGTTGATATAGGATTTAAGAGAGTTTTCAAGATCCTCTATATTTATGGAGTATATGAATAAAAACCAACATCAGCTTCCCCATCTATGACTTGGTTAATCATGGTGAAAATTTCACAATATCCTCTCTAATTAGAACATGATGAACATGGTGAAATGAGGTTCAATTGACTCTAATAAGTGTCCTCAGAATCATGGATTGAGAAGGTAGAGTTATTCTCATATGGGTATTTCATGGCTTGAATTTTTTTAACTTGACCAGTTAGTCACCGAATTCCATAGATAGGATGTCTGCATGGACATCAATCTTAGTTCTAGCTGTTAGGAAAAATAGTCTTCCTAGAATTAAAGGAGATAGAGAAGATCTTGTATCACCTTCCATGTCAAGGATATGGAAATCATCTGGTAAGATAATATCACTAACTCGAACAAGGACATCCTCAATTATTCCCTCAGGACTGGTTGTTCTTTGATTGGATGACTGGATGACAACACCCATTGGGTGTAAGGGACCTAGATCATTTTTGGAGAATATAGATTTGGGAATGACATTTATCGAGTCACCTAGGTCTATAAGTGCATTATTGAAGTTGGAACTCCCTATTTGGCATGGAACAATAAATGTCCCTAGTTCTTTTCACTTCATGGGTATGGACTGCTAGGTTGAAACATTCTTAATGGTCCTAAGTTGTCACTTATGGGTGCACAACTCCTTAAGAAACTTTGCTTACTTAGGGATTTGTTTGATGGAATATAAGAGGGGAATGTTCACTTCAACATGTCTAAACATGTTGAGTATTTTAGGATCTGGTTCAAAGGACTTCCTTGGCTTAGATATGACTTGAGGAAAAAGAATTAGGTTACTTATAGAAATATAATGAGGTAAGGGAGTGGATTCATGTTCATTTTCTAGTTTCTTTGTATTTTTATTTTATAGGTCAATATTTAAAGGGGATTTGGAGAAATCATCATGAGGCATAACAATTTTCTTTCCCGATCTAAGTGCAATTGCACTTACATTACCCTTGGGGTTTGGTAATGGTTGAGCTAGGAGTTGGGAAGAATTTGGTTGTTGCTGATGTATTAGGTGGGATTCAAGTTGACCAATTTGGGTTTCAATATTTTTGAGGCTGGAACGTGTGAAGGAGGCAAGATCTTCCACTGCACTTTCCCATGATTTCTTGGAAAAAGATGCTTGTCCCGAATTGGGATTATATTTATTTTGGTTCTTGGGAAAGTGCTTGTATTGGGTTGGGAATTGGAAAGTCTCATTAGGATAGTAGAATATAGGAGGATAAAGAGAAGGATTTATCCTATTAGGTTGAGGAGAAAAAGGATAAGGTTGTTGGAAGTTACCACCAGATTGACCATATTATAATTGGTTTGGATTTTGAGGAGGGAATTGAGGGGGATGAGAAATGGGATTACCATACCTCAAGCCTGGGTTAAAGATAGAAGTAAAGGGATCAAAATGGGGTTGGTTGATGTTTCTAATGAACTAACCTAATTGTTTAGGGTTGGTTTTCCTCTGAGTATATGATACATTGAGCTCCATTGGACCAGATGAATTAGATGGACCCTCTTGAATTTGTGGACATGTGTCAATTGGATGAGCTGGGGAGCTACAAATTCCACAATTTCTGATAGGTCCAGGGAATAGAGATTATGGAGAAGATGGGGTTAGGGATTTGGTAGCCACCACTAGTTGTCTCATAAGACCTGTAATTTCACTCATCCACTCAGTCATATTTTTGGGCTCTATGGATTGATTATATTGGACTTGTTTTACTGGAGAATGTGCTTGAGTATATAATTGTTTCATGTTTGCAGCCATGTTTCTCATGAGATCTCATGTATCTCCATGAGTTTTATCAATAAGAGCACTGCCACTTGTGACATCAATGAGTGTTCACTCCATTTACAATAACCCCTCATATAAGTATTGGATCAAGAGTTGTTTATGTATTTGGGGATGTGGGTAGGTCACTACAAGATTATTGAAACTCTCCCAATACTCATGGAGTGATTCATTAGGGAATTGACGGATACCACTAATTTTCTTTTGGATAGAATCAGTACAAGAAACAAGAAATAATTTCTCTAAGAAGGTTCACTTTATGTAATTCCATGTGGTTATGGAACTAGGAGGGAGGTAGTAGAGATTGAACTTGGCAGAGTCAGCTAAGGAGAAAGGAAATTTTTCGAGTTTGATTTATTCTTCAAAAACCCATTGAGGCTTCATGGTAGAGAACACCACTTGGGACTTTTTGAGACAAATATGTGGATCCTCACTGGCTAGCCCATTAAAATGAGGTAGAATATAAATCACACCTGATTTGAGTTCAAAATCAGCCTCAATATTTGGATATTGAATACTAAGGGGTTGGTAATTCATATACGGATAAATGAGTTCTTTAAGGGTTTATTCCCTAGTATTGGTCATTTCTAGTTCAATTGGTTGGACAAAGAATGGTTTGGGAGTGATTTGATTATCCCTAATGTTCCTCTTAAGTCAGTGAAGATTTCTCTTGATTTCTAGGTCAAAAAAATATGATGGTTTTTTTGGTAGGCTATGGGGCATTCAGAGAAAATTTGGAAGGACAAGGAAGGTGGGTTTTTATTCGTTTTTTTTTTCATTTTTGATTTTTATGAGGAAGGCAGGTTTTTCTTTGTGTTTTTTTTTTATAATTTTTTTTGGTTAATTAATTTTTTTACTTTTTTATTTTATTTTATTTACAAAAACCAAAAAATAATGACTTATAACATACCATACCCATAAAAAACACCATTTAGAGCACGACTGATTATCAACTATCAACTGTTCAAGGGTCTGGTGTTCTTTTATTGTGTATAGCGGCACTCAGGCTGAATCCTCGGTGATGATAATTTTTTATAGTTGATTGTTTTTGTGATTTTTCTTTTTAATGGGGGGGTTTGTTTGTAGAGATTAGATGAAATTATTTATTAATGAATACTATTTTAACAATTTAAAAATATTATTATGATTTCATTATTGGGTATTTAATCTTATGATATCCTTGATCTTTACTTTATATTGCATTAAATTAACACCCACTTCACAAGATTATTTTGATTGGAATTCCCAAGTGTTAAGAATTTATTCCAAGAATTAACTTAACTAGGGTTATAATCTCAATAAAAAATTGTTTATGGTAGTGTATTTATGTTTCCAATAATCCATGAAATCCACACATTAAACAAAACATGTCATTAATCCATGACATTTTAAGTTTAACATACACAATGTTAACCTAAAGAATATTCATCAAGAAAAATATCTCAATCACTTAATATCCCAAAATTATGAATCACCCCAATGGGATATTTACTCATCCATAGAGATGGTAATTACTTTGGTTTAATATTTTTATGATGATGAATTATAAATATAATTAAAATAATTGGATAAGAAAAGAGTTGTGTGCTAAATACACACACGAGAGGTGAAGAAAGTTAAATACAAACTTTGAATTGAAGAAGAAAACAAAATAAGAAAGGGTTTATTTTGATTGATTTAAACTATTTTAAGAACATTAATATTATGAAACATAAGGTGGATGAAAATAATATATGAATAATAATAAACATTCATTAAAATTCTATTGAAATGAAAACACACTTACATGATTATAAATAAAAACAACCGAAAAAAACAAGAAAAGGAAAATGGAGGAGAGGTATGTCTTGTTAAAACAAGATAAATTAAAGTACTATTAGGACCTTGTAAAGTCTCTAGTCATTATAAACCTCATACTTAAGTGTTGAAATTATAACCACTTTCAAGGAGAGGAGGGGGATGTATTTATAGCCCAAGGTGGTGGAATGTTTGCTTTCCAAATCTACCCCTCCTCTTAGCTCAACAATTTGACCATTCAAACAGTGTAATACTAATATATCTTATTCTTAAATTTTTTAAATATATTATTTTATTGAATAATTTGAAAATTTTGTGTCCATTGGGCATTTTTAGCCAAATTGTGGCTATTTTACTAAGTAATGTGTAGTTGTCCATATTTATCAACATTTTTTCGAAGGTCAAAATGTGAATGGGTTTTTGAATTGGAATATGCCCTCAAATTCAATCAATTTATTATAAAAAGTCAGCAACCTATATATTTTATTTCACACTAAAAAATATTAGACCAATTGGATGTATATATCAGGATAAAAGTCAAGGATTGTGTGTTGATTTTAATTCCCAGACAGAATGATGGGATGAACTTAAAAATATCAGTTGGGTCCCTTTTCTATGGACCTTGAAATTTTTATCCAAGATGAATTGTATTGTCTCTAAACTTTTGGTGGAGAATCAAATAATTTGTACTTTTGTATTGATCCCATAAATTCTATCTTCACGGTTGGTCCAGTTTATTCATAGATTCTTTAGGACTTCTTATGCGGACCATATGACCCTTAAAATGGCCAAATTGGCCAAAGACTCCTTCTAATGATATGTTTTAAATTGAATTATAAACCCTAAAAAGCACTAATTACACAATTTAGACTAGTATTATTAGAGTTATGATTAAAAAATTAAACTATATTGAATATGGATTAATTCAAAATAATGCTCAAAAATTATATTTAATATTAAAACATGAATATTTCACCCCAATTATGCACTTTTCATAGAAAATCAGTAAATGGAGTAATTAAAAATTTATTAATAAATTAATAAAATCAAGTTAAACTTAATGATACATTGGGCATGGATTGTTGAGTTGGATCATGGACCTTGTAGGGAGTTGCTTCTGAATGTCTTGGTTGTCTTTAGGTTGCGATTTTAGCTTCCATTTTTTACTCTAATATGGTTTATGGTTGTAGTTTGTCTTTTTCTGTTAGTTTTTATAACTTTGAGTTGTATTAAATTGTAATTATGCATCATATATTAGTTTTTTGGTTATGGGTATCTCATTTAGTTGTTTTATCTTTAAAGGTAAAATCACCCCCGACTATTTATGAAACCCTTAGAATTTATTTCCATCCTTTGGTGTCTTGTGCACATCACCTAAGGCCTATTAATACCACCACCTCTTCATAATACAATGGTTGAGGAGATGGATGTTACAAATTTACTCTATAATCATCAAGGTTATGAGTTTTCATAGTGTAAGAATCCATTTCCTTATATTGCACCATCAACTCTCCAGACATAGCTAATAGCATGTTGTATAAAACATAATAAGAATCTTTTATGAATCAATGGAAAGATTCCTTTTCAACTTTACTCGCTCAGTGGGAAGGTTTTTTGGGTTTAGGGTATTCCGACACATAGAAAAAAATTATTATAGTAGTATCATTCATAACAGACTATACCACTCAAGGAAATTTGTGTTAGTGAGGACATGCCCCAATTAAAGGAATGATCACAATATTCACGTCATTCCACTTTCCATTTTTTCAATAATAGTTATAGTATATTATTAGCACTTTATATTGATTACTAAAATATGTGAGACATAATAATCTTTAATTATCTTATTAGTCTTCCTCTATTTTATAAAATTCCAATAGCTCTCACCATTGGATTTGGAATGCCTTGTCATGTGAAAATTCTAGTGGTAAGGATCCATATTTCCATTCTCATAACCTATTTGAGGTTATATTAAATTATTTGAAGCTATTTAAGTAAGCGGTCTTTTTAACTTCTAGGTTGCAGCTCATTAACCCATTGAGTGGACTCCCTAATACTGAACTATAGACTTGAATTTCCTCAATAATTTCCTCTAAGTAACATCAAGTCTAGAGAGAAATACTTATCTTGATTTCTACTTGGTTAGGTCAACCCAAAAAAAGTATAATAACTCCCCAATAAAAGTAAGTTTCCTAACGAATGACATACCCATAACACCCCATAATGATAAAGAGTCAAATGAATCAATGATATGACTCATAACAACAGGGTGTACCTTTCTTTTCGAGAGACTACCTGATTAGAACTCCATGGTTAAGCGAGTTTGGACTGAATTAGTGACCAGGATTGGTGACCTTATTGGAAGTTTCCCAAGGTGTGTGTGAGTGTGGAAAAACACATTGGAAAGAACATGTGTTGGCCTATGGGGACAATCATTTGTATGATGACCCATTCGAGCATGTGGGTGGGCCCCAGGGTGGGGACCACATGTCTGTGGGGAAACCGATGGTACCTGGAAAGATAGGGCCCAACAAACATGTTAAGGTGAGGTGTTTATGTTATTAGGGGGACCAGTTGTTACATTGGTATTAGAGGAGGAACCTGGCCTTAAGTGTGGTGCACTGCCTGGGTTGAGATTTAGGGTCCACAATGAGGATGTCGTGCTCTAAAGGGTGGGGGGGGGGTGATTGTAACAACTCATAATGATAAAGAGTTAAATGACTAAATGATACAAATCATGTCAATAAGGTTCTCTTTTATTTTTAGGAGCCTACCTAATTAGAACTCCATAATTAAGTGTGATTGGCCTAGAGTAGTGATCAGGATGAGTGACCTTCTGGGAAGTTTCCTAAGATTTTTGTTAGTGGGGACAAAGCACATTATAAAGAATACGTGTTGTAATGTGGGAAAAATCATTAGCCTGATGACCTACTTAGTCACGTGGGTGGGCCCCAGGGAGGGAACCACGTGTCTGTGGGAAAACTGGTGATACCTGGTGAGCCAAGACCCATCGACCATGTTAAGGAAGGGTGTCTATACTATCAGTGGGACCCAGTTGTTACAAGAACAACAATTTGTTCTATGGTTTCATTCTTAATAAAGTAATGGAAGGATTTTTGACTTGATATTTCCTTGAGGTATTTTATTTATTACACATAATTTTATTTTATTTTATCCTTTACATGTATTTTTAATATTATTTGGATTTTACATAATTAATTAACCATGTTATAATAAAATAATTTATACATTATCCATTTATTTTATTTCATCATGCATGTCTTGTTATCTTATTTAGTTTATGTGATCATGTTTAACATTATGAAAACATGCATCACATAAAATAGATAACCATGATTTTTTATAAAATAAAATAAATAAATGACTTTATCATGAGATTTTTAATGGTTGATTTATCAGTAGGGTGATAAATCAACCTATGACCCTAGGGGAAAATCCCTTGAGCTAGGCTTGGCTCGAGTTGTTGCATTACACCATTTAACTTAGTATATTTTCAATTGGTTTCACTTTGGCTCAAGTTATGAAATTCCAAATATCCTTGAAGATCCATCCTCCATATATTTTATAATCACTCATAGGTGAGGGGAACCAATGATATGGGATATATAAAATAAACCATGGACACACTTGTCCTACATAATAAATATTCTAGGGATGACACACATGTTATCATATTTAATTTAATAAAAATTTATCACATATAAAAACCCATGAAATGATGTTAAATTAAATAGAAACTCAACACATATATTGGTTGATCAAGCTCATGATCAGTCACACATATGCAATGACATATCATTCATACATTCTAGCATACATTTCAAAATTCTCTTTTAATTAATATAATTTTCTCTTGAATCAATAATTACTGGTCATATTAATTAATTAATTATTTATCTTAATTATTGATCCAAGTGGTCCTGGAGATACATGCGATTCTCATATTTTGTAATTTTAAATAAATTAAATTAAATTAAATTTATTTAACATACTCAAGTACATTAAATATACTAGTAGAAAACATGATGTATTCCATTCTGCTTCATTACATAGAGTATAGTTATAGTCATGTACTATTTACTTACACATAATGTTAGTATACACATTATGTCGTGATATTACATGGTGTGTAGTTATGTGGGTCAGCCATGTAGTCGACACAACATCTTTGACCAAATGAAATGCCTTAATATGCATGTTGTTTACTACTGGATCTGTCAGTGTAGATTACACAATGTGTATGAAAACTATACACAATGTGTAATAGTAAGAAATGTAAAAAATATTAATTCAAGAATTTATTCCACATGAGAACCTAAATTTTATACAGTTTGGTTTTTCTTGAAATTAGTTTCTCTCAGCGTGCATTTAACTCACATGACACGACTGTCAATCAAGTGTCTTGTCAAAAACCGCATCGTGATAGTTTAAGAAAAATAGGGGAGATTTGAATTTTTTCTCTTGGATGTTTTTTGAGGGAAAAATAGTAATTTCTCATATCACGAGATCTCAGATAATTTTTTTGACCACTCAGTTGGTACTAGAATAGGGTATTTACCTTGGGTCAAGAGTTTGGTGGAATTTCAAGACTTTCATATTTTGGTTGAATATTTAATATTTAATTAATTAAATATTATTATTCACGCATATTCATTTAGAGATATATTTTATTCAGAGTGTCAGATATAAATTAAAACTTCTCCATTGAGTCCATAATGATGGTTTTTTCCTAGGTGAGTCATAACCTCATTTTGGCACCAGGACCAGGTTGGGCCCCCTTTTTTCTTCCTTTTCATTTTATTTTTCATTTTATTTACTTTTTACTTTATTTTATCTTTTTTATTTCCCATACCTTGGTGTGTTTTGTATTCAACCCATGCAGGGATTCCTTCATCTGAGATAGAGGATAGGTAGATGAGAGGGAGGGAAGAGGGAGAGAATGAGAAGGAGGCACTATTATGAAGCTTGGGTCATGTCAGATCGTCGTGTGGGTGCTACGGAACATGGATTAGATCAAAGATTTGGCTGTTTCTTCCCAAAATAGGATATCTTTTATGTTTATTCCATAAATCCTCATAGTTTAGTTATTTTTGAGTTTTAATCTTATTTTTGGGTCATTGGGGACCCATCTTGGGTCGATCTGGTAGTTTTAGGGTAAATAGGGGAGTTTCAGGGTGTTTCGGGTGGTCCAGAGGGATTTTTGTTTGGGAAATCCTGATCACACAACATGTGGTTTGAAGAAAACATGTAGTGTGTTCTTCCTATTCAGTGAAGATGAGTTTTTGGAACTACACATTGTGTACCATGGGTATACACCATGTTGTGGGATTCCATGGTTTGACCGAGTACTCCACCAGACACCCCGTGTGAGGGTACATGGCTCTGTAGGGTATATAGATAGTGCCCGTGTGGGGTGCATGCCATGTAGGCATACATTCTCAAGTGGAGTACATGTCCAGGTACATGGGAAGGTACCCATGTTAGGCTATACGCTGTGTATCATCCATAAACACCATGTTCTCGAGCATGTTACATGCTGAGTGGGGATGAGGTACATGGGAAGGTACCCATGTTGGGTTATAAAATCATGTACTAGAGAGAAAACTGTGTTCTTTGTGAAGGTATATGTTGAGTGGTATGGGACACATGGTCAGGGAGGACCCTTGGGGATATGCATCATGTACCTAAGGCACACAACATGTAATTCTCCTGACCTAGGCTATCTAGCCTGTCTTTTTCCATGGAGTCAGGATTGGACTTGTGAGTAGTCCATTCTAGGGTTTTTTCCACATAGATCATAGTGGTGGAATCCTTTTGATTCTTATAGGCTATCAAGATGGTTTTTTGTATTGATAGATTTTTTCAGGAGGGTTCCTTTGAGGTTATTGTTGTAGAATCTGTTTGGGGTTTGAGTTGTGAGTTGTGAGGCTCATGTGAGGGTGTGAACTTCTTTATCACCTTGGATTGAGGATTCTATATGGGTATTATTTAGGCTATTTAGATAGATTATGAGGGGTGGGATCGAGTGTTTTCTTGTATGGGATTGTTAGTTCATCTGTTCGAGGTTTAGGTCCGATTTTTAGGGGTTGGGACCGATAAAAGTCTTCAAGATGGTCCAACATTGTTGGATGTCTCATTCAGATGGGTTTTATTGGGTGGTGGCTGATATTGGTCTGAGATACCTATTCCAAGGATTTCTCTTTTGGGTGAGTTGTTTCTTGAGGTTTCCCTCTAGGGAGGGTGTTCTGTGGCTTTGACCTGGGAGTCCAGCCATAGTTCCTTTGAGTGGGATTGTCCCGAGGCTTGTTTCTATGAGAGGAGAACCTTTTAGGGTATCCTACTAGAGAAGTGCTATGTTATAGGAGCCCCTTTAGTGGGTGTCCTGTTGTGATGAGGTTCTGGGTACCAAGGTGGCTACCCTGTGTTGGTTTTCTAGTAAGGTGGACGATGCCAGTTTGGTAGTTATGGTGAGAGGGTGTGGGTATTAGCTGACCCTAGTGTTTGAGCTGTGGACCATAGGTTTTAGGTTGTTCATGTTCAAGACTATGAGGGAGGAGAACTTTGGGATATTATTGGATATGGTGTTGGCCCTGAGATTAATTATACTTCTATTCTCCTTTGGTTGGATGGTTGGTATGAGTTGGGGCTAGAAAGCTAATGGATGATCTAGATGAGTTCAGCCACCTTAGCCCAACGGGTTTCCTGAGGCTAGGTTTAGTGGACCATGGAGACTATTTCACTCCCCGAGACTTAGTTTTCTATGGGTTATGGGGCCTATTCAGGAAGCCTGTAAATGCACTGATAGGTTCATTTACCCAGTTAGTTTTTCAAGACTTCTAGGCATGGTATTATACTCCTAAGGTTGATATGGGTTGCTACCACTAGTTTAGATCATAACATTGGATTTATATTGCCCAATATATATTTCTTAGTGTTTTAACACTGAGGATGATATCCTAGGGCCTGACATGTGTTTTGGTCCTTGCGTTGGAATTCTAAGATCCTTCTTGATTAGGCGGATACACTTGGTGTTGTGGCTGCATTATATATGTTTCATAATTCCTCTAGATGGGGCTAGAGAAAGGGTAGAATACCGATGGTGTCAAACAATAATATGAGTTTTTTTTTATTTTTTAGAACTTTTTTACTCTTTTATATCTTTTTTTATCTTTTTATGGGAGTCATGTTTTTCTAATATAGACATAACATGTGTTTTATACAATTTTTATGATAATAGATTTAGGACCACCATTGGGGATGGCTTACTGATCTCACCGCGATTCACTGTTTCATTTTCACCCTTACACCAATCTGCTAAACTTGTTTTATATTGAAAATTATAAAAATAATAAAAAATTTAATTCCATGTTTGAATCATTTATTTTGTTTTTATAACTATTAAAAAGGTAAATGTTACTTGTTTTGATGATTCCATTTCAGGAGGAGGTGATTTGGAGGACCAATGATGATGTCCAAGAAAAATGGGCCAAACTACGCAAGATCCATACACACCAGTGGACTCATCCGATCACTACTATTTAACAGTGCATCCAAATGGGCTAAAATTTTGTGGAATGGTCCAAAATTCATTGGGATACATTTCATTTGAAGTAACCCAATACTAATTCTTCAATATGATGGCCCAACCGACCTGATCTATCTAGCATACCGAATCTACACGAAGTCAAAAGTGGTGTGTTGTGATCTGTCTATATCTCAGGCTATAGTTGTCCAAATTGTACCAAACTTTCGGTGGATACATAAAATAGGTGTGGATACAACTTTTTTATTTTTTCCAAAGCTAGATAATTCTTTTTGAAGGTCTAAACCCATGTGACAAGTGGTTTTAAGAAATCTATGTGCTCAAAACCACCTTCCCATTCTCCTATAAAATGGCACCTTGGGATCCCTATTTGTAAGTTAGACCAGGAGGAAAATCTATGGTATTTTGGATACCCAAAGGAGTCCTATCCTCATCCAATAAGTTCTGTAGGACCCTATTATCATTGGGGGATCAACAATGAATAAGGAGTTCCACCCGAGCCTTCTCCTCCTCTCGATGGAGAGCTAAATGGTGGACGATCATTTTGAAGGAGATACACATACTTGGGAGGGAGTTACATCACTTGATACTCTATTGGTTTTTTATAATTTGTGTTTGGATTATTTCACTTATGTTTTATCTGAACATTTTTCTCCTCTGAATTCATTTCTTGGGTTTAATTAAGTGAACTACTTTTCATTTCAACGCCAATTGGGTTGAAATTTCAAGTGGGAAACTTGGGTTGTTACGATTGGGAAACACAATGATACCTTTTCTCTCACACATAAAAAATATATTAGTATTATTTGGTAGCCATTAATCTGTTCTTTAAGTCCAAACCTTGACAACACGATTATTGTGTCAAGGTTTGGTACTTTGTGCAACGTTTTGAGGAGCAAGAGGGGAATCAAGATCTTGACAACCCTCAACTAAAGAATTAAACAAAACCATGTGAAATTTTCAGAACAATGAACTATCCAATATGTGTAGAGAACTTGAAGCTATCTCCTTATCTCATAATTCTAAAACACCACTTTTATTTATCATCTATTAAACTCTTTTAAATCAAGTCATTTTCTTAAAAATGTTTTCAAACCACCCCCTCTTTTGTTCTTCTTATTAAAAATTCACACTATAAAACCACCAAATCTCCTTGATAGATGACCTAGGGTCTTCCTTGGACTAAAAAATATTCTTTAAATCACTATCAATTTGACATGTCATGACAACACGTTCAAATTTTGGCGTCATTGTCGGGGAGCGCTTTGGTTTTAGTGCGTGTTTTTGATAAGTTTTTTGTAATTTTTGTGAATATTTATTTGTTTTATCTTATACCTTTTCATATACATTTGTGTTCTGATTTATTTATTATATAGGTTTTGTGCATGAAGTGTTCTACTCTGGGATACTTACCACCTTTCAAACCTGAACCGAAGATGATCTTACGTCAGTGACCTCGAGATGCACAAGACAACCCTTTGAATGAGGACACACCACAACTCAAGACTTTTCTAAACCCATATTCTTCTGAAACCTAATTAGAATATGAAATTAACATGTTTAAAATGGATGGAAACAATATAAAACTAAAATAATTAACCTCAGAAGATGTTGATATCCAACCCACTTACATTCAAATGCAAGGCAAGGCACCCAATTTTGAACTTAAATATGGTTTAATTCATTTATTACCAAGATTCCATGGACTTGATGGAGAAGATCCACACAAGCATCTTAAAAAATTTCATACTGTATATTCTACTTTAAAACCTGCTAATGTGAATGAAGAACAAGTAAAGCTTAGGGAATTTCCATTTTCATTAGAAGAAACTGCAAAAGACTGGCTTTATTATGTTCATTCACTAATAAGAGGCTAGGCAGACATGAAACACCTTTTTATTGAAAACTATTTCCCAGCCTTTCACATCACAACTATAAGAAAAGAAATATGTGGTATAATACAATCAAAAGGGGAAACACTACATGAATATTTGGAATGATTTAAAATTCTTTGTTCAAGCTTTACACACCACCAAATAAGTGATCAACTTTTAATTCAATGTTTATGAAGGTTTAATTCCTATTGACTGAAATATGATTGATGCTGCTACAGGTGGTGTGCTATTTGATAAAACCCCAATTACTGCAAGGACCTTAATTGAGAACATGACACAGAACACTCAACAATTCGGTTTAAGGTCCAATGTACCCATTTGAGGTGTCCATGAGGTGTAAAGTACCGAATTTGAGTGGAAGGTGGACACGAAGTTCGAAGAGGTAAGTAACCTTCTTCAACAACTTGCTCTTTCTTTAGGGAAATCACAATATCCTCCTCCCATCCATTGTGGTATATTTTCTTATAACACCCACTACTCTGATCAATGCCCCCAACTAAGAGAAACTTCTAAGAGTTGTGATGCAATCTTTCCAGGATGACCCTATAACCAACCCTTTAGGAAAGAACCATATTATCCATCCAATCCTAGGTGGAAAGGTAACCAATCTTATAATCAAGGGGGGTACTCAAACCAACCTCAAAAACCATGGAACCAACCGGGGTAGAGTATTCAACCACCACCACCTAGAATTCCTCAACCACAACAAAGGTCTTTCCAACAAACCCCTATGAAACCCAAGCCTAGATTAGAATACATGATGAAAAAAATGGCTGCCAACAATATCCACTTCCACCAAACCACCCAAGCTGCCATACAAGACCTAAAAACCCAATTACTCCAACTTTCCAACTTGGTGGGGGAAATACAGATCCATGGGTTGGGTAAATTACCTTCTCAACCAGTATTTAACCCTAGAGATAAAGGAAATTTCAGTGCCATCACCCTTCAGAGTGGAATAAAACTAAAAATCCAAATGACCCCTCCACTAGAGTCATCCCCTCCTAAGGAAACCACCATCCCAACTACTGGAAATGCTCAAAATGATGTAGAACCTTGTACTGAGAGAATCCCCTCAAGAGTAAATAGTGTGTCCATTGATGATTCACCTATCTCAACAATCCCTCTTTCATTTCCACAAAGGGCCACCCAACCTAGAAAACAAAAGGAAACTGAACTCGATAAGGAAATTTTGGAGACTTTCAAAAAAGTGCAGGTAAACATTCCATTGATTGATGTTGTGAAACAAATTCCAAGATATTCCAAGTTTCTAAAGGATATGTGTACATGCCGAAGGTGACTTTGAGGTGATGATAAGGTGAGATTGGGGAGGAATGTTTCAGCATTGATAGATCCATTACTTCCCACCAAGTTCAATGATCCTGGAACATTATCAATTCTGTGCACCATAGGGGAGTATTATTTTTCTAATGATATGCTTGATTTCAGTGATTTTATAAATGTGATGCCTCACTCCATTTACAAAAATTGCAGATTGTGGAACTGAAGCCCATTGGAATTATTTTTCAACTGTATAACCGGAAGACCGCACACTCCTCTAGTGTGTTAGAGGATGTTCTTGTGAGGGTTCAAAATTTATTTTTTCCTGCTGACTTTTATGTGCTTAAAATGGAGGATGAAATGATGAATGAAAAAGTCCCGATTATATTGGGAAGACCCTTATTGAAAACCTCAAAACCATAATTAATGTCCACAATGGTACATTATCTATGGAGTTTTGTGGTGACATTGTCCACTTCAATATCCTTGATGCCATGAAGCACCCCTCAGAAGAACATTCCTCTCTCTCTGTTAATTCTATAGATACACTCCCTTCCCTTGAAAAAACTTCATTTCATTCCCCTGATCCCCTTTTTGAGTTTTCCTCATTGATATAAATGCTAGGAAATGATTCATGCATTGATTGTTGTAGTGGTCTAGAAAAGTGTCATGCATGTTCATTGATTGATGATTTCTTGAACACTGAGGATACAATGACCATTGATGATATTGTTAAGCTTGTAAAAGCTCATTCCTTATGTGAGGATGATACCATTGAGCAATTATATGAGATCAGTGACCTATCACTTTCACCAACACACCCATCAATCCAAAATCCCCCTGAATTGGAATTAAAACAACTGCCTCAAGATTTAAAATATTCATATCTTGAGAATGGAAGCAAGCTGCCTGTCATCATTTCTAGTTCACTCCCCCTGAGCATGAATTGAAATTGCTTGAACTTTTGAGGAATTATAAACAAGATTTGGGATGGAAACTTGCTGACATTCCTAGTATTATCCCATCAATTTGTACACATCATATTTTATTGAACGATGAGTCTAAACCAGTGAGGCAGGCACAACGTCGACTGAACCCAAACCTCCTAGAAGTTGTGAAAAAGGAGGTAACAAAATTATTGGATTATGGAATCATTTACCCCATCTTTGACAGCCAATGGGTCAGTCTTGTTCAAGTAGTTCCTAAAAAATAGGCCTTACAATAATAAAAAATGAAAATAATGAATTGGTTCCAAATTGTGTGCAGAATAGTTGGCGTGTCTGCATAGACTATCACTGACTAAACCAACACACTAAGAAGGACCATTTCACTTTTCCATTCATTTACCAAATGCTAAAGAGGTTAGTGGGTAAGTCCCACTACTATTTCCTTGATGGATATTCTAGATAATTTCAGATCCATATTGCCCCCAGAGATCAGAAAAAGACAACCTTCACTTGCCCCTTTGGCACATTTGCATATAGGAGGATGCCATTTGGTATGTGTAATGCTCCAAGTACTTTCCAGAGATATATGGTTAGTATTTTTTTGGATTTCTTGGAGAATTTCATGGAAGTTTTCATGGATGATTTCACTATTTATGGATCCGCTTTTGGTGAAGGTTTGAGTAGTCTTGGTTTAGTCCTACATCACTGTATTGAAAAGAATCTTATATTAAATTATGATAAATTTCATTTCATGGTGCGACAAGGTATATTTTTGGAGCATGTTATTTATGGGGATGGTATCCAAGTAGATAAATAAAAAGTAGATATCGTTTCTTCCTTAACATTCCCCAAAAATGTATGGGATGTGTGGTCTTTCCTAGGTCATGCTGGATTTTACCATCATTTCATTCGTGACTTTAGTAAGATTTTACTCCCACTCTCCTAGTTACTCCAAAAAGAAAAATAATTTCTTTTTGATAAAGAATGTGAGGAAGCTTTTAATAAGTTAAAATAGAGTCTCACGTCACCCCCGGTAATCCAACCAACTCAGTGGGATTTACCATTTGAACTCATGTGTGATGCCTCTAACTATGCAGTTGGGGAAGTCTTGTCACAAAGGATCAATCGAGTTCCATATGTCATCGCTTATGCCTCATGTTCTTTGGACCCTACCCAAGCAAAATACAGCACAACTAAAAAATAATTCCTTTCCATATTGTTTTCCTTGGATAAATTTAGGTCATATCTTTTAGGGTCCAAATTCATTGTATTCTCTGACCATACATCC
The DNA here is from genome assembly GCA_963277665.1 of Viscum album. NCBI lineage: Eukaryota > Viridiplantae > Streptophyta > Magnoliopsida > Santalales > Viscaceae > Viscum > Viscum album. Next base: position 956,709,081 of record OY728138.1, on the reverse strand, counting down.
CTTTGGTATCTCCTTAAGAAACCAGAATTCAAACCACGCCTCATTCGCCGGATTCTCCTCCTTCAGGAATTCAATCGAGAAATTAGAGATAAAAAAGGAGCAGAGAATATGGTGCCTGAACATATCAGTAGGATCCACCCATCCTTGTACATTGACTCTTCTCTCTGTATTCTTATAAATGAAATGTTTCATGATGAGAAATTGTACCGAGTGTAAGATGCTATTACTTAGTATACTGAAATTGTAAATTATTTGGTAGCATCTTGCATTCCTACTAATTTTAACAAAAATCAGGCTAACCCTCTAAAACATTAGTCTCTTTGGTACATTTGGGATGACCCCTACCTCTAGCACACATGTAGTGATCAAGTACTTAGGTTTTGTGTCCTCGATAACGAGTTTCAGTCCGCCCTTAGATTTTGACACACTCTTTCTTGTGGAGGCCACTTTGGTCCCCAATGGACTGCTCGCAAATCCTTGATTCTGGTCTCTTTTGGCCAACACTTTTTTGGAATTCCCATGTTTTTTTTCAATCTTGTACTCGTTATCAAAGAATGGGTAATGTATCTAAAATAAATAAAATTCCAAAACAACCATTACTCTTTCATGACATTTTTTATGTTTGGGGTATTGAATTTATGGGTCCATTTTCCAATTATTTTGGAAACTTGTACATTCTTATAGCAGTTTATTACATGTAAAAATGGGTAGAGTCACGAGATACAAGGAATGATGATTCTAAGGTAGTTTGAGAATTTTTGAGAACCCAAATATTTTGTAGATTTGGCTTACCTTGGTTCATCATCAGTGACCAGGGTTCTCATTTCTGAAACCAAACAATGCAATAAATTTTTCATCGGTATGAGGTTGTTCATCGAGTTTCTACTGCATATCACCCACAGACCAATGGTCAAAACGAGGTGTAAAATAGAGAGGTAAAACAAATTCTTTAAAAAACGGTTCAACCCAATAGAAAAGATTGGATTCTTAGACTTGATGATTCATTATGGTATTACCGTAATGCTTTTAAGATTCTCATTGTCATGTAACCATATCGACTGATGTTTGGAAAGAGTTGTCACCTCCCTATTGAGATTGAACATTGGGATTACTGGGCCATCAAACAATGCAATTCTAATATTTGTAATGCGGGTTCTCAAAAAAAGATTCAGATTCAGAAGCTAGAATAAATGAGAAGAGATGCATATGAGAACTCTAGAATTTATAAGGAGCATACCAAGCCTACCCATGACCGTATCATCCTTCATCGTCAGTTCCACATTGGGCAAAAGGTCCTCCTCTATAATGCAAGGCTGAAGTTGCATCCAGGTAAGATTTGTTCCTGCTAGTTTGGACCATACACTATTACTAACGTCTCTCTATTTGGTGTTGTCCAGGTTCAAAATAAAGAAACCAAGAAAACCTTCACAGTTAATGGGCAGAGACTAAATCACTTACATGAAACCCTTCTGGATTCCTCGATGGAGGAACTCCAAGTTCAAGAAGCAGTCTATAAATGACACCCACTAGGTTTTATCCATCCTTCCTACATTCTATTTTTATAGTGAGGACACTGCACACTCTAGGTGTGGGGGGATGGGTATATTCCTGTGTTAGTTATGAATTTTCATCATCTTTCTTCTTTTTCTCATTTTAGCTTAATGAATAGTATTTTCACTTCCCCCCTTTCTCTCCCACTCACCTTTGTGCTAGAATATATTTTTTTATTCCCATTTTATCATGGAAAATGATGCCCATTTAATCATGGAAGTTATTGAAAATGCATGTGAAATGTTTGTATTTCATGTTGTTTTAATATTAAAAAAAATTCTGATGAAATGTGCATTTAATAAATAATTCAATACTATGTTGTTATTTTCTTTTGAAATTTTGTTCTTTGCTGATGATATAAATGGTTTTATCATTTTGAAACCTCTGAGAAGAATGGTGCCCTTTTTTGTGAATAGTTTAAAGGAAAATTGTGTCACTTAATCTCTACACACATTTTTTTCACCCAACCATGATGTGTGAAAATTTCTTACTTAATGGAAGGTAGATATAAGTTAGGTTGATTTTTCTCTACTTTCCAAAATCATTTTTCCATTCGTTCGTTCCTTATACGATCTATTTTATTACTGTACCAAATTAACCTATGCGTGTGTACCTATTATCCGACTGTTGTATGCTCTAAAAAAAGGGTTGTATATTGGGTAGTTCAAAAACCACCCATTCCTCGACCTTTGATCATTTTATAACTATTACAATTAGTGTCATGAGGAGATCAAACATGGGTTGGGAGAAGAGTGAGATTTGTTCCAAGTGAAACTTTTGAAAAATTAATAAATGAGGGGAGTGAAGAAATGTACAGCATATGGGGATATCTAGGTTGGGAGGTTATGGTTTGAATTTTGTGAATGCTTAAGTGAGTGGGTATTTAAATTTGATTTCAAAGGATGTGGGGCAAGTTCGGTGGAAAGGATCTTGTAAGTAGAAAATTATTAAAATAACTTATATTTACTCGATAAAAAGTAGAAAGAATAGCATGAAATGGTTGTCACACACACACATGTAGAATTAGTGACATGATTAAATTTTGAATTATTTTCTTTTATTGGTATCATTCATCTCTTGGAATTTCATTTGGATATAATTTTTGAGATGTCTTTTTCAAGGATCATTGAGAATAACTCCTCAGTGTGATTTTTTCTTTGATCACATTTTTATCAGGAATTAAATTTTCATTTGAAGTTAAATCTTTATGAAGATGGAAATATCTACATGCATAATATTTGGAATTATGACTTTGCTCAGGAATGAAAATGTTTAGGTGTGTGTGTGTGATCACACCGCGATTCATTGTTTCATTTTCACCCTTACACCACTGTATTAAACTTGTTTTATATTGAAAATTATAAAAATAATAAAAAAAAATTATTCCATTTTTGAATAATTTATTTTGTTTTTATCACTGTTAAAAAGGGAAATGTTACTTTTTTTATGATTCCATTGCAGGAGGAGGTGATTTGGAGGACCCATGATGATGTCCAAGAAAAATTTTCCAAACTGTGCAAGATTCATGCACACTAGTGGACTCATCCGCACACTTCTCTTGAACCGTGCATCCAAATGGGATGAAATATTATGGGATGGTCCAAAATTCATTGGGACATATTTCATATGGAGAAACCCAAGACTTATTCATCCATATAGTGGCCCAACCGACCTGATTTTTCCATCACACCTAATCTGCACGAAGTCAAAAGTGGTGTGATGTGATATGTCCATATATCAGGCTATAGTTGTCCAAATTGTGCCAAACTTTTGGTGAATACATCCAAGAGGTGGTTCTAAAACTTTTTCTTTTCTCAAAATTGAGATAATGTTGTTTGGAGGTCAAAACCCATGTGAAAATTGGTTTTAAGAAATCTGTGTGCTCAAAACTACCTTCCCATTTTCCTATAAAATGGCACCTTGGGCTCCCCATTTTTAAGTTCGACCAAGAGGAAAATATCTGGTATTTTTTAGACCCAAAGGATTCCTCTACTCATCCAAGAAGTTCTGGACGCCCCTATCATCATAGGGGGTTCAACAAGGAAAAAGGATTTCCACACGAGCCTTCTCATCCTCTCGATGGTGAGATAAAAAGTGGACGATCATTTCGAGGGAGCTACACATACTTGGGAGGGAGTTCTTAAAATTGATACTCTAATGGTTTTGTATAATTTTTTTTTGGATTATTTCAATTATGTTTTATCTAAACATGTTTCTCCTCTGAATTCATTTCTTGGGTTTAATTAAGTGAGACACTTTTCATTTTAACACCGATTGGGTTGAAATTTCAAGTGGGAAAATTGGGTTGTTTCGATTGGAAAACACAAGGATTATCTTTCTCTCACACATAAAAAAGATATTATTATGATTTGGTATCCATTAATCTATTCTTGAAGTCAAAATCTTGACAACACGATTTTTGTGTCAAGCATTGGTACTTTGTGCAACGTTTTGAGGGGCAAGAGGGGAATCAAGATCTTAACAACCCTAAACCAAAGAATTAAACAAAACCATGTGAAATTTTCAGAACAATAAAATATCCAATATTTTTAGTGAACTTGAAGTGATATCATTATCTCATAATTCTAAAACACCACTTTTATTTATCAACTATTAAAATCTTTAAATCAAGTTATTTTCTTAAAACTATTTTCAAACCACCCCTTCTTTTTTTCTTCTTATTAAAAATTCACACTATAAAACCACCAAATCTCCTTGATAGACAACCTAGGGTATTTTATATACTACAAAATCATCCTTAAATCACTATCAATTTGATGTGTCATGACAACGTGTTCAACTACTAGTATCTTTTTCTCACCCCCTGCACGTGAACCTTGGTGTACATGTAGACCTTATGTTTTCTTTCAAGTTGAACATGATGTAGTGGATCAGGAAAAGGCCCAATGTTGCATGTTCAAGTGGGGCTACTCATGTGGATTCTGGGGTTCGTGCTGGAGTTGTTCATATATCATGGAGGATAGGTATGTGGTTCAGATCAAAGTAGTAATATTGACTTGTGTATTTATTTTATTTTATTTTATTCTGTATGAGGTCGAACCTGTGGGTGACTAGTTTCAATATATGTTTTCCTTGATTATATATGTAGTATTCCAGTTATTATAGTTATTTCAGTTATTTATTTATGTGCACTCTGATGTTCATGGATGCTTTTATGTTTTGTTTAATTTTGCTATTATTTCACTATGATATGAGGTCATAGTCTCCTCAAACTATCCTCTTAGTCCCTTTTCACTAGTCGGAAGCCTATGACGTATAAGGAGGCACACCTAAGGATTTTTTGTGAGCCGGATCAGGTGACTGGTCAGGTAGACTCAGGTCGGTTCATGATAAAATGGTATAAGATCATTCTTTTTCTTTTTCTTACTATTTGTAGAGTCAATAGATGGGATATCTAGGAATGTGTTTGATCTTGTGATGGATATCAGACTGGTGCATCATGAACACTTGTTCCAATAATAAGTCTAGGTTACAAAGGTTGTGAGATTTATGTTTCTCTTTTATGTTGTTACAGTTATGTGATTTTCACCTTGAGTGATGCACTTATGTTTGTTGGTTTCCATGGTTTATGAGTTTTTTCCGTTTGTTTAGATGAAAAGATTCATGTGTTCATGCATTATTCTAGGCACATAGGATGCATATGCTTATTTGTGTGTGTTTTACTGATGATGGTTCTTTTGATGATAGGTCATGTGGATCCCTTATTGAGGTGTTCCCTGGTGGTGGAGATGCATTCCCTTCATCGATGGATGCATGGAACCCCTTGTGTATTGGTTTGAGATTTGGGTGTGCCCTGATGCTGTTGGAGGTGGTCGGCTTGATGAGGGAAAGGATTCCTGGGAGATGATTGGTTTGGGCTTGAGTTACCCTGAGGTTGTGGTATCCCTAAGAAGTTATGTAGTGAGGATGAGGTTTCCTTGGGCTCATGTTGTGGAGTTTTGGGAGCTCTCTTGGCTATGTGGTTGGTTTAGAGGGAAATTTTGGTTGGTGCTTGGACTTGTTAGTCTTGGTTTCACTTTGGGTAGCATGGTGAGGGAATGGTTTGTCACTTGTGGTTTTGGATTGATTATCATGTGAAGGTTGGTCGTGTGGTGGTTCTTGTCATGAGGGAGATTCCTTACATTTTAAGGGGAGTGTCAAGTGTGATATGGTTTATTAAGACTAGTCTATGCAAGGATCATGGTCAGTGGGTTTAGGTGTGTTATCCTAGATTCTTTAGGTCATGGATCATTTGGGCATGAGAGTTTGTGAGAGGATATTTTCGGATCACTCTAGCTTGAGGAGGAGAGTGATGTTGTTGTGGATTTTTGGAATAAGACCTTATTGTGAAGGCTTGTGCACCCTGGTTTGGTGCAATGCTGGTTGGGCCCTGCGAGTTTGTTGAGGGTTGATTCGGTCACAAGGAAGCTTTATGGTGGGGAGTGAATCATAGACCATCATGGGTTTTCTCCCTTGTTTTAAGGTGTTTATTGAGCATGGCGTTGTCATTCCTAGTGGACCAGGAATAGGTGGTGGTTGGTTTTCCATGTTAGCACTCTGGTGTGAGCAGTTTGTCCATGAATTTACATTGAATTCGATAGTGGAGGAAGTGTGAGATGTAGAGTTTTATGCTTGTTTTAGGGGTAGTGATAAGGATACTCCTTTGGTGGGGAGCATCTGATCAGTTGCTATTGAATGTACCTTGTGTTGGGAGTGTCAGCGACACTGTGATATTGGCCAGTGGACGGTCTTGGTAATATATAATTGTTGGTGTTTTTAGTGAATTTTGGGTATTGGATGACCACCTAGGCTTCTTGGGGACGAGATAAATTTATTATGGGGATATTTTCATGAACCACATCATGACAGTCTCATAATAATATGGTAAATTTGAATTTATTTCTCTCATATGGTTTTTGAGGAGAAAAATGGTAATTTATCCTGTCAGGAGATCTCGAATAAATTTTTGGCCACTCCATTAGTCTCGAAATAGGGTGTTTACCCTAAGATATTAGTTTGGTTGAATTATAATCCATTCAAATTTTGACCGAATATTTAATATTTAATTAATTAAATATTATTATTCATTCACGTTTTTTCAATGATATCTTTGAATTAAAGTGTCAAATATAAATTTCAACTTTTTATTGAGTCTAGAATGGGGTTTTTTTCCTAGGTAGGAAATAACCTTGTATCAGCGCCAAGTCCAGGTCGATCCCCCTTTTCTTTTTCTTCTTTTTTATGTTGCTTTTTCTTTTTTTCTTTTCTTTTTTATTTCATTTATATTTTGTCTTTCCATTCCCATGGTTTCTCACATACACCCCCACCCCTTGGGGCTTCCTTTGGCTGAGATATAGGAGAGGGAGAGAAGTGGGAGAGAGGGAGAAGGAGGTGTCTTTGCAGAGATTGAGTCACGCCAGATAGTCATGTGAGTGTTGCAGAATATAGACCAAATCAAATATTTGGTGGTTTTCATTCAAAGGTAGGATATTTTTTATGTTTCCTCCATAAATCCTCATATTTTAGTTGTTTTTGAGTTTTAATATTTTTTCTAGGTTGTTTGGGACCCATCATGGGTCGATTTGGTAGTTTTATAGAAAATCAGGTAGTTTTGGGGGTGTTCTAGGTGGTTTGGAGGGATTTTTGTTTAGGAAATCCTGATCACATAACATTTAGTTTAAAGAACACACACCGTGTGTTCTTCCTATTCAAGGAATATGGGTTTTGGAACTATATTCCATGTACTGGGGGTATACGTTGTGTAGTGGGATTCTGGGTTCTGGCTGAGTACTCAGCGAGACACCCTGTGTGGGGGTACATGACCATGTAAGGTATACGGCCAATGACCATGTGGTGTGTATGACATATAGGTGAACACACTTAGGCATGGTACATGTACAGGTATATGGGAGGGAACCTATGTTGGGTTACACGTTGTGTACGGACTATACATGCCATGTTATCGAGTGTATTACACACTGAGTGGGGATGAGGTAGACGGGAAGACACCCATGTTGGGTTACACACCTTTTAATAGAGGGAAAACTATATTCTTTGGGAAGGTACATTCCAAGTGGTCCAGGACACACTGCTAGGGACAACCCTTATGGGTATACATTGTGTACCTGAGGTGCATGTTGTGTACTTCTTCTACCTTGGGTTCCTTGGACTATCTTTTTCCATGGAGTTAGGATTGGACTTGTGAGTATTCTATTCAAGGTTTTTCCCCATATAGATCATAGTGGTGTAATCCTTTATTTTTTTAGAGGCTGTTTGGATGGTGTTTTGAACTAATAGTGTTTTGTGGGAGGGTTTCTTTGAGGTTATTGTTGTAGAATCCTTTTGGGGGTTGGTTTGTGAGTTTTGAGGATCATGTGAGGGTATGATCTTGTTGATTGCCTTGGTTTGGGTATTTTAGGTGAGTTTTCTTGAGGTTATTTTGATAGATTTTAGGAGGTGGGATTGAGTGTTTTCTTGTATGAGATCATGAGTTCTGTTATTCGAGGTTTAGGTTTGGTTGTCAGGGGTTGGGATCGGAAGAAGTCTTCAAGGTGGTCTGACATCGTTGGATATTTGGTCCAACTGGGTTTCATTGGGTTGTGGTTGAGATAAGATTGAGAGACCTGTTCTAAGGAAATACCTTCTGGGTGGAGGTGTTTCTTGAAGTTTCCCTCTTTAGCGGTTGTTCTATGGATTTGAACTGGGAGTCCAGACATGGTTCCTTTGAGTGGGCTTGGATTAAGTTTTGGTTCTACTAGAAGATCCCCTTGTAGGGTTTCCGACCAGAGTTATGGGTTGTTAGAAGATCCCCTTTGGTGGGTGTCCTATTGTGATGAGGTTCTAGGGACTGTGGTGATTTCCTTGTGTTGGTTGGCCTATGAGGTGGCTGGTGATGGTTCAGTAGTTTTGGTGAGAGGGTGTTGGTGTTAGCCAAACTTGGTGTTTGAGTTGTGGATAGGAGGTTTAAGGTTGTTCTTGTTCAGGACTATGAGGGAGGAGACCTTTGGGATATTATCAGATCGGGTGTATCCTTGAGATTGATGATGATTCTCTCTTCTGTTGGTTGGATGGTATCTATGAGGCAGGGCTAGGGAGATAATGGATGATCTAGATGAGTGTAGCCACCTTAGCCTAATACTTTTCCTAAGGCTAGGGTTAGTGGACCATAAAGGTAATTGAGCTCCTCGAGACCTGTTTTTTGTAGGTTATGGGGCCTGTTCATGTAGCCCAATGATGCACTGATAGGTTCGTTCTCCCAGTTGGTTCTGTAGGACTTTCAGGCATGGTAGTATATTCCTAAGGTCGATAGGGGGTCCCTACCACTAGTTCAGGTCATACCATTGGAGTCCTAGTGCTATGTAGATGTGTCTCAATGTTTTTACACCTTGGATGAGGTCCTATGGTTTGGCATGTGTGTCAATCCTTATTTTGGACTTTGGAGCTCCTTCTTGATTAGGATAACATGCTTGATGTTGTGGATGCATGAACCATGTTTCATAATTCCTCTGGCTGGGGCTAGAGTGAGGGTAGAATATGTATGGGTGTCAGGATAGAACACGAGGTTTGTTGTTTTATTTTTTGTTTAACTCTTTTTTCCTATTTTCTATCTTCTTTATATTTTTCCAGGAGTCATGTTTGGACAGACAGAACATGACACATATTGCGTGAACTTGTTATGACAGCAGGTGTTAAGACCATCCTTGGGGGTGACCAATTGAGATTTGTTTCTCACCCTTGCACATGCACCTTGGTGTACATATAGACCTTATGTATGCTTTTAGGTTGAGAATGATTTAGTGTATTGGGTGGAGTCCTAGTGTTGCATGTTCTAGTAGAGCTACTCGTGTGTAGTTAGGGGTTCATGTTGGAGTTGTTCAGCCATCATGGAGACCGGGTATGTGGTTCGGCTTAGAGTAGTAGTAGATCCTTGTGTATTAATTTTATTTTATTTTATTCTGTATGAGGTTTTCCTAGTGGGTGACCAATGTCTGTATGCTTATTTCTTGAGTTTGTATGCATCATTCCATTTATTATAGTTATTTTAGCTATTTATTTATTTATGCACACTCTGATGTTCATGGATTCTTGTATGTTTAGTTTATTTTCACTATTATTTTACTCTGATATGAGGTCATAGTCTCATTATTGCATCTATTTTGACCCTCTACTCTATTCGGAAGCCTCTATAATATGAGGAGGCACTCTTGAGACATTTTTGTGAGCCAGATCAGGTGATGGTTTGGGTTGAACCGGGATAGTTTGTGACATGTATTGTGTGAGTTGGCATGAATTACACGATGTGTACACCAATTTCATGACATGTAATTCCTCCTGTAAATTTTTTATTACACGCATAGGGACTCAGTGTGTGATCCATGTAGAATAATACCATGTTACATGATGTGTATTCTAACTATATGTCATGTAAACACAACCCGACTGTGTTACTCAGTTGAAAATAAACACACAATGTGTGAATTAATTGACATGTGATATAATTAACTACACACTATGTATATTGACCACATGAACACTGCATCATATGGAATTACATAGTGTGTACATCAGTTACATACTGTGTAACCCTAAAAATCATGTGCCACCCTGGTGGTCAATACGTAGTATAGTTATATATCGTGTAATAAACCCCCACATGACCAGCTATGATTGATGCAACCACATACACGTGTAGTTGACTATAACTACACAAAAAGTAATTGGGCTACACACTATGTAATCTTCTCATACAAACAAAATATTCAGGACCTGTAGATGAAATCTCCATGCATTCTTCACCTGTAATGGGCCTGTTCTTGGTCATATTATAGTGAATGAACTCATTATCTTAACTGAATGTACTAAGAATAAAAATGAAAAAAAATGTGATAAAATAATCATGATATATTTAAAAAAATTAAATAAATATAAATCTGAATGTGATCATTTTGATACCACTTTAAGGTTCTAAGAGCATTGAAAGTGCTGACCGAGCCCATTCCCAACTTGGATTTTGTCATATTGAAAAAATAATCTAGAAGAACATGATGAAGAATCATCATGTCAAATGAATATACCAGAAGAATCTTGAAAAATAATTCTAGAACCAAGAATATAATATCTTTCATGTTAAATTTATAATTAATTTAATAATAAGAAAATACCTTAGTATTAAGATATTTCTTCGATGTAGATATTGATCGATTGAACCTCGTTCGTATTGTATTATCATTACACCAAGAGGATCCAAAATAGAACACATTCAGTGGTGTCCACACATGTTGTATGACCTCTAAATGATGATAATGGAACTTTTAGTGCTAGTTTATATAATCCAATAAACTTACATTATTCACATTAATCGCTACACAATACTTTGGGTTTGAGGACCATCTCTCTTATTCTCTAAATATTTAGAGGTAGGAAGGAGGTGGAAAAATTCTATTGGTGAGAGGAACCCTAGAGATATTATTTATCAAGAGAATTATCTATGGATGAAATTAATTGTGTAAAACCAAAATTATTTCACTACCCTCCAAAGTGAGAATATATGGTGATAGGTTTTAATATTGATAGTTTTACAAATTCCCTTAATCAAATATTAAACCTAATATATTCTACATGAAAATAATAATAATAACATCATTGTTATATAATGGCATCTGCTGAATTTCATAAATACTATTTTATAAAATAAATAATTTCTTATTTATTTAAATAATATTTAAGATTGTATCATTTTCATTATAAAACACTTTACTTGGCCTAACCACCTTCCATGACGTTTACTGAACCTCAAATAATAAATATCATTCATTCGATAAATAAATAAATATTATATTCATAGTCTTGAAAATAAATATTTATTTTAATATTTATGTAACTAAATAAATATTAATTTATGATAAATATTATTTATTACCTTATGAATAAAACAAGATATAAATAAATATTCTATTTTATGGGATTAAGAATAAATATTAATTTAAATATTCAACTCACATTATAATTAGTGACTAAATAAATGAGATCAATAAATCCTGAATAAATATTATTTCTTGGTCTTAAGAATAATATTTATTCCAACTTTTAAATACAAATAGTATTTAACTGAGATCAATAGAAGCACTAAGTGTGTGTCCCTCTAGGACTATTCCTCAGTGACATTAGGCATCCTTGCGTAAAGTCATAAATCAATATCTGATAACACATCATAGAACACATAGAGGAAAATTTTAATGTCATAATGATAAAAACCACATGAAAATGCTCACTGTGTAATATAATATCTTTGTATGGATATCTCTTAATCAAAAAAGTTGCATACTTTCATCATCAACCTATGTGCTAAGTTTCTATTTCATTAACTATCTGAAATGAAATCATCAATACACCATGGACATGGATTTAATTCGACATTTCCATTTCAATCAAAGAGCCTAAGACATAAACTTCCTTAAATAGAATGGAAAAAATACTATATCAACTTATTCATTAATGTAATATCACTCGTGATGCATCCAACACAACCTAAGTTGTTAAGAGAGCAAGTTGTCATAGTTTTAAGTAATACATAAATGTACATTACTCATGATATTTGTTAATAATAATCTCAAGTCTAAGGATCATTACACACATTAACTTATAGGAATATCCAAGGACACATAAACATGTGGAATACCTACTTACGGGTCTGTCCTCATAACCTCCCATCCTGAAGATTACCAAGTGATAACTTCATGAGATAAAGTATTATCAGATTATGGGTATCAAGATCTAAATAGTTAAACATATTATATATCCCATCATAAAATTTTATAATGAACGTAGAACATAATTCAAGGATATCATCATAATGCTTCAAGGTTCTCATCATGATGAGGAACTGCTATGACCTTTTTAATTGATGAACACTGTAGGAAATTATCATCATAATGTTACACAAAAGGATATAAATCACATGTTAAGATATTTATTAACATTAAAATCTTTAAATATTCTATTAATAAAAAGTTAAAAGTAGTTGGTTATAGGGGACCAACTCCAATATATTCTTTAAGTATATACTAACTTGATGGATGTGCACATCTTATGTCGTTCATCCAAGTGGATAAGCACATCACTTCCATATCATAAAAATAGATAATCACATCACATTCATCATATCTAGGTATGACTATGCACTTCCTTACTCTATCACAATCAAAGGCCTAAATGTCATAATCATCATATGAGAGGAAAAATCCCATATTAGTTAGGCCTAAACCAATGATATAATTGTTGGAAGTAGGGTCGTTCTTTGCTAGAAATGGAGTATGGTTTGTGTTTGTTATCAATACTCACATAGAAGATTAGAGAGTTTACAAGGAAAGTGATATTATAGTTCATGCCGATAATAGTTTTGAAGGTGGTGTCGTTTCCCAATGTTTTCCAAATTTTTGGGGTCAAAAATCTGGAGGAAGAGGTGAACATCGCAAAAGGTAATGCTCTAGAATCAACATTTCATAAATATGTTATTGTAATGGATTTCAAGAAGCTTGGGATTATGTTCACAAATATTATGTGCATTCTGAATAGATACGATGTTTCTTCACAATTACGAGAAGAGGGGAATCACAACTGCTTGATGTTTTGATGAAAGTTTCCATGATTATGATGAGCATCACGAACAATAAATTTCATTGGAGCATTGTGAAAAGAGGAGCACAACAAAGTTGTTTTTTACCAATCTAAAAAATGTGCTGGAGGTGGTGGAGCATCACGAATGACTAAGCCTATAAATAAGAGGCTACCCCTCTTCACCAAATGATGAATCTTTCTAAGGAAAATTTGAAATTTCTCTGATTTCATAAAGAAAAGGGAGCTCCATGAAACTAGGTTTCTATGCGATCTTGAGCATTGTGAAAAGACTTTATGAGTCTTGACTGATGTCAGTGATTTTGGTCAATAAGTGCTTCGCAATGATGGGGTATTCCATGTTGACTTTGTGATCTTCGTGAAGGAGATTGTTCCGCGAAGGTAGGGTTGATTCATGAAGGCAATTTGTTTTGTGAAGGCTATGGATCTCCACAAAGGGTGCTTCGTGAAGGGAGATTTGTGAAGGAGCTTCATGAAAGGCAGTTTTAAATATTAGTTTTTAAGTGGAAAAGGCTTTCAAAGTGCATCAAATCAGGTATACAATGCAAGAAGAGTCTCATGCTAAGTTAGGGACAAAGACTTTAATGCCAAACCATTAGAGTGACCTTCAAGTCAATAAACTAAGTTAGAATTCTCTTAAAGAAGTGATCTAGGGGGATGCCTATAGAAGTGATCTAAGGGACACATTGTGGTATCCCTAAAACATTTTAAAGGCAGTGAACCTAGAATAGAGTGACCATTTCAAAACTCTTGTATTCTAAATATAGTGAAGATTAGTGGATTTAGGTATGACTGAAAATATGTTGGTGTATGCTCCTTAGACTAGCCCTTAGTGGCGAACCAAATAAAAAGTGTTGTGTTGTCTTGCTATGTGTGAATGTTTTAATTGTTTAACATTACTATCATACAGGTTTAACAGGATCCTACCAACATGAGAAAAAGATCCATCACTTTAGGAAGAAAAAATTGACACTCTGATTCACCCCTCTCCTCTTAGGGTGTTCCGGGGACCTTTAATGATCAATAATATACCTAAACACCCCCTAATTAACTCAACCACAAGACTAACATAAGAAATGTATCAAAGTATGAAGTATCTCATGGTAGGATTTTTTCTAACCTCAAGTATAAGAATTCAATGCGAAATATGCACCCATAACATTCCAAATACATAGTGTATAACACTTTATGTGGCATACTTGGTGGATTATCCAATGCATAAAACTTTTTTTATGACACATGAATAGATCATATATCTCTATATGAAATTCCACCCCCAATAACCTTAAAATTTCATCAAACCTATAATAATTCATGAAGAAAATTAGTTAGGGATAACCCAAATCCATACTTTGATAGGTTAATTACCATTTCACTTTATAAAAAATATATAGATAAAAGGTGAGAATGATATATTGAAGACCACCTTTCTGTATAACATGATACATTTTACATTCTTAAACTCCTATAAGAATACTAACAAAACCATACATAAGAACCCATATAATCATATTCAACATGATATACTACCATAGATTCTTTATGTTTGATGCACTTTTGGGGTTTTGTTAAACTCATTACACCTCTATGTAATTCTTGCTTCATATTTATGTGGTCATCTAAGAAAACTCACCCACAAAACTCTTTTAGTGAGTAACATCAATGAAGAAGGTTTTTTTAATAATAAAAATACTTAGGAATTATATTCCTAATGTTTAACTATTTAAACATAGTATCCAGTCTTCTCAACTTCACAACATCCAATGTTGTGAGGTTAATAACTTATTTTGTCTCTATAGAACCATTTTTAAGTTTATCATCATCATCTTAGAATTTTTTTATTCAATATTTTCTTTGAGTTAATTTTGGAAACAAAATGCAACTTTTTATATAAAATTTGTTTACCAGCATAATCTAAACTCTTTTAGGATATAAAGTTACTTTCACTTTGGATTCGATTGGTACAATACTTCATTTGTTTAAATTTTAACTTCTATAAGTTAAAAAGTAATTCTTCTAGCCTCTTTGAAACTATATTTTCCCTAAAATATATTTCTAAAACCCAAAATATTTTATGTTATTAAATAACACATATTTCCTTTTACAAGAATATTAATAATTAAACTATTAATAACCATATCTCCCATGGTATTCTATGTGTTTAGAGAATATTTTTGAAAAGAGGATTTTATTATTTAAAATAATCCATTTTTGGGTTGTGGTAACTCTTTCCCTTATATTTTAACAAATAACATGGATACACTCTTTTATCCTAGATAACACGTTTTTAATAATATTTTATTTTTAAGCATGTTATAGAACTGGACCAATCATAACCATGTGTATCAAAACAACCATATCATTACTGATAACAACTTTTTATTTACAATAACACCTCTTATGACATAAGAGGAAAACAATATGAAAATACACAATCTTTATTTTGATCTGATAGATATTTAATGTAATTTACTTCATCCAACTCCTTGATGTAGAAACCCCTTACTTCATCACTTGAATGCATACTATAATCTATAATCATAAATTACTATTAAGTTTTAAACTCCTATGAATATTTAAAACACTTTTATAATGTAAAGATAACATTCTATACCCATAAAAATAGAATAATTTAATTTTATAACATTAATACAATATATAGACTCTCTACAATTATTCTTCAACCTTTTAGGTAATTTGGGTAATTTATCCTCAAGTGACTAGGTTCCACACAATAGAAACACTGCCCCTCCTTCCTGAATATTCCATGAGGTTTCAATAATTAAGTTTGACTATTGGACCTTTCAATATTTTTCTTTCAACATAAACCTTTACCCTTTTATACTGCTATCACACCACCATAGCCTAAACCTCCAATGTATTCCTAAACTATCCTCAATATATTTATGAGATATGGTAAACTTTTATTGAAATCAATCATGTTATAGTTTACAGTAAAAAGAAAGATCCTTTTTGAAAATGATTATGGAATTAGGTTCATATCCCGACCAAACCTTATAGGAGGCCTTAGGCTCTCCAAGTCATTGAAATATCCAATCATAATGAGTACATGAGGAGAGTCTAAATTTACCTTAGTCACATTTAATGTAATGGAATGTACCTTCCCGTCCTATTACTTTGATAGTTTTGGTTATTTGAGGTGTTTAGGGGAGGTCTTGAGAGTTTTTTGTGGAGGTTGTAGGTGCAGTAGAGTTGCTTCAGGGAATTCACGTGGTGTAATGTTTAAAAAACATAAAATGGTGTTTCATGGCTCGTACATCTAGTGACATCATGACTTGTAGATTTATAGCGGGGGGGGGATGTGAGATGGATTCATGTCATGGAATTGGAATAATTTATTTTTATTAAATAAAGTCTGAGGCGACATGTTTTTTGTATAAAGTTGAAATTTATGAAAAATCCATGAATTACACGCCGTGTAAAGTTTACACGATGTGAAAATGGAAGAATCTATGATTTAAATTCACTTTATTATTTTATTATTTTCATTCAGTTGTACCCTTTCCTCTTCTCTTAATTTTGGAGAACCTAGGTAGTTTTGGGAGAAATTACATCCCTCTTCTACCTTATTTGATTTTTTATATTTGGTGGATTCCCATTGGTGATTGGTGGTAAGAATTTTCCGTTTTCTTGGTTAATTTCCTATTTCTCATCTCTTGAGGATTTACTACGGTAATATTGTTTTGGTTTGGGGTATGAGTTGGGATGTATTTTGATGATCCTTTAGTGTAGTGTATGTTGATATATGGGTTTTTTGTGTGGTTGTGGTTTGAAGGAATTTATTCTTTTCCCTACGGTGTGCAGTGAGTTGGAAAAGCTTCTTTAAGGTGGGGAAGATCTTGTTTCTATTTATTGTGTATCATAAAGGATGGGTTTAATTTTTTAATCTATGAGTTATGGTTGTGCTCGATTAATTAAATATAAAGAATTGTATAATTGAAATTCAAAGGGGAAATGGGAATGATTCACATGCTTTTACAACTTTGATATTATTCTGATATGATATATTGTACGGGTATGATGCACTACTGAAAATTGTGGTCATTGGGGGATTTTTTTGTGCTGGATGATATGTGTTGTGACTGCTATGTTTGCTGTTATTTTTATGATATCACCCTAAAATGGAAATTTTCTAACCACTTATATTTTGAAAATGAAATGGTTACCCTAATATTATGGATTGTGTGATGAAACCCCTAAAATAAAGTGAAATTTGATAAAAACCACTTTGTTAAATCTGTAAAACAGTCTTGAATATGTTGTGATGTGTGGTCATGCTTATGGGGTAGTGATGTGTGATTGCGATATGATGTGGGGATGATGGGTGAGATTTGGCCATGCTTTTGGGGTAGTGAGGTGGTGGTTTTTGGTAATTCTTTTGGGGAAGTGAGGTGATGGTTGTTTGACCATGATTTTGGGGTGGTGGGGTGATGGTGTGATAGAGAAAATGGGCTTCTTTTGATGTGTGGTTGTGTTGTTCTAGATGCCTGGGTAGTGATGGAATAAATAATTGTTTAATAATGACTGAAATGGATGAGTTTTGGTTTGATTAATATGAAGTAAATGATTAATGAACAAATAAATGATGGGATGTGTGGTTAAATGTGGTTGATGCTTAATAATGAAATAAATGGGACAAATAGTGGAAATTGGTTGGAAATATGAAATGGGGCTTATGGTTTGTTGTGTGGTGTTATGAATTTAGCAGTTGCAGTAAAAGTGGGGATGTTGTGACTTAGTTAGTATTTTGTTGTGAACCCATAGGTTGGGTTTGTGTGTGTCTATATGTATATACTTGAATATTCATTGTGATTTCTATACGCACCCCACCCACATCAAGCACTATGTGTTGACACTAGTATATTCACATGGGGGTTGTTTTTTCCAACATCCTAGTGATGATGATGGATGGATGGCTACCCGTTCTTCCCTTCTCTCTCTTCTAGTTGAGTAGATATGCACAATATGTGATGGACATAGGTCTGTTAGTGCACTTGGTGATAGATCATGTGTTTGCGGGCGAGATGCGATTTGATTGTGTTTTGGGGTGGTGGGATAGGTGTTTTTAGGTGAGTTGTTATGTGACCATGCTATGGGATAGTGTCCAAGGTGTTTTTAAGTGAGATGTGATACGATCATGTAGCAGGAAAACTTATGGTGGGGCTCATGCATGGTAGGGGGAGGGAATGAGGGTGATATCCTTCATGTTCATGATACCCTACTACTTTGGTTATGGTTGTGATGTGATGGCCTAGGTGTCTACAAGAGTGATGTGATGTGACCATGTTGTGGTGCATTGGTATATGTTATTTAGAAGTGATGGGAGTTCCAGGATGTATGATGTTGGGGTTTGAGAGTGAAAAATCAATAGGAAAGTGGTGTGGGGTACCCTTTATCGATATGCTTCTTATTATGATACTATACTTGGATTGGGTTATTTGGTGAGTGTGCCTTGGTGTGGTTGGGATGAATAGTTTACTTGTTTAGGTTCTGTTGGTTCTACTATTTACTCACAGGTGCATTAGTATGCTTCTTTCACATGTGTAAGAGAGACTTTTCTTTTCCCACTGAGTATACTTGTAAGCTCACCCTACGTATATAAACCGATTTTTCAGGTTTCCAAGAGGATTATGTGGACCATGTTAGAAATTAGTAGCTCAGATATTTGGATAGTTGTTATTTCACTGCTTTTGCTTTACTTTTTGGATATTTTTCTTCTGGATAATTTTATCTATATCAGTTTTATTTATACATGCATGTGGGATGGTTTTGGTTTCTTTTTTTTATATTATGTCATGGAGTTACTTGTGGATGATTCATCTTATCTCTCTATCTTATATTATTATAGAGGGTAATTCATCCCATTTTATGAGATTTTTATACCCTTAGTGCTAGTCACTAACCTGGGACCTACTGGAAGTGAGACTTGGGGGTCATTAAATCTCTCTCCTCATTGTAGTATATTTGATGGGAGGGGGTTGTGATAGAGTGGTATTAAAGGCTAATAGTTGATAGAAAGGATGGTTCTTGGAGTTATGCATAGTGAGGATTGCATGGGTTGGTATGGAAGTAGTTCTATATGAACTTTGTGCATGACATAGGTCAGGGAGACTAGCTAGGAAATAAGATTTTAGCCCCCCCCCCCCCCCGTGATCCATCACATGGACTCTAAGATTATTGAATAACCAAGTAAGTTGGATCTATTTATAGGGTAGAAACCTAGGATATGTACATGCATCATGATTACTTGTGTTCTGGTTGAGTTGCATTATTTTGGGAAGGTTAAAATGAATAGAGTGAATTAAAATGAATCTAAATAAAATTCCATGCTACCAGGCTTAGGATGTTCTCATTGTTTTTAATAATGGGTCTTGTTCATTTTTCATTTTTGGATTGGGTAGTTGAGGTTTAGTAGGCTAATCCAATTGATCACCATAGGGTTGATCTAACAGAGGAGGATGAGGCTTATTAGAGGGAATTTCATACTTTTCAAGGACAAGATTTGGGGAAGTATGAGGGCATTGTTTTAGATATGGAGATATAGAGATGGATGGAGGATCTCAAGATCTCTTTCAGTTTTATTCAGGCCCCGATGGGATACTATGTTCCTTTGGTAGTTAGTCAAATGTGTGGAGCTACGCGTTAGTGGTGGTCACTATATCAGGGTGAGCGAAAAGAGACATATGTTTCATGGGTATACTTTCAGAAAGAGTTCCGAGCAGATTTTCTTTCATCGACCTTGAAGGTAGTGAAGAGACAAGAGTTTTTTTCTCTTCATCAGGGGAGCATATTATTGCGGGAGTTGAGAATCATGTTCAAGGACCATCTTTTTTCCCCATATCTTTTTAAGACAATGAGTCTCATATGAGATGTCTTGAGAAGGCACTTAATCCTTCTATACAGAATGCAGTTACTCCTTTTACATTACCAATGTATTTAGAGTTTTAGAAGAAGGTATAGGTGATTGAGAGGATACAATTGTAAGGAGGTTTTCTATAAGAGTGTAACCACTAGGGTTCCTTAAGGAGAAAAGTTATTAGTGGTAGGCCTTAGGTGCTAGGGCCTTTGATGTTTTGACTAGTGGGGAGTTGACCTTAGTAGTTTCTCTTTTGGTATTCTGGATCTAGTGATTTCCATACTTTTCCTAAAAATATCAAGTTAGTATTTTTTGTTTGTGGGGTTCATGGATATTTCCAAAACCAATAACCATTGGTTCCTTGATTTCAGTTTGGTGTATGTGGATAGGTTCAGTGCTAGCCTCAGTAGTAGTTGCTAGTGAGACCATTTTAGTAGTAGGGCCAATAGTTTTATTCTCTATCAAGGGGAGATAGAATAGTTAGAGGCTGAACTCAAGATATTACTTTTTTTAGGGACCTTGACCTGAGTGTTTTCATGGAGGTGTTCATTGGTAGATAGGTAGGGGAGTTGGGTGTGTTCAGTTGTATGTAGTAGAGGAAATAGTGTCAGAGAGGCCATAGATTGTTCAAGGTACAATCATTTTGTTTAGTACCCTTATTTGTGCCTTGTTTGATTCAGGAGATTTGTATTCCTTTGTTTCAACCACTCTAATATATTCTCTAGAAATATATATAGAGATATTTTCCTTTCCCACAGTGTTGACTATGTTAGTTGAAGGACATACTATCTTGTTTGATGTGTTTCGGAGGTATATATTGATGATGGGGCCACATCACTCCCATGGGGATATTTTCTTACTACAAATGAAACCATAATATGTCATCCTAGGTGTTGATAAGGAGCCATCAAAATTAGAGAATCACTAGGATATAAGTCTATTCTAAACTCAATATCATGTCAAGGGGTTAGCGCCACAACCTCCTTAGAAAAAAACATCCAAAAACACTATAATGACCCTAGGGACCTCCACTATCCTA
This sequence comes from Viscum album, assembly GCA_963277665.1. NCBI lineage: Eukaryota > Viridiplantae > Streptophyta > Magnoliopsida > Santalales > Viscaceae > Viscum > Viscum album. The sequence goes on along the minus strand of OY728138.1, from coordinate 956,687,980 downwards.
GTGTCCAATGATTCTACTAACAACTCAGACATCAAAAAAAGAAAGGGATCCACACATAGACTACCCACTTGAAAACCCCACTCACTAATGATAACCACACATTTTCCATCCACATCCAAGAACCTGATTCTCCTTCAGAAGTAGTCGATAATAGTTGGATATCACCAGTTGAGGGTGAAGGAGGGTAATATCCCAAAGACTGCCTTTAGATGCAGGTATGGGGACTTTGAGTTTTTATTCATGTCATTCAGTGTTACAAAGATACCAATTGTGTTCATGGGTATTATTAAATCCATGTTTTATGATTTCTTGGACCATTTCTTCTTTGTATTCATCGATGATATTTTGATCTACTCGAAGTAAAAGGAAGAGCATGATGATCATCTCAGAGCTGTATTCTAGGTTTTTTGACACCACAGTCTTTATGTAAAGTTGTCCAAGTGTATATTTTGTATATGATAGGTGAATTTCCTTAGTAATGTGGTGTTTTATAAGGGTGTGGCAGTGTACCCATCAAAATTAGAGTCAATTGTTTCTTAGGAAGAACCCAAGAACAAGGAAGAGGTTCATAATTTTCTTGGTCTTTCATGATATTATTATAGTTTTGTTCTCAATTTATCTTAAGTTTCATCCCCATTGATATAGTTAATCAGGATTTACTAATATTTTGTGTAGATTTATTAGTGCCAGGTAGCATTCGATTACCTAAAGAGGAAGTTGGTCAGTGCTCCAGTGCTTCAGTTTCATGAGGAGGGTGTAATGTTTAAGGTGTTTTGTTATGATTCCCATATGGTCTTGGGATTCATGATGATACAGTAGAAAGAAGTGATCTATTATGGGTCTAGGAAGATACATTACCATGATCATAACTATTCCACCCATGATCTAGAGTTAATAATGGCCGGGTTTGTGCTAAAATTGTGGTGACATTGCCTCATTAGGTAGAACTTTGTGGTCTTCACAGATCACAATAGTTTGAGGTATATATTTTCTTAGTGTGATATGAAATTTTGGTAGCATAGGTGGATGAAGTTTATTCAATATTATGATTTTGAGATCTTTTACACCTTGTTAAAAGGTAATGTTGTGGACAACACTTTGAGAAGAAATTCATGGAAGGATGTTGTTATGGAATTCAGGGATGTTTGGGGAGAGATAGAGGAGTTGGAAGCCTTTAACTTAGATATAGGGGTGGATGATGATAGAGGATATTTTTTAGATAATAGTGTAGTCTTATCTAATGTGGTAGGAGGAGGAGTGTCGGTGGGGAGACTCATAGGTAAAGGTATGCACAATCATGTTGTCTGTGGTGATACTCTAGAGGGTTGATCAGAGAATTTTCAGAACTAGATGTTGTTTTGTGGGAGGTTGTTTGTTTTGGTAGTGATGTGTGAGAGATTCCTTCATGAGTTTAATAGATCACCTTTGGCGGTACACCTAGTGTTTTTCAATATGTACCATGGCTTGAGGATGTAGTTTTTGTGGACTAGGATGAAATGGTCAATGACAAAGTTTGTAGAAAAGTGTTTAGTTTTCCAGTAGGTAAAGGCTGATCATCATGTTCCTGACAAATTTTTGTACCCTTTGGACATTCCTGAGTTGAAATGGGATTAAATATAAATGGATTTCATCATAGGTTTACCCTAAGATCAGGTAGGTTGTGATGCTATCTGGGTGTTCATTGATCAGTTGAAAAAATTGGCCCACTTATTAGCCATTAGGGAGTCGATTGTAGTGCATAATTTGAATAATAAGTATGTGGATGAGGTGGTTGTAATGTCCCAGTTCCAGGTGCCACCCAAAGGTGCCCCGTACCTGGTCGGTCACATGTACTCAATCAAATTTCCCCAAATTCCAAAGGCTGCTGACTAGCAGAGAGGTACTTAGGTGTAAAAGTGGGGAAACTATGCCCTCATTGGAAGAGTAACATAGCAGAAGCAACAGATAACAATAGCAGAATCAGTAATAGCATGCAATAAGTAAACAGTGGAAGACTAAAAGTAAATAAACAACTAGAGCACATATATAAATGATGCATGTCACATATGTCTAGGAAATCATCCAAACAAGTCACAATGTTGGAATACAATACTAAACCTAATTACAAAGGAAAAACAAGTAAGAAAATCCAACAACATCGCAAGCCTCATCTTGGTCCCATGCTCTCCAGATCCACAGTAGTCAAGTACCAAAAGTAGAAGGGCGCTTTACCTTATCTATACCTGCAACAATATAATTTGTTTAGGTCCAAAATCATGACCCAAATAGGGTGTGAGATGAATCCTAGTAGGCTACCACCACAAGATCTGTGCCTAACAGTCAGTGAATATATATAGAAGGCAATATGCAAAATGAAGTAATAAACAAGGAAGTACTCAAAAGTAAACAATTCTACAATTTCAACTACATTCATTTACATTTAACAATTATTCAACCAATCAATCACAAGCAACCCTCTGGGAAAGTTCTCACAGCCTAACTCCTCTGGTTCAACTTATAATAAAGATATAACTTCCTCCTAGTTAGCTCACATGGTATAACCCCTTTGGTCTTACGCAAATAAAGACTCTCTGAGGAAACACTCATCGTCAATTCCCCCTATAGTCTTTTAATGATAAACTACAGACACTATGAGGAATCAATCAACATCAATTACCCATGTGCTCTCGTAACAATAACTATAGAAACTCTGAGGGAGAACTCAATGTCAATCCACCCTATGGTCTCGTAGCGTGATAAATATAACAGACACTCTAGGGAAGCCCTCAACATCAATTCCACCTATGATCTCACTACACCAGGTTCCCACAGCCCTGTGTAAAGCAATAATGCACAAACAATGTTCAATAGCCAAAGTAAACCTCAATAACTACTTGGATAAACATCTACAAAGCATATCACAACATTAGATAAAATCACTCCATCCTAACAACACTAGGCATGGAAAAAATAGCATAATAGAAAAAACTAGACCAAATGGTCAATACCAAAACAAACATGGACAAACACCTCCATAGCATGGAAAAATAACCCTATTCCCAAATAAGAGCCCTAACACAAGAAAATAAGCATAACAGGCATCGACAGGGTTAAAATCCATAAACACACAATACCCCAATCTAGGGTATTGGGAACTTTTGCACATAATATTCAAAGACTAACTACAGAAAGGAAAAAATCACCTACCTCGACATTGTACGATCGATATACTATGGAGTTGGCCCTTTAATTGACCTAGAACTATGTAGAACTACAAAAATATCTATAAAGTTCAACCAAGGATATCTCATTAAAGATGAGAAATCAAGGAACAAGGATCTAGAAGAAGGAATAACTCATCGTGGTGATTCCAACGCAATCGACGGTGGTTGATTCAGAGAATGAACGGTCGATTGGGGGCTCAAAGGAGAATCATGACCTATGGTTGTTTCTGGATGAGATGAGTCGAGAAGAAGGCATTTATTCCAATTAGACGTGACCCTAGTCTGATTTAACAAATAAAAATAAAAATACACAGAATTTTCCATAAGGATACATGGTGTGTATAGTCCTTTACCAAGCCCCGCTTTAGGCGGTCTCTAGGTCACCCCACATGGCCATGTACTCTGCTGTTACACGGCCAACACACGGCTACTCGTGACAACCAGGTACACAGTGTGTACTCCTAAGTAAATGGAGTGTACTCCTTAAATTTTTATATTCTCTTCTTTTTTTCTCAAAACACTTGAAAACAAGATCCATAACTGAAAAGAAGTTCCGGGTTCTTACAAACTTCCCCCCTTAAATAAATTCGTCCCCGAATTTCCCTAGCAAGGTTACATAGAAAAAGAACCCTCAAACAGCTCTAACCACTATGATCATACATCGACCTCCCTCTCCCAAGTCTCGTCTTATACTCGCCCATGATGTCATAGCACTCATACTAGAGGAACAAAATATCCATAGAGAACCTTTTCACTTCGATCAATAATCCAGATAGAATTCTCCTCAAATGATGCTTCCACCTCCATCTCAACCTCCTCGGGTTGAAAAACATGAGATGGGTCTATTAAGTAATGTCGTAGCTAAGAAATGTGGAAGAAGTCATGCATAGCCCGATACCTCTAAGGTAACTAAAACTGATAGGAAACCGACATGACTCTCTCCAAAACCTCAAACGGTCCAACATATCTTGGTGAAAGCTTTCCCTGTCTCTTAATCCTCCTATGTCCCAACCTCAGTGTGACACGTAGAAAAACCTGATCTCCAACCTCAAACTCCAGAGGTCGTCTCCATCAATCAGCATAATACTTCTGTCGTGACTTTGCAGTATCCATCCTCTTTCGAATCAACTCCACCTGCTTTGTGGCCTCCGGAACAAGATGAGGTCCCAACATAGCTGCCTCTCCTACCTCCAGCCAACATAAGGGTGATCAGCATGGCCTACCATACAAAGCCTTATAAGATTCCATCTAAATAGTTTCTTGAAAACTATTATTGTAGGAAAACTACACCAGATGTATGTGCTTCTCCTAAGAACCTCCAAAATCTAGGACACATGCTCGAAGCAGGTCCTCTAGCACCTGAATCGTACGTTCGGACTGGCCATCTGTCTGGGGATGGTAAGCTATACTTAAAAGAACATATGTACCCAAATACATTTGTAGTCCCTTCTAGACCCGAGAAGTAAAAAAGTCAACCCTGTCTAAAATTATGGATTGTGGAACCCCATGTAATCACACAATCTCTTGAATGTACTACTTTCCCATCTCATCAACACTGAAAGTCTCATTGATCGAAAATAATTGATCAACCTTTGTGAGAATGTTAATGAAAACCCAAACTACATCATTCCCTTAATAAACCTCTGAAAAACTATCATGAAGTACATAGAAACATCATTCAACTTCCACTCGGGAATGGGTAACTGCTGCAAAAGCCCTGCCAGTTGCTGATACTCTGGTTTCACCTGCTGACAGGTGGAACACCTCATCACAAAACCAGCAACATCTTTCTTTATACCTGGCCACCAATACTGATATTGTAGATCACGATACATCTTAGTGACACCAGGATTAATTTCACAAAATGAGGAATGAAAGTCTTGTATTAGCTCCACAAGTATGTATGCTGACACCCATATGCATCCATGAAAGAGTAAGATCTCATCCTCACCTATGGTCCATCCAGAAATAGGGTCCTCTTCTGAGACACTCTTCCATAGGACCAAACCTTCAGAATCTGATAGCTTCCTGATTCACACTCAAGTAAGTAGAGTAGAGGTAACAGCTACAGAAGAAAGAAACATCTTACCCTATATATCATGCACCTCCAAATGAATCTTAGAGAACAAAGCCATAAGCTGCCACTCACTGTTGGCCTCCTGAACTGCCTGTATCTGCATCCTCCTTCTCAACACATCAGCCACTATGTTTCCTTTCACAGGAGTATAAGAAAGCTTAAAATCAAAGGAATGAATGTATTCATCCCACCTTCACCATCTCAAATTCATATTGCACCGAGTGAAGATGTACTTGAGACTTTTGTGGTCGGTGAAAACCACACAATTCTCTCCCAATAGATAATGTCTCCAACAGCGTAAAGTATGAACAACTATAGCCAACTCAAGGTTGTGCGTCAGGTAAGTTCTCTCATGTGGCCTCAACTTCTGAGACTCATACACAACGACTCCTTTCCCTTACATAAGTACTGATCCCAGCTCGATACCTGAGGCATCACAATAAACAATATAACTCTTTCCCGACTCTGGAAAAACTAGTATCAGTGCTAAATTCAACCTCCCTTTCAGCTCCTAAAAGGATAACTCACAAGAATCTGACCACAGGTACTTCACACCCTTCTTAGTCAAGCCTGTCAGTGGCACTGATAAGTGTGAAAAGTCATGTATGAAACATTTGTAGTAACCATCCATCCCTATAAAACATCATACCTCAAAGACGTTCTTTGGATGCTCCCAGGATACTACCACTCTCACTTTCTATGGGTCTACTAACACTCCTGTCTCTGAGATAACATGACCCAAGAAGTGAATCTAGTCCATTCAAAAGTGGCATTTTGAGAGATTAGAATATAACTGATGCTCTCTTGGTGTACTCAAAATGATATCAAGATGTGTGACATGGTCGTGTCGAGTATGAGAGTACACCAAGATATCATCAATAAAGACTAACATGAAAGAATCCAAGTATGGATGGAACACTCGATTCATCAGTTCCATAAAAACAATAGGTGCATTCGTGAGACTGAACAACATAACCACATACTCGTATAGACCATACCTACCCCGGAAGGCTATAAGAATTATATCAAATGGTCTAACACACAATTGATGATAAAAAATATCACAATTTAATCTTTGAGAACACCTGAGCTCCTCGAAGCTGATTAAATAGATCAGCAATCCTTGGTAAGGGGTATCGGTTCTTGAACGTCAACTGGTTCAAATTCCATTAATCTACACAAATTATGAGGGTACCATCCACCTTCTTCACAAATAGAATAGGTGAACCCCAAGGAGAAGTACTGGGTTGGATGAAACCCTTCACCTATAACTCCTCTAAACACTTCTTGAGCTCCTATAACTCTGGTGTATCCATCCTATAAGAAAGAATGGACACCAGTGCCACCCCTAGAACAAGTTCAATCGAAAATTATACCTCTCACTTTGGAGGCAAACCCAAAAATTCCTCTATAAAGACATCCCTGAAATGATTGACCACTGGAGTAAAGTCCATTTGTGAAGTCCCCTGGTCATCCTGATATAGACTAGAAATCTGGATTGTAACTCCTCCGAACCCATGATGATCGGGTCCTACTCTGCTCACCTAGACATCCCATTCACCCTTGTATAGAAACAAACCACCCTCTTGTGATTTTAAACTTAACCTACGACTATAATAGTTGACAACTTCCTAGAAGGGAACTAACCAGTCCACCCTGAGAATGAAATCATTGTTTGTCATCTCTAGGAAATAGAGGTCTCATAAGAAGTGACACCCACCGACCTCAAGAGGGAACTCCTTGTACTGACGTACACTAGTTGTTATTGTCCCCAACAGAGTGTCTAGTGTTAAGAAATTAGTAGAAGAAAAGATACAGAGCCTAAGTCTCTCCAAAACAACAATAGATATGAAACTATGGGAAGCCCCTATATCAAAAAGTGTTGAAGCTAAAACTGAGGCAACTAGGATTGTACCTCAAACTGTGGATCCTACTCCTGTTGGGTCTGCTCCACTGCAAAAGTCTGGCTTGTACCGTGGCATTGTGACCCTGCCTGACCACCCTAAGCTGATCCATCCTATTGTTTCTGAAAGTCGTCCGACTAGATACCACGACCGCGGCATCCACCTTAGACTGAATAGCCGAAAGAACTCCATTTCCCATACTGATGAGAAACTGATGGTCCTACTCCTGGACGAGGAGTCATAGAAGAACCCCTATCATAAGTTTCCGGTGAGAAAAACTGATAGAACCGCTAAAGATGTCCCATCTTGTCACAATATCGGCACTCCACTGGGTCTCTTGGGAAATGTGACCTCGTATGCCCGCCCTTCCCTCACTAGTATCATACTACCACCTGTCTACCTAAAGGTGTATATCTCCTACTTGGATCCCCATATGTAGACTCCCTGTGGCGCTTCCTACTATCAGCAGGAGAAGCACTAACTTTTGATGCTAAACCGCCCTGTCCCCAACTCTAGAATCCCTCAAGTTTTACTCTGTGATCAGTGCCCGGTTGATTATAGAAGATATGGAAGTCAACCTAAAGATGTTCACCTGAGATCGGATGTCATTACTGAGACCATCCTCAAACTTCCTTGCCAGAAATAACTCATCACCCCCTAGAATGGGTGTGAAGAACTGTATCTCTGTGAATCGAGAAGAATACTCTATGACCAAAAGAGTACCCTACTCCAGACTCATTAAATCTTAGGATCGATCAGCCCTCAAAGTATCTAGGTAGAAGTAATCATAGAAGGTATGTTGAAACTCATCCTAAGACATACCCTGCTGGCACCCTACCTATGAGATCACATCCCACCATCTCTTGGTAGAATCCTAAAGCATATAAGTAGCGAGCTTCACTCTCATCTCTAAAGGCATCTCCAGATTTTCAAAGATCGATAGCATGGTTTCTAAACATGACTATTCAGCCAAGGGTCCTCTATCCCCTGAGAAAGTGGGAGGATGTTGCTGCTGGAAAACTCGCATCAACTTAGTCATAGATGGGGCAGGAGGCGGTGCTCCCTGGAAGGTCTGCATAAACCTCATGGAGCCTTCTCAAAACTGTGCATCAGCACCCGTATCCAGGATAACAGTTGGTTCCAAGATAGGCACAATGGGAGGATCTACTGGTAATCCCTAATCTACTATGTCTGGTGTCTTATTGTTGCCCTGAATCTAGTGCACGACTGAAGGAAGTCTCGGCGGCATGACTTTTCAATGTCAAGCGCACACCTCAGTTCATAATTATCAAGGAATGAAATGTAGAAGTTCAAGAAAGGAATAGGATAAAGAAAACATTCAAGCTTTACAAAACATTGATACACGACATGTGTGACCCCTACACAGTGTGTTCCCTTAAGCCTTTACATGGGTGTGTTCTTCTGGAAACACTAGTTGTGTAACACCCCATACACACAATGTGTTTTCCTTGGACACGACGTGTACTTGAATCGTGTTCCCCTGCCCGAGTTCCCCTACATGTCTAAGCCACATGGTTCTCCTAGAACAAGACTACATGGAATGTTAGTTCCAGACACAATGTGTACTAAAAGAAAAACCAACGACCCGTGTTGTTTGTCACACGGCCGGATACATGGGTTACCCTACACAACATGTTCAATCTTGACACTATGTGTATAACCTAAGTTTCATTCATCTATGTCGTTAGTCACATGGGTGGACACATGGTCCCTACAACATGGCGTGTACACCCTGTACACAATGTGTCCCACCAAGGATTTATTAACCCCGTGTTTTAGCCCACACAGGCAGTAACACGGTTAGAAACTACACAGTGTGTACCTAAAATACACGACATGTACTTAAGAAAAGGAGTTCCTTCCTGAACAGAAAGATATATGGCATGTATTCATCATTACACACTGTGTATTCTTGGTTTTTCCAGACAGTACACCTCATAAACTACTCTAGAACCCATAAAAATACTAAAACAAACATCAAAGTGCCAAATTCTGATCTATGGGGGACCATACTCCCTGTGAATCAAATCTTGTAATCTTATTCATGTCATATACAAGTATAACCATTCAATGATCCACCAAATTCTGATCTGTGAGGGCCCATAACACCACAGGGACCAAATTTTGGCGCCCATTCAAACGAATCCTTACACAAACCAATACCCTATCAAATAACATGTATTTTATCAAGGAATCTATCAAAATAGAATGCATATCTAGCACCACATCTATCACAACAACATGCAATCGGTAATGCACTCTAAATGGAATGAAAAGAATGCATGACATGTGATTTCTAGAAAGTGCCTATATGATTCATGAGATGGCATAACCTCATCTCATCAGGTTTCAACAGAAACAGAACCTTAACAACATCAACAATAAAAACACAAAACAAGTGAATCACACAACAAGTGAATCACCCAACGGTGAAATCAAATCAACTGTAAAATTGCTAACCCAGAAAAAAATTACAATAATCAAGGTAAATTAGTTTTTCCCTATACACGGGTTAACTAATCCCGAGCACAACTTATTACCAACTACCTATTCCTTTCTATCACTAGTTATAGGCTCCAAAAAATAAGTAAAATAAGAAAAAAAATTCCTCTTATACCACTTTGTAACATCCCAGTTCCGGGTGCCGCCTAGAGGTGCCTCGTACCTGGTTGGTCACATGACCTCAAGCACATTTCCCCAAATGCTAGAGGTTTCTGACTAGCAGCAAGAGCCTTGGGTGTGATAGTGGGGAAACTATTCCCTCATTGGTAGAGTAACACAATAGATACGACAGATAACAGTATTGAAAGCAGTAATAACATGCAATAAGTAAACAGTGGAATACTGAAAGTAAATAAACAACTAGAGAAAATATATAAATGATGCATGTCACATATGTCTAGGAAAGAAACCAAAAAATTTATAATGATGGAATATAGTACTAAACCAAATTACAAAGGAAAAACAAGTAAGCAACTCCAACAGCATTGCAAGCCTCACCTTGGTCCCTTTCTCTCCAGCTCCACAGTAGTCAAGTACCAAAAGTATAAGGGAACTTTCCCTTATCTATACTTGCAACAATATAATCTATTTGGGTCCAAAAGCATGACCCAAATAGGGTGTGAGACGAATCCCAGTAGGCTACCACCAGAAGATCTATGCCTAACAGTCAGTGAATATATATAACAGGCAATATGAAAAATTAAGTAATAAATAAGGAAGTACTCAAAAGTAAACAATCCTATAGTTTCAATTACATTCATTTACATTTAACAAATTTTCAACCAATCAATTACAAGAAACCCTTTGGGAAAGTTATTACAACCTAACCCCTATAGTTTAACTTATAATAAAGATATAACAACCTCCTAGGTAGCTCACATGGTCTAACCTCTTTGGTCTCATGCAAACAAAGACTCTCTGAGGAAGCACTCACCGTTAATTCCCCCTACAGTCTTTTAATGATAAACTACATACACTCTGAGGAAGCACTCAATGTCAATTCCCCCTATGGTCTTCTAATGATAACTATAGACACTCTGATGGAGCACTCAACGTCAATCCCCCCTATGGTCTCGCAGCGTGATAAATATATCATACACTCTAGGTAAGCCCTCAATGTCAATTCCCCATATGGTCTCACTACACTAGGTCCCCACATCACTGTGTAAAGAAATCATGCACAAACGATGTTCAATAGCCAAAGTAAACCTCAAGAACTATTTGGATAAACAACTACAAAGCATACACAACATCAGATAAAATCACTCCATCCTAACAACATTAGGCACAAAAATCAAGAAACCTAATAGGAAAAACTAGACCAAACTGTCAATACCAAAACAAACTTGGTAAAACACCCCCATATCATGAAAAAATAACCCTATTCACAAACAAGATCCCTAAATCAAGAAAACAAGCATAACAGGCATCAACAGGGTTAAAATCCCTAAACACGCAATACCCCAATCTAGGGTATTGGGCACTTTTGCACATAATATTCAAATACTAACTATGTAAAGGCATAAACCACCTACCTCAGTGGTTTACGATTGATATACTCTGGCATCAGCCCTTGAATCGGCATTGAACAACGTAGATATACAAAAACATCTAAAACATTCAACTAAGGATATCTCAAGAAAGATGAGAAATCAAGTAATGAGGCTCTTGAAGAGGGACAAACTCATTATGGCGATTCCAATGCAATTGACAGCGGTTGATTCAGAGAACGGACGGTCGATCGGGGGCTTGGATAAGAATCGCGCCCTACAGTCACTTTTGGACGAGACGAGTCGAGAAGAAGGTGTTTCTTCCAATTAGACACAACCCCAGTCTGATTTAACAAATAAAAAGAAAAATACATGGCATGTTCCCTAAATATACATGGAATGTATAGTTTTTTATCGAGCCCCACTTTAGTTGGTCTCCAGGTCACCCCACATGGCCATGTACTCAGCTGTTACACGTCCAGTACATGACTACCTATGGAAACCAGGTACAATGTGTGTACTCCTAAGTACACGTTGTGTAATCCTAAGTACACTTTGTGTACTCCTAAGTACACGTTGCGTACTCCTAAGTACACGTTGTGTAATCCTAAGTACACAGAGTGTACTCCTTAAATTTATAGATTCTCCTCTTTTTTTCTCAAAACACTTGAAAACAAGATCCATACCCAAAAAGAAGGTTCATGTTCTTACAATGGTGAAGTTTCATGGAGTTCCAAGGGACATTGTCTTGGATCAGAATTCATGTTTTACCTCATGAGTCTATAGGGGATTACAATATACTTTTGGTACCTAGTTACGCTTCAAAATTGTTTTCCACCCTCAGATAGATGGGCAGATGAAGCGAACCATACAAACATTAGATGATATGTTTCGAGAATACATCTTAGAATTTGGTGTATTATGGGAATGAAACCTACCTTTGGTCGATTTTTCATACAAAAATATCTATCACTCTTCCATTGGAATGGATTCTTTTGAGTCTCTATATGGGAGTCTCTTTGGTTCTCTGTTATACTAGATGGAGGTTAGGGAGGCAGAAATTCTTGGCCCTAATGTGGTACAGAGCATAACCAAGAAGTTTTGGTTGGTTTGAGAGAGGATAAAAGCAGTGTAAGATCGATAGAATTCTTATTTTGTTCATAGGAGTAGACCCTTGGAGTTTGAGGTTTGGGGCCATGTATTTTTTAAGGTTTCCCCTCAACATGGGTAGAAGAGGTTTGGAAGAGGGATCAAGCTTTCTCCTAGGTTTGTTGGGCCCTTTTAGGTGTTGGGGTGATTTGGATAAGTGAAATATTTATTTTCATTGTCACCATGGCTAGAGAGGATCCACAATGTCTTCTAATTCTCTTAGATTCATTGGCATCTTCATGATAAATTCCATACCATTGAATGGGGAGAGTTGGATATCAAGGATAATGAGGCATTTTTGGATCGGCCAATAGAGATCCAAGATCATCAGGAGAAAGTGTTGTGAGGACTAAACATTCCCTTGGTTCATGTGTTGTATAGGCATGGTGTTCCAAATAATATTATTTGGGGGAGAGAGACATAGATTCATGCCCAGTACCTGAAGCTGTTTTGAGTTTCTCCTAGTTTTCTTTTTCTTTTTTATGTGATGTTTGGATCATTTTGTGTTATGAGATGTGCTATTTTCCCCTAATGTGTGATGTGTGATAAATTTCTAACATATGAAAAGGGGATGACCTGATTCCTAATCAATATTCATTATACTATGATTCGATTAAACCCATGTGGGAAATTCATTGTTTCCCAAAGAAGATAACATCTTGACATGGGGGATGGAATTCCCTGATTCACATGTTCGGGGCAGTGTGGTTTTTTGCTTGTGGAAAAGTATTGGTTTGGGATTTATGGAGGTTGGATGGTTTTGGTGATGTGGTTGTGTAGTGATGAGGTTGTGTGATATGTTTTTTGTTCATTTGGTTTGGCATGTTTGGATAGTGTTAGCATTGAGGAGTGAATAGATCCTTGAAAGGTATCTCATGGAGTGGTTGTTCAGAACCCTTTCCTTTTGGGATTGGTTTTTGGATTCTCAAGGGTGAGAGTCATTTAATATTTATCTGATGCATGAATCGTGCCTTCTTGACGAATTACTTTTCCAGTTTTAGTGGTTGGAAGTGTTCAGGGGAGGTCCTAAGAGTTTTCAGTAGAGATCGGAGGTGCACCGGAGCTACTACAAGGAATTCATTTCATGTAATGTTTACATGACGTGAACTAGTGTTTCACAACTTGTATAGATGATGATTTCATGGATTGTAAATTGGTAGAGGGGGGAAACCATGATATGGATTCACATCATTTAAGTTAAATACATGATGTGTATTAAATAAAGGACAAGGTGACATGTTTTTTAGAAAAATTTAAAATTTTTAGAAAACCTATGAATTAAACACCATGTAAAATTTACATGACATGAAAATGGAGGGATGTAGGATTTAAATTCCTTTACCCATACAATTATTTTCATTTTTCCATACCCTTTCCTCCTCTATTGGTAATGGTGAACCCTTGGTGGTTTTGGGAGAAATTTCACCCCTCTTCTCCCTTCATTGATTCATTGGATTCGGTGGATTCTCATTGGTGATCAGTGGTAAGACTTTCCTTATTTTTAGTTACTTTCCTCTTTTTATTCTCTTAGGGATTCACTATAACAATGCTTTTTTGGGTTTTTGTGTGAGTTGGGATATTTTTTTATGTTCCTTTGGTGCATTTTAGGTTGATCCATGGGTTTTTCATGCGGGATGTGGTTTGTGGGAATTTATTATTTTCCATATGGGGTGCGACAAGTTGGAAAATATTCTTTAATGTAGGGAATCTCTAATTTCTCTTTATTTTGTGTCATGCATGAGGGGATTACTTTTGTTTTTCTATGGGTTATAGTTGCGTTGGATTAATTAAATATAAGGAAATGGATAATTGAAATTGAAAGGGGAAAGGGAAATGATTCACATTATTTTATATCTTTGATATATTATGATCTGATGGATTATACGAGCTTAATGTGCTATTGAAAATTGTGGTCATTTGGGGATTTGTTTGTGCTGGATGATATGTGTTGTGATTTATGTGTTTGTTATGTTTTTTTTGATATCACCCTAAAATGGAAATTGGATGACTAATTATATTTGGCTAATGAAATGGTTTCCCCAGTATTATGGATTATGTGATGAAACCCCTAAAATAAAGTGAAATGTGATAAAACCCCCTTTGTTAAATCTATAAAATGGTCATGAATGTGTTGTGATGTTTGGTTGTGCTTATGGGGTGGTGATGTGTGATTTCGATATGATGTAGGGATGATGGGTGAGATGTGTCTGTGATTTTGGGGTAGAAATGTGGTGGTTGTTTGGCCGTGCTTTTGGGGTGGTGAGGGGGTGGTTGTTTAACCATGATTTTAGGGTGGTGGGGCGATGGTGTGACAAAGATGATGAGCTACTTGTGATGTGTGGTTGTGTTGTTCTACATGTATGGGTAGTGATGAAGTAAATAATTGTTTAATAATGATTGAAATGGTTGAGGTTTGGTTTGGTTAATGTGATAGAAAATATTAATGAACAAATAAATGATGGGATGTTTGGTTAAATGTGGTTGATTCTTAATAGAGAAATGAATGGGATGGATAGTGTAAATTGGTTGCAAATGTGAAATGGGGCTTACAATTTTTTTTGTGGTGATATGAATTCAGAGGTGGAAATGAAAGTATAGATGTTGTGGGTTGGTTAGTGTTTGATTGTGAACCCATAGGTTGGGCTTGTGTGTGGCCATATGTATATACTTGTATATTACTTGTGATTTCTATACATACCCCACCACATCGAGCATTATGTACTGACACCCATATATTCACATGAGGGTGTTTTTTCCAACATCCTGGTGATGATTATGGATGGATAGCTACCCACTCTTCCCCTCCCTCTATTACAAGTGTGTATATATACATAGTTTGTGATGGTCGGAGGTCTGTTAGTACACTAGGTGATGGCCCGAGTGTTTTCAGGTGATATGTGATATAACCATACTGTGGGGTGGTGGCCTAGGTGTTTTCAGGCAAGACGTGATGTGACCATGTTATGGGGTGACTTGTGGTGGGTTTTGTGCATGGTAGGAGGAGGGAACGAGGTTGATTTCCTTTATGTTCATGATTCCCTACTACTTTGGTTATGGTTGTGATGTGATGGACCAGGTGTATATAGGTGTGATGTGATGTGATCGTGTTGTGGGGTGGTGGCCAAGGTGTCTGTGAGTGTGATGTGATGTGACCATGCCATGGGGTGGTGGTATATGTTATTCATAAGATATGGGAGCATCGATATGTATGATGTTGGGGTGTAAGAGCAGAAAAATAGTGTGAAAGTGGTGTGAGGTACCCTTTATTGATATGCTTCTTATTATGTTACTATACTTGGCTTGTATTATTTTGTGAGCATTCCTTGGTGAGGTTGGGATGGATAAGTAGCATGTTTAGGTGTTGTTGGTTTTTCTATTTTCTATTTTGTATATTAGTATGGTCCTTTAACATGTTCACAAGAGACTTTTTTTCTACTAAGTATACTTGTATGAACACCCTATGTATATAAACTAATTTTCATATTTTCAGAAGGATTGTGTGAACCATGTTGGACATTACTAGCTTGGATCTTTGGATAGTTGTTTTGTCACTACATTATCTTTACTTTTGGGTATTTTACTCCAGGATTATTTTATCTGTATCAGCTTTATTTATACATTCATTTGGGATGGTTTTGGTTTTTTTATATTATGTCATGGAGTTTCTTATGGTTGATTCATATTATCTCCTAATCCTATATTATTATAGAGGGCAATTCCTCCCATTTTATTAGATTTTTCTACCCTTGGTAATCGGTCATCTATTTAGGAAGGGGTTACTATAACACATAAAATTTTCCTTCTTTCTTAAGAGTGATTCTCAAGTTTCTGTACCAGCCTAAAAATTTGCATCTATTAAGCTTATATTTTTCTAATATTGATCTTCCAACCATGTTTTATGATGATGATTCCATTTTATCTACAATATAATATTTTATTATATGAGTATCATATTTTACATTCATTTAATAGGGAATTTTATTAAATGTGATCCCATTAAAATGATAGCCCCTTTTAATTTTAAATCAAACCCCTTAGTAGATCAAGATCTATATTTTACTAAGCAATGAGTCTGTTTTGGTGTTCCTCTCATCAATTAGTTATTAAGGTATACCATCATGTTAATCATATCATATATGACCTTTGGATGGTTAAACATGCAACTCCTTACCCAATCCGTCATATGGATAAACTCAACACTATTCCTATGGTATCCTAGCCTTTAAGGTTTCCCATTTAATAATAACATAAATAATATGACAAATATGGTCACTTAATCCTATTAGGGTCACCCATAACTTGCTTTCCTTATATAATATAATCCATGAGCACCTAACTTTGGCATGACCAACCTGGTTGGATGATTGAGGTTTTGATAAGTTTCACTTTAGAGGGAATCTAACACTTGGTATTTTATGGGGTTTTAAATATCACTATCTTATCTCAAGTATTACCTTTACATTTATTCATGCTTATAATTATTTAGCTTTGAATCCATGTTCCTTCCACCAAATCAATATGTTCAAACCATATTCATGTGTAACTCTTTACAAATCACATATCTTGTGTTACTAGGACATATTAAAATAAAATTATTTTTATACATATCTAAATGCATATTATACACATGATACATAGAACCCTTTCATATAAATATTTAGAATCATATGAAATCAACAATATTCACAATTTTAATCATGGAGAAAAACATAACCAACCCCGACTTTTCTAAACAAATCCTGATCTCCAAGACCAGTCAGCAGTCCAACCCAATGTTTTTAACCCATGGTTCTTTACTTAATAGAAACTTCATTTCCACCATAATTATAACACCTAGTATGTATAAACTTTAATCAACTTCTTAATTCAATCTAATAACCTAATACAAGCCAAAGTCAAGGTAGAACAAAAGAAGATCAATTATCATATACATAGAATGTAACTACTTAAATTCATGTATGATAATTCAAGGAAGTATATTAAACACTTTTAAACTAATTCATACATCAATTCATAATACAAACAATTTATATTTATGATTAAAACATAGAATAAACTAAATAAATAAAAAATCATAAATTTAGACATAGGATGAACATGTATGAACAAATCATAAATACATAAAATTATAAATACTTCATGCCAATTCTATTATGGGAACTGCATATCATAAATAAATATAAACATTTTACATTTATCCCAATATAAACTCTTTAATATTGTCAATTTACATGGAATTTAATATAAATTCTTTCATATTCAAAAAATATGTGATATTCATGAAATCTTTTATAACCATATAATAATTTCATATTTTGTGTAAAAATTTCACATAAATTGAATGAAAAATATTTTATTTTATTTAAACCACTGATCAAATTATCCAAAAATACTTTTGGAATAGTTCATTTTTTCCCAAAATA
Source organism: Viscum album (assembly GCA_963277665.1). Classification (NCBI taxonomy): domain Eukaryota; kingdom Viridiplantae; phylum Streptophyta; class Magnoliopsida; order Santalales; family Viscaceae; genus Viscum; species Viscum album. Next base: position 956,670,211 of record OY728138.1, on the reverse strand, counting down.
AGTCATTTAAATATAAACATTTTATATTATTATTTATGAATAATTCATAAATTAATATAACACTTATATTTTACCTTATTTTTTAATTTATAAGAATTTTATAAATTATTCACCATGTAAATCCACTTTAAACCTGGATCATATCTATCAAAATGTTTTGGTATGTTTTAAAGTCACATTGGATGCAATGTGGGTACTTAGGGCTCGTTCCAAGGAAGGTTTTTGAGTATTTTAATCAAAATTAATTTTTCTTTAAAATCATTACACCATGATCATTTTAGATGTCGACCATTCCTTGGTCTACCCCCAAGTGATAATTATTTCCAAGGGGAAAACCTTGACCATTTTGGTTATAATTAAGTTATTTTAAGGACATCATTTTAGGTAGAAGCTTCTTTGACTTATCCATGTCATTTTGGGAAGAGTACAACATGTTAGAATTTTATATATCATGGTGGTGTTATGAAATAATATTTTATACAAATCACAATTGTTTTCACAAAAATAACATGTTCATCCATTTTGGCACTCATAACCACAATACAATTTTTTGAAAACCATGGCATGGTATAGAATTAAAAAACAATACTCTATTTTTTCTGAAAATTTTCTATATACATTTCACTTAAACCATGTTACAGTCTTATAACTTTTATAAGACCATAATCATTTTTTATAACATTTAAATAATTTTTTAACAAATTTCAAGAACCACGCCCATTTTAAACTTGGAAACACTATAGTTCTACAAATTATCATTTATCTAGTTTCTTCATCCCATTGATAATTCAATCCAAATGAGATAGAATTGGCACTGATACTATTTATGGGTTTATAAAGGGACAATTATTATCCAAACACAGTGGAAACCATTAACCAAAACCTATAAAGCCATCGGATCTACCCTTCATATTTAAATGAATAAAATAAATGAATAACAACTTAAATTTTCTCTATCAATATGAATATATCCGCGCTCTTTCATATGATCTTGATAGCAATAACTGAGAATAAATCAATGAGATTCTTCCTCTTAGGGTGTCTATAGGCTAGATGATTCTCCCAACACCTGGGAAGGATCCTCTCTTTCTTAAGGTTTTCTAAAACCTTGATTAGAGGGAGAGAGCCTTGGATTGAGGTGCTTCACAACATGAATCTAGTATTCAATCACACTAAAATCAAATATTATGATATCCTTTATATAACCATCCAAGGTGAATTCTTAGATTCCAAACATTTGGCTATTAAATGAAATATTTAATAAACATTTCACTTTATAACTTACAACTCATTTTTTTGGTTTTTTTAATGTTCAATTTTTTTGGGACATTGAAACTCCTCTATATTATTATCACATGATAATCAACCAATCATGGTATCTTGGGATAGGAGAAGAATGTTCATCCACAAGATATCACAAATCATATAAAATTGATATGCACAACACCACGACATGGTGACACTCACCACACCGTGGTGTATCCCAACGTAGACCATGATGTGTTATAAATCTCTATTGATGGTACCAGGAATGTATAGGAAGCCCAAAAAATTGGAATTTAAAATTTTTCACTGATGATTGACATGCACTTGTCGACGTTGGATAATTGCTGCCTGATTACTTCCTCAAGATCACATGTGAAAGAGATTAAGCACAATAGTAAAACTGTAAAATACCTAGTTTAGATCTGAATCTGTGCACGAAGTATGCTATTTGTTGGTGATCACTACTTAAATAATACAAATCCAAATTCCTTAGATCATCCACACATGCTTCAAGAAACTGAATAAGCACCAATCGTCAAATTATGGATGTTAGCGCAGAGATTCGATAATGCCTTTGATGCTCTGATGATCACTGCATCGACTTGCTTGCGATGCACAAGAGATAGCTCATTTTAAGCACCTGGATCCAGAGACTCTCTCTAGATTGTGGGAGATAGAATAAGAGAGAGAAATCCCATGAATAGTCACTAGTGAATTCCTCTCTTCTTCTATTTATAGAGTGTTATGAAAATACCCGGTAATGCCTTCCTAACCTCTAAATAACTAACACTCTATATAAATAATATTTTGACAGTTAAACTGAGTCTTAAATATCATTTATTATTTTAACTTTATTGTAATATAATAAATATATTACATGATAATAATTGAGTTATTAAATCGACTCCCCATTTCCACAAATATTAAATGAACCTTGAATAGTAATATTTGTTCAATTAATATTTTTTCATATATTTACTCATAACTTATATATACATTTAATAAATAAATTCAACTCATATTATTCATAACTTGAATAATATGAATTTATTTATTTCATTGGTGATCGTATCCCCTTAGACAAATCCCAGACCCCAGTGGTGGGGCCCACCATGTCCAAAACTCTTATTCGGTTGAATAGGGAAGATTCTTGAATACACCATTGTGTGTGACCCTCTAGGACCTTATATCAATATCATTGAATACTATTCATAGACCAAGAGTAGGATCTAGTAACCCATCATGGCCCCTAAAGAGATAAGGATTGTCATAGCAGTGACAACCAACCTACAAACATGCACTATGCGATATAATCTCTTTGTCTTTAATATCTCATAAAATAGGATGCACACTTATGTCATCACTCTTTTCTTGATTTATTATTTATTTATCTAACTATACAGATTTACCTTGTAATACCATGGCCATGGATTTATCAAGGTACTACCATCCTGATCAACATAGCCCAAGATATATAACTTCCTTAACCTGTAAGTGACAAATCCTTTCTTGACCATTCAACCAATGTCATGCCACTAAAGATGCACCCATCACAAGATACCTCACCATGATTTCAATTAATGGATTTTTCCTTGCATCAAAGTCTGTGATAAAATAGCACACATTGGTAATTATCTCAAGTCAGGAGACCATTACACATGTCCGTAGATAGGAACAACCAATGACACCCGAAACATGTAGTGTTCCTATTGGAGGGTCTGTCCTCATGAGCTCACTATTAGAGATCACCAAGTACAAACTTCATGAGAAGAAGCCTCAATGCTTATGATCCCCCAGCAACTGATAGTCAAACATCTACCGTGTCCTATTAGTAAGATGTATCTATACCATAAGACCTTTATTTAATATTAAGGTCATAGTATCTCAAGGTTTTAATTATATCATGGGATCTGCTATAACCTTTTAATACGAAAATTAACTTATGGACATTACCATTAAATAGTGAATGTAGAAATATATACACTATAATGGTAAGAAAACATGTATATCTAGTTGTATAAACAATATGGTAATCAAAAGTATTACATAGTTAGTTCTAAAGAACCCACTATTTCAACACTCCCACTTGAACTAGAGCCAACTTGCTAACCAAACTTATTAGCTATCACATGATTAAGATCATATTTCTTTTGAGTCAGGACTTTAGCTGTTGGGCCTGTCACGATTTTTCTATGTGGAAACTCTACTATAAGCGACCTCACCTCCTTGAGTAAAACTTCCCAATATATGGTATCCCCGAGTATATCCCTTTTGTCTACTATCATAACTTGATATCTTGTCTAGTAATAATATCATAATTTTCATTATGATAATACTTACCTACGAGGTGTGATTCCAAGAACTAGAACAAATCATTGTATTTAACTGCTTCCTAACTACCTTGGAAGTTTCAACGTACTCGGTATTTGTAGGTATGAATACTATTGGCTTATATTTGCTTGTCTCACTCGTCACCTTAGCCTAATTGCGATATCATATCACATGGATCTAAGGAAGAATAGTTTGTGTCCCTTGAAAACTAGTATCCTTTCTTATCCACTTACTAGGTACGTATCTTTTGTACTTTTCAAAGTACAAATGGATAGTTCTGACTATTTCACTTATAGAGCTCCTGGAAATAACTGATATCTGCCTACTATAAATTATATCTTGGAAATATAAATTTTTATACATATCATGGCATGTGTGATTAATCTATCACTTAAGCGTATGGATTTAACTCACCACATTAATCTTCTCCCATGTCCTAGAAATGTCAACCTTGAGAGATATATTCCATGTGACACTAGAAACAATTCATCTCTTGAATTGTTCTAGCTTGTATTTTTCAATACCACGTCACTATATGTATGATTGACTAAGTACAAGAAACTTTTAGATCCACCTCAGTAAATCTTGTTCCCTATAACTTAGGTTGCTACTTTAAGTCAATTACTAGAGAAATGATTCTTACACTCTGGTCTTAACCCAGTTGAAGACCAATATCTATTTTCCATATGTTTTCAAACAAATTTTATTTGGAAAACCTTATCTCTACCACTAACCTCTGGTAGACACATGAAAAACATTTATTTCAAAATTATATTCTATGATCTTATTGATCACTTCAATCCTATACTAGACTTCAGTAACTTAAAACCTTTATTAGCATTCTGTGACATGACCATCTTCTTCTAGTTGCATCGTATAGACATCTTCCATGATTTATGGTCATGACATCCAATGTCTAATAATATGATCATAGAAAGTAGCTATGATAAGTAAAATTCTAACAGATTTAGTCATACCAACTTGGTGTAACCAATCAAGACTTATTGGTACTACACTTGTACCATCCATGTATTATTTCACTTGAATACCCACCAAAGTATTCAAAATTATAAGCCCCTTTTCACTTTGATACATGGAATCCATTATTGAATTTTAACTGGTCTTGTCAATCTCAGATAATTTGCATATACTGATTACTTTTAGGAAATATTATTCACAATGAATAATAAATCACTGGCCGTGGTGAATACAAAAACCATCACCATGGTTTTATCCTTATTATGCAGTATGTGTCTTTAGAACATATATGTTCCACATGTACTTATGGAACAAGTTCCTATGCCAACTTCTTGTTCATCTTAAGCATTGACTAAACCCAAGTCAATTTGTCTCCCACTATCTCAAAAGAGATGTACACCCTTATTGAAATGTAGTCTATCACTTGGCTATAACTTATCTATCTTAGGGATTTATATAATATCCTAAGCAATCGTTAGGACAATTACAATAGATGCACAATGTGTTTTGCTTGATGCAAGTTTTTTTATATCCAAACAAAACTATTTTCATCTAAACACGTCCTTATGACTTAATGTATGTCCATCATAATACAACTATTATGATATCCGTTATTCATTATAATTGGCATACAGTTATGGGATATTTCCATTATTTATGAAGCACATCATGAAATATAATTGAAGTATCTTCAAGTTGTAACATTAATATTACTTGCATCATAACTATAATGTATAAAATGTGTGTTAAGGAATTTCTCCAAGCTACATTTTGTTGATCAATATTAGTATGTAAGACTTCATCATCAATTATTCTTATTAACATAAATTTTTTGATGTATATAAGGTAATTTATGTTTAATAATTACTCCACGGTACATTATATTGATCAATAAATGCTTGGTCAAGATATTCTTCAGTATGTCAGACCGAAGAAACTCATATCTTCTAACCATGAATATATCATACTTCAATTTATCATTTCTTAATTATTTAAAGGAATATTATGAAGTATATACACCACTAGATTACCCTTGGAATAGTTCACTCTCAAGATGAACTAATTCCAAAAGATTTGTGGCATATCTTTATTTCTAAAGGCTTCTTTGTCCAAACTAAAAAAATTGATAATACCAAAGGTGTTTATCTTTACCAAGCCTAAATACCAAACCAGGTATATCATTGACATCCACTTTTAGGTTTACTTGAAAAGGAATTATCTTTACACAACTGGGTAGAAAAGTCTTACATTTTATATTCATTAGGTATTGCCTACAATTCAAGTATTATTGAACTATTGGCTGAGTATTAAATACCAAAGAAAAAATTAATTCCTGAACTTGGAATAATGCCTCCTTATGTCCAAGGACACATGAGATTAATGTTTTGGTTATAATCAATAATAGTTCTACATGAATCTTTCACTTGGAAATAAAGAAGTCATGTACTTCTCACCACTGTCCTTGGTATCACCCTTTCTGAACCACTTAGAGAATGCACCTAACTTCTAGTAATGTTTCTATATTCACTTAGTTACTGTATACATATATTTGATATGCATATTGTATTTAATACCCAATAAGTAAGATTGAAAAATTATTTTATGTGATGAATATACCTGAACGAGAAGCGATAACTTGCTTCTTAAAATCAATTTATTGCATTTAAAATTCCATTGTTTCATTTCATGATATGCGATGAAAATAACCTCCTGTTAATACCTCTTGCTCAAAGGATGTTGCAAATATGCCCCTGGCATTACTTTCCTTCAGCCTTTTTTGCCTTATATTTCAATTTATTCTCCATAATAATTAAATATTAATCTATCTTTTATATTCTTATTTACTTGGTGATCCTTACCTAAATAGGTAATGAAGCATTTACTCAATTGCTATCTATTTTGTTACCTAAAACAAGACTTGGGTAAAAGGGTAAAATGATATGAAAAAGGGATCCATTGAAATATCATGATCCATCTTTCAATTTAAACATGTCAGTGTAACCATCACCTTATCCATATTTATACTTATGTTTCTCCTTGAAAATTTTATCAGAGATGAGACTACATGTTATATCACCGATGTCTTGATGTAGCAACTGCAACCAATAATGAACATTGATGATAGCATTATGACATAACCATCATACGCTCTATACATGAGTCTCCTATAATAAATATTACATCTTTACTTATTGAGGTGACTTAACAGGTGTTGGGGACACTGGAACCTTGAGTTTCCTATATCATAGTATTATACGCAAGCACCCGGACTATTCTTGGAAACTTGTGCTAGTGTAGACATTTACTATGGACAATTTTTAAGATTATCATAGTTTTACATGTAGTATAACTTTATATTTTTCTAAAAAATTAAAATTTATCCAATTAGTACTTCTATCACGATTATTGGTTTATACATTTTGATTAAATAATTAAATAATTAAAGTCTCCCACTATTTTATCGAATTATAGGAACTCTATGTGATAGAATTTGAATACTCTATAACTTGAGTATTCTAGTGGCAAGGATCCCCAAACCTCCCCTCATAGTCTATAATTTTTGGACACACCACTACTTGGAGGGTTCAAGGTAGGATTTTGGATGGCCAATCGCATTAACTCGCAGTTCCTAGATCTGTTGAGTAAAGTCCTAGCTTTTAAATGATAACTTGATTTACTCAACACTTACCTTTAAAATTACAACAATATAGATTTGGATACTTTTTGGCTACAACTTTACTTAATTAAACTCATCACTCTCATAATAATTTCTTTCTAGTAAGATACACCCTCAGTTTTCGCATGATGAGCACCCCGAACAACTGGTTTTGTTCAAAATCTAATGATGGAAGGCAGTTACGACTTAATATTTATTTGTGGGTTTTTGTGTTATTAATATGATAAAAGAAATCATTTTCTATTTTTAAGAATTTTCTATATGATTGCACTCACAACTGACTATATAATAAATAGAAAAATTCATCGTGCTACATGTCCATTTTATCTTGCATTCTTGTTTATTATTTCTATGTGATCGCTCATAAACTACACATTCACAAAAATAATAAACCATGCAAAAATAAAAGAAAAACTTGATCATGAGACGATTATAATGGTTGATCCATTGAGTGAATAATGGATCAACCTAGACCCTAAGGGGTATACCTTAAGTCGCGTCACTTGTGACTCAAATTATAGCAACTCTCATCCAATGCATCCATCTCCTGTCTGGTGCATCGCCATAACTTGGCCTGAAAAACATTACTCCTTATCTTGTCATTATACAACAATACTCTCTCATAGGTGAAGGAAACTGGGGAGTATGAATACAACTCTAAAGTGGACGCGTATTCCATTATACATATAATGACTTAGAGACGATATGCAGATCGTCATTTTATTAATTAATTATTACAAACCATCATGCCATAATTAAATTAAAAAAATTAAATGCACCAAACATGCATTGATCAATCCAAAACTCATGATTAGTCAATATGCATTAACTCACGTATTTAAAAATATATGTAGAATTAAATTAAACTTTCGTTAAATAATTTTTGAGAGAATTTTTATTGAATTAAAATTTCACTCTAATTTTAATTCAATAATTTCATCATTCGATCCCTATAATTAATTTAATTTTAAAACCAAAAAATAAATAAATTTATTTATTTATTTATCACCAAATTAAAATAATTTCACATGCATAAATAAAAATAATTTTAATTAAAAAATTAAATATTTAATTAATTTTTGACCATTTAAATTATATTGAACCTGAAAACACTGAGGAGGGCCTGTGCGGGTAGGGCCGAACCCGCGCAAGCCTATTTCGGGCTTTGCCGACCCTATGGAGGGGTGATATGGGTTAAGATGGTCCACCCAACCCTGTTTTGAGCTGGGTAGACCCACCCAAACCTATTTCATGGAAAATATGTCTGGTAGGAGTTACCTTAGATCTGCCGTTCCAGCAGAGGCTACCCGACATGCTCCGGTGGTGGCAAGCCAGATGTGCCAAATCAGTCAGGGAAGGTGCTGGAAGCAGCGGTAGCTATTAGTTGGGCCAGATCCGACATCGTAGACTAGGGAGGACTAGCGGAGGAAATAATTGTCGTTGAGGAGGATCTGTGTCGAGAGAGGGGCTGCAGGGTAGAGCAGGTCGCCGTGAGGTGTTCCTGGTAGGTCGGTTACGGTGCAAACATCTAGTGATCACGGGGAGCTCAGCTCGAATGGGAGGAACGCACTGGGGGGAGTCTGCCATGCAGAAGGTGGCAGCCAGCCAGATCTGGGTCGACGATGCAGAGGAAACCGTCAGGGAGAGCAGAAACTACCAGATGACGGGCCTAACTCATGGGTAGGGAGGGCCACCGCTCAGAGGAATAGCTAGAGGTAGGGTCGGTCATTCATCATGGTGCACCGACGAAGAGGGGAGGCATATAATAGGACCGTGGGGTGCTCAGGAGTTACCGAATGAGGGAGGCTCATTTGGATCTAGCGGCCGGTGGATGAGGTGGGTGAAGAAACTTGTCCGGTCAGGGGTAGTGTCAGACCAGGTTTGCAATAGCCTGAGGTAGAAAGTTCATCCTGACCGAGAGGAGGAGGAATCAGTGGCTGTGGTCTCCATGGTGCATGGGATCGGGGCGGCTCGGCTCACCGGCAGGGGAAGGAGCCAGCTGGAGGGTTCCAAAAGGGTAGGAGGCCGCACAGGAGAGACGAGGGCAGGGGTGGCCCGCCCTTGGACTAACAATTTTTTTTTTGTTTTTTTGACCTGTGAAAACATGTGTCAATGAACCTCCCCTTTATTTTAAAACAAAATCACCACACATTATTGCCTCCTTTAATTTTTTTATCATCCACTTGGATGTTAATTCCACACCCTACCCATTTAGAAAAAATAAAAAATTCTATTAATTAGACTGATTGAAATCAAATTAATTGATTAATTAATTATATTAATTAATAAAATTATTATTGAACAATTTACAATGTGATTATTGTTTTTCCAGAAAAAACTATTCCAGACGATGATAATTTCACCGGAAAATGAAGTTCATCCGATTTTAAAACTTTGGATAGCCGCAAATTGACCATCCGATATAGGATTCACAAACCATCTATGGAAATAGAACCGTAATGATGCCCTCTTCATAGATTAATGAAAATTTAATTTTTTTCCATCAACTTAAAATTTTCATGTGTCCCTCTAATACCAATTGATGGTATTGAACATGCAACAGAATCCCCAAAATGGGATTTTAAAATTTTTCACTAACGATTGGCATGAACTTGTCGATGTCAACAAATTGTTGCATGATTACTTCCTCAGGATCATGCGTGGAAGAGATTAAGCATAATAGTAAAACCGTAAAATACCTGGATTAGATCTGAAGTTGTGTATGACGTCTGCTCATTATTGGTGATTGCTACTCGAAGAATCTGAATACGAATTCCTCTAGATCGACCACATGCACTTAAAGAAACTAAAAAAATCCAATCATTGAATTTTAGGTGCTAGTATGGAGATCCAACGATGCCTTTGGCACTCTGAAGATCACCGCATCGCCTTGATTACGATGTGTGAGAGATAGCTCGTTCTGACCTCCTCAATCCAAATCCTCTCTCTCTATAGATTTTGGGAGAGGGAAGAATAGAGATAAATACCATGAATAGTCACTAGTGAATTCCTCACTTCTTCTATTTATAGAGTGTTATAAAAATACCTGGTAATGCCTTTCCGACCCCCGAATAACTAACACTCTATATAAACAATATTTTGACTACTGAACTGGATCATAAATATCATTTATCATGATTATCACTTTACTATAATATAATAAATATATTATTTGATAATAATTGATTCAATAACTCAACTCACCATTACCACAAATTTTAAATGAACCTTGAATAGTAATATTCGATAAATTAATATTTTTTCATGCATTTACTCAAAAGTTGTAAATACATTTAATAAATTAATTCAATGCACATTATTCTTAACTTGAATAATATGAATTTATTTATTGCATTGGTGATTGTATCTCCTTGGACAAATCCCAAACCCCAGTGGTGGGACCCACCATGCCTAAAACTCATATTCATCTAGATAAGGCAGATTCTTGAATATGCTATTATATGTGACACTCTAACCCATTATCTCGATAGTAGTGAATATCATTCACATACCAAGAGCAGGATCTAGCAACTCATCATGGCCTCTAAAGAGATATGGATTGTCAAAGCAGGGAAAACCAACCTACAGACATGCATTGTGTGATATAATCTCTTTGTCTTTAATATCTCATAAATCAGGATGCATACCTATGTCATTGCCCTTTTCTTTCTTTATTATTTGTTGATATAACTAGACGGATTTACCTTGGACTACCATGGCCATGGATTTATCAAGGTACTACCATCCTGATCAACATGGCCCGAGATATATAACTTCCTTAACCTAGAAACAACAAATCCTTTCTTGACCATTCAACCAATGTCATGCCACCAAAGATGCACCCAACACAACCTACCTCACCATGATTTCAATATCATGGTTTTTTCCTTGCATCAAATTACACGATCAAATGGTACACATTGGTAATGATCTCAAGTCAAGAGACCATTACACATGTCTGTAGATAGAAACAACCAATGACACCCGAAACATGTAGTTTTCCTATTGGCGGGTCTATCTTCATGATCTCACTATTAGAGATCACCAAGTGCAAACTTCATGAGAAGAAGTCTCAATGCTTATGATCCCCCAACACCTAATAGTCAAACATCTACTGTGTCCTATCAGTAAGATGTATCTATACCATAAGACCTTTGTTTAAGATTAATGTCATAGAATCTCAAGGTTCTCATTGTAGCCTGTGATCTGATACAACCTTTTGATACAACAATTAACCTATGGAAATTACCATTAAATAGGGAACTCAAAAATATCTACACTATAATGGTAAGAAAACATCATGTATATCTAGTTGTATACACGATATGGTAATCAAAAGTACTGCATAGTTGGGTCTAGGGCACCCACTATTTCAACAAGCATGCCATGGTATATCTTTTCATTCATATTTTTATAAATACACACCAATTCATAGTTTAAACTGACCACACCCTTAACCATTGAATAACATCACTGAAAAGATGGGGGATCACAAAATGCTAACCATATATGTCTGGCGAAGGAATTCCACAACCCCATTATGGATGTTTCACACGATGTAGAACCTGATGTACTATAAAGGAATTCCTAACTCTACATATCAATTGATGGTTGATCATGAAATGAAGAGCATATTTTTGTAAAAGGAGTACCTAACTCCATGTGTCAGTCAATGGAGTATTATACGGTGTCATGCTGCATGGTGGAAGAGGAATACATAAACTCTATGACAATCCAGTCTCCATAGGTGCCCACTAAGCTTAGTGTCTCTGTGATAGGGACTTGTTAAGATGGAATCAAAGCACTAGTCCAGTACAACACTATCACTGAAATAATAAGAAACCACAAATGGAAACACGCGTCAAACCTTTCATAGAGCCATCTATCACTATCACAAAACGGGGTAAGGGAAATGCCTAGTTTTATTAGTGATAAAAAGAAAGTGTTGATAAAGGGGGGTATTTATCAGCGCTAGCTAAAAGCGTTGATAAATCTACCCTTTCTCAGCGCTAAAACAAGCACTAATAAAGCTCCACCCTTTATCAGTGCTTTTTTTAGCGCTGATAAAGGGTAGAAATATCAGCGTTGGTTTTAGCATTGATAAAAGTTTTTAAAAATAATTTTTATATATTTATTATATTTATATTTAAAAATAATATTTATTTATATATACTAAATAAAAAACATATTTTTATAATTGATATTCTTTTAATAATTCAAATATATATATATAATGTTTTAAAAAAACGTATAAGATTATAATTACATATATATGTGTGTTTCCAATGAATTTGGTCAATTAATATATTGATCATACGTGCATATATATTATGTATCATCATGAATATTCATTTATACATTACACACTTCTTATTATTCATGTTGTCCATTGATGACTCATTTTTTATTATGTATAATTTACTAGGTGTATATGATTAATTCATGTTACCCATGTACTATATTATGTTCTCAATACTTATAAAATTACATTAAATATATTGAAAGAATAAATATATTTAAAATATTTATAATTATTAAATTTTAAGTATATATAAATAATTTTTAAATATATTTATTTGTAATTATAATTATAACTATATATATATTTAAATAATTATAAAATTACAATAAATACATATATTATAATTATATATATATAAATATATTTAGAAATATATACAAAAATTTATAAATATATTTATTTATAGTTATAATTATAACTATAAATAAATATATATGTGTAAAAAATTATAAAATTATAATAAATATATTTATTATACTACTTATAAAGTTATAAATATATAATTAAATAAATATATTGATAAATATATACAAATATTTATAAATAAATACAAATATTTATAATTATAATTCTTAAATAAATATAGATATATTTAAATAATTAAAAAATTATAATAAATATATTAATTATATATATTTATATACAAATATCTATAAATAAATACAAATAGTTATAAATATAATTCTAAATAAATGTAGATATATTTAAATAATTAAAAAATTATAATAAATATATTAATTATATATATTTATTAAATTATAAATGTATTTGTTATAATTTTATAATTATAATTATATATATATTTATAATTAAAACTATAAATAATTTATTTATTACAATTTTTAATTAAATATATATATATATATATATATTAGTTATAAATATAAATAATTATTTATTTATTTAAATAATTATTAATTCATAAAATATATATTTATTATTTTCATATATAATGTTATATATAATTAAATAAATATATAGAAATATTGAGAAATAAATACAAATATTTATATTTATAATTATAAATAAATACAAATATATTTAAATAATTATAAAATTATAATAAATATAATAAATATAAATATTATTAAAATTATAAATATTAGAAATATTAATTTATTATAATTTTACAATTATTTAAATAAATAAATTTATATATATTTATAATTATAATTATAAATATAAATATTCATATAAATAATTATAAAATTAAAAGAAATATAGTTATATACATTTATAATCTTATAAATATATATAATTAATATATTTATTATATATATTTCTAAAATTATAAATATAATAAGTATATTTCTTATAATTTTATAATTATTTAAATTATAATTTTATAAATATAAATATATATTTATCATGTATATAATTTTATAAATATATATAATAATAGAAATAAATTATTAATATTATATCTTTATCAGCACTTTTTTAGCACTAATAAAGACTTGTCTTTATCAATGCTAAAAAAGTGATCATAAAGGTATGTTTTATTAGTGATCTCTATTTTAGCGGTGATAAAAAATACCTTTTTCAGTGCTTTTTTGTTAGCGTTGGCAAAAGGTTCACCAAATTTCATAAAAAAAACTCTAACTTTCTCATCCTTCTTTGCACCCCTCAAGCTCTCACGGAAGCCGGTCCCTGCCACTGCTGCCTCCTCCTCCTCCTCCTCTCTCACCGACTCCTCCACCGCGAACCTGCCTTCCCTACGCACCTCTCTTCCATTGTGTGCCTCTTATCCTCTGTTGTGATTCCCTCCATCGCGTGCCTCTCCTCCGTTGTTGCAATTCCCTCCGCTGCATGCCTCTCCTCCACCACGTGACTCTCCTCTACCACTGACTCCTCTGTCGCATGCCTCTCCTCCGTCAGAGGACTCCTCCACTGCGCGCCTCTCCTCTGCTGTGAATGCACCTCTGCTGCACACTGAAACACACCTCTGCTGTGATTTTTCTTCTCTTTCTCATCCATTTTTCATGTTATTACAGTTTGATATTGGTGGTGATGTTGTGAATTGTATGGGCTAAATTCTCCACTGAAAATTATGGTCGTTGGTGGTCCTTGTTTGCGCACTAAATGAATTGCATGTTGGTTTTTTTTCTAGAGGTTTTGTCTCGTGCTAGATTGGGTGATAGGTCGGGTAAACCAATTCTGGTTCATGAACAAATGGTATCAATTTTTCTTTGGTTACCACATTCCACATGTTGTGATATAATGTAGGTTCTATGGAAAAATATTCTAATTTATAGTGAAGTTGGATTCCTTCGTGTTTATGAGTTAGCTCAATATAAAACAATGTCCATGTAATTCCTTGGGGTAGTCAAGTGGGCCACAATAGAGGTGAAAACAATCCATAGAAGCCTTATGTGAACAATAATTTGAGTGACATCATATATGGTCAACACATGAGTTTCCTTTAAAAATTAAATGTTACACATATCCTTGATCCCAAATCGATTTTTTTTGTGGTGTTTACTTTATTACACAAGATATTCCATGCACTCACCCAATGAGAAACACTAGTTCCCACCCACTTAAGTCATCTTTCCCAATACTAGCACACAATAGCCTAGTCTATCTTTAATCTCTCCCACTAAGTATTTCTAACCCTTATTCTGACATTAGTGCACTCTTCTTCCCTCAGAACCCTCGTTGGTGCTGTAGTTGAGCATCTAGATACCTCATGAAGTTTTTATCTCATACGATTCTATTATGAGGGTTGGAACATTTTTTTAGTAAATGAATGAATTTCCAATTTACAAAATTTTGACTTATCCAGATTCCTCATTTATATTTTCATTTATTTTTCTCTGAATTTCTAAAAAGTGTCCCTTTGCATGAAATACACAAAAAAATTATAAATTAGGCAAGAAAAAATCTTGAATAATATTATCAATGAATGAAATATAAAAAATTTAATGCATGAATTATAGCTATTAATACCCCAATCTTAGAACATTGCTTGCCCTGAAGCACAAAAATCTCAACTCATTCAAAAAGGAAAAACCATCATACAATTATTAAAATTACATTATAAATAATATAAAATAATTATCAGCGAGAGAATAAATTTTCTTATATCGTATAAAATATTTATCTTTAAATCCTCACTTTTCAATGAAACTAAATTCAATAAATGTTTAACATTTCCCATTATGAAAATGGTGAAACTAATCATAATTGTTATTTACATATATTAATTCACTCATTCAATATTATATTTTTATTCAAAAACCTTGGATGTTAGGGGGTGGATGTGGCGGAGGCATAGGGAATCACCGCTTATGATGAGGTAATAATCATATGGAAATAAACTAGTACCTTGGTAAAGAATTATAATTTCAATCAACCTCTATTTTCTTGTTAAGATGTATATCTTGAAATTCCCCTCCCTATAAGTGTGACAAACCATGATGCACTAATCAATGATTATCCTACACTTCTTGATGTATTATGAAAGATCCTATAGGGTTTTAGAATTCTCTCTATGGAAGCCAACCAGAACAGTGGATTCAGACTCCGCTATAGAATTATCGATATTGTAAATCCTAAAAACATGACAGAACTGAACATCACCTTTTTATATGGCCTAATAGAGATTCCATATCCACTGTAAGATTTGAATCCAAAGATCAAATATCCCCTACCATTTTACACAAAGACCAAAATCATTCAAATCATAAACAATCATTCCACATTCAGTTTTAGACCTATACTAGGTGTCCTATATATAACCCATCACCCTTGGTTAGGCTTACCTCCTCCCTAAGGGTCATGTTCAATCCTCAAGAGCATCCTCTTAAATGAGGCTGATTACACCCTTCCTGGGGTGACAAAACCATGGTTTTCTATAATTTATTTCATGAAAACCTAAATATGTGTTTGAGAGCTAGGCCTTCATTCTCTCACATTGTTCCTTTCCTCCCAAAGAACCTAACACACCATATCATAAACCCAGTCGCATGTTTTTATCTTAGTACCATGTTGCCCATCCCCCCAAAACAAGGTCGTAATAAACTCTTAAGGTGGGTCCCCATTCAATATATTCCCTATGATCTGCCCGAAACTTCCTAGAATGGTACTCTCCCATTATCCTTTAGTGTGGTGATTCCAAGATTATTGATATCTAGGGAAGTAATAACACATAAAATGTAATGCCTAAAAAAACCCTTCATCTAAACATTATCCTGATGAGAGCCACCTATTTCCCTATAACCCCTCTTGGGTCATATTAGATTATAATATTTAATGAGATTTAAATGGGGAGAGATACAAGAGATCACTATGTAGATCTCATAAATATACTAGAGATAGCTTCCTTATGACATGAACCTGACTTATCACACTATGACTCCTTTAAATTCCAACTCAAGTATTAACTCAAAATCCAATATGAATCCTTAATTATTCCTTCATTTCCCCCAACCCTTTGGTGATATGTGTTTAATCTTCAGAGACCCTTCATCCCCTATTTTTTTGGTTTATCTATTGGCATCAAGGGATCAATAGATGTTGATCCATGATAAGTTTCTCTTATTTTATCCTTGGTTTCATCTATGCTCATCATATGGAGAAGGCAGAGGCAATTACATTGGTTGGTTCAAGGAATATTGGGATTAGTGGTTGATATAAATTTTTGGGTTCTAGGTTGTTGAGGATTCTCTTACATGATCTTGGATTTGTGATTATCTATTTCGTTGTACTTTCACAATGGTTGATAGAATCTTCTATTGAGTTAGGGGTTTAGAAAATTTTATTTATTTTGTATAAATTGTGGAAGTTGCATGATTTTTCTTGATTTGGTTGGATATTAAGGATTAAGTTACCCATAACGCCTCAACTCAAACCATCAGGTTCGATATGAAGATCCATAAGACCTCATGTGCACCTCCCCTTCAATGGATTAAGGTTATATCATCAATGGATTCTGGTTGTATCATCAATCATACAATGATAAGAAGGTCTAATAAGATGATTCAATAAAACTTACCCATTGAATGCTCGTTGTTAATGGTATATCCCTATTTGATCAAGAAATTATGAAAACATGCTAGATTCTCCACTGATCTATAAATAAAGGAGGAATTCATCATCAAATCGTCAATGAAAACATAGATCCAATATATATCTATACTCATTTAAAAAACAAGAATATAGAAATGGAATGGATCTAAGAAGAAATTACCACTCAAACGCCACCATATAGGTCAAAGGTTGATGGATCAAGAGGAGATGGATGAAAGAGATTTAGAGACCATAAGGGAGATCTATAATTTGAAATAGGCACATGAGAGGTCATATTTGGGTGTAGTAGGTGAAAAAAACACATATAATTAAAACCCATAGGTGTATTAATTGCATCCCTGGGAAGGGCGCACTGACCAGTCTGCAATAGGAGGCTTCGATTGCGAAACAATAACAAGAAGCTTCTTCTAGTGATGAGTGACAAAGGTAAATTATTTGTGTGAAAGGAATTGTTAAGATTGTTGCTTCATGAAGCTGATTCAAGTGTTTTTGAAAATTCCTAAGTGACTCTTTTAAAATGATTCAGGTGTTTTGAAATGTTTATTAGAGGTTTGTAACTCATTTTAAATGATTAAGATTGTTGGGTCATGAAGCTACCTTGAATGTTTAAAAAATAATTATGGTTTTATGAAAGAGTGTTTGGAACTGATTGATTTATTTTAAAAAGGGTGTGTTATTTTAAAGATAAATTTGTGTAAATGGTTGGTTTTTTAATGGGATTTAAAGTGTGATTTTTTAAATAGTTTTCAAAGGACATTTGAAATGTAGTTTTTTCATAATCTTTTAAGTTTATATTTTTATAGAATTAGGAAAACCATTACATTATATCAATATTTTGTGTATTTATTTTGTTAAATACTAATATCACCGAATCAAATAGGATGGATATGAATAAAGAATGGATGGATTCTAATCATTTGACAAGATTGTATAAATATGGAGTGAAAGAGTTCATCAAGTTTTCAAAAGATCATGCATATAACCCTTCTCAAATTCTTTTTCCATGTTTATGCTATTGTTATTCAAGACAAGTTAGTCTAGAGGAGTTGGAAGAACACTTGATCTATCACAGAATAGATTGTAGTTATAAATTTTGGAATAAACATGGGGAAAAAGAAAATGTAGATAGTGGATGGGATAACAATGTTTTTTATGGATCATTTAATATGATTACATGTGTGGAAAATGAAGAAGACCATATCGAGGATGTGATTACAGATGTGAATGATGATGCAGATAGTATTGAATAAATGAAAAGGACAATTGAAGATGAACTTTGTGATTTTCCAAAATTGTTTGATTAGTTAAAGAGTTGTGAAAATACACCTTTGTATGGTGTTTGCACTAAATATATAGCATTATCAGCCGTATTGACACAGTATAATTTGAAAGCAGACAACGGATGGAGTGAATCCAGTTTTACATAATTAATTTCTCTCTTGAATGACATGATAATAGAAGTTAATGAGCTCCTGATCCGAACATACGATGCTAAAAAAATATAAATTTGATGGATATGATCTCTGAACAAATACATATATGCCTGAATGACTGTATATTGTTTCAAAAGGACCAAAAATCACTTATAGAATTTCAAACATGTGGTGCTTCTTGATACAAGAAAGATGAATATGGTCCTACGAAATTTGTATGGTACTTTCCAATCAATCCAAGGTTTAGGTGTATATATGGAAGTGAGGAGACCACATGGAAATTGACATGGTACACAGATAAAAGAAATAAAAATAGGAAACTATGTCACCTGACTGACACTCTTCAGTAGAGGAAAATTGATCATGAGTATCCTGATTTTGGAAACGAGCCGAGAAACCTTTGTCTTGTGTTATCTATAAATGGAGAGAATCCATTTGGTTTTTAAATAAGCACTCATAATACATGACCAGTTATGTTGGTAAATTATAACTTTCCACCATGTTTATGCATGAAACAAAAACACATCATGCTATCTATGCTTATATCAAGATCGAAACAACTAGGTAATGATATTGATGTTTATTTGGATCCATTGATCGAGGATTTGAAATTCTTGTGGGATTCAGGTGTTATGTTGTATGATGCTTATAAAAATGAATATTTCACGTTGAGATGCATATTGCATGGGATGATAAATGACTTTCCTGCTTATTGAAATTTTTTAGGATATAGCATTAAAGGAAGTCATGGGTATCCCATCTGTGAACAAGGTACACAATAAATTAGGTTGAAACATTCATTGAAAACCATGTTTTTAGGTCATCATAGATTTCTAACTTGATAACATAAGTACCGATCTTAGATGACATCATTCGATGGAAGTTCAGAAGAATGTACAACACCATCTCCACTAATAGGTGATCAACTATTTGAGAAAGTAAAAGATATGAACACTGCTTTTGGTAAACTGTTTTAAAAAAACTTGATGAAAACCAATTGGAAGAAGAGATCGGTTTTTTTGAATTACCATATTGGAATTGTCTGTATGTAATACACCTTATTGATGTTATGCATGTTAAAAAAATGTATGTGACAATGTCATCGGCATGTTGTTAAATGCACCTGGAAAAATAAAGGATGGAATTAAGGCTAGGTTAGATATGGTTGACATGGGAATACAAGAAGAGTTGGTGCCAATGAAGGGTGAAAAATGAAAATTTCTTCCTCCAGTTGTTTACACTCTTTCTGGGTAGGAGAGATATTAGTTTTGAAACTTCTTGAATGATGTAAAGGTTCCATAGGGGTATTCATCGAATATCAAGAACATCGTGTCAATGACTGATTTAAATTTAAAGGGTATGAAATCATATTATTTCCATGTTTTGATGAAAGATCTAATTACTAGAGATTTATATTTCATTTTTTTCAAGAATTTCCACTATACATTAATAAATCTCTATTTCTTCTTCAAATCCATATGCAGCAAAGTTGCAGACCTGACAAAATTGCCGAGTATGGAAAGAGAAATTTCCATCATATTATATGAATCGGAAATGTTCTTCCTACCAACATTATTTTATATGATGGTTCATTTGATGGTTCACTTGGTGAGAGAGATTCGACTATGTGGTCTTGTACACTATAGATGGATGTACCCCATTGAATGGTATATGAAGATTTTGGGGTATGTTAAAAATCAAAGTTGGCCAGAAGATTGTATTCCAGAATTCTATATTGTTGAGGAAGCCATAGAATTATATACCAAATACCTTTCTGATGTGGAAAGCATTGGTCTATTAAAATCTCATCACACAGGATGGCTTTTGGGTGAAGGAATTAATGGAAGAGAGGTTGTCACAATCAATATTACATATCATGAGTAGGCCCACCTTTACATTTTTCGTAATATTTTAGAGGTTGACCCATATGTTGAAACCCAAAAATAATTTATTAGGAATTTGAATCCATCAAGGGCTGAAAATGGATATCAAATACACATAATCGAAAATTTATAGGATGGTTTCAGGACTATATATTTAAGGAGTCAGATGAAAATCCGGACTCAATTTCAGAACGACTTCGATGGCTAGCTGGAGGACCAAGTGTGTATATATTATCTTATAATTCTTATGTAATTTATGGTTATACATTTTATACTAATGAACATGATGAAAACAATACCATGCATAATAGTGAAGTTACACTTATGGCTGAAACGATCCATGTTTTCGGTGCTAAGGATAGAAATCCAATTTTTGTGAATATGTCATACTTTGGCATCATCAAACAAATATGGTAGTTGGATTATAAGAAATTACAAGTGCCGATTTTTCAATGAAAGTGGGTTAATAATAGGAGTGTTGTTAAAATAGATGAGTTAGGATTCATGAAATTTGATTTCAGTAAGGAAGAGTACAAATATGAACTGTTTATAATGGAATCACAGGCAATTCAAGTATTTTATATTACATATCCCATAAAATGAAAGTGGTAAATTGTTCTGTTATCGACCAAAACCACTGAAGGGTCAGATGAAAATTCAATCGAGGATAAACTTTTCATTGGTACATCACAATCATTTTGCAGCGCTCCTAATATAGATGGTGTTTTTATGTCAGAGGACACCATAATTAAGGGATTTGGATTGTTGATAGAGGGGTCAAATCCCTTCATCCTTTAAATAAAATAGAGTTCAATAATCAAGTTATATTTTTTTTGTAATATACATTGTGTTACATTATGTGATTATTTGTTCGATACTGATTTTATGTAATCTAAATTAAATGTTAAACCACTTCTGTAGATAATGACTTCTGCACATGATGATACTCCCAATATCGAGGCACAACAATTATCTCAACCTGCTACTGCTCACAATGCATAGGACCAATATGTTTCTCAACCTGTTGTTACTACTTCTCCCAGTGCAGAGGTATAACCACCATTTTCACATGTCGATGCTAGCGCTCTGGAGGAACATATTGATGATGTTGAAACTGAGAAAATGGTAGGCAATTAAACACTAGTGGTGTATAAAAAATATGAACACCATAGTTTGATGGTGTTAGAAAAAATCCTTAAGGAAAAAGTGAAAGACGTCAAATATGAGGTTGAATGGAATAAGCGGGTCCAACATGCTAACCTCAAAAGGCCATGTTCAGTGGTTAAATTGGAATCGTCGCTTGGAAACGCGTGCTGATTGATGTATAGTCATGACACCATGTTGTCACCGGGCTTAAGACACTGATGTTGAGAGATATAATAATAATATTATGATATCATTTATTTAATTTACTAAAAAATAAAACAATGAAACATTGAATTACTCTTCATCATCCCTTGTAGAGTGCATTTATAGTGGATGACTCACACAAGGACTATGTATTAAGGGTTACTGGAAGGATTAAAAAATGATTTTTCACAATTTTAATGAAATGTTATCTTAAAGATGCTAAAGGGAAAATAAACCTGCACCCACCTCCTATTTATGCACACCTGATAACCCAAGGAGCATGGGATTTATTTACTAGCTGTCATGCAGAGCAGTCTTCTCAAGTATATTGTGTTTGGTAATATGTTGTTTGATGATATGTGTATTCATCACTTTTATTGATAGTTTTTTATTTATGAAACAACAATTGAGTGCTGAAAATAAGGAATGAGCAAAAAAACCAGCATACCCCTATCTTAAAGCAAGAATGGGGTACGCTTCACTTGAAAAAAAATTGGTACGTATTTTAAATCTATCGTAATACTTTTATGTGAGATAAAATAACACCATAACTATGTTCCTCTGTTTATATGCAGATTGATGAATCCAAATCCAAATTCATATCCATCCCATGCCATGTGATATGAAAGGGGGTGCATGTAAATAAATATGAAATACTAATAGATGAAAACACACAAAAGGTGTGGGAAACATGTATAAGTATGACATAATAAATATTTATTTTTCTTTAAATTGATATTACATAACAATGATTACTTATTTTCTTATATTTTCTATCTAACATAGTCACAAGAATCAGAAACACCCAAACCGGATGTAGACATACTTTCTATGACCATAAAGAAGCTAGAAAAGTATAGTTGTGTTAGAGGTGTGGGTTTTGGGGTGACACCCTGAACATTTTTTGAGAAAAAAAACAACAGGATCAAAGTGAAGAAATAAAAATGATGACATAAATAATAGTTATCCTTGAAGAACATATGCAATTGCAGAGTTTAGGGAAAATTTGATGGAGGGGGGGGAGAAGAAACAACTCAATAATAACCAGCGCCTGAAGATCCTACCCCACCCCCACTAGATTTGAGGTGAGTTATTCCCCTCAAAAACCTATCTTAGATGATGTAATAAATGTTCTAATAATTTTTTTAATTGTGAATTAGATATACAACGATACCATTTCTATACTGATATTGTACAAGGTGAAAATAATTGTGATTTATATCTATCAACATCCACCCATCGCCTTGTAGCGAGGGCTACAATGTTCAACATCAATAAAGTCATGCTACACAACAGACCACTTCCAACATGTCATTTAAGAGTGTTTATTAGTGTATCCCATGATCCAAGAACTGAGCTACCGATTCTAATTGATGATGAATATATTCATAAGGCCGAACAAGCTCTTGGAACATTCATTGCATGCCCATCATAGCTTGTAAAAAACATGTTGACAAGGAGGTATTCATTTCCAATTTATTTTTCAAGATAAACCTTTAACATTTAATAAAAAATGGTCTAAAATGATGAATATTATTACAGAAGAACACAAGGAAGGGGTTGAAAAGAAAGAACAGCTCAAAACCATCTCAAGGATCAACTAACCGATCAAAATGATCTACCAGAAGCACCTTAAACCCGCCCATTCTATATCCACATTTATTATCATTACAGGATCATGTAAATATGAAGTTGAAAGATGGTGGGGCTCACACAATTATTTTTTATAAAAATATATACAAATGGGAAGATCCATATTCCATTAGTGTTGACAATGTAAGTGAAATCCTAGAGTATGATTGTCTTGGAGGCTTAGTTGTAAATGTACACATGAGGTATGTTTTCATGATTTGATTTTCTAAAATCTAATATACTATGATAATTATGACTAAATACATTTCATATTTCTCATAGGTGTATATATGAATTTTTTAATGGATTTCCCCATGAACAAAAAATTTGGACTTGTTAGTCCTCACGTCACCTCTATAGAACAAAAAGAAATAGAATCCGAGAAAGAGGGTGAAATGGTGGTAGCCCTGCTCAAATTATTTAATAGAAAAATTACAGATGATAGACTCTTCTTAGTACCAATTATGTAGGGGTAAAACTTTACGATTTAATCATATCAAATATATTTTAATTTCTTTCATTACTTATTCCTTTTTGTGTTTTTAGGCAGCATTGGATGCTCATTGTGGTCAATTTGGATACTCCAAATATTTATTTATTAGATTCACTACATGGATATCCAACAAACTGACCACACATGATGGTATTTTTCAATTTTTAATACACTACATCCAACATTTTAGAACTAAAAATCTAGTTATATAATTTATATTATATTTTAATGAGGATTCTGTTATAATAGGGTGGTGTGTGAATATCGTCTACAGCATGGAATGAGGCCAGGGGGAAAGGACAAGGAACATCACAAGTACTATGACTGGATAAAAATAAGGGTATATATAATAAGATTTCACTATCCAAACACGTATAAAAAACTAATTATTTTTCTCAATGTTTATGCAGTGTCCAAAACAAACAAATAGAAAAGACTTTGGTTATTATGTTTGTAAATTTATGAAAGAGATCGTATTCCATGAACAAAATAGCATCCTTGAAGAGGCATTTTCAATGATATTTACTATTTCATCTAAAATATTTATTAATTCCTTGTGTATTTATATTTTTTTAGTACTACCATGATTGTCTAAAAGACTCCTATTCACAAGATGATATAGATTTGTTTATAAATTAATGGGCACCATACCTGATGGAAGAATGTGAAAAAATAGTATGGATATGTGACTAGTATGACTCTAAGTGTCTATTTTTATTTAAAATTGTGAGTATTTTTAGTAAAAAGAACAAGTGACATATTGAAAACTGAGAAAACACATTAGGATTGATTTGATACTTTAGGAAAATGAACCATAAGTCATTTTTGACATATAGGAATCAACCTCACCTAAATTCAATGCATGGTGTGACCATTATGACTTTAAGTGTTTATTTTTTATATTAATTTAAATATAAATTTAGCAAAAATAACAAGTGACATATTGAAAAATAATAAAACACATTTGGATTGTTTTTATACTTTAGGAAAACGATCCATCAGTCATTTTTGATGTGTAGGAATCAACCACACCTCAATCCGATGAACAATGTGACCGATATGACTAAAAGTGTCTGTTATTAGTTTAAAATTGACATGTTAGCTCAAAAAGTGTCACTCACTGAAAACCAAGAAAACTCACTCTGATTTTATTCATAATCTAGAAAAATGATTCATAAGTTATTTTTGACATGTATGAAGTATTCTCATATCAAACCAATACATGATGCAACCGTTCTGACTCAAAATGCGTGTTTCTAGTTTGAAATGATATTTTAGTAAAAAAACACAACTGACATACTAAAAACTGAGAAAATGCAGTAGGATTGTTTTTATACTTTATGAAAATGATTTATAAGTCATTTTTGATGTGTAGGAATCAATAAAACCTCAATTCGATGCATGGTGTGACCAGTATGTCTCAAAGTGTCTCTTTTTATTTAAAATTGACATTAATTTTCGTAAAAAAACACAACTGGCATACTAAAAACTGAGAAAACACATTCATATTATTTTGATAATTTAGGAAAATTATCCATGAGTCATTTGTGATGTTTAATAATCATCCCCATCTCAATACAACGCATTATGTGACTGGTATAAATCCAAATGTGTATTTTTATTTAAAATTGACATTAATTCAAGTAAAAAGAACAAATGACATACTGAAAACTGAGAAAACACATTTGGATTGTTTTGATACTTTAAGAAAATAATACATAAGAAATTTATGACATGTAATAATCAACCAAACCTTAATCTAATGCACGGTGTAACAATTATGATTAAAAGTGTATGTTGTCAATTTAAAATTTACATTTTAGCTCAAAATGTGTCACTCACTAAAAACCAAGAAAATGCTTTCCAATTGTATTCATAATTTAGGAAAATGATTTTTAATTCATTTCTGATGTGTATGAATTATTCTCATATCAAATTGATGCACGATGTAACTAGTATGACTCAAAAAGTGTGTTTCTGGTTTAAAATGATAAACACAACTTGAAGGCCTTTATTTTTATTGATTTTTGATAACCCCCCTTTAAAGGGATGAGGGGGAACCCTTACAAGGCTCGTAGGCTCAGAGATTACATGGCCTGTAGGCTTAGAAGATTAAATGACCCGAAGGTCTAAGGGAATTCAACCAGACTATCTACAAGGAACTGCCCCTCCCCAGCATCTGTATCCTGATAGTAGCTCTCCACCTTTTCATGACCATCTGGCTAGGCTTCCCATACAAGAACAGGCTGGTACCGATGACATAGTCATACCCTCTCATTCTGACAATCCATTTGGCTATGCTCTGGTGAGTGCACCTGCTCTAAATCCTCTTCAGGGGCTGCTCCTTTTTTGTAGTGTGTCTGGGGCCTGCATTCATGTGGCCCGAATGCCTTGGGGTGTCCCTAAGGCCTTATGGTGGCTCGAAGGCCTTGATAATCAACTATCCTGAAGGCCTTGGGTGGCTTGAAAGCCTTGCAGGACCCGAGGACCAAACCGGTGGCCCGAAGGCCTAGATGGATGAATAGTTCCTGCTGCTACAGTACCGAACAGTTCCTGCTACAGTGCCTGCTATAGTTCTACTATAGTAACCCCAGAAAATAAGCCTACACCTGGATTTGTGATATATAGGAATCTACCACACCTAAATCTGACAAATTATGTGACCGGTATAAATCCAAATGTGTTTTTATTTAAAATTAACATTAATTTAAGTAAAAAGAATAAGTGATATACTGAAAACTAAGCAAACACATTCGGATTATTTTGATACTTTAAGAAAATGATCCACGAGTCATTTTTGATGTGTAAGAATCAAATATACCTCAATCTGACACACAGTGTGACCAGTATGACTAAAATTATTCGTTATCAATTTAAAATTGACATTTTAGCTCAAAATGTTTCACTCACTAAAAACCAAGAAAACACCCTCCGATTGTATTCATAATTTAGGAGAGTGATTATTAAGTGATTTCTGATGTGTATGAAGCAGTATCATCTCAAACCAACTCATGATGAAACTGGTATGACTCAAAATGGGTGTTTTCAGTTTGAAATGACATTTTAGTAAAAAAAACAACTGTCATACTGAAAACCGATCAAACCCATTTAGATTGTTTTGATACTTTATAAAAACAATCCATGAGTCATTTTTGACATGTAGGAATCAAAAAAACATCAATCCGACAAATAATGTGATCGGTATAAATCCAAATATGTCATTAAAATTTTATATTAATTTTAATAAAAAAACAAGGGACATACTCAAACCCATGAAAACCCATTAGGATTGTTTTGATATTTTAGGACAATAATCCATAACTCATTTGTGATGTGTAAGAATAAACCCCACCTCAATACGATGCACAATGTGACCTGTATAACTCCAATTGTGTATTTTTTATTAAAAATTGACATTTTATTAATGTATTCTTCCATATTAATGTTTAATTTATTTATTTATAGTATTAAAAACATAATATTTGTTTTAATATATAGGTGGAACCTTTTTCTTGAGTTTGGATGATTTTTTCGGTAACTAATACCACAGACAAACATTTTTTAGAGGGGATCACAGATTTCAATGGATGAAACATTAATGTTTTTAACTTTTTGTTGGATAATTGTAAATGTAATTATATAAAACATTGTTTGAAATGTATATAAAATTGTTTTAAAAACCCTTGTGTGCATTGCTTTGTTCTTTTGTGCGTTACTTTGTTCTTGTATGTGTTGTGCAGGAGTTGTTTTGTGTAGGTGGTGTGTGTGTGTGTTGTGTAAGTGCTACTGGTGGTTGTGTTATTTATATGTAAAGGTGCTACTAGTGGGTCTGCTATTATATAAACAACACATCACAGGCAGCTAGGCCTTTATCAGCGCTATTTAGAGTGCTAATAAATGCCCATTTTATCAGTGATAATTAAAGCGTTGATAAAGTGGTCCTTTATCAGCGCTAAAAATAGCGTTGATAAAAAGTGTCCTTTATCCGCACTAAAATAGCATTGATAAAGGGGGGGCTTTATCAATGTTTTTTAGCGCAGATAAAGAAAACCATTTATCAGTGCTTTTTTAGTGTTGTTAAAGGGGACCCCCCCTTATCTTCGCTGAGATTAACAATGCTTTTTTAGCACTGTTAAAAGTGTTTTCTAGAACTTATAAAAGCACTATCTATAATGGTGTATAATAATAAAATATTATATCATCATTATCATCCAACATCTCCAATCTAGGTAATAAAACAACTCATCAAAAACATCACTATCTCCAGGGATTCGATCTATAATTCATACTCCCCAAATCATTATGATGACCTGTTAAGGTTTTAAAGAGTATCAAACATTCCCATATCCAATGGAAACAATCATTCAAAACTCATGACATAAGATCATCCTTGAAAGGTTTAAAATAATAAACAATAAATGAAGAACATACCTATATTATTCGAGTATTCCATTAAAAAAATGCTTGGAGAATATTTCTATACAACAAAAAAATACTCCTACCTCTAAAAGAATCCACCAACTGCATGAATCTCTAAACACTCTTGGAAAGATCCTCTTTCTTCCATGGTATGCTAGTGCTCCACTTAAAAGAGGAAGAACAAAGGGAAGAGATATTTAACTTTTGGTGTTTAGATGAATTATTAATCACATAATCTTCACACTCTTTCTCTCATTTTGATCCTATTTATATAAGCACACTTAAATACTCCATGGATTGAGTAAATACCTGAGTTTTTCTAAAATACTATACATTGCAACATTTGTAAGAAATCTGTTGACTTAATTAATACCAACCAAAAATGCTTAACAATTAAAAATTTATTATGATGCATTATAGCTCCATTAAACATCATCTAATGATGTTTAAAAAAAATGATTGCTGTATCAAATGGAATAAATGAAGTGGCAGTAACATGTGATCACATATCAGATAATGTGATATCCTTATATTGCTAGCCATTTCATGTATATTGATCCAAGAAATATACTTGGAACTCCATATCATAAGGTGTGATATATTCATATTGTAACACCTATGGCTCAATGATACTCGTAGCCCACTTAGAATCAACTTGAAGAAAAATCCAATTTAACTACTTTTTATCCAAGACCGAGATTATGCCACTTGAATATTAACACGAACCAAATTCGAGTATTAAAATACATTAATCGAGTAGCTCGCGAGGCTAATCGAGTATTTGACATTTTAATATATTATTTTTCAATGTATATATTATATTTTTTGGGAGTATGATTTAAAAAATTAAAAACTAAAAATTAATTAAAAAATATGATTCCTAAAATGCCCCCATATCCCTTTGTGCCCCCTCCCCCTCACGACCCGATCCCCTTATTCCTCTACAATCTCCTCTCCCAATTCCACTCAATTTATCACTATCTCCCATTTCTCTATGCTCTGCCTCCCTCGATCCCCTTTGAATTGTTGCGTCCCTGCTGTCATCCATTCCCTAGATTTCCCCTACAACTTCCATGGTCTTCTTCTAGGGGGAATGACAACGGGGGACCAAAAGGGCCCCCTAATACCGAAAGAGGACTTCCGGTAGTTCTGTGAACAGTGAAAAACATTGTTCACAGAACTGGGTAGGGTCCTCTTTGGGTATTAGGGGGCCCTTTTGGTCCCCCATTGTCATTCCCCCCTTCTTCTAAGCCGCTCCAATCACTTCGCCTCTGAGCTGCCTCCACTATTCCACCTCTAATCTGTCAGTGCCTTTATAATTATTGCACCCCTAGTCTACAATAGCTCCCTAAATTATTCCACCACCTCTATCTCCATTTCCCATTCTGTTTGTCATGTTTCAAACCTCCCAATCCCTCTCAAGTTCCATGCTGCTATCGGTTTTCCCATCAATTTACCCTCAGATCTTCTATGGTCTGCTTCAAAGTCACTATTGCATTTTCTGGTGGTTCACCCTCATGTGGTGAGGTAACATTTCCCCCTCTTAATTGGGATGATTTTTCCTATTTTTTTCCAATAGGATTAGATGATGTTATATTTGATTATCCTACTGTAATTCATTCATCCTATTCAGTTGTTTCTATCTCTACTTTATAGTTTTCATTTGATACCTTTTACTTTGTGCATGTTCATCTTCTGATTACTTGAAAAAACCCTTAAATATCCTATCGAGTTCCCTGTTTTGATTATTATATCAGAAATTATTTAATATATAGTAGTTTAATTCAATGGATTATTTATGTCTTTTATATTGACAAGGTTATGAAAATAAATAAAGGTACAAATTAACATTATCTAACTTGAACATGATTAACATTATTGATAATCAGAGCGTGGGGGGTAGCCAGCCAAGAAAGCCCACTGCGGGGGTTGAAGGTTAGATAAGGTATTATGAGAATTGGAAGAAGCAAAACAATATCCACTCGCCCCCGCGTGGGGGGAAAGAAGTCAGCCACTAGTGGATGAAGCAGCACTCTGGCTTCTTTCTCCCCACACTATGGATGGATTCTTTCAACAATTTCTTACTAGAAACTCCACTGAAGCAGCACTCTAGTTGGCTTCTTTCTCCCCCACCACGTGGGGAGGGACTATGGATTCTTTCTCAACTAGTGGTGCTACCCGGTGCAGGGGGCTAATATGACTTCTGGGATTTAACGATACTTTCTAAGTCAAATATTACTAGCTTTGTTCCAATAATATCTTATTTGACCTTCTAAACATCTCTGCTCATAATAAAAATATTTGAACATGAAATTAAGGAATTTCTTACTAGAAACTCCACTAAAGAAGCACTCTATCTGGCTTCTTTCTCCCCCCGCGCTCTGATACCACTAGTACGGGGGGAGAAAGAAGCCATCCAGAGTGATGCTTCAGTGCAGTTTATAGTAAGAAATTCCTGAATTATATGGTTAAAGGTCTTTATTATGAGCATAGATGTTTAGAAGGTCAGATAAGGTATTGTGAGAAAAAAGTCAATTATATTTGGCTTAGAAAGTATCTTCAAATTCCAGAAGCTAGATTGACCTTTGAAAAAAAACCCGAAGTAATCGATTTAGGGCAGAAAACCCAAACAACTCATGATAAGCTCAAAGAATTGAAGTCTGAAATCAGGCGTATGGAATCTCAGCTTCAACAAGACAAGTGGTTAGTCCAAAACCTAAAAGAACACCAAGAGATCTAGAAGGTGAAGTATTTTTCTTTGAACAGTAAAATATAGTCGGAAGAGGATTTTGTCTTGAACCAAATATTTGAGATATTTGACAAAGTCTTGAAGAGAAAGCTTCGGGAGAAGCTTCTAATCAGTTAGAAGCCATTGTCTCTGATATGCATTCACATAGAGATACATAAAGGGAAAGTATATCAAGATTATATTATAAGGACCCGACCCCAGTTTCCCAGAGACGGTGCCTTGTTTTATTACATTGGCATATGAACAAGAAATTCGTATCCCAATGGAATGAATAGTTTAGTAGCTTTGAAAAACAAGATACATACATAAGTTCAACATTAGAACTTGAAAGAAAAAACAACATAACAACATCTTTTTAATCAAACATAAACTCCTAGATTATCCTTTCAAGTCATTCATAATATACTTCTTCACAATCTATGAAAAATAAAACATATGAAAGGGGTGAACTCAGATGATCAGTAAGGGTAAAGAATACAACAAAAGATATCATAAAAATAAATATTGGGCATGATGAATAACTATAAACAAATGTATTTAAAAATAAACTTGAATATAATATGGCAGGAGTAAGAGTTGAATAAATACTAGTTGAATAACCACAGGAACTATCAATTACTAGCTTTATAATGAGGTAATACATATGCCAGACATTCTAAAACACACCGTTAAAGCCTCGACCAAGACATATGAAAATGATTTAGGTCTCGACCGAAACCATACCTGAAAATGGGCATAGTCTCGGCCAAATCCATATCTATTTTATCTCAAGAGACCTACCAATGCATTGATGGGTTATAGCAAACCCCACTCGTCACTTACTAAGTCAAATACATTCCAAATCCATATATGTTTTAATCATTTAGTGAGATCTTTTAGAACGTAGTGGTCTTGTATGCGAACTTTGGTTTCCCATTTATCCTCAAAATGGCCTAATAAAAATTTAAATTTGGATTGTAAACATTCGTATTGAAAAACTAGCATACGAAATTTGAATACTTCCACTATAAGCCATTAATGGTATCAAATTAGCACATCCACAATCAAACTAATCAGAAACCATTAAACAACATATTGTAGATGATATCATAAGAGATAAAACTCAATGTAGTACAAGATTTAACAAAGGATGTTGATATAGACAAAGATGTTTTTGAATGAGACCATTGACAATTTTTTGAGAAAATAATCCTTAAACATTCCGAAGTGTCACATACGACCTTGAAACATTCAAATCACAATCCCTTGGAATATCATGAGAATAAAGATACTCTTGGTATGATATAAAAAAGTTAATTACATATACCACATGAAAGGAATAAGTGGTGAACAAGACTTATATCTCATAAAAGTTAAAGTGAGATGAGAAAAATCTTTTTTACTTTGGAAGTAAGAGTTCTTTTGGAAAATCATTTGTATTTTTTATGAAATCATATTGTAAACCTTTCTATCCCAAAAAAGAAGAGGGAAGGAAATTGTAATTATATTTGAGGCATAAATGTTGTCCCACTGAATTGAAATCATGTAAAAAAAGTTTTTAAAGAAGATTTAGAAATAAAACATTTTAATACGGTTTAAAGAAAATATTAAAGAGATTTTAAAGTTAAAGACATGTTTTTCTTTCATAATTACAGAGATAAACTAAGATAGTTTTTCATGTTGAAATGTGTTATTTTATAATGATATTTATGACTTAAAACAGATTATAGAGTGCACTTCAAAATAGGTAAGAATTTGAAAAGTTCTCTTGAATCAGACTCGTATTTCGGGAAGAATTTTTGAAAGATTCTTTTAAAACATGTATCTCCCCATAAAAGAAAGAAGGATTATGGTTGATATATATATATATATAGAATATTCACACAGAATTTATGAGGAGTACATAAGAATAAATGATAATTTCATTGGGGTAAGTAGAGAATAAGAGTAACCCGAATGAAAATGGAGGTTCTGGTAGAAAATCTTTACCGCTTTGTAATCAAACGAGTCATATGCCCCAAAACTAATAATCATCAAATGACACATTAAATACCATGAAAATAAAGAGATTCATGATATGATACATCAATGGGAAGTATACATACACCATACACAAGAAATAGTAGTGAATAAGGAATATCTTACAAAAATGGAAGTAAGATGAGGAAAACCTTACCTTATATCTGAATGTATTCTGCACTTGATCTTAATATCTTGAATAATAAAATTAGATTAATTAATTAATAATTCCATAACCTTATCAACATGTAATTTATTTATTATATCATTATTAAGTTCATTTATGGCCTTTTATATGGGTTAAGAGATTCAATTTCATCATTTGGGAGTCCATGTTTTCATAGTTTTCATATTTGGTTTTCTTGTATAAGGGTATGAAAGTTCGTGTAAAATGAAAATTGAAATCCAAAATTGAAGTTATGAGTTATTAATGATCATTCAGAAGGTTAAATGATCATATAAATATTTTTGGTTATTTTGAGAGAGGATGAATCAATAGATAAAATTTTAATGATAAACATTTGGATTAATTTGGTTGTTTTTCGATCACCACGAACTAATTTTGTTTTATAATTTTAATACCATGTGTAAAAAATGATTCCAGAACATTAAATAGGATATATTACATATATTATGATCTGTTTCAATCATAAAAATGGTTTCATGACCAGAATTAAAGATGGTAATAGAAATTAAAAACCCGATGTCTTTGAATGTGATAAATTAACACATCTCTGAAGGTGTTTCCATTTTTAATATAAGAGGAGGGGGGAGAGATGATGATGAAATATTATATTAGAATAATAAAATTCCACTATATATAAGGTACTAGAATTATCATATCATTTGGATGTGGTGAGTCGAGGAGAGAGAAACAAAAGAATGGAACTTGTAAAAGAAATTGAAAGAAAAAGGAAGAGAGGTTTACCTCTTGAGTACCCCTTCTTGAGAATCTCCTCAAGGCCTTTGGTTTGACCTTTTGGTGAGACTAGCAGGTCTTGGACTTGAGGAAGAGGCTTAAGAAGATTATTTGACAAAATTTAGGCAAGACTCAAAGCTTGAGTGGTGTGAGAGGAAGAGAAAGTGATGAGTGGTTTTTTATAGTGGAGGAGAGGAGAGTTTTCCTATTATTTTAATCATTATTTATTTATTTTGGCTCAAGAATATGAATAGTATTGATTCTTGTGACAAAAAATAGTAATAAATGTAGGTTCCAGGTGTAGCGGAAGCGTTGTTGGGTCATTGCCCAACTTTAATTTTTACCATGATCAATGATTATTCCGAGATCAATACAACGATGAACGCCAGTCTCCATGGAATAGAATAAAAGATTTAGATAAAGAATGAAGAGACCTAAAACGTTTAGAGAGGATCTTGCACATCATGTTTATAATTAATTTAAATTTAATTTCTAAAGAAATAAATTACCTGGTTCTTCGGTACTTTCTTCGTTGATGATGTTGATCATCCGAGATGACCCTTTTAGATTGTCTCATTGCACTTTTGAGGATCCAAACCAGAATCCCTCTAGCGGTGATTCACACGTGCTCCAATGGTCTCTGATTGACGCCACTCGTTTTCCGGGTGCTAGCGCGGCGAATCGAGCGTCCTGCGTCGACCGTTAAGAACGTCTCTCATTCTTGAGAGAGAGAGAGAGGAGAGGAGTCGAGAGAAAATTCATGACTTGGAATTGCTCTTACGTCACTAATTTCCCTTATATGGCACAATAGATGTACCTGTCTATTTATCGACATGAGGATTCAGTTATAATATTTAATTGCATAACAACAATTAAATACATTCATAACCTTAGAGAAAACTCATGCTATATAATAACAATAATCCTGTCAATATTTGTGGCGTGCCAACTTGCACAAAACGGAATCATAAATGAAATCCCATGCCACATAATTATAACCGCATTATTATTATTTTGTTTTGTGTTAACTAGTTAAATAATTATTTACCGTCTTGCATATAATTATTTTACTACCAAACCGTCCTTGGTCCGCTCGAAATCCACTTCCATTTATTGAACACCCGAATAAATAAATAAATAATTTATTCTCTTAAATATATATCTTATTTACAAACTAGTAAATAAATATTTATTAAATGTTGAATAAAATAAATAAATATATATTTTTTTTCACAATCCCGTGAATAAATATTTATTTAATTTATACAATCGTTTTAACTTGAATAAAATTATTCTACTGTCTTGAGATTAATATCTATTCCATTAATTAAATTCAAATAGAATTTAACCGAGACCTTCAGAAACACTTAGTGTGTGACCCTCTAGGATTCTTTCTCGTTGGTATTAGGCGAGTTTGCCTAAAGTCCAAGATTATTGTCTAGCAATGGGTCAAGGCACCCAAGAGAAATAACTTAAAACCACTACAACGACATTCACATACGAGTGCTCACTATGTAATATAATTTCTTTGTATCAATATCTCATCAAGCTGGTTTCATGATAGTGTCTTTAACCTTTATGCTTGATATATCGTTCTTTGACTACCTAAAATAAACTCATCGTTACACCCTGACCATAGAATTTCATGCGACAGTTCTATTTCAATCAAATGGCTGAGATATTAACTTTCATAAATGGAAGAGACAAATATTTCATCAACTTATCCATTAATAACATGTCATTCGTGACGCACCCAATGTACCCTACTTCCCGCCAACTATCTGTGCGACAGTTTTTGTCAGTAAATCAAATTGCATGAGTCATGACACTTATTAATGATGATCTTAAATTATAAGGACCATTACACACGTTCACAGATAGGAATATCCAATGACACCAAAACATGCAGAATTCCTACTAGTGGGCATGTTCTCATAATCTCCCATCTTAGAGATTACCAAGTGCGGACTTCATGAGAAGAAGTCTCATCTTCTTACGAGTACTCACACCTGACAATCTGTATACTATGTGTCCCATCATAGTATGTCATCCAACCACAAAACTATATTTAAGAATATTGTCATAGAACTTCAAGGTTCTCATCATAACAGAGAACTGCTATGACCTTGTCAATGCGACAAATACTCCAGGATATTATTACACTATAGTTATGCAGAACAATGAAAAATATGTAATAAGATGTTTAATATTTAAATATAGTAAATATTCATGTAATCAAAGTACAAAAAGTTTGTTCTAGGACACAAACCCTTACAAACTCCCACTTGGACTAGAGCCAACTACTTACGACTTTCAGTCTGCTAGACCTCACATGATGATCATGTTTCTGCTCAGTAAAGGCTTTAGTCAAGGGGTCCATAATGTTGTCTTCTATGGAAATAATGTTCATTGAAACCTCACCTCTCTGAAAAAAATCCCTCAATAGAGGATACTTCCGAAGTATTTGTTTCGTCCGCTAACGTGATCTTGACTCTTTTTCGAGAGCCACCGCTATAGTATTATCACAGTGCGGTGTGATGGAATCTTTACTGCTAGGTATCACATCCAGCTCCTGGATGAAGCTTCGCATTCAAACTACTTCTTTAGATGCCTCAGAAGGTGCAATATACTCGAACTCTACTGTAAAATCTGTAACCACACTCTGCTTTGAGCTCTTCCAGCTCAGTGCACCTCCATTCAAAGTGAAGATGTATCCTGTTTGCGACTTCATGTCATCTTGATCAGTCTGGAAACTACCATCTGCATATATTTTGATGACTAGTTCCTTATCTCCTCTATAGACCAGGAACACATCCTTAGTATGCCTCATATATTTAGGATAGTCTTGACTACCATCCAATGGCGGTCACCTGGGTCAGCTTGATATCTTCCTACCGCACTCAATGTATAGATGACATCTAGCCTAGTACATAGCATGACATACATGACCAACCCAATCACTAATGAGTATGAAGTCCTTACCATTCTATTTCTTTACTCATATTTTTTAGGACACATTTTTTTGGAAAGATGAATGCCATGTGATGCTAACAACAATACCCTCTTGGATTGTTTCATACTGAATCTATTAAGTATCTTGTCAATGTATGTACTTTGACTTAGGCCCAACAATCTCTTAGATCTATCATGATGGATCTTGATCCTAAGAATATATGTTGCCTCACCCAAGTCCTTCATAGATAAGAATTGATTCAACCATGGCTTAACAGACTGTAAAACTGGTATCTTGTTTCCAATAAATAATGTCATCAACATATACTATTAGGAAAACGATTACACTCCCACTAAACTGTTTGCAAACACAAGACTCGCATTCGTTCTTGATAAAACCAAATTCTGTTATGGCTTCTTCAAAACGAATGTTCCATGACCTGGATGCTTTCTTTAATCTGTAAATAGATTTCTACAACTTGCATACCTTATTAGAACCCTTTGGAGTTATAAACACTTCAGTTTGCGTCATGTAGACATCTTCCTGAAGGTTCCCGTTAAGGAATAGTATTTTGAAATCCATTTGAAAAATCTCATAGTCATGGTAAACGACAATGGCCAATAGAATTCTGATGGATTTCATCATTGCAACTGGTGAAAATGTTTCATCGTATTCAATGCCTTGATGCTGCTTGAACCCTTTTACAACCAGTCGTGCCTTATAGGTACTGACTTTTCCTTCCATGTCCAGTTTTTTCTTGAATACCCATTTGCAACCAACAAGCTTTACATCAACTGGAGGATCTACCAAAATCCAGACTTGGTTTTGGTATATAGAATCCATTTCAGAATTCATGGATTCTTTCCACTTGACAATGTCTATGCCACTTATGGTTTCCTTGTAGGTTAAATGATCATTATTATCAATTAATAATGAGTCACCATCCTCGGTAACTATAAAACTATTCCGTTCTGGTTCTCTAACCCCTCTTGTACTCCTACGCAGTTCTTATGTCTCTGAAACAGTTCTTTCTTCCACGAGGCTTTGTGGAATCTGTTCTTGTACCAACTCTTGTGTACCTTGTGCCTAGAATTAATCGAAGTCTATCTCTCTCCCACTATCTCTTTTGGAGATGTGATCCCTCTCAAGGAATATAGTGTGTCTTGCCACTATAACCTTTTTGTCTAAGAGGTTGTATAAGTAATGTACCCTTGTTTCCTTGGGGTATCCTATACAGGTACACTTTGTGCCTTGGGGTTCAATTTTGTTACCCGAAGAGGCCTTAACAAACACATCACTTCCCCACACATGTAAATTTGACAACACAACTTTCTTTCCACTCCAGAACTCGTATGGAATATCATTTATCTATTTTGTTGGTACTTGGTTTAGTATGTGCAATGCTATTTGTAACGCATATAACCAAAAGGATAATGAAAGACTTGCATGACTCATCATTGATCTCACCATGTCCAACAAGGTGTGGTTCATCCTTTCTCTCACACCATTCCACTGGTACGTGTAAGGAAGAGTGAGTTGGGATAGGATCCCAAAATCTCATATGTAATCAATGAAGTCTTGATTAAGATATTCTCCACCTCGGTCTGAGCAGAGTTTCTTAATCTTCTTACCAAGATGGTTCTCAACTTCATTCTTGTATTCTTTGAACTTATAAAAAAATCAGACTTATACCTCATTAAGTAGATATATCCATATCTATTAAAATCATCAGTATAAGTTATGAAGTATGAGTACCCACCCATTTCTTCAACTGGAAATGGTCCACACACATCGGTATAAATCAATTCAAGAATCTATTTATCCGGTGATGCCAAAGTTGGAAAAGTTGGGTGTGGTATGAGTCATGCGAAGTATCTTTGTTATCGATTTCTATTACTTGGTTTGTGTAATCCAATGCGTAAAGACCGTTGTATAAATGGCCCTACGAAAACAAATGTTATCTTTATAAAAGAAGCAACATTCATTTAAAAATTTGAAAACAAATCCATCTAAATCTAATATGGATACAGAAATAATGTTTTTAGTAACATATGACACATAATTACAACCCTTCAACACCAAGATCATCCCAGTTGGCAACGTGAGGTGGTAGTCCCCGATAGCTACAACAACAAGTCTTGCTCCGTTTGCTGCTCGTAGCTCTACCTCCCCTCAGTCAATCCTCCTGAATCTACTTGGTTCTTGTATTTGGATACATATGTGAGTACCATAAGCTGTATCTAATACCCAATTTGTAGAAACAAATAGATTTCATTCGATAACAAACGCACCTAAAGCTTCCCCATGCTTCTTATCTTGGGTGCAGTTCTTCCAGTGGCCCTTCTTGCCACATGCGAAACAAACAGCTTCTTGTTCCCTTGCCTCCTCTTTGACATTCATTTTATTGGAAATATGTGAAGAAGTTTTGGGCTTAAAGCTATTTGCCTTCCCTTTCCTCTTATTCACCATAAGGACAGCTACTTGGCGAATAAGGATAAGAAGACCAGATAGAGACTTCCGTTCATGGCGTAGAATAACCCGAAGGCGTCTAAACCATTACTAGAAGTTACTGTCGGTGTGGATGCTATATTTATCTAGAATTGAACACAGAGATAGTGTGGTTAAAGAGTTTGTCATTTTATTTTACAATTAAAAGAGCAGATGATTAGTACTTTCTTGATTACATTTTATGAGAAATAATAAATTAATTTTATTAAGTCTCTCACTATTTTATCAAGTCTCAATGACCTTCACCATTAAACTCAGAATGTCTAGTTTCCATGACATTCTAGTGGAAAGTATCCATATTCCCCTTCGTATAATCCCAACAAGGGTTGGTCAAGATATTTGATGGTATTTAGGTAGGCATGTCTTTGCCAATTACGGGCTTGTAGCTCCTTGATCCGTTGAGTGGACTCCCAATCTTGAAATCCTGACTTGGATTTCCTCAACACTTGCCTCCAATAATACACCAAGTCTAGCAAGGGATACTTCTCTTGATATAATATGGTTAAGTCAACCCAAAACTTTCATAAGGGCTTTCTGTATAAAATTAAGTGTCCCAATAAGGGTTAATCAAACACATAGTTTTATTAAGTCTTTCCCTTAATCAAGTAACGAAAGACTTAGTTTGACTTAATATTTTATTGAGGGATTTTTTATTTCTTATGCATAAATTGCTTATTGTATTTATCACATACTTGTTAATGTTAAGTGGAACTTACTTAAGTGATTAACCATGTCTTGATAATATTTATGCAGAAGCATGGTTTATTTTAGTTTCATCTTGCATGCTTGTTTAATTCATTAATTATGTAACCGCAACAACACATCTATAATGATAAACCATGAAACTGACAAAAATAAAATAAAGTAAATGGAATGATCATGATATTTTATAATTGTTAGTCTGTAGAGTGGTTGATAAAATAACCATGACCTAGGAGAGAAACACCTTGAACCTTTTGGGTTCGTGTTTATAGCTTTCCACCTGTCCACCTTTATATCTCTCAGGATTAGTTTTGTCTCGGTTCCAGCTTGAACCACCTCCACCAGCTTGGGAGCTCCATCCATTACATATGATTTTTAACTCACACACAAGTGATGGGTAAAAATGGGGTTTACATAAAAGAAATCATGAGAACATATACCCTATATATTAATGAGGATAGATGGCTTGCAGGCCAACAATTTAATTTAACAAATAATTTAAAAGGAAACCAATCACATACAAAAGTCTTGGTCTAGCTCATGATCACCCACATACATGCAACAAGTTACGCATTTAATAAAATTAGCATTCAATTATTTAATCGTTATTATTAAGATAAATTGTGCTTGAATCAAATAATTATTATCTTTAATTAATCAATCCTTTTATCTTAATTATTTTCTGAATTTCCTTGAGATTCTCATCCTAGTACATAAATGCACATTGGAGGTATCCTGGTGAATACTCATTCGAATATACCCAACATGTAGTATATTCGCATACTGTTTTACTCTTATGACATATGGCATACAAGATGTTTCAATGCATAGAGTAATAACCTGTAGTACGATTTAAACATGATATGTGGTTCTAAACATTACACAAACATTAAAGTTTTAAATTTGTGTAATTTGGTAAAGTACACGGTGTGTAGTTCCGAATACACGTCATGTACTACCTTCACTGTTTTTCCCGAAGTATACTCTTAGGGACTCGGTGTCTGAAGCGTACTTCAGAAATTTCAGAGTACACAACGTGTATAGTGGGATACACACCGTGTTGTCTCCGTGTAACATGGTTACTGGTCAGCTTAGCCATGTATGGTATACATGGTTTGGCCCCTGACCCGAAGGGACTACACACCGTGTGCAGTGGGCCACACGGTGTGTAATATGGTAAGCGTGGGCCTATCTGTCCCAATAAACACACGTTGTAGAATTAACTACACCGCGTGCAATAAATGCACACGACTTGAGTAATTTCTGAATTACTCCCGATGTGCTGAGCATGACTACACGATGTGTAGTCTGGATTACACGACGTGTATGGAAGTGAACACGACGTGTAAGTCCGAACACATGGTGTGTACTTTTGTGTCACCTGGGAAAAATCGTCGGTGCCTCCTAATGAGTTCTCCATTTTAATTTTAATAAAAAAGTCATTTGTTTCTGTGAAATCTCTGAGAAACAAAAAGAGGGAGAACAGTTCTTGAAATCCAGATTACAAGAACGATTAAGCTTGAATTGAAGAAATAAATTATTAAAATGTAAATCATCAACGAATTATTTAAATAATTATAAACTATGATGACCTCCATCCGATATCACTTATAGGTTTTGGGCGTAGCAGAAGCGCGGTTGGTCCGTTGCCCAACTTTAATTTTTACCATGATCAATGATTATTATGGGATCAATACGACGATGAAATTCAGTATCCATGGTATAGAATCAAAGATTTAGATAAAGAAGAAAGAGACTCAAAACCTTTATAGAGAATCTTGCAAATCATGTTTATAATTAATTTAAATTTAATTTCTAAAGAAATAAAATACCTGGTTCTTCAGTATTTTCTTTGTTGATGATGTTGATCATCTAGGATGGCCCTTTCGGATTGTCTCGTTGCACTTGCAAGGATCCAAACCAGAATCTCTCTAGCGGTGATCCACACATGCTCCAATGGTCTCCGATTGGCGCCAATCACTTTTCGGGTGCTAGTGCGTTGAAGCGAGCATCTTTCATCGATCGTTCTTGATCGCCTGTTCTTCGGTCTTGAAGAACGT
Organism: Viscum album; assembly: GCA_963277665.1. NCBI lineage: Eukaryota > Viridiplantae > Streptophyta > Magnoliopsida > Santalales > Viscaceae > Viscum > Viscum album. The sequence goes on along the minus strand of OY728138.1, from coordinate 956,627,527 downwards.
ATCTCGTTCTTGAGAGGGAGAGAGGAGTGGAGTTGAGAGAAAATTCCTGACTTGGAATTGCTCTTGTGTCACCAATTTCCCATACATGGAACAATAGACGTACCTGTCTATTTATCAACATGAGGATTCAGTTATAATTTTTAATTGCATAACAACAATTAAATACATTCATAACCTTAGAGAAAACCCTTGCTACATAATAACAATAATCGCGTCATTATTTGTGGCGTGCCAACTAACACAAAACGGAATCATAAATGAAATCACGTGCCACATAATTATAATTGTGTTATTTTTATTTTATTTTGGTCCAACTAGTTAAATAATTATTTATCATATTACAAATAAATATTTTACTAACAGACCGTCCTTGATTCGCTCGAACTCTACTTCCATTTATTGAACACCCGAATAAATAAATAAATAAGTTATTCTCTTAAATAAATATTTTATTTACAAACTAGTAAATAAATATTTATTAAATGTTCAATAAAATAAATAAATATATTTTTATTCGCAATCCCGCGAATAAATATTTATTTAATTTATGTAATCATTTTAAGTTGAATAAAATTATTCCATTGTCTTGAGAATAATATTTATTCTATTAATTAAATTCAAATAGAATTTAACCGAGACCACTAGAAACACTTAGTGTGTGACCCTCTAGGATTCTTTCTCGTTGTCATTAGGTGGGCTTGCCTAAAGTCCAAGAGTACTATCTAGAAACGGGTCAAGAAACCCAAGAGAAATAACTTAAAGTCGCAACAACGACATCCATGAAAGGCGCTGTCTTGGGCGCTCTCAAATTATGTTCAGTTTGAGGTTATTTAGGTGTAGCAGGGTGGCTGACATAGGTCATCTCTCAAAGAGGCAGTAATTAAATCAACTTAATAAAGGTACTTTGAAAATAAAGTAAAATTAACTTAAACATACTACTTGAAAGGATAAAGGAGTTTCTTATTGTTTATAAAACTAGAAGAAGTTTGCTGGAAGAAGATTGCATTTTTTTTTGTTTTTGAAATGATGTTTGATTAAAAAGACACAACAAGAATATGTTTTTTAAGAAAATATTTTAAAAGGAATAATCGATCTAACTCTACATATTCACTTACATTTTTAATCATTATCATTTAAATTAATATCCACTTAATTATGATCCCCTAATTTGTTAACCCTCGAACCCTACAAGAGTTAACATTACCACAAAGATGAAGTGAATTAAACCCTAGGCTAGTTTCGGAACATGTAATCGTAGCACCCTACTTTGATTGATGTTCTAAGTCTAGCTTATGGTCAGTGGTAAATTAGGGTACATGTCCATTCTAGAAATTGAGGATTAATTGTGTTTATAGATTATTTTTGAACTCTACAAATTAATCCCGTGTGCTTTTGTTTCATTGATTAAGATTACGCTCTCACAATTCACGCATTACTTGACCTCACGAGTTTTGTGTTAATTATTAAATTACTTTTTTAGTTTCTTTTAATTCAAAAAAAAGATTCATAAATCATAATATGTGAATTATAGTAGCTCGTTGATTCAAAATAATTAAATTAAGATGATTATATTTAGACCGATTACTAAGAAGAACTTCCATGGATGGTGTAGTCATCGTAGAAACGTTTTTCATTCGCAAGAGTTTAGAAAGGGTATAACCCAATATTGTTTCTACTCTTGAATTCCAGACTAAATAGGATGAGTAAAGAAGAATCGAATTGAACAAAATAGAAAAAAAAGAATAAATAAAAGAGGAACTAAGAAGATTATTATGCAAATGCAAACATTACAACATGAAGAAGAAGAAGAAGAAGGCTTCAATGAGGGGATCCTTGCTTCAAGAGCTACCTCTCTTACAATGGTTGGAGAATTTGAGTGAAACCAATTCTATTCTGCCTTCAATCTCTTAATGCACGTTTCAACCACTCCAAATGAGGAAAACACCAATTTATAGAGTAGAGGGGAGACTAGGTTTGAAGAGGTTTCAAGTGTGAATGGGGAAATTCGGCCAAATATATTAATCCAACCTTCACCACCTGCTTGACAACCAAAACATGTGAAAAAGTCATCCTTACATAAGGATGATTTGTGCGAAAATGGTTCATCGAGATCCTCTCCAAATTTGGGCCTAATCCAAGAAAATATGTAAAAGTTATGGCCCAAATACAGAATTGATGTCCAATCTGGCAAGTCCATCCCAATTTTGACTTCATGGACCGTTTGCTCCAACCAAATGCACAATTTAGCTCAGATATCCTGAATAAAAGTTGTATCCCAGTAACTCAGGAACACAGTTACATAATTTGAATTTTAAATAATACATAAAAAAATATTTATGTCCAAAATACTACAGTGAACTGTAAAAGGGTAAAACTGTAATTTTCATCAAATTTTCAAATGAATGATCTAATCCAAAATATTCTATAAATAAACATATTTATCACAATGTGAGGAAATTATTTCATTTATTATCAATAAAATATTCAATAAAATTGTGTTTTATCAACCCCCCCACACTTACCCTTTTGCACTCTTGGGCAAAATCTCATATTATATATTCGAAAAAATTGTGACAAGATATGCATGTTCGTATTTCTCAATCCACAGTGGAAATATAGGAAAAATAAGAATTCTATCAAGAGTCAATATTAATAAATTTTAAAGTCATTGTCTCATAAATCGCATCAAAACAAAATCCAGTGAGATTCATAACACTAATCATAGTGAAACAAGTCATGGGCCTACCATGCCACTAATTCGTCATGTGTGTGTGAGACAACCATTCCAAGTTCATATCTCCACCCTTTATTTAGTATATTCAGATCGAGTAAAACAATTCTTCTTACCTGGTTTATTTCACTGAACCTATTCTACATTCCTTTGCAACCGAATTTCAAGACTCACTCACTTAAGCATTCCCGAAAGTTAAATCTTAAGATCCCGACCTAGATATCCCCATATGTTGTACATTTCATCACTCCCCTAATTTATTATTATTATTTTTGTTTGTTTTTTTAAGTTTCACTTGGAAAAAATCTCACACTCATCTCTCAACCTGTATTTGATCTCCTTATGACACTAATTGTAATAGTTATAACAAGATCAATGGTCGAGGAAGAGTGTTTTTTGACCTTCCCAAGACAGAACCCATATTTTTGTTTTTTTTTTGTTTTTTTAGGGCATACAATAGTCAGATAACAGGTACACACACATAGGTCAATTAGGTATAGTAATGAAACTGATCAAAAGAGAAACGAACGTATGGATAAACCAATGATTTTTTTACCTAACATGACTATACCTTCAATTGAGTATGAAAAATTTCACAAGTCATAGTTGAGTGAAAATTTGTGTGGAGAAATCAATGTCACAATTTACCATGAAAAAATATCACAAATAATGATATCAAAATCTAAAAGGTTTTATAATGACACAACCAATCATATCATCAATGACATCATTTTTTATAAAAATCAATCCTTGATGATGAAATCTTATTCATGCTTATCATTTTTGACCAATGAATTTTGAAAAAAAATGCATTTTCCATATGTTCCACCTGAGAATGTTACATGATATATTTGTTTTTTTATTGATTTTTTTGAAAATTTTAACCATAACCAAAAACTCAATAGAAAATACACACAAAACACACAAATGAAAATCCTAAATATCTACCCAAAATATTGTCCCCTCCCCTGCACTTAAAATATTGCATTGTCCTCAATGTGAATCTGTGAGATGATATATACACATGAAATGTATAATTTTAAATAGGACAAGTAATATAAAAGTGAAAGGGTTAGGAACAACCTGACATTTTCAAGTAATGATGGGGTCATGTAGTGTGATGAAATCCACTACATCAATAGAAAGTACCTCAATGTATTGCTTCAAGTGTTGCCCATTGACTGTAAAGCTCCTTCCAGTGTCCTCTTGTGTGATCTCCACTACACCATAAGGAAATAAATTAAATACAATATAAGGACATAACCATCTGGAATGAAACATACTAGACATCAGCTTTAGTCATGAACTGTACAGAAAGACTTTCCCTCCAACATGAAACTCCCTTTGTTGGATCATTATGTCATGAGTTGCTTTTGATATTTCCTTATAGAGTCTTGAGTTCTCATATGATGAAAATCAAATCTCCTCAAGATCTTGAATTTATAGCTTCCTTTGAATTTCATCTTGGACCAAATTCATGTTGCATTTCTTTATTTCCCAATAATCCTGATGCTCGACTTCCACATGGAGATGACACGCTTTCCCAAAAACTATCCAAAATGGGGACATACCGATTGGTGTATTGTATGATATCCTATAATCCCACAATGCATAATCCAATCACTTGCTCTAATCCTTCCTATTCAGCTGTGCAGTTTTCTCCAAAAAAAATTTCAACTCACGATTTGAAACCTCAGCCTGACCATTTTTTTGGGGGTGGTACGGTGTTGATGTTTTTTGTGTCACCCCATACTTCCAAAGTTAGGAAACTGAATTCCAATTAAATAAGTGTGTCCCCTGGTCACTGATGATAGCCTTTGGTACTCCAAACCTGTAAAAAATTTGTGTCTTAACAAAGTCCACTACAACATGAGAATCATAAGCCCCGGTGGCCTTAGCCTCCACCCATTTAATCACATAATCAACAAAAACCAAAATATACAAAAAACCAAATGAATTAGGAAAAGAACCCATAAAATTGATTCCCTATATGTCAAAAATCTCATAGAATAATATTGGTTGTTGTGGCATCTCGTGTCTCCTAGAAATTTTCCCAATGTGTTGGCAACATGAACATGACTTGAAAAAAACTTGAGCATCACAAAATAATCTATACCAATATAATCCAGAGTCTAAACTTTCCTAGCTGTCCGTTGGGGTCCAAAGTGTCCACCACAAGCAAGTGTATGACAAAAATGTAAAACAGACTCAAACTCATGATCAGGAACATGCCTCCTAATAACTTGGTCACTACACATGCGCCATAGGCAGGGATCATCCCACACATAAAATCTAGACCCACTATTTAACTTTTGGACTAGATGTTTCTTTAAATTTGCAGGAATTTCATAGGTAACAAGGTAGTTAACTAAATCAGCATACCAAGGATGCGTACCAGAGATGGAATAAAGATGCTCATTGGGGAAAGTGTCCCAAAGTGGTACCTGGTCCAAGGTGTTATCCTCTAGTGTGTGAGTAAGCCTACTCATGTGGTCCTTAACCAAGTTCTCTGACCCCTTCTTGTCCTTTATCTCAATATCGAATTCCCGAAGAAGGAGCATCCATCGGAGAAGTTTGGACTTTGCATCTGGCTTCTTCAAGAGGTATCTCAGAGCTGCATGGTCAGAAAAAAAACTACTTTAGAGCCTAATAAATATGAACGGAATTTATCTAAATAAAAAATGACTGAAATAAACTCCTTTTTCGTAGTTGTGTAGTTTGATTGGGTTGAATCCAGTGTCCTTGATGCCTAGACAATCACATGTGAACATCCCTCCACCCTCTGAGATAAGACAACTCCAACTATGAAGTTGGAGGTGTCACACATAAGCTCAAAAGGAATCTCCCACCACAGGGGTTGTATGATTGGTGGAGTGTTCATACACTTATTTATCCCATAAAAGGAAGTCCTATAACAATCATCAAACACAAAATCATAATCCTTTTGAAGTAATCGCAACATAGGAAGAGCAATATTACTAAAATATTTAATGAAGCATCGATAAAATCCTGAATTCCCTAGGAAAGATCTAACATCATACATACATGAAGGATATGGTAGGGATGAAATAATATCTACCTTAGATTTATCAACCTTTATCCCATGTTTTGACACTACACACCCTAAGAAAATGTCATGCTCTACCATGAAATGACACTTTTCAAAGTTCAAGACCAGATTATTCTTAATACAAAGATTTAACACCTTTCCAAAACTAGAGATACAATCATCAAATAAATACCCATACACTGTAAAATCATCCATAAATACCTCCATGAAGGTTTTAATAAAATCATAAAAAATACTCACCATGCATCTCTGGAAGGTACTTGGGGCATTGCAAAGTCCAAATGGTATCCTCCAGTAGGAAAATGTGCCAAATGGACAAGTGAATGTTGTCTTCTCTTGATCCTCTGAGGCTATATGAACCTGTAAATATCCATAAAATCCATCCAATAAACAATAATGTGTCTTCCCAGCCAGTCTCTCAATCATTTGATCAATAAATGTGAGAGGGAAATGGTCCTTGCGAGTAGACTGATTTAGTTTCCTATAATCAATACACATACACCAACTATTTTTCACCCTCATTAAAACTAACTCCTCTTTATCATTTCAACAACAGTAACACCACTTTTCTTAGGTACAACCAGAATAGGACTCGTCCACTGTGAATCTGAAATGGGATAAATTATACCTGCCTCAAGAAATTTTTCAACTTCTTTTTTAACAACTTTCTGAAGTGTTGGATTTAGTCTCCTTTGTGGCTGCCTAACTGGTTTACCCCCCTCCTCTAAATGAATCATATGCATGAAAATAGAGGGGCTAATAACTGATATGTCAGCCAAGGTCCACCTGATTGACCTGATGTTATCCCTTAGAAGATTCAAAAGTTTTTCTTCTTGTTCAAAAGGGAGATTGTTAGCAATGATGACAGGTAATTTCTCACCACTCAACAAGTATGATTATTTTAGATTTGGTGGAAATGGCTTGAGTTCCAATATTGGGGGGTGATGTATGGATGGAGAAATTAAAGGAACTGAAATATGTGCACAATGAACATCAGTATCTAAATATACATCATCAAAATCAGAGAATAAAGCATAAAATCCATTAGCATACTCAACTGCCATGTTATAATCAGAGTGAGAATTATCAAAATCAGAATATGAATCTATTTCAAAATCAAATCTAAGAGAGTTTTTTGCATTAGAAATAGGCGTGGAAGTGCTCTTAGATAACAAACTAGAACCAATACTCATAATCTCCCTAAGCACAGGATAATAAAATTCCATGGGGTTTTTATTTGGTGGTTCAAAATGGGAGATAACAAAAGAATAATGGTCCTCTGAGGGGTACTTCATGGAGTCCATAACATTAAATATCACAAATTCATCTTCAAACTCCATGGAAAGTGTACCCTCATGGAAATTTATGATAGTTTTTTCATTTTTGAGGAAGGGTATAACTAAGATAGTGAGAGCATGAGAACTTACCTGATCATCCTCCATGGTAAGAACATAGAAATATGCTGGAAAGATCATGTCTCTTACCCAAAAAAGTACAACCTCAAGGACTTCCACTGGATATGTTGTAGCTCTATTCGCCAACTGCACCACTAATCTCATTGGATTCAACTCATCAACCTATAAAGAAGAGAATAGAGTGAGACATCCCATTTATGGAGGCTCCCAAATCACATAGAGCACCAGAAAAGTGCAACTCCCCTATGGTGCATGGTATGGTGAATGTCCCGAGATCCTTGCACTTTGTTGGCATTACTAGAGTTGTTGTAATGAGTGATGACACGTTCCTTCCAAGATTTATCCTCTCATTTCCCTTAAGACCTATTAGATTAGTACAAAGTTCTTTTACAAATTTGGCATACCTTGGGATTTGATTTATTGCTTCAAATAGAGGGATGTTGATCTCAACACACTTGAATGTATCGAAAACTTCTTTTTTGCATCGCCTCTTCAACCATATTCTTTGTTTTTACAAATCTATTTGAAAATGGAAGAGGTTTAGGAGGAACATCATCAATGTTTTTCTTACCTTTGTCTTTCTCCTTGGGTTTCTCTTCAGTTGGTATAGAATGAGGCTTCTTCAGGGTTGAGGTGAATCCCGGTGGAATGATAGGTGCAGAAGTATCAGTTGTTTGCTTCCCGCTTCTCAATGTGATGACACTAACATTCCCCTTGGGGTTTGGATTAGTTTGAGAAAATAGATTTCTAGAGTTCTTACTTACCGTTCATAGAGGGCGGTGAAAATTTGGATCATTTGAGTCTTCAACTCCCTCAACTCTGAACCTTGGCTCTTCAGCTCATTTTGTTGATTAAGTACAATTTGTTTCAAAAGATCATCAGTATTGGAATCTAAATTTGGTTGAGAAATCCCTTGTTGTTGGATTTTTGATGCTTGATCTTCAAATCTCCTTTAGAATTGTTGGAAACCCTGGTGGTAAAGAGAAGGTTGTTGGAAGTTTTGTTGAAAAGGGGGTCTTAGTTGTTTTCCAGAGCCATACATCATGTCTGATTGATCCTTCTACCCTTGGTTGTATGTTGGAGCAAAGGAATCATACTTCCTTTGGGGATGTAGTTATTGTTGTTGTTGATATGGTCTCCTAGGGAATACTACTGCACGATCCTCCATCTCTTGTAATTGGGGGAAATAGTCAGTTGGGTGGTCTACTTCAGTGCAAATTCCACAAGGTCTCACAGGAGTGTGTTGAGATGTCTTTTGAGCCAAATAAATCTTCCTCACCATAATGGTCAATTCTTTCAACTTGGTATCAATTAAATGACTCTCAAGAGAAGGACTTACCGGATGTACTCCCCTGACATGTGGTGTACCCCGATCGCCAAATTTTTGGGAGTTTTGTGCCATCTTGTCGATCAATTCACGTGCAACTATTGGTGTTTTGTTCACCAATACTTCTCCTGCTGTGACATCCACCATGCTCCTCTCCATAGGTGTGAGTCCTTCATAGAAGTATTGGATGAAGAGTTTCTCACTAATTTGGTGATGTGGACAGCTTGCACACAACTTATTGAATCATTCCTAGTACTCATACATTGACTCCCCTTGTGATTGCTTGATCCCCGAGATCTCCTTATGAATGGAAGTTTTCCTTGATTCTTGAAAAAATCTTTGCAAGAAAAGGAATTTTAAATTGTTCCAACATGTTACATCTTTAGGTTGTAAATAATACATCCAATCTTTCACAGCTCCATCAAGTGTGAATGAGAATGATCTTAGTTTTATTTGATCTTCAAATAAATTTCTTGGTTTTAAGGTTGAGAAAACCACATTAAATTCATTTCAATGTTTGTTCAGATCCTCACCAGATAAGCCATGAAATTTTGGAAGAAGGTGAATTAACCCAAATTTCAGTTCAAAATCTGATTCGAGATTTGGGTATGCAATACAATTTGGTTGATAGTTAATATCTGGTGCAACCAACTCTAAAATGGTTCTATTAAGTTCATTGTTATTGTTTTCAGCCATTGGTTCTTGTTTTATGTTTGAATTTGAATTGATTCCAATTTCAATGTAACTAGAATGGAGAAATTTTCTAACTGGTGGAATGTTGAAACTTCCCGTAGACTGAGAATGTCTAACTTGTGGCCTAAGGTTGTGTTCAATCTCAGAGTCAAGATCTAATAGATCTTAGGGATTAGTTCGTTTCATAAATCAAATAAAAAAAAGAAGAAAAGTAGACCATAATAAAAAAATGAGAAGTTTCTATTGATGGTCCAAAAATAAGAAGAAGAAGAAAACAAAAGAAGAAGAAAAATTCAGATTGGGTAAAGAAAGAAGAAAGAAGTGAAGAAGAGAATAAAATAAAAGATAAAATGAATACATCTAATTGGTTGAAATAATTACTTTACTCTCCAACAACGATTCCAATTTGAAAGGCGCTACCACGGGTGCTCTCAAATGATGTTCAGTTTGGGGTTATTTAGGTGAAGTAGGGTGGTTGGCCTAAGTCGTCTCTCAAAGAGGCAGTCATTAAAACAACTTAATAAAAGTACATTGAAAATAAAGTAAAATTAAATTAAACATATTACTTGAAAGGATGGGGGTTGTTTATCGTTTATAAAACTAGTTGATGTTTGTTAGAATAAGATTGCATTTTTTTAAATGAAGTTCGATTAAAAAGACACAATAAGAAGATATTATTTTAGAAAATATTTTAAAAGACATAATTGATCTAACTCTACCTCTTCACTTACTTATTAATCATTATCATTTAAATTAATATCCACTTAATTATGATACCCTAATTTGTTAACCTTCGAACCCTACAAGAGTTAACATTACCACAAAGATGAAGTGAATTAAACCCTAGGCTAGCTTCAGAACATGTAATCATAACACCCTGCTTTGATTGACGTTCTAAGTCTAGATTATAGTCATTGGTAAATTAGGTCACATATCTATTCTGGAAAATGAGGATGAATTGTGTTTATGGATTATATTTGAACTCTACAAATTAATCATGTGTGCTTTTATTTCACCGATTAAGATTGCGCTCTCACAATTCACGCATTACTTGACCTCGCGAGTTTTGTGTTAATTGTTCAATTGCTTACTTAGTTTATTTTAATTCAAAAACACGATTCATAAATCATAATATGTGAATTACAGTAGCTCATTGATTCAAAATAATTAAGTGAAGATGATTATATTTAGATCGATTACTAAGAAGAATTATTCTTCCATGGGCGGTGTAGTTATCGTAGAAACGTTTTGCATTCGCAAAGGTTTAGAAAGGGTATAACCCAATATTGTTTCTAATATTTAATTCCATCCAAAATAGGATGAGTAAAGAATAAGATAATTGAACAAAACAGAATAAAATAGAATAAATAAAAGAGGAACTAAGAAGTTTATTACGCAAATGCAAACATTACAACATGAAGAAGAAGAAGGATTCGATGAGGGGATCCTTGCTTCAAGAGCTACTTCTCTTACAATGGTTGTATAATTTAAGTGAAACTGATTCTCCTCTTCCTTGAATCTTCTAATTCATGTCCCAGCTCCTCTAAATGAGAAAAAGACCAATTTATAGAGTGGAGGGGAGACTAAGTTTTAAGAGGTTTCAAGTGTGAATGGGGAAATTCATCCAAATATATTAATCCAACTTTCACTGCCTGTTTGGCCACTAAAATACATGAACTAGATGTTCTTCCAGAAGTATGATTTGTGAGAAAATGGGTCCTTGAGCTCATATCTAAATTTGGGCTTAATCCAAGCACTAATAAAAAAATTATGGCCCAAATACCGAACTGATGTACAATCTAGCGAGTCCAGCCCAACTTTGAATTCATGGCCCATTTTCTCCAACCAAACGCAAAATTTAGCTCAGATGTCCTGAATGAATGTTGTATCTTATTAAGTCAGGAATACAGTTACAAAATTTCAAGTTTAAATAATACATATAAAAATATTTATGTATGAAATACTACAGTGAACTACAAAAGGGTAAAACTGGAATTTTCATCAAATTTTCAAATGAATGATCTAATCCCAAATATTCTATAAATAAACATATTTAGTACAATGTGAGGAAATTATTTCATTTATTATCAATAAAATATTCAATAAATTTTTTTTTATCAATCCACATACGAATGCTCACTGTGTAATATAACCCCTTTGTCTCAATATCTCATCAAGCTGGTTTCATGATAGCGTCATCAAACTTTATGCTTGATATGTCGTTCTTTGACTACTTGAAATAAACTCATCGTTACACCATGACCATGAAATTTCATGTGACGGTTCTATTTCAATCAAAGGTCTGAGATATCAGCTTCCATAAATGTAAGGGACAAATCCTTCATCGACTTATCCATTAATAACATGTCATTCGTGATGCACCCAATGCACCCTACTTCCCGGCAACTGTCTGCGCGACGATTTTCATAAGAAAATCAAAGTGCATGAGTCATGACATGTATTAATGATAGTCTTAAAGTTTAAGAACCATTACACGTGCTCGTAGATAGGAATATCCAATGACACCAAAACATGCGGAATTCCTACTGGCAGGTTTGTTCTCATAATCTCCCATCTTGGAGATTACCAAGTGCGAACTTCATGAGAAAAAGTCTCATCTATTTATGAGTACTTGCACATGACGGTCTGTATACTATGTGTCCTATCATAATATGTCATCCAACCGCAGAATTATATTTAAGAATATTGTCATAACACTTCAATGTTCTCATCATAATGGGGAACTTCTATGACCTTGTCAATGCGACAAATACTCCCAGACATTATTACACTATAGTCATTCAGAACAATGAACAATATGTAATAAGATGTTTAATATTTAAATATATTAAATATCCATGTAATAAAAGTACAAACAGTTGATTCTAGGATACCAAATCTTAAAATAAGTGCATGTGATTTCGAACCAAGTGTACTTACATTATCCTTACATCACCTATGACTCAATAAATCATGTATTTAGCATTTATCGTAAATTAATGTATTTTCACTATTCACCAAAAAATTCATGTATTTAAGAAAAATCTAAAAAATTTACCTTAACCATTTTTCAATGTGTAGAATACAAAAATGAACTCCATTTTATGAAAATATTTTTCTAAATATGAGAAATTTAATTTTTAATTACAATCAACATTTACTCGAAAAATACAGTTTTTAAAATTATAATTGTTTTTATAATACCCTGAAAAATTAACTAGGTATCATTAAATTATCTCAAAAATTAGAGGGAAAAAAATATTAATTTATGAATACATTTTATGAAAATGAATTAACTTTTAAATTGATTTATTAATTATAAAATTGTAATTAAATATTGATTGCTCAGAAAAATACCAACACTTAATTATTAATGTTTAAAATATTCACTCTCATTTATAAGCTGCCTAAATTTTATTTATACTTACATGGGTGATGTTACTATTCATAAGGGTATATTAATATTCATATGAGTCATGTTACTATTCATAAGGGTACATTACTATTCATAAGGGTGAAGTTACTATTCATAATGGTATATCACTATTCATAAGGGAAAGTTATTATTCAACAAAAATTAAGTTGATTCTATCAAATTCTAAATATCTTACTGAACGCAACTGTGTATATCCTTTTTTCAAAATTCAAAACACAGAAGTGAAAAAATTAAGTTTAACGGCTAGGTTATAACATAATGTTGTTTTGTAGAGACTCTGTGTTTTGTGCATATAAGCTATCTAATGAATTGATATTTTTTATGAAGAAACATACCATAAAATCCTTAGGTGTCATAATAATAGTGAATATGTTCATAATATAATTTAGTATTTATCAAAATAATTATAATAGTCAATATATATATATATTATAATTTATTGATAAAAATGAATTTTGTAATATACACATTAAAACATTATTTTACACAAAATAATACTGTAAAATAGTATTTTTTTAGAACATTAATTTAAAATTAATTTGAAAGCTATAAATTTGAAATATAAGTATTATTAATTAAAACACTTAATTTTAAATTATTATTTTTCATAAATTTATGTATTTAAAATTATAAAACAAATTACTGGGGTGTTACATTATTCCCCCCTCAACAGAATTGCATACTCGCAATTAAAAATTGCACTTAGAAAGTTAAAGGTTGATACTTGGAAATTCTCTTGTGGGAAACCCACATCAGACATAGGGTTAATAAAATATTCTCTTAATAAGGGGGAAGTGAAATGCATAGGTTACCACAAAACTATGCATTCGAGTAGGATATCATTGGTGCAAAGTGAAAATATGAACATGAAAGAATAATCTAACCATCATGTTCTGATGGAAAGTGATTGATAACATGTTTTAGATGAAAATTGATTACCACAAAACCATAAACTACAATTATGAAAAAGTTCATTGATATCACTAATTTTTTTGATAATAGGGCACCATTTTTCATGACCCTTTTCATAGATTTGATGAATTATTCCAATCTATAAGAGTATAAATATACACTTCTATTTCCTAAACATAAACATATCCTTTGATTGCACCTTGAATTATCTATACTTCATCAGTTAGCACAGGTTACACCATGTGGTGAAGTAATACATTAACCTCTAAAATCTCATTCAATGATCAACTTAAACCATTTCATAAATGGTTAAACATTACAAAATATAATGATTCAACACTTTAGAATGAAGGTCTCTGAATTTCCAAGGTGAACTTATCATTAACCCTTAATCAACATGAAGCAACTCTAAATTTTCACATTCCAAACATGTGAATAACTTCATCATGTTTCCTCTTAAAAAATGGAAATAACTTGAATTACCATAAAACCTAATTGGAAACATGCATTCTTATGTATTACTTAAGTAAGATACATATTATTGGATATATTCCTTAAATCCAAAAGTGTTTTAAACTCCATCGATGATAGTATAGACCACTTGTCAACAAGTCAATAATCAGTTCCAAGGTAGTCAGTACTTATCCAAATCAATCATTTATTCATCATTATCTTAACATCAGAAATATATTAAGGGTTTTCCTTCCCCTAATCATGCGTTTTCCAAAAATTTTAACTTCCCACTAAATACATTTTATTGGTACAATTCAACCTATGGTCTCAAATTCTTAATGAAAAAGTACTGTAATACAATCCTCATATATTTCATAATTCTTATAACCAGTACATTGCTGATAAAATACTCAAATGACATGATTCGTGAATAGGAATATTAGTCATTCCACTTCATCTAAGGTAGTATCATAACTTGATCATTACCTAGTAACATCATTTGAGGTATATTCCTTTGACGCTTGGGACATTGATTCACATAGTGTCTCATATCCTTGAAGTTGAAACATTGTACATTGGAAACCTTTTTCTTACCCTTGCAATCATGAACTCGGTGTCCCTATAGATATAAGAAACTCTCATTCCCTTCAAGCATTCATTGGGGCGATTCTTTCCATAGTTATCACATGTGGGAAAACTCTTCTTTCTATTCTTCCCTTTATCTATCTTTTTCTCTTCCATTTTATTTTTATCTTGCTTCCTTTCAAATCCATAGGACATAGATAATTCTTTACACATCTTGTTAACACATGATTTTATTTCCTCATATGATGAGGATACTTGGGAGACCACCTCTCTTCAAAAAGATTGTTTGAGACCATGATAGATATGACCCTTCTTACTCTTTGCATCATGTGCATTGGTGAAGTTCTCATTCCTTCTGCTAGGCGCCATTTTTAAACAATTTCATATACTATATTAGATCATAAAATTATGAACTTTCTATAACTCTGAACATGGTATAACACATAACATAAATTTATGAATCGTAAATCCTAGTACCATATACTTTGATTACTTTGGAAGAATAAATATTTTATAATGGTATGTAAGAAAAATGTGAATTATCCTAAGCATATCATCTGGGAGTTTCAAACCAGGTGCATAGTAAGACTCGTTGTTGTGTACCAGGTTACCCCAAGTCAGGCCCAGAACACCTTGTTAGAGTTGTTACTCCTAGGTACATCTGTGCTAGAATCACGTTCCCTTGTAGTATTTAGACAGAGACTTATTTTCTAGGAAGATCCACATAAACTATACCTTACCATAATTCTAATATGTTCTTGTATTCTTATACTCAATGTCTATCTTAGGGTTACATTCTCTATTATACGTTTTCTAAATCTAGTTTTCAAGTTTTCTACTAAACTTCCTTTGATACCAACTGTAAGGACCCGACCCCAGTTGTCCAGAGCCGGTGCCTTATTTTATTACATTAGCATATAAACAAGGAATTCATATCCCAAAGGAACGAATATTTTAGTAGCTTTGGAAAACAAGATACATACATAAGTTCAACATTACAACTTGAAAGAAAAAACAACATAACAACTTTTTTTGAATAACACATAAACTCCTAGATTATCCTTACAAGTCATTCATAATATACTTCTTCAAAACCTATGGAAAATAAAACATGTGAAATAGGTGAGCTCAGATGATCAATAAGGATAAACAATAAAATAGAAGATATCATAAATATAAACATTAGACATGGTGAATAACTATAAACACATGTCTTTAAAAATAAATTTGAACATAATATGGTAGGAATAAGCACTGAACAAATACTATCATAATAAAACATAATCATGAGTATTCTACTAGTTGAATAACCACATGAAATATCAATTTATAGCTTCATAATGAGGTAATACATATGCCAGACATTTTGAAACACACCGTCAAGACCTCAACCAAGACATTCGAAAATGATTAAGGCCTCAACTAAAACCATACCTGAAAATGGGCATGACCTCAGCCAAGTTCATATCTGTTTTGTCTCATGAGACCTACCAATGCATCGAGGGGTTATAGCAGGCCCCACCCATCACTTACTAAGTCCAATACATTCCTCATATGAAAAGAGTGATACATAGACATCATAAACATTCGTATCGAAAAACTAGCATATGAAATGTGAATACTTTGACTATAACCCACAAATGATATCAAATTAGAACATCCATAATCAAACTAATCATAAACCCTTAAACAAAATATTGTAGATGATATCATAAGAGATAAACCTCAATGTAGTACAAGATTCAACAAATTATGTTGACATAGACGAAGATATTTTTAAATGAGACCATTAACAAATTCTTAAGTAAATAATCCTTAAACATTCTGAAGTGTCTCATACCACCTTGAAACATTAAAATAACAATCCCTTAGAATATCATGAGAATAAGGAGACTCTTGTTATAATATACAAAAGTTCATAACATATACCACATGCAAGGAATAAGTGGTTGTTTCATAGTTCCTTGAAATGTGTGTTCTAGTTTTAAGAATCACTGTTTCCAGGCAGTTTTCATTGGATTTATTTATGGAATCGGAAACTTCCAACAGTTCTTTATCCAAAGGGGACCTTATTTCCAAAGGTAGATGTTTGTTAAGTTTTAAAATTTATGATACTTAAGAACATGCATTGGTCAAGAGGATGGGAGGTCAGACTCATCACACCCTTTGGGGGGGAATTATTGTCAACTTCGGGGCTCTCTTTGTAAATTTAAGATATTTTCACGAGTCCTTATTAATTCACCAAGTATATCATTAGTATCCCTTGGAATTTACAATCACTTATTAACATGTGTAAAATTCAGAATCATCAGTATGCATTCAAGGTTCTTCATTAATGGAAATATTCATATGTATTCGAGGTTTTTCATCAATAGTATCCTCTAATATACTTATTAGAGATTCTTTTAGTCATCATTGTGATGATACTAGTTTTTAAGCCACTCAGTGGGGTCCTCTGGAATTTATTGTCATTCAGGGAGACGAAGGTTTGTTTTGATCTTGAGATCATGCTCGTAAAATGGGTTACCTATGTATCCTTGTGAAAGGAATCAGAACCCTCATAGTTTGGTGCTGCTTAATAGGACACATCATGCCTTTTAAGGTCATGTGATAAGCACCTATAAGCAAAAGGTGATTGGTCAAAACTTAGTGTGGGACTTATGCTGAAGCAACCCAAAGAACTTGGAAAGGATATGGGTTTCCAAGTAAGATCAGACCCAGTTGGGAATATAGCCCAAGGAGAACATGGTTGATTTTAAGGGTTGGGTTTGAACCTCCAGGAGGCTTCATACGTATCCCATATGGATGGGAATCAAATCCCACGTAGTTCGATAAGTCTCATAAGAGAGTATGGTCCTTTGAGAGAGATGAGTTTAGGCTTACTTCTTGAAAAGGATGCCCTGTGATTTGAGGTTTAATTTGGGGCTTATTCCTAAGGAGGATGCCCAGTGATCTCGGGCCCTGAAAAGGCTTCCTATGTATCCTGGTTTGAACATGAATCAGAGTTCTCATAGTTCATTTCAATGAGTGTTTGTGCACATGTTGTGATCATGACAAATCTCTAAGCCCATGTGAGTCATGGTCTGTGCGAGAAACAATAGGATGTTAAAAATTCAATGAAGGCATTCAAACTTTAAAATATTTCCTCCTCCGTTGGTGGAAGAGGGTGCGTTGACCATGGAAGAGGGCGAGGAGACCCGAGAAGAGGGAGAGGTGACAATCCTTACCTCTATTCCCTTCACATTGGAAAAGGGTCCAAATGGAAGGAAGAAAGAATGAAAATTAGGGGCTTACACCAGGATGACTACCCACTTGAAATTGGTTGGGGATTGCTTCTAAGAAGGATGCCCATTTGAGATTTCATGGGGCTTACTCCTAAGGAGGATTTCCATTTGAGTTTTCATGGGGCTTACTCCTAAGGAGGATGCCCATTTGAGGTTTAACCTGGCATAGGAGTTAGGTGATGAGGGTTTGAGGAGTTTCTTGAGGAGTGTATCGACTCGAGGTACTCGAGGAATCCATAAGGAGAGTCCAAACTCGTAACATGTGAAAGGAACCAAGAGGAGTAAGTCGACTCAAGTCACTTCAGTGAGTGTGGAGGATTATCACAAACCATGGTATTCCAAGGTTGAAAGTCAGGCCTCATAAAGGGTGTAATGGAAAATGTCATCGACCGGATTCGAGAAGTTTGCGGTGCGACTCTTCATTTTTCATGGGGTCAGTGACAGAAGTGAAGGGACCAACTGAAAGGTCTAGGACCGTAGCTCGATACTGAACCCGAGCAGGGGTGCGGGGGCTGCTCCCCCGTGGTATGGACCAGTGGGTTGCGCAGGTCCTCCGCGCAGGTGCTTTGTGCAGGTGCTCCGCGGAGGTGCGTCGCATAGGTGCGTTGCGCAGGTGCTCCGTGAAGGTGCTCTGCAAAGGTGTGTCGTGAAGGTGCTCTGTGAAGGTGCTCTGCGAAGGTGCATCGCGCAGGTGCTCTACGAAGGTGCTCCGCGAAGGTGCTCTACGGAGGTGTGTCGCGCAGGTGTGTCGTGCAGGTTCTCCGTGAAGCTGCGTCGCACAGGTTCTCGACACAGGTGTTCCGTGCAGGTGCATCGCGCAGGTGCTTCGCGAAGGTGCTCCATGTAGGTGTGTCGCACAGGTTCTCCGCGAAGGTGCTCTACGAAGGTGCTCCACGCAGCTCCATGTGTTCTAGACTGTGATGGGACTTTGAACCATGTTTACCCATTTAATTCTCTCTTCTCTCATGTTTTAGAGAGCTACCTGAGAATAATTGGGGGATCTTGGTGAAAGATCTACGCAATGGGAGCCTTGGGACATCTTCCAACTTTTTCAGTCCTTGAAATGAGGAGCCCAAAGGTTTTATTTATAGGTAAGGAGGGGAACCTAGCTGAAAGAAATTTTTCCACGTAGGTCCTCCGCGTAGGTCCTTTGCGTAGGTCTTTTGCGTAGGGGTGTGAAAAATCATTTTCCACGTAGGTCCACCGTTTAGGTATTCCATGTAGATCCTCCATGTAGGTCCTCTGCGTAGGTCCCTTTGTGAAATTTATCTATCTTCCAAGTGCCATAACGTTTGATCCGTAAGTCTGTTTAGGCTCTGCGACCAGTCAAATAGAAGGTCTTGAAGATATCTATGCTTATTGAGATTGTAATTACACCATGTATTCTCGGAATGAACTTGGAAATTGAATTTAATGTGTTGATACCTTTTCATCATCGATCTAGGAAATCCACTACCTACTCCTAGATGGGGGAATCAGTCCACTTATCCATTGGTATGGAGTAGTATTTTGGCACATAGAAATCCAGCCTGCATCTTCTTCTTTTTGGGTGAAAACATCTTTACTCATACCTGAAATTTGTTGTTTATGTGAGAATCATATCTTCGCTCTACGGAGAAGTTAATGTAACACATTTCATGGTGTCTACAGTGGTGAACAAGGCTTATATCTCATAAAAGTTAAAGTGAGGTGAGAAAAATCATTTTTTACTTAGGAAGGAAGAGTTATTTTGGAAGATCATTTGTATTTTTCATGAAATCAAATTTTAAACCTTTATATCCCAGAAAAGAAGAGGTAAGGACATTGAAATTGTATTTGAGGTATAAATGTTATCCCGCTGAAGTGAAATCATGTAAAAAGAGTTTTTAAAGAAGCTTTAGAAATAAAACATTTTAATGTGGTTTAAAGAAAATATTAAAGAGATTTTAAAGTGAAAAGACATGTTTTTCTTTTATAATACCAGAGATGAACCAAGATAGTTTTTCATGTTAAAATTTGTGATTTTTGAATGATATTTATGTCTTAAAATATATCATAGAGTACACTTCAAAATAGGTAAGAATTTGAGAAGTTCCCTTGAATTGGGCTCGTATTTTGGGAAGAATTTTTGAAAGATCCTTTTAAAACACGTAACTCCCCATAAAAGAAATAAGGATTCTGGTTGGTACATATATATAGAAAATTCACACTGAATTTATGAGGAGTACATAAGAATAAATATGAATTTTATTGGGGTAAGTAGAGAATAAGAGTAACCCGAATGAAAATAGAGGTTCGGGTAGAAAATCCTTACCACTTTGTAATCAATCCAATCATATGTCCCAAAACTAATAATCATCAAATGATACATTTAATACCATGAAAATAAAGATATTAATGATATTATACATCAAAGAGCAGTATACATACGCCATACACAAGAAATAATAGTGAATGAGGAATATCTCACAAAAATGGAAGTGAGATGAGGAAACCCTTACCTTATGTTTGAATGTATTCTGCACTTGATCTTAATGTCCCTAATAATCAAATTAGATTCATTAATTAATAATTCCAGAACCTCATCGACATGTAATTTATTTATTATATCTTTATTAAGTTCATTTATGACCTTTTATATGGTTTAAGAGATTCAATTTCATCATTTGGGAGTGCACATTTTCTTAGTTTTCATGACCAGTTCGCTTGTATAAGAG
Source organism: Viscum album (assembly GCA_963277665.1). NCBI lineage: Eukaryota > Viridiplantae > Streptophyta > Magnoliopsida > Santalales > Viscaceae > Viscum > Viscum album. The sequence continues at coordinate 956,606,925 of OY728138.1, read as the reverse complement.
TATGGAAGTTTGTGTAAAATGGAAATTGAAATCCAGAATTGAAGTTATGAGTTATTAATGATCATCCAGAAGGTTAAATGATCATATAAATCCTTTGGTTATTTTGGGAGAGGATGAATCAATAGATAAAATTTTAATGATAAACCCTTGGATTAATTTTGTGGTTTTTCGATCACCACAAACTCATCTTGTTTTATAATTTTAATACTATGTGTACAAAATGATTCAAGAACATTAAATAGGATATATTACATATATTATGATTTGGTTCAACCATAAAAATGGTTTCATGACCATAATTGAAGATGGTAATAGAAATTGAAAACTCGTCGTCCTTGAATGTGATAAATTAACACATCTCGGAAGGTGTTTCCATTTCTAATATAAGAGGGGGGGGGGGGAGAGAGAGATGATGAAATATTACATTAGTATAATAACATTCCAGTACATTTAAGGTATTGTAATTATCATATCATTTGGATTAGGGGAGGTGATAATATAGAAACAAAATAATGGAACTTGTAAAAGAAATTGAATGAAAAAGGAAGAGAAGTTTACCTCTTGAATACTACTTCCTAAGAACCTCCTTAAGGCCTTTGGTTTTTTCCTTTCGGTGATACTGATAGGTCTTGGACTTAGGAAAGGGGTTTGGGAGGATTATTTGGAAGAACATAGGCAAGACTCAAAACTTGAGTGGTGTGTGAGGAAGAGGGGGTGATGAGTGATTTTTATAGCAGAGGAGAGGAGAGTTTTTCCATTATTTTAATCATTATTTAATTTTTTTGGCTAAAGACTAGGAATATTCTTGATTCTTGTGACTAAAAATAGTAATAAGTGCATGTGAATTTGAACCAAGTGTGCTTACATCATCCTTAAATCACCTATGACTCAATAAATCATGTATTTAGCATTTATCATAAATTAATGTATTTTCACTATTCACTAAAAAATTCAAGTATTTCAGAAAAATCTAAAAAATTTACCTTAACCATTTTTCAATGTATAGAATAAAAGAATGAACATAATTTTATGAAAATAATTTTCTAAATATGAGAAATTTAATTTTTAATTACAATCACTATTTACTCGAAAAATACAGCTTTTAAAATTATAAATGTTTTTATAATACCCTGAAAAATTAACTGTCTCCTTAAATTATCCAAAATATTAGAGGAAAACAAAATATTAATTTATGAATACATTTTATGAAAATGGATTAACTTTTAAATTGATTTATTAATTATAAAATTTCAATTAAATATTGATTGCTCACAAAAATACCAACGCTTAATTAATGTTTAAAATATTCACTCTCATTTATAAGGTACCTAAATTTTATTTATACTTACATGGGTTATGTTACTATTCATAAGGGTACATTACTATTCATAAGAGTCGTGTTACTATTCATAAGGGTACATTACTATTCATAAGGGTCAAGTTACTATTCATATGGGTACATTACTATTCATAAAGGATGAAGTTACTATTCATAATGGTATGTCACTATTCACAAGGGCAAGTTGCTATTCACCAAAAATAAATTTGATTCTATTGCACTCTAAATATCTTAAAGAACACAACTATGTATGTCCATTTTTTGAAATTCAAAACACAAAAGTGGCTAAATTTAGTTTAACAACTAGGTTATAACAAAATGTTGTTTTGTAGAGACTCAGTGTTGTGTGCATATAAGCTATCTAATAAATTGAAATTATTTATGAAGAAACATACCATAAAATCTTGAGGTGTCATAATAATAATGAATATATTCATAACATAATTTAGTATTTATGAAAATAATTATAATAGTCAATATATATATTATAATTTATTGATAAAAATGAATTTTTTAATATTTATATTAAAATATTCTTTTACACAAAATAATACTATAAAATTGTATTTGGTTTTAGAACATTAATTTAAAATTAATTTGAAAGCTATAATTTTAAAATATAAGTATTATTAATTAAAACACTTAATTTTAAATTTTTATTTTTCATAACTTTATGTATTTAAAATTATAAAACAAATTACTGGGGTGTTATAAATATGTTGCAGATGATTACACATGGTCTTTAGCAGGAGAAGGTCAAGAATATCAGGAATAAGTTTCAAGTATTCCTCATAGTATCCAGGAATACCAGAAACAAATCCACGATAATATTGCTCAGGAGAAATGAGAACTTGAGGATATTGAACATGTCTCCAAAAACATAAATGAAAAGCTCAAGAAAGTAGAAGTCCTACAAGATAAACTCAAAGAAAAGAAAAAAAATAGATACTAAGTCATCTCCCATCAAATTACTTGGTGTAAAACCTTGGGAAGCCAAGCCAGTATGACAGAAAATCTCCCAGAAATCAATCCTTTGGGAACGACATAAAGGACCGTTCAAGGATTTGTTTCAGAAGATCAATAGAGAAGCCAGTCCCTCATATACCATTTATATTCAAGAATAATATAGGCAAAGGAAAACACATCTAGAAGGTGTTCCTCAACATGGGATGATCCTAAAGCTATATTGTGAAAAGAATCCTGGAGCATCCATAGATGAATGGTCTCTAGACCTTTGATATTATATGCTATTAGTTGGTTTACAATCATGGACCATTCATAGGAGCTACCTTGAGAAGTAATGCAGGGAAATTTTGGGGTATGTTGTTAATACACTCAGAAGTGAGAACAACTATCTAGGAATATGTTACATTCTCAATTAAGGTTATAATGGTAGTTGCTAATTTTCTTAAAGAGGAGTTTGTGGGAAATTCACTAGTCGATCGAGATGGAGAATTGGTAGAAAAAGCTAGAATAGATTTAACTAAGATCCAAATTTGTGACATGTGTTACTTTGAAGAATATCTTTATGAGTTTTAGCATTGGTATTATCTTCTTGGACCAGGAGATCAAACATATTCTCTAGATGTCTTTATCTAGATGCTTCCAGGCAGTTGGTCTGAAATTATTCAACAAGACTTAAAGAATCGTCTTTCTCAAAGTACATATTTACAAGATACATTGGGAGTTCAAGAAAAAACAATAAGGCAAGTGATAAGACTCTATTTCATGTAGATGCATGTCTTATATGATGTAAGAAATATGTCATACGGGAGTTCTGCTTGCTGCCCAAAAGTATAGGGTGTTGCAGGAAGATATGGGTGTGGTCCAACTAGATAGGAGCTTGGAAAACCCCAAAAAAATTTGTTCATAGCACAGTGTCAAGATGACTAGTGTGAATGAAAGAAATCACACAAGAAAATATGGAAACTATTTGGTAAAAGAAAAACATCAAGTAAATTTTCAGGCAGAAAGCCAAAAAAATATAAGTGATTTCATAGACAAAATAAAATCTATAAGGACATGAGAGAAAAATTTAATGCAAAATATGGGAAGACGTGTTAGCGTAATTACTACATGCAAGTATGGGATCAACATGAGGAACTGACAGAAGATGTTGGGATGTCCACCTGACAGAAGACGTGTTAGCGTAATTACTCATCTTTATGTAAATTTCTACAATACTGGAAGACCAACTCTAAGGAAGGGTGTGAAAATATTTATACGTATTTTCCAAGATAAATGAACATCAATTAGAGCAATGACACCATAGGTGGTAAACCCCAAGAGGCTAACTTGGTCTAGAGAATGGGTTTCACCAGATCTAGAGGAAGAATGACGACATAAGCTACTTATTCCAGATGTTATTAAAAAAGTTGGAAATAGAATTGTCATCTCTGAGGCCAGAGAAGATGAAGATGATCTTAGATCTTAAGGATCAAGATCAGATAGATTATATTTGAAGATGGAATATTTCAAATAAAAATTTCTTGAGAAACATTTGGAAAATTCAAGGATCTCATTTGGAAATGATGAAGGTACTTCAATAGAAGCACCTAGAACATCAATTTCCAGAAAGATAGTCAGACAAAGAATTGTTCGATTACCTATATATGAGGATGAAGAAAATCATGTAGGATATATGAGATCTTCATTACTCAGTGAAAAGAGAGAGAAGTGGGATACATTAGTAAAATTAAGTATTAATGAAACTGCATGTATTTCCCTAATTGATATAGGATGTACCTTCTCTTGCACAATGATCCAATTTTTAGGAGTAACCCGAGAATCCACAGAGTTGCAAGTTACAGTTGGTAACAATGCAACAGTTCTTATTCAAGAAGTAGCAAAGGATGTTCAGATTGAACTCAATGGAAGAATATTTGTTGATTTTATTCTTTACTTTATTCCTCAACTTCCTTGTAAAGTGTAAAGAAACGTAAATTTCAAGAAATGTTTTTTATTAATTTTCTTTGGAATTTTACAAGAGCGCAGTTTCTGACGGCACCTGATTCCGAGGCCCGGTGTGCCCGGAATCATTTTCCGAAGTTTGGCTCGGGTACGTTCAGTGAACGGACGAACAAGTTTTTCTAACTTTTGAACCGGTGCTCGGAATCGAATTCTGAGGGCACCGATGGAATCGCAGCACCGGTTCTTGCTTAGAAACGCCTCTTCCGGAGTTGCGTTTTCTCAGGTGTGGTTTTTAATTTTTGGGCTTAAAGTTAAGAAATAAAATAATTGTACGAAAAACTTTATTTTATTTCACTTAAGCCACTTGGAAGCCACTTGAAGCCACTTAAAGCGGCTTAAGTTGAGTTGAAACGGATAGGGTACTATCCAAAAATATCCTACCCTCTTGGTAGGATATTTGTGAGTTGGGACCCGCACAAGCCCCACCGTTTCTTTTCCGCTAAGTAACGCACCCGCGAAAACCCATCATTATGAAATTCAACTGACGCGTTTTCTTAATTTCTTAACGCACCAATTAATTGGGTGGTTTTCTTCGTTGAATTAATTGGGCGGTTTTCTTCTTTGAATTAATTGGGCGGTTTATTTCGTTGAATTAATTCTACGAATTAATGGGTTGTTACTTATTTCTTTTTCGTTTCTTAATCGGTTTGAAATCCGTTGGCGTAGTAATAAAATAAGACCAATGCCACATCTTGAGGATTACACGTTGGGAGTCTTTTGACAGAATTCTTGTGCCTTCACCCTTCTTCGCGAAGAACGCGAAAAACGCGAAGAATGCCGGCCTCCGACGAAGAACGCCGAAACCGCGGAAATCGACGATGCGACGTCGTGTGCCGCGACGCCGACGTTTCCTCTTCTGCGACGTTCTTCTGCGACGTTCCTTTGTCCGCAATGAAATCTTCAATCTTCTATTTGAGGTAAGAGATTTCGGGTTTCTTTTAAAACTCCTTTGTGGTTTTTAACAATGCACAGATTTAATTATTAAAATTAAATCTGTTGTTCTTGAACCTCAGAGTTCGTCGACGCGACGCCCTTCCGCGACGACGCGACGCCCTTCTGCGACGACGCGACACCTTCCGCGACGCGACGATCGCCTCCTTCCGCGACGATCAAATCCATGAAGAACCTGCGTGCGTCGACTTGACGAGGTAGGGGTTGTTGTGAATATTTATTTTTCCCGTGAACGTTTCATTTAAATTAAAGAACTGGTTTCATATGAACAATTTTAAATTATTAAAATTGTTGTTTCATGTGTTGAATAAATTCTACCGACTGTTATTATCTAACGCAGAGGGTGCGGGTCAAACGAACACGGCCCGACAACCCTCCGTCGTTCTTCGTGGTTGTGCGGATTTGGCGGGCGACAACAAAACGTTACGCAAGGGAGATTTGATGATCCTGCAGTGAAGAACAGAACCTGGGAGGAACAGTGGCGAAGACGGGAAGGAAAACGGACCACCGGAGCAACTCCGGTGGCCCGCGGAAGCTACCGGCAACACGGGTCGTCGGCGCCGCCGCGCCGGCGGCCGGAGGCGGTGTGGCCCCGGCGCGCCGCCGGACAGGGTCGCCACGGCTGAAGCCGCGGCGGCGGCGGCCAACGGACCAACGGCCGCGTGGGTCTGGCTCGCATGGGACGCAGCGATATGCCGCGTCCGTTGACACATCGCGGCCCCGCGCGGGGCCGTGGCACCTCCAACCCGCGGGGGCAGCGCCCCGCGGCTTCCGCCCTGCTCGGCCGCTCGGCCGAGCCGAGCCGGGCCGCGCCCTGGCCTGGCCGGACCGGGTCCGTTCGGGTTGGACCAGGTCGGGTCGACCCGGTTCGGCCGACCCAGGGGGGGGGGGGTCGGGCCGGGTCGGCCCGGGCCCAGACCCCCGTCTTCGGACCGTTTTTTGTCTTTTGCCCGTAACTTGAGATACGGGCCACCGAACGACGTGCCGTCAGCGGAAACTCGATCCTTGGATCGAGATGGTCGTTTCGGTATATCGCACTCAAGGTTTCGGAATACTTTGTGTTCAGCCGGGTTGGTTCGTACACGAAACCAACCGGGCCCTCGGAGTGGAAACGCTCATATCTTGAGTTTCGGACATCTGATTGACGTGCCGTCGACTTTGGTGGATTCCTCTAAGTGAAACGGATCTTTTGGCTCACTTTTCCCGAGGTTTAGATGCAGGTGGAGTATGGTCGGGTTGGTTTTTCCTTAAAAACCAACCGGGCCCTTGGGACGAAAAAGTCAATAACTCTCAGACCGGGCGTCTGATTGACGCGCCGTCTGCGACGTTGAGTTCCTGTTGACGATACGGAACTTTTGGATACATCAACATCATAATTTGTGTCAGTTGATGTATCAGCCTCTCGGATCGTGGAGCGGACCCTCCCGAAGGAGCTTGCTGTGTGCGGGAACCCTAGAGCTGGCTGCGACTGCTACTTCGACAGCGACGACGGTGCAGAGATCCTCAGTGGACTGCGATGACGACTGTGCAGAGATCCTCAGTGGACTGCGAGGACTACTTCACTCAGCGATCCTACGTGGATCAGTGCTATAGATCCTGTGTGGATCTGATCCTGTGTGGGTCAGCGCTCAGCGGTTCTGTGTGAGCCAGCGCCTACAGGTCCTGTGTGGGCCCGATCCTGTGTGGGTCTTTGCGGGGGTTAGTTACCTATCGATCCTATGTGGGTCATTGCGGGGGTTAGTACCTATCGATCCTTTGTGGGTCTGACGACTTAGATGGATCAATGATCATCTTTATCGTCATCCGAAGAAGTATACCTGTGTGAGCTGAATCTTGTGTTACTTTCCTTTGTGGATTATCCTGTGTGGATTTACTATTTAATCTCCTTTGTGGATTGTGTTGAGTTATCCTATGTGGATTACCTTGCTCTCCTTCGTGGATCGTGTTGTGCTATCCTGTGTGGGTATACGTTTTGTTTTCCTGTGTGGACTAGGTTGTGCTAGGGCTCAGATGTTGGAGCCGAACGGGAATTGATGACTTAGGTATATGTATGGGCATATACCTAAGCAGTATCAGTTGTTACTTCGTGATTGTATCTTTCCTTTGTGGATTATCCTTTGTAGATTCTGGGAGACCTTCGGGGGTCTCGGGGTCCCTACTGAGTAGCTTATACTCACCCATGCACGGGATATGCCTGCACTTCGTTGTGTTGGTTGCAGACGACGGACTGCGCTGATCGTGGTGGAGGCGTGCGGAGCAGGATGGTACCTGGAGGTGGACCACTGGGCGGGACGTACTCGGAGCGGACAGATGGACCGAGGAGCTGCGGAGGCTATCTGTACCCACCCTTCAGGTGGGACCTTCAGAGGACGGCTCGACGCTGCGACTTTTCTTTTGAGTTGCTGTTTTTCCCTTTCAGTTGTACTTTACAGTTGGGCTTGTATTTCCGGCCTCTTTTACTTTCAGCACAGCTTGTTACAGTTTTTACTTAGTGTTTACTTTTCTGTTTGCTTACTCTGTGGTGTTTATTTACTTTTCAAAGGCAATGCCTTCCCTTTTTCCGGGATTTACGCCTTGGTGCTAGTCGCTAGCCCCTGGCCTATGGAAGGCGGGCTTGGGGTAGTCACGGAACGGGCCCTGAGGATGGGTTGTGACAAATTGGTATCAGAGGCGGTCAGTTCTACCGCAGACTCTGATCTTTCTTCTATGAGAAGCAATAGTGTTTAGCGTATTGAGTGTGGTTATCAGTCCAGGGAGTCCAGTGTTGGTGCGGCGGCCGACGTATCCGTACACGAGGACCCTGACTTCTGATTCCCAACTTAATGCACGAAAACATTGATTGCATGTGTGTTTTCAAGTTTTCTTCGTGATTAATTTGTATCAGCTCACCAGGTATACTGTTCTGACCGTGGCGCACTTGTTTCCTTTTCAGGATGGCCCCACGATGGCAGCCAGCTAGGGTTCTGAGAGTAGAGCACGACGACAGCCCGCCGAGCGACGAGGCCTCGGTACAGGACCCGTTGACAGCAGAGGCACCGATGGTACCTTTACCCGCCGAGCCCCCGATGCTTCCAGCACCGACCGCTGATGATGCACGTCGCCTCAGAGCTCTGCACGAGTTCCATCACCATCGACCACCCAGGTTTCGTGGGGAGACGGACCCCCAGGCAGCCGAGGACTGGCTGGAGGCGGTCGTACGAGTTTTCAGGCTAGTGAGGACACCAGCAGATCTCATGGTGATCCTCGCGGCGAGCCTACTGCACGCAGCAGCAGGACGATGGTGGAGCTTGATGCTCTAGGTGCACGATGAGACATCTCTTCTCTGGACGGACTTCTAGAGCCTCTTCCGCTCAGAGTTAATCCCGGCCACCCTCCGTGCGGTGCGCATCCAGGAGCTTCTTCAGCTGCGGCAGGGCAGCTTGACAGTCGCCCAGTACGCGGCGAGGTTTACCGATCTTTCTCGCTACTCGACCAACATGGTACAGGACCCCTTCTTCCGGGCCCAGACCTTTGAGCAGGGTTTGAGACACGAGATCAGGGCATCGCTGATCTCCATCAGCATCCCGACCCAGGCAGGAGTGCTAGAGCGATCCCTTCTGATCGAGAGCTTTCTGGCTGAGTCTACTTCAGCAGCGAGACCTACCGCTGGGCGGCAGGTAGCGGAGTCTTCGGCAGCAGGTAGCCGACAGATGACTTAGGGTTCCAGGCAGACCAGACCCTCTCGTAGACGACCTCAGGACACTAGCTCAGCAGTGCGGGGAACACAGCGCGGAGCCAGTCTTTCGAGAGGCAGGCAGTGCTACACATGCGGCGGGCAGGGCCACATGGCTCGTGACTGCCCGACCCGCCGTGCCGAGGAGCAGCAGACGGTGGAGGGGCCACCCAGGCAGAGGCATAGGGTCGACCGTGGTGGTCTGCAAGGAGGAGGTGGACGAGGCAGAGGAGCTGGCCGAGCAGCAGGTGGTGGGCGACGCTTTGAGGCTCTGCCACCACCACTACCAGGAGGTCCGCCCCGACCATAGGGAGCTGGCGGGCAGAGACAGGCACAGCTCCAGGCAGTGGAGGCCTATGACCACGGTGCGCCAGAGATGATTCGAGGTACGATCTGTGTCCATTCCACCCTTTCTGCAGTTCTTATAGACACAGGAGCGAGTCACTCTTTCATAGCCACTGCCCTTGTTCGGAGCTCGGAGATTCTGACAGAGCCGTTGGCTCAATACTTACGGCTAGAGACCCCTACGGGAGAAGACTCGACGATTACGCACTGGTGCTGGTAGTGTGAGCTTACTCTAGGAGGCGAGAGCTTCGGCTGGGATCTCCTTGTAGTGGTGTCGAGGCCTTACGACGTCATCTTGGGCATGGATTGGTTATCTACAGTCCATGCTCAGATTGACTGTTTTAGGCGCAAGGTGCGATGTGTGCGCACTGACGGGAGCAGTTTCACCTTCACCGGCGAGAAGGGAGCCTTTGCAGCATAGGAGGGACTCTCGCAGAGGAGAGGGCAGCCCATCACTCATCAGTTGGCTAGCCTCATCCTTGGAGCAGTTGACATGCGGAGTCCTAGCTTTCCTGTCGTGGTGGATCAGTATGCGGACGTCTTCCTCGACGACGTTCCAGGACTACCTCCTCACAGAGAGGTAGAATTTTACATTGATCTGTACCCCGGGACAACCCCGATATCCACTCCAGCATATCGGATGGCCCCCGCCGAGCTTCGAGAGCTATGGGTACAGTTGGAGGACTTGCAGGGCAAGGGGTTCATCCGACCCAGTGTTTCACCCTGGGCTTCCCCGATTTTGTTTGCCAAGAAGGCGGACGGGAGCTTGCGACTATGTGTCAACTATCGTCACCTGAACTAGGTGACAGTGAGGAACAAGTATCCTCTACTGAGGATTGATGACCTCTTTGATCGGCTCAAGGGAGCGCAGTGGTTCTCGAAGGTAGACCTCAGGTCAGGATATCATCAGCTCAGAGTTCGAGATGAGGACGTGCAGAAGACGGCCTTCAGGTGTCGGTATGGCCACTATGAGTTCTTGGTTATTCCATTCGGCGTAACCAATTCTCCAGCAGTGTTCATGAGCCTCATGAACAGGATCTTCCAGCCATACCTCGATCGATTTGTCGTGGTCTTCATCGACGACATTTTGGTGTACTCGACCACAGAGGAGGAGCACGCCTACCACTAGCGGGTTGTACTAGACACACTCCGAGAGCACCAGCTTTATGGCAAGCTCTCGAAGTGCCAGTTCTAGTTACGTGAGGTCCACTTCTTAGGGAACGTCATTTCTGAGGCAGGAGTTGCAGTGGATCCCATGAAGATCGAGGCAGTGCTAGCTTGGGAGCCACCCAGGAGCGTGACGGAGGTACGAAGTTTCTTGGGTCTAGCTGGATACTATCGAAGGTTTGTGCCGGACTTCTCTAGAGTTGCGGCACCACTCTCAGCTTTGACGAAGAAGGGGAAACCCTTTGTGTGGTCAGACAGATGTCAGCAGATCTTTCAGGAGCTGAGATATAGATTGACCATCGCACCTATCTTGAGGTTGCCTGAGGAGGGAGTTGGATACGTAGTCTACTGTGATGCATCAGGGACCAGGCTCGGATGTGTCTTGATGCAGGAGCGGGCTGTGATTGCCTATGGATCACGTCATTTGAGGCCGCATGAGCAGAACTACGCTACCCATGACCTGGAGTTAGCAGTAGTGGTTTTCGCTCTGAAGACATGGCGACACTATCTGATGGGTGAGCGCTTTACAGTCTTTTATGACCACCAGAGTCTCAGGTACATCTTCTCGCAGAAGGACCTGAACCTGAGACAGCGGCGATGGCTCGAGTTCCTCCAGGACTATGACTTTGAGATATTCTATACTCCTGGGAAGGGGAACGTAGTAGCCGATGCCCTCAGCAGGAGGACGAGCATTCATCTACTTGAGGAGGCGACAGAGAAGTTAGCCGCCTTGCATATATCCTTAATGGATAGGGATGGAGCAGCCTTCCTTCAGTCTCTCACAGTCTCTCCTCCACTTCTACAGCGGATCAGAGAGGCACAGCGTGGGGACGCTGACTGTGAGACACGGCGTGCACATATATCCTCGGGACAGGCACCTGGTGGTTTCTCCCTTGGAGCAGAGCACGACGTCCTTTTCAGAGGATGTACCTTGGTACCAGTCGCTTTACAAGAGGAGGTGCTGAGAGAGTTTCACACTTCTCCTTTGGCGGTACATCCTGGAGTGGCGAAGATGTACCAGGATCTCAGACGATAGCACTGGTGGCCGGGCATGAAGAAGGTTGTGGCAGAGTTCGTTTCACGGTGCCTCACCTGCCAGCAGGTGAAGGCAGAGCATCAGGTACCAACAGGCTTGGTACAGCCCTTGGAGGTCCCGGAGTGGAAGTGGGACGGGATATCTATGGACTTCGTGACTGGACTTCCACGCACTTCCAGAGGTCACGACTCCATCTGGGTGATCGTCGACCGACTCACCAAGTCGGCTCACTTCTTTCCCATCAGAGAGTAGGGCTCAGTGGAGAGCTTGGGGCGTCTCTACGTTCAGGAGATTGTACGGCTTCATGGTGTACCATCGTCTATCGTCTACGATCGGGACGCTCGTTTTACTTCCCGGCTTTGGAAGGGGTTGCAGGAGGCGTTCGGGACGCGACTACGTCTGAGCACCACCTTTCACCCTCAGACGGATGGTCAGACGGAGATGACCATTCAGACTCTTGAGGACATGCTCCGCGCATGTGTCCTCGACTTTGGTCACAGCTGGGAGGACCATCTACCTTTGGTGGAGTTCGCGTACAACAACAGCTACCACTCCACCATCGGGATGGCACCATACGAGGCATTGTACGACAAACCTTGCAGATCTCCTTTGTGCTAGACAGACCCTGGGGATTCAGCACTTGTAGGACCAGAGATGGTCCGGGCCACGATAGAGAAGGTCCAAGTCATCCAGGAGTAGATGAGGACAGCTCAGAGCCGGTAGAAGTCTTATGCTGACATGAGGTGGAGGACACTAGAGTTTGAGGATGGTGACCACGTCTTCTTGTGTGTCTCACCTAGACGTGGATTACGGAGATTTGGCCGAGGCGGCAAGTTTTCTCCACGCTTCATCGGACATTTCCAGGTCCTCAGCAGGATTGGCGAGGTGGCTTATCGCCTGGCTCTACCACCTCAGTTGCACCGGGTGCACGACGTCTTCCATGTATCTCAGCTGAGGAGATACGTGCATGACCCGACACACATCATTGACCATGAGGAGATAGACGTGGATGATGGAGCAACTTTTGCGGAGGTTCCAGTGGAGATCGAGGATCGATAGGAGTGGGTCCTACGTGGATTATCGATTCCTCTAGTGCGCATCATATGGCAGCACGGGAACCTCCAGGAGAGCACTTGGGAGCGGGAGGCTCAGATGCATGCTCAGTACCCACATTTGTTTCCCTAGTTTATGATATATTTTTACGGGGACGTAAAGCCCTGAGGTGGGAGTAATGTAAAGACCCGTAAATTTCAAGGAATTTTTTTTCTTAATTTTCTTTGGAATTTTACAAGAGCGCGGTTTCTGACGGCACCTGATTCTGAGGCCCGGTGTGCCCGGAATCATTTTCTAAAGTTTGGCTCGGGTACGTTCAGTGAACGGACGAGCGGGTTTTTCTAACTTTTGAACCGGTGCTCAGAATCGAATTATGAGGGCACCGATGGAATCACAACTCCGGTTCTTGCTTAGAAACTCCTCTTCCGGAGTTGCGTTTGCTCAGGTGTGGTTTTTAATTTTCGGGCTTAAAGTTAAGAAATAAAATAATTGTACGACAAACTTTATTTTATTTCACTTAAGCCACTTGGAAGCCACTTGAATCCACTTAAAGCGGCTTAATCTGAGTTGAAATAGATAGGGTACTATCCAAAAATATCCTACCCTCTTGGTAGGATATTTGTGAGGTGGGACCCGCACGAGCCCCACCGTTTATTTTCCGCTAAGTAACGCACCCGCGAAAACCCGTCATTATGAAAGTCAATTGACGCGTTTTCTTAATTTCTTAACGCACCAATTAATTGGGCGGTTTTCTTCGTTGAATTAATTGGGCGGTTTTCTTCGTTGAATTAATTGGGCGGTTTATTTCATTGAATTAATTCTACGAATTAATGGGTCGTTACTTATTTCTTTTTCGTTTCTTAAAAGGTTTGAAATCCGTTGGCGTAGTAATAAAATAAGACCAATGCCAAATCTTGAGGATTACACGTTGGGAGGCTTTAGACAAAATTCTTGTGCCTTCACCCTTCTTCGCGAAGAACGCGAAGAACGCGAAGAATGCCGGCCTCCAACGAAGAACGCCGAAACTGCGGAAATCGACGACGCGACGCCGTGTGCCGCGACACCGACGTTTCCTCTTCCGCGACGTTCTTCTGCGACGTTCCTTCGTCCGCAACGAAATCTTCGATCTTCTGTTTGAGGTAAGAGATTTCGGGTTTCTTTTAAAACTCCTTTGTGGTTTTTAACAACGCACGGATTTAATTATTAAAATTAAATCTGTTGTTCTTGAACCTCGGAGTTCATCGACGCGACGCCCTTCCGCGAAGATGTGACGCCCTTCCGCGATGACGCGACACCTTCCGCGATGCGACGATCGCCTCCTTCTGCGGCGATCAAATCCGCGAAGAACCCGCGTGCGTCGACTTGACGAGGTAAGGGTTGTTGTGAATATTTATTTTTCCCGTGAACGTTTCTTTTAAATTAAAGAACCGGTTTCATAAGAACAATTTTAAATTATTAAAATTTTTGTTTCATGTGTTGAATAAATTCTCCCGACTGTTATTATCTAATGCGGAGGGTGTGGGCCAAACGAACACGGCCCGACAACCCTCCGCCGTTCTTCGTGGTTGTGCGAATTTGGCGGGTGACGAAAAAACGTGACGCAAGGGCGATTTGATGATCCCGCAGTGAAGAAAGGAACCCGAGAGGAACAACGGCACAGACAGGAAGGAAAACGGACCACCGGAGCAACTCCGGTGGCCCGCGGAAGCTACCGGCAGCGCGGGTCGCCGGCACGGCGGCGCCCCGGCGCGCCGCCAGACAGGGCCGCGGGGGCGGCCAACAGACCCACGGCCGCGCGGGTCCGGCTCGCATGGGACGCGGTGACATGCCGCGTCTGTTGACCCATCGCGGCCCCGCGCGGGGCCGCGGCACCTCCAACCCGCGGGGGCAGCACCCCGCGGCTTCCGCCCTGCTCGGCCGCTCGGCCGAGCCGAGCCGGACCGGCCGGCTGAGCCGGGCCATGCCCTGGCCTGGCCGGACCGGGTCCGGCCAGGTGAGACCGGGTCGGGTCGACCCGGTTCGGCCGACCTAGGGGGGGGGGGAGGTCGGGCCGGGTCGGCCCGGGCCCAGACCCCCGTCTTCGGACCGTTTTCGGTATTTTGCCCGTAACTTGAGCTACGGGCCTCCGAACGATGCGCCGTCAGCAGCAACGCGATCCTTGGATCGAGATGGTCGTTTCGGTATATCGCAATCAAGGTTTTGGAATACTTTGGGTTCGGCCGGGTTGGTTCGTACACGAAACCAACCGGGCCCTCGGAGTGGAAACGCTCATATCTTGAGCTTCGGACGTCTGATTGACATGTCGTTGACTTTGGTGGATTCCTCTAAGTGAGACGGATCTTTTGTCTCACTCTTCCCGAGGTTTGGATGCAGGTGGAGTACGGTCGGGTTGGTTTTTCCTTAAAAACCAACCAGACCCCTGGGACGAAAAAGCCAATAACTCTCAGACCGGGCGTCCGATTGACGCGCCGTCTGCGATGTTGAGTTCCTGTTGACGATACGGAACTTTTGGATACATAAACTTCGGACTTTGTGTCAGTTGATGTATCAGCCTCTCGGCTCGTGGAGCGGACCCTCCCGAACGAGCTTGCTGTGTGCGGGAACCCTAGAGCTGGCTGCGACTGCTACTTCGACAGCGACGACGGTGCAGAGATCCTCAGTGGACTGCGACGACAACTGTGCAGAGATCCTCAGTGGACTGCGATGACTACTGCACTCAGCGATCCTATGTGGATTAGTGCTACAGATCCTGTGTGGATCCCATCCTGTGTGGGTCAGCGCTCAGCGGTTCTGTGTGAGTCAGCGCCTACAGGTCCTGTGTGGGCCCGATCCTGTGTGGGTCTTTGCGGGGGTTAGTTACATATCGATCCTGTGTGGGTCATTGCAGGGGTTAGTACCTATCGATATTTTGTGGGTCCAATGACTTAGATGGATCAGTGATCATCTTTATCATCATCCGAAGAAGTATACCTGTGTGAGATGAATCTTGTGTTACTTTCCTTTGTGGATTATCCTGTGTGGATTTACTGTTTACTCTCCTTTGTGGATTGTGTTGAGCTATCCTATGTGGATTACCTTGCTCTCCTTCATGGATCATGTTGTGCTATCCTGTGTGGGTATACGTTTTGTTTTCCTGTGTGGACTCGGTTGTGCTAGGGCTCGGATGTTGGAGCTGAACAGGAATTGATGACTTAGGTATATGTATGGGCATATACCTAAGCAGTGTCGGTTGTTACTTTGTGATTGTATCTTTCCTTTGTGGATTATCCTTTGTGGATTCTGGGAGACCTTCGGGGGTCTCGGGGTCCCTACTGAGTAGCTTATACTCACCCCTGCACGGGCTATGCCCGCACTTCGTTGTGTTGGTTGCAGACGACGGACAACGCTGATCGTGGTGGAGGCGTGCGGAGCAGGATGATACCTGGAGGTGGACCACTGGGCGGGACGTACTCGGAGCGGACGGCTGGACCGAGGAGCTGCGGAGGCTATCTGTACCCACCCTTCAGGTGGGACCTTTAGAGGACGGCTCGACGCTGTGGCTTTTCTTTTCAGTTGTTGTTTTTCCCTTTCAGTTGTAATTTACAGTTGGGCTTGTATTTCCGGCCCCTTTTACTTTCAGCACAGCTTGTTACAGTTTTTACTTAGTGTTTACTTTTCCATTTGCTTACTATGTGGTGCTTGTTTAATTTTCAAAGTAAATGCCTTCCCTTTTTCCGGGATTTACGCCTTGGTGCTAATCGCCAGCCCCTGGCCTATGGAAGGCGGGCTTGGGGTAGTCACGGCACGGGCCCCGAGGATGGTTTGTGACATAAAGGCCCGAATCTGTGTGGATCGACCCTTTGCGTGTTTCCGAGGCTTGAGGTGCCCGGATGAGGCTCAGTGGAAGTCTGGAGTAGTTTTGTTGCTAAGATGTGGAAGCAAGGGAAGAATTTAACGCCATGAAGAGTTACACAATGTGAAAGTGGGTTTCACATCGTGTAATAGACTGGGGTTTGAAAAATAAAATAAAGTGAAGAGTCGATTCATTTTTCAGCGAAAACTGAACCCTGAGAATTACACGACGTGAAAGGGGATTACATGTCATGTAATTCCTTGATGTTGTATGTTTTGAAACATTTCCAGCTATGTGAGTTGTCAAACCCTAAAACTTCTCCCATTTTCCATCGTCCGACGAACCTATCCTTTATCGTTTTATATTTCCTTCGAGGGGGATCGATCTTTGGGCTTCCATCTTCGATCTGTGGTGATCCATGGTAATCCAAGGTGTGTTCTTCATTTTATAGCAGTTTGTCCCAGTTTTATCTCATTTCCTCTCATATCTTCTCATCGTGCTATGGTGTTTTCTTACCCATGGTTCTAATGAGGTTTCTCTTAGTTATTGTTGGTGCGGTTGTGCTGCATCATCCTCATATGGATGCAATTCTTGAGGGAGGTGTGACCAGAGATCCGTTGCGTGGTCTGTTCTCGTGCGAAGAACGTCGATGAGATTTTTGAGGTTGGGTATTAGTTGCTTCTCTATTTAATTATGTGAAATCGTAGAGTTATCATGATTTAACCCCTTGGATCGTAATGAAATTAACCTAATAATTATTTGAACTAGATTAAAGAATTGGTTTCGATCACATAACGATGTCGCTGCTTTGTACCATGATAACAATTTTCCTCTTGATTTTCTAGATAGTGTGATATCTATGCCTTGCTCGGTTTAGCATGTTGTTCTTGATGGAAATTGATAAAGAATGTAAAACCAAAATTAATTGGTAATTAATTAGCTAAAGTAATTAAAGAATCATGATTAATGAATCTGGTTGTTGTTGTTGTAATTTGATGATAATAAAATTGGTGCAAGTGTGCATGATTAATTGAATTGGTTAATGAACCCGAAGCACGATGATTCTTTTTTATAAAATAGTTAAAGGCATGTTAAATTAATTGTTTAATTATTTTGTGATAGCTTGTTGCTTAGTTTTCCCGTAGTTGGAACCTGTGAATAATGAATGGGTTAATTCAAGATGAAATAAAGACCGATTGTGTGATAAACGATAATGCCTTTGTAGGGCTTGAGTTTCCCGTTTGCTTGTAAAGGCCACGTGCCTTATGCTTTGGAGCTATGAGAGACCATTGTGTGTAAAGGTTGGATGCATCGCTTTAGGGCCAAGTGCTCGATTACTATATTTGTTTTCCTCTTCTTGTGATGTGTTGTGAGCCCGGGATGGCTGATCCTGAAGGGCTATTGTGGAGCGTGGGGTAGGGAAGCCTGGATGTGTTGTGAGCCTGAGATGGATGAGCTTGAAGGGTTGTTGTGGTATGAGGGGCAGGGAGGCCTAGTTGTTGAGGCAACAGTTGATGCTTAAAGTGGAAAGATGTATCAGGATATGCATGTGGGTGTCGGTGAGGACACCAGAGATGACAGAACGTGTTAAGGATGGACTTACCAGTTGTTATGAAAGTTTGATGCCTGTTTGAATCAGTTTCTTAACGGACAATCGTGTTATTGTTTATCTCTTTTCCTTTCCCCACTACTTGAGGTAGATGGTTTCAGCTACTCCCCTTCCAAGAGAGATGAAAACGCACGAGGTATTCCATGTGTTTTCAGTGTTTAGCTTCTTGTAGTTGGATGAGTCTACGCTCCTGCTATAGGTGACGAATAGTCAGTGAGTAGTTCATCTACTCACCATTTTGAGTCCCTTGTGTTTGGTAGCTTAGAATGTTTTCTTAGAATACCTGGTAATATAGAAGGTAATGTTATTAATAAATGAATAAATGTTTAACCCATGAGGTTGAAGCTTGTTGGGATGTAATGATGAGGTTGAAATTCTGAGAGGTTGTGGACTTGGTTTTCTTATGCCTGGAGGGCATGAAACTTCATTGTGATGCTAATGAAATGTAATATGGAAATTGTTAATATTTAATTAATTGTTAAAGAATTAATTAATGTAAAGTGAAACTAATGAAAAGGAATAAAGTAATTTAATGTAGCACTTTAAATGGTTGTGCGCTTATAGGATATCTTGTCTTAGCAGTGGCGGTCGGGAGTCTGAGAGACGTTAGCTGTAGTTGAGTCTAAGACTAGGATATGCCCATAGTGTGGTTGTGAGCTATATTATATCATGTAATTTCTTTGTTTCTATACGCCACTCCACCCTGTCGGTTGGGGAAACTGACACCCTTGGGATTCTGAGCCACATGGGGTGTTTTCCCCAACATCCCAGTGGGAGGATGAATGACTGACTACCCCATTTGGCCTCATTCTCTTCTCTTGATAGTTACTCGTGTTGGTATGCACAATGATTAGTTTTCCCCATATATGTGTGTAGATGCCATGAACCAGATCGGGTACCCTGGTAACCCGATAACCGAGCCGACCCTAACATAGCCCGAAGGGCGTTCCCGATCTCCACGGGTCAGAGACTAGCACCTAGCATCATACAACATATATGTGGGAACGATTTTTCCACAAGAACGCAAAAGTAAAAGAAAATGAGATAGTATGCATAACAAAAGAAACTCCATTGGGAGTGAAGCACCAGAATACAACACTACTGGAATTTGGGTTTTTCCCAACGGCAGTATACCAACGGTTCAATTAAACCATTGGTATACTCAGCCTTTGCCAACGGTTTACTGAAACCGTTGGCAAAGGGCATTCCAGTGACCCATTTCCCAACGGTTCTATAGAACCGTTGGGAAAGGGGTGCTAAACTTATCCCTTTCCCAACGGTTTATTAAAACCGTTGGGAAAGGTTGCCTTTGCCAACGGTTTTTACAAACCGTTGGCAAAGGTTTTGCCCAAATAGCAACCCCGATCTGCTCTCCCTCATTCGAGACAGATCCCTAATTATCCTCCGCTCCCGTGCTCTCGCGAACCCCCAGTCCGAACATCATCGACCCCCGTCCGAATAGGTACACCCCCCATCCGAACAGGTAAAAATTGATCTCAATCAAGTTGTTGTAGTTGTTTTAATGAATTTATTTTTCCATTAATTAAAACATAAACACTATGGTTCCATTTTTATAGAAGCTTACATGCCAATGGTGGACAATTTTATAATTCATATAGATTCTATTATTTTTAGATTTCTTCTCTTATGGATATGTGTTGGTTTTCCACATGGAATGCCTTGACTATCTACTTAGCATGATAGAGGGTTTCTTTTGGAAATTTCCAATGGAAATTACATGATCCTATAAACATTTTGATGAATTTTCCTAACCTTGATGGATTGTCAGATGTTTCTCTAATGATCAAGGACGGAATGTTTGGAGGACATCACAAGTCCTGACTGGTTGATCCTAGAAGCAATTTCATGATAATGGATGTAATGCCTATAGGGAATCTCTTGATTTTGGTGATCTTCTCCATTTTCATCAAAAGACATGTTTGACACACTGGGAGGGAAACTCTAGAGTCAGTGTGACATGTCTTGAAGGGTGATTTATGTCCATAGTGACATGATTTGAGGACATCACATGACCTAGTTGGTGTGCCTGGAGGGTGTTAAGGGAGCCATATAACATTCCTGACATTTAATATGAGACTGAGATAATATGTATTGATTCCCCTATATAGAAGGAGATACATATCTATTGGAAAACATGTAGTCTGTATGGTGAGAATTAAAGGCTTTTCATTACAAGGGGGGAATATTCATGGGTGCCATCTGATTTTATTTGACATGTCAAGGGGACATCAAATGATCAAAATAGGTTTCCAATGGAATGTATTGTGAACAGGATGAAATTTCCTAGTGCAATAAAATTTCACAGGTGATGCATGTTATGAACATTAGGGTCAACATATATTTCCTTCACCTTAGTCTCCCATATTTTAGTATTTCATCCATCCTTTTATCCCAAATTCCATAGATTTATACATTATTTTATTATATTATGTCTCAAATTATCTAAAATATGTGTTTGATGTTCTTCACGCGACCTATCATAATTCCTTCTCATAATCTATAGTGATCATGGGAAGATCCCATGCATGATTCATGATCACTCAAATTATTCTGCAGATCATACATAATGGAAGCCTTACAGGATGTGAGATGATTATATCTATGAAATCTACTCAGGTACCTGGTGAGGAAGTGCATATTAATTCAAAAAGGTAAATCACATATGAGGATACCCTACTAATATGGTTATGGGATGAGGCATGCTCTGATGTGATAACACATTAAGTTCTTGTTGGTTTTACATTTTTTCAATAACACATTAGTATGTTTTTTTCACATGTGTAGTTGATACCATGATTATTTTCTTCCTTTATCGTTTACTTAAATGTATTTTCTATTAAAGTTCAATCCTATTGAATTGTTTATGACAAAATGACTTATATGAATTCTTTTTACAGAATGGACATAAGTTGGATGTATGAAATCGATCGTATCTCAAGCGATTTTCAAAACAATTCGGAGAGCTTTATAGATTTTTCATTTCAAAATGCTTCAGATAGTGGTCGCATACACTGCCCATGTTCCAATTGTGTTGGTAGACCTTGGTTGAGTCGTGAATAAGTCAGTTACCACATAACCAAAAATGGTTTTCAAGCAAACTACTTTGTGTGGTATCACAATGGGGAGAAAATGAAATCTCAAATTGGTGATGATCGAAATGAAAGGACTGGAATGGAGAATTTGTTAGATGATTGGTTTCTGTTTATTCGTCATCATGAAAAAGAAAGGATTTCGACTCAAGAAGACATCGATATGAGGACAACTGATGCATCTAGTGAAAATGATGATATTGATAGGGTGAAAAAATTGAATGATGCTGCCACGACTCCAGTATATCGACAATGCAATAAAATGAAAAAGATGGAATTTTTAATCCGATTGTTTCATGGAAAAACTATGTATGGGATTTCTAATACAGCAATCGATTATATTCTTACTCTCTTGAAGGATTTACTTCCAGATGATGCAGATATTCCCTCAAACCACTATATGGAATGGAAGTTAGTTAAAGAACTTGGATTTTCCAGAAACAAAATTCATGCTTGCCCGAAAGATTGCAGTTTATTCTGGGAAGAAACCGCTGAACGAAATGAATGTATACAATGTGGAACATCCCGCTGGAAGCCAAAATCTGATGGAACACCATCCAGCGTTCCACAGAAAGTAATGTGGCACTTTCCATTGATCCCCAGACTCCAGAATCTTTTTATGTCTGATGACATATCAATTAAAATGATATGGCATGATACCGAGAGAAAGAAGACTAATGATGAGTTGGTTCATCCTGCAGATGGATTTGGATGGAAGAGATTTGATGCTCGACATCCTGATTTTGCAGCTGACGTGCGTAATGTAAGGCTGGGTCTTTCATGCGACGGTTTTAATCCATTTGGGCAGATGCTTACTTCGCACAGCACATGGCCAGTTTTTATACACATTTATAATCTTCCCCCATGGTTGTGTATGAAAAAATCTTTCACTTTCATGAGTATACTCATATCTGGTCCTTCTGATCCTGGCATTGATATTGATGTATACATGCAACCTTTAATAAAAGAGTTGAAACTTCTTTGGGATGTGGGTGTGCGCACATACGATGCATGTTCGAAAGACATATTTCAGATGCGTGATGCGCTTATGTGGACGATCAATGATTTTCCGGCTTATGCAATGATGTCTGAATGGAGCACAAAGGGAAAACTGTCATGTCCAGTTTGTATGAAGAATACACGATCCAAAAGACTGAAACATCATTGTAGTTTCAGTTTTATGGGACATCGACGATTTTTTCCAAAGGATCATCCATATAGAATGAATCGTCGAAGATTTGATAATACTATAGAGACCGATGATCCACCTCAGCATATGTCTGGAACTGATGTGCTTAATGAATTGAAAGATTTCAGTTTTTCGTTCGGGAAGGGTCAAATGAAATCTGGAAATAGAAAGAATGTTTCCACAGAAACCTGTTACAATTGGAGGAAGAGGAGTATATTTTTTGATTTTCCTTATTGGTCAACCAATTTGTTACTTCATTGCTTAGACGTAATGCATATTGAAAATAATATATGTGAAATGTTGCTTTCAGTTCTTATAAATGTCAAGGGGAAGACAAAATATGATTTACGATCTCGACGTGACTTGGTGGATTGGGGCATCAGACCAGAATTGCATCCTGTGCGTATCAGTGAAAATAAATGGCAACTTCCATGTGCTTCTTATGTGATGACACCTACTGAAAAAAAAATTCTGGAAGTATTAGAGACTATTAGAGTTCCTGATGGCTATTCAAGCAACATATCTAAACGGGTCAACATAAGAGAGTTGAAGCTAAAATCTTTGAAGACTCGTGATTATCACGTTCTACTACATGAGTTGCTTCCAATAGCAATCCGTCATCTTTTGTCCAATAATGTAAGGGTGGGTGTTATTCGGTTGTGCCATTTTTTTAGAGATCTTTGTGCTAAGAAGTTGTCCAAGTCTTTCTTGCAAAAAATGTTGACAGATGCCCCATTAATTTTGTGTGAGTTGGAGAAAATATTTCCCCCATCATTTTTCACATGCATGTTGCATCTGACTGTCCATATTCCAACTGAAATACTTCTCGGAGGACCTGTTTATTTTCGTTGGATGTATCCAACTGAAAGAAATATGTTCACATTAAAGTCTTATGTTCGAAAAAAGAATCATCCCGAAGGTTCTATCATGAACGGTTACTTAGCTCAAGAATGTATGGATTTCTGTTCGATGTATTTGTCTGATCTTACTACAAGAATGAACAGACCAATGAGAAATGAAGAAGAACAATATGAGAAAACTGAACCCAATTTTCCATCACTTCCTCAAACAGGAGGAATTCCTGGATCATATACATTAAAGACATTAAGCCATGAAGAGCGGGAGATGGCACATCGCACAGTTTTGTTCAACTGTGATTTTTTCGATGACTATATCAGGTAACAAAATTGAATATGTATATCTTACATATATATCTGTTAAACTATTCATATTTTTTTATCTACATGGAACATAAAACAATGATAAATAGGAAGCATCGTTCTTTATCTTTGAGAAGGAGAGAGACTTTGCATAGCAAAGAGTTTTCTGCTTGGTTAAAATTGAAGGTAAAAATATTACTATTTAAATTAATTATTTCAATATTTACTTAAGTTTAACTGTCATTTATATTGCAGGTATTGAGTTTGTCTGCTGACTCTGTCTCTGAGGAAATAAGAGCTTTGGATTTTGGTCCTAATACCGTGGTTCGTGACTGTAAATCAATTGTTATCAATGGGTACAGATTTATTGTCACTGAACGAGCCAAAAACATGAGAACACAACATGATGGTATTATGGTTACGGCCACAACAGATTGTTATGCCAGTGCATCAGATAGTAGACCGCGACTTGAAAATGTGGGTTATTATGGAGTCGTTGAGAAAATAATAATATTGGATTATTACTCTCATGGACGAGTCACAATGATGAAATGCCATTGGTTTGATTCGATGACGAGACATGGCACATTTATTGATGATTGTGGATTTCGAGTAATTAATATGACCCGCACTCTTGCTACCGAAGAACCATATGTGTTGGCATCAATGGCTAAACAAGTTTTTTATGTCAAAGATCAACTTCAACCTGAATTTGGTGTCATAGTTGAAGTAATTCCAAGACATATTTTTGATGATGATGATGATGGAATTGACATTGTCCCTATTGCCATTGGAACCAATCCATTTATTTCTTTTGATGACTCCAATAACTCAATTGTCAGAGTTGATTGTGATCCTGAAGTTGTGGTTGGAAATATATAGAATCATTCATCCATGTTCTCAATTCTTTTGGTTTACCTCGAGTTGGGTTATTAAGGTTGGTAATATTCATATTTATTTAGTATTGATCACAAATATGTTTTAGATGACTTGACCATTATGTGAATTTTCAATGTTTATTGGTTGCTGTTTTATTTGAATTGCATTTTCTAATTTGGAATTGAACTGTATTCAAACCAAATCAAACAATATTTCTAACTTGGTGAACATTACAACTTGTATGTTTTATTAAATTCATTCAAGCTCTTCTAAAACAATTGATAGCTAAATTACCAATTAATCCCCTCATTCCCTCATATATTTAGTTTTTTGGTTTACACATTAATTTCCTTTTTCTAATTAATTACATATTTGTTTTCAAATGCAGGAAATGCAGCCAATTGAAGAGAGACGAAGAAAAAAAATGGCAAAGAACAATCACCGGATGGAGGAGTTGGGCATTCCACCATTAGTGCCTACAGTGAGTACTTTATTTCAAATATATATATATATATACATATATTTACAGAATATATAATGTCATGTGATTAATTTTTTTGTAAACTTTTTTGTAGGATCCACCGTTACGTCGACAGTTATTCGACGAGGAGCCTAGTACTGGTCCTAGTACTCCGGTCGGTGGTACGAGGAGGGTTCGTACCAGAGGTGGACGTAGAGCTACGCGTGCCCAACTAGACCCTTCCCCTCCCACTGACATTTCAGCCTTCCCACATTCTGATCCCGGTGTGTCGTTAGGGACACACGGGGTATTTAGGCCTCCCATGTTTTCGCTACCTTCTGCATCTTCTGCCCCATCATTTTCACATCCCATGATGATTCCCACTCCCCAGTCAGCATCAAGTCATACAGCTGTTCCATCTTCTTTTCCTTCTACTTCTGTCTCTCCGAGCTTTTATATTCCATTGTCTTCGACTCCTGTTCCACCAGAGGGTGTTCCATCAGGTTCTGTGGATCCGGAGCCACTCATTGATCAGACTAGCGCAGGTATATTTATAAAACCCTAAAAAAAATTATAGCAATATTTATTTTCATTATAACATGTTTTGATAAAATATTTGTTTTTCTTTCATGACAGATACATCTACTGACAGGAGGCGGGGGCGGGGCCATACATGCATGCGTTCGGTGTGGAACCGTCACACACAGGTTATGGTGGAATATAATGAAGACAATCAGATGATTGAGAAAACAGGGCAGCAATGTCAGAGTTTTCTGGCGACGCTTTCCAAATACTCTGACATCATTCCCGTCAGCCCGCTGTCGTGGAGACATTTGCCACATGAGGTCAAAGATAGAGCTTGGGCAGAGATATGGGTAAAAAAATCTGTTGTATTTAATGCCATGAATTATTTTTGTATTTATATGAATTAATATTTTGATTTCAGCTTCGATTTAATTTTCCTGATGGCGAGGGTGCACGACTGGAACGTCTAAAGGATTTAGGTGAGCTTTGGAGAGCCTACAAGAATGAGCTGTATATTGGTTGGCGTGCTAGAGTTGGCACTGAGTTAGAGGCGGTACTAGTCGCGGATGATTGTCCTATAGAGCAGTATCGTCAGATGATTACTCATTGGACGAGTACCCATTTTAAGGTATGAATTACATTTGAGGTATTTAAATAATAACTTTCAAGTTTTGCATTAATATTATGCTTTTCATTATCGAATTTTATTTAGGAATCATCTGGAAAAAATAAAAAAACATTGATGCAAAAAAATACCTCCATACACTAGGATGCACGACGATGTCGGATCATGAGAGGCAGCAGGTATGACAATTGTTTATAAGTTTTCTTTACGAATTACATTTTCTTTTGTTTCCTCAATTATTTAATCATTTGCTAAAGTTTTTATATAACTTTTGTTTTCAATGTCATTGTAGAGGAAAGTACAAAATATTGAAGGACGTGTGCCTCGAGCAAAACTTTTTTGATCGAGTAGATGAAAAAAGGATGGAAGTGCTGTCAATGAAGCAACTCAGTAGCAGATTGTAAGTTTTAATCTGTTGATTTTATATTTTAATATCTATTTTGTAACTTAATAATATATTTATATTTGTAACAGGATTCTTTAGAGGCCCTCGATGCCCAAGAAGCAGACAATTTTGGGCCATCTGATCACTTACATCAGGTGTTGGGAGAGGATCATTCTGGAAGAGTACGCTGCCGACCTAGGATAGCCTCGACGAGGTATTGGCCTGCCTCAGGTACGAGTTGTAGTGCCACCGAGCTACAGCAAGTTAGGGCACAGGCAGAACAGGCTGAGAAAAGGGCCACAGAGACGGCAGAACAGTCTGCTAGGGAAAACAATGCATTTATGAAATTTATTGAAGTTCTACGTCCAACACTTCTAGCAGAGGCCAGCCTAGCGATTGATGAATACATGTCGTCGATACATTCTATATATGGTGCACCAGGTGGCAGTTCCAGTGGTGGTCAGGCCGATGTCCAGCTTGAAGATGATGATGGCGAGGAGTCTGATGCGGAAGAGGAGGGAGATGAGGAGGGCGAGGAGGAGGGCGAAGGCGAGGAGGAGGGCGCTGTAGAGGGTGAGGACGATGAGGAGGATGATGACGAGGGTGATGATGATGATGGTGGTGGTGATGGTGATGCTGATGTGGGACATATTGATCCGTTACATTTTTGACTTATATTACTGAGATTTGATGTTTAATCTATTCTAGTTGTTGGTTTTATCTAGACTCGTAGTATAGTATTGAAGTTGAGTAATTTTTATATATTTTCTGTTTTTATGGATGTTGTTGTCTTTTAGTGGTTGTGTGTTTGAGAACTCCCTGGACAACCCCCCTCATTCTTGGACCCTGGACAACCCCCCCCCCCCCCCTCCCCCTTGGACCCCGAACACCCCCCAAACACCCCCCCGGACAGCCCCGCGGACAGCCCCGTGAACAGCCCCCCGTACATCCCCCCACCCCCCACCCTGGACCCCGGATAGCCCCCCGGACAGCCCCCCGGACAACCCCCCCACCCTCCCCCTTGGACCCCGGACAACCCCCCAAACACCCCTCGGACAGCCCCCCGGACAGCCCCCTGAACAACCCCGGACAACCCCCTGAACAACCCCTGAACAACCCCTGAACAACCCCCTGAACAACCCCCGGACAGCCTCCTGAACAACCCCGGACAGACCCCTGAACAACCCCCAAACACCCCCCGGACAGACCCCGCACAGCCCCCCCACCCTCCTCCTTGGTCCCCGGACAGCCCCCCGGACACCCACCGGACATCCCCCCGGACAGCCCCTCCACCTTCCTTAATTTCATTAGCTCTGGAATGTTTCATAGCACGATCAACTAAAATCTAATCCATACTAAATATGATATACAAATATTCTATATGAATTTCCATAAGATTTTAAGTGAAAACAAAAAGTGACATACGAAAAACTGACCAAACACATTCGAAATGTATTGATGCTTTAGGACAATGATCCATGGGTCATATGTGACGTGTACGAATCAACCCCGCCTCAATCCGAGGCGCGGTGTGGCTGGAACAACTCAAAGTGTATGTCTTTTGTTTCAAAAGGACATCATTTTATGTGAAAAACATCAACTGGCATACGGAAAACCAGCCAAACACATTAGGATTGTGTTGATACTTTAAGAGAACGATCCATGGTTCATTTGAGACGTATACGAGTCAACCCCGCCTAAATCTGAGATGCGGTGTGGTCGAGACCACTCTAAGTGACTTTCTTTTGTTTAAAATGGACAGTATTTTAAGTACATACGGAAAACCAACCAAACGCATTCGGTTTCTGTTGAAACTTTAGGAGAACGATCCATGGGTCATATGTGATGTGTACGAGTCAACGCCACCTCAATCTGAGGTGCGGTGTGACCGAAACCACTCAAAGTGTCTCTATTTTGTTTAAAATGGACTTCATTTTTAGTGAAAACAACAAATGACATACGGAAAACTGACCAAACGGATTCTGATTGTGTTGATAATTTAGCACAATGATCCATGGGTCATATGTGACGTGTACTAGTCAACCCTGCCTCAATCCGAGGCGCGGTGTGGCCGACACAACTCAAAGTGTATGTCTTTTGTTTCAAAAGGACATCATTTTAAGTGAAAAACATCAACTGGCATACGGAAAACCGACCAAACGCATTCGATTTCTGTTGAAACTTTAGGAGAACGATCCATGGGTCATATGTGACGTGTATGAGTCAACGCCACCTCAATACGAGGCGCGGTGTGGCCTACACCACTCAAAGTGACTCTATTTTGTTTAAAATGGACTTCATTTTTAGTGAAAACAAAAAATGACATACGGAAAACCGACCGAACGGATTCTGATTGTGTTGATACTTTAGCACAATTATCCATGGGTCATATGTGACGTGTACGAGTCAACCCCGCCTCAATCCGAGGCGTGGTGTGGCCGGCACAACTCAAAGTGTATGTCTTTTGTTTCAAAAGGACGCCATTTTAAGTGAAAAACATCAACTGGCATACGGAAAACCGGCCAAACGCATTCGGATTGTGTTGATACTTTAGGAAAACGATCCATGGTTCATTTGAGACGTGTACGAGTCAACCCCGACTAAATCCGAGACGCGGTGTGGCCGGTACCACTCTAAATGTGTCTCTTTTGTTTAAAACGGAAAAGATTATAAGTGAAATAAACAACTGACAGACGAAAAACCGACCAAACGCATTCGGAATCTGTTGAAATTTTAGGACAACGATCCATGGGTCATATGTGACGTGTACGAGCCAACCCGGGCTCAATCCGAGTCACGGTGTGGTCAGGACCACTCTAAGTGACTTTATTTTGTTTAAAATGGACAGTATTTAAAGTACATACGGAAAACCAACCAAACGCATTTGGTTTCTATTGAAACTTTAGGAGAACGATCCATGGGTCATATTTTACGTGTACGAGTCAACTCTACCTCAATCCAAGGCATGGTGTGGCCTACACCACTCAAAGTGTCTCTATTTTGTTTAAAATGGACTTCATTTTTAGTAAAAACAACAAATGACATACGGAAAAACCGACCGAACGGATTCTGATTGTGTTGATACTTTAGAACAATTATCCATGGGTCATATGTGACGTGTACGAGTCAACCCCGCCTCAATTCGAGGCGCGGTGTGGCCGGCACAACTCAAAGTGTATGTCTTTTGTTTCAAAAGGACGTCATTTTAAGTGAAAAACATCAACTAACATACAGAAAACCGACCAAACGCATTCGGATTGTGTTGATACTTTAGGAAAAATATTCATGGGTCATTTAAGACGTGTACGAGTCAACCCCCTCTAAATCCGAAACGTGATGTGGCCGGTCCCACTCTAACTGCGTCTCTATTGTTTAAAAGGGACAAGATTATAAGTGAAATAAACAACTGACATATGAAAAACCGACCAAACGCATTCGGAATCTGTTGAAATTTTAGGAAAACGATCCATGGGTCATATGTTACGTGTACGAGTCAACCGCGCCTCAATCCGAGTCGAGGTTTGGCCGAGACCACTCTAAGTGTATCTATTTTCTTTAAAATGGACTACATTTTAAATACATACGGAAAACCAACCAAACGCATTCTGATTGTGTTTATATTTTAGCACAACAATGCATGGGTCATGTGTGATGTGTACGAGTCAACCCCGCGTCAATCCGAGGTTCGGTGTGGCCGGCACCATTCAAAGTGTCTCTCTTTTATTTAAAAAACACTTCATTTTAAGTGAAAACAACAACTGGCATACGGAAAACTGACCAAACGATTTCAGAATATGTTGATACTTTAGGACAACGATCAATGAGTCATTTGTAACGTGTACGAGTTAACCTCGCCTCAATCCAAGGTACGGTGTGACCGGTATCATTCCAGGTGTATGTATTTTGTTTAAAATGTATATGATTTCGAGTAAAAATATATGGTGTACAAAAAACCAATCAAATTATGAATTGAATTCCGGATTCCACATATGATTGTCATCTAAATTTTAAATTGAATTCTAAATGAATTATGTTTGTTTATAATTATGTTATGAATTCTAATTTAATTATGGATGAGTATATTTCCAGGATGCATTATATGTGTTGGTTGGTTGGTTTTCATTATTTAAATGTGTTGGTTTGTTCTCTATATGTATGCATTGTATATGTGTTACAGTTACAATAATTGGATTGAAAATTGAATTGAAAATGAAAATTGAATTGAAAATGAGCCCAAAACAGACCTGCTGTGCCAAAATGAGCCCAAAACAGACCTGTTGTGCAAATTGCAGGCTGCTGTGCAATTTGCACAGCAAAGCCTATGCCAACGGTTTCAAACCGTTGGCATAGCCCATATGGAGCTGTTTTTACCAATGGTTCATTAAACCATTGGTAAAAACAGACTATCCCAACGGTTCAAACCATTGGGATAGCTTTTGGAATTGGTGTTTTTACCAACGGTTGGTAGAACCGTTGGTAAAAACCTTTCCCAACGGTTTTCAAACCGTTGGGAAAGAAAATATTCATGGGACTCCAACGGGCCAAACCGTTGGGAAAGGATTTTCCCAACGGTTTGGCACAACCATTGGGGTAGGTTGATTTTTTCTAACCTATCCCAACGGTTCCTTGTAAACCGTTGGGAAAAGCCTTTCCCAACGGCTTACTTCCCCACGGTTGGCAGAACCATTGGTATAACATATACGAACAATTCTGCAGCCTTTCCCAACGGTTCAGAACCGTTGGGAAAGGATGGATTTCCAGTTGTGCAATAAGGCATAAAGAGCCCAAATTACTATAACCCAAGTACTAAAATGGAAAAAAACAACCCTAAGGTTCCTAAGGACACAACTCACCAAGACCAAAGCTCAACAGTTAGATCCACCTTCAAGAGATCCCTTCCCTTTTCTCAAACATGAAAGAAGAAAGCCTACAAACACCTGAAGGAAAAAATAGGGTGTGAGCCTAAGCCCAGTAGGATACCACCAAAGATTCCATAACAGATACCAAACATAGATTATCCAAAGAAAAACTTTCAATTTTAAAGTAAACAGGTTTGACAATTCAAAATCATATTTAAACAAAACATACTATACATTTTCAAATGATGGAAATAAATATTTTAAGAAATGATTTTACAAATGATGGAATATTTCTAAAATAATGGCTTATGTAAAACATTTATATAAAACAATTTATATAAATTCAGAAGGCATGTAAAGGAGTTCAAAAGCATTGACATACATTTATATCTCAAATATAAATAAACAAGCAAGCAACATGGTCATCTGCCAAAAGGTACGATAATATTAACCAGTTTTAAGTTCCACACACTCTATGTGAACTCAGCAAAATGTGTATACACATGTCCCTATGACACTGGCCTAAGGAGACTCATCACCGACCTGTCGGGGATGTGACCTGCCGCAAGTATGTTGTAGAACGTTGTCGTAGCGTAGAGTGTATCCAAATAACTCACTAACTACCTAAGGCTTTCACGTGCTCTTACATGATGGGTGAACTATTTTAAGAATGCTTAAACATACAATCAATCCCATTCTTCCATTTAAAAAGTGCCAATTTCTTTCCATTTAAAACCAAAATAGGTTTTATTCAAAAACATGACTTTTCACAGGATAAAAACCAATGAGAATCTATCAAATCATTTTAAGCCATTTTCACCAGTTTGAAATCCATTCAAAACCAATTCCATCATTATACAATTTATTTCCATAATAAAATTCAACAAATTAATTGAAATCATTTCCACCAAATCCATAATTTAAATTAAATAATTTAAATCAGTTAATATCCATAAACACACCCAATTTAATGGAATCGAGGGTTTTCCGAATTTCCATGCCAAAACCATTTCCAATATCTCGATTCACTGGAATCGAGTTTTTATCAATTTAATTGAAAGCTGATTTGAGCAATTGAATTTAAATCAGCAATGAAATAAATCAAGTAAAACAAGGATAATCAATTTGGCTAATCAGAACAGAACCACCTACCTCAAGGTCTTCGGTGTTAGCGGCGAAGATAAACCACCCTATGTGGTTCAATACACCTCCTCACGACCTTATTATTATAAGCGTCGACAAATCAATGGTCGACGTTCGTCAAGGGTTCTGAGAACCAGAACCAGATATTTTATTTCAAAAGGAAATAAAATATCACATGAGATAATAGTTTCTCTCTCCTAAATAATTCTCAAAATTATCGAATAAAATATAACATGCAATTTTATCTGTCATGGATAATTTCAAATTATCGATTAAAATATTACATGTGATAATATTTTATCTATCTTGGATAAATTCCAATTTATCATTTAGGTCAAAGTATGTGCTTTCATTATTCTCATTCAAGAATAATTATATCTTGTAATAAAATCTTACAAATTATCCTAAGATAATTTTACGTTATTACTTCATAGTTATTAATTTAATTAATTGAGTAATTATATTCTAGTAATTAATCTTTATAAATTATCATTTTTTTCCAACTCATCTAATGATAATTTAATGAAATTATCATTTGATAATTTTCTTTATAATTACATTCCAATAATCATGTGCAATTATCCCTAGAATATTTCATGCAGATATCCTTTTATAAAAAGGTTGGAGCTGAGCAAATATCCATTTATAATTTTGAAAAAATTAACCTTTGATAAATCATGAGATTACATGTTGATAATTTTATATTAAATAAAATTATCCTTAACTTCCAAAGTAATTATAAAAAATATACATCTAATTGTGTGTATATATATATATATCAAAATAAATAACATTAGATAATTTTAATAAATTATCCCATGTGTGTTTATCAATATATATATATATATCTTTTGATAATTCATTGTTTTTTTGAAAATCCAAATAATTATCGTTTGAAAATAATTAACCTTTGATTATCCCGAAATTATCGTTCGATAATTATATTAATTATACATTGATAATTTGGATAAATTATGCTTATATTAGTATTGGTTTATTTATCCTTTATTTTAATCGATAATATTTTTTTTAAAGAAACCTTTTTCAGATTTGTGAAAGAAGGAAAATTGAAGAAAATAAATAAAAACCAACAAAACAAGATACTCATGCAACATGGAAAAGATGGGCAAGGTGGCGCGCCTGGAAAATCACATGCGGGTCTTGGTAACTTCACGGCTGGTGCACAATGGAGTCATTGGGACTCAGTCAAACAGACTAACATGGAAGGCTGAGCAGTTCGTATATACAGAACCTCAACTGTGTATTTCTATGAATATCTAAAACCTCAAATTTCAAACTCATGTTTTAACCACCGTTTCAATCGAAACTTAATTAAGGAGTGTTTAATTTTATCCCATTAATGATTTGGCAGTTTAATCCGGTCAAAAAACGGATGAAAATCAAAGGTTTTAAAACTTGGGTGTGTCATCAATGGAGGTGCGACGTGGAGAAGAGATAATGAACAGTGAAATCATTTTTCTTATAATTAAATGAATTTAATAAAATTAAATATTTAATGTAAAAATTAAATGACACCAAAGGTCCGTTGCAAATGAAAGTAATACCACTTCTAGGGTAAACACCCTGTTCCGGACCCAACGGTGGTCTCAGATTTCTAAAACGATGAGCGGTTTGAGAGATATTAATGATTTTTTAATGAAAACTCGGAATAATTAATTAATTAATATAAAAAATGTTATTTTTGTGAGCGAGACATCCAAACACCTGATGCCAACAAATGTTATACCATGTTTAGGGTAAACACCACGTTCCGGACCCATCGGTGGTCTCAGATTTCTCATACGACGCACCGTTTGAGAGATGAGTATTTTTTTAATAAATAATATATTAAATATTATTTAAAAACTTTATCTCATGAGCGAGACATCCAAAATTCCGGTGCCTTCGAATGTTATACCCCTCCTAGGGTAAACACCATATTTCACACATAACGGTGGTCTCATATTTCTCAAACAACACATCGTTTTGGAGTTATTCAAATATTTTGACTAAAAATTGTGCACTTAATATATTCTATTTAATAATTTTATACAATCTTCGTTGAGCTTTTGCAGGCCTCGAAAACTCATACTTACTCAGTGTTTAACTCAGAAAATATTTAATTTAAAATTATGAAGCGTTAATTGGGCATTTTACTATTCTGCAACGTGTTTAACAAAAATAAAACTTTTCACTGATAAACCATTTTCCCCATTCAATGTAATAATTTAACAAAAGAGGCTTTACGAAAACATGAGACAGTAACGGGGTGTTATAGTAGAGGGCTATAATGACTTGTGGTTATTTCACACACATGTATTCTGGATATAGTTTCCTAAGGACTACTATAGGTATAACGTGTATAGGTTGTGATGGCTTGGGGATCCTTGCTTGGTGTATGAGCTCTGATGGTGTGAGATATAATACCCGATGTATGATACATGTTATGTGGGTTGTGGTGGCTCCCAGAAATTTCCTAGTTACTTATGGTTATGTGGACATGGTGGTGTGTTGCATGAGGTGCATATTGTGGTGCTTCTCCCAGGTGTCTGAGGGTTTGCTTTTTTGGAGAGAGATGCTCAAGATGTGTGACGTTGGGGAAGAGTGGCAAAACAGTGAGGAAGTGGTAGCATGGTACCCTTGATATTCTTTATTATATGTACTTGTATGTGATACTTGGTGGGAGTAGCCATGGTGAGACTGAGAACTTAGTATACCTGTTTAGGTGACGAGTTAGTCCCACTTGTTGTTTACTATGATTTAGCATGCTTTCTTTACCTTTTGCACGAGAGGATTTGGGGAGTATCCTACTGAGTGTACTGTTATACTCACCCTACGTATATATAAACTTTTTTTTCAGGTCAGTTGGAGTAGGTTGGAGATCAGTCTGGTTACTACTAGCTTGGGGGTTTTATAGGAGTTGTTTGAGCTTCATGGTCGGTGACGCCTTTACTTTTCTTTTGGTACTTGCAGTTTTCTTTCAGTTGCAATGGTTCCTGCATGACGTTATATATGTGCACTTTGGTTTTCTTATATATTGGAGTCCGATTAGGAGTTTGTTGGTGTTTATCTTATCTCTCTCTTTCTCATGTGTTCTCTTAGAGGGTAATGCCTCCCATATGCGTGTTTATTATACCCTCGGTGCTAGTCGCCAACCCAGGGCCTACTGGAGGTGAGACTCAGGGGGTCACTATCGCTCTTCTCCCATTTTCGTCCCAAGAGGGGTACACCCTATGGGGAGGGGGTCATGAAAAAGTGGTATCGGAGGTCTGGTTGAGGGATATGATGAAGTTTGGAGTTAGACACATGTGAGGTTGCATGTGATAGTAGGGAAACAATACCAGGTAAGTTTAGCAAGCATTGTAAACACAGGAGACCAGCTGAGACACGAGTATTTAGGCCCCCATGTGATCTGATGCACGAACCTTTAAGCTTACAGAGGCTACTAAAAGAAGTGATATTGGTTGCAAGGTAGAGACCTTGGAAAGGATCATGCATCATTCTTCTTTGTGCCAATGTTTGAATGGGTAGACCTTAAGATATGTTAACCTAAAATGAATAAAAGAAAAAAATTCATTAATTTTAAAGTCTTCCATATTATAGGTTTAGGATCTCTAACTATTTTTTATTTTGCAGACATGGCTCTAGATCGATGCCCTCATCAGGTTCGTGCAGAATATGTTTAACAGGTTGTGCTAGCAGATTGTCATAGAGTAGTGGTTGACGACGAAAACACTTGGAGGAGGATACTTTGAGAGTAGTGCCAGATTTTGTAGAAGTATGAGGGTTCCGTTTCAGATGCAGTCATAGAAGAATGGTTGGAGGAGGTTGAGATAACCTTCAGTTTGATCCATGCTTAGAAGGAGCACTGGGTATCGTTGGTTGTGTCGATGCTGTGTAGGGCAGCGCGACAGCGGTGGTTCTTGTTCCTCAGAGATCACGGGGAGTTAGCAGTCTCGTGGGAGGAGTTCCGAGACCAGCTCAGAACCGAGTTTCTTTCATAGATCATGAATGCAACTAGTCATCAGGAGCTGCTTACCCTTCAGCAGGGGAGCTCTAGGGTGCGAGAGTTTGAGATCCGTTTCAAGAACCTTCTACGATATGATTCAGACCTGTTTCCAGATGAGGAGGTCAAGGAGAGACATTTTGAGGAGGCTTTGTTCCCATAGATCCGGTGCCAGGTCACCCCCATTTATGCTAAAGACGTGTCTCGAGGTACTGGAGAGAGCAGAGGTCATTGAAAGGACATTAGCTAGAACCAGATCCTCATGAGAGGGGAGTCATCAGGATTCCTCACAAAGCAGATCTGTGGTCCAGGGTTTTCATTTGTCAGGACAGAAGAGCTTCTGATCTGTCGGGGGTAAGTCCCAGTCCTCAATGTCTCGTTTCTCTAAGGGAGGAAACTATCATTCCTATGCGAAGGGATCAGAAACATGTTTTGATTATGGAGCCCTAGGTCATTAGTGGCGGGAGTGCCCAACCTTTCTAAGCAGTCAACGTGCACCAGTTGTTCAGCTTCAGGTTTCTCTGTTGTGGCAGTTCCAGCCGAGGTAATAGTAATAGGTTGCTCCAGTTTGGGATCAGTAGAGAGTAGTTGGGCTCGGCAGAGGACAGTTCCAGGAAACTCCCCATCCTCAGAGAGCAGAGCGCGACCATGGAGGTGGTCATCAGTAGGGTCAGAGAGGCCGTGGAATAGGTCGTGGTGAACTTCATGGATTAGTGTTTCCAGCACTGGGCGAGCCAGATACCGTTCGAGGTACCCTTTGTTTGTTTTCTACTTAGGTGAATGCCTTGTTTGATCCAGGAGTGATGCACTCCTTTATATCACCTGACATTGTCCATGTTTTGGGACTTGAGGTAGAGATACTTCCAGTGCCCTTGGTGTTGACTACACCAGTTAGAGGTCGAGATGACTTGTTTGAATTATGTAGAAACTGTGAGCTAGTACTGGGGCGACACCGCTCTTTGGGATATTTTCTATGTTTATAGATATAACCATATGACGTCATCCTCGATATGTATTAGTTATATTTGGTGCAGACTATCATGGATTGTTTTAGGAGGTAGGTTGTGTTCTTCGATACTGATGGAGATCCAACAACATTTGTTGGCAAGCAAGTCTCTCAGATGGGTCAGAGGCGTGTTTTGTCCTTGTCATCCTTGATGGTTGAGCTGATGCTGAGTTCGTCAAAGGTTCAACAGTTGGCATTTACCAGGATCGTAGAAGAGTACCCTATTGTCTTTCCAGAGGAGATTGTAGTGTTACCTCCTCGATGAGAGATCAAGTTTAGGATCGAAATACAACCAGACGTGTCTCCTATCTCGATGTCTCCATATAGGATGATTCCTTTTGAGCTGTGGGAGCTGCATATACAGCTCGATTGTCTGTTGCAGTGTGGTTTTGGTCGTCCAAGTGTGTCACCGTGGGATGCACTAGTTTTGTTCGTGAAGAAGGCTGATGATAGTTTACGGTTGTGTATCGATTATCATCACTTTAACCAATTGACAATGAAGAACCGCTACCCTCTTCCATGGATTGATGATTTATTCAATCAACTGAAGGGTGAAAGTTGGTTCTCGAAGATCGATTTGCGATCAGGATATCATCAGATGTGTGTAAAGGATGAAGATATCCCAAAGACTACTTTCCGTTGTTGTCATGGGCATTATGAGTTTGTTGTGATGTCTTTAGGTGTGACGAATGCTCCAGTTGTGTTCATGGGGTTAATGAATGCTATGTTCTGTGAGTTCCTGGATAAGTTCATGGTGGTTTTCATCGATGACATCCTTGTGTACTCTGTGTTTGAGGAGGAGCATGAAGAGCTTCTTCGTGTCATTTTGGGAGTTCTTCGCCGTGAGAAATTGTTTGGGAAGTTTCCAAAGTGTGAGTTTTGGGCTCGATAAGTCCATTTCTTGGGGAATGTTGTATCCCATCAGGGAGTTTCTGTGGATCCATCGAAGATATAAGCAATTGTGTCTTGGGGATCCCCAAAGACAGTGACAGATGTGCAGAGTTTCCTTGGTCTTGCAGGCTATGACATGAGTTTCATAGCCGATTTTTCTTGGGTTGCGACTCATCTGACAACATTGACCAGAAATGATTAGGCATTTTTGTGGACTGATCAGTGTCAAACATCTTTTGAGTATCTAAAGAAGAAGTTGATATGTGCTCTAGTTCTTTATTTTCTGGCAGAAGGAGTTCAGTTTGAGGTTTTCTGTGATGCGTCACGTCTTGGGTTGGGATGTGTTCTAATGAAGCAAAGATTGGTCATTTCTTATGTGTCCCAACAATTAATTCCCCATGAGCGTAACTATGCCACCCATGATCTTGAGTTGGCGATGATGGTGTTTGCCCTGAAATTGTGGAGACATTACCTCATAGGTGAGTGTTTTGTGGTCTTCACCGATCATAAGAGCCTTAGGTATGTTTTCTCCCAACGTGACTTGAACTTGTGTCAATGTTAGTGGATGCTGTTCTTATAGGATTATGACTTTGAGATTTTGTATACACCTGGAAAGAGGAATGTTTTAGCCTATGTGTTGAGCAGGAAGTCACGCAGTGATGCAGTGCGTGAATCAGGTGATTCCTGGAGAGTGATGGAAGAACTTTCATGATTGCATCTAGATTTTGGAGAACTCTAAGGAAAAGGTTATTTTTTCAGATTACGGTGCAGTCATATCTTGTGCAGAAGGTGAAGGAATCCCAGTTGGGGGATCTTGAGGTGGAGGTCTGGAGAGACTGAGTTGTTTTTAGAGAGGTCCATGATGGTTGGTTTTAGGATGAATAACACTAAGTGTTGTTTCAGGGAAGGTTTTTTGTTCCTTTGGTGATGTGTGAGATGGTTCTCAGAAAGTCCCATAGTTCGCCTATGGCGGTACATCCTATCATGACAAAGATGTACCGAGATTTGAGGTGTTAGTTTTGGTGGCCTAGGTTGAAGCGTGCAGTTATAGAGTTTGTGCCTCGATGTTTGGTCTTCCATAAGGTGAAGGTTGAGCACAGTGTTCCCAGTGGTTTGATCTAGCTGTTAGATGTTCCTCAGTGGAAGTGGGAGGACATCTTGATGGACTTTGTTACCGGTTTACCTCGATCTTAGGGAGGTTATGACACTATATGGGTGGTAGAGGACCGTCTGATGAAATCAGACCACTTTATAGAAATCAAGGAGTCAGGCTCAGTGGAGGTTTTGTCTATGCATTATCTATAGGAGGTGGTGAGACTCAATGGAGTCCTGAGGATGATCATTTCTGATCGAGATCACCGTTTTACCTCCAGGGTGTGGAGAGGTCCCCAACATGCTTTTGGTTCTCAGTTATGCCTTAACACTACTTTTCATTCACAGACGAACGATCAGACAGAGCAGACTATCTAGACTCTTGAAGACATGTTGTGCTCTCATGTCTTGGATTTTGGAGGTTTGTGGACGAGACACTTACCCTTGGTAGATTTCTCTTACAACAATAGTTTCCACTCCACCATTGGTATGGTGTTGTTTGAAGCATTGTATGTCTAACCTTTCTATTCTTAGTTGTGCTGGACTGGGGTCAGAGAGTCAGCAATTCTCGAGCTGGAACTAGTATAGAATACGACAGAGATGGTTCAGGTGATTCGTGAGAAGATGAAAGTAGTGCATTATCGTTATAAATCTTATGAAGATCATAGGAATAGATCTCTGGAGTTTGATGTCGGGGATCATGTGTTATTGAAGGTGACTCCCCGTCATGGGCAACAAAGGTTTGGTCGTGAGAGTAAGATTTGTCCTCAGTTTGTTGGTCCTTTCGAGGTGTTGGATAGTGTTGGAGTCATGGAATATAAGGTAACACTTCCCCCGTAGATGAGCCAGATACACAATGTTTTTCACATGTCGTAGCTCCGTCATTATCTTTATGATGACTCTCACATCATCGATTGTGGAGAGATCGATGTTGACAATGATGCGACCTTTGAGGAGCGGCCTATAGAGATCTGGGACTGCTAAGAGAAGGTGTTTCACGGGTGTGCTATCTCCTTGGTCCATGTCTTGTGGAGACACAGTGGTGTGGAGGAGAGTACCTGGGAACGTGAGCCGCAGATACGCTCTCAGTACCCCGAGCTATTTGGTGTTTACCTCTTCTCTTGTAACACTATTAATTTTTTGGTTGTAGATTTTTTTGTTTGTTTTTGAGATGGTTTTCTCTTATTTCTTGTTATGGATTTCTCTCTTTTGATAGGTATCTCCCCCATGAGAGTGTTTAATAGATGGTTGTGGTTGTTGCGTGGTTTTGCGTTGTTCCCCTAGTGTGGTATTTGAGCTCCTGCGGTGGCGAGAGCTTTAAGAGGTATCTCACGGGGTGGCTGTTCAGATGACCCCTTTCAGTTACTCTTTGGGTTGGTTTTGAATTCTTGAGAATGAAAATGTTTTGAGAGGTATCTAATGTAAGGGCCCAGATCCAAGTGGATCGACCCTTTGCATGTTTTCGAGGCTTGAGGTGCCTGAAGGAGGCTTAGAGGAAGTCTGGAGTAGTTTGGTTGCTAAGAGATGAAAGCAAGGGAAAGATTTCACACCGTGAAGAGTTAAATGATGTGAAGTGGGTTTCACATCATTTAATAGATCGGGGTCTGAAAAATAAAATAAAGTGAAGAGGCGATGTGTTTTTCAGCGAAAACTGAACCCTGAGAATTACACAACATGAAAGGGGATAACACATCGTGCAATTCCCCGAGGTTATATGTTTTAAAACATTTCTAGCCACGTGGGTTGTCAAACCCTACTATTGCTCTCATTTTCTAGCGTCTGACAGCCCAC
The DNA here is from genome assembly GCA_963277665.1 of Viscum album. Taxonomy (NCBI): domain Eukaryota; kingdom Viridiplantae; phylum Streptophyta; class Magnoliopsida; order Santalales; family Viscaceae; genus Viscum; species Viscum album. The sequence goes on along the minus strand of OY728138.1, from coordinate 956,565,790 downwards.
TCCTTCATCGTTTTGGATTCCCTTTGAGGGGGATCAATCATTGGGCTTCTGTCTTCGATCCGTGGTGATCTAAGGTGTGTTCTTCCTTCATTTTCTAGTCGTTTCTCCCAGTTTAATCTCATTTCCTCTCGCATCTTCACTCCGTTCTATGATGTTTTCTTACCCATTGTTATAATAAGGATTTTCTTGGTTGTTGTTGGTGTGGTTGTGCTGTAGTGTCCTCGAATGGATGCAGTTATTGTGGGAGGAGTGATTGGAGATTCATTGTGTGGTCCACTCTCATGCGAAGAACGTTGAAAACATTTTTGAGGTAGGGGATTCGTTGATTCTCTATTTAATTACGTGCAATCGTAGAGTTAACATGATGTTTCCCCTTGGATCACAATGAAATTAACCAAATAATCATTTGAACAGGATTAAAGAATTGGTATCGATCACATAACGACATCGCTGCTTTGTATTGTGATAACAGTTTTCCTCTTGATTTTCTAGATAGTGTGTTATCTATGCTTTTCTTGGTCTATCCTGTTGTTCTTAATGGAAATTGATAAAATAATGTAAAGCCAAAATTAATTGTCCAAAGGAATTAAAGATGCACATTTAATGAATCTGGTTTTTGTTGTTGTTTTTGTAATTTGATGATGATCAAATTGATGCAAGCATGCATGATTACTTGAATTAGTTAATGAACCTAAAACATGATGATTCTTGTTGATAAAAGAATTAAATACATGTTGAATTCATTGTTTAATTAATTTGTGATAGCTTGTGATAGCTTGTTTCTTAGGTTTCTCGTAGTTGGAACCTGTGAATAATGAATCGGTTAATTCAAGATGGAATAAATATTGGTTGTGTGATAAAAGATAATGCCTTTGTAGGGTAGTAGTCGCCCATTTTCTTATAAAGGCTATGTGCCTTGTGCTTTGGATCCGTGAGAGCTCGTTCTGTGTGAAGGTCGGATGACTTTCTTTAGGGCCAAGAGCCCGGTTTCTATGTTTGTTTCATGCTTCTTGTGATGTGTCATGATCTTGGGATGGCTGAGCCTAGAGGGCTGTGGTGGTATGTGGGGCGGGGAGGCCCAGATGTGTTGTGAGCCTGGGATGGTTGAGTCTGGAGGGCTGTTGTGGTATGAGAGGTGAGGAGACCTGGTTTTTGAGTCAGTAGTTGATGCATGGAGTGGTAAGATGTATCGATATATGCATGTGAGTGTCAGGGAGGACACCAAAGATGATGGAACGAGTTAAAGCTGGGCTTACCCGTTGTTATAAAATCTGGATGCTTGTTTGAATCAGTTGCTTGGCCGAGGACCATTTTGTTGTTTATCTGCTTTCCTTTCCCCACTGCTTGAGGCAGATGGTTTCGGTTACTCTCTTTCCAAGAGAGGAGAATACGCGCGAGGTATCCCATGTGCTTTATGTGTTTAGCTTCTCATGGTTGGATGAGTCTATGCTCCTTTTATAGGTGGTGAAGAATTGACATGTAGTTTATCCACTCACCGTGTTGAGTCCCTTGTGCTTGGTAACTTAGAATGTTTTCCTAAAATACTATTGGATTGGTGTAGCCCAATCTGCTTTGGATGAAGTTTGGGCTGAATGCTTTTGGCCTATATTGTGCACCAGACTACAACTTCCATAAGTCTAACCACTGTAGTAGAGTTGACCGACCGACACTAACGGGACACTATAGCAGGTCGGACTTTGAAGTAAACAATACTATAGAAACGTTGACTTCCAACCACAAGCCACTATAACACTTTAGACTTGTGTGGCCGCGACACTTTTTCGACACTATTGCCATATATACTTCCAGCCACCTTTCACTAAAGCAATGCAGACTTTCTATGCGTTTGGTGGAATAATGGATCATCTTCCTCCTTTTGTAGCCCATTTCAGGCTAGTGTTTCTGTGTTAGAAACTCTGAGATATCTCTTTGTAATTGTGCTCCCAGATTTTTTCATAGTGATATTTCTGCCTCTCTGTGGATGTAGGGAACATTTCCCGAACCACGTAAATCTCCGTGTCCAAGATCTTATTCTTCTTCTTCTTCTGTTTTTTCCCTTTTACTCTTATGTGAATCATTTCTTTCTATCATTGCAACTCCCAACGTTTTCGCATCAAATACCTGGTAATATGGAAAGTAATGTTGTTAATAAATGAATAAATGTTTAACTTATGAGGTTGGATCTTGCTGGGATGCAATGTTGAGGTTGAAATTCTGAGAAGTCGTGGACTCAGTTTTCTTATGTCTGGATGACATGGAACTTTGTTTTGATGCTAATGAAATATAATGCAGAAATTGTTAAGGGTTAATTTAAGGTTAAATAACTAGTTAACATAAAGTGAAATTGATAAAAAGGAATAAAGTAATTTAATGTATCTATATAAATGGTTGTATGCTTATAGGATATTTGGTCTTAGCAGTGGAAACCGGGAGTCCGAGAGATGTTAGCTGTAGTTGAGTCTAAGACTAGGATATGCCCATAGTGTGGTTGTGAGATATATTATATCATTTTATTTTTTGTGTTTTTATACGTGACTCCACCATGTCAGTTAGGACAACTGATACCCTGAGGATTCTGAGCCATGGGGGGTGTCTTCTCCAACATCCCGATGGGAGGGTGGATGACTGACTACCCCCTTTAGCCTTGCCCTCTTCTCTTGGTAGTTACTTGTGCTGGTATGTATGGTGGTTATTTTTTCCCATATTTGTGTATAGAGGGATGTAATGACTTGTGGTTATTTCAAACACATGTATTATGGATATAGTTTCCTAAGGACTGTTATATGTATAATGTTTATAAGTTGTGATGACTTGAGGATCTTTACTCGTTGTATGAGCTATGATGGATTGAGATATAATAACCGATGCATGATACATGCTATACAGGCTTTGGTGGCTTTCAGAAACTACCAAGTTACTTTTTATTATGTGGATGTGGTGGTGTGTTTCATGAGTTTCATGTTGTGGTGCTTTACCCAGGTGTTACGGGCTAGCCTTTTTAGAGAGAGATTCTCAAGACGGGCGACATTGGGGCAGAGCGACAAACCAGTGGGGAATTGTTAGCGAAGTACTCTTTATATTCTTTATTATATTTACTTGTATGTGATACTTGGTGGGATTAGACATGATGAGACCGAGATCTTAGTATATCTGTTTAGGTGAGGAGTTAGTTTTGTTGGATTGGTGTAGCCCAATCCATTGTGGATGATGTTTGGGCCAAATGTTTGTGACTCGTAGTGCGCACCAGGCTGCAACCTTCATGGGTCGAGCTCCGTAGTGATCTTGTTGAGGGTTGCATAGGGAAACACGCCCCTACTACAGCCTCAACCCAAATTTTGGGGCACTGTATCATTTTTGACCACTATAGTTGAGTTGACTGACCGACACCAACATGGCACTATAGTAGGTCAGACTTTGGAGTCAACAGTACTGTAGCTCCTTGGACTTCCAGCTGATGACCACTATATCACTTTTGATTTGGGTGATCACCTTTCTCTGTAGTGATGTAGAATTCATGTGTGGTTGGTGGAATAGTGGACCGTATTCCTCCTTTTGTAGTCCATTTTGGGCTATAGTTTCAGTGTGAGTAACTTGAGATTATCACTGTAAATTGTGATCCTGATATTAGTGTAACTTTTTCCTCTTTGTGGACATAGGGATCATTTACCAAACCACGTAAATCTCTGTGTCCAAGTTCTTTTGTTTTTTTCCATTTTTCTCTTCTGTGAATCATTTGTTGTTGTCGTTGCGACTCTCGACATTTCCACATCAACTAGTATCAAAGATTGAGTTTGGATTCCTCGAACTGAATGATAGATATGGAAGAAGGCAAGGTGCAGATCGACCATTTTGACGGAACTCACTTCAGCTACTGGAGGATATAGATCGAAGACTATCTTTATCAGAAAAAGCTGCATTTTTCGCTTATGGGTTTAAATCCAACAGACATAGAGCAGTTAGAGTGGGAGCTTCTAGATCAACAGGTTCTAGGTGTTGTGCGCCTTACGTTGGCCAAAAACACGGCGTTCAAAATCATAGAGGAGAAGATGAAGATTAAGTTGATAAATGTTCTCGCAAATATGTATGAGAAGGCTTCTGCGGAAAACAATGTAAACTTAATGCGATGATTGTTCAACCTAAAAATAGTTGAAGGGAGAATTGTTGCAGATCACATCAATGAGTTCAAAACCATTATAAGTCAATTGACATTGGTGTATATTGCATTTGGTGATTAGGTATGTGCCCTAATTATACTATCTTATTTACCTAATAGTTGGGAAGTAACTATAATAGTTGTGAGCAGTTCTTCGGGGAATAAAAAGTTGGTTCTGAAGGATGTATGAGACCTAATCCTCAGTGAGGATATTTGAAGAAGAGAATTAGGTAGATTATCTTGTTCTGCTCTGAATCTAGAAGAAGAGGAAGATACCCAACAATCATAGAGGGTGATCAAAGTCAAGAGAGAGAAGATGAGACAAGGAAAAGGGGTCTGGTCTTACCTGTTGGATTTGCGGGAAGAAAGGACATGTCAAGGAGTGTAGAGATAAATAGAAAGTGCTTGAAACTAGTGGAACAAACATGGCGGCTGATGGAACCGATGATGTGCTACTGCTGAGCGTGGATAACCCAATGTAGTCTTGGATTTTAGAATTAGGGACATATTTCCATTCCACATCGAAGAAGGGTTTCCTGAAGATTTTTTTTTTTGAAATTTTGGTAAGGTAAATCTTGCTGATGATGAACCCTTACAAATTGCGAGGAAGAGTGATGCACAGATCAAGACTAATAGTGAGAGTCTCCTGGTTCTGGGAAATGTGAGGTATATCACTGTCTTGAGAAGAAATATTATTTTTTTCGGAAAACTTGATGATGTAGGGTTGAGTACCACATTCACTAGTGGTGCCTGAAAGATTACCAAGGGAGCCATGGTCATAGGTCGGGGAGCAAAAAATGATAATTTGTACAACATGACAGAGACTTACATGAACATGGTGACATCAATAAATGCTATTGGGGATTCTCAATTGTGGCACTATAGGCTAGGCCATATGAGTGAGAATGGGATGAAGGTGCTGGCAACAAAATGGCTGCTACCAGAGATTAAGTTGGTGGAAGATGACTTATGTGAATATTGCATCCTTGTAAAGCAGAAGAAAGCATCATTTACAAAAGGAGGTAGAATACCAAAGGCTGGGAAGCTAGACCTGGTGCACCCTGATGTTTGGGGGCCTGTACCAGTACATTCCCTTGGAGGGTCACAATATTATGTGACATTTATTGATGACTCAACAAGGAAGGAATGAGTTTACTTTTTGAAAAGAAAATCTGATGTGTTTAAGATGTTTCATAAGTGGAAGGTCATGGTGGAGAATGAGTCATAAGCAAAGCTAAAATGCTTTAGGTTTGACAATAGTGGAGAGTATGAAAGTAATAAGTTCAGAGAATTCTGTGTAAATAAGGGAATTCGGTGGGAGAAAACTATCCCAGGAACACCACATCAGAATGGTGTAGTTGAAAGGATGAATATGACATTGAATGAATGTGCCAGGATCATGAGGATACATTCAGGGTTACCCAAGACCTTCTGGGCTGATGCAATGAACATGACAACATATCTCATCAACATGAGTCCATCTGTGCTAGAAGTAGAATGTCTAACCGAAGAGCTCTGGTCTGATAAGGAGGTAAGACTCTCACATTCATGAGTCTTTGGTAGTTTGGATTATGTACATATTGATTCTAACATAAGGGACAAGCTTGATTCTAAGTCTAAGCCATGTTTATTTATTGGCTATGGTGTTGAGGAGTTTGGTTACCGCTTTTGGGATGATCTCAACAAGATGGTCATTAGGATCCAGAACATGGTATTCCATAAAGGTGTCATGTACAATGATTTCTATGTAGTTGAAGATGAAAATGGAAATAAAGAACCAGAGTGCAAAGATCAAGTGGAGCTTGAAGGTGTACCTGGGCATGAGACATCAGAACTGGTGGAACCTACTACTCCAGTGGAGTTGAGGAGATCAACAAGGGTGAGAAGGCCTGTGCCGAGGTATTCACCATCTTTAAATTATCTATTATTGATAGATGGTGGAGAATAAAAATGTTTTGAAGAGGCAATGCAGTTGAAAGAGTTGAGAAAATGGGTTCTGGCTATGAAGGAGGAGATTTCCTCATTGCATGATAACAACACTTGGGAGTTAACACCTCTTCCAAAAGTAAAAAATGAATTATAGATCAAGTGGGTATATCGGGTAAAAGAAAAAAACAATGGAAAGAGGAGGTACAAAGAAAGGCTGGTGGTGAATTGTTTTCAACAGAAGGAAGGAGTGGATTTCACTGAAATTTTCTCACCTATAGTAAATCTTACCACCATTAGGGTGGTTCTCAGCATTGTGGCATCAGAAGACTTGCATCTTGAGCAGCTTGATGTCAAGACTGCTTTCCTTCATGGATATCTGGAGGAGGATATCTACATGTAGCAGACAGAGGGATATGTGGAGTCTGGGAAGGAAGACATGGTGTAAAAACTCTAGAAGAGATTGTATGGGTTGAAGCAGACACCCAAGTAGTGAAACAAAAAGTTTGATGCATTCATGACTAAAAATGCAAACAAATGATGTGGCATAGATCAATGTTGCTACATAAAATCCTTTAGTGGTGAATATATTATATTGCTTCTGTATATGGATGACATGCTCATTATATGATCATGTATATAAAGGATTGATGAACTGAAAGGGAATTTAGTCGAGGAGTTTGAGATGAAAGATCTTGGAGAATATGACAAGATTTTGGGGATGAAGATCAAGAGAGACTGTGCAGCTAAAACTTTGATGTTATCACATTTTGATTACATTGGAAATGTTTTGAGAAGATTTAGTATGATGGAAGAAAATCCGATCTCTATTCCTCTGGCGGGCCATTTCAATCTATCAAAGGATCAATCAAAAAAGATGGTAGAAGATGTTGAGTACATGGAAAAAGTTTCATATGCATCTATTATTGGAAGCCTGATGTATGCCATGAGCTGTACTCGACCTGACATTGCTCATGAAGTGATAGTTGTGAGCAGGTACATGGATAACCCTAGAAGACAACAATGGGAAGCTTTGAAGTGGACACTGAGGTATTTGAAGGGAATCAAGGAGGTATCTCTGTGCTTTGGCAAAGGAAATTCACTGCGTGGGTATGTGGTGATGTAGAAACGTTGGGAGTCACAATGAAAAAACAATGATTCAAAGAAGATTAAAAGGGGGAAAACAATAAACAAGTACACAAGGATTTACGTGTTTTAGGAATAATTCCTACGTCCACGAAGAGGTAAAACTTCACTACATGTTGGGGGCACAATTTTACAGAAGATCTCTCAGAGTTTCTCACACACATAGAAACCCTAGCCTAAAAATGTGCTAAAGTAGAGGACGAAGCACTATTCCACCAACCGTTGGAAAGTCCGCTATGCTACAGTGAAAAGGCGCTTGGAAGTCTGCATCGCTAGAGTGAAAGGAGGCCACCCAAGTCAAAAGTGATACAGTGATACTGACTGGAAGTCCAAGGAGCTACAGTATTGTTGACTACGAAGTCTGCACCGCTACAGAAATCCAACAAGCTCACCGTAGAGCTTGACCCGTGAAAGTTGTGGGCCGATGCGCAGTATGGGCCACAAGCATTCAACCCAACCAGATCGGGCTACACCAATCCAACATGTGGATGCTAGCCTTGGAGGTGATGTTGATGGTAGGAGTACCACAGATTATGTATTTACTTATGGAGAAACTGTAGTAAGCTGGATATCACAATTGCAGAAGGTGGTGGCTTTATCCACCACAGAGGCAAAATATATTGTTGTAACAGAAGCCAGGAAGGATTTGGTCTAGCTAAAGAGCTTCTTGGATGAATTGAAAAGATAGAGAGAGGAGAATGTATTGCACTGTAACAGTCAGAGTGTAATACATCTTGCAAAGAACCCAATGTTTCATGCCCAAATGAAGCACATTCAGTTGAAGTATCATTTCATCAGAGGTTTGATACAAGATGGGTTGCTGACATTACAGGAGATTTGTGGAACCAATAATCCGACAGACATGCTGACGAAGCCAATGGTAATAACGAATTTGAGGCACTATTTTTCCTTTGTTGGTCTCCACTGATGAACAGAGGATGAGAGTCATAATAAGGGAGGACACAATGGAAGCACAAAGGAAAACAATTGGTATTTCATGAATCGTCAGCTTGAAATTGAAGTTGTGAGTGGAAAGCACACCACTGATAAGTGGAGAAGAGGAAGAGAAAATATTAAGTTGTCTTAGTCAGTGGCATCAAAGTAGGTTAGCGTAGTAGATCAGGCTCCAAGCGGGAGATTATTGGATTGGTGTAGCCCAATCCATTTTGGATGATATTTGGGCCGAATGCTTTTTACTCGTACTACGCACCAGGCTTCAAATTTCATGGGTTGAGCTCTGCGGTGAGCTCGTTGAGGGTTGCATGGGGTAACATGCCCCTACTTTGGGGGCCGAAGGCTCTTGGGACAAATTTTGGGGGGAACTGTATCATATATGACCACTGTAGCAGAGCTAACCGACTGACATTGACATGAAACTTTAGCATGTCGGACTTTGGAGTCAACAGTATTGTAGCTCCTTGAACTTCCAGTCACCGACCAATATAGCACTTTTGACTTGGGTGACCACTATTCATTATACCGATGTAGACTTCCAGTGCAGTTGGTGGAATAGTGGATCATCTTCCTCCTTTTGTAACCCATTTTGGGCTAGGGTTTAGGTGTGATAAACTTGAGATACTCCCTATAAATTTTGCTCCTGAAATTAGTGAAACTTCTACCTCTCCATGGATGTAGGGATTATTTCTCAAATCCCACAAATCTCTATGTCCAAGTTCTTTTGTTTTTTTTCTTTTTACTCTTCTACAAATCATTTCTTTCTATCGTTGTGACTCCTAATGTTTCTGCATCAAGTTTCACTTGTTGTTTACTGTGTTTTAGCATTCTTTCTTTACCTTTTGCACGAGAGGCTCCGGGGAGGATCCTACTGTGTATACTGTTAAACTCACCCTACATATATATAAACTGTTTTTTTAGGTCAGTTGGAGCAGGTTGGAGATCCGACTGGTTATTAGTATCTTGGGGGTTTTGTAGGAGCTATTTGAGCTTTGTGGTCGCTGTCATCTTTACTTATCTTTTGGTACTTGCAGTTTCTTTTAGTTTTAGTAGTTCTTGCATGACATTATATATGCGCACTTTTGTTTTCTTATACATTGGAGTCTGAGTAGGAGTTAGTTGGTTTCTATCTTATCTCTCTCTTTCGCATGTGTTCTCTTAGAGGGTAATGCCTCCCATCTGCGTGTTTATTATACCCTCAGTGCTAGTCGCCAACCCGGGGCCTACTAGAGGCGCGACTCGGGGTTCACTATCTCTATTCTCCCATTGATGGCCCAGGAGGGTCACACCTTGTGTGGAGGGGGTTGTGACATTCATGATGACTTTTTGATTGGAAATAGATTCCTTAGAAGATATTATCCTATAACGATATTTTTAGAAGGAATTATCCTCAACAATTATCTGATTCCAACTGCTTTTGGAAAAATCAGAATGGTTCCAGATAAGAAAGTATCTACTGTAAATATCTAGATAAAGATAGAGAATACTATAGAAAGATTGAGCAGTGGAAAGAACTGGTTGAATTGAAAGTTATGAGGATTAATGAAGATGAGGCTTTGACCAAAATAAAATATTATTTATCAGAAAATTGGTCATAAAACCCTCTAAAACTATGACAAAAGGCAATTCTAGAGGCTACAATCACCCTTAAATATCCTAGTACAGTGATCAGAAGTAAGAGAAATTCCTATCCAGACGAGATGGTTAAGGAATTTGAGAAAAAAATTCCATAACTAATTAGTCTTGGATTAATCAAGCACAGTGAAAGTCCTCACAGATGTGCAACATTCATAGTAACGAATCATGCACAACGTGGTAAAGAAAGAATGATCATTGATTATTGTGATCTTAATTATGCCACACATGATGATGACTATAATTTTCTTAATCAATAAGCTTTAAGAATCAAGATTATGAATGAAAGACCAATGATATATTCTAAGTTTGATCTCAAGTCATGATATTGGTAGATAAAGATCAAGGTGGAGGCTATACCACTAATAACATTTACAATGCTAGTTGGCTTATTTGAATGGTTAGTTATGCCTTTTGGAAACAAGAGTGTACCAGGAATATTCCAAAGTAGAATGGACACGACATTCAGTAGATTATCACAGTTCGTGGTAGTTTATATTGACAATGTGCTCATATTTAGTAGAAATATAGAAGAACATATAAAATTTTTACAGCAGGTGGCTGAAGTGTTCAGAGAATAATATATGATACTTTCAGAAAGAAAGATTATTTGGATGCAACAAAAGATATAATTATTGGGATTGAAAATCCAAGGAAGTATAAAAAAGCTTCAACCGCATATTGCAGAAAAATTAGAAATTTTCCCTGATGAACTTATAGATCATAAGAAGATACACGTGTTTATTGGTATATTATGTTATTCTAGAGCATACATCATAGATTTAGAAAAAATCTTAATTCCAATACAAAGAAAGATGTTCAGTAAGGTACCCTGGAATTGGATAGAAGAAGATTCGGAAGTAATCATAATTTTGAAGAAAAAAGCACAGAATCTACCAGAATTGGCGTATCTAGATGGGAGTAAAGATCAACTTATCTTAGAAACACATGTATCAAACTTAGCATGAGGATGTATCCTAAAGATAAGGGAAAACCATAAAGAAAGTATCAGTAGATAATGGAGTGAATTCTTTAATAAGGAAGAGATGAATTATCCTATCCATGAAAGAGAAATGCTTGCAGTCCTTAAAGGAATTAGGGATAATGAGATTTTCTTGGGAAAACCTTTTAGTATAAGAATAGATAGTTCTAGTATAAATAACTTTATGAGAATAAAATTAAAAATCTTTACCCAGACACGACTTGTACGGTGAAGGATTAAATTGAAATACTATAACTTTAATATAAAAAATATTAAAGGAAAAGATAATGTCATTCTAGATGTACTAACATGCTATTTTGACTCTTGCAGGTGCAATGACAGAAAGTAGAAAATCAAGGATATGTCCTATTTTCATTGATAATCATTTTGTGATAGAATGCCTAGTTATCAAAACAATGAATGATAAACTCGAGAAAAGAAAAGAAATTTTAGAAGAGAATCTTCTTTAGAAGAAAGGATATTCATCCAGTATGTTTGAAATATTAGAAAGCACCAGTTCCTCAGTCAGAAAGGATGAAAAACTAGGAACTACTTCAAAGATATCTCTAGACAGCAAGTCTAATGATAAAAGTCATATTAAATGTTTCATATGTAGTCAAAAATTCTATTACAACACAATGTGAAAAAAATCTGAGAAAAATGAAGACTCGAAAGAACTAGAAGGTAGAAAAATATGGGAGCAAAAGATGAAAAGAGAAGACTGTTTCTAAAAGATGGGCTGATCAAGTAGAAGAATAACTTTAAAAGAAGAAAATTTTTGAGAATGAGCTTCATAAATAGCAAGAAAAAGATCAAGAGAGTTTGGATGATGATCTAGATGAAGATCCCAATCCAGAAAAAGAAATATGGAAATATTTTCAAAGGATTCCAAATATTTTTAGAAATAAATCCACAACCATTTATAATCTGATATATAAAATTAAAGATGATCAGATATTCAAAAGAGTTCTGAACCATGTTTTAGACATGCTTGATGAATCCGAAGACCTTATGGATTATTATAAAAAGATTGGTTGAGACATGATTAATATGAAGTGATCAGGTTGAAAGTCCAAGTTTCTGGTCTTCTGGATAAAGTTAGAAGGATCAACGAGATAGGTGTGGAAGAATATTGAGTTTTGAAAAGGTTTCAGAGAATGCTGGGAACAGGGATCCCAAAGCTCTATATACCGGATATGACATTAGAACTAGAAGAGTTCGTTGAATGTAATAAAGATTTTAGGATGGGAGCAACACAATTATTGGGATTTAAGAAAATAAATTCCACATTCAATTGGGTACCACAGATGGTGAGAATGGTTCTAAACAATGTATATGCAAGTTTTATATGGTGGGTTGCACATATCGAACCTATCAGACTAGCAGACAGATTGACCATGTTATAAAATCTGTACCCTGGGCACTGGACTAAAGGACCTATCCAAAAAGCATTTGACGAATCACAGTTTAGTGATGATGATTGACTAGAGTTTTGTTTGAATAAGATCTATTATGAAAATATCCAAATTTCATGGAGCGTATATCTTATTGAATCAAAATAAAGTAAAGATCGTATATTCTTTGCAGGAGACAATGTGCTAGTATCTATCAACTCTAGATACATGCAACATACTGAAATGACACATCTGATAGGATTTGCAGTGGAGGCAGACACAATTCTTGAAGAACTCAAGACACGAAAGAGACAAAAAAGAAGATATCTTTATTGTCATAGATCAAATCCAACATGTCATCAAAGAATTGATGAAAATGAAAGAGTCAAAAAAATAAGTATTAGTTAGAGAAATGACCGACCCTCTTTATAACTTGGAGGGATTTTAGGCATTGATTCAGACATGCATCATATTTAGCATGGATGATCGGATCAAATCGAACATGTCATTTATGTAGTTTTTTAGTATGAAGTGTGTGGTGGAAGTTTTGTAGTTGTGCGTTCCACCTTTTGATTCTGCTTTTGCTTTTTCTTTTTTCTTTGTCGAAAGTGTGCATTGTAAGTTGAGTCAGCTTCTCAGACAAGATGAGCCTGAAAGCCTATATAAGGGACCTCTGAACCATTTGTTTGAGGAGATGATCTTGAATAGAAATCAGAATGATTTCAGTCATTCTCTATCTACATTATCTCTAAGCCTTTGTGTTCTTCGTGTTAAGTAATTCCAAAAATGATACTGTGAAGTCAATGATAGGTAGTCCCCTTATCCTTTTCATGGATAGTGTTTTTTTGCGGTGCTTGCGAGTGATTTTGCAGCCTTTATGGATTCTCAAAGCAGGCTTTCCTAGGATACCTCTTCGAAGACTTCATCTACAAGTGGTATCAGAGGAATTCCCTCTAGAGTGCTGCTTCAGTGGAGTTTTTAGTAAGAAACTCACAAGCACAACAGAAAAAACTAGTGGATGGAAGCAAGAGCGGATGAAGCAGGCGTACAAAACCCGCAACAACACTCATGATAGGCATCACTTTGGGAGGAAGGCCTTTGAAAACAAACCCGAAGTAATTGAGTTAGGGCAAAAATCCCAGACAACTCGTGATAAGATTGAAGAATTAAAGGTAGAAATCAGGCATATGGAATATCAGTTTCAACAAGCCAAGCGGTTAGTGAAAAACCTATAAATAAGAATAGGAGATCCAGAAGTTGAAGTATTTTTCTTTGAACAGTAAAATATGGGCGGAAGATGATTTGTTCTTGGACCAAATATTTGAGATATTTGGAAAAGACTTGAAGGGAAAGCTTCAGGAGAAGCTTCTAATCATCCAAAAGCCACTGTCTCCGATATGCATCCACATAGAGATACAAAAAGGGAAAGTATATCAGGATGATATACTACAGACGATTACGCGTGACCTTTAGTAGGAGAAACTCAAGAATATCAAGAATAAGTTTCAAGTATTCCTCGGAGTATCTAGGAATACTAGAAATAGATTCATGATATTATTACTTAGGATAAATGAGAACTTGTTGATATTGAACGTGTCTCCAAAAACCTAAATGAAAATCTCAAGAAAGTAGAAGACTTACAAGACAAACTCGAAGAAAAGAAGAAAAAGAGACCAAGTCATCTCCCATCGAAGGACTCTATGTAAATCCTTGGGAAGCCAAACCAGTATGACAGACAATCATCTATAAACCAATCCCCTAGGAAAGAAAGAAAGGATCAGTCAATGATTTGTTTCAGAAGATCAATAGGGAATCCAATACCTCACATCCCAGTTATATTCAGGATGAATATAGGCCGAGGAAAATACATCCAAAAAGTATTCCTCAACATGGGACAATCCTGAAGCTAGATTGAAAACAAGATCTTAGATCATCCATAGATGAATGAGCTCTAGAACTTCAATATTACATGTTATCTGTTGGTTTACAGTCATGGATCATAGATAGTGCATTCAATTTCATAGGATCTACCTTGAGAGGTAATGTAGGACAATTTTGGGATATGTTGTTAAGACACTCAGAAGTGAGAACCACTATCTAGGAATATGTTACATTCCAAATTGAGGTTATACTGGTAGTTACTGATTTCCTTAAATAGGAGTTTGTGGAGAATTCACTGATTGATCAAGATGGAGAATTGATAGAAAAATATAGAACAACTTTAACCAAGATCCAAATTTATGATATGTGTTACTTTGAAGATTATCTTTACAAGTTCAATAATTAGCATTATCTTCTTAGACCAGGAGATCAAGCATATTCTATAGATGTATTTATCCAGAAGCTTTCAGGTAGTTGGCCTGAAATTGTTCAATAAGCCTTAAAGACTCATTTTTTCTCAAAGTGCAGATTTACAAGATACATTTTGAGTTTGAGAAAAAAAATACAAGTGATAAGAATCTATTTCATGCAGAGGCATGTATTACAAGATGTAAGAAATATGCCATACATGAGTTCTTCTTACTGCCCAATTTTAGAGGGTGTTATAGGAATATATGGGTGTGGTCCAACAAGATAAGAGCTTGGAAAACCACAAAAAAGTCATTCAGAAAACAGTGTCAGGATGACCAATGTGAACGAAAGAAATCACACAAGAAAATATGGAAAAAAATTGGTAAAAGAAAACCATCAAGTAGATTTTCATTTAGAAATCTAGAAAAATCTAAACGATTTATGAGACCAAATAAAATTTAGAAGGACATGATAGAAAACTTTAAGTCCAAAATATGGGAAGTATCTCAAATTCCCTAAAGGGGAATCTCTATCCAATTGTGATTATTGTTTGTTCTGTAGAAAGAAAGGTCACAGAGTTGACAGTTTCCCAAACGTAGATAAAAGAAGAGTAATTCTCAAAGAAACAATGATGTAAGATTCATCAGAAATTTTGTTTGAGCATATTTTGGGAGAATATATAGACTCATATGATGAAAGTTTATATTCTTTATATTCAGAGTTCTTAGAGGTGGAAGACACCAACTCATATAAAGAAGAAAGAATTAACCCCAATACAATTTTGAGCCAGCTTCGAATAGTTAAGATTTGAACATGGGATATGCACCTGAAAACTCTAGATCTAGTAAAGCTAGAGGAGATTAAAGGTTATCTAGTTCATTCATCAGAAACTAAAATCCCTTCAGAAGGAAGATATTTTCAAGAATGGAATATGCCCAGAGTTGATTGGTCTGAAGTGTACTAGAAGTCTTGGGTAACATATCGAGAAATGAACAAGATCTTCGAAGATGAAGAGACAACTGAAGTTTATAAAATAGATAGAGGATTATTTACAATGCCTTTGATAAAACTAGAAAGGTTTGATAAGGAAATCCAAAAAAATTCTAAGTATGTGCATTTTGGAATAATCCAGATCAGTGTAGATCCTCTAGTCAGAAAAAGACAAGATCTACCAATCCTAATTGTAGTAGTAGGTGACAGTTTAGTCAATTTCTCTAATGCCTAATTAGGAGGAGCATGAGAAAATCTGCATGCAGAAGCAGCATAGGTAAAGGTGATCCTAGACTTGCATGTTGTACTTATGGAAAAAATTATTAGTAGAACTCTAGAAGTAAAGATAAATATGAGGAACTGATAAAAGAGGTTGGGATGTCCACCTGACAGAAGATGCGTTAGAGTAATTACTCGTCTTTATGTAAAGTTCTACAATACTGGAATACCAGCTCCAAGGAAGGGTGTGGAAAGTTTTTCACATATTTTCCAAGATAAAGTAACATCAATTAGAGTAATGAAACCACATCTGGTAAACCCCAATAATCTAACATGGCCTAGAGAATGGGTTTCATCGGATCTAGAGGAAGAATGAAGGTAAAAACTACTTCTTCCAGTTGTTATTAAACAAGTCAGAATTAGAATTGTCATCTTTGAGGTTAGAGAAGATGAATATGATCTTAGACCAGAAGGATCAAGATCAGATAGATTATATTTGAATATGGAATATTTCAAATAATAAATTCTTGAGAACCCTTTGGAAAATTCAAGGATCTCATTTGGAAAATATGAATGTACTTTAGTAGAAGCACCTAGAACATCAATTTCTATAAAGATATTCAGACAAATAATTGTTTGATTACCTATATACGAGGATGAAGAAAATCGTGTAGGATATATGAGATCATCATTACTCAGTGAAAATATAAAAGAGTTGGCTACATTAGTAAAATTAAGTATGAATGAAACTGTATGTACTACCCTTGTTGGTACAGGATGTATCTTCTCTTGCACCAGAATCTGATTTTCAGAAGTAACCTGGGAATCCACAGAGTTGCAAGTTACAGTTGGTAACAATGAAATAGTTCTGATTAAAGAAGTAGTGTGTTAGTGAATATGAAATGGCATTATCTTTTCAAACAATCCAATAGTTATGACATTACACCTACAAGATTCAAAATAACGTGTTAATGCATCTAAAATGATATTATATTTTCCTTTAATTTTTTATATATTAAAGTTATAATATTGCAATTCATTCCTCCATTGTGCAATTCACGAATGGGTAAACCTTTTTAATTTTATTCTCATGAAGTTATTTATATAAGAACTATCTGTTCTTATAGTAAAATGTTTCCCCAAGAAAATATCATTAGTTGTAACGTCCTGACCTGGGAGCCATGCGATAGTGCACCAAACCGATTCGCCACATGACCTCAAGTATGCCTCCCTGCATGCTAGAGGCTGCCAACTAGAAGTGAGAGTCTGATAAGTCATTCATAGGAAGACTATACCCTCTTTTATCAAAGTAAAATACCAGCAGAAGTAAATAAGTAATAGTGGAAACATATTTCACCAGAACAATACTCATGTCACAAGATAGCCAAATAGGAAACACAATACTCAACTGAATGGAAAAACATACTATGCCAATAAAAGTATCAAGTGTCAATAATGCAACTGATGTAATGACACTATGAATCCCCAAGTGGGTCCCGAACCATGTCTGGTCCCCACCTCCAAGCTCCATCCCCAATCATCCACCTATCTTAGGGCCTTTTCCCTTTTCCAGTCCTGCAACAATATAATCTATTCGGGAAGCGATCAAGCATCTTGAGTAGGGTGTGAGTACAACTCAGTAGGCCACCAACAACGATGTTTAAAACAAATCCAGTCGAAAGATAGCACATGCAGTTCTATAAATAAATAAGTACATTGCAATAATAAATAGTTTATCACATTTTCATTTATTTTTATCTAACTACATTAACTCAAGGGTTTCCAAGGAGATCTGTACCCCAATAATAGCTTTGTCTCATACCGGAGCCCGGAGTGTTCCCTAGGTAATATCATATCTTAATACTTTATTCTCACCGAAGTTAGAAGTATTCAAAGGTGCTATGATATCTCAATACCTGATTCGACTCATGCCAGAGTTTGAATATTCTCACGTGAGTCCACAACTCAGAGTGCCATTATTTCATTTCTTTAATTTCACATTTAAAATTCACATTTCCAAAGTTATCAATATCACAAACATAAGTAAGATGACCATGTTACCATGCTTACTCATCAATATAATGACTATGTTCCCATTCTCTTTACTCATAAGTATAATGACCATGTTACCATGTATACTTCTCAATTTAGAATGACCATGTTCCCATTCTCTTTACTCATAAGTATGATGACCATGTTACCATTTGTACTTCTCAATTTAGAATGATCATGTTCCCATTATTTATCACATAATTAATTATTCACCTCAATCTCATTATTAATTCAACAATTAGTTAAATTCATCCATTACATTAGTTAACTCAACAATTAACTAAGTGCTTCAAACCATTAATTAATTAATCAATATCACAATTCATATTCCATTATTAATTTTCCAGAATTAATTATCTCATTCTAATCTCAACTTTCCATAATCAATACCCTGATTAATTATCTAGATTACAACACTTACCTCTTATAATCAATTTCCCCAAATTAATTATCTAATAGGACAACCCCTTAGTCTCATGATTGATTCCCCAATTAATCACCTATTTCAATAAAGCTTTGATAAATCAATTGGTCAATCTAATAAACTCAATTCAAGAAAATCATTTGTGAAATGATACTAGAAATTCTACAAATTTTCATATAAATATCAAATCCATGACTATGATAATTAGATTTATACCACCCACCTCAATTCATTGAAAGACGTATGGTCAACAGAAGTTCCTAAAATCTGAGCAGTACAACGATGTAGATATGAGTTCCATATCTAAATCCCTAAACCAAAATCATGATATCAAGATATAATCAAACTAGATATAGATATCCAATCCTAGATCTAGATCTCACCACATAGGTTTAGATATATAAAAAAATATAGGATATCTTCCATGAAAAGATCAAGGAAAGATAGAAGAAAGAATGGGAGAAGCATCAGGATGAAATGCACTTACCGGGAGAAGAGAAGATCTTCAATTTTAACTTTTGATCTCAAAGAACGGTGTTCATAAGGCCTTGTAATCCCTTCGGCTCAATGGGATAACCTTCATTTACCCTTAGGAAAGCAAAATCCCGAGTTAGGGTTTCATATGAGGTGAAACAAGTCATTAAAAGTTGAAAACAAGTGAGATCCAAAATTTTAGGATCTCACTGTCGGTCTGCGCATGGTTTAGTCTCACGGTTAGACAAACCATGAACTAACCATTCATTAACCACTACTTCAAGGGGGCACTTTGCACGGCTACCTTGCACGACCTCTCAAACTGTGCTTTAACCATGTCGAATCTGCTGCCTCAAAAGACCAGAGAGTGCACAGTTTCTTCTAGGCAACCACACAGTTTGTACAAACTGTGCACCAACCGTGCACAACCTTTTTCTCTGAAATTTTCTTAGACTTCACCCAAACACACCCCAAGACACAACTCCAATCAAAGATACTTAAGTAAAAACAAAAATTACTTGAAATCGCGCCTGAGATAACTTTAAAAAAGGTTGGGATCTTACAATCTCCCCACCATATAACAACTCATCCTTGAGATGCACTTCCAAGCCTTTATAAGATTTCAAGCCAAACAGATCGGGCCATTGAGCCCTCATCTCTGCTTCTCTTTCCCATGTTTCCTCTTGTACACATCCATGTTTCCATAACACACGAACTATCATTATGGTCTTTCCCTGCAACACTTTCTCACTGCGATGCAACACACGTATCAGATTCTCCTCAAAGGTCGCATCTATCTCAAGTTCAACCTCATCCACCTCGATCACATGATAAGGGTCGGGGTGATACCGCCAAAGTTCTGATACATGAAAAAAGTCATGCATAGTGTTGTATCTCTATGGAAGAGATAATCGGTATGCCACCAGCCCGATTCTCTCTACTATCTCAAATGGTCCAACAAACCTGGGTGCCAACTTGCCCTACCTCTATATCTTGCAGTGACCCAACCTAGGATACACCTGAAGGAATACACTATCAACCTTTGAAAACTTTAGGGGTCTTCTTCATCTATTAGCATAAAAATTCTGTCTACTTCCTCATAGATAGGTTATCAAATAGTTCTTGATCCAACTATCTTTCTGTAAATTGATGTTCTAGGTGCTTCTACTGAAGTAACTCCATCTTTTCCAAATGAGATCCTTGAATTTTCCAAATAGTTCTCAAGAATTTATGATTTGAAATCTTTCATCTTCAAATATGTTATGTATGATGTTGATCATTATGATCTAAGATCATCTTCATCTTCTTTGACCCTAGATATGACAAGTCTATTTCCGACTTGTTTAATAACATCCAAAAGAAGTATCTTATGGCTTCATTCTTCTTTTGGATCTGATGAAACCCATTCTCTTGGAAAAGTTAGCCTCTTGGGGTTTACCACCTGTGATGTCATTTATCTAATTGATGTTCCTTTATCTTGGAAAAGTTGTGTAAATATTTCCACACCCTTCCTTAGATCTGGTCTTCTAGTATTATAGTACTTTACATAAGGACGAGTAATTACTCTAACACATATTCTGTCAGGTGGACATCCCAACGTCTTCTACCAGTTCCTCATGTTTATCTTTACTTCTAGAGTTCTACTAATACTTCTATCCATAAGTACTACATGCACGTCTGGGATCACCTTTACCCATGCTGCTCTTGCATGCAGATTTTCTAATGCTCCTCCAAATAAGGCATTGGAGAAATTGGCTAAATTTCCATCCACTACTGCAATTAGGATTGTTAGATCTTGTCCTTTTCTGACTAGGGGATCTACTCAAATCTGGATTATTCCAAAATGCACATACTAAGCATTTTTTATGAATTTACTTATTAACCCTTTTTGGTTTTAGTAAAGACATTGTCAATAATCCTCTATCTGTTTTATAGACTTCAGCTATCTCTTCATCTTTGAAGATCTTGGTCATTTCTTGATATGGTACCCAAGAATTGTATACACCTTGGACCAATAAACTCTGGAAATCTTCCATTCTTGGAAATTTTTTCCTTCTAAAAGGATTTCAGTTTTTGAAAAATAAACTAGATCAACTTCCATCTCCTCTAGTATTACTAGATCTGGAGAGTCTTCAGGTGCACTAGCCCATGTTTGAATCATGCCTATTCAAAGCTGGCTCAAAATTGTATTTGGGTTAATTCCTTCTTCTTTATTTGAGTAGGATTATTCCACCTATGAGTACTATTCATATAAAGAATATAAACTCTCATCATATGAGTCTATATCTTCTCCCTAGATATGCTCAAACATTATTTCTGATGAATCTTCCATCATTATTTCTTTGAGACTTCATCTTATTCTGTCTGCATATGGGTAACTGTCAGCTCTGTGACCTTTCTTAACTTAGAACCAACAAGAATAACAACTAGATGGAGATTTTCCTTTAGGGAATCTGGAATACTTCCCATATTTGGCCTTAAAGTTTTCTCTCATGTCATTCTGGATCCTATTTGGTCTAATAAATCTCTTAGATTTTTTCTGGATTTCTCCCTAAAAATATAATTTATGATTTTCTTTTATCAAATCGTTTCTATATTTTCTTGTGTGATTTATTTCGTTCACACTGGCTATCCTAACACTATGTTCTGAATGACTTCTGTTGGGGTTTTCCAAAATCATGTCTGGTTGGACCATACCCATATCTTCCTACAACACCCTCTACTTTTGGGAAACAAGAATAACTCATATATTTCATATTTCTTACATCCTTTAATACATGCCTCTGCATGTAATAGAGTTTTATCACTTGCCGTATTATTTATGCTTGAACTCCCAATGTATCTTGTAAATCTTCACTTTGAGAAAGATGAGTCTTTAAGGCTTGTTAAATAATTTCAAGCAAACTTCCTGGAAGCTTCTGGATAAAGACATCTAGAGAATATGCTTGATCTTATGGTCCAAGAAGATAGTACCAATGCTAAAACTTTCAATGATATTCTTCAAAGTAACACATGTCACAAATTTGGATCTTGGTTAAAGCTGTTCTAGATTTTTCTACCAATTCTCCATCCCGATCGACTAGTGAATTTCCTGTAAACTCTTATTTATGGAAATAAACAACTATAGGTATAACCTCAATTGGGAATGTAACATATTTCTGGATAGCTGTTCTCACTTCTGAGTGTCTTAAAAACATATCCTAAAATCGTCCTGTATTACCTCTCAAGGTAGATCCTGTGAAATTGAGTGCACTATATATGGTCCATGACTATAAACCAATTGATAGCATGTAATATCAAAGGTCTAGAGCCCATTCATCTATGACTGATCTTGGATCCTTTTCGCAATCTAGATTTAGGATCTTCCTATGTTGAGGAACACCTTCTGTATGTGTTTTTCTTGGCCTATATTCATCCTAAATATAATTGGGATATGAGGGATTGACTTCCCTATTGATCTTTTGAAAAAAAACCTTGAACAATCCTTTTTTTCATTTCCAATGGATTGGTTTCTGGGAGATTTCCTGCCATTTTGGCTTGGCTTTCTAAGTTTTTACACCAAATCCTTTGGTGGGAGATGACTTAGTCTCTTTTTTTTATTCTTTTCTTCGATTTTGGCTTATAGGTCTTATACTTTCTTGAGATTTTCACTTAGGTTTTTGGAGACACGTTCAATATCCCCAATTTTCCATTTAATGTAATGACACCTCCCTCTAAAGATACCACAATGAGGGGTGAGAGATAATTACCCTTGATTCCTACCTCCCGTAGGCCCGAGGTTGACGACTAGTACCAAGGGTGTACAAATATCACAATATGGGAGACATTACCCTTTATAAGAAAATAAGATCGAGAGATAGAATGGATCATTCAAAAATCCAATACATAATATAAAAGAGAACCCTAAATCATCCCACATGCATGTATAAATAGAACTGATACAGATAAAAGTTTCCAAAGTAAATACCTAAAAGTAAAGCTAAATCAGCGACACATTAACTGTCAAGGATCTGAGCTAGTAAGGTGTAGCACGGTCCACAGAATTATCCTGGAAACCTGAAAAGAATTTTATAGATGTAGGGTGAGTATACATATATACTCAGTTTTGGGGCCGTAAATGATTGGCCCACCGATGTAGCGATAATCACGAGATAAAATAAAGTGAAAAATGCGGAAATAAAAGGGACCCCATATGTAACATGGAAAAACCCCCAAAATAAAAGGGGTAAAAAACCACAGACAAATAGAATGATCACTATGGGTAAAAGTTGGTACACACTCTCCCTCACTATTACAAGGATAGAACCCTCGGAAATATTATCTCTAGAATAAATGGGGAAACCGCCTCACAAATACCGCTCGAATGAGATGAGAACCAGATTAAGTTGATGAGAGATGAGAGGAAGATCCAGCATTTTATAGGCTTCTTCCATCCCTCATGCTGCCTCTTCTACTAGAGGAATGGGTGGGGTTGGCCACCCACCATCTACCACCACCAACCCCCTTTGACAAAGGAGGGGGGGCACCGTCCTACAAATGGACGTCCGCCAACACATGTCCCACTTGGAGATTTGATTGAGAACCAATCACATCTCCACACCTACTTTGTATATGCCAAACTATGCTACTCATGTATCTGCAAGGCCGCTTGAGGATCCGCACCATCTAAACTTATCAAATTTAATCGCCTTCATCAGGAAATCTGCCATATTTTATTTAGTATGAATCTTCTGCATGTCCACACTTCCTTCCTCCACCACATCTCAGACAAAGTGATATTGTACCCTAATGTGCTTCATCCTGGAATGAAAAGATAGATTCTTTGCAATATGCAAGACACTCTAACTGTCACAAATCAATGGAATATGCTCCTGTCTATGCTCTAGATCCTCCAACAACATTCTCATCCAAATAACCTCTTTGAAAGCCTGTGTAGCTGCCATGTAGTCTGCCTCTATTGTGGATAAATCCCCAACTGACTATAACTTCAAAATCCAGCTCACAACTCCTCCTGCAAGAGTAAACACATAACCAGTAGTGGATTTCCTCTGGTCAGGATCACCTGCAAAATCTGAATCAACATAGCCTCTGATAGTGCAATCCGATCCTCCATAACATAATGCTACATTTGAGGTCTCCTTGATATATCTCAGGATCCTCTTTACTATGTTCCAATGCTCCCGTCCTGTATTCTCTATGTACCGACTAACTGCTCCCACTGCATGTGTAATGTTTGGTCTAGTATAAACCATAGCGAACATTAGACTACCCACTGTTGATGTGTATGGTACTCGAGACATCTCATTCCTCTCTGCTTCACTGCTAGGACTCATCGTTGAAGATAGCTTGAAATTAATGGGAAGTGGGGTAGAGATTGTCTTACAGTCTTGCATGTTGAAGCATTTCAAGAATATATGTAAGTAACTCTTATGTGATAGCCAAATCTTCCCATTATTTTTGTCTTGGTAAATATGCATCCCATGAATCTTGTTTGCTGGTCCCAAGTCCTTCATATCAAACTCCCTAGCCAATTGTTCCTTCGTCTCCTGGATTTGATCTTTGTTGGGGCCTACAGCCAGCATAAAACAGAAAAATGATAAAATCATTACCATTTGAACCCTTGAAATATGCACAAGGATATGAATGAATTCTTTTATATCCAAGGTTCATGATATAGGAATCAAATCTCTTGTACCAACACCCCAACGCCTATTTGAGACCGTACAGAGATTTGTTCAACCAGCAAACCAAGTTCTCTTTTACTTCTTCAGAAAAACCTTCTGGTTGGAGCATATAGATATCTTCATCAAGATCACCATGGAGAAAAGTAGTCTTCACATACAAATTCTCTAGATGTAAGCTGTATATAGCACACATCGCTAGAACTAACCGAACAATTTTCAGTCTAACAACAGGAGAAAATATTTCATTGAAATCAATACCTTACTTCTGAGAAAATCCTTTGACCACCAATCGTGCATGATATCTTTCCACCTGGTCTTTTCTATCCCATTTGATCTTAAAGACCCATTTGTTTCTGATAGTTTTCCTTCCATGAGGTAATGGAAAAAAATCCCAAGTCTTGTTCCGGTGCAGGGCTTCAAGTTCATCCTGCATCGCCGCCATCCATGAGGATACATCTGGACTCTGGGTCGCCTCCACAAAAGAATATGGATCTCCATCCTCTGTTAAAAGCAGTATGAAATATTGCTCTCAGTGACATAGTAAGAGTGCCATACTGGTGCTCTTTTCTCCCGAGTTGACCGTCGTGGTCCAGACTCAACCGGTACTTGATCATTGTGCTCTGGTAATACCTCAGAGGAAACCAGTTCTTCCTTGGATTTTTCCTATACTTTGACTGTTGTATTTTCTGTATTCTCATTCTTTGTGTCTCGATCAGTTGTCATGTTCACCTTATATTCTACAAAAATGACATCTCTGCTGATGATAAATTTGAGGGTAGTGGGGTCCCCCAAATGATACCCCTTCACACCATCAACGTACCCCAAGAAGATACATTTCCTGGATCTTGAATCCAAATTCAATCTTTCCTTGTCATTAAACATTGCATATACATGACTTCCAAAAGTATATAACCGAGAATATTCAGCAGGTTTACCAGTCCACACCTCCATTGATGTCTTCAGATAAATCGCCATTGAAGGAGATCGATTGATCACATAACATGCGGTATTCACTGCTTCTTCCCAAAAAGTTTTTTCAATTCCTGCAGTCTTCAACATTGCTCTTGTTCTATCCAACAGGGTTTTATTCATCCGCTCTATCACTCTATTCTGTTGAGGAGTGTACGCCACCATGAACTGTCTCTTGATTCTTTCATGTTGACAAAAAGTTTCAAACTCCTCACTTGTATATTCTCCACCATTGTCAATCCTTAGACACTTGATCTTCTTTCCAGAGTCAAGATCCTTTCTTTCTTTGAATGTTTTGAAGATTTCAAAAACATCTGCTTTACTCTTGATTGGGTACACCCAACATCTCCTGGAATAATCATCAATGAATTATACAAAGTACCTTTCTCCTCCCAGGGATATAATCGGTGCTTTCCAAACGTCAGAATGGAGAAACTCTAAGATCTCCTGACTTCTTACTGTTGACGTCCTGAACTTTAACCTGTATTTCTTGCTCAAAACACAATGCTCACAAAATGGTAAGGATAGATTTTTCAGCCCAGGTGGAAACTTCTAATCCGCAAGAATCTTCAAGCCTCGTTCTGACATATGGCCAAACTCCCGATGCCATAACGTCTCCAATGCTTCCATCAAGGTAGTTGATACAACAACTATTTTCACCTCCTTGTACGTTTCACCCATAAGCACGTATAGGTTCTTTGAGATCTTCTCCGCCTTCATTACCACAAGTACGCCCTTCATGATTCTCAACACTCCATTCTCGGTGCGATTCTTGCATCCGATATCATCAAATTGTCCTAAAGACAATATGTTCTTCTTTAGGATCTTCACATGATGTACTCCTTGGATGGTCCATACCATGCCATCATGCATCTTCTGTTTGATGGTACCGAATCCAAAGATCTTCAGAGTGTGATTGTTCCCCATGTACACAAGTCATTCTGGGATGGTTTCATATTGGGCAAACCATTCCTATCGAGACGTCATGTGTCATGTTGCTCCTGAGTCGATAATCCATACATCGTTGAGATGCTACCTGCTTCCAGTAGTCATTGCCGCTTCACTGACTAGTATATCTCCTTTTCCAAAAGTACTCACCGTATTCCCCTGAGAGTTTTTTTCACCACTCTTCTTATTCCAACAATCCTTCTTGACGTGCGCCTTATTTCCAAAATTGTAACATGTGACATTCTTCTTCTTACTCCTTGATTTGGACCTGCCAGGATTTTGGCTCCCACTGGAACCACGCTCCATCATCCTTCATCTCTCCATTGACAGAGCCTCTGCTTGGTGCGAAGTTGTCTATCTGTCCTCCTTGTTCTTGCGCCGACTTTCTTCTTCAAGAACCGTGGCTGCAACATCATTAAAGAGAATCATATCCATCAGGATATTGTTGGTGAGGTTGATAATGAGTTGGTCATAAGAATCTGGAAAACTTTGGAGTAGAACCTCTACATGTTCAGTGTCCACAATTTTATAGCCCAATGCCGTGAGCTAAGCAAACAGGGTATTGAGGTTGTTGATGTGATCGGTCACTGATGATGACTCTTCCATCCGAAGAGTGTACAATTTTCTCTTCAGAAATTTTTTGTTGTGCATTGACTTGGCCTCGTATAACTTCATCAGAGTATCTCATATTTCCTTTTCCATATTTTTCTTCTCAATACTCAATAGGACCCCGTCTGCCAAATCCAAATAGATGTTGTCAATAGAATTCCCGTCCATATCATTCCATTTCTCCTCCTTCACACCCGATGAATTTTTTCCAATTGCCAGTAGGAAATTATCCTTCCGCAACATTGCCTGGATCTTCATTTTCCACAACGAAAAACTATTCCTATTGAATTTTTCGATCTCGAATTTCACCGCCATCTAGACATGCTGTTAGTCCAGAACCTCTTCTATTTCACAATGGTGTATTTAATAATCTCAATAAATTTTTTCTGATGTGACAGATCGACTGAAGTTGCGATCAAAAAGCATACTCAAATTTATGAGAATTATTAATAACTGAAAATGTGAATATCACTGGGGTAGAACCTTGCCTCTGATACCACTTGTTGGGACCGTAAATGATTGGTCCACCAGTGCAACGATAATCACAAGATAAAATAAAGTGAAAAATGCGAAAATAAAAGGGACACTAGTTGTAATGTGGAAAAACCCCCAAAATAAAAGGGGTAAAAAACCACAGACAAATAGAAGGATCACTATGGGTAAAAGTGGGTACACACTCTCCCTCACTATTACAAGGAGAAAACCCTCGGAAATATTATCTCTTGAATAAATGGGGAAATGGCCTCACAAATACCGCTCAAATGGGATGAGAACCGGATGAAGTTGATGAGTGATGAGAGGAAGCTCCAGACTTTTATAGGCTTCTTATTTCCCTCCTGATGCCACTCCTGTTGGAGGAATGGGTGGGGTTGGCCACCCACCATCTACCACCACCAGCCCCCATTTGACAAAGGAGGGGGGAAGCCATTGTCCTGCAAATGGAAGTCCGCCAACACTCAGTAGGAAAACCAAAGTCTCTTGTGCACATGTGAAAGAAGAATACTAATGCAGATGTGATAAAATAATAGAACCAAACAAAAACTAAATAGACATACTAACCATCTCAACCTCACCAAGGCATGCTCACTAAATAACACACGTCAAGTGATATAATATAAAGTAAAACACGTCAATGATAGGGTACCCTACACCACTTTCCCAATGATTAGCCACTCTCACACCCCAATGGAAAACATCCCGGTGCTCCCACCTCTTCCAAATATACCACATCACATCCTGCCCGCACACACCTAGCCAACATACCACAATACAATCTGCCCGCACACACCTGGGCCTCACAACAAATCCCTCCCACACATATTTGGTCCACACATCACATCACCTATCATCCCGAAGACGCCTGAGAAAGCACACCACAACTCATCCTGAAGACACCTGGGACACCACATCACAACTCATCCTGAAGACACCTGCGACACCACATCACAACCCACCCAAAGAAGCTTGGTCCATCATCGCCTGAAAGAGGGAGTAGGGAAGAGCAGATTACCAACCATCCATACTCCCACCGAGATGTTGGGAAAGAAACCCCCACGCGACTATGTGGGTGTTCGACACATAGTGCTCAACGTGGGTGGGGTGCATAAATAAATCACAAGGGAAATACAAGTATATATATGTAGTATCAAACACTCAAGCCCATCATATGGGTTCTCAAACAAACTAACCAACTCACAACACCTTCACCTTTGCTGCCACCTCAAAATGCATAACACCGCACATCAAGTTGCGAATCCATTTTCAAACTTTCAATCAATTTCATTTAATCACCCCATTTATTTTATTATTTAGTATCAACCACATTTAATCACACAAACCATCATTAAATTTTCCATTAACAAATTTCTATCTCATGAACCAAACCAACCCATGTGATTTAAAACATTATTAAACATTCCTTTATCCCATCACTACTCGGACATCTAGCAGAAAAAAACCATATATCACAAGCAACCAGTAATTCCCAACAATCTCAACTCGCCGCCCCACAACCGCGACAAAAAAACCACCACCTCACCTTCCTAAAAGCACGACCCACAAACCATCACCTCATCGCCCCAAAAGCACGACCCACAAACTCTCACCTCACTACCCCAAAATCATGGCACACAAATCAGCATCCCCACAAGCCCCAACCACACATAATCATCTCACAAGCACGACCACACACACTATAACACATCAAGATCATTTTGCAGATTTACAAAGAGGATTTTATCATATTCCAATTTATTTATTTGGGGCATTATCACACAAGTCAAAATCTCAGGTCAACCATTTTATTAGCCAAATATAAGTAATTAACAAATTTCCATTTATGATGATATCACAAAAATCACAAAAATCACAACAGTCACAATACATATATTCAATTCAAACAAAGCCCCCAACGACCACAATTTTTAGCGGAGCATCAGGCTCGTACAATCCATAATATCACAATAACAATAAAGCTGCAAAAGCATGTGAAACAAACCCCTTTACCCTTTAGTTTCAAATCAACCAATTCTTTATCTTTAATTAATCCAACACAACCATAACCCATATGTAAACAAAATAAAACTCCTCCTGCGTGATACACAATAAAGATAAATGAGGGATATCCCACCTCAAAGAAGCTTTTCAACTCGCTACGCACCACAGGGTGAAGAAGAACGCCTGTGAACCACAACTGCACCACGAGAACCGTTGATCAACCTATATCGCACTGTGGATCCATCAAAACGAAACCCAAAGGCACCCCTAAACCAAAGAAACACCACAACTGCAGAACCCTGAAAAAGAACTTAAGGAAATAGGTGATAACGAGAGGAGAACTCACCACAGATCGAAGACGAGAGCCCCAGGATCGATCCCCGTCAAAAGGAATCTCCAAACACTGAAGGAGAAGGTCGTCAGATGCCTAGGACGAGAGAAGATCCGCTGGCCGTAGGGTTTGGGAAAAACCTGATCGCATGAAACCTTTAAAACTATAAAACATAGGGGAATTACATGATGTGTAATCCCCTTTCACATCGTGTAATCCTGAGATTCCAGGTTCCGCCAAAAAACACGTCGCCTTTTTATTATTATTTAACCTTGAAAACTTACACATTGTAAAACAGCCCTGGAAAAGCCGTGAAACCAACTTCAATGTTGTGTAATACACTTACATGGTGTTTATTTCTTGCAGTAGCTCTGCGGCACATCCAAATTCCACAAAAAACTCCCAGAACTTCCCCTGAACACCTCCAATGCTCAAAATCAGAAAAGTCAGGGATCAGGAAGTTCTAAATAATTACATTTAACCAGACTAATAATATCACAGATCTGTTTCTAGTATTCCTGGATACTCCGAGGAATACTTGAAACTTCTTCATGATATACTTGCCCATTCTGTATCTCTATGTGGATGCATATAGAAGACAATGTCTTTTGTCTGATTGGAAGCTTCTCATGAAGCTTTCCCTTCAAGACTTTCCCAAATATCTTGAATATTTGGTTCAAGACCAAATCCCCTTTTGGCCATATTTTACTGTTCAAAACAAAATACTTCACCATATGGATATCCTAGAGTTCCTTATAGGTTTTGGACTAACCACTTGGCTTGTCGAAGTTGAGATTCTGCACGCCTGATTTCTTCCTTCAATTCTTCGAGCTTATCACGAGTTGTTTGGGCTTTCTTCCCTAAGTCAATTACTTCGTGTTCTTTTTCAAAGGATAATATGGTTTCTGGAATTTGACGATACTTTATAAGACAATTATAATTGACTTTTTTATCATAATACCTTATCTGACCTTTTAAATACCTCTAATCATAATAAAGACCTTTAACCATGGAATTTAGGAATTTCTTACTAAAAACTCCACTAAAGAAGCACTCTGGCTAGCTTCTTTCTCCCCCTGCACTCTGATACCACTAGTGTATGAAGTCTTAGATGAGGTCTCCCAGGAAATCCCACTTTGGGAATCCAGAAAGGCTACATAATCACTCGCAAGCACAACATCAAAACAATATCTATGAAAAGGATAATGGGACTACCTGTCGTCGACTTCACATGATTGTTTTTTGAATCACTTTGCATGAAGAACACAAAGGCTTAGAGATAATGTAGAGAGAGAATGTATGAAATTGTTTTGATTTCTATTCAAGATCATCTCCCTGAAAAAATGGGTCAGAGGTCCATTATATAGGTTTCTAGGCTCAGCTTTCCCGAGAAGCTGACTTGACTTACAATGCACATTTTTGACAAAGACAAAATAAAAAGAAAAAACAAAATAAAAAAGGTGGGACACACAACTACAAAACTTCCACCACACACTTCATGCTAAAAAAACAACATAAATGACATGTATGATTTGATCTGATCGTCCATGATGGATATGACACATGTCTGGATCAGTGCCTAGAATCCCTCCAAGTCATACAAACCATGAATCATTTCTCCAAATGAGACTTCTTTTTTTAACTCTTTCATTTCATCAATTCTTTGATGAAACATTGGATTTGATCTCTGACAATAAAGATATCTTATTTATGTCCCTTCCATATCTTGAGTTCTTTAATAATTACGTCTGCCTCCACCGTGAAGTCTATCAGATGTGCCATTTCTATATGTCGTATGTCTCTGGAGTTTATAGATACTAGAACATTGTATCCTGAAAATAATATAAAATCTTTTCTTATTGATTTTGATTCAATAAGATAGACTCTACATGCAATTTGGATACGTTCATAATGTCTCTTAGTCAAACTGAACTCCATCTAATCATCATCGCTAAACTGGGATTCATCATACACTTTCTGGATAGGTCCTTTAGTCCAGTTCTCTGGGTACAGATTCCATAACATGATCAATTTTTCTGCTAGTATGACATGATAGTATGATAGATTCAAATGTGAAACCCACTATAGAAAACTCAGATATGCATTGTATAGAACCATTCTCACCATCTATGTACCCAATTGAATGTGGAATTTATTTTATTAAGTCACAAGAATTGTACTGCTCCCATGCTGAAAGCTTTATGGCATTTAATGAACTCTTCTGGTTCTAATTATGTATCTAATATATGGTGCTTTGGAATCCATGTTCCTGACATTCTCCAAAACCTTATAAAATTAGGATATTCTTTCACACTCATCTCCTTGATCCTTCTAACTTTGTCCAGAAGACTAGAAACTTGGAATTTCAACCAGATATCTTCAGTGATGATCATACTGATCAAGTCTCGATAAATCTTTTTATAATCCTCCATAAGATCTTCGAATTCTTCAAGCATTTCTAAAACATGGTTCAGACCTCTTTTGAATATCCGATCATCTTTAATTTTCTAGATCAGATTTGAAACGACTGTGAATTTATTCCTAGAAATATTTGGAATCCTTTGAAAATATTTCCATATTTCTTTTTCTGGATTAGGATCTTCAACTAGATAATCATCCAAAATATCATGATCTTGTTCTTGCTATTGATGAAGTTAATTCTCAAACTTTTGCTTCATTTCAAGTTCTTCTTTGACTTGATCATCACAACTTTTAGAAATAGTCTTCTCTTTTCCTCTTGATCTCCCATCTGTTTCTACCTTCTGGTTCTTTTGAGCCTTCCCGTTTCTCATATTTTTTTTCACATTGAGTGTTTCAATGGACTTTCTGATAACATATGAAACATTCAATATGATTTTTTCCTTAGAATTTCTTTCTAGAGATCTCTTTGAATAATTTCTAGGTTTTTCAATCTTTCTATCTGAGGAACCTGTACTTTTTGATCTTTCAACCTTACTCGATATAGATCCCTTCTTCTGAAGGAGATTCTCTGCTTGAATCCATTTTCTTTTCTTGAGTCTGTCATTAATTGCTTTAACAACTTGGCATTCTTCCATAGAATTATTATCAATGCAAATGAGACATCTCCTTGAATCACTAATTTCTGCCATTACACATATAAGAGTCAAAATAGCATGTTAGTGTATCTAGAATGACATTATTTTTTCCTTTAATATTTTCTATGTTAAAGTTATATTATTGCAATTCATTCCTCCACCATACAAGTCGTGCTTGGGTAAAAGTTTTTAATTTTATTCTCATAAAGTTATTTATATAAGAACTATCTGTTCTTATAGTAAAATGTTTTCCCAAGAAAAGATCATTATCCCTAATTCATTTACGGAATGCAAACAATTCTCTTTCATGGATAGGATAATTCTTTTCTGCCTTATTAAAGCATCCACTTCAGTATATACTGATACTTTCATTATGGGTTTTCCTTATATTTAGGATACATACTTATGCTGAGTCTGATGCATCTGTTTCTAAGATAAGTCAATCTTCACTCATATCTGGATACTCCAATTCTGGTAGATTCTAGGCTTTTTTTCTTCAAAATTATGATTACTTCAGAATCCTCTTCTTTCCAATTCCAAGGTACCTTACTGTACACATTTCTTTGTATTGGAACCGAGTTTTTTACTAAATCTCTAATGTATTCTCAGGCATAACTTAATATACCAAGAAACACCCGTATCTTCTTACGATCTGTAAGCTCATTAAGGAAAGTTTCTAATTTTTTTGCAATATGTGGTTGAAGCTTTTCTCTCACTATGAGAGAAATGAGTATTTCCGATGGGACCCTGTCGCAAATGACCCGTTGTGGAAAACGGCGTCGCAAATATTTTTTTGCGATGGTCTGTCAAAAAAAAATAGTATTTGCGATGGGAAATTCTCTCATCGGAAATAGTTTCATTGAGTTTTTTATAAAAATCATTTGTGACGGGAAAATATGCCTGTCATAAAAAAATAAAAAAAATAAAAAAAATTAATATTTAAAAAATTTAAAAAATAATATTTATAAATACTATTTGCGATGGGAAAATATACTCGTCGCAAAATATATATATATATATAAAATTAATATAAAAAAATTTAAAAAATATTATTTATAAAATAATATAAATAAAATAATATTAATAATAATAATAAAAAAAAGAATAATAATAAATAATAATAATATAAATAATAATAATATAAATAATATTTATATAATAATAATATTAATATAATATTAATATAATAATAATAATAAATAATTTTAATAAAATAATAAATAAATAAATAAATAATAAAGTAATAAAATATTATAAGAATAATAATAAAATAATAAAAAACACAATATTCACAACAATATAAAAAATTTACTAAACCATGAGTTAGACATCACATGTACTTCATCATCTGCTGGTGTTGCTACTCCAGTAAACGACACATCTTCTCCTTATACTACTGTCGCTACTGTCATCAACACATCACATTC
Source organism: Viscum album (assembly GCA_963277665.1). NCBI lineage: Eukaryota > Viridiplantae > Streptophyta > Magnoliopsida > Santalales > Viscaceae > Viscum > Viscum album. The sequence continues at coordinate 956,531,629 of OY728138.1, read as the reverse complement.
TATATGCCCCAGTATATACCGATCACAACATGTGTCAGATTAAAGTGTGGTTGATTCACACACGTCCCAAAGTCTCAAAACAGTCCTAACTGCCAATGTAACCACATTTCCATTTTCGTTCTATGTCGAACTACTGACACTATATATTAACTCAACATTCTTAGCCAATTTTTTCCCATTGTTGAAATTCAAAAGAAGAGAATAAGCTCATGTGCCCATTATATCATGAGAAGTCACCACAATGGGCACGTGAGCTTCCTTTACTATCCTGTCCTTCAAAAATGAGAAAGTGTTTTCGGTTAACAACATTGAATCAATATGTAGTGATGGAAGTTCAATAAAGAAAGATGATGAATATGGAAAATGTGGTTACATTGACAGAAAGAATCATTTCAACTATTTTGTGGTGTGTTGCAGATAGTTGAAAACAAAACATGACTTCCCAAAAGATCTGTGTAGAAAATAATTAAGTATCGAATAAAAATGACAAGGAAATTAACTTACAAATAGTAGATAAAATGATGCCAAAATTAATTAAAAAATTAGTAAGAATTCACCTTTTCCGGATGGTTGTATGCATTTTTGATGCATTTCCTAATTACTATTATTTATTAGTATTTATTACTAATTATTACTAATTATTACTAATTATCACTATTTACTATTAATTATTACTAATTATTACTAATTAATCATAATTATTACTAATTAATCCTAATTATTTTTAATTATTATTATTTTTTAATATTTATTACTATTTATTAATACTTATTATTAATTATTGCTAATTATTACTAATTATTACTAAATATTAATAATTATTACTAATTATCACTATTTACTATTAATTATTACTAATTAATCATAATTATTACTAATTAATCCTAATTGTTACTAATTATTATTATTTATTACTATTTATTACTAATTATTTGTAATTATTACTAATTATTAATAATTACTATTAATTATTACTAATTATTACTAATTATTATTATTTATTAATATTTATTACTAATTATTACTAATTATTACTAATTATTAATATTTATTTCTAATTATTACTAATTATCACTATTTATTACAATTTATTGCTATTTATTGCTATTAATTTTAATTATTAACATTTAGTACCAATTATTATTAATTATTACTATTTATTAATATTTATTACTAATTATTACTAATTAATCCTAAGTATTACTATTTATTAATAATTATTACTAATTAGTCCTAATTAATCATAATTATTACTAATTGTGACTAATTATTACTAATTATTACCATTTATTACTATTTATTACTATTTATTACTATTTATTACTAATTATTACTAATTAATACTAATTATTACTATTTATTACTATTTATTACTAATGATTACTAATTATTACTATTTACTATTAATTATTACTAAGTATTACTAATTATTACTAATTATTACTAATTAATCATAATTATTACTTATTAATCCTAATTAATCCAAATTATGACTAATTATTACTATTTATTTCTAATTATTACTAATTATTACTATTTATTACTAATTATTACTAATTATTAATATTTATTACTAATTATTACTAATTATTACAATTTATTACTATTTAGTTCTAATTATTACTAATTATTAATATTTATTACTAATTGTTACTATTTATTAATATTTATTACTAATTATTATTAGTTATTGCTATTTATTAATATTTATTACTAATTAATACTAATTATTACTAATTGCTACTAATTGTTAATATTTATTAATATTTATTACTAATTATTACTAATTATGACTAATTACTTCTAATTATGACTAATTATGACTAATTATCATTAATTATTACTAATTATCACTAATTATTATTAATTATGACTAATTACTTCTAATTATGACTAATTATGACTAATTATCACTAATTATTACTATTTACTATTAATTATTACTAAGTATTACTAATTATTACTAATTATTAATATTTATTACTAATTATTATTAATTATTACTATTTAGTACTAATTATTACTATTTATTAATATTTATTACTAATTATTACTATTTATTAATATTTATTAGTAATTATTATTAGTTATTGATATTTATTAATATTTATTACTAATTAATCCTAATTATTACTATTTATTACTAATTATTACTAATTATTACTAATTATTAATATTTATTACTAATTGTTACTAATTATGACTAATTACTTATAATTATGACTAATTATCACTAATTATTACTAATTAATGATAATTATTATTATTTATTAATATTTATTACTGATTATGACTAATTATCACTAATGACTATTAATTAATAATAATCAATATAACTATTAATTAATAATAATTAATATTACTATTAATTCATAATAATTAATACTAATCATACATAATTATTTGTAAAAATAGTATTGTAAAATAAAACGATCTAATTCTAATTTAATTTAAATGTAGCTAATTAAGAATAATTATAACTAAAATAAAATAAAATAACTAAAAAATAAAAGAAATAGATAAATACCTTAAAATTGAAGCTTTCGGAGGATCTAAGCCGCGAATGGTGTTCCGATTTAAAACTTTAAATTTTGAAAAATTTTGAGAGAAAAATATAAGTAGATAAAGAGAGGGGGTGGAGAAAGGGGTGAAATGAGAGAAAAAACGGATGATGGTATATATAGGTTAGATTTGTTGTGACAGATATCCCGTCGCAAATAGTATTATTTGTGACGGGTCCCATCGCAAATACCAACTTGCCGACATACTATTTGTGACGAGATTGACCCCCAGTCGCAAATACTAAAAAACACCTTTGGGTATTTGCGGCAGGATTTTATAACCGTCACAAATACCCTTACCGCAGTTTGGCGCGGAAGTCGCGTCAAACCTTTTGCAACGGGAAGAATCGCCCTGTCGCAAATAATTGATTATTTGCAACGGGAAGTGGGTCACATGGCAAATAGTCTCTTCTGACGGACTATTGCGATGAGGGACTATTTGCGACGGGACCCTCCCCCATCGCAAATAACCCGTCGCAAATACCCATTTTTTCTGTAGTGTCTACTTGGATTTACAATCCCAAAAATTCTATATTTGGTTGCATCCAAATTATCTTTCTTTCTGAAAGTATAATCCCTTCTTTTCTAAACACTTCAGCCGACTGCTGTAAATGTTTTATATGCTCTTCTGTATTTTTACTAAATATGAGTACATCATCAATATAGACTGCCACGAACTATGATAATCTACTGAATGTTTTGTCAATTCTCCTTTGGAATATTTCTAGTGCATTCTTAAGTCTAAATGGAATAACTAACCATTCAAACAAGCCAACCGGCATTGTAAATGCTGTTAGTGGTATAGCCTCCTCCTTGATCTTTATTGTAATGACCCAAACTTTTTGAATAATATTTGTTTCTTGAAAATGTGTGTTATATTATATTATACATAATAAAAATATATCTCATTATTAATGAAGTGAGTATAATTTGAAATGTGACAACCGGGTTTCGACCGTTATATGACCGTTGGTCAATTATGACCGTTGGAAACTATACTCTTAATAATAAATTTTTATGTTATAATTAGTGTTATAGATAAAAATGATTATGGTTTATTAATGAAGAAATGAGAAACGATGGACTCAACCAGTAGATTCATGTCGTACAAACCCCATTTTCAGAGCTTGGGAATGAGGTTGTATCATTGAGTTTCGCTCTTAACCAAGCCCAATCTGAACTTTAACATTTTAAGTTTGAACAAAATCATCTATGGGAGAAGTTCAAGTAGTGTAAATTACCACTCGAGCGATGTTAGTTGAGCCACCCCATGAATCTATCACCATCGCACACCTTACCCTTATGTTGTATGGATGCGTTATAAGGGGTTATGTGTCAATTCCTTAGTTACTTAATGTATAATCCCTTTGTATAAACAAAATTGTTGTTCCATCAATTCCATTTTGAGTTTAGTTTTTCTTAAAACTATGACAAATTTGATAAATTGATTTTTCAGAAATAAACTGTACTTTTCAGAAAAGATATAATTATTATAATAAACTAAGGTATTATTAATAATGTTTTTTAATGAAATAGTATGATTAAAACACTCTTATTTAAATTTCAATGATAAAATAATTTTATTTTTTTCAAGTGTCAGAAATTTTACTCTGCATTTTCTATCTGCTATTATTTTTAATAACTAAGGATTTTTATATTTAAAAGTTAAAATTTTCATATTTAGATAGTTATTATGATAAAATAAATATTATTTTTGAAATCATCGCGTCAAAATTAGGTTAGGGTGAATTTATGAGGATTTTCTAAAATACTTTAGTTTTTCGTGAATAGTAAAAAAATAGTTAGAGTTTTTCAGTATTTTTAATGGCATCATAATGATATAATATATAATATAAAATGTTGGCCAACTCTTGTGGATTAAAATAACATAATAGGCGTCCCAAGTGGTCAATATCATGGGAAAATACCATGGGCAAACCCATAGTTTTGAATTTAACACTACCTTAGTGTCTAAAGAAATTAATAAACAAATCCTCCCCTTTTGCTATAAATACCCACTCATATCTCCATTATATTTCATTCCCAATTAATCATCCATGAAGATCTGATAGTTTTACCTCTCAAGGAGTCTTCCCTATTGAAATAGTGGGTTCCTTAGACTCAACTATTTAGTGATTTTGATTACCATATCGTGTATACAATTAGTTATACATGATGTCATCTTACCATTATAGTGTAGGTTTTTCTGCGTCCACTATTGAAATGGTAATGTCCAAAGATTAATTATTGTATCGAAAGGTTATAGAAGATCTCAGGCTATAATGAGAAGATGAAGATACTATGACATTAATCTTAAAATAAGGTTCTATGGTCTAGATGCATCTTACTGACTGGACATAATAGATGTTTGACTATCAAGTGCTGGGAGATCATAAGCATTGAGACCTCTTCTCATGAAGTTCGCACTTGGTGATCTTCAGTAATGAGATCATGAGGACATACCCGCCAATAGAAACACCACATGTTTCAGATATCATTGAATGTTCATATCTACAGTCATGTGTAATGATCTACTGACTTGAGATCATTTCTAGTGTATTTCATTTTATTGCGCACTTTGATGCAAGATGAAAACCATGATATTGAAATCGTGGTGAAGTAGTTTGTGTTGGGTTCATCATTGGTGACATGACATTGGTTGAATGTTCAAGAAAGGTTTTTGTCGCTTCCGGGTTATGGAAGTTATATATCTCGGGCCATGTTGATGAGGATGATAGTACCTTCACAAGACCATGACCATGACAGTCGTGGGTAAATCCGTCCAGTTGGATCAACAAACAATAAAGCAAGTAAAAGGCAATGACACTGGTGTGCGTCCTACTTTATGAGATATTAAAGAAAAAGTAATTATATTACACAGTGTGTGTTCATAGGTTAGTTGTCACTATTGTGACAATCCTTATCTCTTTAAGAGCCATGATGGGTTGCTAGATCCCACTCTTGATCTGTGAATAATATTCACTACTATCGAGATAACGGCTTAGAGGGTCACACACAATAGCGTATTCAAGAATCTGCCCTATTCAGTTGAATATGTATATTGGACATGGTGGGACCCACCACCGGGGTCTGGGACTTTTTCAAGGAGATACGATCACCAATGAAATAAATAAATTCATATTATTCAAGTTAAGAATAACGAGCATTGAATTTATTTATTAAATGTATTTACAAGTTTTAAGTAAATACATGAAAAATATTATTTGAACGAATATTAAACTATTCAAGGTTCAATTAATATTTATGGGAATGACGAGTCGAGTTAAAGACTCATTTATTATCACTTAATATATTTAATATATTACGAGAAAGTGATAATAATATTTATGACTCAGATTAGTAGTCATAACATGTCATTTATAGTGCGTTAAGTATTCGGGAGCTGAAGAGGAAATTCTGGGTATTTTATTAACACATTATATATAGAAGTGGAGAGCCTCCCATCAGGGACTATTCATGAGATTTATCTCTCCTCTAATATTTCTCATGATCTAGAGAGAGAAGCTCTGGATTCAAGGAGCTCGAATCGAGCTCTCTCTTAGGCATTGCAAGCGAAGCGATGTAGTGATCGTTAGAGTGTCGAAGGCGTCATCGGATCTCTACACCAGCACTCGGAATTCAAATATCAGCGCTCCAATGGATTTCTTGAAGTGCGTGTGGATGATCTAGTGGAATTTGGTTTCAGATTCTTCAAGCAATGATCACCAATGACGAGCAGACATCGTGCGTGGCTACGGATCTAAACTAGGTATTTTAAGGTTTCATTTTTGTGCTTAAAACTCTTCACGTGTGATCCTCATCTTAAATTGAGAAGCTATTCGCCAATGTCGACAAGTTCATGTCGAACATCGATGTTTTTTTTTTAAAATCCCACCTTTTGAGGCTTCCACTATGTGCCCGCTTACTTCAAGTGGTATTAGAGAGATGCATGTTGAGTTTAAGCCAAGAAAAAATTGAATTTGCATTAAATATAGAAAAGGGCATCATTACGGTTCCAACATCGCAGACAGAATCATAATTGGACATCGGATGACTAGTCTGCAGCCATATGAAGTTTTGAATTCAGATTGATACTAAATTCAGGTGATGTTTTGTATTTCGACCGGAAATCCTGTGGCCGAAATACTCACCGGAAAAATATTTTAGCTTTGAAATTAATTTCTTAAAATTAATTGTATTATTATAATAATAATAATATATTTTTTATTATAATAATAATATTAATTTTATTATAATATTAATATTTTTATAATATTATTATTAATTTTCCAAAGCCTAATAGATAGGTTTTAGAAATTTTTTAAAAGGGTTAGAAGAATAAAAAAAGGCTTCACTAGGGGTGGGGGTGGCTCCTCACTTGTGAAAAGAGAACAAAAAAAAGTATCAATTTTTGGCGGGTCGAGTGGCCCCCCCGTACCTCTTTGTCTTCCCCACGGAACCGTCTTGGAGGCCGCCCTGGAGCCCTCCTCCACACGCCGGCCAACGCCCCTTTCCGCCGACCGCACTAGGCGCAGCGTACAACCCCTTTCGGGTGTCTCCCTCGCAAGGAACCTCTACCAGGCCGGCGAGCCGCCGGTAGCCCCCGACACCTCTTGGCCTCCTCTCTGGCTCACGTCCACCCACTGGACCAACTTCCTCCGGGACCACCGCTTTTCACCGTACCAACGCGCCTCCTCGGTCTGTTAGTCGCCGCCCTAAACCGACGGTCCTTCGCCCTCACCGACCGCGGACTAGCCGCACCCCCCCGCCAGTCGGCCACCGTGCGGCACACCCCCTTACAACGGTGCACCTCATTGGTGGGGAAACCCTTATGCCGTGGGCGCAGTCACCGCTTCCCGAGCGAGATCCCCGTGACCGCCCGCGCCTTCGCCCTCCGGCTTCGGTCGCTGCCAGATCTGCCCCCTTGACCCGAGCGGCGTACCCCGCTGGCCTGACCAGCGCATCCCCGCACCGAGCAACACCTCCCGACGGTCACCCGAGGCCACTGCCAGCTTCGGTGTTGCCTCCTCCATCTCGCCTGACTGAGGTCACTACCCTGGGTCTCGGTCACGGTGACCCCTTTGGTGAGGTACTCCCTTGCTGCTCCACACAGACCAGACTTGCCCCGAAATGGGCATCTGTGGGTCGGACCAGCCAAAAATGGGTTTGGGTGGACCTGCCTGGCCCAGGTCACCCCTACACGGGGTCTGTATAGCCCGTGATGGGCCTGCGCGGGTTCACCCCGACCTGCACGGGCCTGCCTGAAGTTTTAGGGCCCCGGGTGTTTTTTAATGAATCAAAAATTAATTAAATTAATTAATTTAATCTCAGTTGAAAATTAAATTAATTAAACATTAATTTTTGGTTATAAAAATAATGTGGAATAAATTAATTTAATTTGATAATTGATTAAATTAATTAATTAATTTAATTAATTTAATTTTAGTTTTAAAATTAAATTAGTTAATCAGGACTGAGCAACGTTATGATTGAATTAAAAATGAGGGTGAATTTTTTAATTCAATTTAATGTCCTCAAATTTATTTAATGCAAGTTTAATTTTATGTCTGCATTTATTTTTAATATACGCGAGTTTAATGCGTATATGACTGATCATGAGTCTGAGACGGACCAATGCATGTTTGGTGGGTTTTTAATTTAGTTTATTTATTTAATTATTGAATGTTGGTTTGTAATAATTAGTTAAATGAAAGAAAATCTGCATGTCGTATCAGAGTCATTATATGTATAAGGGCCTGCGCATCCACTTCTGAGTTGTATTTTATACTCCTCAGTTCCCCTCACTTGTGTGTGAGTATTTTTGTATAATGATAAGATGACCAATGAAACACTTCACACCAAGTTACAACGACACACCCGGTAGGACCTTGATGCATTGGGTGGGAAGACACTACAATACGAGTTGTAAGCTATGCGACTCAAGGTATTACCCCTAGGGTCTAGGTTGTCCCGTTATCTGCTCAACGGATCAACCATTATTACCGGCTCATGATCAGGTCAGTTGTGGGTGCGATCACATAGAACATGCTTAAAAAATAGAAAATGATTTCTTTCGTCACATTAAAAGAAATAAAACCCTCAAAGATATATTAAGTCATTACCGCCTTCCATCATTCAAATTTGGACAAAACCGGTTGTTTGAGGTGTCAGTCATGCCAAAGTTGAGGGTGCCTCTTACTACCAGGGCGTTCTTATGAGAGTTGTGAGTTGACTTAACTAAAATTGCAACAAAGAAATAGCCAAATCTAGCTTGTTTTAATTTTAGAGGCAGGTGTTGAGTAAATCAAGTAATGATGTTAGAAGCTGAGACATCACTCAACAGATCAAGGAATCACGAGTTAATGTGGTTGGTCATCTGAAATCCTACCTTAAACCCTTCGAGTAGTTGTGTAAACATAGCTTGTAGACAATGAGGGGAGGTTCAAGGATCCTTGCCACTAGAATACTCAAGCGACGAATTATTTCAATTCTAGCACAGAGGGTTCCTAAAATTTGATAAAATAGTGGGAGACATTTAATTATTTAATTAAATTAAACAAAATGTCTAAACCCATAATCCAGATAAAAGTACGAATTTGCTAATTTTTTTTTGTAAAAAGGGAAAGTTATACCACAAGTTTAAAAACTATGATAAATAATGGACAAGGTAAATTTTCTCACTGACATGAGTATCTAAGAATAGTACATGCATGTGCGCATAGTACACTGATATAAAAAACTCAAGGTGCCAGTATCATTTATACATATTAAATTACCTCAGGAAGCGAGGGTGAAATTTCTTACATGAGACTAATGTACAAAGCATATGATGGTTATTTCATTATGTTTTCATCAACGTCCGATGTTAGTTGAGGTCTCTACATTGAGACATGGATGATATTACATGAAGTCTCATCCCCAAGATGTTTGCAAGGAGAAAGTGAAGTAATGATATGAATAGGTAATGGTTACACTGGTTCTATGTAAATTGAAATGAGGGTTATGATCTTTCAATACATTCTATTCAAATATCATTTTCACCCCTTTACTCAAGTCTCATTCTAAGATTATAAAAGGAACAAGTATTGAGTAAATGATTCATTACCTACTTAGGTTAGGATAACCAAGTAAATAAGAATATAAAAGTCTGATTAATCTTTAATTTTTATGGAGAATAAATTGGACGATAAGATGATAATGCTAATGACATATTCACAACATCCTTCAATGAATGAAGTATTAACAATAGGATATTTTCACTGCATATTATGAAATAAAACAATGGAAGTTTAAATGCAATTAACTGAATTAAATAAGCAAGTTACCACTTCTTATTTAGAAATATTCATCAAAGTAAATTGTAGTGTTTCAGTCTTACTTCTTCAGTATTTAATACTATATGCCTATGACATATGTGTATTGATATACAGTAACCAAATAAATATAGAAATATTACTAGAAGTCAGGTGTATTCTCCAAGTGTGGCTGCGAAAGGGTGATACTTAGGCCATTGGTGATAAGTACATGACTTCTTTATTTCAAGCAAGATTCATGTAGAACTATTATTGAGTATAACCACAAACATTAATCTCATGTGTCTTCAGACACAAGGAGACATTATTCCAGGTTCCAAAATGAATGTTGTTTTTGGTATTTAATACTCAATCACTAATTCAGTGATACATGAATCATTGGTAATGAGTGATGAATATAAAAATGTAAGACTTATACCCAGCTGTGACAAAATAATTCTTTGTCAAGTAAAACTAAAAGTGGATGTCAAGAATATATGGCTCACATTAATTAAGACATATGAAAGGTATGCCCTGATAGCGCTCTAATGCATTGGGTAAAGAATTTAATATCTAGAGATGACAAGTTTTATGATACCTTGGTAAATGACCTTGATAATTTTTATGAAACCTCGGTGATAAACCTTGGTAATATGAATTAAATGTTTTAGCTATATTTACAAGTTATGATTCATGTTCTTATTATTATGATATGTATCTTTCTCGGGCCTTTATGTATTTCCTCAACTTATTATTAATATTCCTCAAGATCATAAGTAAATTGTTTCCCTTGTTTTTCCTTACTGGCCCTTATGCTCACCATTTCCTTTGATGTATGTCCCTAGGTTATGAGATGTAGTAAACTTACTTAAGATGAACCAACAAAGAATCCTTTCAAGTTTTTTAGACGAATGTTTTAAATTTTAATGTATCATGTACCATATTTCTAAGAAAATAAATTTCAAAAGATCCTTTATTTTGTAGAATTTAATGAAAAGTTTATGTAATAAAAGGCGGGATTCCATAGTTGGTATCAAAATAAAGTTTAGTTAATTGTGGAAATTAGGATTTGAAAACTTTAGGAAGAACCTTAGGGACAATTTTAACATCTTGGAATTTTAGTAAAATATTATGTATGTGGTTTCTGAGAAAAGAAATCCTTGTATGGATATGAACAAGTGGATGTGGTTCTAGCACAGATGTACCTAGGGGTAACAACCCTGATAAGATGCATCGGGTCTGACTCGACATAACCTGATACACGAAAATTAGCCTTAATGCACACCAAGTTTGACACTCCTAGGGGATATGTTTGGTTAATCACAAGATTTTAATGAACCATTATAAAAGATTTGTAGAAAATGTAATTGGTTTTAAAGAATAAAATATTTAAGAATGATGTTTTAAGGCATGAAATTACTTTAGAATTATAAGATTATTAAATGAAACACACATCTCACTAAGGTTTTATTCTTATAGAAAATGGTTGGAAATAGGAGAAACTATGTAAATTGTGAGCGCAACAGACCAGAAAATGACGACCTTCCGATGGAATCCATAATGAATAAATTCAAGAGAATGATAAATCAACTGACTCAAGTTATGAGTAATAAGTTGAATCAAGCCGAGAGACTGGATTCACCTCAAAGGGAACACATTTTCATTGAGTCCTTTACGAATCAACAACCACCTTCTTTCATTGGATCCATTGACCCATTGATTACTAAATAATGGATAAGCTCTATAGAAAATATATTTTATGTACTCCATTGTTTGGAATAAGAGAAAGTCACCCTGGCTATGTAACACTTAGAGGGGATAGCTGATCAGTGGTGGAAACTAGTTAAAAACACTAATCCAAGAGGGAAGATTGATGTAATGGAGTGGGAAGAGTTTATGGGAACCTTTTTCAAAACATATTTCCCCCATTCAATGTGAAATAAAACAGAGAAGGAATTCCTAGAGCTGAAGCACAAGGAAAATAAATCTGTGGGAAGTTATGAGATGAACTTCACTAGACTTTCTTATTACACCTCTAGCTTTATCATTGATCCCAATGGGAAGTTTGTTAGATTCTTTGTAACATCCCGTTATCGATCTGATAGGTATGACTTTAACCTTGTCATGGTTTTTCCTTTTCATTGACTGGGTAGGGTTGATAATGAGTTGGGAGGATACCTATAATGGCGAAGTCATAGATTTTTTGGACTCTCATCTTTAACAGGCCTTTTCTGCAGGCTGTTGGAGGGTTACACCCTGTGTAATTGGGTTACACAACGTGTAATGGTTTCTGGAGGCAAGTCGTGAAAGGCTTCACGTTGTGAAGGTTACACATCGCGAATGATTTACAGATCAGTTTTTAAATCGGAGCATCGATTTTTAATTCGAGGAAATTCATTTTTCTGGAGTTATGAAAATTAATGGTTTCACGACGTGTGTTGGTATTACACGTCGTGTAATACCCCGACTGCAGGTTTCAAATAGGAAGTGCGGCTGTGATCCTCTTTTTTCCTCCACTCTAGTTTCTTCTCCCTCGACCTAAATCCTTCCCTAGGTGATCTTGAAGCTTTCCAACCCTTTTGGATCCTCTTATTTGGCATTCAATCATCGTTGTGCTTGCGGTGTGATTCCCAGGTAAGCTTTCTTCCTCATTCTTCGTCTTTCTCTCTTTATTCTCATTTGGGATTCCAATAGATCATCCTAAAATTGATGGATCTATTCTTCATGACATTGGATCTTGTATCTAGGTTGTGTTTTGTGGTCTTCTACAACTTCATTCTTGTTGACGGGTTCCGTTGCGAGTGTTAAGTTTCGGGAAATGGTAGGTGATTCTGTCCCGTTTAGCCAAATTGATTAATTTGAATTTTCTTGATTTATTTCAACTATTGATTTAAATTCATTTACTCAAACTTGCTTTTAATCGATTCAATAATAAAATATAATTCCAGTGAATTGAGAGATTTGAAATGGTTTTGGTATGAGAATTGGAAAAACCCCCAATCCTATTGAATTGGGGAGTGTTTATGGAAATTGGTTGATTTAATTTTTTTAATTTAAATTGGAGTTTGGTGGAAATGATTCTTATTAAATTATTTAATTTAATTGTGTAAATGAATTGTGAAATTGATATAATTGGTTTTGAATGGATTTCAAACTCCTGGAAATAACTTAAAATGTTTTGATAGAAGCTCAGTGGTTTTATCTTGTTAAAGAGGCATGTTTTTTTATTAAAACCTATTTTGGTTTTAAATGGAAAATTGGTATTGAAATGGAAGAATGAAATTTAATTGTATTTTAAATAGTTTTAAAATAAATTGTCCATCATTGATTATTTAAGAGAAAATTCAAGCCTTAGGTAGTTGGTGAGTTATTTGGACACACTCTAGGCTATTACAATGTTCTAAAACATAGATGCAGCGGGTCACGTCCTGAAGGGATGGTGAGGAGTTTCCTTTGGCCAGTGTCAAGGGGACATGTGTATACATATATTTCTGAGATCACTTAGAGAGTGAAAATTCCTATAGCCTGAAACTTTCGTACCTATTTGGAAGATTACAATGTTGCCCTCTTGTTTTATATTTGAGATATAAATGTATGTCAATTTTGTAAAACTACTCTGCATGCCTTCTGAATTTACATAATTTTTTTTATCTAAACCATCATTTTAGAAATATTCCATCACTTGTAAAGTCGTTACTTTAAGTATTTTCCATTATTTGAATTAAATAGCATGATTTGTTTAGATATGCTTTGAAATACAAAACTTTTTTATTTAAAAAAATTGAAATCATTCCTTTAGTTAATCTATTTTCGAAATATGTTATGTAATCCTTGGGGATACCCTAATGGAATTTTTATCTCACACCCTACTTGTGTCTTCAGGTGTTTGTAGATTATCTCATTCTAGGTTCAAGTAAGGGGAAATGATCTCTCGAAGGTGGATCCAGCTATTGAACCTGGACGTGGTGAGTTGTTTCCTTAGGGACTTGAGTTGTTTTTCTCTGTTTTGGTACTTGGGTTGTAGTACTTTGGGATTGTTTATGCCTTGTTGTATTTTGGTACTTTACTCCCAGTGGAGTTTCTTTTGTTATTCATTCTGACTTGTTTTTTTTTACTTCCGCAATGCTTGTGACAAAACCGTTTTCACTTTCAATTTTATGATTTCAGGTGATAGTCGCTGACCTGTGGGGATCAGGAACACCCTTCGGGTTATGTCAAGGCCGTCTTGGTTATCGGTTTACCAGAGTACCTGGGATGGTTCATGGCAGAATGGTATCAGAGGAGGCTATTGAGTTTTTTGTCTTAAAATCAGTATGTAGTTGAAATCTTGTTGGGAATTAGGAGGTAGTTGTGATTAAGTGTCTGACTAGCTCTCACCGCAATGAACCTTAAGTCCTCAGGGGTGGTTAGGAATGAACGTCTTATGGATTAGTTCTATTCTTCTCCCTATTGTGATTTAGATGAAGTGAAATCAAAATTTCATTGTTCCATCTGTTGGAAATAATTTTCCCTTGTTGCTCAGTTTGAGTGTTGTTCTGATGTCTTCCTTGTTGTATGCTGATGTTTTGTAACATCATACCTCTGAAAAGATGTGAAAATCAGATCCAGGAGGAAGCTGCAACTAAACTGTAGTGAGAGAATCCTCCTGTGGACCCAAATCTAGTTGATGTGATTGTGCGCACTATCTAAGCTCTAGGATAGATACCACCTCCGGTTCCCGTACAGGCTCTAGTTGTGGATCCTCAGGGGGATGCTCTATGAAATTTTTCTCAAGAGTTCCTTTGCCAGAAGCCACAAGTTTTAAAAGGATTCACTGATGCTCAACATGTTGAGGAGTGGTTGGGAAAGATAGAATGTCTATTTGAGTTCTTGGAGACACCAAATGAGATCAAGGTAAAATGTGCCACCTTTATGCTGGAAGGACTGAGCAGGTGATGGTAGGACACGATGGTGACGATGAAGAAACATGAGGGCTTAGAGTGGAAAGGCTTCAAGGTTATTTTCACCAACCAGTTATATCTAGAGTCTATGGTATTGACCTAGACTGTTGAGTTTTTCAAGCTTGAGTAGACTGACAGAACCATGACTGAGTATTCAAATTGCTTTACTGAGCTTGTGCAGTTTTCACATGATATTATATCTAATGAGAGGATGAATGATCAATGGTTGGAGTTGGGACTTTGATTAGATATTCTTTATTAGTTTTTCTTGCTAAAGATTCCCACTTATGCTGATGTACTTGATAAGGTGATGATGGTTGAGATGGACCTGGATGTAAAGTCAGGGTTGATGGGGGTTCTTTTTTCTCCCAATGGTAGTGTCTGTTCCTTTAAGGGAAAGCAGAAGTGTGATGATTCTTGAGGCAGTTGTTGACAGTAAGGTCATTCCAGAACTCCTACAACTCCAAGAGGAAGTCCTTTTATTTTATATTAGTGTGGAAATCTAGGAAACTCTAAGAGGGTTTGCATTGAGGCACCCAAGAACTGTAGCTCTTGTGTATGTTCAGGACACTTATAGAGATTTTTCTATATCTTTTCTACTCTACGTAGTGGAATTGAATCATCAACTCCTCCTAAAACTATGGGGAAATCAGATGCTTCATGTATAAAAGGGTTCCAACAACAGGCATTCGGAACGAAAATACTTCATGCAGTGGAAGAGTCTCTAGAGGAAGTAGACATTGGGTCCAATAACTATGAGAGGTACCATTATTATAGCTTCGTCATTACTGATTGTTCAATTTGATACTGGTGCATCTCACTCATTTATTTCAACCTGTATTGTTAATTTTCTTAATTTTTGTATGGACATTTTATCTTTTTCAATGGATATTACTACACCCCTTAGTACGAAGAGAGAGCGGGGTCTCCATAGTCATGCTTGTGTTTTCTCTCTATCCGATGTCAAGATGGTTTGGAGTTTTCTGGTCATCGACATGAAATCTCTTGATGTGATATTTGGGATGGATTGGATCATTTCCAATAAATCCCAGATTGATTATTATCTTCAACGAGTCTACCTTAATACATACAGTGGTGTGACTCTTTTCTTTCACGGGGAATGATACCCAAGGTCGAGCAGAGCTAAACCTTTTTATCCAGAGTTGTGGAAATTAATATCAGTGTTTGCTTTTGAGATGGAGCAGGAATATTTGAGTGGTGATCTATCTCCAGTTTTTGTCGAGTTTCCCGACATGTTTCCTTCTAATTTCTCTAGTTTTCCACCAGTAAGGGAAGTCTAGTTTTCCATTGACTTAATGCTTAAAACACAACCAGTTTCAATTCCCTCTTACCGAATGACTATAGCTGAAATGAAAGAGTTGAAGCCCCAATTGGACAATCTTCTTGAGAAAGGCTTTATATGCCTAAGCGTGTCACCCTGGACGGTGCTAGTTATCTTATTTAAGAAAACTGATGGTTCCCTTTTCTTATGTGTTGACAACCAAAAGATCAATCGAGTTATGATTAATAAAAAGTATCTGTTTCCACAGATTGATGATATGTTTGATCAGTTGAAAGGGGCTAAGTGGTTTTCAAAGATCGACCTCCGATTTGGTTACCATCAGTTGAGGATAACAGAATCTGACATTCAGAAAACCTCCTTTAAAAGAAGGTATGACCATTATGAGTACCTTGTTGTGCCATTTTTTCTAACAAATTCTCCCACAATTTTCATGGCTCTAATGAACATGATTTTCCATGTGCATCTGGATACCTTTGTGGTAGTCTTTGTGGATGAAATCCTCATTTAATCTATGACCGAGGAGGATCATATGCATTATCTAAAAATAGTTCTGAGTCTATTGATAAATCACCAACTCTATGTCAAGATTTCAAAGTGTAATTTTTGTATTTGGGAAGTGAAATTTTTGGGACACGTGGTGTCTAAACAGGGTATATCAGTTGATCCTGAGAAGGTAAAGGTTGTTGTGAATTGGGAGCAACCATGAAATGTCTTCAAGATTCTAAGATTCTTGTACTTATCTGGATATTATCATTGGTTAATAAAGTACTTCTGGAAGTTGGTTTCTCCGACAAATATTCTAACCCTGAAGGGGTTGAGGTTTTATTGGAATGATAAATGTCAAAAATTATTTTGTTGAGTAGAAACATCTTTTTAATACTATTCTGGTGTTGACTCTTCCATAGGTCGGTCAGAGCTATGTGGTCTTTTGTGATGCATCGGGTTTAGTCTTGGGTTGCATTCTTACGTAGGGAGATCGTGTAGTTTCTTATGGATCTCATTATCTTAGGCCACATGAGAATATTTATCCTACCCATGACTTTGAACATTCAACTGTGATGCATGCACTTAAGTGCTGGCGACACTACATTTTCAGATAAAGTTTTACTATATATTCAAACCACAAAATTTTGAGTTATATATTCTCTAAAAAATATTTGAATCTCCGCTAGAGGCTTTGGGTGGATTACCTGCAATTTTTCTACTTTGACATCACCTACACCCCGGGGAAAGGGAATATCATTGTAGATGCATTGAGAATAAAACTTCCAACTTAGACAATGAAATAGTCTTCATAAGACTAGAATTTGATGGATCTCCTTGCACAATTGCATATTGGAGCTCAGGAGAAAGGGGTTGAAGTTTATTTAGCTATCATTTAGTTGAAATCCGCTCTTCTCGAGATGATTATTCAGGATCAAGATCTTGATGATGAATTCCATAGCATTAGAGACTCTCTTAATGGTGGGGAGACAGTTTCTCTATGGTTGTTATCCAAAGAGGGTGTTTTATGCTATTGGAATCACTTTGTTATGCCATTAGCAGCAAGAGAGGCTATGATGGGGGGATTGTCATAATTCATAGTGGTCAGTGCACCCAAGAACCACTAAGATGTTCTATGACATGTGGTGTTAGTTCTGGTGGCCAGAGATGAGACGAGGCATTATTGAGTTTGTCTCGCATTTCTATACATTCCAACAGGTGAATGTCGAGCATCAGAGACCTTCATGTTTACTTTAACCACTTCTAGTCCTTACTTGTAATTGGGATGAAATATATATAGACTTTGTGGTTGGGTTTCCTCATTCTCAGAGAAATAAGAATGCGATATGGGTTATGATCAACAATCTGACCAAGTTGGCTCAGTTCATACCCATTCGTGATACAACCAAAGTTGAGGAGTTGAGAAATATCTATGTTAAGGAGATTGTTTGTTTGCACGGAGTTGCATATGCTATAGTCTATAATAGGGATCCTCAATTCACTTCTCTCTTTTCAAGAGTCCTTTAGGAGGCACTGAGATCTCTGGTCTATTTGAGCATGACCTACCATCCGCATTCGGATAGACAAACAGAGTGAGCTATACATATTCTAGAGGATATGCTCTGCACATGTGTTCTCGACTGCGGTGGGGCTTGAGATGATCAACCAGGTCTGGTTGAGTTTTCTTATAACAATAGTTATCAGTCCACAATCAGAATTTCACCTTTTTTGGAATTGTATGGTCAGCTTTGTAAATCTTTGTTTTGTTGGTCAGAGATTGGTGAAAGTTCCTTGGTTGGACTAAGCTCGGTGCAAGAGACGACAATGAAGATTCAAATGATTCATAAAAGAATGTTGAAAACACAGAGCCAATATAAGTCTTATACTGATCGTCTCCATAGACCTTTGGAGTTCTCAATAGGTGATCATACATTCTTGAAAGTTTCACCCCGGTTGGGTCATCAATGACTTGGGAGGTAAGGAAAGCTTTCTCCTCATTTCACGAGACCTTTTGAGGTTGTTGAAAATGTGAGAAATTTGCATACCTTTTAGCACTTCCACCGCAGCTGACATCGATACATAACGTATTCCATGTATTGAAGCTAAGAAAGTGTTTATCTGATCCATCTCATGTTTTGGGCTGGAGTGATATTGAGATTGAACCTGACTTATCTTTGACTAAGCATCCGGTCAGATTATTGGATTCTAAGACCAATGTATTTCATGGGAGGATGATACCTTTGGTTCGTATTCTATGACAACATGGTTTTAATAGTCATGAGATGTGGGAATGTGAGGCATTGATGAGAGAGTAGTGAATTCATCTTTTTGGTATGGAAGATTCTTCATAGGATTTCTGGTGACAAAAATTTTTTATGGTTGGGAGGTTGTAACATCCTATTATCGATCTGATAGGTATGACTTTAACCTTGTCATGGTTTTTCCTTTTTGTTGAATGAGTAGGGTTGAGAATGACTTGGGAGGATACCTATAATGGTGAAGTTAGAGATTTTTTGGACTCTCATCTTTAACCGGTATTTTCTGCAAGCTGTCAGAGGGTTACACGTCGTGTAACTAGGTTACATGACGTGTAATGGTTTTTGGAGGCAAGTCGTGAAAGGCCTCACTCTGTGAAGGGTACACGTTGTAAAGTGACCTTACACTCCATGAATTATTTACAGATTAGTTTTAAAATTAGAGCGTCAGTTTTTAATTTGAGGTGAAATTTTTTTCAGTGGTTATAGAAATTAATGATTTCACGACGTGTATTGGTATTATACATCATGTAATACCCCAACTGTGGTTTTTAAATAGGCAATGTAGCTAAGATCCTATTTTCTCCTTTACTCTAGTTTCTTCTCCCTTGACCAAAAGCCTTACCCAAATGATCTTGAGGCTTTCCAACCCTTCCGGATCCTCTATTTTGGTGTTCGATCGTCATTGTGCTTATGGTGTGATTCCCAAGTAAGCTTTCTGCCTCATTCTTCATCTTTATCTCTTTCTTCTCATTTGGTATTCCAATATATCATCCTGAAATTGATGGATCTATGCTCTGTGATGTTGGATATTTTCACTAGGTTGTGTTTCTAGGTCTTCCACACCTTCATTCTCGTTGACGGGTGCCGTTTCAAGTGTTGGGTTTCTTGAATAGGTAGGTGATTCCATCCCATTTATCCAAATTGATTAACTTTGAATTTTATTGATTTATTTCAACTGTTTATTTAAATTCAATTACTCAAACATGATTTCAATCGATTCAATGATAAAATCAAATTCTAGTGAATTAGGAGATTTGAAATGATTTTGGCATGATAATTGGGAAAACCCCTAATCTCATTGAGTTGGGGTGTGTTTATGAAAATTGATTGATTTAAATTGTTTAATTTAAATTATAGTTTTATGTAAGTGATTTTAATTAAATTTTTGAATTTAATTGTGGAAATGAATTGTGAAATTGATGGAATTGGTTTTTAATGGATTTTAAACTTGTGGATATGACTTAAAATGTTTTGATAGAAACCCAATGGTTTTATCTTGTTCAAGAGACATGTTTTTTATAACACCCCATTATTTCATAGTACGTTATCTCATTAAAGTAATTCAATAGCTTGCACTACACGCAACACCGAGTTCGAGCGCACCACAACTTACTAAACTAATCATTAAAAAAAGTGGTTATGAATAGTATTAACTGCATTTTGAATCTTATATACTCTATATAATTTTAACATCCATATTATTTGTTTCTTATACATAATATAAGAACAAAATCATTTTTTTCGGATAAAATAAGTATTTTTCAAAAAAATGCAATTTTACCACCTTTTAATGGCGTACCCTTTTTAAAACCAATATTTGATACTTTTATATATTAAATTTAATGAAATTAAATTCTTCTTTAGAAGCGGGACATAAAATTTTAGTTGGGATAAATTTTTTGTATTGTTCTGATAACTTTCATATTTTGATGAATAGTGAAAAATACTATATTTTAATTAAAAACAACTTTTTTAATTGAAATAATTTATAGTGATAAGTTATGAATTTGAACAGTTTGGAAGTATAATTAGATTATAGTTTTATCATTTAATACAATTTAAGTCAATATATTCAATTTCACATTTAAACTTGACATAAACACATGTCAATCTTTTAATAGTTTTTACCTTTTAAAAAACCAGCTTTTTAGTTTTGACAACATGAATTAATTTTAAATTAATAAATGAAACTTCTATGTTTTGAGTTTGGTAAAATAGAATTCATTTTTGAATTCAGAATATCAAAATTATCTTAGGGTAAATTTTTGATATTTTTCTAAAAACTTTCAATTTTTGATGAATAGTGAAAAAACACTGCATTATTAGTTAAAACCGACTTTTTATTTAAATAATTAGTTATTTTATTTTAATTTATTTTAGTTAATAATAGATAAATAATACCTATATATGTTCAATTTAATTCATTGGATTCATTTTATAATAAGTTTATATATATAAATTTTTTCAAACTTTTTACCGTCTTTTACCCACCTCCTAGGAGCATTTACAAATTTGCATAAAAATTAATTTTACCGCTTCTGTGAGTTGAATTTAAAAAATCCGAGAGACACGGTTAATATTAGTAAGTAAAATGTGGTTCAATAAGATGAAAATAATTTTTGGTGAATAGTAACTTTTGACTTTTATTTACCATGGTTAGAAGTAAATAGGGTAATTAAGGGTAAAAATGATATCATAATTACCCAAACACATGTCCTAATTCTATTGGATAAGTATAATTAGACCAAAAAGAAACTTAGGAATAAAATATGATTCTATTTTTTCCACTTGGATTAGATTAGGACATTTATTATTATTTTATTTAAAGAAGAGTTAAAAGAGTTAAATTCAAAGTTTAATAACTAAAACATTCTTAATAAAGGGTTACACACAATATAAATTCGACTATAAATATTCATTAGAAAGATAAAAATATTTCCTACAAAATGGTATTTTATTTATAATTTTTAGACATTGAATAATTTAATTTATTTATGACAAAATGATGATGCAGTAATTACCTTATTAATGAAATATTAAAATAATTGATATTATAAATATCCAAATAAATGTAAATTGAGACTTATAATGAATTAAACTAATTTTTTAGGTTAATATGACATGTTAGGGTTGGTTAAATAAATTTTATTCGAAGTGATAAAGTTTTTATTGCTTTCAAAAAAATAAAATACTAAATAGTGTCAAAAATGACATAATTGAGTTTTTAAAACAAATATTATATTATTAATTGATATAATAGTACTAAAAATCTAAGGTTCGGTAAAAATACTTATATAATAATATATATGACATTAATGAACCACTTGGGGTTCTATTTTCATTTTATAGTAAGTTTATTAACCATATAATATAAAAATACAAAGAGACGTGGTAAATGTCAAACTATTTAACTAAGAGTTAAATCTAAAATATAAGGTTAATATGATGAACTAAACCAGTATAAAACCTATTGGTTGAGAGGTTTTGGACCCATCGCCACCTTATCCTTTAAATAATTAATTTTGGAGCCATTAGAAACAAAAAATGATTTTATTATAAAATAATATTTCAAGCTTTTCCTAAAGTGACACTCACCTCTCTTATAAAAGGGTACTTCCCCTTATCTTAATTTCACACCTCCAAATCCATTTGGCTTGGCCAAAACCTACCCAAATATCCTCCAAACTTTCCTCCCTTAAAAATAGAGGCCTTTGGTCAGAAATCCAACCTAATGTTCCCTTTTGATCAAATCAAAAGGAAGAACCCGAAGAAGAGGTAAATATTTTATCACCTCTTTCAAGTTCTTTTCTTCTTCCACTTCCTATTTCATTATTGTTTCCATTCTAAAATAATAACTATAAAATCTTCTATATACTGTGATGTTATTATAAAAATGGTACAACCATTTTCATTACTCTATCCATCCTATAATTGACAAAGTCACCATACGTGCGTACGTATGGATTACCATCTCCACATCGTGGTGCAGTTTGTTATTCAAACACTTCATTATTTGGATGGGTATAATAATGAGTATAACTGATGTAAATAATAAATATAAAATATTAATAATTCTTTATACATGATATACCATCCAATTACATATGATTTCACCATCAATATAATGATATTGTCGCTTGTGCGTATGTACAGATTACCATCTCCACGACGCGATGAGATTCATTTCCATGTTCACCATTCAATGATGATTATAAAAATATATATCCTTAATAAGTATGTAATATATGAAATAATAATTCTACTTGATATATATATATATATATATATGTATGTACTTACATATATCTTATTTACTTAGTTCTGTTTAATACGATATGAAAACAGAAACAACGTTTATGCGTACGTACAACCAACCTTATCCATAAATGGTGTTTTACATTTCATATATATGTATATTATACATATTTATATTCTAAATTTATATGATATATAAATCATGTTTTATATTATGGAAGTATTTAAATCATGATCTATGTGATACAATCAAGAGTAACAAGTTAAAACACGTACGATAAAGAAAGCGATTATTACCCAAAATGTTAATTTAACAAGGAAATTATTATTAAATGGGTATTATAAAGTCATAAATTAATAATGTATGATATCATAAATATTAATATGGTTCTGGTATAATTTAATAACATACTACGGTCTTTATACAGGAGGTTAAACGTACCCTCGACTAAAGGAAAGTAAAAGGTAAGGGTTAATTTCACAATCTCTTTATTATCCGAGGTTGTTTTTACGTAAGTATATACTGGGAAATATTTATTATCCATGACCATGTTTCATAAAATAGTTTTCAAATGGATTATTTTAAGGTACTTTTTACTAAAACACCATTTTAAATGTTTTAAAGATTTATTCTTCTAAACCTTTCTAATTAATGTCCATGTTTTCAAAATAGTTTTAAGGATTTATTTATATAGACTTGAATGTTTTAAAATTTTAATTCCTTTAAAAAGTTTCAAAGTGGTATGAGACACTTTGATTCAAAACTATCTTTTAAACTACTTCCTTTATAAATTTCATGACTTTTAAAATGATTTCATGAAAAAGGGTTATTTCTCTCAAAGAGTTTTACAAATCATTTTCATCTATGTCAACATCTTTTGATGGATTTTAAACTTGTTTGAAGTTGATTTATTATGATACAAATCTTCCATATTGTATTGAAGGTTTTTTGATATGTTTAACTATGGATGTGTTATTTTTATTCCATTCATGGTTTATGGATAAAGTATTGACATTTCTTATACTAGTTTTAATACGAATGTTTATGTTATGTTTCAATATTTCCATATGAGGAATGCATTGGACTTAGTAAGTGACGGGTGGAGCCCGTTATATCTCCACGATGCATCGGTAGGTCTCATGAGACAAACTAGTGTCATGAAACAAGGCCTTGACAAAATATTATTTGTAGTCTTGGCACACGGCCTTGAATATGTGGTTATGAAGTCTGACATTATGCATTCCATCATTATGAAAGTGGCTATTGATATTGCATGTGATTATTCGACTAGTAGAATATTCATGTGAATAAGTAAATGAAAATATTTTATTGTATCTTTTCCATATTATACTGAAGTTTAAGTTTAAAAGACTTCTGTTTTAGTCTTATATATTGCCTTAAATGTTTATGCTTATTTATGAAAGTTTCCGCTATATTGTTATCCTTACCGAGCATCTGAGCTCACCCCTTTCTAAGTTTTAATTTTCCCAGGATTCCAAGAAGTGTATTATGATTGATAAAAAAAGGTTAAGCTAGGGGATTAATGGTGTTCTCAAAGGATCATTAATGTTGTGTTTTATTTTCTAATATGTAATGTAACATTCATGTATGTGATCTATTTTCCAAGACTGCTAAAATGATCGGTCTTTTGGGACTTGATTCCTTGTAATCATGCCAATGTATTAAAATAACGCATCGACTCTAGACTTTTGGGATCGGGGCGTTGCATTTTTGATTAAAAATATTTTTGGTTTTAAATGGAAAATTGGTATTTAAATGGAAGAATGAGATATAATTATATTTTAAGAAGTATTAAAATAAATTGTCTATCATTGATGTATAAGAGTACATGAAAACCTTTGGTAGTTGGTGAGTTATTTGGACACACTCTTAAGCTATAATACTATTCTAAAACATACATGTAGTGGGTCACCACCTCAATGGGATGGTGACGAGTCACCTTTGGCTAGTGTTAGGGGGATGTGTGTATACACATATTGCTGAGATCACTTAGAGAGTGTAGAGTCTTATAGCCTGAAACTTTCATACCTATTTGGAAGATGACCATGTTTCTCGGTTGTTTTATATTTAAGATATAAATGTATGATAATGTTGTAAAATTTCTCTGCATGCCTTTTGAATTTACATAAACTATTTTATGTAACTATTTTATCTAAATGTTGTTTTAGAAATATTCTATCACTTATAAATCCTTTGATTAAATTATTTTCTATCATTTGAATTAAATATCATGATTTGTTTAGATATGATTTGAAATGAAAAACCTCTTTATTTTAAAAAAACATTGAAAGCATTCCTTTGGTTAATCTATTTTTGGAATCTATTCTTGAATCCTTGGTGAGACCCTAGCTCACACCCTACTTGTGACTTCAGGTGTTTGTAGATTATTTCATTCCAAGTTTGAGCAAGGGGAAATGATCTCTTGGAGGTGGATCCATCTGTTGAATCTGGATGTGGTGAGTTGTGTCCTTAGGGACTTGGGTTGATTTTACCTATTTTGGTACTTGGATTTTACTACTTTGAGCTTGTTTATTCTCTCTTGTATTCTGGTACTTTATTCCTAGTGGAATTCATTTTTTATGCATACTAACTTGTCTTTTTTTACTTCTGCAATGCTTGTGGTAAAATTGTTCCTACTTTAAATTGTATGATGCTAGGTTCTAGTCACCGACCCATGGGGATCGAGAACGCCCTTAGGGATATGTCAGGGCTATCTTGGTTATCAGGTTACCAGGATACCTGGGCTGGTTTGTGACATTCTCCGGTGGACTAAGACCCAATCTATGTAAGAATATAGTCAACCGAGACTATGGAAACTATGAGGAGATCATGAGGAGTGATATGAAAGTTGAACTAGATTTCAAAGAGATGCAGTGGTCCCATATATAGAATTAAAATAAGAGATCTTTGGAGCCAAACATAGGGAGGAGCTTTGATCAATGAAGAGGAGGAAAGCAAGTGAAACTTTCCACATGCAACAAAAGTGGGAAGAAGAATTCATGGAACTACTTGCTCGAGAGTGGGAAATGTTACAAGTGTTAAAGATAAAACCATATTGTTTAGAACTGCCATAGTGATGTGAAGTGTCAACTTCTCAACACTAACGACAAATGGAATATGGTGCAAACCCAACCTAAATTCCAACTCTTCAAGTGTGAACAACTTGGTCACTTTGCCAATCATTGTCCAAATCCAAATTTAATGGAGGGGAATCACCATCAACCTCATCATAGGCCAGGGGAGCACAATTGGACTTTTGTTATCATGACAACTGAAGTTGAATCTCTAAATGATGTGGTAGCAGGTACTCTCATTATTCTCTTAAAGTTAGAAAGTACTTTATTTGATTCTGGTTCTACACCTTCCTTTATTTCCTTCAAGTTTGTAAAAATTATAGAATCAATCCCTGAACTGCTAGAAGTAGTGTTATCAATCAAGACTCCTGGAGAGATTATCCAAGCATCAAAAGTGTATATAAACTATAGTATTTACTTTGTTGAGCATAATATCATCACAATTCTAGTAGTCATTCTCATAATGGAATTCGACTTTATACTATGGATGGAATAACTCTAAAAGTATAATAATAAGATCAATTGAAGAAGCAAGAAAATATCAATAGTCTTGAATGGAAAACCTACAGTTTTTTTCAAGAGAGAGATATATCAACTTGATCTTTTTCTAGAAGAACCTCCCATAGCCTTCTTTATGGAAATTACTGGTGAATATGAAGAAGTAAATGAAGGTATATGAATAGATAATGTCCCTATTGTTCTAGAATACATTGATTTATTTCATGAGGAGTTACCTAGACCTCCCCCAGAAAGAGAGGTAGAGTTCTCCATTGAGTTCATTCCTGGTTCCAAGATGATTTCAAATACCCCATATAGAATGATAAATGTGAAGATTGAGTAATTAAAGAAGAAAATCCATATCTTTTGGAGAAGGGGTTTATTCGACAAAGTGTGTCTCTTTGGGGAGTACCCGTTCTCCTTGTGAAGAAGGATGGATCAATGTGGTTATGCATTGATTATAGAGAACTTAACGGGATCACTGTGAAGAACAAGTACCCTCTTCCAAGAATTGATGATTTATTTAACCAGCTTTGTGGGGATCAATTCTTCTCCAAGATTGATCTTTAATCTGCTTATAATCAATTGAGGGTGAAGAAATAAGATATTCCAAAGATTTCCTTCCAATCAAGATATGGGAATTATGAGTTTGTTATTATTCCCTTTGTCTTGACTAATACTCCTATTTTTATGGATTTGATGAATAGAGTCTTTATGGACAACCTTGATAACTTTTTGGTAGTTTTTATTGATGATATTCTTATATTCTACAGAAGTCTCAAGAAGAATGAAGATCATATAAGGGTTATATTATAAACTCTGAGGAAGGAGAATCTATTTGAAAAATTCAGGAAATGTGAATTTTGGTTACAAAAAGTTTCTTTCTTGGTGAACATTGTAACCAATGAAGGAATCTCAGTTGACCCTGAAAAGAAAAAGGTTGTAGAGGAGTTTCATCATCCTACAATAGTAACTGATATTCGTAGTTTCCTTGGATTAACGAGATATTATAGTATGTTTTTGAAAAACTTTTCATGACTTTCTAATCCACCTACAAAATTAACTCGAAAAGGGGTAATGTTCATCTAGATAAAGAAGTGTGAAGAAAGTTTCCAAGAGTTGAAGAAGAGATTGGTTACTACACCCATGTTAACTCTACCATCTATCGGAGTAGGGTTCATTTTTTTAGCGATGCATCTCTAAAATAGATTGAGTGTGTCATCATGCAAAATGAAAAGGTGATTTCTTATGCATCTTGACCATTGAAGCCTCATGAGAAAAACTATATTATACATGATCTGGAACTGGTTGGAGTTGTTTTTTCTTTGAAGATATGGATAAACTATCTTTATGGGGAGAAATGTGATATATACACAGAACAAAAAATTTTGAAGTATATTTTCACACAAAATAAATTTAACATGTGACCAAGGATATGGTTGGAACTTCTTAAAGACTATGATTGTTCAATTCATTATCACCCCAGAAGAGCAAACAAAGTCACTTATGCATTAAGTAGGAAAGACCCTATTGTTTTGGAAATGATTAGGATTTAAGGGGATCCTTTGATCAAAGACCTATTAAAACTGGATATGTAAATCATAAGGGAAGGGACATCATAAACCATATACCAAATGATTTCTCAACCATCATTACTAGAGAATATCAATAAATCTCAATGATAAGATCATTTGTTATAGAAGAAGATAGAGGTTTTGAAGAATGAGAAGTTTCTTGAGTTCAATATTGATCAAGAAGGTGTACTGAAATTTATTACAAGGCTATGTGTTCCATCTATTCTGGAAATAAAGAAGGATCTGATGGACGAAGCTCATATATCTACTTACTCTATACATCCTAGAAGCATGAAAATGTATAGGGACCTTTATGATTATTATTGGTGGGATAACATGAAAAAGGAGATTGCCAACTACACTATAAGGTGTCTAGTGTGTCAACACTTTAAGGTAGAGAGACAACTTCTTAAAGTGGTATTACAATCGCTACCCATACCAACATGGAAGTGGGACAATATCACTATAGACTTTTTCTTCTGAAAACATCCAAAGGAAACAATGCGATATGAGTTATGGTGGATCATCCCACCAAGACTGCCCATTTAATCTCTATTTAGAAAGATTTGTCTCTTAACCAACTTGCCAAGATATACGTGAAGGAAGTGTCAAGTCTGCATGGAGTTCCAATTTCTATCATTTCTGATCGTGATTCAAGGTTTACCTTGAAATTCTGTAGAAATCTTCAACATGTTTTGAATACTTAATTTAATTTCAACACGACCTATCACCCTCAAACTAATGGAAAATCTGAAAGGACTATTCAAATGCTCGAGGACATGCTCAAAGGAATTTAAAGGTGGATGAGATCAACATCTCACATTAGTTGAGTTCTCATACAAAAATATCTTCCATTTGAGTATTAAAATGACACCCTGTGAAGATCTATATGATAAGTGATGTAGAAATTATACTCATTGGAATGAAGCTGATGAGATAATGCTTCTTGGACCTAATCTTGTACAAGAGATGATAAAAAATGTTCATTCCACCCAACAACACATAAAGGATACTCAGAGCCGGAAGAAGAGCTATGCTGACAACCATCAAAGGGACTTGGAGTTTGATGTTGGTGAAAAAGTCTTCCTTCGAATTTTACCTTGGAAGAGAGTCATGAGGTTTGAGAATAAAGGAAAGCTCAACCCCATATACATTGCCCCCTATGAAATCCTTGATCGCATAGAAGCAGTGGCCTATCAACTTGCACTTCCTCTAAATCTAGCTCAAGTTCAAGATATTTTCTTCTTATTTCTCTTGAGGAAGTACATACCTGACCCTTCACATGTACTAAATCTTTAAGTGGTATAAATGAAACATGACCTCTCTTATGAGGAGCAACTGATGGAGAGCTTAGATCGTAGAGACAAGGTTCTACGCAACAAGACTACCCACCTCATTAAAGTGTTGTGTAGGAACAAAAAATATGAAGATGAAATGTGAGAACTAGAAGAGACAATGAGGTAGAAGCACCGACATCTCTTCTCAACTGAGAGAACGAGTTGAAATTTTAGGGAAGAAATTTTTTTAGGGGGGAAAATGTAACGACCTGAAATTTTTTAATGATATTTGTTTCATAAAAATGTGTGTTATATTATATTTTACATAACAAAAATATATCTAATTATTAATGAAGTGAGTATAATTTGAAATGTGACCATCGAGATTCAACTGTTATATGAATGTTGGTCAATTATGAATGTTTTTAAATATGAACGTTGGAAACTATACTCTTAATAATAATTTCTAACATTATAATTAGTGTTATAGATAGAAATGATAATGGTTAATTAATGAAGAAAGGATAAATGATGGCCTCGACTAGTAGATTCGTGCCATACAAAACCCATTTGTTAGAGCTTGGGAAGGAAGTAGCATCATTGTTCTTCACTCTTAACCAAGCTCAATCGGAGCTTCAACCTGTTAATATTGAACAAAATCTCATATAGAAGAATTTTAAGTAGTAGAAATTACTACTCGGGCGATGTTAGTTGAGCCACCCATGAATCTATCACCATCACACACCATAACCTTAGGTCATATGATGGTTTTATAAGAGGTTATGTGTCAAGACCTTAGTTACTTAATGTATAATCCCTTTGTATAAATAAAATTTTTGTTCCATCAATTCCGTTTTGAGTTTAGTTTTTCTTAAAAATATGACGAATTTGATAAATTGATTTTTCCAAAAGAAATTGTACTTTTCAGAAAAGATATAATTATTTTAATAAAATAAGGTATTATTAATAATGTTTATTTTAATTAAATAGTATGATTAAAACACTCTTATTTAAATTTAAATGATAAAATATTTTTTTTCAAGTGTTAGAAATTTTACTATACATTTTACTACGCATTTTCTACCAGCTATTATTTTTAATAACTGTGGATTTTATATTTAAAAGTTAAAATTATAATATTTAGATAATTATTATTATTAAATAAATATAATTTTTGAAATAATCATGTCAAAATTAGGATATGGTGAATTTATGAGAATATATTAAAATACTTTAGTTTTTCGTGAATAGTAAAAATACAGTTTGAGTTTTTTGGTATGTTTAATGATATCATAATGATGTAATATATAATATAAAATTATGGTATTATATTTTGGTTTAAAATAACCTAATAGATGTCCCAAGTGGCCAATACCATGGGCAAATACCATGGTCAAGCCCATGGTTTTGAATTTACCACTACCTAAAGGAAATTAATAAACAAATCCCCCCATTTTGTTATAAATACCCACCTATTTCTCCATTATATTTCATTACCAATTCAAACTTCATAAATCTATGATAGTTTTACCTTTCAAGGAGTAATTCCAAGGTGTCCACAATCCCCTAAGGTCCCAATTTTCGAGTTTTAGGAGTTACTCTTCAAGGTAAAGAAAATCTCAACATCTCTTTTCCTTTCAAGTTCCCTTTTTATGTGGTTGTTTTTCAAATTTCAATACTATGTTATTCTGTTCATTTTATTATATAAATTTATCGTATTAAGAGTATTTTATTAATGGGATACCCTTTTCCCCTCTCCTTTTTATGTTTTCTAAAACCGTATTTCATATCAGTTATGCTGCTGGATTTTCTTCTCAAAATTTCTCTCTTTTTCTCAAGAAATTATCTTATTTTCTTTTGTGAATACCCAAACCTATTAATTTTTCAAGGGTATTTACCTAGATGTCAAAATGATATAGTTTATTCTAGTATTAACATATATTAATCCCACCTTTTTTTCATGGGTTAATAATGACATAAAGATTTTGTCTTTAAGCACTTCATTTTAAAACGCCATGATTTTTATATGAAATCTATTTCTTTTATTCTTCATGGGTTATTTATGAAATGTTAAATTATATTCTACGTGAATCACATTAATTAATAAATATGAAGGGTGTTCCCTAATAGTGCTCTAATGCATTGGGTAAAAAAATTAATCTATAGAGATGACATTTTTTACGATACCTTGGTGAATAACCTTAGAAATTTTTATGAAGCCTCAGTGATAAAACTTGGTGATATACTTATGAATGACTCAATTAAATGTTTTAGCCACATTTAAAAATTATGATTCGTGATATTATTATTATAATATTCTTCTTGTTCATGCCTTTATGTTTTTCCTCAAGTTCTTATTGATATTCCTCAAGATCACAAGTAAATTGTTTCCCTTGTTTTCACTTACTCAGACTTATGCTCACCCTTTCCTTTGATGTATGTCCCCTAGTTATGAGATGCAGTAAAAGTACTTGAGATAAACCAATAAGGAATCCTTTTATGTTGTTTAGATGAATGTTTTAAGTGTTCATGTATTATGTACCTTATTTATAAGAAAATAAACTTTAAAAGATCCTGTATTTTGTATAATGTAATGAAAATTTTATGTAATAAAAGGAATGATTCCATATTTATCGGAAAATATCCTGACTTGAGATCAAACTTAGAATATACCATTAGTATTTCATTCATAATCCTACTTCTTAAAGCTTCTTGATTAGGAAGATTGTATCCACCATCCTTGTGGCAAAATTAAGATCATAATAATCAATGACCAGTCTAGCTTTACCACATTGTTTTTTTGCATGATTCATTACCATGAATGCCACACTTCTGTGAGGGATTTAACTATGCCTAATTAATCCAAGACTAATTAGTTTTGTAATTTTCTTCTCAAATTCATTAACCATCTCTTCTGGATAGGCAATTCCCTTTTTATCACTATACTAGGATCTTTAAGGGTGATTATAGCATCTGACATTTCCTTATGCCATAGTTTCAGAGGGTTTTATGACCAATTTTCTAATAAATAATATTTTATCTTTGCCAGTGCCTCATCTTCATTAATCCTCATAACTTTCAATCCTACAAGTTATTTCCACTACTCAACTGTGGTATTCTCTATTTTCATATGGATAGTTTTCCACTTTAACAGTAGATTCTTGCTTATATGGAACCATTATAGCCTTTCAAAAAGTAGTTGAAATTAGATAATTATTGAGGATAATTCCTTATAAAAATATCATTATAGGATGATATCTTCTAAGTAATCTATTACCAATTAAGGAGTCATCTGGAAGTTTAGGAATAAAGAATAGAATCTGTTCTACAAATTTAATTCCCATGAGTTCAATCTGAACATCCTTTGCTACTTCTTGAATAATAAATGTTGCATTATTACCAACTATAACATGCAACTCTGTGGAATCCTAGGTTACTCCTGAAAATCAGATTCTTGTGCAAGAGAAGGTACATCCTATATCAACTTGGGAAACACATGTAGTTTCATCAATACTTAATTTTACTAATGTAGTCCACTCCTCTATCTTTGTATTGAGTAATGAAGATCCCATATATATTAAATGGGTTTATTTACCCTCATAGATTGGTAATTGATTAGTTATTTTTCTGACTATCTTTCTAGAAATTGATGTTCTAAGTGCTTCTATTGAAGTACCTTTATCTTTTCAAAATGAGATCCTTGAATTTTCCAAAGGGTTCTCAATAATTTCTAATTTGAAATCTTCCATCTTAAAATATAATCTGCCTGATCTTGATCCTTTTGATCTATGATCATCTTCATCTTCTCTAACCTCAAAGATGAAACGTTTATTTCTAACTTGTTTAATAACATCCGTAAGAAGTAGCTTATGCCTTCATTCTTCCTCTGGATTTGGTGAAACCTATTCTCCAGGCTATGTTAGCCTCTTGGGGTTTACCACCTATAGTGTCATTGCTCTAATTGATGATCCTTTATCTTGGAAAGTATGTGTAAATATTTTCACACCATTCCTTAGATCTGGTCTTCCAGTATTGTAGAACTTTTCATAAAGACGAGTAATTACTCTAACTCACCATCTTTTGAGTGGAAATACCAAAATATTCTGTCACTTCCTAGTGTTGATATTTACTTCTAGAGTTATACTAATACTTCTTTCCATAAGTACACATGTAAGTCTGGGATCACATTTACCCATGATGATCCTACATGCAGATTTTCTTGCACTCTTCCTAATATGGCATTAGAGAAATTTTCAAAACTTTCATCCACTACTGCAATTAGGATTGGTTGATCTTGTCTTTTTCTGAATAGGGGATCTTATATGTTCTGGATTATTCCAAAATTCACATACTTAGAATTTTTATGGTTTTCCTTATTAACCCTGTCTATTTTTAGAAAATTAATTTTGAATAATCCTCTATCTATTTTATAGACTTCAACTGTCTCTTCATCTTTGAAGATCTTGGTCATTTCTTGATATTGTACCCAAGACTTCTGGTACACCTCAGAACAATAAAGTATGGGAATCTTACATTCTTATAAATCTATTTCTTATGAAGGGATTTGATATTTTTAATAATTAACTAGATCACCATCCATCTCCTCTAGCTTTACTAGATATGGAGAGTCTTCAGGTGCACTATCCCATGTTCAAATCATGACTATTCGAAGATGGCTTAAAATTTTATTAGGGTTAATTCCTTATATAATGTTTTAGACATCTCCAGTCTATTAATTTTTGATAATCTAGTGTTTTAGGTGTTCTTTGAGGAAACGATGACTCCTTTTAAGAGTTTCTCAAAATCCAGTTTTTTTAACAGTAGCTCGTCTGACTGTGAGTTGTCCACCAATAGGTGGAGACGGTAGGTTGCACCAGTGAGTCAAAATGGTGAATTTCACCATTTAATCACAATAGTGAGTCACAATGGTGACTTTAAATGGTGATTCATCCACTGATAGCTCATAATGATGACTCGTGACGGTGAGTCGCTGATGGCAGGTCTCCAACGGTGACTCGCAACGGTGAGTCATCCAATAGTGACTCGTCTAACGGTGACTCTCCAACGGTGGGTCTTCCAATAGTGAATCGTCCAATGGTGATTATTCTAACGTTAGGTCACCTAATGGTGATTCGTCCAATGGTAGGTTATCCACCAGTGAGTCATTTCCATAGTTTTTTAAATTTCCAATTTTTTCCAGTTTTTCCAGTTTTTCCCCTTTAATGTTTTATTTGATGTAAATTGAGTTTAATACCATATTTAATTGATTTTGAATCCATTTAAAAGGATATAAAACATATCTTTAAATCCCTAACGCTCGGGAGGCCTTTAAATAGTCAAAACATGTGGTCTTGATAGTGATCTGGCTTTAATGGCTTTTGAAACCGTTTCTTCCATTGATAAAGGATTTTGAATTTCTAAAGTCAAGACCCTTTCTTCCTTTTATGTTTCCCTTTACCTTTTCTACCAAGTGTTAGTATAACCTTTCTTCCCTAAGTGATTGTGATTTTTATTTCACCCTTAGATTTTCTTTACCCAAAGCCTTGTGCACCCCCTGTTTGGCACAAGGAAGAGGTGTTGATCGTCTATTTTTGGAGGTAGAGATACCTTCGTCCCTCTTATTTGTGTATCATGTGGGGTGGGTGTATGAATGTTTCCCATGTGAAGGAATTTGAATCCAAATTTAATAAATACATTTTAATTGGCTTTAAACTAATAAACAAGGACTGGAGAAAACTAAAACATGGTTTTGTTTTATTATTTATTGATATTGTGAGTTGTATGGGCTGTATGCCTACCGAAAATCATGATCATTTGTGGTCTTTATTTGTGCACTCACGATGAATTATGATGGATTTTTATTAATCATGTGTTGAATTATTGTATATATGAAATTGATTAACCATGTATATTTTCTTAAATAAATGGATTCCCCAGGATTGAACTTGTTCTATGATCACCCATGAATTTAAAAAGTGGAATTAAAGAATGGGAACCTTGTTAAATCTGGAAGTTGTGCCTTGTATAGTTGTGTGGTGCTGATGTTGAGGAAAAAACTGTGTTTGGGGTGGTTCGGGTGGTGTAATGGAATCTCAAGTTGATAGATTGATTGATTTTGGAATAAATAAGCAGTGTTTGAGAAGCGAGGCTACATGTTTGGGTTGTGCTATGTTTATGTTGCTGGGTGTGATGGGTGTGGTGTTGTTATGCAGTGGGGTTTCTGGGTTTGGTGGTGATGAGATGTGTTGTTGGGTTTGTCTATAATTTGAGGGTTTTTTTTGATATGATGGATTGGGTGGAATGAATTTAAAGAATGATGATGACAGTTATTGGTATGAGTGTTAAGCAGAGCTGAAATATGAAGTGAGTTGTTTTACTATGGTTCTCTTTCCTCTGCGTGGTTTATGTTGTTTGGATTCTTGCATGCTATGGTTGGTACTTTCCCGAGTAGGGACGGAATGAACAAATGAATTTCTTAATAAATAATGATAATTAGTTAAATGAGTTGGCTGAGGTTATGAGTTTAATTGTGTCTTGTTGTATAGTTGTGCATTTAGAGGTAACATAAAAGTTGTAAGTATCATAGGGTGGTTGGTTGTTTGATTGAGAACCCATAGCTTGGGCTTGCATGTTTGATACTAAATATATATATATGTATTTTCCATGTGTTTTCTTTACACACCCCACCCTAGTTGATTACTATGTACTGACCCCCCCCCCCATTTTTATGGAGGAGAGTATCTTTTCCCAACATTTCGGTGGGAAGATGGATGAATGGTTATTAGATCTTCCCTGCTCCCACTTGTAGGCATTGGTATCCCAAGACTCTTCAGGCAGGTTGTGAGGCCCAGGTGTCTGCAGGCGAGGTGTGCTTTCCCAGGTGTCTTCGAGATGAGGTATGGTTGTGGCCCAAGTGTTTGTGGGTGGGATGCGGTATGGTTTTGGACCAGATGTGTGTGGGTGGGATGTGGTGAGCTTCATTTTCCTAGGTTGTGGGACTAGATCTGAGGCCTAGGTGTGTCCGGGCGGGTTGTGGCATGGGGCTTGTGGAAGAGTGTGGAAGCTCTAGGACCTTTTCCGTTAGGGAATGAGCAGTTAACCAATGGGAAGTAGTGCGGGGTACCCAAATATTGACGTGCTTATTATATTACTTTACTTGAATTGTGTTATTTGGTAAGTATGCCTTGGTGAGGTTGGGATGACTAGTATTCCTTACCAGATTCTGTTGGTTTCTCTTATTTTCTCATAGGGGAATTAGTATGCTTCTTCTACTTGTTCACAAGAGACTTTGGTTTTTCCCTACTGAGTATACTTGTATGCTCACCCTATATATATAAAACTACTTTCAGGTTTCTATGAGAACTACATGGACCATGTTAGACCTTACTAGCTCAGACTTTGGATGGTTTCTATGTCACTGCTTAGCTTTTACTTTTTGTTATTTACTTTGGAGACTCTTGTTTTGTATTAGTTTTATTTTAAACATGCATGTGGGATAAATTTTGGATTCTTTCAATTATATACCCTGGTGTTATTTTGAGGTTGATGTATCTTATATTCTGATATTGTTTTCTAAAAAAAGGGGGTAATTCCTTTCATATTATAAGATCTTTGTACCCTTGGTGCTAGTCATCACCAAGGGTCCTACTGAAGGTAGGACTCGGGGGTCATTATCTCTCTTCCCTCATTCAAAGCTCAGGAGGGGAATCCTTGGAGGGAGGGGGTCATGACAGAATGATATCAGAGGGAGGTTGAGAGATAAGATGGAGTTTGGAGTTAGGCATAGTGCAGATTGCATGGGTTTGTAGGGAAACAATGTTAGGTGATCTTGGTGCGTGACATAGGCCATGGAAGATAGGCTAGGACACGAGATTTTAGGGCTCACCGTGATCCAATGAAAGGACTCTAAGCCTACCGAACAACCAATTGAGGCTACACCATTTACAGGGTAGAGACCCTAAGAAAGATACATGCATCATAATGACTTGTGCT
Organism: Viscum album; assembly: GCA_963277665.1. Lineage (NCBI taxonomy): Eukaryota > Viridiplantae > Streptophyta > Magnoliopsida > Santalales > Viscaceae > Viscum > Viscum album. The sequence continues at coordinate 956,494,320 of OY728138.1, read as the reverse complement.
CCTGTTTAGATTTGGGTTGTTTCTAGAAAATTGAAATGGATAACAAAATGAGTTAAATGAATTGAAATGAATCTTAAATAAAAATTCCATACTACCCAAGATTAGTAATTCATTATTTACCTTTTTCAGATATGGCACTCGGTCATCTTCCACATGTGGCTTAGGCAGTTGAGGCCCATCAGGCCAATCCAGTTGACCGAAAAAGGGTTGATCCAGCAGAGGAGGACAACCAGTGACAAAGAATGGTACGTGATTTCTAGAAACATGACATGAGAAATTATGAGGGAAGTGTTTCAGATATGGATACAGAGAGCTTGATTGAGTATCTTATGATCACATTTAGTTTGATCCAGGATCCAACGAAGTATGGTGTTCTATTGATGGTAGTTCAGATATGGGGAGCTACACTTTAGTGTTGGACATTGTACCCAGGAGAGAGGAAATAGGCTGACATTCTATGGGTTGGATTTGAGAAGGTATTCTGAGTAGAATTCATTTCATCGACCATGAAGTCCAAGAAGAGGTAGAAGTTACTCTCCCTCCAGTAGAGAAGTATGTCGGTACAAGATTTGGGGATCAAGTTCAATGATCTCCTTCATTTTTCTCCAGATCTCTTTTAGGATGAGGAGTCTCATGCGAGATGCTTAGAGGAGGCACTTCTTCCTTCTCTCTAGTATGCAGTTACTCCCTTTACCTTACTGACGTACTTGGAGGTCCAGTAAAAGGTGGAGGTAGTTGAGAGAATGCAATTGCGAGGAGGTATACCGCAAGAGGGGAGATAGAAGAGTTCATATAAGGGAAATGATACCAACAGTAGGTCTCAGGTGCCAGGGCCTTCCAGGTTTTGTCCAGTGGGGAGTTGAACTTAGTATTCCCAGTTTTGGCCTTCAGGTCCTCGTGTTTTCCTATAACTTGGGACCGAGGTGTTTCACTTGTGGATCCTATGTCCATCTTCATATTCAGTGCCCAATGACCATTTTAGCTTATTATGGTGGAGGTGGTTAGGTACAATGCCCTACTTAGAAGCAGTTTCTAGCAGGATAGTTCCAGCAGCAGGGACAGAAGGCTCACGCTCCACCGAGGGGTGACATAATAGGTAGAGGCTGACCTTATGGTGTTCCTCAGGGACCTCTAATTGGGCATGGTCAAGGAGTCCATCATAAACAGAGGGGTAGGGGAGATGGACATGGTTAGTTTCATGTTGTAGAGGCAGCAGTCCCATCAGGGCTAGAGATCATTCGAGGTACGATCAGTTTGTTCAGTACTTTTGCTTGTGCCTTGTTTGATTTGGGAGCTTCACACTCCTTTGTTTTACCCAGTCTAGCCCATGCTTTGGGACTAGACGTAGAGAGTCTTCTTGTGACCCTAGTATTGAGTATGTCAGTTAGAGGTCAGACCATCTTGTTTGATGTGTGCCGAGGATTTAAGATGATGATGGGACTACATCAGTCTCGTGGGGATCTTTTCTTGCTACAGATGCGACCATATGATGTCATAATTGACATCAACTGGTTATAATTTGTGCATTCTATTATCGACTGCATTCAGAGAAGAGACGTGTTTTTATACATGGATGGTCAACATGTGGCCTTCGTCGGTGAGTAGAGGTTTCAGGTGGGTAGTCGGTGTGTGGTGCCTCTTCTTTCCTTATTGGTTGAGCTATTGGTGGAAGTAGAAAACACTGAAGTCCCTAGAGTTGTTTGGGAGTTATTGGATTTTTTTACTAAGGATGTTGTGACTCTACCCCCTTGACATGATGTTGAGTTTGGGATAGACTTACAACTCGATGATTCTCTGATCTCAATGACTCCTTATCATATAACACCTTCATAGTTGAGAGGGTTGAGTATTCATATAGATGATCTGATGTAGAAGGTATTTATCCGTCCTAGTGTGTCGCCATGGTGTGCTCCAGTCTTGTTTGTGAAAAAGTAGGATAGTTATATGAGGTTTTTCATAGACTACCGGAGGTTAAATCAGGTAACGTTCAAGAATTTTTACCTTTTCTCAAGGATATATGATCTCTTAGACCAACTAAGAGGAGAAATTTGGTTCTCTAAGTTTGATATGCGGTTTGGATATCACCAGTTGCGGGTGAAGGCTGGTGATATCCTGAAGACTACATTCTGGTTCAGGTATGAGAACTTAGAGTTTGTAGTTATTCCATTCAGTGTTATGAATGCACCAGCCATGTTCACGGGGATCATGAACTTCATTTTACATGAGTTCCTGGACCAGTTCATCATTGTATTCATTGATGACATCCTGATTTACTTGAAGTCATGGGAGGAGCATACCAAGCATCTCAGAACAGTCCTAGAGGTTCTTTGATGGCACCAACTTTATGGGAAGTTGTCCAAGTATAAGTTCTAGACATTATAGGTACACTTACTTGAACATGTGGTGTCTTAACAGGTAATAACAGTGGAATCTTTGAAGGTCCAGATAGTTTTTTCTTGGGCAGCACCAAAGAATATTGCAGAGGTTCGTAGTTTTCTCGGTGTGACAGGCTATTACCGGAGGTTTGTACCTGATTTTTCTTGAGTTTCATCTCCATTTATAGTCTTGACCAAGAAAGACTGGGCTTTTGTGTGGAGTGAGAAGTGTCAGGAATTTTTTGATTATCTGAAGGGGAAGTTGGTCAGTTATACAGTTCTCTGGTTTCCAGAGGAAGGGGTGATGTTCGAGGTTTTTTGAGATGCTTTCTACTTGGGATTGGGATGTGTGATGATGCAATAGTAGGGAGTGATCTCTTATGGTTCTATGAATTTATGTCTCCATGAACTTAACTATGCCACCCATGATTTGGAATTAGCAGCGGTCATGTTTTCACTGATTTTTTGGCGGCATTACCTCACTAGGGAGAACTTTGTGGTCATCAAAGATCATAAGAGATTGATGTATATCTTTTCCCAATGAGATATGAACTTGCAACAATGGAGTTTTATGATGTTTCTCCAGTACTAAAACTTTGAGATCTCTTACACCTCAGGAAAGGGGAATGTCATGGATGATGCTTTGAACAAGAAGTTGTAGAAGGAGGTTGTTTGGTAATCTATAGATTCTTGGAAGGTGATGGAGGAATTATCCAACTTGCACTTAGATATAGGAATCGATGGCGATAGAGGCTATTTGTTTCTGATGATAGTGAAGTATTCTCTAATGTAGTAGGTGGAGGAGTCTCTATGGGGAGACTCATAGGTAGAGGTGATGCATGATCAAATTTACCATGGTGATGCTCTGGAGGGATGGCCGACAAATGGATAGAATCATATGTTTTTTTCGTGAAAGGCTATTTGTTCTAGGCGAAATGTGTAAGGGATTTCTCCGTGTGTTTCATATATTACCTTTAATGGTACACCGAGGATTTACTAAGATGTATTGTGGCTTGAGAGAGCAGTTTCTATGGCACAAAATGAAGCGGGTAGTATAGGAGTATGTGGCGAAGTGCTTAGTATGCCAGTAGGTGAAGGCTGAGTACTATGTTCCCAGTGGTTTATTGTAGCCCCTAGATTTCTCTGAGTGTAAATGAGATGACATCTCAATTGATTTCATCACAGGATTATCCAGGTCTCGAGGAGGCTACGACACAATCTGGGTAGTAGTAGATTGGTTGATGAAATCAGCTCGGTTTTTAGCGATTAAAGAGTTAGGAATAATGGATTCCTTGGCAAGGAGGTTTGTGGATGATGTGGTGCAACTACACAACGTTATAAGATCCATTGTTTCAGATTGAGATATATGTTTTATCTTGTGAGTCTAGAGTGTATTGCAATATTCTTTTGGAACTCGGTTATGCATCATCACTACTTTCCACCCTCAGGTAGATGGGTAGACAGAGCAGCCCATCCAGACATTAGAGGATATGTTGTGGGAACGCGTCTTGGACTTTGGCGGATGTAATTTTTTCACTTGGTAGAGTTTTATTACAATAATATCTATCACTCTTCCATTGGAATGGATCTATTTGAATCCTTGTACGTAAGATCATGTCGTTCACCTTTGTGTTAGACAAAGATTGGGGAGACAACTGCTCTTGGTCCTGAGGTAGTGCAAAGCATAATAGAGAGGGTTCAACTTGTCCGTGATAGGATGAAAGAATCCCATGTTCTGCATAAGTCATATACCAATCGTAGGAGGAGGCCCTTGGAGTTTGAGGTTGGCGACCATGTGTTCTTGAAGGCTTCCCCTCAACATAGATAGCAGAGGTTCGGAAGAGGGAGAAAGCTTTCTCCTAGGTTCATCGGACCCTTTGAGGTGTTGGGGAAATTTGGAGAGGTGGAATACCAGCTAGTGCTTCCACCACAGTTGGAGAAGGTCCACAAAGTCTTTCACTTCTCTTAGATTCGTCGATATCTTCACAATGACTCCCATGTCAATGACTGGGGAGAGTTGGATGTCGAAGATGAAGCAACATTCGTGGATTGACCAATAGAGATCCAAGATCATCAGGAGAAGGTGGTTCATGGATGGACCATTCCTTTGGTTTGTGTGTTGTGGAGGCATGGTGGAATGAAGGAGTGTAATTGGGAAATGGAGACATAGATGTGTACCCAGAGTTGTTCTGAGTTTTTTCTTATTGCATTTCCTTTTGTAATGTGATGCTTGAACCTTGTTTTCTATGAGATGAGTTGTTTCCTTGTTCCATAATGTGTGATAAAGTCCTAATGGGTGAAAAGTGGAGAACTTGATTCCTAATAAAGTTTCATTAACTGAGATGCGATTAAACCTTTGAGGGCGAGTCAGTGCCACCCAGAGTGGATAATATCTTGACATGGAGGAATTCCCTTGTTCATGTGTTCAGGATGACATGGTTGTTGTGCTTGTGTGGTATATCTTGGGGTCGGTTGGGGTAGTAGATATTAAAGGAGGTGTTCTTTGATGTTGAGGTTTCACTATAGATTTCAAACAGCATAGGGTGGTTTATCATTGGAACTTGGGGTGTCTAAGTCATAACGATGTTTCAAGTATAGCAAGATCATTGAGAGGTATCTTATGAGGTCATTGTTTGGACCCCTCTTTCTTCTGGGTTGGGTTTTGAATTCTCGAGGGTGATAATTGTTTCAGAGGTATTTGATGTAATTTACCAGACCTCTCTGGTCCATTCCTTTGTGAAAATCCAATGTTTGAGCTTTTCTGGGAGGCAATGGTGACTCACTTCAAGAGGTTTTCAAAATCCATTTTTTTCAATAGTAGCGCGTTTGACGGTGAGTCGTCCACTGGTAGGTGGCGATAATAGGTCGCTGACCGTGCTATCGTGACACGTCAAATTGATTATGTTTTTGAGGATGATATATAGTCTAGGGAAGACCCTAGGTCGTCTCTCAAGGAGTGTTGATAGGTTTAGAGTGTGTGTTCTTAATAAAAGGGACTAAAAGTGGGGTATTTTTTTAAAACAGTTTAAAGTAAATGAATTGATTTAAAGAGTTTAATAATTGAAAAATAAAAGATGTGTTTTAAAATTATGAGATAAAGGAGATCATTTCAAGTTCAATGCACAACTTTGATAGTTCATTGTTATGAAAATATTGACATGGTTTTGTTCAATTCTTTGGTTGAGGGTTGTCAAGATCTTGATTCCCCTCTTGCCCCTTAAAATGTTTCACAAAGCACCAACCCTTGACAAAACAATCATGTTGTCAAGGTTTGGATCTCAATAACAGAGTTAAGGCTACCAAAACATACTGAAATATTATGTATGTGTGATATTAATAGGGTTCTTGTCTTGTCCTATCGGAACAAACCAAGATCCCCACTTGAAATCTCAACCCAATCGGTGTTGAGATAAAAAGTGTTTCACTTAAATTAAACCACACAAATGAATTCAGAAGAGAATATCATAGAGATTAATCATAAGTGAAATATTTAACACACAAATTATACAAAACCAGTGGAAGAACAAGTGCTGGAACTCCCTCCCAAGTAAGTGTAGCTCCCTCGAAATGATCTCCCACCGTTTAGCTCGCCATCGTGAGGAGGAAGAGGCTCGGGTGAAACTCCTTCTTTATCCTTGATCCCCCTATGAGGATAGGGGACTCCAGAACTTCTTGGATTATGAGATTACTCCCTTGGGTCTCCAAAATACCAGAGATTTGCCTCCTGGTCGAACTTGTAAATGAGGTTCCCTTGGTTCCCTTTTATAGCCAAATTGCTAAGTGGTTTTGAGCACCCAGTTTTGTTAATATCAATTGAGTCTCGGTTTTGGGTTGGTATATGGCATTATCTCTACTTGGACAAAAGATAAAATATGTTACAAGAGGTCTTTAATATCCCCATGTCAAATTTGGCGGCCATTTAACATCTAGAAATGGAGATATAGTCATACAACCGAACCAAAATCTTGACTTCGTGCAGATTCTGTCCCCTGGACAGAATGGTTCAGATGGGCCACCAGATGAACGAATTGGCCTTCTATTATTTGAGATTAATTGTATCCCATGAAGTTTTGGAGAGGCCCACAGAATTTCAGCCCATTTTCATGCACGGATTTCGCGTACTGTTCAAAAAAGTGGACAAGTGTCCCTAGGATCCATGCAATTTTGGCCCATTTTCCTTCAGGATCATCTTCAGGGCCTCCAAATCACCTCCTCCTGCAATCAAATCCTCAAAACAAGTAACAATACCCATTTTTACAGTGATAAAAACAAAATTAATGATTTAAATATGGAATTCAATTTGGTATTATTTTTATAATATTCAATACAAAACTAGTTTACCACAGTGGTGTAGGGATGAAAATGAAACAGTGAATCGCGGTGTGATCACACCCCCACACCTAAACATTTGCACTCCTGGGCAAAGTGATATTTCCAAAAAATTGTGCATAGAGATATTCCCAACTTCATGAAGATTTAACATTCAATTAAAATTTAAATTTTTAAAGGAATGTGATCAAAGAAAAAATCACACCATGGAGTTATTCTCAATGATCATGCAGAAATGTGTCTCATAAATTGTATCAGCATGAAATTCAGGGAGATTAATGATACCAATTTGAGCAAGTTATCCTAAAGTCCACAATGTCACTAAATCTCCACGTGTGTGTGTGACAACCAATTCATGCTATTCTACCCACTTTCTATCCAGTAAATATAGGTTATTTTAATATTTTTCTATTTAAATGATTATGTCCACTGAACCTGTCCTATACCCTTTGCAATCAAATTTCAAGACCCACTCACTTAAGCATTCCCGGAAGTCAAACCTTAATATCCTGACCTAGATATCCCCATATGATGTACATTTCATCACTCCCCTCATTTATTTATATTTTTTTTGAAATGTTGTGCATGGAACAAATCTCACACCCTTATCTCAACCCTTGTTTGATCTCCTCATGACACTAATTGTAATATTTATAACAAGATCAAAAGTCAAGGAAGAGTGGTTTTTGACCTGCCCAAGATACAACTTTTTTTTGAGGGCGTACAACAATCGGATAACAGGTACACACACATAGGTCAATCCGGTACAGTAATGAAAAAGATCGGATAAGGAACGAACGTATGGGAAAAAATCATTTGTAAAATAGATAAATATTAACCTAACTTATATTTACCTTCTATTGAGTAAGTAAAAATCACACTTCTTGGTTGGGTGAAAAAATGTGTGGAGAAATTAAGTGCCATAATTTTCCTTTGAACTACTCACGTAAAGGGTACTATTTTTCTCAAAGTTTTCAAAATGATACAACCATTTATATCATCGAAAAAAAACTAATTTCCAAGAGAAAGTCACACCATAATGTTAAATTCAAGCTAAAACACACATTACATCAGTGATTTTTTTTGAAAATGTTAAAATAACATAATATAGGGAAATTCCTCATGCATTTTCAGTAAATTTCATGATTCAATTTAGGGGGAATCTTTTTCCATGATAAAATTAGCATTCTGACAAAAAAGTAAGGGGTGGAACGGGGGAAGGGGGGGGGGGGAGTGACAATACCATTCAGTAAGCAAAAAGAAAAAGAAAGAAAGAAAACAATGAAAATTCTTAACTAACCCAGGAATGTACCCATCCCCCCACACCTAGATTATGCAGTGTCCTCACTGTAGTAAAAGTGAATGTGGGAATGAAGGATAAAACCTGGTGGATGTCATTCATATTTTGATTCTTGAACTTGGAGTTCCTCCATTGGGGACTCCGGAATGGCTTCATGGAAGTGCTTCAGCCGTTGCCCATTGACAGTGAAGGTTTGCTTGGTGTCTTCATTTTGAACCTGGACAACACCAAATGGAGAGACATTAGTAAAAATGTAAGGTCCAAACCAATGGGAACAAAGTTTACCAGGGTGCAACTTCAGCCTTGCATTGTAGAGGAGGACCTTCTGCCCGATGTGGAATTGACGATGAAGGATGAGACGGTCGTGGGTAGCCTTGGTTCGCTTCTTATAAATCCGAGAGTTCTCATATGAATCTCTTCTCATTTCCTCCAACTCCTGAATCTGCAACTTCCTTTGAATACCTGCACCAGAAAGATTATAATTGCATTTTTTAATGGCCCAGTAGGCCCGGTGCTCTACCTCAACAGGGGGGTGACAACTCTTCCCAAAAACTAGCCGATATGGTGACATGCCAATTGGAGTTTTGAATGCAGTACGGTAAGCCCATAATGAATTATCGAGTCTAAGACTCCAGTATTTTCTGTTTGGCTGAACCGTTTTCTCAAGAATCTGTTTTACCTCTCTATTTGACACTTCGGCTTGACCATTTGTTTGTGGATGATAAGAAGTAGACACTCGATGCCCAACCCCATACCTGCGTAAAAGAGATTTCATTGTGCGGTTGTAGAAATGAGAACCCTGATCACTGATGATAAACCTAGGTAATCCAAACCTACAGAATATTTGGGTTCTCAAAAATTCCACAACTGTCTTGGAATCATCTGTCCTCGTGGCTCGTGCCTCTACCCACTTTGAAACATAAGCCACTGCTAGAAGAATGTAAAGGTTCCCAAATGAATTGGGGAATGGTACCATAAAGTCAATGCCCCAAACATAAAAAATGTCATGGAAGAGCAAGGGTTGTTGGGGCATCTCATTTCTTTTAGAGACATTCCCCATTCTTTGACAGCGAGGACAAGATTTACAGAATTCATGGGCATCCCTAAACAATGTGGGCCAAAAGAGACCAGAATCTAAGACCTTGTGAGCAGTCCGTTGGGGACCAAAGTGGCCCCCACAAGCAAGTGTGTGGAAAAACCTAAGGACAGACTTAAACTCACTATCGGGAACACAACGCCTAATAACTTGATCACTACATGTGCACCATAGTTAGGGGTCATCCCAAATATACCAACGAGACTCATGTTTTAGACGGTCGGCCTGGTTTTTGGTGAAATCAGCAGGAATGCAAGACGCTACCAAATAATTTACAATTTCAGCATACCAAGGAATAACATCTTGCTCTCGGTACAATTGATCATTAGGAAACAATTCATTTATGGGAATACAGGAGGATGAGTCAATGTACATGGATGGGAGAATCCTACTGATATGTTCAGCAACCACATTCTCTGCTCCTTTTTTATCCCTAATTTCTAGATCAAATTCCTGAAGGAGGAGCATCCAGCGAATGATACGTGGTTTGGCTTCCGGTTTCTTAAGGAGATACTGGAGGGCTGCATGGTTTGAGAACACAATGACTTTGGACCCTAAAAGGTATGACCTGAATTTATCCAAGGAAAACACAATGGAAATAAATTCTTTTTCAGTTGTGCTATAGTTTCCTTGGGTAGGGTCCAGAGTACGTGAGGCATAAGCTATGACATGTGGAGCTCGGTCGACCCTTTGTGATAGGACTGCCCCAACTGCATAGTTAGAGGCATCACACATGAGCTCAAATGGTAAATCCCACCGAGTTGGTTGGATTATCGGGGGTGACGTGAGACTCCATTTTAACTTATTGAAAGCTTCCTCAAATTTTTTATCAAAAACAAATTCTTTTTCTTTTTAGAGTAATCGGGAGAGGGGGAGTGCAATTTTACTAAATTCACGAATGAAACGACGATAAAATCCAGCGTGACCCAGGAAAGACCGCACATCCCAAACATTTTTAGGGAATGTTAGGGAGGAAATGATATCTAATTTTGATTTGTCCACTTAAATACCTTCCCCAGAAATGACATGTCCCAAAACTATGCCTTGTCGCACCATGAAATGGCATTTATCATAATTTAATACGAGATTCTTTTCAATACAGCGACGTAGGACAGAAGCAAGACTACTCAAACATTCATCAAAAGAGGATCCATAAATAGTAAAATCATCCATAAAAACCTCAATGCAATTCTCTAGGTAATCCGAAAAAATACTAACCATACATCATTGGAAAGAACCTGGAGCATTGCACAGACCAAATGGCATCCTTCTATAAGCAAATGTACCAAAGGGTCAAGTAAAGGTTTTCTTTTCATGATCCTCAGGGGAAATATGGATCTGAAAGTATCCAGAATACCCATCAAGGAAACAGTAATGGGACTTCCTTGCTATCCTCTCTAGCATCTGGTCAATGAATGTCAATGGTAAATGGTCCTTCCTAGTGTGTTGGTTTAGTCGGAGATAGTCTATATAGACACGCCAACTATTCTGCACACGAGTTGGAACCAATTCATTGTTTTCATTTTTAACTACAGTAAGGCCAGTTTTTTTAGGAACTACTTGAACGGGACTGACCCATTTTCTGTTAGAGATAGGGTAAATGATTCCAGCAGCCAAAAATTTTGTTACTTCTTTTTTAACAACATCAAGTAGGTTTGGGTTCATTCGACGTTGTGACTGCCTCACTAGTTTAGCCTCATCATTTAATAAAATATGATGTGTACAAATTGATGGGCTAATGCCAGGAATGCCAGCAAGTGTCCATCCCAAAGCTTGTTTATACTTCCTTAAAAGATCAAGCAGTCGCAATTCATGCTCAGGAGGGAGTGAACTAGCAATGATGACGGGCAACTTGTTTCCATTCTCAATATATGAGTATTTTAAATATTGAGACAGTTGTTTCAGTTCCAATTCTGGGGGATTTTGGATTGACGGAAGTGTGTGTGACAGTGAGAAGTCCCTGATCTCATCTAACTGCTCAATGGTAACATCCTCAGATGAGGAATGATCTTTTACAATCTTAGCAGTATCATCGATGGTCATGTGATCCTCTGTGTTCAAGAAATCATCAATTAACAAACATGCATGACATTTCTCTAGACCGCTACAACAATCAATGCATGATTCATTACCTAAAATTTCAATCAATGAAGAAAACTCAGAATGGGGATCAGGGGAATGAAAATAAGTTGTTTCAGGGGAAGGGAGAACATCAATTGAATTGATAGATAGAGAGGAGTGTTCTTCTGAGGGGTGCTTCATGGAATCAAGGATATTGAAGTGGAAAATATTACCACCAAACTCCATAGATAATGTACCATTATGGACATTAATTATGTTTTTGGCGGTTTTCAAGAAAGGTCTCCCCAATATAATTGGGGCATGTCCATTCATCCTATCATCTTCCATTTTAAGCACGTAAAACTCAGCAGGAAAAATTAAATTTTACACCCTCACAAGAACATCCTCTAACACACCAGAGGGGTGTTCTGTACTCCGATTTGCTATCTGAACGACAATACCAGTGGGCTTCAGTTCACCGACATGCAATGAAGAGTAAATAGAGTGAGGCATCACATTAATAGAAGCACCCAAATCAAGCATAGCGTTGGAACATGAATACTCCCCTATGGTGCACGAAATCGAGAATGTACCAGGATCATTTCACTTGGTAGGAAGTGATGGCTCTATCAATGCTGAAACATTCCTCCCCAGGCTCACCTTCTCATCACCACAAATCCTCCTTCGGTGTGTACACATCTCCTTCAGAAACTTGGCATATCTTGGAATTTGCTTCATAGCATCAATCAAAGGAATGTTAACCTGTACTTTCTTGAAAGTTTCCAAGATTTATTTATCAAGTTTGGTTTCTTTTTGTTTCCTAGGTTGGGCAACCCTTTGAGGAAATGGAAGAGGAATGGTTGGGATAGGTGTCTCATCAACAACCACAGTCTTTCCTTTAGAAGGGCTTCTCTCAGGAAAATGGTTTTCTTCTCTTGGACCATTTTCAGCAGTTGGGATGGTGGTTTCCTTTGGATGGGAGGACTCTAATAGAGGGTTCATTTGACTTTTGAGTTGTGTCCCACTCCTAAGGGTGATGGCACTAACATTTCCTTTATCCCTAGGGTTTACTACTGGTTGAGATGGTAGTTTACCCGACCCATGACTTTGGATTTCCACCACTGAGTTAGCAAGTTGGCCTAGTTGGGTCTTTAGGTCTTGTATGGCTGCTTGGGTGGTTTGTTGGAATTGGATATTATTGGAATCCATTTGCTTCATCATATTTTCTAGGCTAGGCTCGGTTTTTGGAGGGGGTGGTTGGAATGGCCTTTGGGGTGGTTGAGGATTTCTGGGTGGTGGTGGATGACTACTCTGACCTTGTTGGTTCCATTGCTATTGAGGTTGGTTTGAATACCCCCCTTGCCTATAGGATTGGTTTTTCTTCCACCCTTTGTTGTATGGATAGTATGGTTCTTTCCTAAAGGGTTGGTTAAAGGGGCGTCCTGGAAATATTGCCTCACAACTCTCAGAAGTTTCTCTCAATTGAGGACATTGGTTAGAATAGTGGGTGTCAGAAGAGCATATTCCACAATGGATTGGAGGAGGAGATTGAGATTTCCCTTGGGAGAGAGCAAGTTGTCGTAGAAGGGTACTTACCTCTTCAAACTTCATGTCCACCTTCTTCTCAAACTCAGTACTTTTCACCTCATGGACACCTCTAATGGGAACGCTGGACCGTGTACCTAATTGTTGAGTGTTCTATGCCATGTTCTCAATGAGGGTTCTTACTGCAATTGGGGTCTTATCTACCAGCGCACCACCTGCATCAGCATCAATCATATTACGATCAAGTGGAATTAAACCTTCATAAAAATACTGAATTAAGAGTTGATCACTTATTTGGTGGTGTGGGCAACTTGAACAAAGCCTTTTAAATCTTTCCCAATATTCATGAAGTGTTTCCCCTTGAGATTGTCTTATACCACATATTTCTTTCCTTATAGTTGTAGTTCGAGAGGACGAGAAGTATTTTTCAAGAAAAAGGCGCTTCATGTCCGCCCAACCTCTTATTGGTGAATTAACATAGTACAACCAATCTTTCGCAGTGTCTTCTAAAGAAAATGGGAATGCTCTAATCTTTACTTGTTCCTCATCAACATTAGCAGGTTTTAATGTTGATCACATAGTATGAAATTCTTTTAAGTGCTTATGAGGGTCTTCTCCAGGCAATCCATGAAATCTTGGTAATAAATGGATTAGACCGGATTTTAGTTCAAAATTAGGTGCCTCGCCTTGAATTTGAATGTAAGTGGGTTGGATATAAACATTAGGTGAGGTTAATTATTTTAATGTTTGATTATTTTTAGCCATGTTATTAAATATTATTTCAGGTTCTAATTTGGTTCTAGAAGAAGATGGGTTTAGAAGAGTCTCGAGTGGTGTGTCCTCCTTTAAAAGGGGGTCTTGTGCGTCTCGGTGTCGCTGACGTAGGATCCTCTCCGGTTCGGGTTCGAAAGGTGGTAAGTCTCCCGAAGTAGAACGCGTCATGCAAAGAACCTACACAAGATATGGATCATAACACAAGAAGAAATAAAAATGTAGAAAAAAAAACAAACAAATATTCACAAAATTTACAACTACTTTATAAAAAACACGCACTAAAAACCAAAGCGCTCCCCGGAAACGACGCCAAAATTTGACCGTTCTATCATGACACGTCAAATTGATTATGTTTTTGAGGATGATATATAGTCTAGGTCAGACCCTAGGTCGTCTCTCAAGGAGTGTTGGTAGGTTTAGAGTGTGTGTTCTTAATAAAAGGGACTAAAAGGGGGGTATTTTTTTAAAACAGTTTAAAGTAAATGAATTGATTTAAAGAGTTTAATAATTGAAAAATAAAAGAGGTGTTTTACAATTATGAGATAAAGGAGATCATTTAAAGTTCACTACACAACTTGGATAGTTCATTGTTCTGAAAATATTGACATGGTTTTGTTCAATTCTTTGGTTGAGGGTTGTCAAGATCTTGATTCCCCTCTTGCCCCATAAAATGTTGCACAAAGCACCAACCCTTGACAAAACAATCGTGTTGTCAAGGTTTGGATCTCAATAACAAATTTAAGGCTACCAAAACATAATGAAATCTTATGTATGTGTGATATTAATATGGTTCTTGTCTTGTCCTATCGGAACAAACCAAGATCCCCACTTGAAATCTCAACCCAATCGGTGTTGAGATAAAAAGTGTTTCACTTAAATTAAACCACACAAATGCATTCAGAAGAGAAGAGCATAGAGATTAATCATAAGTGAAATATTTAACACACAAATTATACAAAACCAGTGGAAGAACAAGTGCTGGAACTCCCTCTCAAGTAAGTGTAGCTCCCTCGAAATGATCGCCCACCGTTTAGCTCGCCATCGTGAGGAGGAGGAGGCTCGGGTGAAACTCCTTATTTATCCTTGATACCCCTATGAGGATAGGGGACTCCAGAACTTCTTGGATGATGAGGGTACTCCCTTGGGTATCCAAAATACCAGAGCTTTTCCTCCTAGTATAACTTGCAAATGAGGTTACCTTGGTGCCCTTTTATAGCCAAATTGCTAAGTGGTTTTGAGCACCCAGTTTTGTTGATACCAATTGAGTCTCGATTTTGGGTTGGTATATGGCATTATCTTGACTTGTAAAAAAGATAAAATATGTTCCACACGGTCTTGAATATCCCCATGTCAAATTTGGCGTCCATTGATGTAGATACCCGAAGCTTAACGTACATGGACATTACATTACTTTTGCAGAATACTTAATACATAACAAAAACACACACACAAGGACCGTAATAGTTTAGTGTCTTTGGAAACTCGGAACGTAATCTTCTAATCATGGTGAAAGATCTTCAACATCTCCCATAAATATCTTCCTTTTTTTTCTTACCTAAAACATTTCTTTATATCCTGGGGAAAAGAAAACATAAAAGGGTGAGCTCAAATGCTCAGTAAGGGTAAACAAAAGAAATATCAATCACATCATATTCATAAGAACATATCTTTTGTAAATATTAACCTGCAAAAGAGATCATAATTTCATAACATGGGATGAATCATAGTAGTGAAATGTAATCCCAATAATCATAACTTAAAACATGAAACTTTGTGGCATACACACATAATCATAGAGAATCATTTCTTATTAGTCAAGACTCATTGCCAAGACTATCTTAGTGGACAAAGTCCCTTTCTGAACCGAGTTCATTCCTCGTTTCAGTCCTGTTTCACTGAACCGGTATAACCTACCGTTCCAACCATGTCTATCTCATGAGATATAAAATCTTTACCCAACGCATTGGAGGGATATATAGGTCCCACCCATCTCATAATGATACCATTCTTATGTGTGCCACAAAATCATAAACCATACATCATAGTATAACCCATGAAATAAAAATGGGAATCTTAAATATCATGACATCATAAAATAGTTCATATAAGATAAAGGAATTCATAAAGATAATTCCATCACAACATAGTCAAATCAATGTAATAATAGGGATAGAAACAGAACCCTTTATTATCTTAGATGGAAAATAATTTTGATAAAACACTTGAACTCCATTTTTTTAAAAAATATCCTTTCTTCTTCAAAAACATTTTCTTTTCTTAACATGTCATACAATTTTAAACTAAAATAAGTTTATTAAAAATAAACTTGAAAACATGTAAAGGAAGCTTCTTGGAAATAATGTTTTAAAAATCCATTAATGCTGTATAAGTTAAAAAAAACATTCTTCTCATACTTTTGTCAGAAAAGTCAAAAAGTACCTCGTACGAAAAACGACAAAAGATTCCTTTCATATCTTTTACTAAAAACTCACCAAAGGGTAAAATTGGATATAAACTATTGTATAAGGATATAAATATTACATGTTGAGAAAACATGGATATGGATGATAAAATACACCCCAGTAAATACCAAAGTATAAACAATCTCGGATAAAAATGAGATTGTGATATTTCCCTTACCTTAGGTCCGATTTACTTTGTAAGTGTCTGAAACTCCTGTATAATGATTTAAAAAATGTCATTGACTTATTACAGAATCATAATAATTGTTATGATATCATATATGGTTCACTTATGACTTTATTTTACCCGTTCTTTTGTAAATTCCATGTTAATGAGCGTTTTGGGTAAAATCGTTTCATTTGTCATCCGTGTTTTGACTTGTAATTATTCATATGATTACTTAGATCACGATTACTTAATTCTAGAATATAAAACATGATTTATATATAATATATATTTAGAATATACATATATATAATAGATTAGTATATGGAAAGAAATACACCGTTCATGGAGATGGTAGTCCGTACGTACGCATGAACACTGTTTTCCTTTCCCTATTGTCTTGAATGGAAGTAAGTAGATGACATACATATATATATATACATAAATCCAGTAGATTTAACATGTTATATATTTCATTATTATTCATTATATATACTTTATAATCATTCATGAATGGTTAATGTGGAGAATTAATCTCATCGCGTCGTGGAGATGGTAGTCCGTACGTACGCACGAGCGATGATATCGTTCTCATGATCGTGAACTTGTGTTGAAGTGTATGTATACTATTTCAGTATCAATATCAATTTATAATAATCATATATAGTTACTCATTACACCATTATACCCATCCAATTAAGTTGGTGGTGGAAAATAGATTACACCACGGCGTGGAGACGGTATTTCGTACGTACGCACGCGCAGTGATTTCCTTTTTCCGTAGGATGTATAGAAGGTTAATTAGAGTTGTTTCATATTTATAATAACATATCAGTATATAAGAAATACTGATGTTATTACTTTATCATGAAACAACTAAAGAAGAAGAAGTTGAAGAAGAAAGAAATTGAAAAAGATCGGTAATGGATATTACCTCTTTTTGACGCGCCTTTTCTTAACCTCCACTTAAAGAACTAAGGATGGTCTTTGAAGAAGACCAGGACCTATAGGATGATACTAGGGATGTGGAGAAGAGATTTTGGCAGGGGTTGGACGAGCTTGAAGGCTCAAAGTGGTGTGAGGAAGAGGGGGAGGAGGTGCCCTTTTATAAGGGAGGAGAGGGGCACCTTAGGAAAATCTCAAAATATTATTTTATATTAAGGTCCAATTTGGTTTATAATGGTTCCAAAGGGTCTTATTTCGAAGCTAAAGTGGGGATGGGTCGAACTTCTCTCATACAATAGGATTTAGACAAGTTTAGGTTATTATTTTAACCTTATTAATTAGATTTAACTCTAAGTTAAATAATTTAACTTTTACCGTGTCTTTTTGTTTTCTTACACTATATGGTTAATAAACTTACTATATCAAGCCAAACGAACCCCAAGTTGATTAATATTAATATATATAACCTTATCTAAGTCATTTGGCCGAAACTTAGATTTTTAGGAATAAAATAACAATTAATAATATAATATTTGTTTTAAAAACTAATTTATGTCAATTTTGACACTATTTGGTACATGATTTTTATGAAATTCATAACAGAATTATAAGTTCGAACCAAGTTACTTAAATCAACAATAACATGTCATATTAACCTAGAAAATTAGTGAAAGTCATAAAAAGTCTCAAATTACATTTATTTGGGCATTTATAACATCAATTATGTTAATATTTTCTTAAAAAGGTAATTACTTCATCATCGTTGTGTCATAAATAAATTAAATTATTTAATGTCTAAAAATTACAAATAAAATATCATTATGTAGGAAATATTTTTATATTTCTAATGAATATTTATAGTTGAATTTATCTTATGTATAACCCTATATTAAAAATTATTTACTTATTAAACATTGATTTTAACTATTTTAACCCTTCTTTAAATAAATTAATAATAAATGTCCTAATCTAATTCAAGTGGGCTTAAATGGTCATATTTTATTCCTAAGGTTGTTTTTGGTCGAATTACACTTATCCAATAGAATTATGACATGTGTTAGGTTAATAATAATATCTTTTTTACCCTTAATAACCCTATTTACTTTTAACCGTGGTAAAAAAAGTCAAAAGTTACTATTCACCAAAAATTATTTTCATCTCATTGAACCACATTTTAGTCCTTGATATTAACTGTGTCTCTCGGATTTTTGAAATTCCACTCACAAAAGCGGGAAAATTAAGTTTTATGAAAAATTCAGTTTTTTAACTACCACTTAGTGGTTTCACTATTCATCAAAAAATGAAAGTTTCCAGAAAAATACAAAAAATTAGGCCTAAGCTATATTTGATATTATGAATTCAAAAATTATGTCTATTTTATCAAATTCAAAACATATCAGTTACATTAATTAATTTAAAAATTAATTCCCGTCGTCAAAACAAATAGCGTGTTTTAAGAGATAATAACTATCAAAAGATTGACACTTGTTTATGTCTGGTTTAAATGTGAAATTACATCCAATGAACAACATTGTATTAAATTGTAAAAATATATTCTAAATATACTTTAAAACCACTCAAATTAATAATTTATCACTATTAATTATTTCTATTAAAAAAGTTGTTTTCAATTAAAATTTAGTAATTTTCACTATTCATCAGAATATGAAAGTTATCCGAAAAGTACCAAAATTTCACCCTAAGCTAATTTTAATATTCCGAATCCAAAAATGAAGTCCATTTTGAAAAATAAAATTTACAAAATTTCAAAAAGTGGTTATTACTATTCATAACGGCTAGTTTTTAATAATATTTTAATAGCATATCGTTGTTTGGTGAAACTCGGTATTGCGTACTACACACGCTATCGAGGAAGGTCGCGATTACGTGTAATGCAAGGCAAGTTAAGGATGTGTGTTGTGAAAGCTCCTTTTGGTGTAGCGTACAACACAAGACATGAAATTAAAAAGAATATTTTTCATAAAATCTCGGGGTGTTACATTCTACCCCCCTTAAAATGAATTTCGCCCTCAAAATTCGTCGGGGTTATAAATCGTTTACTACTTGAAAGTTTTTTTAATAGAAACCCACATCATAAAAAGGAATACCAAAATATGGCTTTAAAAACTAAAGTATGAAATGTAACGGTTACCCAAATTAACTCATCACTGGGTTTCCACGTAAGAGAACTTAGGTGAAAATATGGATATGGAAGAAAAATCTAACCATCAAGTTCTGATGGAGAGTGGTAGAGAACATGGCTATGAAAAAGCCAACAATCACAAAGCCATAAATTTGTGATGATCTAAGGTACCATTTGATTCATCGGATATAAGAGCACTAGGACAACATTATTGGTTTTTAAAATCATTTCCCTAAAGTTGAAGAATTTGAATTAGAATAAATACTTACTTTATTTTGGTACAATCTCACTGTTGTTCATACTTTGAACAATTTCCACTTCATCTCTTAAAGAAATGAAGTTGAATTTTTTATTCATGAAGCGTTAATTGATCATGTGATAGAATGATGGGTCATTCCATCTATTTCAAATAAAAGGTTAGCAAAAGTTATAAGTCCATCTTATGGTTAGATTAATCGCATATGGTTCGAAAAATGAATTTATACTTCATATATCATACCGCTTAATAAAATAAAACTAGTTTCTACTAACCATGGACTTCATGTAGGCCAGTGGTAGGCAATAAAGGCCAGTCTCACTTCGGTTGTGGGTTCGATTCCCACAGCCTTGTCCGACGCGATGGGTTGTCGCCCGTCCTACAGGTTGTCCTTTTTCTAAAACTATATTACTATAAAATCCCATCAATAATATCGAAAAAACTTCTATCCTTAAACAATACAAACTTATGTACAACATAATCCATTCCAATCTTTAGGCTTATCCATAATACTGCAGTCCACTCTCATAATATAGTGAAAACGATTACCAGAGATTTAATACCATCGTTGATCCCCATATATCCTAAGATATGTCTTGTTGGTCACATTCCAAACATTCTAAGGCCTTAATCATGTATTCTCTTGAAAAATTAATACCCATTGAACCTTAGTGAAAACATGAATGCAGTTAAAAGTTAACACATTCCGCATACCAAAATCATCAAAATCCTATATACTCAAACCATGATATCACTTAGTCCTTATATCAATCATGAGCTCACGAATACTATCAAACACATTAGATTCTCTTTATCCCTTCATTATGTGCATATCATCTGCTTTCCAAAAATATTTCAATCACTTTTAATGGTTACCGATGTCATATTCTTAAAGAAAACCAAAATGGACCAATACATAGATATTCCAATATACCATAAAAGTACCTCAATAACATTATTCTTGAATACCAATACATAAACACTTCAAACCATCATCTTCAATGATTGTCCTGGAATAAGTCCTTCCTTAATTAGAAGTAACTTTTTAGGTCAGGTAATTGAGTTGGGTAATGCCCATGTTCTCCACAAATAAGACATTTAACTCCATAACAGTCTGTCACTCTATGTCCCTTTTCTCCACACAGATAACATCTGTCCCTCCATTTGAGGTATTCCTCAAGGTTCTTCTTCCCTTCTTTAGAAATCTCAATCTTTCTTTCATTATGCTCCT
Source organism: Viscum album (assembly GCA_963277665.1). Taxonomy (NCBI): domain Eukaryota; kingdom Viridiplantae; phylum Streptophyta; class Magnoliopsida; order Santalales; family Viscaceae; genus Viscum; species Viscum album. The sequence goes on along the minus strand of OY728138.1, from coordinate 956,473,637 downwards.
CAACATGTGAACATGTATAAAAGTCTATCTTCCTCTTATTTGATGAATTAGGCATACCACTAAATTTCACCTTGTTAATCATATATCGCGATGACTGATTTGGTATAATCACAATATCTTTCTCTCTAGGCATTACACAATTTTCTTGCTCATAGTCACCAATTTTTCTATTGGATTCAATGCTAACCGAATTCTTTCTGGTTCCCTCCATTGACTAAAACACAAAAAGAATTCTGTGAGAGGCAAAAATCATACAAGGAAAATAACATAATCAAGGGGGATTATCCTCAATATCTAACATCTTAGGTTAAATTCTATGATCGTTACCGTAGTTATAGGACTATAACCTATACTTATACTTAACCTTAGGGACATCCCTAGACATACCTTAGAAATATCTCTAGGGATCTCACTAAATTTCTTGCATCCTAGTTTTCAAAGGTTGACTAAACCTTTCCTCTGATACCAACTGTAGAGACCCGAAGCTTAACGTACATGGAAATTACATTACTTTTGCGGAATACTTAATACATAACAAAAACACACACACAAGGACCGTAATAGTTTAGTGTCATTGGAAACTCGGAACGTAATCTTCTAATCATGGTGAAAGATCTTCAACATCTCCTATAAAGATCTTACTTTTTTTTCTTACCTAAAACCTTTCTTTATATCCTGGGGAAAAGAAAACATAAAAGGGTGAGCTCAAATGCTCAGTAAGGGTAAACAAAAGAAATATCAATCACATCATATTCATAAGAACATATCTTTTGGAAATATTAACCTGCAAAAGAGATCATAATTTCATAACATGGGATAAATCATAGTAGTGAAATGTAATCCCAATAATCATAACTTAAAACATGAAACTTTATGGCATACACACATAATCATAGAGAATCATTTCTTATTAGTCAAGACTCATTGCCAAGACTATCTTAGTGGAAAAAGTCCCTTTCTGAACCGAGTTCATTCCTCGTTTTAGTCCTGTTTCACTGAACCGGTATAACCTACCGTTCCAGCCATGTCTATCTCATGAGATATAAAATCTTTACCCGATACATTGGAGGGAGATATAGGTCCCACCCATCTCATAATGATACCATTCTTATGTGTGCCACAAAATCATAAACCATACATCATAGCATAACCCATGAAATAAAAATGGGAATCTTAAATATCATGACATCATAAAACAGTTCATATAAGATAAAGGAATTAATAAAGATAATTCCATCACAACATAGTCAAATAAATGTAATAATAGGGATAGAAACATAACCCTTTATTATCTTAGATGGAAAATAATTTTGATAAAACACTTGAACTCCATTTTTTAGGAAAATATCATTTCTTCTTCAAAAACATTTTCTTTTCTTAACATGTCATACAATTTTAAACTAAAATAAGTTTATTAAAAATAAACTTAAAAACATGTAAAGGAATCTTCTTGGAAATAATGTTTTAAAAATCCATTCATGCCGTATAAGTTAAAAAAAACATTCTTCTCATACTTTTGTCAGAAAATTCAAAAAGTACCTCGTACGAAAAATGACAAAAGATTCCTTTCATATCTTTTACTAAAAACTCACCAAAGGATAAAATTGGATATAAACTATTGTAGAAGGATATAAATATTATATTTTGAGGAAACATGGATGTGGATGATAAAATACACCCCAGTAAATACCAAAATATAAACAATCTCGGATAAAAATGAGATTGCGATATTTCCCTTACCTTAGGTCCGATTTGCTTTGTAAGTGTCTAAAACTCATGTATAATGATTTAAATAATGTCATTGACTTATTAAAGAATCATAATAATTGTTATGATATCATATATGGTTCACTTATGACTTTATTTTACCCGTTCTTTTGTAAATTCCATGTTAATGAGCGTTTTGGGTAAAATCGTTTCATTTGTCATCCGTGTTTTGACTTGTAATTATTCATATGATTACTTAGATCACGATTACTTAATTACATAATATAAAACATTATTTATATATAATATATATTTAGAATATACATATATATAATAGATTAGTAGATGGAAAGAAATACACCGTTCATGGAGACGGTAGTCCGTACGTACGCATGAATGCTGTTTTCCTTTCCTTATTGTCTTGAATGGAAGTAAGTAGATGAAATAAATATATATATATATATACATAAATCCATTAGATTTAACATGTCATATATTTCATTATTATTCATTATATATACTTTATAATCATTCATGAATGGTTAATGTGGAGAATGAATCTCATCGCGTCGTGGAGACGGTAGTCCGTACGTATGCACGAGCGATGATATCGTTCTCATGATCGTGAACTTGTGTTGAAGTGTATGTATACTATTTCAGTATCAATATCACTTTAGAATAATCATATATAGTTACTCATTACACCATTATACCCATCCAATTAAGTTGGTGGTGGAAAATAGATTACACCACGGCGTGGAGACGGTATTTCGTACGTACGCACGCGCGGTGATTTCCTTTTTCCGTAGGATGGATAGAAGGTTAATTAGATTTGTTTAATATTTATAATAACATATCAATATATAATAAATACTGATGTTATTACTTTATCATGAAACAACTAAAGAAGAAGAAGTTGAAGAAGAAAGAAATTGAAAAAGATCGGTAATGGATATTACCTCTTTTTGACGCACCTTTTCTTAACCTCCACTTAAAGAACTAAGGATGGTCTTTGAAGAAGACCAGGACCTCTAGGATGATACTAGGGATGTGGAGAAGATATTTTGGCAGGGGTTGGCCGAGCTGGAAGGCTCAAAGTGGTGTGAGGAAGAGGGGGAGGAGGTGCCCTTTTATAAGGGTGGAGAGGGGCACCTTAGGAAAATCTCAAAATATTATTTTATATTAAGGTCAAATTCGGTTTATAATGGTTCCAAAGGGTCTTATTTCGAAGCTAAAGTGGGGATGGGTCGAAATTCTCTCATCAAATAGGATTTAGACAAGTTTAGGTTATTATTTTAACCTTATCAATTAGATTTAACTCTAAGTTAAATAATTTAACTTTTACCATGTCTTTTTGTTTTCTAACACTATATGGTTAATAAACTTACTATATCAAGCCAAAAGAACCCCAAGTTGATTATTATTAATATATATAACCTTATATAAGTCATTTGGCCGAAACTTAGATTTTTAGGAATAAAATAAAAATTAATAATATAATATTTTTTTTAAAAACTAATTTATGTCAATTTTGACACTATTTGGTACATGATTTTTATGAAATTCATAACAGAATGATAAGTTCAAACCAAGTTACTTAAATCAACAATAACATGTCATATTAACCTATAAAATTAGTGTAAGTCATAAAAAGTCTCAAATTACATTTATTTGGGCATTTATAACATCAATTATGTTAATATTTTCTTAAAAAGGTAATTACTTCATCATCGTTGTGTCATAAATAAATTAAATTATTTAATGTCTAAAAATTACAAATAAAATATCATTATGTAGGAAATATTTTTATCTTTCTAATTAATATTTATAGTCGAATTTATCTTATGTATAACCCTATATTAAAAATGATTTACTTATTAAACATTGATTTTAACTATTTTAACCCTTCTTTAAATAAATTAATAATAAATGTCCTAATCTAATACAAGTGGGATTAAATGGTCATATTTTATTCCTAAGTTTGTTTTTGGTCGAATTACACTTATCAAATAGAATTAGGACATGTGTTAGGGTAATAATAATATCTTTTTTACCCTTAATAACCTTATTTACTTTTAACCGTGGTAAAAAAAGTCAAAAGTTACTATTCACCAAAAATTATTTTCATCTCATTGAACCACATTTTAGTACTTGATATTAATCGTGTCTCTCGGATTTTCGAAATTCCACTCACAGAAGCGGGAAAATTAAGTTTTATGAAAAATTCAGTTTTTTAACTACCACTTAGTGGTTTCACTATTCATCAAAAAATGAAAGTTTCCAGAAAAATACCAAAAATTAGGCCTAAGCTATATTTGATATTATGAATTCAAAAATGATGTATATTTTATCAAATTCAAAACATACCAGTTACATTAATTAATTTAAAAATTAATTCCCATCGTCAAAACAAATAGCGTGTTTTTAAGAGATAATAACTATCAAAAGATTGACACTTGTTTATGTCTGGTTTAAATGTGAAATTACATCCAATGACCAAAATTGTATTAAATTGTAAAAATATATTCTAAATATACTTTAAAACCACTCAAATTAATAATTTATCACTATTAATTATTTCTATTAAAAAAGTTGTTTTTAATTAAAATTTAGTAATTTTCACTATTCATCAGAATATGAAAGTTATCTGAAAAGTACCAAAATTTCACCCTAAGCTAATTTTAATATTACGAATCCAAAAATGAAGTCCATTTTGAAAAATAAAATTTACAAAATTTCAAAAAGTGGTTATTACTATTCATAACGGCTAGTTTTTAATAATATTTTTATAGCATATCGTTGTTTGGTGAAACTCGGTATTGCGTACTACACATGCTATCGAGGAAGGTCGCGATTGCGTGTAATGAAAGGCAAGTCAAGGATGCGTGTTGTGCAAGCTCCTTTTGGTGTAGCGTACAACACAAGACATGAAATTAAAAAGAATATTTTTCATAAAATCTCAGGGTGTTACAATTGAACATCTAGAAATGGCGATATAGTCATAAAACCGAACCAAACTCTTGACTTCGTGCAGATTCTATCCCCTGGACAGAATGGTTCGGATGGGCCACCAGATGAACGAATTGGCCTTCTATTATTTGAGATTAATTGTATCCCATGAAGTTTTGTAGAGGCTCACAGAATTTAAGCCCATTTTCATGCACGTATTTCGCGTACTGTTCAAAACAGTGGACAAGTGTCCCTAGGATCCATGCAATTTTGGCCCATTTTCTTTCTGGATCATCTTCAGGGCCTCCAAATCACCTCCTCCTGCAATCAAATACTCAAAACAAGTAACAATGCCCATTTTAACAGTGATAAACACAAAATTAATGATTCAAATATGGAATTCAATTTGGTATTATTTTTATAATATTCAATACAAAACTAGTTTACCACAGTGGTGTAGGGATGAAAATGAAACAATGAATCGCGGTGTGATCAGTCGCACCGATGAGTTAGGACTGGTGATTCAGAATGGTGACTCGTACTGGTGAGTCACTACGATGACTTGAAACGGTGATCCATCCACTGGTAGCTTATAATGGTGAGTCTCAACAGTGAGTCACTGACGGTAGGTCTCCAGCAGTGACTCGCAACAGTGTGTTGTCCAATGGTGACTCGTCCAATAGTGAGTCATCCAACAGTGACTCGTTAAATAGTGAATCATCCAATGGTGAGTCATCCAACAGTAGGTTACCTAACGGTGAGTCTTACAATAGCAGGTTATCCATCGGTGAATCATTTCAACAGTTTTCAAATTTCCATTTTTCCCAATTTTTCCAGTTTCGCCCCTTTAACATTTTATTTGACGTAAATTGAGTTTAATACCATATTTAAGTGATTTTGAAGCCATTTAAAAGGATATAAAATATATCTGTAAACCCCTAATTATTGGGAGGCCTTTAGATAGTAAAAATGTGTGGTCTTGATCGTAATACAAATTTAATGGCTTTTGAAACCATTTCTTTTGTTGATATCGGATATGGACTTTTTAAATCTGAGACACTTTCTTTCTTGTACGTTTCCCTTTACCCTTGCTACCAAGCATACCCATAACTTTTCTTCCCTGAGTGATCATGCTTTGTGTTTCAACGTTGGATCATGTTTCCCTGGAGCCTTGCGCACCCCCTGTTTAGCACAAGGAAGAGGTGTTGATCATCTGTTTCTTGAGGTAAGGATCCCTTCATCCCTATTATTTGTGTATCATGCGGGGTGGGTGTATGAATGTTTCCCATGTGAAGGAAGTTGAATCCAAATTTAATAAAGATATTTGAATCTAATTTAAACCAATAAATAGGGTATGGGGAAAAGTGAAACATTCTTCTATTTTATTGTTTATTGATATTGTGAGTTGTATGGGTTACATGCCTACTGAAAATCATGGTCGTTGGTGGTTTTTATTTGTGTACTCAGGATGACTTGTGATGACTTGTTTTTTATCATGTGTGGAATGGATTTATGTATGTAATTTATTAACAACGTATATTCAGTTAAATAAATGGATTCCCTAGGATCGAACTTGTTATATGATCACCCCTGAATTTAAAAAGTGAAATTAAAGAATGAGAAGTTTTTTAAATATGTAATTTGTGTCTTGTATGGTTGTGTGGTGTTTCTGTTGAGGGTACGACTATTAGTGGGGTGGTTTGAGTGGTGTAATGAAATATCAGGTTGATATATTGATTGATTGTAGAATGGATGGGCAGTGTTTGAGTAGCGAGGATGTAGGTTTGGATTATTCTATGTTTATGTTGCTGGGTGTGATGGGTGTGGTGTTGTTATGCAGTGAGGCTACCGAGTTTGGTGGTGATGAGATGTGTTGCTAGGTTTGGCTGTAAGTTGGGGGTTTTCTTTTTTGAGATGATATATTGGGCGGAATTACTTTAAATAATAATGATGACAGTGGTTGATATGAGTGTTAAACAGATCGAAAATATGAAGTGAGTTGTTTTACTATGGTTCTCTTTCTTCTGCGTGGTTTATGTTTTGTGGCTTGTTGCGTAATGTGGTTGGTAGTTTCCCGGGTAGGGATGGAATGAAAAAAATGGATTTCTTAATAAAAAATTATAATTGGTTAAATGAGTTTGTTGGGGTTATGAATTGAATTGTTGATTGTTGTGTATTTGTGTATTTAGAGGTAGCAGCAAAGTTGGTAGTATCAAAGGGTGGTTAATTGTTTGATTGAGAACCCATAGGTTGGGCTTGATTATTTGATACTAAATATATATACCTGTATTTTCCTTGTGTTTTATATATAAACCCCACACTAGTTGATCACTATGTGTCGAACACCCCCATTTTCATGGGGGAGGGTGTCTTTTCCCAACATCTCGGTGGGAGGATGGATGGATGGTTATTGTCTCTTATCTACTCCATCTTCTAGGAATTGGTAGCCCAAGGCTCTTCGGGAAAGTTGTGGTGCGGTTGTGAGGCCTAGGTGTCTGTGGGTGAGATGTGATTTCCCAAGTGTTTTAGGGATGAGGTATGGTTGTGGACCAGATATCTGTGGGTGGGATGCGGTATGGTTGTGGCCCAGGTGTGTGCGGGTGGGATGTGGTGTGATTTGTTTTCCCGGGTTATCAGACTAGCTCTGAGGCCCAAGTGTGTGCAGGCGGGTTGTGACATGGGGCTTGTGGAAGAGTGTGGAAGCACCAAGATGTCTTCTATTAGGGTATGAGTAGTTAACCGATGGGAAGTGGTGTAGAGTACCCAAACATCTATGTGCTTATTATATTAATTTACTTGACTTTCTTTATTTGGTGAACACACCTTGGTGAGGTTTGGATGAATAGTATTCCTTACTAGGTGCTGTTATTTTTTTGTTTTTTTCTCATAGGGGCATTAGTATGATTATGTCACTTGTGTATGAGAGACTTTGGGTTTTATCTTTTGAGTGTACTTGTATTCTCACCCTATATATATAAAATTTCTTTCAGGTTTCTAGGAGGACAATGTGGACCATTCTAGACCTTACTTTCTCGAACTTTGGATGGTCATTGTGCTGCTGCTTAGCTTTTACTTTTTGGTATTTACTTTAGAGACTCTTGTTTTGTATAAGTTTTATTTTAAACATCCATGTGGTATGGATTTTGGTTTCTTGTATATATATACCTCAGATTTTTTTAGGTTGATACATATTATCTCCCGATCTTGTTTTATAAAGGGGGGGGGGGTAATGCCTCCCATATTGTGAGATCTTTGTACCCTTGGTGTTAGTCACCTCCCCAAATCCTACTGGAGGTTGGACTCAGGGGTCATTATCTCTCTTCCTTCATTACCTGCTCAGGAGGGGAATATTTGGAGAGAGGGGTTTGTGACACCTTCTTCTTCATCTGAGTTGGAGTTTTCCACCTATGAGTACTATGAATATAAAGAATATAAAATTTCATCATCTGAGTCTATATCTTCTCCCCAGATAGGCTCAATCAATATTTCTGATGAATCTTCCATCATTATTGCTTTTAGACTTCCTCTTATTTTATCTGCATCTAGAAAAATTTCAGTTATGTGACCTTTATTGCCACATAACCCACAACAATCACAACTGGATAGAGATTTTCATTTAGGGAATCTAAGATTCTCCCCATATTTGGCCTTAAATTTTTCTCTCATGTTATTTTATATTTTATTTAGTTTAAGAAATCACTTAGATTTTTCTGGATTTCTTCATGAAAATCTACTTGATGATTTTATTTTACCAAATCGTTTCCATATTTTCTTGTGTGATTTATTTTATTCAACTTGTCCATCCTGACACTATGTTCTGAATGACTTTTTTGGGGTTTTCCAAGCTCCTATCTAGTTCGACCATACCCATATCTTCCCACAACACCCTCTACTTTTGGGAAGCAAGTAGAACTCATGTATGACATATTTCTTACATCCAGTAAGACATGCCTCTACATGAAATAGTGTCTAATCAATGGACTTGTTGTTTCTGATAGAACTCCCAATGTATCTTGTAATTCCACACTTTTAGAAAGATAAGACTTTAAGGCATGTTGAACAATTTCAGGTCAACTGTCTTGAAGCTTCTGGATAAAGACATCTAGAACATATGCTTGATCTCCTGTCCTGAGAAGATAATACCATTGTTGAAACTCAAAAATATATTCTTCAAAGTAACACATGTCATAAATTTGGATCTTGTTTAATGTTGTTCTAGATTTTTATACCAATTCTTCATCATGATAAACTAGTGAATTTACCACAAACTCCTATTTAAGGAAAACAAAAACTACCAGTATAACCTCAACTGGGAATGTAACATATTCCTTGATACCTGTTCTCACTTCTATGTATCTTAACAACATATCCCAAAACCACCCTTCATTAACTCTCAAGGTAGATCCTATGAAATTGAGTGCACTATATATGGTCTATAACTATAAACCAATATATAACATGTAATACCGAAGGTCTAAATCCCATTCATCTATGGCTACTCTAGGATCCTTTTTTCAATCTAGCTTTAGAATCATCCCATGTTGAGGAACACCTTCTAGATGTGTTTTCCTTATCATATGTTCATCTTGAATATAACTGGGATATGAAGGATTTACTTCCCTATTGATCTTCTGAAAAAAATTCTTGAATAATCCTTTCTATCATTCCCAAGGTATTGGTTTCGGGGAGATTGTATTCCATACTAGCTTGGCTTCCCAAGGTTTTACACCGAGTCCTTCGGTAGGAGATTAATTAGTTTGTCTTGTAGGTCTTTTTCTTTCTTAATCTTTTCATTTAGGTTTTTGGATACACATTCAATATCCCATAGTTCCCATTTATCTTGAGTAATAATATCATGGATTTGTTTCTGGTATTCCTAGATTCTCTGAGTAATACTTGAAACTTCTTCTTGATATTATTCTTCTTATCCTACTAAAGGGCACATGTAATCATCTACAGTATATCATCCTGATAGACTTTCCCTTTATGTATGTCTATGTGGATGTATATCAAAGATAGTGTCTTCTTGCTGATTGGAAGCTTCTCATGAATCTTTTCCTTCAATACTTTTCCATATATATCGGATATTTGGTCCAATACCAGATCCTCTTTCATCCACATTTTACTGTTCAAAGAAAAATACTTCACCTTCTAGATATCCTCATGTTATTTCTATGTTTTGTACTAACAACTTGGATGGTCGAAGCTGAGATTATGTACACCTAATTTCTACCTAAAATTCTTCGAGCTTATCACGAGTTATCTAGGCTTTCTACCCTAACTCGATTACTTTGGGTTCATTTTCAAAGGCCAATATCGCTTCTAGAATTTGGCGATACTTTCAAAGCCAAAAATAACTATATTTGTTCTCATAATACCTTATGTGGCCTTCAAAACATCTCTAATAATAATAATTACCTTTAGCCATGGAATTCAGGAATTTCTTACTAGAAACTCCACTAAAGAAGTACTCTTTCTGGATTCTCCCCTTGCCTCATGCTCTAATACCGCTAGTGGATGAAGTCTTTGACAAGGTCTCCTAGGAAATCCCACTTTAGTAATCCAGAAAGGTTGTAAAAACACTCAAAATCACAATAAAAAAACAATATCCATGAAAAGGATAGGGGGACTACCTATCGTTGAATTTTCACGATCATTTTTGGAATTAATTCACCTGAAGAACACAAAATATTAGATATAATGAAGAGAGTGAATGTATAAAATCATTCTGATTTCTATTAAAGATCACCTCCCCAAAAAATGGGTAGGAGGTCCCTTATATAAGACTTCATGCTCAGATTTCCCAATAAGCTGACTCAACTTACAATGCATGATTTTGATAAATACAAAATAAAAATAAAAATACAAATCAAATGAAAAAAGGTGGGACAAAAAACTATGAAACTTCCACCACACACTTCATACTAAAAACAAACTACATAAATGACATGCCTGATTTGATCCGATCATCCATGCCCGATATGATGCGTGTCTGGATTTGCACCTAGAATCCCTTCAAGTCGTATATAACATCAGTCATTTCTCCATCTGAGAATTATTTCTACGACTCTTTAATTTTCATCAATTCTTTGATGATATGTTGGATTTGATCTCTGATAATTAAGATATCTTATTTATGTATCTTTTATATCTTGATTTCTTCAAGAATTATGTCTTCCTCCACTGTGAAGTCTATTAGATGTTCCATTTCTATATGATGCATGTTTATGGAGTTGATCGATACTAGCACATTGTCTTATGAAAATAGTAGACAATATTTTCTTGTTGATTTTGATTCAATAAGATAGATGCTCCATGTAATTTGGATATATTCATAATGTAACTTATTCAAGCTAAACTCTATACAATCATCATTGCTAAACTTTTATTCATCAAACACTTTCTGGATAGGTCCTTTAGTCTAGTGCCCTGGGTACATATTCCATTACATGATCATTCTGTCTATTAGTCGGATAGGTTCAATATGTGAAACCCACCATAGTAAACTCATATATGAATTGTTTAGAACCATTCTCATCATCTTTGGTACCTAATTTAATGTGAAATTTATTTTCTTAAACCCCAATAATTGTACTACTATCATCCTGAAATATTTTTGACATTCAATGAACTCTTTTAGTTCTAATTCCATATCTGGTATATGGATATTTAGAATATGTATTCCTAATAGTATCTAAAACCTTTTCAAAACTAGATATTATTTCATGCTTGTCTCCTTGATCCTTCTAACTTTGTCCAGAAGACCAGAAACTTGGACTTTCAAATGGATCTCTTTAGTGATGATCATACTGATTATGAATCGATCAATCTTTTTAAAATCATCCATAAGGTCTTTGGATTCTTAAAGTATGTCTAAAACATAGTTCATAACTCTTTTGAATATTATATCATCTTTATTTTCCTGGATCAAATTATAAATGGTTGTGGATTTATTCCTAGAAATATTTGGAATCCATTTCAAATATTTCCATATTTATTTTACTAGATTGAGATTTTCATCTAGATCATCATCAAAACTCACACGATCTTGTTCTTTCTGTTGATGATGTTCATTCTCAAACTTTTTCTTCTTTGTAAGTTTTTCTTCTACTTGATTAGCCTAGATTTTAGAAAAAAATATTCTCTTTTCCTCTTGAGCTCTCATCTGTTTCTACCTTCTGGTTTTTTCAAGCCTTCCTATTTCTCGGAATTTCTGCACATTGAGTGCTGTAATGGAATTTATGACCACATAAAAAACATTAAATATTACTTTTATCCTTATAATTAGTATCTAGAGATCTCTTTGAAGCATTTTTTGGATTTTTATCCTTTCTGGCAGAGGAACTTGTTCTTTTTTATCTTTCAACCTTACTGGATGAAGATCTATTCTTCTAAAGGAGATTCTATAATAGAATCCCTTTTCTTTTCTTGATTATATATTTCATTTCTTTGATAACTGTTCATTTTACCATAGAATTATTATCAATGAAAATGGAACATCTTCTTAATTTTTTTACTTTTGTCTATTGCACCTGAAAGAGTCAAAATAACATATTAGTGCATCTATAACGACATTACCTTTTTCTTTAATATTTTATATATTAAAGGTATAGTATTGTAATTCATTCCTCCACCATAAAAGTCATGATTGGGTAATCCTTTTTAATTTTATTCTCATAGCGTTCTTTATATAAGAACTATCTATTCTTATAGTAAAAGGTTTCCCCAAGAAAAGATCATTAGACATAATTCCTTTAAGGAATGCTAATAATTCTCTTTAATGGTTGGATAATTCTTCTCTAGATTATTAAATCATCCACTCTAATATCTATTGATACTTTCATTATGTATTTTCCTTATCTTTGGGATATATCACCATGTTGAGTCTGATGCATCTATTTCTAAGATAAGTTGATCTTCACTCCCATTTGGATACTCCAATTCTGGTAGATTATGTTCTTTTTTCTTCAAAATTTTGATAACTTCAGAATATTATTTTATCTAATTATATGGTACCTTATTGGACACCTTTATTTGTATTTTAACTTAGATTTTTCTAAATCTCTAATGTATTCTCTGACATAACTTAATATACCAAGAAACACTTGTATTTTCTTACGATCTGTAAGCTCATTGGGGGAAATTTTCTAATTTTTCTACACTGTGATTGAATATTTTCTATACTTCCTTGGATTTGCAATCCCAAGAATTCCATCTTTGGTTGCATCCAAATGATCTTTATTTTTTAAAGTATCATCCCTTATTCTATGAACACATCATCCACCTGTTGTAAATGTTTTATATGATCTTATATGTTTTTACTAAATACGAGCACATCATCAATATAGACTACCATGAACTGTGAAAATCTACTAAATGCGTTTTCCATTATCCTTTGGAATATTTTTGAAGTATTCTTGAGTCCAAATGGCATAACTAACCATTCAAACAAGCCAACCATAATTGTAAATTCTATTAGTGATATAGCCTCCTCCTTGATCTTTATCTACCAATATCCTGACTTGAGATCAAACTTAGAATATACCATTGGACTTTCATTCATAATCCTGCTTCTTAAAACTTCTTCATTAGGATGATTTTATCCATCATCCTTTGTGGTGCAATTAAGATCATGATAATCAATGACCATTATAGCTTTACCACATTGTTTTTCTACATGATTCATTACCATGAAATCTGCACTCCTATGATGACTTTAACTATGCCTGATTAATCTAATACTAATTAGTTCTAGAATTTATTTCTCAAATTCATTAACCATCTTGTCTGGATAGACAATTCCCTTAATTTTGATCACAGTACTAGGATATTTAAGGGTGATTGTATCCTCTATCATTTCCTTGTACCATAATTTTAGAGGGTTTTCTAACTAGTTTTCTGATAAATAATATTTTATCTTGGCCAATTCCTCATCGTCATTAATCCTCAAAACTTTTAATCCAACCAGTTCTTTACACTACTCAATATTTATATGGTAATTTCTATCTTCATCTAGATAGTTTTTCACTTTAGCGGTATATACTTTCTTATCTGGAACCATTCTGGTTTTTACAAAATCAATTGGAATTAGATAATTGTTGAGGATAATTCCTTATGAAAATATAATTACATGATGATATCTTCTAAGGAATCTATTTCCAATCAAGAAGTCGTCTGGAAGTTGAGGAATAAATCAAAGTACCTGATCTACAAATATTCTCCCATTGAGTTCAATCTGAACATCCTTTTCTGATTCTTGAATCTGAACTATTTATTTATTACCAACTATAACTTGAAACTCTGTGGATTCCCATGTTACTTTTGAAAATTGGATTCTTTCACAAGAGAAGGTACATCCAGTATCAACTAGGGAAATACATACAATTTCATTAATACTTAATTTTACTAATGTATCCCAATCCTCTATCTTTTTACTGAGTAATGAAGATCCCATATATCCTATATGAGTTTCTTCATCCTTATAGATAGGTAATCAAATAGTTATTTGTCTAACTATATTTATGGAAATTGATGTTCTAGGTGCTTCTATTGATATACCTTCATCTTTTCCAAACAATATCCTTGAATTTTATAAAGGGTTCTCAAGAATTTCTAATTTGAAATATTCCATATTAAAAAATAATTTTACTAATATTTATCCTTCTGGTCTAAGATCATCTTCATCTTCTCTGACCTCAGAGATGAAAATTATATTTCCAACTTATTTAATAACATCTAGAAGAAGTAGCTTATACCTTTGTTCTTCCTCTGAATATGGTGAAACCCATTCTCTTGTACAAGTTAGCTTCTTGGGGTTGACCATCTGGGGTTTAATTGCTTTAATTGATGTTCATTTATCTTGGAAAATATGATTAAATCATTCCACACCCTTACTTATAGATCGTATTCCAGTATTGTAGAAATTTACATAAAGATGAGTAATTACTCAAACACATCTTCTGTCAGGTGGATATCCCAACATCTTCTACCAGTTCCTTGTGTTGATATTTAATTCTATAGTTATACTAATACTTATGTCCATAAGTAATACATGAATTTCTAGGATCACCTTTACCCATGCGGCTCCTGCATGCATATTTTCTCGTGCTCCTCCTAATAAGGTAATGGACAAATTGGAAAAACTACCTTCCACTATTGCAATTAGGATTGATAGTTCTTTTCATTTTCTAACTAGGGGATCTACTCTGATCTAGATTATTCAAAAATTCACATACTTATTAGTTTTATGTATTTACTTATTAAACCTTTCTGGTTTTAGAAAAGACATTGTAAATAATCCTCTATCTATTTTATAGACTTCAGCTGTCTTCATTTCTCGATATGGTTCCCAAGACTTCTAGTACACCTAGGACAAATCAACTTTGGGAATATTCCATTATTGAAAATCTATTCCTTATAAAGTTATTTCAGTTTCTAAAGAATTAACTAGATCACCTTCCATCTCCTCTAGCTTTACTAGATCTAGAGAGTCTTTAGGCGCACTAACCCCTGTTTGAATCATGGCTATTCGAATCTGGATAAAAATCGTATTAGGGTTAATTCCTTATTATTTATATGAGTTGGATTCTTCCAACTCTGAGCACTATAAATATAAAGAATATAAACTTTCATCATCCAAGTCTATATCTTCTCCTCAGATAGGATCAAACAGTATTTCTAATGAACTTTCCATCATTATTTATTTGATACTTTTTCTTCTTTTGTTTGCATCTAGGAAACTGTCATCTCTATGACCTTTCTTTCTATAGAACCAACATCAATAAAAACTAGATAGAGATGTTCATTTATGGAATATGGGATACTTCCCATATTTATCCTTAAAGTTTTATCTCATGTTATTATAGATTATATTTTATCAAAGAAATCACTTAGATTTTTCTAGTTTTCTGATTGAAAATCCACTTGATAATTTTCTTTTACCAAAATGTTTCCATATTTTCTTATGTGATTTATTTCGTTCACATTGAAAATCCTAACACTATGATCTAAACAACTTTTATTGGGGTTTCCTGACCTCCTGTCTAGTTGGACTACACCCATATCTTCCTATAACACCCACTACTTTTGGGCAGCATGCATAACTCATGTATGAAATATTTATTACATCTTATAAGACATGCCTTTATATCAAATAGAGTCTTATCACATTCCTTATTGGTTATTCTTGAACTACCAATGTATCTTATAAATCCAAACTTTGAGAAAGATGATTATTTAATGTTTGTTGAATAATTTCATGCCAACTTCTTAGAAGATTTTGGATAAATACATATAGAGCATATGCTTGATCTCCTGGTCCAAGAAGATGATACCAATGCTAAAAATCAAAAAGATATTATTCAAAGTAACACATGTCACAAATTTGGATATTGGTTAAAGTTGTTCTAGATTTTTTTACCAATTCTCCATTCTGATCGACCGATGAATTTCGTGAAAACTTCTTTTTAAGGAAATCAGCAACTATCAATATAACCTTAATTGGGAATGTAACATATTCTTAGATAGTTTTTCTCACTTATGAGTGTATTAACAACATATCCCAAAATCTACCTGCATTAACTATCTAGTTATCTCCTATTAAATTGAGTGCACTATCTATGGTCCATGAATGTAAACCAACTGATAGCATGTAACATCAAAGGTCTAGAGCCCATTCATCTTTGTATGTTCTAGGATCCTTTTTGCAATCTAGATCTAGTACTGTCCCTTATTGATGAGCACCTTCTGGATGTGTTTTCCTTGTCCTATATTATTCCTGAATAAAACTAGGATATGCGGGATTGTCTTCCCTATTGATCTTCTAAAACATATCCTTGAACGATCCTTTCTGTCATTTATAAGGGATTGGTTTCTAGGATATTTCCTGACAAACTTGCTTGGCTTCCCAAGGTTTTACACTGAGTCCTTCGATGGAAGGTGACTTAGTCTCATTATTTTTATTCTTTTCTTTGATTTTGGATTGTAGGTCTTTAAGTTTCTTGAAATTTTCATTTAGGATTTTTGAGACATGTTCAATATCCCCAAGTTCCTTTTTCTACCGAGTAATAATATCATAGATTTGTGTATGGTATTCCTGGATACTCTAAGGAATACTTGATACTTATTTCTGATTTCTTGAGCTTCTCTTGGTAAAGTCCATGCATAATCATCTATTGTATATCGTCCTAAAATACTTTCCCTTTTTGTACCTCTATGTGTATGCATATCGGAAAAAATGGATTCTAGCTAATTGGAAGCTTTTCCTAAAGCTTTCCATTCAAGCCTTTTCCAAATATCTCAAATATTTGGTCCAAGAACAGATCCTCTTCTGACCATATTTTACTATTAAAATAAAAATACTTCACCTTCTAGATCTCCTAGTGTTCTTCATATATTTTGGACTAACCACTTGGATTGTCAAAGATTATATCCCGTACGCCTGATTTCTTCCTTCAATTATTCAAGCTTATTACGAGTTGTTTGGGATTTATGCCCTAGCTCGATTACTCTGGGTTCATTTTCAAAGGCCAATATGGATTTTGAAATTTAACAATACTTTATAAGCCAAATATAACTGGATTTGTTCTCATAATACCTTATTCGGCCTTCTAAATGTCTCTACTCATAATAAAGACCTTTAACTATGGAATTTAGAAATTTTTTACTAGAAACTCCACTAAAGTAGCACTCTAGCTGGCTTCTTTCTCCCCCATGCTCTGAAGCAGCACTCTGGTTGTGTCTTTTATATATCATGTTCAAGTTAGTTAAAGTGTAATGAAGATCAATAAAGGTATTAATTTGTATATTATATATTTTTCAATAATAAATTATATTTATTCATTCATTTAAATAATTTATATTTTAAATTAGGTTTTAAGTATAATATTTTTGGTTTAAAAAAATGGGAATTTTTCAAAAACAAGGTATTACATTTTCAAATAAAAAAGATAATTATGTAGTACGATTGTATATTTCATGTTTGTGAAGAAAACTTTTTCTTACCTTGAACATTGACCATTGATTCATTTTTTCACTTATTTTTATTCTTAGTCTTAATTTTATTCTTCAGTCATAACATGTATTCAAATAATAATTTTCATGTTTACAAACTATAAAGTTAAATTTGGAAAGTGAATCAATTTTTTTACCCTTACCAAATGATCATTTAGTGGAAATGGAAACTAAGGATAATGTTAATCTGAATGTTGATATTAGCACAAACATGCTATCACCTATCATTGATAATGATAGAGATGGAATTGATAAAAATTAAGGAGATATAGAAGTGGAAAGTGTAAGTTTTTATAAGAAAAAGTGATAAGGGTTAAAAAGTGATAAGTAGAATAATGACCCAATTCAGTTGAAATTTGATGATGCTTGAAACATAAAATCTATCAAATTCAAAAACAAATAATTGATTTTCAACCCAGTTTATCAGGTGGCCACACAATAATACCATCAGCTACTACAAATGGTAAGTTTGATATGGAAAAAATGAGAGTGGTAGTTACATATTGGATAATTATGCCTAAGAAACCTTTTTCAATTTTAAATAAAGAATGATTTAATATGATGTGAAAATGTGGAATGGATCGGTTGGAGAAGATACCACATAACACCATTAAAAAGGATCATATAATTTATTTTTTAACTTGAAAGGATAAAAAAATGACAATATTTAGAATTATAAACAAATTTATCTTGATAATAGATTTATGGATATAAAGAAACTTTTTTTGTTCACAAACCTCCTCCTTGTCATGGTGTTGACATTGTTGATTTCATTTTCATCTATTTAAAGAAATTTAAAATTTAAAATAAATTATTTACAATTTTTGTTGACAATGCTTCAATAATTATGTGGCTATTAAAATCCTTAAATATTTATTTTCAATAAGTGGGGGATTAATTCATGGAGGAAAAAATTTTCATGTTCTATTTTTTGAACACGTCTTAAATTTGATGGTTTAATATGGTATTTTAGTGATTAGTCATGTGACTAAAGATGTTCATGGAAGTGTTCTTTTTATTAATCAAAATGACATGAGGCTGAATTTATTTTCCAAGATAGCCCAACAGTTATAATTGACCAATATAAAGTATTGAGTGTAATACATGTAGAAACCCAACATTAGAAATGTTATCAAGTTCAAGGAACTATTTCCATGATTTCAAGAATGAGAATCTAACTATCATTTTTGTTCATGTTCATATTGGAGAATGTTGAAGATGAGTATTGTATTTTTTGTCTATGTATCATGAGGAATAAAGTCAATGAACGATGGGTGATTTTTTTTCATATGCATTAGAAGGAAAATTAAATTGTGTCCGCTTCTTAGAATATTTTATTGGATAGGTTATAGGAAATAAACCCTTTAAATTTGATGATTGTAGAGTTGGTTTGTAAAGAATCAAAGAAAAGTGTTATCAGATGAAGAGACACTGTATACTATAATTTAGGTTGAGTTTGGATGAAGCTGGCTGAAGGAGATATCAAAGAACAATTATTATGAAAGAATATCTAGCTGAGAGTTTGAATAATCCATTTATGAAGTATGTATCATTAAAAACCTTTGGATAATGTTTTGAGTTTAGATGGAACCATTTTGATATATTCAGGTTTTGGATAATTTATAAAGTAAATTTCACAAGGATGGATCTAGGTAAAAGTTTGCGAAAGAATGGAAAAAACAAAAGTTCATAAGGTTCACCTTGACTTCTTGTATGGTACACGCCGGACTTCATAAGGTTTACTTAGATGCATAAAAATGAAAAAAGTAATAACTCATAAGGTTCATTGTAATCTTCATATGGTTCATTTGGAAGTCTGTGTAAGGTTCCTATTAAATTTATAAAGTTGATTTTTTAAGTTCATAAGGTTGATTAATATGAATTGTAAGGTTGTATTGGAACTTCATAAGGTATATGTTGTGATTTTTTAAGGTTCCTACATTTGTGAAAACTCAATGTTGTAAGATTCCTAATAAACTTCATAAGGTTGTTTGGGAATCTTTATAAGGTTGAGTATAGTATTTTGTAAGGTTCTTGGACTTCATATGGTTGTCAATGGTACTTCGTAAGGTACACAGAAACTCATAAGGTTCATTACTTTGAGAATTAATCAAGGAATTATAGAATAAGTATTCTAAAGAAACTAAAACCAATGATATTGTGATATGATCATTCTCTAATTTAAACATGAAAACCACACTAAGTAGTTTTGATTCAAGTTGAGAATAATAAATCAATCCAAAGTTGATTCTGAGAAGAGTTTCTGCCACACCGTGAATGATTTTTCCACATCACAATAATGTATGATGCCATGCACATGTGGAATAACTAAAAGACTGTAGATTTTGCAGAGAATAAGATCACAATATTTTAATATTTTATGAATAATTTAATCCCACATATCATGGGATTTTAAATGATGAATTTGAATGGGATTAAATAAGATTCAAACTATAATATTATTGAATAGTTTTAAATAAGAAGATTATATGTCACTGAAAATAAAGAAGTTTTCATAATTTGAATATGTAAAAAATTTCCTCATGCTTTTGTGAATATAAAAATACATAGGAAGATTTTAGAGATGATGATTAATACTATTATTCTTAATGAATCATTTTTTTATATAAAAGAGAGAGAGAGAGATACTTTGATATTATTGTAATTCTTAATACATTCTAGTAGTCAAAGAATAAGTAGAGAAAAATGTATATAGGAAAAATAACTTGTACATTGAGGAAGGATCGAGTAATCCTAGTGATCCCAATTCTGAAGAAGATCTAAATTTTTTAACTTAAATACAAACAAGGTTGACACGCCACTACACTAGTAGACAGAGGGTGTTGAAGACCTATTCACATGAGTTCGTGGAAGATTGCTTGCACACTGGTGGGAGAAAATATAAATAAATAATCAAGAGACAGAATGAGCTTTTTTAGAGATAAATCAATTGGTGGGATTCCAAAATAAAGATCTCGTCAAGTGATGAATTGAGATTTTTAAGATATATCCCACCACTTCATTCACTTATGATCAGGAATTTTAGTTGATTATCTATTATGCTTTTCAGGAGATAGTTTATAACCGCACACATAGTGTTTTCTATTGGAAATCTGGGTCTTGATATAATAATCGAACCTAGTAAGGAGTTGCCTTTAACATTGAGGCCTAACCTTATAAATATTTATGTTATTTCTTTGTTTTTATATATGTTTGTAAAAAAATGGTGAGATAAAAAATATCCAAAGGATCAAGATCTTAACTGGTCATAGTGGTTGGTTTAAAATAAGATATCATAAAATAAGGATATCAATGATTCTTCCCCCTCCCACTAATACAACTATACCAAGCCACTTCAAGTGGTATCAAATCTAACTAGGTTACCTATGAAATATCCAACCTTGATTGAAGTTGGAGATGAATATCTTGGATTCAGTCAACATTAGATACATTTCTACATTCTATGATGAGAATTACCATGGATGAAAGAATAAGATAATCCCCTATCTTCTTTCTCTTGGCCTCAAAGTTATAGATTCAATAATTGTGAGATTCTCTCTAAGGTATATAGATCCCCTAATGAAATTCATAGATAAAAGGAACTTAGAGGTGGATGAAAAAGATAGAAATGTTATCCTTATGTCAATATTAAAAAAAGTATACACTAATGTGATGAAGCTCCAATATTCCAAATAAATTTTATATAAGATTGAGAATATTTTTGAGGGGAATATGAAAGCAAAAAAAAACAAAGATGCAGATTTAGAGAAGTAAGTTTGAAGATGTAAGGATGGTTGAAAAAGAAACCATTAATGATTACTTTATCAAAGTAAATGAGATCGTCAACAACATCAGATGTTTTAAAGAGACCTTAGAGGATTCCACCATTAGGAAGAAATTAATGAGGAATTTTCCATTTAGTTTTGATGCCCAAGTTTCTATACTAGAAGAAAAAAATGAATTCTTTGGATGAACTTCACAACATACTTATTTCTTATGAGATGAGAACATATTCAGTGTTCAAGAAAACGATTGATGAGGAGATGAAATTTAAAGCTATGAAAGGTATCGAGCTGAAAGATAAGAATGATGATCCATTACCATATTACTAATAGGATGAAGAAAGTAGTGAAGAACGAATTGAAGGTCATAAGAAGTCATGTCCTTTATCTCCAAGAACATTAGAAGAGTAAGAGGTAAATAAAAAGCATGATTTATATAAAATTATTTAATTATGATGGTATTGGTCATTTTTTAGTAGACTGAACAAAGAAAAAATACAATGAAACTGAGAGCGATGATGTGGAAGAATATTTATCTAAATGAAGATCCAGGAAAACCAGAAAAGAAAACCATGGAGGTAAGATGAATTCCTCGAGAAAGTATACAAGAAATATAATGAGAAAAAAAGAACATGATAACTCATCATCATAGAGTGATTATAAATATGAAGTTACCTATTAGAATGAAAAAACATTTATAAATCAAGTTGAAAATCATTAGGTCACATCGAGCAGTAATGTGAAGGAAGAAGAAGGCTATACTGAGTACATGTTAATATTTGAACTGATGGCTTTTCTTGAGTAAAATTCAAAAATCAAGAAAATAATCAAGATGCTTGATAAGGGAGGAAGAAAAGTGTATGATAAGGATAATTTCCTCATTTAATAAATTAACAATCTCAAGGTGAATATTTCATAAGAAGACATGGTGCTTATAAATTATGAAACAAATCCTGTTTCAAAATAAAATACATTATGTGATGTATAATATAGGTGTCTTAAAGATAAAAAAAACCTTGAAAATGATCATAAAGGATCATGAAAATGATATGGATGTTTAGGGTGATTCATCTAATGTAATACCCTGAAAATTTGATATAATTTTCCTTTGAAATAAACTTGAAGTATTCAATAGATTACTTTATATGCAACCCCGATTCTAAATAAACCATGATATAGTATACCTTTATAACCTAGCTATTGTATTGATGGGTATGAACATGATTAACTACATTATTAAGTATATTTATAATGGTTTAGGATGATAAAAATTTATTTATAAGAACTCAATTTTAATAAAATCCTTTAATGATTAAAATACCTATTTTTTGAAGTAATGTATTTTTCTACATGTTATGTATTTTTATCTAAAAAAGTATATTGATCACTATTGAAAAATTATTTTTATGAAATATATTGATAATTTATATGAATAAATTAATAATAATCCATAAATTAGTTATGTAATGGTTATGAATGAAGATAAAATCATTTAAAGATAAAAAAGTTATTTTTCATAATTTTTTTTTTGTGCGCAATGTGTTTTTATCATAATAAATTAAATATATTATTATTTATTAAGGTTTTTAATGATATTTATAGATTATATATTCAATAAAATATTTTAACATTCATTTTATAGTTTTTAATAATAAAGGAATGAAAGTAATTTCAGTTTTATGCTTAAAAAACATTTATCTAAAAATGAGTTTTCATTGTGTTTTACGTGATTATTTAAAATGTTACTTTATGAAACTTATAGAAATTTAATTTGATAAAATTAATTCCATATTTTGAATTATAATTTAAATTTTTTTAATGATTCCACTTTCATTTTTGGTCATAATGAATAGTAAAAATAGTAAAAATTTGTTACCACATTTAGGGGTAAAATGAGTTTAACATGGGGGGGGGGGTAAAATGAGAGATAAGGGTATGAATGCCACATAAACTCATATATTTTTATTTTTTTAAAGAAATTTAAACCTTATCATATCATACTTTTGAATTCTTATTTGGAACCACTTGCACAAGAAAATGACTTTATATTATTTAAATCTTGTAAGTAATTCCATATGTGTCTTTTCACTCACTTCTAAAAAGGTATCACATATCCTTATTCATGAATTTTGAGTCTTATATATTGTCCAATACTTTCCCTAATACATTCATATATTCCTTAACTTATTCCTAGATCCCATGGTCTTTTCCTAAGACCAACTATTCTTGGCATAAAAAGTAAGCCAAAGGAGGTCTCCTAAAGAAGAGGTAATTGTCTTACCTGACTCTTTTCAATTTATTTATTCTTCCTCCTCCTATAAATATATTTGATTCATCCTAACATGATGAATATAGTATCATAACTATAATAATATGTTATTATGATAATGTGACAACCATTTTCCACCTCATTTCCATCAAATGAGAAATGAAAGTATCGCTTGTGCGTACATGTGGACTACCACCTCCGGTAGTTATATGAATAATTTTCTATCACTGCCTCACATTGATGTATATAATGATGGATTTAATAAATATGTATGATTTAATTATTATTTTTGAATTATAAAATATTATTTATCTTTCTTTTATTCTTTTTGTTAGAAAATGAAAACAATGTTCATGCCTACATGTGGTCTATCATCTCCATGAATGGTGAAATTTATTTGTTTATATCTAAAATTTATGGATGATTATAAAAACATGTATATAATGAATATATATGATATTTATATAATGATAAAAATTCTATAAATGATGAAACCATGATCAAAGTAAAATTACCTAAACCGTCGAATCGAAATATGGATGAAAAAAAAGAAATAATTATCACCTAGAGAAGTGATTTTAATAATGAATTGTGAATAAATGAGTAATAAGATGTTAAATTAAATCATTTATGATATCATAAGTATAAATATGGTTCTGGTATACAAGTATAGTAAATTTAAATTCATCATACAAGTGTTTATAGTGCTTACAAAGGAATTTAGTCTTAAGGTAAGGGTTTTACGTTACCGACATTATTTATACTTAAATTTACAAGGATGAAAGTATATGATATATTTATAAAAAATTTCATGAATTTTATTCTCATATATTTCTATAAATTAAAAGTTTTCATTTCATTTTCCTCTCTGTAAGTACTCAAAAGTCTGAAATAATGTTTTTAAAGAAAACTGACTTTATTTTTTCTATTCGTTCGGAAATATTTTTCTTCCATGTCGATATTTTCTTTAAATTTTTTTTCAAGAATGTCTTTAATATTATCCAATTATTTGTTAAAATCATTTCCACCCATGTTATACTTCCTATAAAAATGTTTAAAAGGAATATTCTTGTCATTTTTCGAACAAGGTACTTTTGAATTTTTATCAAAGGTGTTAAATGAATATTAGTTTTAATGTATACCACATAAATGATTTTTCCTATAATCATGGTAACTCAATGTTTTGAAGATTAATTTACAAGTTTCCATGGTTATTTTCAAAGAAAATGTTTTTTCTAATATTTTTGAAATTTTTAGATTTTAAATAATCAATTTCAAAATGAAAAGGGTATTTTCCCTAAGAAATATTCTAGTGATCTTTTAAAGACATTTTTCATATATGATAACATCCTTTGATATTACTCATTATTAACTGGGGATATGATCCTGTGATACCATCCTTATTCATTCTCTGGATGGTTTATGATATTGATGAAACCTGTTTTTCTTTTCCACAGGTTAAGTTTTGGTGAAATAATAAATGTTTTCATGATATTATGGAATATATATATATATGAATGAATTATGAATATGTGATCGGTGAGTCTATTATATCCCTCCAATTCATTAGGTAGCGATTAATATTTATGAGATCAAAGGGTACACTAGAGGTTTTCCCAAGCCTGAAATATAGTACACAAGAGGTTATCCCAAGCCTGAAGCAGGTACTCTGGTGGTTATCCCAAACCCAAAATGTGATGAATGTATTGGTTTGCTTCCTTGACATAATATTTGTATGATTATGATGATTCCACACATTATTCCACTCTTTTATGATATTATATTATGCCAATGTTATGCTCGTATGGCTCATGTTCTTTGATTTCTTTATGATTCATGTCTTATAAACTATCGATCTTTATTCCACGACTCATTATTGAATTTATAGGTATTATTTGAAAATGTAAGCCTCATGTTCTCATATCATTATACTCATGTTATGTTTAAAAATGATTATTGATTTATATATTTCTTGTTTTCACTTACTGAGAATTTGAACTCACCCTTTATTAAGTTTCATTTTCCCAAGGGTATAAAGTGAAGGTACCAAAGCATGAAATAGAAGCTAGTGGGTCAAGAATTTAATTCTTTCTCTATTGATCGATGTAACTACATCACCACTGGTGAAGCACCTCCCCAATTAAAGCCTTGTGACCTCATGTGAAGAATTTTTAAGCACAAAAATAAACCATAAATACCTAGTTATATTTGAAGTTGTGATCGACATCTGATTTTCTTTGGTGATCTCAACATAAATTATCCAAATAATAACTTCTCTAGATCATCCACACACACTTCAAAAATTTGTAGGAGCATTGATCATCAAATTCTGGGTGTTATCATGACAATCCGATGATTCCTTCAATGTTCCAATGATCACCACATCGCCCTTCTTATCTTGTGTGAGGGAGAGCTCGATATGATCACTTGGATCGAGAGTTAATCTCTCTAGAGAGCAGAAGAGGAGAGATAATCTCTCAAGATCTTGTTATGAATTTTCATTGGAGAGAGAATCTATCCTCCTTTTTATAGTGTTTTAATAAATTACCCAGAAAGGCTCCCCGACCCTCAAATATTTAACACACTATATAAATAATATATTATGACTACTATGCTGAGTCATAAACATCATTTATATTTTTATCACTTTCTTGTAATATAATAAATATATTACATGATAAAGCTCAATCCATTAACTCGACTCATCATTCCCATAAATATTAAATGAAACTTGAATATGTTAAACTAATATTCATTCATATAATATTTTCCATGTATCTACATTAAAACTTGTAAGTACATTTGATAAATAAATTTAATTCCAATTATTATTAACTTGAATAATATTAGTTTATTTATTCTTTTGGTTATCTTACATCCTTGGTAAAATCTCAAGCCCCGGTGGTGGGGCCCACCATGCCCTATATACATATTCATCTGAATATGAAAGATTCTTGAATGCGCTATTATGCATGACCCTCTAGAACCTTATCTCAATAGTAGTAAATACTATTAATATACCAAGAGAGGAATCTAGAAACTCATCATGACCCCTAAAGAGATAAAGGGTAGTCATAATAACAACAATCAACTTATGAACACATACTATGTAATATAATCTCTTTGTCTTTAGATATCTCATAAAGTATAACGCGCACCCATGTCATAATCCTTTCTTGATTTATTATTTGTTGATTTAACTGGATGGATTTACCTTCAATAACCATGACCATTGATTTATGAATATACTACCATCCTGATCAACTTGACCCAAGATATATTTCTTTCAGAACTCAGAAGTGAAAAATTCTATCTTGATCATTCAACCAATGGCATACCACCTATGACGAAGCCAGCACAAGCTACCTCGCCATGATTTCATTATCAAGGTTTTTGAATTGCATAAAAGTATGTGATCAAATGACACATATTGATAATGATATCAAGTCAGGATACCAATAAATTTTTCCATAGATTGAAACATCCAATGAAACCCAAAACATGGGGTGTTCCTATTGGAAGGATAGTCCTCATGATCTCAACTACTAGAGATCACAAATTTTGAACTTCATAAGAAGATGTCTCAATGTTTATGAGCCCCCAGTACCTGATAGTCAAACATCCACTATGTCTAGTTAGTATGATATATCTAGACCATATAACATTATTTAATATTAATGTAATAATATCTCGAGATTCTCATTATAGTCTAAGATCTGATATAAGCTTTAGATACAACAAATAATATATGGAAATTACCATTAAATAGTGGATTCAGAAATGTCTAAACTATAATGGTAAGTATACATCATGTATATATCCTTGTATACATGAAATGGTAATCGAAAAGTAATGTATAGTAGGGTTTAGGTAACCCACTATTACAACACTCCCACTTGCATTGGATCCAACTTTCTAACCATCCCAGTTAGCTCTCACATGATTAAGATCATGTTTCTACTGAGTAACAACTTTAGTCACTAGGTATTCCATGATTCCGCTGTGTGGAAATTCTGCTATGTGCGATCTCACCATCTTGAGTAAAAATTCCCAGGAGATGAAAGCCTGAGTATATAATTTTTTTCTACTGTCAAAACTTGACATCTTGTCTAGTAAGAGTATTTACTTTACTTACTAAGTGAGATTCCAGGAATTGGAACAAATTGTTGCATATTGTACACTGCTTCTTAGCTACCTCAAAATCCACAAAACACTCGTTATTTATTGATATGGATACCATTGTCTTGAATGAGATTGGTTTTCTCATTACCTTATCCTGACTGCGATATTATATCACATGGATCTAAGAAAGACTATTTTGTGTCCCCTCAAAACTAGTATCCTTTCCTCTCCACTTACCAGGTACATATCTCTTGTACTTCCTGAAGTACAATTGAATTGTTCTGACTACCTCCCTTGCAGTTCTCCTGGATATAACTGATATTTTCCTACTATAAATTATAACTTGAAAATAACAATTCTTATACATATCATGACATAAATGATCGATCCATCCCTAAAGCATATGAAATTTAACTCACCATGCTAATCTCCTCATATGTCTCGGTCATGTATACATGGAGAGATATATGTCATGCGACATTGGTAACAATTCTCTCTCAAATTGTTCTAACTTGTATTTCTCAATACTATGTCATCATATGTATGATTGACTAGGTCTAAGAAACCATTAGATCTTTATAAGTAGATCCTATTCCCTATAACATAGGTTTCTATATTATGTCCAACTCTAGAGAGTTACTTTCATCCTGGTCTTAACTAACTACAAGACCAATAATTTTTTCCCATATGTTACCAAAAATATTTCACTTAGAAAACTATGGAGCTCCCACTAACCTCTAGTAGACACATTTCAAAGATTCATTCCAAATGAATATTCTATGATCTTGTTTCTTACATTAATCCTAAACTATATTTTAGTAATTGTCACCCTATATTGACATTCTCTTGTGTCACCATCCCTTTTTGGTTGCGTCATATAGACACCTTCCACAATTGGCGGCCTTTACATCCAATACTCAATAAAATGATTATATAATTTAGTTATGATAAGTAAAATTCTAATGGATTTAGGCATAATGACTTGGTATTACCAATCGATCCTTATTGGTACCGTGATTGTACCATCCATGTATAATCTCATTTGAATACCCACCAAAATATTCAAAATAATAAGCCCCTATTCTTTGATACATGTATTCCATTATTGAATTTTAATTGAGCTTCTCAATATCAGATAATATTCATATACTTTTTTCTTGTCGGAATTTTTATTTGCAATGAACAACAGATCACTAGACATGATAAATACAAAAAAATCACCATTATTTTATCCTTCTTACATAGTATGTGTCTCTAGAACATTCTATTCCACATGCTCTTATGGAACTTGTTTCTATTCCAACTACTTGTGCATCTCTAGCATTGACTAAACGTAAGGAAATATGGATCACACTATCTCAAATAGAGATGTGCACCCTTATATATAAATATAGTCTATAACTTGACTATATATTTCTATAATATGGATTTATGTAATATCCTAAGAAAATTTTAAGATAATTACTATAGATGGACATTGTGTTTTTCCTTGACGCGTGTTTTTTTATTCTCAACCAACTCTTTGAATATAAACACATGTTTGTATAACATAATGAATTTACATCATAATATAACTCATATGATATCCATTTTTCATTGTAGTTGGCATATGGTTATGGGATAATGTCGTTATTTGTGAAGAACATATTGAAACATAATGAAAGTTTCTGCAATGGATATAATTTTCACTATTGGTACTCCTTTTACTTACATCATAACTCTAATGTATTTAAGGAAATGTGCATTTATGAATTTATCCATGCTATATTCTATTGATCAATGTTGACATGTAAGACTTTACCATCGATCCTCTTTATTAACATCATATCCCTAATGTGGATAAGGTAATGTGTGTTTAGGAATTACTCCACGCTACATTATATTGATCGATGAATGCTTGGTCAAGATAATCTTTAGCAGACCAACCTAAAGCATCTCATATCTTCTGAATATGCATATACCATACTTCACTTTCATATCCCTCAATCACTTAAAGGAATATTATGAAGTATACTTACCACTAGAATACCCTTGGAATAGTTCACGCTTTCTAGATGAACTAATTCCGAATGCTTTCTGTTTTACCTTTATTTCTGAAGGTTTTTTTTTCAAAACTAAGTATATATATCAATAATACCTAAGATGTTTAGATTGGTTGAGTCTAAATACCATACTGGGTATATCCTGGATGTCCACTTTAGTTTTTCTTGACAAAGATTTATCTTTCCACCACTAGGTATAACAATATTACATTTTATATTCATCACATATTACATATGATTCAAGCATTTCTAAACTATTGATTGAGTATTAAACACCACAAAAAACATTCATGACTGAATAAGAGTAATTTCTCCTTATGTCTGAGATATAAATGTTTTGGTAATACTCAATAAAATTTCTTCTAGAATCATTCAATTATCAATATAGAAGTAGTGTACTTCTCACCATAGACTTAGGCACCACCATTTCTCAACTATTGGAGAACACACCTTACTTCTAGTAACATTTCTATACTTGGTTACTGTATTCAAATACACATATGTGATAATCATATTCTATTTAATAAATAAAAATTTAGACCTAAACATTACTTTTAATTTATGAATATACACTGAAGAAGAATCAAGTACTTGCTTATTCAATTTAGTTCATTGAATTTATCATCTATAGTATTATTTCATGATATGTGAAACAAAAAACCTCATGTTAATACCTCTTTATTGGAAGAACGTTGCAAATGTTCCTTTGGCATGACACTTTCCATTGGCCTTTCCACTTTTACTTTCAATTTTTTCGCCTTAAGTATTAAAGATGAATCTTTCTTTAATGTTCTTATGTATTAGAGAACCTTACCTAGAAGGTAACAAAGTGTTTTTATCTAAACTATTCATTTTTTAATCATAAAGGAAACTAGATAATATTTGAGAAAATGATATTATAATAGGATGAAATGAATGATCATAATACACCATTCAATTTACACATATCTAGTGTAATCGTCACCTATTCATATATGTGCTTCGCTTTCTCCTTAAAAACTTCTTGGAGATGAGACTACATGTAATTTTATCCAGGTCCTGATGTAGTATCCACAACTTACAACAAACATTGATGAAATCATTATTAAATAACCATTATATACATAAAAAATGAGTGTCCTATAATCATTTTTTAACATCCTCTCTTCTTGAGGTGGCTTAACAGGTATTGGGTACGCTTGCACTTTTTGAATTTCTGATATCGTAGTATTTTATACAAGCACCTATACAACTATTGGAAACTCTTGCTAGTATGGAAATTTACTTTTTCCATTAAATATCGTAGTATTTCTTATGGTATCACTTTCTATTTTCTATATAAATAAATTCTAGAATATTAGTACTTTTATTTCGATTACCGATTTAGACATTTTTGATTAATTAATTAAATCATTAAATGTATCTCATTGTTTTATCAAATTCTAGGAATCCTATGTACTAGAATCAGAATAATATATCACTTGAGTATTATGGTGTAAAGGATACTTAAAACCCCTTCATAGTTAACAATCTATGGTTATTCCACTACTCAGAGAGTTCAAGGTAGGCGTTTGAATGACCAACTGCATTGACTCACGGTTCCTTGATCTGTTGTGAGAAATCCCAGCTTCTCAGAATCATAACCTTGATTCTCTCAATGATTTTCCTCTAAAGTTATTACAAGTTAGCTATGAACAATCCTTAAATACTAAATCCAGTTAACTTAACACATCATTCTTATAATAACTCCTCAGTAGTAGGAGGCACCCTCAACTATGGTTGACCGAGCACCACAAACACCTAATTGTGTTCAAATTCAAACAATGGAAAGTGTTTGTGGCATAATATTTTATTGAGGGTTTTATTATTAAATGATGAAATGATATCATTTTCTATCAAATAATAATGTACTATGTGATCTCACTCACAATCGATCACACAATAAATAGAAAATACTCATCACGTCACATGTTCATTTTATTTATTCATGCTTGTTTATTACTCTATGTGATTGTGCATAATACTAAAAATACATAAAATAATAAACCATGCATAAATAAACTGAATACGTGATCATGAGATGAGACTAATGGTTAATCCATTGAATGAATAATGGATTAACCTAGATTCTAGGGGTAACTCCTTGAGTCGTACCGCTTACGACTTGAGTTGTAGTGCTCACCCATCCAATATGTCAAACCCCTATCTAGTGCGTCACCAAATCTCAATGTAAAGTATGTCACTAATCATCTTTGTCATTATACAATAATACTCACATTCAAGAGAGGGGGTCTTAGGAGTGTGGAATATAGATAAAATATTTTATTTGGGTGTGCAGACCCTTATACATATAATGACATAGACAAATCATAGATTGGTATATATTAAACTAATTATTACAAATCATGCATTGCAATAATTAAATAAATAAATAAACATACACTAGACATGCATTGGTCAGTATATGACTCATGATCAGTCGATACACATTTAACTCATGTATTAAAATTAAGGCATAAATAAAAATTAAATCTGCAATAAATTATTTTTGAGGAAAATTTATTGAATTAAAAATACACTCTTATTTTTAATTCAATAATTTTTGTCGTTCGGTCCCAATGTAAATTTAATTTTAATGCCAAAAATTAAATTAATTAATTAATTTAATTGAACACCAGATTTTAATTAATTTAAACCATAATATTAAAATTAAGTTTTTAAACCAAAAAATAATATGTAATTAATTTAATTTAAAACCAAAATTAAATTAATTAATATTATTAAATTTTGATTATATAAAATTACCGAGGCCCCAAATACCCCAGGCAGGGCCTGTGCGGGTTGGACCGAACCCCCATAGGCACATTTGAGGCTATACAGGCCCCGTGTAGGGGTATCATGGGTTGGACAGGCCCACCCAATCCCGCATCGGGTTGGGTAGACTCACCCGAGTCCATTTTGAGGCGTATCTAGACCAACAGAACCCACAGAGAATACCACTCCATGACGTCACACAGGAGCACAATGGATGATTGGTCGGGTGGTGGTCATTTGATACGGTGGTTGCTGGTGTGGGAGGGATATTTGCGAGAAGTGACTGATGCACATGTTGTGGCTCGACAATCCGTGCGATGATAGTTTTTGGCTCATCCACGAACATCAAAGATGGTGGTGGGGCTAGATCCTGCATCCAAGAGCAGAGGTCAATAATTTTCAGGTTTTGGTGGTGAGTGAATTGTAGAGACCCGAAGCTTGATGTACATGAACATTACATTACTTTTTTGGAATACTTAATACATAACAAAAACAGACACACAAGGACCGTAATTTTTTAGTGTCTTTGGAAACTTGGAACGTAATCTTCTAATCATGGTGAAAGATCTTCAAAATCTCCCATAAAGATCTTCCCCTTTTTTTTTCTTACCTAAAACCTTTATTTATATCATGGGGAAAAGAAAACATAAAAGGGGTGAGCTCAAATGCCCAGTAAGGGTAAACATAGAGAACATAAAACAATCCATAAACATTTGAATGCAAAAACTTGAACATAAAATCTAAACATCAAAATCTTGAGCAAAGACATGAATCTTGGAAGTACGTAAGGAATATGTCATAAGGGAACATCAATCATGATAAAATAGAATAGGAATAAAACATGTAATTTTTGAAACTATTAAGCACATGATATGATTTCCATAGTAGCCAAGGCATTGCTGCCAAGACCATCTTAGTGGACAAATTCCCTTTCTGAATCGAGTTCACTCCTCGTTCCAGTCTTGTATTACTGAACCGGTTTAACTTTCCGTTCTAGACATGTCTATCTTATGAGATATAAATCTTTACCCAATGCATTGGAGAGAGATATAGTTCCCACCCATCTCATAATGAAATCATTCTTACTTGTGCCACAAAATAAACATACATCATTCATAATAACCCAACGAATAAAATGGGTTTCATAAACATCATCCCATCATCACATAATCTATATAAAAGAAATGGATATCATTTCATAATAATAAAATTGAAACCATGTCAATCATAGAGACATTACACTTGAAACATACACATATGAAATAATTTCATCTTAGATGGAAAATGGTTTTGTTAAAACACTTGTAATGAATTCTTGAGGAAAATATCCTTTCTTCTTCAAAATCAATTTATTTTCAAAAAACGTCATGCAATTTTAAAAGAAAGAGATTTTGTTGAAAATAGTCATGAAATCTTTTGGAGGAAGATTCATGAAAATAAGGCTTTATAAAACCGTAAAAATCCGTTCGTGCCGTATAAGTTAAAAGAAAAACATTCTTTTCGTACTTTTGCCGGAAAAGTCAAAAAGTACCTCGTAACGTAAACAAAAGAAAGATTCCTTAAATACCATGTAGTAAAATTAAAAAATGGGTAAAAAGGACTTTAAAAATACATGAAAACACTTTTATAAAACATGGACATGGATGATAGAAATAACCCCAGTAAATACTTACGAATAAGCAATCTCAGATAAAAATGAGATTTGCAAAATTATCCCTTACCTTAGGTCCGATATGCTTCGTACGTATCCAAACCTCCTGTATAATGATTTAAATAATGTCATTGACTTATTACAGAATCATATTCATTGTTATTATATCATATATGGTTCACTTATGACTTTATATTACCCGTTCGTTTGTAAATTCATGTTAAAGTAGCGTTTTGGGTAAAATCGTCTCATTTGTCGTTCGTGTTTTAACTTGTAATTATTCATATGATTACATAGATCATGATTAATTAATTCTAGAATATAAAACATGATTTATATATAATATATATTCATAATATACATATATATAATAGATTGATAAATGGAAAGAAATACACCGTTCATGGAGACGGTAGGCTGTACGTACGCATGAACATTGTTTTCATTTCCTTATTGAGTTGAATGGAATTAAGTAGATGAAATATATATATATATATATATATATATATACATAAATCCAGTAGCTTTATAATGTCATATATTTAATTATTATTGCTTATATATACTTTTTAATCATTCTTAAATGGTTAACATGGAGAATGAATCTCATCACGTCGTGGAGACGGTAGTCCGTACGTACGCACGAGCGATGATATCGTTTCCATAATTATTGAATTGAATTGGAGTGGATGATACAATATATCAGAATCAGTATGATGTTATAATAACTATTTATAGTTATTCTTTACACCATTATACCCATCCATGTAAGGTGTTGGTGGAAAAACAGATTACACCACGGCGTGGAGACGGTATTCCGTAAGTACGCACACGCGGTGATTTCGTTTTCCGTAGGATGGAGAGATGGTGAAATAGGTTTGTTTAATACTTATAATAATATATAAGTATATGAGTGATACTTATGTTATTACTTCATAATGAAACAACCTAAGAAGAAGAAGTGGAAGAAGAAATAAAGGTGAAAGAATCGGTAACGGAAATTACCTCTTCTTTGAAGCGCCTCTTTGAGACCTCCTCTTAGGGAACTAAAATTGGTCTTTGAAGAAGACTAAGACCTCTAGGATGTTTCTAGGGAGGTGGAGAAGATAATTGGGAAGGGTTTGGCCGATCTTGAAGGCTCAAACCGGTGTGTGGAAGAGAGGGAGGAGGTGCCCTTTTATAAGGGAGGAGAGGGGAACCTTTGGAATTCTTAAAAATATTAATTTATAATAAATCTAACCCCACTTAAAAACCTCCAAAAATGACTCATATTCGAATATTAGATGATCTAGGGTTGTAATATCATCAACCAATCAAATTTAGACATGTTTTTATCTTATTTTAAACCTTATCATTTTGATTTATCCTTATTTAATCTATTTAACTTTATTTGTGGTCATAAAATTCTAAATTTTAAATTATAATAAATAATTACTTATTTGTTGTGAATTTTCCATAATTGTATACTTTATAACATTATATACCATATAAATATAAATTTATAATTTTTAAATATTTTTGTGATTTTTAAACAATTTTATAATATGTTATTTTTATAAAATAACAATAGTGTCAATTTTGACACTTTTCATTTATTTTAATTTAAATAAAATATATACAGAATATATGTTCGAAATAAAAGCTTTAATAGATTCATAAAAGGTCATATGTATCTATAAAATTAGTGTATCACATTAAATAGTTCATATAATATTTATTTTATTATTTGTAAAACCATTTATTTGGTTTATCTCTTAATAAAATAATCACTACAACATTTTTGTATAATTATTTAATATACTTATTTGTTTCATAAAAATTAAAAATAAAATCCTATGATGAAGATAAATCTATTACCTTTTACAATAATACTTGTACTATAATTTATCATCTTAAAATCACAATATTTAAATTGTTATATTTATTAAATTATGAAGGTGACAACTTTGGCATCATTTAAAATAAAATAATATAAGTGTCATAATTAGTTTTATAAGGCTCCAAACGGTTATATATTAGGTCATTGGATTATTAAGGTGTATATATACACTACCAATAAGTTTTGGTCAGGTTTTTGGGCCTTTTAATGGGTATTATTATTTCAATAAAAACTATATTACTTATTTCCCACTTAATAAATAATTTCTGTATCATTAATGTATCACCATTAATGAAACTTATTTAATCCCTAAAAATTCTAAATAAATTATCATGATATAGATAATTTTATTAGATTTCTGGAGACTATTCATGTTCGAATTTTTATGATGTTTATCACTAAATTAAAATTATTCTACTTATAAGATTTAAGAGAGTGACAAGTTGTCACTTTCTTTGGTTTTAATAATAATTAAGTTATTTTCATGGAAAAAAGTCCATTAAATGATTCTAATCAGACCCTTAGGTGATATGTGTCGACTTTTATTCATCCAATAGGATTTTTTCATATGTTAGGGTAATTTTATAATATTATATTTACCCTTAATTACCCGATTTACCTTTAACTATGGTAAATAAAATTTACCATAGTTACTATTCATAATTCCCAAAAATAAAAAGTAGCCTATTAACATAATTTCGACCCACTGATTCCAAATATGGAATCCATTTTTTCAAATTCAATACACAGAAGTTGCAGAAATTAAATTAAAATTAATCCCGTTGTCGAATGACAACGGGTTTTTGTTTAAAACATTACAAAAGATTGAATTGATTTAACCTACGAATTCAAGGTAAAATAAATGCTAATGAAATACATTATATTAAATGGTAAAAATATATTCTATTTATACTTTAAAACCATTCAATATTATAATTTAACCACATAAGTTATTACGATGAAAAAAGTTGTTTTTAATTAAAATATAACGTGTTTTTACTATTCATTAAAATATCAAAGTTATCAGAAAAATATCAAAACTTTATCCAATGTAAATTTTTATATCCTGATTCAAAAAAAGAATTTTATTTTGTCAAATTGAACTTATAAACATGTTAACAACTATATTTAAAGTGGGTGTGCCATCAAAAGGCGGCAAAACTGCATTTTTTGAAAAATACTTATTTTACCCGAAACATTTATTTTGTTCTTATACCATGTTCTAGAAAATGTGTAAGATTAATAATAATTTTATAAAATTCAAAATTTAGTTAATACTATTCATAACGGCTAGTTCATAATAATATTATAATAATATACCATTTTTTAGTAAAACCCAGTATTGCGTACAACACACGCTATCGAGGAATGTCGCAATTGCGTGTAATGAAAACTAAGTCAGGGTTGCATGTAGTGAAAGACTCCTTTGTTGTTTCGTATAAAAAAATCCAACCATATTTAATTTATACATTGAATATATATATATATATATCTATAAACTCAATGTTGTGTAGAATAACTTCTATCAAATGAACTTGAAATTGTGTATAACACGATCCAAGAATTGTGTTGTGTATACTGCAAGCTAATACGGTGTTGCGTATAACACAAGATAATCTTGTTGTAGCATAAAACACATGACAACAAATAAATTAAAAAGAATAATTATCATAAAATATCGGGTTGTTACATTCTACCCCCCTTAAAATGAATTTCGCCCTCGAAATTCGTCGGGGTTATGCATGGTTTTCTACTTGAAAGTTTCTTTAATTAAAACCCACATTGTAAAATGAAATACCAAAACTTAACTTTAAAAACTAAAGTATGAAACGTAATGGTTACCCAAATAAACTAATCACTGGGTTTCCACATAGGAGAACGTAGGTGAAAATATGGATATGGAAGAAAAATCTAACCATCAAGTTCTGATGGAGAGTGGTAGAGAACATGACTATGAAAAAT
This sequence comes from Viscum album, assembly GCA_963277665.1. Lineage (NCBI taxonomy): Eukaryota > Viridiplantae > Streptophyta > Magnoliopsida > Santalales > Viscaceae > Viscum > Viscum album. The sequence goes on along the minus strand of OY728138.1, from coordinate 956,435,470 downwards.
CCAACAATCACAAAGCCATAAATTTGTGATGATCTAGGGTACCATCTGATTCATCGGATATAAGGGCGCTAGGACAACATTTTTGGTTTTCAAGATCATTTCCCTAAAGTTGAAGAATTTGAATTAGAATTAATACTTACTTTATTTTGGTACAATCTCACTGTTGTTCATACCTTGAACAATTTCCACTTCATCTCTTAAAGAAATGAAGTTGAATTTGTTATTCGTGAAGTGTTAGCAGATCATGTGATAGAATGAAGGGTCATTCCATCTGTCTCAAAAAAAAAGTTAGCAAAAGTTATTAAATATACATAAGTCGATCTATAGTGAGATTAATCATATATGGTTCTTAAAATGGACTTATACTTCATATATCATACAACTTAATATAATAAAACTAGTTTCTACTAACCAGGGACTTCCTGTAGGCCAGTGGTAGGTGATAAAGGCCAGTCGCACTTCGGTTGTGCGTTCGATTCCCACAGCCTTGTCCGACGCGATGGGCTGTCGCCCGTCCTGCAGGTTATTCTTTTTCTAAAACTACATTACTATAGCATCCCATCAATAATATTGAAAAAGGTTCTATCCTTAAACAATACTAACTTATGTCCAACATAATCTATTCTAATCTTTAGGCTTATCTAAAATACTTCGGTCCAAGCTCATAGTATAAAGAAAACAATTACTAGAAAGGTTATCTACCAAGCATGTGAATACCACCATTTATCCCCCATATATCTTGTTGGTCACATTCCAATCACGTGAATACCTTAATCATGTATTTTCTTGAAAAATGAATACCCATTAAACCTTAGTGAAAACATGAATGCTGTCAAAAGTTAACTCTTTCCACATACAAAAATCCAAAAATTCTATATACTCAAACCATGATATCACTTAGTCCTTATAAAAACCATGAGCTCATGAATACTGTCAAACATTTCATTTTCTCCTTATCCCTTCATTATGTGCATATCATCTACATTCCAAAAATATCTGAATAACCTTCCATGGTTACCGGTACCATTCAACATATACTTCCAAATGATTTAGGAAAAAAATAGTGTAACAATCCTTAGATGATTCTTTATTCCATAGTACCATACATTATTCTTTATAAACATACAATAATTCCACTATCTTCTTAACCACTAGCTGAGCTTCATCATTTATTTCATCTCATATTTCATTTGTAGCCTCTTTATCATCATCTACATAAATACTACCCGTATGACCATGTTGATTCTCTTCATGAGATTTTCCCTTAAGGCATTGGTTTGCATAATGCCCATACATTCCACATTTAAAACATCTAATCATTGTTGATGTTGTAGAAATACCATTATCCTTGTCCATGCTGTTAACTGAACCTTTTCCTTTGCACTTACTGGCTTTGTGTCCTTCTTTTCCACACCCAAAGAATCTTCTAGTTCCTTTGAAACAATCTCCCCAATGCCTCTTCCCACATGATTTACATTAGGGAAATTGAACTTTCTTTCCTCTATGATCATCATGAAACTCCATCTTTCTCTTATTATCTGAGTCAAGAAACTTACCAAAGTTGAGATTATTGATCATATTATGAGATTGCTGATTAGGCATAATAACGATGTTTGGACTTCCAAATCCCATTTCATTTGGTTGCTCATGAAGAATATCATTCCATTGTCCATCATATCCTCCATTATCGTGAATCATCTTGTTTCCAGCCATTTTCTAAAACCCAAAAAGAATAGTGTGAGAGGCAAAAATCATAATAAAGGGGGAGTAACTTCAATATCTAATATCTTAGGTTTAAATTCTAAGATCGTTACCTTAGTTCTAGGACTATATCCTATACGTATACTTATCCTTAGGGACATCCCTAGACATACCTTAGAAATGTCTCTAGGGATCTCACTAACGTTTTTGCATCCTAGTTTCCAAAGGTTGACTAAACCTTTCCTCTGATACCAACTGTAGAGACCCAAAGCTTGATGTACATGAACATTACATTACTTTTTTGGAATACTTAATACATAACAAAAACAGACACACAAGGACCGTAATTGTTTAGTGTCTTTGGAAACTTGGAACGTAATCTTCTAATCATGGTGAAAGATCTTCAACATCTCCCATAAAGATCTTCCCCTTTTTTTTCTTACCTAAAACCTTTCTTTATATCATGGGGAAAAGAAAACATAAAAGGGGTGAGCTCAAATGCCCAGTAAGGGTAAACATAGAGAACATAAAACAATCCATACACATTTGAATGCAAAAACTTGAACATAAAATCTAAACATCAAAATCTTGAGCAAAGACATGAATCTTGGAAGTACGTAAGGCATATGTCATAAGGGAACATCAATCATGATAAAATAGAATAGGAATAAAACATGTAATTGTGGCAACCATTAATCACATGATATGATTTCCATAGTAGCCAAGGCATTGCCGCCAAGACCATCTTAGTGGACAAAGTCCCTTTCTGAATCGAGTTCACTCCTCGTTCCAGTCCTGTATTACTGAACCAGTTTAACTTGTTGTTCCAGCCATGTCTATCTTATGAGATATAAATCTTTACCCAATGCATTGGAGGTAGATATAGGTCCGACCCATCTCATAATGAAATCATTCTTACTTGTGCCACAAAATAAACATACATCATTCATAATAACCCAACGAATAAAATGGGTTTCATAAACATCATCCCATCATCACATAATCCATATAAAAGAAATGGATATCATTTCATAATAAGAAAAGTGAAAACATGTCAATCATAGAGACATTACACTTGAAACATACACATATGAAATAATTTCATCTTAGATGGAAAATGGTTTTGTTAAAACACTTGTAATGAATTCTTGAGGAAAATATCCTTTCTTCTTCAAAATCAATTTCTTTTCAAAAAACGTCATGCAATTTTAAAAGAAAGAGATTTTGTTGAAAATAGTCATGAAATCTTTTGGAGGAAGCTTCATGAAAATAAGGCTTTATAAAACCGTAAAAATCCGTTCGTGCAGTATAAGTTAAAAGAAAAACATTCTTTTCGTACTTTTGCCGGAAAAGTAAAAAAGTACCTCGTAACGTAAACAAAAGAAAGATTCCTTACATACCATGTAGTAAAAGTAAAAAATGGGTAAAAAGGAATTTAAACATACATGAAAACACTTTTATAAAACATGGACATGGATGATAGAAATAACCCCAGTAAATACTTACGAATAAGCAATCTCAGATAAAAATGAGATTTGCAAAATTATCCCTTACCTTAGGTCCGATATGCTTCGTACGTATCCAAACCTCCTGTATAATGATTTAAATAATGTCATTGACTTATTACAGAATCATATTCATTGTTATTATATCATATATGGTTCACTTATGACTTTATATTACTCGTTCGTTTGTAAATTCATGTTAAAGTAGCGTTTTGGGTAAAATCGTCTCATTTGTCGTTCGTGTTTTAACTTGTAATTATTCATATGATTACTTATATCATGATTACTTAATTACAGAATATAAAACATGATTTATATATAATATATATTCATAATATACATATATATAATAGATCGATAAATGGAAAGAAATACACCGTTCATGGAGACGGTAGGCTGTACGTACGCATGAACGTTGTTTTCATTTCCTTATTGAGTTGAATGGAATTAAGTAGATTAAATACATATATATATATATATATATACATAAATCCAGTAGCTTTATAATGTCATATATTTCATTATTATTGCTTATATATACTTTTTAATCATTCTTAAATGGTTAACATGGAGAATGAATCTCATCACGTCGTGGAGACGGTAGTCCGTACGTACGCACGAGCGATGATATCGTTTCCATAATTATTGAATTGAATTGGAGTGGATGATACAATATATCAGAATCAGTATGATGTTATAATAACTATTTATAGTTATTCTTTACACCATTATACCCATCTATGTAAGGTGTTGGTGGAAAAACAGATTACACCACGGCGTGGAGACGGTATTCCGTAAGTACGCACACGCGGTGATTTTGTTTTCTGTAGGATGGATAGATGGTGAAATAGGTTTGTTTAATAATTATAATAACATATCAGTATATGAGTGATACTGATGTTATTACTTCATAATGAAACAACCTAAGAAGAAGAAGTGGAAGAAGAAATAAATGTGAAAGAATCGGTAACGGAAATTACCTCTTCTTTGAAGCGCCTCTTTGAGACCTCCTCTTAGGGAACTAAAATTGGTCTTTGAAGAAGACCAGGACCTCTAGGATGTTTCTAGGGAGGTGGAGAAGATAATTGGGCAGGGTTTTCCCGAGCTTGAAGGCTCAAAGTGGTGTGTGGAAGAGAGGGAGGAGGTGCCCTTTTATAAGGGAGGAGAGGGGCACCTTTGGAATTCTTAAAAATATTAATTTATAATAAATCTAACCCCACTTAAAAACCTCCAAAAATGACTCATATTCGAATATTAGATGATCTAGGGTTTTAATATCATCAACCAATCAAATTTAGACATGTTTTGATCTTATTTTAAACCTTATCATTTTGATTTATCCTTATTTAATCTATTTAAGTTTATTTGTGGTCATAAAATTCTAAATTTTAAATTATAACAAATAATTACTTATTTGTTGTGAATTTTCCATAATTGTATACTTTATAACATTATAGACCATATAAATATAAATTTATAATTTTTAAATATTTTTGTGATTTTTAAACAATTTTATAATATGTTATTTTTATAAAATAACAATAGTGTCAATTTTGACACTTTTCATTTATTTTAATTTAAATAAAATATATACAGAATATATGTTCGAAATAAAAGCTTTAATAGATTCATAAAAGGTCATATGTATCTATAAAATTAGTGTATCACATTAAATAGTTCATATAATATTTATTTTATTATTTGTAAAACCATTTATTTGGTTTATCTCTTAATAAAATAATTACTACAACATTTTTGTATAATTATTTAATATACTTATTTGTTGCATAAAAATTAAAAATAAAATACTATGATGAAGATAAATCTATTACCTTTTACAATAATACTTGTACTATAATTTATCATCTTAAAATCACAATATTTAAATTGTTATATTTATTAAATTATGAAGGTGACAACTTTTGCATCATTTAAAATAAAATAATATAAGTGTCATAATTAGTTTTATAAGGCTCAAAACGGTTATATATTAGGTCATTGGATTATTAAGGTGTATATATACACTACCAATAAGTTTTGGTCAGGTTTTTGGGCCTTTTAATGGGTATTATTATTTCAATAAAAACTATATTACTTATTTCCCACTTAATAAATAATTTCTGTATCATTAATGTATCACCATTAATGAAAATTATTTAATCCCTAAAAATTCTAAATAAATTATCATGATATAGATAATTTTATTAGCTTTCTGTAGACTATTCATGTTCGAAGTTTTATGATGTTTATCACTAAATTAAAATTATTATACTTATAAGATTTAAGAGAGTGACAAGTTGTCACTTTCTTTGGTTTTAATAATAATTAAGTTATTTTCATGGAAAAAAATCCATTAAATGATTCTAATCCGACCCTTAGGTGATATGTGTCGACTTTTAGTCATCCAATAGAATTTTTTCATATGTTAGGGTAATTTTATAATATTATATTTACCCTTAATTACCCGATTTACCTTTAACTATGGTAAATAAAATTTACCGTAGTTACTATTCATAATTCCCAAAAATAAAAAGTAGCCTATTAATATAATTTCGACCCACTGATTCCAAATATGGAATCCATTTTTTCAAATTCAATACAAAGAAGTTGCAGAAATTAAATTAAAAATAATCTCGTTGTCGAATGACAACGGGTTTTTGTTTAAAACATTACAAAAGATTGAATTGATTTAACCTATGAATTCAAGGTAAAATAAATTCTAATGAAATACATTATATTAAATGTTAAAAATATATTCTATTTATACTTTAAAACCATTAAATATTATAATTTAACCACATAAGTTATTACGATGAAAAAAGTTGTTTTTAATTAAAATATAGCGTGTTTTTACTATTCATTAAAATATGAAAGTTATCAGAAAAATATCAAAACTTTATCCAATGTAAATTTTTATATCCTGATTCAAAAAAAGAATTTTATTTTGTCAAATTGAACTTATAAACATGTTAACAACTATATTTAAAGTGGGTGTTCCATCAAAAGGCGGCAAAACTGCATATTTTGAAAAATACTTATTTTACCCGAAATATTTATTTTGTTCTTATACCATGTTCTAGAAAATGTGTAGGATTAATAATAATTTTATAAAATTCAAAATTTAGTTAATACTATTCATAACGGCTAGTTCATAATAATGTTATAATAATATACCATTGTTTAGTAAAACCCAGTATTGCGTACAACACACGCTATCGAGGAAGGTCGCAATTGCGTGTAATGAAAACCAAGTCAGGGTTGCATGTAGTGAAAGACTCCTTTGTTGTTGTGTATAAAAAAATCCAACCATATTTAATTTATACATTGAATATATATATATATATATATATAAACTCAATGTTGTGTAGAATAACTTCTATCAAATGAACTTGAAATTGTGTATAACATGATCCAAGAATTGTGTTGTGTATACTGCAAGCTAATACGGTGTTGCGTATAATACAAGATAATCTTGTTTTAGCATAAAACACATGACAAAAAATAAATTAAAAAGAATAATTATCATAAAATATCGGGTTGTTACATTCTACCCCCCTTAAAATGAATTTCGCCCTCAAAATTCGTCGGGGTAATGCATGGTTTTCTACTTGAAAGTTTCTTTAATTAAAACCCACATTGTAAAATGAAATACCAAAACTTAACTTTAAAAACTAAAGTATGAAATTTAATGTTTATCCAAATAAACTAATCACTGGGTTTCCACATAGGAGAACATAGGTGAAAATATGGATATGGAAGAAAAATCTAACCATCAAGTTCTGATGGAGAGTGGTAGAGAACATGGCTATGAAAAATCCAACAATCACAAAGCCATAAATTTGTGATGATCTAGGGTACCATCTAATTCATCGGATATAAGGGCGCTAGGACAACATTTTTGGTTTTCAAGATCATTTCCTTAAAGTTGAAGAATTTGAATTAGAATTAATACTTACTTTATTTTGGTACAATCTCACTGTTGTTCATACCTTGAACGATTTCAACTTCATCTCTTAAAGAAATGAAGTTGAATTTATTATTCATGAAGTGTTAGCAGATCATGTGATAGAATGAAGGGTCATTCCATCTGTCTCAAACAAAAAGTTAGCAAAAGTTATTAAATATACATAAGTCGATCTATAGTGAGATTAATCATATATAGTTCTTAAAATGGACTTATACTTCATATATCATACAACTTAATATAATAAAACTAGTTTCTACTAACCAGGGACTTCCTGTAGGCCAGTGGTAGGAGATAAAGGCCACTCGCACTTCGGTTGTGCATTCGATTCCCACAGCCTTGTCCGACGTGATGGGCTGTCGCCCGTCCTGCAGGTTATTCTTTTTCTAAAACTACATTACTATAACATCCCATCAATAATATTGAAAAAGGTTCTATCCTTAAACAATACTAACTTATGTCCAACATAATCTATTCTAATCTTTAGGCTTATCTAAAATACTTTGGTCCAAGCTCATAGTATAAAGAAAACAATTACTAGAAAGGTTATCTACCAAGCATGTGAATACCATCATTTATCCCCCATATATCTTATTGGTCACATTCTAATCACATGAATACCTTAATCATGTATTTTATTGAAAATTAATACCCATTAAACCTTAGTGAAAACATGAATGCTGTCAAAAGTTAACTCTTTCCACATACAAAAATCCAAAAATTCTATATACTCAAACCATGATATCACTTAGTCCTTATAAAAATCATGAGCTCATGAATACTGTCAAACATTTCATTTTCTCGTTATCCCTTCATTATGTGCATATCATCTACATTCCAAAAATATCTGAATAACCTTCCATGGTTACCGGTACCATTCAACATATACTTCCAAATGCTTTAGGAAAAAAAATAGTGTAACAATCCTTAGATGATTCTTTATTCCATAGTACCATACATTATTCTTTATAAACATACAATAATTCCACTATCTTCTTTAACCACTAGCTGAGCTTCATCATTTCTTTCATCTCATATTTCATTTGTAGTCTCTTCATCATCATCTACATAAATACTACCCGTATGACCATGTTGATTCTCTTCATGAGATTTTCCCTTAAGGAATTGGTTTGCATAATGCCCATACATTCCACATTTAAAACATCTAATCATTGTTGATGTCGTAGAAATACCATTATCCTAGTCCATGCTATTAACTGAACCTTTTCCTTTGCACTTACTGGCTTTGTGTCCTTCTTTTCCACACCCAAAGCATCTTCTAGTTCCTTTGAAACAATCTCCCCAATTCCTCTTCCCACATGATTTACATTGGGGAAATTGAACTTTCTTTCCTCTATGATCATCATGAAACTCCATCTTTCTCTTATTATCTGAGTCAAGAAACTTACCAAAGTTGAGATTATTGATCATATTATGATATTTCTGATTAGGCATAATAACGATGTTTGGACTTCCAAATCCCATTTCATTTGGTTGCTCATGAAGAATATCATTCCATTGTCCATCATATCCTCTATTATCGTGAATCATCTTGTTTCCAACCATTTTCTAAAACCCAAAAAGAATACTGTGAGAGGAAAAAATCATAATAAAGGGGGAGTAACTTCAATATCTAATATCTTAGGTTTAAATTCTAAGATCGTTACCTTAGTTCTAGGACTATATCCTATACGTATACTTATCCTTAGGGACATCCCTAGACATACCTTAGAAATGTCTCTAGGGATCTCACTAACGCTTTTTCATCCTAGTTTCCAAAGGTTGACTAAACCTTTCCTCTGATACCAACTGTAGAGACCCGAAGCTTGACGTACATGAACATTACATTACTTTTTCGGAATACTTAATACATAACAAAAACAGACACACAAGGACCGTAATAGTTTAGTGTCTTTGGAAACTTGGAACGTAATCTTCTAATCATGGTGAAAGATCTTCAACATCTCCCATAAAGATCTTCCCGTTTTTTTTCTTACCTAAAACCTTTCTTTATATCCTGGGGAAAAGAAAACATAAAAGGGGTGAGCTCAAATTCCCAGTAAGGGTAAACAAAGAGAACATAAAACAATCCATAAACATTTGAATGAAAAAACTTGAACATAAAATCTAAACATAAAAATCTTGAGCAAAGACATGAATCTTGGAAGTACGTAAGGCATATTTCATAAGGGAACATCAATCATGATAAAATAGAATAGGAATAAAACATGTAATTGTGTAAACCATTAAGCACATGATATGATTTCCATAGTAGCCAAGGCATTGCTGCCAAGACCATCTTAGTGGACAAAGTCCCTTTCTGAATCGAGTTCACTCCTCGTTCCAGTCCTGTATTACTGAACCAGTTTAACTTGTTGTTCCAGTCATGTCTATCTCATGAGATATAAATCTTTACCCAATTCATTGTAGGGAGATATAGGTCCGACACATCTCATATTGAAATCATTCTTACTTGTGCCACAAAATAAACATACATCATTCATAATAACCCAACGAATAAAATGGGTTTCATAAACATCATCCCATCATCACATAATCCATATAAAAGAAATGGATATCATTTCATAATAAGAAAAGTGAAACCATGTCAATCATAGATACATTACACTTGAAACATACACATATGAAATAATTTCATCTTAGATGGAAAATGGTTTTGTTAAAACACTTGTAATGAATTCTTGAGGAAAATATCCTTTCTTCTTCAAAATCAGTTTCTTTTCAAAAAACGTCATGCAATTTTAAAAGAAAGAGATTTTGTTGAAAATAGTCATGAAATATTTTGGAGTAAGCTTCATGAAAATAAGTCTTTATAAAACCGTAAAAATCCGTTCGTGCCGTATAAGTTAAAAGAAAAACATTCTTTTCGTACTTTTGCCAGAAAAGTCAAAAAGTACCTCGTAACGTAAACAAAAGAAAGATTCCTTACATACCATGTAGTAAAAGTCAAAAATGGGTAAAAAGGAATTTAAACATACATGAAAACACTTTTATAAAACATGGACATGGATGATAGAAATAACCCCAGTAAATACTTACGAATAAGCAATCTCAGATAAAAATGAGATTTGCAAAATTATCCCTTACCTTAGGTCCGATATGCTTCGTACGTATCCAAAACTCCTGTATAATGATTTAAATAATGTCATTGACTTATTAAAGAATCATATTCATTGTTATTATATCATATATGGTTCACTTATGACTTTATATTACCCGTTCGTTTGTAAATTCATGTTAAAGTAGCGTTTTGGGTAAAATCGTCTCATTTGTCATTCGTGTTTTAACTTGTAATTATTCATATGATTACTTAGATCATGATTACTTAATTACAGAATATAAAACATGATTTATATATAATATATATTCATAATATACATATATATAATAGATCGATAAATGGAAAGAAATATACCGTTCATGGAGACGGTAGGCCGTACGTACACATGAACGCTGTTTTCATTTCCTTATTGAGTTGAATGGAATTAATTAGATGACATACATATATATATATATAAATAAATCCATTAGATTTATAATGTCATATATTTCATTATTATTGATTATATATACTTTTTAATCATTCTTAAATGGTTAACATGGTGAATGAATCTCATCGCGTCGTGGAGACGGTAGTCCGTACGTACGCACGAGCGATGATATCGTTTCCATAATTATTTAATTGAATTGGAGTGGATGATACAATATATCAGAATCATTATGATGTTATAATAACTATGTATAGTTATTCTTTACACCATTATACCCATCCATGTAAGGTGTTGGTGGAAAAACAGATTACACCACGGTGTGGAGACAGTATTCCGTATGTACGCACGCGCGGTGATTTCGTTTTCTGTAGGATGGATAGATGGTGAAATAGGGTTATTTAATACTTATAATAACATATCAGTATATGAGTGATACTGATGTTATTACTTAATAATGAAACAACCTAATAAGAAGAAGTGGAAGAAGAAATAAAGGTGAAAGAATCGGTAACGGAAATTACCTCTTCTTTGAAGCGCCTCTTTGAGACCTCCTCTTAGGGAACTAAAACTGGTCTTTGAAGAAGACCAGGACCTCTAGGATGTTTCTAGGGAAGTGCAGAATAGAATTGGGCAGGGTTTGGCCGATCTTGAAGGCTCAAAGTGGTGTGTGGAAGAGAGGGAGGAGGTGCCCTTTTATAAGGGAGGAGAGGGGCACCTTTGGAATTCTTAAAAATATTAATTTATAATAAATCTAACCCCACTTAAAAACCTCCAAAAATGACTCATATTCGAATATTAGATGATATAGGGTTTTAATATCATCAACCAATCAAATTTATACATGTTTTGATCTTATTTTAAACCTTATCATTTTGATTTATCCTTATTTAATCTATTTAAGTTTATTTGTGGTAATAAAATTCTAAATTTTAAATTATAACAAATAATTACTTATTTGTTGTGAATTTTCCATAATTGTTTACTTTATAACATTATAGACCATATAAATTTAAATTTATAATTTTTAAATATTTTTGTGATTTTTAAACAATTTTATAATATGTTATTTTTATAAAATAACAATAGTGTCAATTTTGACACTATTCATTTATTTTAATTTAAATAAAATATATACAGAAGATATGTTCAAAATAAAAGATTTAATAGATTCATAAAAGTTAATATGTATCTATAAAATTAGTGGATCACATTAAATGTTTCATATAATATTTATTTTATTATTTGTAAAACCATTTATTTGGTTTATCTCTTAATAAAATAATTACTACAACATTTTTGTATAATTATTTATTATACTCATTTGTTGCATAAAAATAAAAAATAAAATCCTATTATGAAGATAAATCTATTACATGTCACAATAATAATTTTACTCGAATTTATCATCTTAAAATCACAATATTTAAATTGTTATATTTATTAAATTATGAAGGTGACAACTTTGGCATCATTTAAAATAAAATAATATAAGTGTCATAATTACTTTTATAAGGCTACAAACGGTTATATATTAGGTAATTGGATGATTAAGGTGTATATATACACTACCAATAAGTTTTGGTCAGGTTTTTGGGCCTTTTAATGGGTATTATTATTTCAATAAAAACTATATTACTTATTTCCCACTTAATAAATAATTTCTGTATCATTAATGTATCACCATTAATGACAATTATTTAATCCCTAAAAATTGTAAATAAATTATCATGATGTATATAATTTTATTATCTTTCTAGATACTATTAATTTTCGAAGTTTTATGATGTTTATCACTAAATTAAAATTATTATACTTATAAGATTTAAGAGAGTGACAAGTTGTCACTTTCTTTGGTTTTAATAATAATTAAGTTATTTTCATAGACAAAAGTCCATTAAATGATTCTAATCCTACCCTTAGGTGATATGGGTCGACTTTTAGTCATCCAATAGGATTTTTTCATGTGTTAGGGTAATTTTATAATATTATATTTACCCTTAATTACCTGATTTACCTTTAACTATGGTAAATAAAATTTACCGTAGTTACTATTCATAATTCCCAAAAATAAAAGTAGACTATTAACATAATTTGGACCCAATTATTCCAAATATGTAATCCATTTTTTCAAATTCAATACACAGAAGTTGCAGAAATTAAATTAAAATTAATCCCGTTGTCGAATGAAAACGGGTTTTTGTTTAAAACATTACAAAAGATTGAATTGATTTAACCTACGAATTCAAGGTCAAATCAATGCTAATGACATACATTATATTAAATGGTAAAAATATATTCTATTTTTACTTTAAAACCATTCAATATTATAATTTAACCACATAAGTTATTACAATGAAAAAGTTGTTTTTAATTAAAATATAGCGTGTTTTTACTATTCATTAAAATATGAAAGTTATCAGAAAAATATCAAAACTTTATCCAATGTAAATTTTTATATCTTGATTCAAAAGAAGAATTTTATTTTGTCAAATTGAACTTATAAACATGTTAACAACTAGATTTAAAGTGGGTGCGCCATCAAAAGGCGGCAAAACTGCATTTTTTGAAAAATACTTATTTTACCCGAAACATTTATTTTGTTCTTATACCATGTTCTAGAAAATGTGTAAGATTAATAATAATGTTATAAAATTCAAAATTTAGTTAATAATATTCATAAAGGCTAGTTCATAATAATATTATAATAATATACCATTGTTTAGTAAAACCCAGTATTGCGTACAACACACGCTATCGAGGAAGGTCGCGATTGCGTGTAATGAAAACCAAGTCAGGGTTGCGTATAGTGAAAGAATCCTTTGTTGTTACGTATAAAAAAATCAAACCATATTTCATTTATACATTGAATATATATATAAACTCAATGTTGCATAGAATAACTTCTATCAAATGAACTTGAAATTGTGTATAACACGATCCAAGAATTGTGTTGCGTATACTGCAAGCTAATACGGTGTTGTGTATAGCACAAGATAATCTTGTTGTAGCATAAAACACATGACAACAAATAAATTAAAAATAATACTTATCATAAAATATTGGGTTGTTACATGAGGACTGAAGATGAGGGGAAGGCCAATAGGGTGGTCTGTGGTAGTCCGAATGTGACTCAGTTAGAGGCGTGTCGGTGCACGAAGGCCAGATTGACAATGATAGAAGGATGCGTGAGATCTGGATCTATCTAGGGTTGATGGAAAGGAGAAGGGGAGAGCAGTCTCCTTTACCTGCTTGAAGCCACCAATTGGGAGGAAGGGGAGGTCGGTGACCTCTCTGTTGGCATCCCATGAGGAGAAAGTGGAGGTGCGGGTCTTAGGCTGGTGGCATCGGGCTATCCAATAGGGGTGGTCCAGTGGGATCGAAGGGAAACACTGAGTGCCTGATGTGGCTGCAGAGGAGAGCTCTTAGGGAGGTGCGTCCAACTGTAGCATTGGCTAGGGGAGGAAGGTGAGCGACCAGGGTGGGTCGTGTGGGAGAACCAACCCCACTTTGATTTTTTTTAAATGATTTCTTTTTAATTTGAGGGAAAGGATCATATTTTTTTTTAAAATTCATTTTAAAAAGGATTGTTTTATAAAAAACGCTTAGGTTATTTTTTTAAAAAAATAAGCTCTAAAGCCGGTAAAGAACATTCTGCATTTTTTAAAAAATCTAGCAGCACTGCCATTATAGCAGTCTGGATTATGATAGAAGCTCTCACCCAAGGCTTTCTTTTATAAGAGATCTTACCCTAGAAATCATTCAACATTTCAGATGTGGGATTCTGGTTCTCCCTTTCCTGCACAGAACATTCTGCATTTCGGATGTGAGATTCTGTTTCAAGTACGTAACTTCAAAAGATTATAAAATATAAACTATAAGACCAATATAAATGAAACTTAAAACATGGATTAAACATATAAAAAATAGTTGAAAACAAAAATAATTTCATAAAAATTGATGATAAAAAATAATTTATAAGCTTTCAAAACCACCTACCTGAAACTTAAAAATGTTTCAAGTATATAAATTTGAAAGCCTATAAAATATAAACTAAAAGACCAATATAAATGAAACTTAATACATGGATTAAACATATAACAAATAGTTGAAAATAAAAATAATTTTGTAAAAAATGTTGATGAAAAATAATTTGTAATTTTTCAAATACACCTACATGAAACTTAAAAATGTTTCAAGTACGTGACTTTGAAAGCCTATAAAATATAAACTACAGGACCAATATAAATGAAACTTAATACATGGATTAAACATATAAAAAATAGTTGAAAATAAAAATAATTTCATAAAAAATGTTGATGGGAAATAATTTATAATTTTTTAAAGACACCTACATGAAACATAAAAATGTTTCAAGTATGTGGCTTTGAAAGACTATAAAATATAAACTATAAGACCAATATAAATGAAACTTAAAACATTGATTAAACATATAACAAATAGTTTAAAATAAGAATAATTCCATAAAAATGTTCATGAAAAATAATTTATAAGCTTTCAAAACCACCTACTTGAAACTTAAAAATGATTCAAATATGTGGCTTTGAAAGACTATAAAATATAAACTATAAGACCGATATAATTTAAAGTTAAAACATGGATTAAACATATAATAAATTATTTAATTATTTAATTAATATTATTAATAATTAATTATATAATAATTAATTAGTTAATTAATAATTATTAATAATTAAGTATATAATAATCAAACAATCAATTAGTAATATAATGACTTTTAATAATTACAATTTAATAATTATAATGAAAAACTATAATTTATAATTATATTACTAATTAACTAATCAACTATTGTATAATTAATAAATATATTACCAATTAACTAATTAATTATTATATAATAATTTTTAATAAATAGTAATTAATAATTATAATAAATAATTATAATTTATAATTATATTACTAATTAACTAATTATAAAAAGGGCCTCAACTCTATCTTTCTCAAAATTAACTAATTAAATATTATATATTTAATAATTATATAACTAATTAACTAAATAATTATTATTTAATCAATGATTAATAATTACTAATTAACTAATTAAAATTATATAATTAATTATTATATTACTAATTAATTAATTAATTATTAAATAATTAATAATTATATTACTAATTAACTAATTAATTATTAAATAATTAATAATTATATTACTAATCAACTAATTATATTACTAATTAACTAATTATATTACTATTTAACTAATTAATTATTATATAATTAATTATTAATAGTTACTAATTAACTAATTATTATACAATTAACAGTTATATAATTGATAATTATATTATTAATTAACTAATTAATAATTAATAATTAATAATTAATAGTTATAATGAATAATTATAATGAATAATTATAAAGAATAATTACATTACTAATTAACTAATTAGTTATTATATAATAATTTTTAATAATTACTAATTAATAATTATAATGAATAACTATATTACTAATTAACTAATTAACTATTATATAATTAATAATTATATTACGAATTAACTAATTAATTATTATATAATAATTTTTAATAAATACTAATTAATAATTATAATGAATAATTATAATTTATAATTATATTACTAATTAACTATTTATAAAAAGGGCCTCAGCTCTATCTTTCTCAAAAAATTAAAAAATTAACTATTATATATTTAATAATTATATTACTAATTAACTAATTAGTTATTATATAATTAATGATTAATAATTACTAATTAACAAATTAAAAATTATATAATTAATAATTATATTACTAATTAAATAATTAATTATTATATAATTAATAATTATATTACTAAGCAAATAATTAATTATGAAATAATTAATAATTATATTTCTAATTAACTAATTATATTACTAATTAACTAATTAATTATTATATAATTAATTATTAATAATTACTAATTAACTAAATAATTATTATACAATTAATAGTTATATAATTAATAATTATATTATTAATTAACTAATTAATAATTAATAATTAATAATTAATAATTATAATTAGTAATTATAATGAATAATTATAATTAGTAATTATAATGAATAATTATAATTAGTAATTATAATGAATAATTATAATTATTAATTCTAATGAATAATTATAATTTATAATTATATTACTAATTCACTAATTAACTATTATATAATTAATAATTATATTACCAATTAACTAATTAATTATTATATAATAATTTTTAATAATTAAAAATTATTAATTACAATGAATAAATACAATTTATAATTATATTACTAATTAACTAATTAGCTATTATATACTGAATAACTATATTACTAATTAATTAGTTAATTGTTATATAATTAATTATTAATAATTTCTAATTAACTAATTAATTATTATATAATTAATTATTAATATTATTAATTAAATAATTAAATAATTTACTATATGTTAAATCCATGTTTTAACTTTAAATTATATCGGTCTTATAGTTTATATTTTATAGGCTTTCAAAGTCACGTGCTTGAAGGATTTTTAAGTTTCATGTATGTGTCTTTGAAAACTTATAAATTATTTTCCATCAACATTTTTTACAAAATTATTTTTATTTTTAACTATTTTTTATGTTTTTAATCCATTTATTATGTTTCATTTATATTGGTCTTGTAGTTTATATTTTATAGGCTTTCAAAGTCACATACTTGAAACATTTTTAAGTTTCAAGTAGGTGGTTTTGAAAGCTTATAAATTATTTTCTATCATCAGTTTTTATGAAATTATTTTTGTTTTCAACTATTTTTTATATTTTTAATCCATGTTTTAAGTTTCATTTATATTGGTCTTATAGTATATATTTTATAGTCTTTCAAAGTCACGTACTTGAAACAGAATCCCACATTGGAAATGCAGAATGTTCTGCGCAGGAAAGGGAGAACCGAAATCCTACATCAGAAATGCAGAATGATTTTCAGGGTAAGCTCTTCTATAAAAGGGAGCTCTGAGTGAGAGCTTCTGTCAGAATCCAGACTGCTGTAATGACAGTACTGCTGAATTTTAAATAGCGGATAAATTCTGCTGAAAAATTTATTTTAGTTTTATTTTTGTTATATATATATATATATAAAGAAAACAAAACAAAAAATAAAAATTTAAACCCATCCGTTTTAAAAATATATATTTTTTTAAAAAAATTTATTAAAAAAACCCGAAAGGATCCCATTGTTTTTTTAATTATCTGTTAGTTTGTGACCATCAAACCCCATCCCATTATTTTTTTGTCCGCTGGTTCTTATTCCAACCACCTATGTAATTTTTTCTAAAAAACATTCTTGAGTCTAATTACATAACCTAGTTAAAGCATAAATATTATTATAAAAATACTATGGTGGAAAAATATATGATAGCCAGAAATCACTATTATGTTGACTATAATCCCACCAATGATCGGGTTCACCAGAAATCGACTCCACCGATTATGTCTTCGAGTTATTATAACATATATATTAATGATTTGTTCTTAAAAATTAACCTGTAAAAAAGCAATTTCAATCCGCATTCAAAACTTCGAATGACTGCAACTTGGCCATCCAACCTTGGATTGAACTGTCGTCTAAGACGTTGGGACCATAACAACATCCTATTCACAAATTAATGATAATTTAATTTTTTTACATTGGATTAAAATCATCATGCTGAAGATACCAGAGTGCTTAGGGGAAGCCATTAGACCTGATATTTTAAAATTTTTCATCATCAGGATGCTGAGACTTGTCGTCTATGACGATATGAGCCCCAGTACGGTCTGAGGATCTCAGATAAATTAAAAGAGTATATAAATTATAACTGAAAACATACCTTTTCGGATCTGAATCCTTTCTCAACTACAACTTGTCACTGACGATCATTTCTTAAAGGATCCATAACAGAATCCCTCTAGGTCATCTACACATGCTCCAAAAATCTGTGGGAGCACCGATCATTGAATTCTGGGTGCTAGTGTGGTGATTTGACAATATCTTCAACATCCCAATGATCACCATGATCATCTTCCTTCGATGCTTGAATGCATTCTTGGATCGCCACTTGTGATAGAGACTCTCTCTAGAAAACAGGAGGAGAGAGAGGTTATCATTCAAGAATGAATGAATAGTATGTTGTGTGAGAGCCTCTCTCTCTATTTATAGTAGAGGTTCTAAATACCCAGTAGGGTTCCCTAACCCCCACTAATTTAACGTCCACTAAATAAATAATTATGACGAACTAAACTGCATCAATATTATTTATTATTTTATCACTTGCCTATAATATATTTAAAATATATTATGTGATAAACTGGAGTCATTAAATCGACTCATCATTCCCTCTTTAATGTTAAGAAAAAATTTAATATTAAAATAATATTCATTCAAATAATATTTTCTCATATTTAAAAGATGAGTTACATTATTACGCACGCAACAAGAAAACGGCCCAAGTACTTGAATATGCTATTGTGTGTGACCCTCCAGGCCCTTATCTCGATAGCAGTGAATAGTATTTATAGACCAAGAGTGAGGTCTAGAAACCTATTAAGGACCATAAAGAGATAAATATTTTCATAGAAATGATAACCGACCTATGAACACATAATGTGTACTATAATCTCTTTGTCTCTAAATAACTCATAAAGTAGAACGCACACTTGTGTCATCACCCTTTTCTTTCTTTATTATTTTTTTATCTATCTTGATGGATTTATCTTTCAACTACTATGGCCAAATACATATGAAGGTAGCACCATACTGATCAACCAATCTTGAGATATATAAATTCCTTAACATGGAAGCGAAAAATCATTTCTTGACCATTCAACCAATGTCACACCACCAATGACACACCCAACACAAGATACATCCCCACTATTTCATTATCATGTTTTTTCCTTGTATCAAAGTGCACAATCAAATGGTACACACTGATAATGATCTCAATTCAAAAGATGAATACATATCTTTGTAGATCGAAACAACCAATGACACAGAAAAATGTGGGGTTCCAATTGTCAGGTCTATCCTCATGACCTCACTACTAAAGAACACCAAGTAATATTTTCATTAGAATAAGTCTCACTAATTATGAGCCACCAAAACCTGATAGTAGACATCAATTGTGTCCAGTCAGTATGATGTATCTATATCATAGAACCTTTGTTTAAGATTAATTTCATAGTATATTGAGGTTCTCATTATAGTCTGGGATATGTTATAACCTTTTTATATGATAATTAATCTATGGACAGTACCATTAAATAGTGTACGTAGAAATATCTACACTATAATGGTAATGAAACATCATGTATATCTAACTGTATACATGATATGGTAATCAAAAGTTATGCATAGTTGGGTCTAGGGAACCTACTATTTCAATAATCCCACTTGCACTATAGCCAACATGATAACCATACATGTTATCTCTCACATGATTAAGATCATGTTTCTTCTCAGAAATGACTTTAGTTGATGGGTCTACCATGATTTTGCCATGTGGCTACTCTACTATATGCGACCTCACCTATTTTAGTAAAAAAATTCAATAGATGGTATCCCTGAGTATACCCCTTTGATCCACTGTCAAAGCTTGACATCATGGCTAGTACCAACAATAGAATTATCATAAAGACAATAAATTACTTGGTATGTCTAATTATAATAACTAGAACAAATCATTTCATTTACCTGCTTCTTATCTACCTTAGAAGCTAAAACGTACTCAGTTTTGTAGGTAGTTCTACCACTGGCTTATATGAGTTTGGATCACTCATTACCCTTATTGTAACTACAATAATAGATCAAATTGATCCAAAGGAAGACTAGTTTGTGTCCCATCAAAACTAATATCCTTTATTCTCCACATACTAGGTACATATCTATTGTACATACCCAAGTACAATCAGATAGTTCTGACTTCTTTACTTGTAGTTATCCTAAAAATAAATTTTATTCTCCCACCATAAAATATATGTTGGAAATATCATATCTTGTACATATTATGACATACATGATTGATTCATCTCTAAAGCATGTGGAACTCAACTCACAACTTAATCTCTTCCTATGCCATTGCATGCCTACTTGGAGAGATTTATGTCATGTGACACTGGAAATAATTCTTCTCTTGAATTGTTCCAACTTGTATTTTTCAATATGATGTTAGCATATATATGATTGACTAGGTCCAAGAAACCATTAGATCTACCTCAATAGATCTTGTTCCCTAGAGCTTAAGTTGTTACTTTAATTCAATCTCTAGATAATTAATTTAATCCTGGTCTTAACAAACTCTAAGACCAATATCAATTTTCCATATGTTGTCGAACATATTTCACTTGGAAAATAATGGCGCTCCCACTATCCTCTAGTAGACACATGGTAAAGATTCATTCCAAATGAATGTTCTATGATATTTTTTCCTACTTTAATCCTAAACTGTATTTTAGTAACTTTAAACCCTTAGTGTCATCCTATGGTGTCATCATCCCATTCTGTTGCGTCGTATAGAAACCTTCCATGAAAGTTGATCTTCACATCCAATGGAAAAAACTAATTATTATAGAAGTTAGCTATTACAAGTGAAATTCTAACGGATTTAGGAATTATGACTAAGTTTAAACAATAAATCCTTATTGGTATCACACTTATACCATCCATGTATCAATTCAATTGAATACCCACCGCAGTATTCAAAATAAAAACCCCCTTTTGAAATTTTATACATGGAATCCATTATTGAATTTTAATTGATCCTATAAATCTTATATTATTATCATATACTGCTTAATTGTAGGAATTATTATTCTCAATGAATAATATATCACCGACCATAGTGAATATAAAACCATCACTATGATTTTAACCTTCCTACATAGTATGTGTCTCTTGAACATTATTGTTCCGCATGCACTTGTGGAACTAGTTCCTATGCCAACTACTTGTGCATCTTCAGTGTTGACTAGACCCAAGTCAATATTTCTCTCATTATCTCTAATAGAGATGTGCCCCCTTTTATAGAAATGTATTATATCACTTGACTACCACTTTTATATATTAGGAATTCAGGCAATATCCTAAGCTATTGTTAGGATAATTACTTAGATGCACAATTTTTTTAGCTTTATGCATGTTTGTTTATGTCCTAACAAACTCTTTTAATCTAAACATGTCCTATGACATAATGGATTTCCATCATACTATGACTCGTGTGATATCCATTTTCAGTTTTAGTTGGAATATTAGTTATGGTATTTCATCGTTATTTTCAAAAAATGATTTGAAATATGATGGAAGTTATTACAGGTTGTAACATTGATACTAATTACATCATAAATTTGTTGTATAAAATGTGCATTTAGGAATTTCTCCATGCTAATTTTTTTTGATCAATGTTATCATGTAAGACTCATCATATATCATCCTTATTAGAATCAATGTTGTGATGTAGATAAGGTAATGTACATTTAGGAATTACTCCACACTACATTGTCATGATTGATGAATGCTTGGTCAAGATATTCTTTGGCATGGAGATCTGAAGAAACTCATATCTTCTGACCATGCTTATACTTTACTATCATATTCCTTAATAAATTAAAGAAATATAATGAAGTGTCTTTACCACTATCTTTCCCTTTTAATAGTTCACATTCACTCGTTGAACTAATTCCAAAATCCTTATGGCATACCTTTATTTCTAAAGGTTTATTTATCCAAACTAAAAACTTTGATAATGCCAAAGGTGTTTAGCTTTATCGATCCTAAATACCAAAATAGGGATATCCTTGACATATAATTTTAGTTTTTCTTGAAAAAGAATTATCTTTCCACAACTGGGTAAAAGTATTTCATTTTTATATTTATCAATTATTGATTATGATTCAAGTACCAATGAACTATTTGTTGGGTATGTAACACCACAAAAAAACATTCATTCCTAAACTTGGAATGGTGTCTTCTTATGTAGAATAGACATATGAGATAAATTATATTTTTATAATCTATAAATGTTCTACTAGAATCTATCACTTGGAAAATAGATGTTATGTACATCTCACCACTGACTTAGGAATCACCATTTCTCAGCTGCTTGGAAAAGACACCTAACTTCTTGTAATGTTTCTATTACATACTTGGTTACTTTATTTCAATACATATATGTAAAAGGAATATTGTATTTAATAGAAAATATTTACAATTGAAACAATACAATTAATTGGTGAATATTCACTGAAAAAGAAGTAGGTACTTGCTTATTCTATTCAGTTCATTATGTTTAAACTTCCATAGAATTATTTCATGTTATGTGATGCAAATAATGTAGAGACCCAAATCTTAATGTACATGGACATTACATTACTTTTTCGAAATAATTAATAAAAAATAATAACCAACAGACAAGGACCGTAATATTTTAGTGTCTTTGGAAACTCGGAACATAATCTTCTAATTGTGGTGAAAGATCTTCAACATCTCCTATAGAGATCTTCCCCTTTTGTTTTCTTACCTAAAACCTTTCGTTAAATCCTGGGGAAAAGAAAACATATAAAGGGTGAGCTCAAATTCTCAGTAAGGGTAAGCATGGATAAAATAAATCAAATCATATACATTTGAACTAAAAAACATAAACATAATGTTTATACATCAAAATCTTGAGCAATGACATAAAACATGGAAGTAAATAAGGCATAGATCATAAAGAAACATTAATCATGATAAAATAGCATAGGAATAAAACATGTGATTATAGAAACCATTAAGTACATGATATGATTTCCATAGTAGCCAAGACATTACTACCAAGACCATCTTAGTGGACAAAGTCCCTTTCTGAATCGAGTTCACTCCTCGTTCCAGTCCTGTATTACTGAACCAGATTAACTTACCATTCTAGCCATATTTATCTCATGAGATATAAATCTTTACCCAATTCACTGGAGGTAGATATAGGTCTCACCCATATTATAATGAAATCATTCTTTCGTGTTCCACAAAATCATAAATCATACATCATATCATAACCCATGTAATAGAATGAGATTCTTAAACATCATTCCATCATAACATAATCCATATAAAAAAATGGATATCATTTCATCATAAGAAGAATCAAACCATGTAAATAATGGAGACATTATACTTAAAACATAAACATATTAAATAATTTCATTTTAGATGGAAAATAGTTTTGATAAAACACTTGAAATGAATTCTTGAGGAAAACATCCTTTCTTCTTCAAAATCATTTTCTTTTCACAAAACGCCATTCAATTTTAAAAGAAAAGGGTCTTGTTGAAAATAATCATGCATTCTTGTATAGTAAGATTCATAAAAATGAGGCGTTATGAAACCGTAAAAATCCGTTCACGCCGTATAAGTTAAAAATAATATTCTCCACATACTTTGTCGGAAAAGTCAAAAATTTCCTCGTGTGGTAAAAAAAAGTAAGATTCTTTTAATAACATGTAGTAAAATTAAAAAATGGGTAAAAAGGACTTTAAAAATACATGAAAAAATTTTAGAAAATAGGGACTGGATGATAATAAAAACCCCAGTAAATACTTACGAATAAACAATCTCGGATAACAGCGAGATTGGAATAGTTATCCCTTACCTTATGTCCGATATGCTTCGTATGTATCCGAACCTCCTGTATAATGATTTAAATAATGTCATTGACTTATTACAGAATCATATTCATTGTTATGATATCATATACAGTTCACTTATGACTTTATATTACCCGTTCTTTTGTAAATTTCATGTTAAATCAGCGTTTTGGGTAAAATCGTTTCATTTATCGTACATGTTTCGACTTGTTGTTCTTGATATTATTACTTATATTCTGATTTACTTAATTAAAGAACGTAAAACATGATTTATATATATAATATATATTCATAATATACATATATATATGATATATCGATAAATGGAATGAAATACACCATTCATGGAGACGGTAGGCCGTACGTACGCATGAATCCTGTTTTCGTTTCCTTATTGAATTGAATGGAATTAAGTAGATGACACATATATATATATATACATAAATAAAGTATCATTATTATGTCATATATTTAATTATTATTCATTATATATACTTTATAATCATTCATGAATGGTTAACATGGAGAATGAATCTCATCGCGTCGTGGAGACGGTAGTCCGTACGTACGCACGAGCGATGATATCATTCCCATGATCATGAAATTCTATTTAAGTGTATGTATAATATTTAAGAATCAATATCACTTTAAAATAATAATATATAGTTATTTATTTACACCATTATACCCATCCAAGTAAGGTGGCGGTCAAAAAAAGATTACACCACGGCGTGGAGATGGTATTCCGTACATACGCACGAGCGGTGATTTCATTTTCCGTAGGATGGATAGAAGGTGAAATATGGTTGTTTCATATTTATAATAACATATCAGTATATAATTAATAATGGTGTTATTACTTTATAATAAAACAACTAAAGAAGAGGAAGTATAATAAGAAAGAAACTTGAAAGAGTCGGTAGAAGAGATTACCTCTTCCTCGACGCACCTCCTTTAAACTTCTTCTTAGGGAAGTAGAGTTGGTCTTTTGAGAATACCAGAACCTCCATAATGTTTCTATGGAAGTGGAGAATAGAAATGGGGAGGGGTTGGATGAGCTTCAAGGCTCAAAAGGGTGTTAAGAGAAGAGGGAAGGGGTGCCCTTTTTATAAGGGAGGAGAGGGGCACCTTTCGAAAAACTTAAAATATTATTATTTAATAAAGTCATATTCGGTTTTTAATAGCTCTAAATTGATTTATTTTGAAGATAAGGTGGGGATGAGTCGAAATCATCTCAACCAATATATTTTATACAGGTTTGAGTCATTATATTAACCATATATTTTAGTTTTAACTCTTAGTTAATTAGATTGACATTTACCATGTCACTTTGTATTTTCATATTATATAGTTAATAAACTTACCATATACATCCAAGCGACCCCCAAGTGGTCCATTAATGATACACCTATCATGATATAATTATCTTGTCCGAACCTTAGATTTTTAGGAATATAATAACAATTAATAATAAAATATTTGTTTTAAAAACTATTTTATGTCAATTTTGACACTATTTGGTAATGGATTTTTTTGAAAATTATAACAGCATGATTAGTTCGAAAAAAGTTAATTAATTCAATACTAATATGTCATATTAACCTAGAAAATTATTTTAATTCATAAAAAGTCTCAAATTACATTTATTTGGGTATTTATAACATCAATTATTTTAATATTTTAGTATTTAGGTAATTACTGCATCACCATTGTGTCATAAATAACTTAAATTATTTAATGTCTAAAAATTATAAATAAAACACCATTAGGTAGGAAATATTTTTATATTTCTAATGAACATTTATAGTCTAATTTATCTTATGTATAACCCTATATTAAAAATGATTTATTTATTAAACTTTGATTTTAACTATTTTAACCCTTCTTTAAATAAATTAATAATAAATGTCCTAATCTAATCCAAGTGGACCTAAATGGTCATATTTTATTCCTAAAGTTGTTTATGGTCGAATTACACTTATCCAATAGAATTAGGACATGTGTTAGGGTAATAATAATATCATTTTTACCCTCAATTACTCTATTTACTTTTAACCGTGGTAAATAAAAGTAAAAAGTTACTATTCACCAAAAATTATTTTCATCTCATTGAAACACATTTTAGTCCTTGATATTAATCATGTCTCTTGGATTTTTGAAATTCCACCCACAGAAGCGGTAAAATTAAGTTTTATGTAAGTTTGCAAAAAGCTCCTAGGAGGTAGGTAAAAGACGGTGAAAAGTTCAATAAAATTTTTATATATCGAAAATTATTATAAAATGACTCCAATGAATTACATTGAACTTATATAGGTATTATGTATCAATTTTGACCTAAAATAAATTTAAATAAAATAAATAATTATTTAAATAAAAATTCGGTTTTAAACTATGACTCAGTGTTTTTTCACTATTCATCAAAAATTGAATGTTTTCAGAAAAATACCAAAAATTCACCCTAAGCTAATTTCGATATTCTGAATCCAAAAATGAAGTCCATTTTGAATGATAAAATTTATAAAATTTCAAAAAATGGGTATTACTATTCATAACGGCTAGTTCATAATAATATTATAATAATATCTCGTTTAGTGAAACTCAGTATTGCATACTACACACGCTATCGAGGAAGGACTTGATTACGTGTAATGAAAACCAAGTCAGGGCTGTATGTAGTGAAAGCTCTATTTGGTGTTGCGTATAACATAATCAAAACTTATTTCATTTATACATTAAACAAAATCTATACTTAATGTTGCGTAGAATAATTTCCATAAAACAAACTTGAAATTGTGTGTAACACGAGCCAAGAATAGTGTTGCGTATACTGTAAGATAATACGGTGTTGCGTATAGTACAAGCTAAACTTGGTGTAGTGTATAATAGAAGATATCAATGAAATTAAAAGAATATTTTTTATAAAATGTCGGGGTGTTACATTCTACCCCCCTTAAAATGAATTTCACCCTCGAAATTCATCAGGGTTATAAATTGTTTACTATTCATAGAAACCCACATCGTAAAAAGGAATACTAAAACTTAATTTTAAAAACTAAAGTATGAAACGTAACGATTAACCAAAGTAACTCATCACTGTGTTTCCATATAGGAGAACATAGGTGAAAATATAGATATGGAAGAAAATTTGAACCATCAAGTTCTGATGGAGAGTGGTAGAGAACATGGCTATGAAAAATCCATCAATCACAAAGCCATAAATTTTTGATGATCTAAGGTACCATCTGATTCATCAGATATAAGAGAAATAGGAAAACATTTTTGGTTTTCAATATCATTTCCCTAAAGTTGAAAATTTTTAATTAGAAGAAATACTTACTTGATTTTGGTACAATCTCACTGTTGTTCGTGCCTTGAACAATTTCCACTTCATATCTTAAAGAAATGAAGTTGAATTTTTTATTCGTGAAGTGTTAGCAGATCATGTGATAGAATGATGGGGCATTCCATCTGTTTCAAACAAATGGTTATCAAAAGTTATCAAATATACATAAGTCCATCTATGGTGAGGTTAATCGTATACGATTCCAAAAATGAACTTATACTTCATCTATCATACCACTTAATAAAATAAAACTAGTTTCTACTAACCAGGGACTTCCAATAGGCCAGTGGTATAAAATAAAGGCCTGTCGCACTTCGGTTGTGGGTTCGATTCCCACAGACTTGTCCGACGCGATGGGTTTTCGCCCGTCCTATGAGTTGTTCTTTTTCTAAAACTATACTATCATAACATTTCAGAAATAAAAAGTTATATCCTTAACCAATAATATATGATGTCCATTCCAATCTTTAGGCTTATCGAAAATACTTATGTCCGATTACTAGTAATTTCATCTACCGGGCATGTGAATTCCTTCATTTTTCCCCCATATATCATAAGATATATCTTGTTGGTCACATTACAAACATGTGAATACCTTAATCATGTATATTGAAAAATGAATACCCATTGAACCTTAGTGAAAACATGAATGCTGTCAAAAGTTAATTCTTTCCACATACCAAAATCCCAAAAATTCTATATACTCAAACCATGATATCACTTAGTCCTTATATAAATCATGATATCATTTCATTTTTTTCATTATCCATTCATTATGCGCATATCATCTTCTTTCCAAAAATATTTCAATCACTTTTTCATGGTTACCAGTACCATATAATTATTGAAAACCAATACATAGATATTCCAAAATTCCACAATCCCATAAATGAGATTCCATGATACTATTTTGAAATCCCATTACATAAACACTTAATCATTACACAACATCATTGTAATACTCAACATCACAAATAGTGATTGCATGAGACTTCCCTTTATCCTTTGCCTTAAGAGGTTGATCACGTTGATCATCATTAACCCATGGATTAGGGAATTTATTAGCATAATGCCCCATTTCCTTGCACTTGAATCATTGAAGTGTTGGTGGAGCGTTCTCTATAGTCTTTTCTCTATTCACATCATTAGCAAACTTTTTCCCATTACTTCGACAATCAACTGCTCGATGACCTTATTTACACACTTAAAACATTTTCTAGTACCTTTTAGGAAATCTCCACCATGCTTATTTCCACACTTTGAACATAAAGAAACATTCATCTTCTTTTCACCATTCTTTTGAGATTTCTCCTTGAACTCCATCTTTTGTTTCTTGTCAAAACCATGAGATGGATATGTAACACCAACTTCAAGTTCTACCTTGATAGCACAATGCACAATTTCTTCATAGCTACTGAAGTCTCTTATAGCTAATTCCATTCGAAGACTTGGTTTTAAGCCACTGAAGAATCGATCAACTTTACTTTCAGGTTGGATGATAAAGCCGAATTCATACCTTGCAAGCCTTTTAAAATTTGCTTCGTATATACCAACAGATTCATCATCATTTTTCTTAAGCTCAAGTAACTCCTTTTACATCTTTGTTCGAAGAATACTAGGGAAGTACTTATTGAAAAATAAGTTCTTGAACTCATCCCATTCCATGGATTCAATTTCACCTTGGGGACTTGTGTTCTTAATTAGAGTCCACCACTGGTCTGCTTCACCTTCTAAACGGTAAACAACCTGAATGAATTTTTCATGTTATGAACAGTGATGTATGTAAAATATCTTTTCAATGGTACTGATCCATTTTTCAGCAACAAGTGGATCAGAAGACCCACTGAAAGAAGGTGGATGTTGCCTCATGAAGGACTCAATAGAATATTGTTCCCTTCTCTGCTCATTTAGAAGTCCAGAATGATCCATAGCTTGTGTAAGTATAAAAATAAGATTTTTTTCTCCATCTCCCATAACATTGGTTTGTTCAGGAGGAAAATCATTGCATTGTCCATTACATTGATCAACACGGTTCCTTCGGGTTCCAGCCATCGTCTAAAACCCAAAAAGAATAGTGTGATAGGAAAAAATCATGCTAGGGAAAACAACATAATAAATGGGGAGTACCTTTGATATCTAACATCCTAGGTTTAATTATAATATCATTACCATAATTCTAGGACTATAAACTATACTTATACTTAACCTTAGGGACATCCCTAGACATACCTTAGAAATATCTCTAGGGATCTCACTAAGGTTTTCACATCCTAGTTTCCAAAGGTTGACTAAACCATTCCTCTGATACCAAATGTAGAGACCCAAAGCTTGACGTACATGGACATTACATTACTTTTGCAGAATACTTAATACACAATAAGAACCAACACTTAAGGACCGTAATATTTTAGTGTCTTTGGAAACTCGGAACATAATATTCTAATCGTGGTGAAAGATCTTCAACATCTCCCATAAAGATCTTCCCATTTTGTTTTCTTACCTAAAACCTTTCTTTAAATCCTAGGGAAAAGAAAACATATAAAGGGTGAGCTCAAATGCTCAGTAAGGGTAAGCATGGATAAAATAAATCAAATCATATACATTTGAACTTAAAAACATAAACATAATGTTTAAACATCAAAATCTTGAGCAATGACATAAAACATGGCAGTACATAAGGCATAGATCATAAAGAAACATTAATCATGATAAAATATCATGGGAATAAAACATGTGATTGTGGAAACCATTAATCACATGATATGATTTCCATAGTAGCCAAGGCATTGCTGCCAAGACCATCTTAGTGGACAAAGTCCCTTTCTGAATCGAGTTCACTCCTCGTTACAGTCCTGTATTACTGAACTAGATTAACTTACCATTCCATCCACGTATATCTCATGAGATATAAATATTTACCCAATGAATTGGAGGGAGATATAGGTCCCACACATCTCATAATGAAATCATTCTTTCGTGTTCCATAAAATCATAAATCATACATCATAGCATAACCCATGTAATAGAATGAGATTCTTAAACATCATGCCATCATAACATAATCCATATAAAAAAATGGATATCATTTCATCATAAGAAGAATAAAACTATGTAAATAATGGAGACATTATACTTAAAACATAAACATATTAAATAATGTCATTTTAGATGGAAAATATTTTTGATAAAACACTTGAAATGAATTCTTGAGGAAAACATCCTTTCTTCTTCAAAATCATTTTCTTTTCACAAAATGCCATGAAATTTTAAAAGAAAGGGGTTTTATTGAAAATAATCATGCATTCTTGTAGAGGAAGCTTCATTAAAATGAGGCGTTATGAAACCGTAAAAATCTGTTCATGCCGTATAAGTTAAAAATAAAATTCTCCTCGTACTTTGTCGGAAAAGTCAAAAAGTTACTCGTGTGGTAAACAAAAGTAAGATTCATTTCATAACATGTGGTAAAATTCAAAAATGGGTAAAAAAGACTTTAAACATACATGAAAACATTTTTATAAAACAGGGACTGGATGATAACAAAAACCCCAGTAAATACTTACGAATAAACAATCTCGGATAAGAGCGAGATTGGAATTGTTATCCCTTACCTTACGTCCGATATGCTTCGTATGTATCTGAACCTCCTGTATAATGATTTAAATAATGTCATTGACTTATTAAAAAATCATATTCATTGTTATGATATCATATATGGTCCACTTATGACTTTATATTACCCATTCTTTTGTAAATTCCTTGTTAAAGCAGCGTTTTGGGTAAAATCGTTTCATTTATCGTACGTGTTTCGACTTGTTTTTATTAATATTATTACTTATATCCTGATTTACGTAATTAAAGAATGTAAAACATGATTTATATATATAATATATATTCATAATATACATATATATATGATAGATCGATAAATGGAATGAAATACACCGTTCATGGAGACGGTAGGCCGTATGTACGCATGAACGCTATTTTCGTTTCCTTATTGAATTGAATGGAATTAATTAGATGACATACATATATATATACATAAATACAGTATCATTATTATTTCATATATTTCATTATTATTCATTATATATACTTTATAATCATTCATGAATGGTTAACATGGAGAATGAATCTCATCGCGTCGTGGAGACGATAGTCCGTACGTACGCACGAGCGATGATATCATTACCATGATTGTGGAATTATATTTAAGTGTATGTATAATATTTCAGAATAAATATCACTTTAAAATAATCATATGTAGTTATTTATTTACACCATTATGCCCATCCAAGTAAGGTGGTGGTCGAAAACAGATTACACCACGGCGTGGAGACGGTATTCCGTACGTACGCACACGCGGTGATTTCGTTTTCCGTAGGATGGATAGAAGGTGAAATATGGTTGTTTCATATTTATAATAACATATCAGTATATAATTAATACTGGTGTTATTACTTTATAATGAAACAACTAAATAAGAGGAAGTAGAAGAAGAAAGAAACTTGAAATAGTCGGTAGAAGAGATTACCTCTTCCTCGACGCGCCTCCTTTAAACTTCTTCTTAGGGAAGTATAGTTGGTCTTTTGAGAAAACTAGAACCACTAGAATGTTTCTAGGGAAGTGGAGAAGAGAAATGGGCAGGGGTTGGCCGAGCTTCAAGGCTCAAAAGGGTGTGAATAGAATAGGGAAGGGGTGCCCTTTTTATAAGGGAGGAGAGGGGCACCTTTGAAAAAACTTAAAATATTATTTTTTAATAAAGTCATATTCGGTTTTTAATAGCTCAAAATTGATTTATTTCAAATATAAGGTGGGTATGGGTCTAAATCCTCTCAAAAAATATATTTTATACAGGTTTGGGTCATTATATTAACCATATCTTTTAGTTTTAACTCTTAGTTAATTAGATTGACATTTACCATGTCACTTTGTATTTTTATATTATATAGTTAATAAACTTACCATATACATCCAAGCGACCCCCAAGTGGTCCATTAATGATAAAAATATCATGATATAAGTATCTTGTCCGAACCTTAGATTTTTAGCAATATAATAACAATTAATAATATAATATTTGTTTTAAAAACTGTTTTATGTCAATTTTGACACTATTTGGTAATGGATTTTTGTGAAAATCATAAAAGCATGATTAGTTCAAAAAAAGTTAATTAATTAAATACTAACATGTCATATTATCCTAGAAAATTAGTTTAATTCATAAAAAGTCTTAAATTACATTTATTTGTGTATTTATAATATCAGTTATTTTAATATTTCATTATTTAGGTAATTACTGCATCACCATTGTGTCATAAATAACTTAAATTATTTAATGTATAAAAATTATAAATAAAACCCATTAGGTATGAAAGCCTTTTATATTTCTAATGAATATTTATAGTCAAATTTATCTTATGTATAACCCTATATTAAAAATTATTTAGTTATTAAACTTTGATTTTAACTATTTTAACCCTTCTTTAAATAAATTAATAATAAATGTCCTAATCTAATCCAAGTGGACCTAAATGGTCATATTTTACTCCTAAGGTTGTTTTTGGTCTAATTACACTTATAAAATATAATTAGTACATGTGTTAGGGTAATAATAATATCATTTTTACCCTTAATTACTCTATTTACTTTTAACCATGGTAAATAAAAGTAAAAAGTTACTATTCACCAAAAATTATTTTCATCTCATTGAACCACATTTTAGTCCTTGATATTAATCGTGTCTCTCGTATTTTTGAAATTCCATCCACAGAAGCGGTAAAATTATGTTTTATGTATGTTTGCAAAAAAACTCCTAGGAGGTAGGTAAAAGACGGTGAACAGTTCAATAAAATTTTTATATATCGAAAATTATTATAAAATGACTCCAATGAATTACATTGAAATTATATAGGTATTATGTATCAATTTTTACCTAAATTAAATTTAAATAAAATAAATAATTATTTAAATAAAAATTCCGTTTTAAACTATGACTGAGTGTTTTTTCACTATTCATCAAAAATTGAATGTTTTCAGAAAAATACCAAAAATTCACCCTAAGGTAATTTTGATATTCTGAATCCAAAAATGAAGTCCATTTTGAAAGTTAAAATTTATAAAATTTCAAAAAGTGGGTATTACTATTCATAACGGCTAGTTCATAATAATATTATAATAATATCTCGTTTAGTGAAACTCGGTATTGCGTACTACACACGCTATCAAGGAAGGTCTTGATTGCGTGTAATGCAAACCAAGTCAGGGCTACGTGTAGTGAAAGCTCTGGTTGGTGTTGCGTATAACATAATCAAAACTTATTTCATTTATACATTAAATAAAATCTATACTTAATGTTGCGTAGAATAACTTCCACAAAACAAACTTGAAATTGTGTGTAACATGAGCCATGAATAGTGTTGCGTATACTGTAAGCTAATACGGTGTTGCGTATAGTACAAGATAAACTTGGTGTAGTGTATAATACAAGACATCAATGAAATTAAAAGAATATTTTTTATAAAATCTCGGGGTGTTACAAATAACCTCCTGCTTAATGCCTCTTTCTATGAAAGACATTGCGAATGTGATTTTGGCATCGGTCTTTCCATTGGACTTATCACCTTGTCTTTCAACTTATTCACCATAATAATTAAACATTGGGCTATCTTTAATGTTCTTATTTACTTTACGAGCCTTATCCAAAAGGGCAATGAATCATTTACTCCATCATGTTATTTTTAATAACCTTAAACGAAATTGGTGTAGTTGAGTGTAGGAATAAGATGACTTGAAATATCATGATCCATATTTCACTTTACACATACCCAGTGTAGTTATCACCTATTCTTATCTCACTTCACTTTCTCCTCATAAACCTCTCGGAGATGAGATTACATGTCATATCATCCATGTCCTGATGTTGTCACCACAACAAACATCATACATAGATGATAACATAATGACATAACCATCATATGATCTATACATGAGTCTCTTATAATAAATTTTACACCCTTGCTTCCTGAGGTGTCTTAATAGGTATAGGGACACTAACACCTTGAATTCTCAATATTGTAGTATTGTGCGTAAGCACCTACACTACACTTGGATATTCTTGATAGATTGGAAAATTACTTTTTCCAATTATTATCACGGTTAATCTTATGGTATTACTTGTTATTTTCTAAAAAAAATAAAATTCTAGGAGATTTTACTTTAATCTTGATCACCGATTTAGACATTATTGATTATTTATATCGTTAAATGTCTCCCACTATTTTATTGAATTCTAGGAACTATTTGTACTAGAATCAGAATACTATGTCTCTTGAGTATTCTAGTGGCAAGGATCCCTGAACCACACCTCATAGTCTACAAGCTTTGGCTATGCCACTTCTTGGAGGGTTCATGGAAGGCATTGGGTTGGGCAACCATATTAACTTGTTGTTCCTTGATCTATTGAGTGAATTCCCAGCTTCTAAAATCATAACTTGATTTTCTCAACACTTGCCTCTAAAATTATACAAATCTATCTTTGGCTACTTATTTGCTACAACTTTATTTAAGTCAACCCACCACTCTCATGATAACTCCCCGGTAGTAAGATACACCCTCAAATTTGGCATGACGAGTACCCCAAACACCCAGTTTTGTTCAAACTTTAATGATGGAAGGTGGTAATGACTTAATATTACTTTGAGGGGTTTTGTGTTTTTCTCTCGATGAATGTAATCCATTTATATTAATCTTTTTCATCTATGTTATCACACTCACAATTAAAAATTAATAGAAAAATATATATCACTTGTTTATGCAATTAATTATTTATTATTTTATGTATTTTCCTATTGTTATAAAATGAATTAAATAATAAATAAATGCATAAAGGAAAACTACTACCCAACTGGTCTTTGTTAGAGTTGGTACCCTGGAACTGACTCCTTTGTACTTTATGATAAATATACATTCATTGTTTGAATATTAATAAAACACTTATCACATCATGATTGTTATTCTATGTGACATAGTATGTGATAATGTCCTAATATTAGTTTTTGTACTAAAAGGCCATAGTAGTTCCCCGCTATGATGAGAACCCAAAAGTGCTATGACACTATTCTTGAATATATGTTCTATAGCTAGATGATATCATTTGTGGTACACAAATGATACAGGATATCAGGAGCGGAGACTCATTTGAATTTGAGGCACCTTCTTATGGTGTATGCCCTTGGTAATATTCAGTAGGATATTATAAGAACGAGACCCACTAGTAGGAAATCCACATTTCTATGTGTCATTGGATTTTTTTATCTGTGGACGTGTGTATTGTTCCTTAAAATTTAAGATTATTATTAATGAGTATTATGAATCATTCACTTAGATGTATTGATGAAAACCACATTGACAGATGTTCGCGTCGATGTAGGATATATTAGGTGCGTCACGAGTAATATCACATTAATAAATAATGCGAGAAAGGATTTATCCCTTCTATTATTTAACAGAAGTTAATATCTTAGGACCTTTTATAGAAAGGATATATTCTAAATAAATACATGGAAATGGTTATCAATTGGAAAGTTGTCACGACCCGTCCCCCAGGGCCCATGCCTTAACTACCCCAAGATCATCTTTAATAAGCTAGGGGATGGAGACTAGCGCCGAGTAGTCATATCCCACAAATGAGAGGCATTTTCCTAAGAACTTGTACACAAGAACATGACTCCAAACCACATAGGCTCGAAAGTGAAAACACTAATTAAAGAAAACTCATGCATACCACTACAACCCAACAATAGAGTACAATAGAAAGTAAAGCAGTAAACTACAACTGGGCCATAATAAAATCCCACTAAAAGAAAGACAACTACAAAGTCTGACATGAAAACAAGGGTACTAAAGTTTCTATAGAAAGCTACCAAAAATACCTCAGCTCTTCTGATCTCACAAGGCACCGTCTGGTCCTGGTGATGGTCCTTCTCTACCTAGGACTCTTCCAAAGCATCGTTCGTCTGCACAAGATATGACACGTGTGGGAAAATCCAATGCAAGGGTGAGTAAAACAATACTTAGTAGGGAACCCCAAAACACAAATTAAAATACCATAAAGGAAGCACCACTAATAAGATACAGTCATCTCAACACAGGTGTATGTCCACAATACATATAACAAGAATATCCTGGTATACTCATAAAGGATTACAAGATGAAACATCTCATCCAATACCAACTATATGGTTCTACTCGTAGCATGCTTGATTTTGGGAGATCTCACTCCTCAAGCTATCTGAAAGAAGGCATGTAGAAAAAGTCTACCAAAATTATCTATGAGAACATATGGTCTCGATACGTCACAAAGTATCCCTTAGATGTCTGGTGACACTGAGACAAGGAGTCTCGATATCACATCCAATCCATAGTCACATGATTCTGCTTGAGGCACGCTCATTCCGAGATAACTCACTCCTCGGTCTATGAAGTTATCAGACACCCTTGCAAAGAGGTCCCTCTAATTTGGGTCCCACCCAAAGAGAACACATAGATAACTACCCTAAGTACACTGTTCAGGTCAAACCATGAAGGAAATAATCAGATCTCGATACATAGATAGGGGTTCATGCCCCCATTTATCATAGGGGGACATCCTGGACCTATTGGAATTATCATCCTAGATAGGGGATGGGTGCCTATGTAAATATTGGCTACACCCATTCCTCAAACCCTTTCTAAGGTACCACGAAGAGAAGTGAGGACTGCCCAGGCCTCTCGATGCAATCCATGCTCTATCCTATGGAGTCACTAAGAAAAATGGCCTAAGATAACTCACTTCAGAACATGGTCCATTCTCTATGATAGGGACAACATCCTACATCGAACATTTATAGAGAATCCCAAGGTTATGGTCTTAATCTCTACTATCACCTTCTATGACAGGATCGGGATCCAGTATCGATCTCTCATAGGAAAGACAAGTAGAATGATACCATCCCCCGATGTTCCAACTAAAACCCCACTAATCAATCTCAAAAGGAACTCCTCATCGAGAGGGTCCCAACGCTGCAAACATCTCATCAAACAAACTTACGGTTTGAAAGTTATAGGCATTTTAGTGAGAAGGGGTTGGTGGGATTCGAGTCCGATCTAACCCAACGCAACCTGGCTCGACGTCCGCTGACCTGACCCAGATCTAGTGACCCAGCCCGGGTCTACCAAACTGACTCATTGGGTTGACTCAACCCATCGAGTCAGCCCGACCCACTGCACCGGGCAGGCCTGCACCAGCTGGGCCTAGCCTGGCCCGCTGGAGTGGGCTGGTGTGGTCCACCTGGGGACGAAGCAGGTGTCACGTTCTACCCCGCGACCATTGTCGTAGGTCTCCTTCATGGTCTAGATGGACTGTGGCCTAGTTCCACATAATGCGGCCCACCTGTCGGTGGTCCATGGTCGCCACCCATAGTAGATTCCACGGATTTCTTACACTGCCGCGATGCATGCCACCTCCCGCATGCAGCCGCCACCACTACCGATGGCTCGCCAATGAGTTCTTCTGCAGGCCACCCAACTCACTTCGATGTTCCATTTTATGATCTGTGAGTACTACTATGATCCTTGGGTCACTGCCTCCACTATCGTGGGCTCGAATATACATTATGAACCACTTCGCCAGAAAATTATCAAATGGAGGTATATCTCATGTCTCTTCGATCTGTGCATCACTATCCCTGTTGAACCTCCGTTAGGTCTTCACGAGGATGTATCTTTGATTTGGGATCGTTGTGCCAAGAAATTTGCACATAACAATCATCTTATCATTATTCTGTGAAGAATGCAAAGAACGTGATTGGGGGAATAAACACGAAAGAGAAAACTGAGGAATGAACCTCAGACGTTTTTTGTTACGACCTTGATCCTCTCCCATTAGAAAGATCAAGAAAATAAACTTAAGAAAAACAATTTCCACCAAATCAAAACCCTTAAGTTGATCCCTCCCGAAAGAATGATCGAACCGCAGGTCAACCTGTTTGTGGGTTGATCTATGTTTTTCATTTAAATTCACGAATGGGGAAAGGATATATTTAAATAACAAACCCTACCTAGAGTTTGGATTGGTCAATATCAGGGTTCGATCATCATTGGTGATCTGTTGAGAGATGTTAGGATATGTTGTCTTGTCGATCCTCGATATTCATCGTCGTTCATCATTCCCCAATGGGAAGGTTTCTCCTCCTTTCCTCAGGAAAACTACATGGTTATGAAGATAACCCTATATTTCCTAAAAAGGATGAATTAAAAGGAAATTGACACTGTGTCTCCACATTAAGTCTATTTAAAATATTTTTAATAAATATTTTAATGACGTTTACATCCAAAAATTAACCTTGACCCTCAACCTACGGCGGTCAAGGTTAGTCCCTGCCTAAGGTAAATTTGATGTTCTGGATGCAACTATGCCCTTAAATTTATGATCCAGACACCCATTTAAATGTTATTCCACTTTTTCAGGAAAACTGCTCAAGCGCGCTATTTAAAAACATAAAATTTTTTGACGCATTGTTTTGGGTACACCGGGCCTCGGAATCACATGCTTTCTTAGCACCTGGTCTCATAATTTTCCCAAGAATTTTCTAAAAATAGAACTAGGAAAATTTGAGTCATTACATTCTCCCCACCTTAATTCTTTACATCCTCGAAAATCCAAACAAGTTTTACTCAAACAAAAGGTGAGATCACCGAGCACGAATCTGAGCCTCCCGCTCCCATGTTCACTTATTAAGATCCTCATACTGCCTCTAGACATGTATCAAGGGAAAATATTGTCCATGAAGGATCCTCAATCTTCATTGGGTACTCAACCCAAGACACTCCAATGTCAATTTCCTGCTCATCCTAGATTATGACATTCAAAGAGTTGTGCATGAATCTCCTCAACTGTGACATGTAAAAGACATTGTGTACCTATTCCCACAATGAGGTAGAGCCAATTAGTACACTACCTCTCCAACTCAATGAAGCACATGAAATAAGGACTATTAACCTCGGAGATAGCTTGTTGCCCTGGAAAAAATCTTCATAACCCTCATCGAGGTGAGACCCAAAGGAAGACATAGTCTCTTTATTCGAACTCCAAAGTTCTCCTCCGCATGCCAGCACAAAACTTCAGATAGCCCTCTGAATTCTTCATCCACTCCTAGATGACCTGCACATTCTCTGCAAAAACCTCCTACAATCCCTTCCACAACTAGGATGTAAAGCAACCATCACGATCCGAAACAATCATCGATGAAACTTCATGGAGTCAAACTATATCTTGATTATAGAGGCATCCCAAGCCCTCTACTAAACTTTGTTCCTGGGTAGTTAAGAAGTGGGATGACTTGTTCAATGATCACCCTGATGGTATCATGTCTCCTAGACATACTTGGTAAACCCATCACGAATTTGATAGATATCCCTTCCCACTTCCTTTCTGGTACACCAAGAAAGAGAAGAAGAAACCCCTACCAATCAAAGGGGCTTGACATGGTGAGTTGACAACCCAAAAAACTAATTCAAACAAGATTTCAGTTTTTTATCTCAATAGGTGAGCCCAGCTTCAACCCATTCTGTCATACCTAGTGTTCTCATTGACACCCACATGCATATTTCGATGCATCGTTCCACTCTATGTATCCACTGCTATAACTATGCATCTCTTTAAAATAACGACGTGCTCCCCAACATTTGAATGTCCATTAGGGGTATTCCCTATGGACAACTAAGCATGTAAAGACTCACAGTCAGTATCACTGATCTGTTCCTCCCTGACTCATTTAAGAGTGGATGGGTAACAACCAACAACTAGAGATAAGATACTCCATCTCCATCCATGAAGGATAACCGAAAATTGGCCAACCGCTTCGATGACTCATTCAGTAACTGCTAACTACATTCTAGCTAAGAGAATCCGCTTCCATGTTCCTCTTTCTAGGAGTATAGAAAAACTCGAAGTCATTGTACTAGAGGAACTATAGGCATCACCTCTATCTCAATACCTAGTCTTTCTAAGAGAAGACATACTTGAGAATCTTTTGATCTAAGTAGATGATGAATCCCTTTCCCATCAGGTAGTATCACCACATATTTAACTTGAAGACCAACACTATTAACTCAAGATTATGGGTTGTGCAGTTCTTCTTGTCAAACTCCATATCAACCTTCAATGCATTCAATAAAAATCCAATCTTTTAGATTACCTATCCCAGGAAAAAGGGACCTTCCGAAACCATAACTGACACTTCAAGAGCTTCTCTTAAAGCTGGTGATCTCGGAGTGTGCCCAAGAGCATTCTTAAGTATATGGTGTTCTCCTCATTAGACACATAGTACACTAAGATGTCATCAAAAAAGATCACCTGGGGATGCCTAGGGTGAAACATTGTTTCTTACTAATCCCTTCCTCTACAAGTCCCCCATATTCACCCCTAGCTCATGAAGCTCTTATGGATCCATCTGATATACTGATGTAAATATTAGGGCCACCCCAGGGTGTATAAAAATGTATAAGTCTAACTCTCTAGGGATAGGTAAACATGGAACATCTTTAAGGAAGATTTTCTTATACTTTGACACCACTAAGAAACTTGAGGAATCATAGCATCCACTACACTGAGGGTCAGACTAGCCAACTGAATATAAATTGGATGCACCCTCCTATGCTTGAGTCCATTAAGATCTATAAGGATTTCCCCCTTTCCAAGCAAAGAGAAATATGGTTCTATCACTATTGAAAAACATCACCCTTTGCCTAAAAAAATCAATATGAGCATGAACAGTGGATTAAACCATATCGAGAATGACATCTTAAGGCCTCGACACCACTACCAAAAGATCCCAACCAAAAATCTTGCCTCCAGGAGTCAGGTCACACTATCGGCACTAGTGCGTGGTCATTGGGTATCCTCTAGTAGGAGACTCTAAATGTGAGGATCAAGTCAATGATTTTAACTGGAACCTCTAGGTATCAAACAAGAAAATTGGAATGAAAGGAAATCACTAGTATATGTGTCTATCAATACTGCAGCTAAGGTATAAAGTCACATATCGTATATTGAATCATTCCAGGA
The DNA here is from genome assembly GCA_963277665.1 of Viscum album. Lineage (NCBI taxonomy): Eukaryota > Viridiplantae > Streptophyta > Magnoliopsida > Santalales > Viscaceae > Viscum > Viscum album. Next base: position 956,393,692 of record OY728138.1, on the reverse strand, counting down.
GTCCTGGGGTCATAAGCCTTGATAGCTTGAAACTATCTCCTCCCCTATCCTCCATATCCCAGATCTTGGTGTGGACCACCTGGAGGTGGTGGTGGTAACACATCAAAAATTTGGCCACCTCCTACTAGTTCCCTAGCTCTCCTTCCAAGTATGTTGCCTGACAGATCTGTCTGCTCTTGCTACTTCCTCTTCCTTGGTGTTTCATCAACTCCCTCTCTGATTGAAGCATGAATGGTGGGACAATATCGCATGAGATTCCCCCTTTTACGATAAGAATAAAAAATCTTATCCTTATGGGAACTAGCACATCCCTAGAACTTCTGAATAAACCTATGGTTATATGGATTAGGTTGTGAACTTGCTATCAGCAGGTCCTGAGGACCTTGAATCCTAGGTGATCACTACCTCAGAAGCCTGTGACACACGTTCAAACCCTACGCCTCATCATCTAGTGCCAAAAGAGCCATCCATGACTCGATCTATAAAGCTACAACCACCCGAACCACTAAAGGTGGGTCTAATAACTGATCATTAGTAGAAACTATGACCTACTGACCATACTGAAGAAAAAAAATCTATGTGACTAGCTCTCAATAGGGAGGCCTCATCGATCATCAGGCTAAACTCTCGATCCTGATATAGAAACCTTGCTGGATGGAATCATGATCAAATCCTAAGGAAAAAAAATATGTATCTCAGTTAAAAGAGTATACCTGGTGAGCTGACTCAATAAGGACATGTAAAACACAACCCATTCCTATATGATGCATGCACCTTTATTTTTACTTGAAACTAGTTTTTTCATGTACTGATTCAAAAAGAAGGTGCCCAGAGTCCTGGTGTATGGATATTTTGGCTGCCGCACCAACACTAGAGTCCCTGGCCTAAAATCCGAACTCAAAACACTTAAAAAAATTTCCCTAAACCAAACTCACAGACTCCCGGTCCCAATGTGGAACCCAACCTTCTTTGATACAACTCTGTCACGACCCGTCCCCCAGGGCTTATTCCATGACTACCCCAAGCCTTCCTCCAATAGGATAGTGGTTGGATACTAGCACTGAGTAGGAATATCCCATAAATGGGAGGCATTTTCCAAATAACTTGTACACATGCACACGACTCCAAGACACGGAGGCTGGAAAGTGAAAACACTAAGTAAAGAAAATTCATGCATACCACTACAACCCAACAAAAAAGTACGACAGAAAGTAAAACAATAAAGTAAAACTGGGCCAGAATACAAGCCCACTAAAAGAATGAAAACTGCAAAGTCCGACCTGAAAATAAGGGTACTAAAGCTGTTGTAGAAAACTGCTGAAAACACCTTGGCTTTTCTGGTATCAAAAGGTACCATTTGGTCATGTTCCTAGTTCTACTCCTCCTAGGACTTCTCCAAAGCGTCAGTCTTCTATAGAAAACATGACACATGTGGGAAAATCCCATGTAGGGGTGAGTAAAACAATACTTAGTAGGTCAACCTGAAATACAAAGTAAAAGACCATAAAGGAAACACCACTAAGAAGATACAGTCAGCTCAACACAGGTATATGTCAATAACACATATTAAAAGAACATCCAGGTATACTCATAAAGGATTCTAATATGAAATTTATCATCCACTTCTAGCAATATAGTTCCGCTCGTAGTACACTTGATTCCGAGATATCCCACTCCTTGAGATATCTGAAAGAAGGAACATAGAAAAAGTCTACCAAAAGTATCTAAGATAACATATACTCCCGATATGTCATTAATTTTCCCTGATATGTCCAGTCTCACTGAGATAAGGAGTCTTGATATCACATCCAATCTATAATCACATGATTCTGCTCGAGGCATGCTCGTTTCAGGAGAACACACTCATCGAGCTGTGAAGTTATCAAAGACCCTTGAAAAGAGGTCCCACTAATTTGGGCTCCACCCAAAGAGAAAACATTGTGAACTACCCAAAGTACACTGTTCAGGTCAAACCAAGAAGGAAGGAATCAGATCTTGATACACAGATAGGGGGTCATGCACCTAGGGCTCACTGGAGGACATCCTGGCCCTACTGGAATTATCATCCTAGATAGGGGATAGGTTCCTGTGTAAATATTGTCCACATCGATTCCTTAAACCCTATCTAAGGTACCATGAAGAATAGTGAGGACCAATCGGGTGTCTTGGTGCGATCCATGCTCCGGCTCGCGGAGTCACTGAAAAAAATGGGCTGAGCCAACTCACTTCAGAACAGGTTCTATTCTCTATTATAGGGAAAGGATTTGGATTCAAACCTTCATAGAGAATCCCAATGGTATGGTCTCAATCTCTACTATCACCCTCTATAATGGGATCAGGATCCTACATCGACCCCTCATAGAAAAGACAAAGAGAATTCCACTACCCCCTTCTGGTACAACTAAAACCACACCAATACATATCAAAATGACCTCCTCGTCGAGAGGGTCCCAATGCTGCAAACAACACATCAAACAGAATTATGATTTGAAATTTATGTACATTTTTGTGAAAAGGGGTCGGTTGGGTCTCAGTCCGGTCCGACCTAGTTGGACCGACCTGTCCCGTCTGCCTAGATCATCCCACTAGAGCGGGCTGGTGTGGTCACTGTGTTGGTCATGTAAACTATAAGTATTTCAAAAAGATCTGTCAAGATGGTTATTTAGAATCTTCTGAGTTAAAACCAATTGATCGATGTCATGATTTTTTACATGAAAAAATGACCAAACCACCATTCGGTGGATAGGGTGAAATGGCCACAAAACTTCTAGGATTGGTACACATTGATGTGTGTGGACCATTTCTAGTATAAGCTATAGGTGGATATTCTTACTTCATAACTTTTACTAATTACTTGAGTAGATATAGATATATCTACTTGATGAGGTTTAAGTCTGAGTCCTTTGAGAAATTAAAGGAATTCAAGAATGAAGTAGAGAATCATATTGGTAAGAAGATAAATAAGCTTCGATCATATTGAATTTGTGAATATCTTAACCAAGAGTTCTGTGAATTTCTATGGGAGTTTGGGATTCTATATCAACTCACTCCACCTTATACACCATAGTGTAATGGTGTTAGTGAAAGGAGGAACTATAAATTGTTATAAATGGTAAGGTTGATGATTTTTCATGAAGATGTTCTGTTATCCTTTTGGGGATATGCATTACAAATTTCAGCATACACATTAATCCGATTACCAACTAAAGCGGAAAATGGAACTCCCTTTGAGTTATGGAGTGGAAATAAATCCATTTTGTTGCATACACATGTATGGGGTTGCGATGCTTTTGTTAAGGCATTATCAGGAAACAAACTAGCACCCCAGGGCATGAAGTGTATCTTTATAGGGTATCCCAAGGAAACAAAGGGATACTACCTATACAACCCCTTAAACAAGAAATTTATTGTTTCCAGAAAAGATATATTTTTTGAGATGGAGCACATCCTCAAAAAAGATAGTTGGAGAAAGATTGAATTTGATTAATTTGATGCTCAAGATACATAGGAGTTTTTATAGGAATGTATTCCATAGGTCCCCGTGGAATAAGTAGTTCCTAAAACACAAGTACTGCAGACGAGTGAAAGAGAGGTAAGAGAACTAGAGAGATATGGTTTTCTCATCACTGAGGATGGTGAATCATTATTGGTTGAAAATGATGAACCTATATCCTAAAAAGAGGTATTAGATAGATCAAAAGCTACAAGATGGCTAGAAGATATGAATTTTAAGATGAATTTCATGTATCAGAACCAAATTTGGGTTCTTTTAGATTCACCAGTTAATGTAAATCCTATTGGATAAAAATGGGTATTCAAGAGGAAACTGGACATAAAAGGTAAAGTAAGTACCTATAAATTAAGGCTAGTGGCTAAAGGGTTTAAAAAATATCAAGGAATTGAATGCATCATAATCATACTTGCTATAGCAGCTTGCAATGACTATGAGATTTGACAAATGGATGTCAAAACTGCATTCCTTAACAGGAACCTCCAAGAATATTTCTATATGAAACAACTATAGGGGTTTGTGACTACAGGTGATTCCAAAAGGATTTGGAAGTTTCATAGATATATTTATGGATTGAATCAAGCATCGATGTCATAGAACATTTGATTTGATGAATCTATAAAATAATTTGATTTTATTAAGAATGAATGTGGGCCATGTGTTTATAAGAGGTTAAGTGGGAATGTTGTCATTATCCTAGTAGTATATGTTGATAACATATTACTTATTGGAGATGAGATAACATTCTTACAATCTATTAAGGACTATTTGAACAAGTGTTTCTCCATAAAGTACTTAAGTGAAGTGACCTATATTCTAGGAATCAAGATCATTCATGATAGATCTAGGAGGATTCTTGGACCAAGTCAAAGTACATATATTGACCAAATACTAAAGATATTTAGTATGGAATAATCCATGAGGGGATTGGTTCCAGTGTCATTTGGTTTAAATATTTATAAGAAAATGTGTCATCAGACACAACATGAGAAAGAGAGAATGAGTAATATCCCATATGCTTTGGTGATAGGATCAATCATGTATGTCATGTCATGTACTAGACTTGATGTTGCCTCTATACTGAGCATGGTAGACAGATATCAAGAAAATCTAGGAGAACATCATTGGACTGTTGTTAAGGTTATCCTTAAGTATCTAAGAAGAACTAAGGATATGTTACAGATGTATGGAGGAGACGAGGAGTTGGTTATTTGGGGTTATACTGATGTTGGTTTTTAGATAGATCAAAATGAGCTGAAGTCACAATCGGGATATTTTTTCTATCTCAACGGAGGAGCTTTGACTTGGAAGAGTTCAAAGCATACAGTTGTCACTGATTCTACAGTGGAGTCTGAGTATATAGCGTCTTCTGATGCATTCAAGGAAGCCATTTGGATTCTGAACTTTGTCCAGGATCTTGATGTGGTAGATAATAATAATACTTACTCCTACGGGCCTTGTAAGGGTTCCACCTCACCCCTTGAAAGGTGGATTATCAAAATCAATAAAAACATAAGGCCTTCGGGCCATTGGATGATGTGGTAGCTAATAGTAAAGACCTTATCGCATTGTATTATGATAATATTACAGCAGTGGCTCTTTCAAAAGAGCCAAGGTCACACCAACGGACAAATCATATGTTGTAATAGTTGGTTCCCTGAACCCAACTATGTAGTACTTTTGATTATCATATCGTGTATAAAATTATTTATACATGATGTATTCTTACCATTATAGTGTATACTTTTATATACCCAATATTTAATGGCAATGTCCATAGATTATTTGTTGTATCAAAAGGTTATAGCAGATACCAATCTATAATGAGAACCTTGAGATACTATGACATTAATCTTAAACAAAGGTCTTATGGTCTAGATGCATCGTATCGACTGTACACAGTAGATGTTTGACTATCAAGTGTTGGGGGATCATAAGGATTGATACTTATTCTCATGAAGTTCACACACGGTGATCTCTAGTAGTGAGATCATGAGGACATACCCACCAATAAGAACACCACATTTTTCATGTGTCATTGGTCGTTCCTATCTATGGATATGTGTAATGGTATCCTAACTTGAGATCATTATCAATGTATGTCATTTGATCACATACTTTGATGCAAGGTGAAAACCATGGTAATGAAATCATGGAAATGTATATTGTGTTGGGTGCATCATTGGTAGGATGACATTGGTTGAATGGTCAAGAAAGGATTTGTCACTTCCAGATTAAGGAATTTATATATCTCAGACCATGTGAATAAGGATGGCCCAAGGTAAATCTGGGCTATGGTCGTCCAAGGTAAATCCATCAAGTTAGATAAAAAAAATAAAGCATGAAAAGGGAGATGACATGGGTGTGCATCCTATTTTATGTGATATTAAAGACAAAGATATTCTATTACACAGTGTGTGTTTGTAGGTTGGTTGTCAGTGTTGTGACAATCCTTATCTCATTAGGATCCATGATGGGTTTCTAGATCCCACTCTTAGTCTGTGAATAACATTCAATACTATTGAGATAAGGTCATAGAGGTTCACACACAATAGCGAATTCAAGAATCTTCCCTATTCAGTTGAATATGAGTTTTGGACATGGTGGGTCCCACTACTAGGGTCCAGGATTTTTCCAAGGAGGTACGATCACTAAAGTAATAAATAATTTCATATTATTCAAGTTAAGAATAATAAACATTGATTTTTTATTAAATTTATTTAAAAGTTTTTAAAGTAAATATGTAAAAATATTAATTGAGTGAATATTAGTTTAAAATATTCAAGGTTCAATTAATTTTTGTGGGAATGATGAGTTGAGTTAATGAATAATTTATTATCACATAATGTATTTATTATATTATAGGTAAGTGATAATAATAGATAATATTTATGGCTCAGTATAGTAGTCATAATATCATTTTCATAGAGTGTTAATTATTCGAGGGTTGAGAGGCAATACTAGATAACTTTTCAAGAGCTCTATAAATAGAATAAGAGTGGCACATGCTAAGGACTTTTCATAGACTTCCTTATTCTTTTTTTCTCTTTCATGTTCTAGAAAGAGAGGCTTTGTATCCATGAGCTTGAATCAAGCTCTCTCTCAGGCATCATAAGCAAGGCGATGTGGTGATTGTTAGAGCATTAAAGGTGTCTTCGAAACTCTACGCTAGCACCTGAATTTAAACGATATGTGCTCCCGCAAATTTTGAAATGCATGTGGACGTTCTAGAGGAATTTGGCTTCAGATTATTTGAGAAGAAATCACCAATGATGAGTAGACATTGAGCAAGGATTCATATCTAGACTAGGTATTTTATGGTTTTAACTTTGTGCTTAAAATTATTCATGTGAGATCCTCAGCTTAAACTGGATAGAATTTCATTGAAGTTGATGAGTTCATGTTGATCTTTGGTGAATTTTTTTAAAATCCTGTCTTTCGGGGCTTCCACTACGTTCCTAGTACCTTCAGCATATACTTTGGAAGTATCACCTCTTGAGGGATTTCTATTAGAGGGGTGACATTATAGTGATCAGAGTATCCATGAAAGAGAACGTGGAAGACCCCTTTACTAAATTCCTATCTCAGTAGAAGCATGAATATCATGTGAGAGCTAGAAGACTGAAGGTTTTTAGAAATTGTCTCTAGTGAAAGTGGGAGTATGTTGGAGTTGGTACCCTAGACCCAACTCCTTTATACTTTATTATAAACATATATTCATTGTTTTAATATTAATAAACTAATTATCACATCATGATTGTTCTTCTGCATGACATAGTTTGTGATAATGTCCTAAGAGTAGTTGTCACACTAAAACATCAAATTAGTTCCCCGCTATGATGAGAACTCAGAATTTCTATGACACTATTCTTAAATATATGTTCTATAGCCAGATGATATCATTTGAGGGACAAAATTGATATAGGCTATCTAGGGTGGAGACTCATGGGACTTTGAGGCAGCTTCTCATGGTGTACACCCTTGGTAATATCTAGTAAGATATTATTAGAATGAGACATGATAGTAGGAAATCTACATTTCTATGTTTCATTGGATGTTCATATCTGCAGATGTGTCTATCTGTCCATAGAGTTTAATAATATTATTAATGATTATTATGATTTGCGCACTTAGATGTGTTGACAAAAACCAATAAGAAAGATCTTCATGGTGTGTTAGGATATGTTGGGTGCATCATGAGTAATATTTCATTAATGAATAATGAGAGAAAGTATTTATCAATTTTTTTCTTTAACGAAATTTAATATCTCATAACCATTGATGGAAATGATATAGCCTGAATAAATCCTGTTAGGTACCGAGATGGGAAGTGGAAGTCGATGGGCTGGGAAATTAAAAAAATTTGCTTCACTGGAGTGACATAAAATCATTGACTTCAGTGATCTTATCGTGGTATGGTCCAAGGACCACACATGGATTTAACAGAGAACAAAATAAAATCAAACATTTACCTCATTCGAATCTGACGTTTGCAAGTCCATTGCAAGATAACGGCGACCTTTGCTCGAAGAATCTGATGTCGAAGCCCTCTAGATCATCCACACATGCCTCTCGAATCTGCTAGTGTGTCATTCATCAGAATTTGGATGCTAGTGTGGTACACTGACGACCACTTCAATGTAGAAATGATTGCTGCAAGCAAGCGTCTTCAATCTAAGAAGACGGAACTGGAAGATCTTTCTTACTTGAGAGAATATCTCTCTAGAATTCAAGAGGAGATAGAGGATCTCAATTACAATGAATGAATAAACCCATGGGATGAGCCTCTCTCCTAATTTTATATGGAATGTCTAAAAAACATGGTATGGGTTCCTGACCCCCATGTAATAAATATTCACAGTATAAGTATTATAAATATTTATTTCTGACAAATTAAATTATGCCATAAATAATATTCATAATTTTATCACTAATAGCAATATATATTAGATATATATTGCCTGAAAAACTTAAGTCTTTAACTTGACTCTTGTCTCTTGATAATATTAAACAAACCCAGGATATTTAAATTTGTTCGAATAATATTTTATCCTTGTATTTACTTAATCACTTTTAAATACATGTTATAAATAAATTCAATGAATTATTCCAAACTTGAATAATTAAAAAATTTATTTATTCTTTTATGATCCATAGAACTTGGATAATACCTAGACCCATGGTGAGGCCCAACAAGTACTATAGTAATATTCATTAGAATATGGAAGATTCTCAAAGCTCTATTGTGTGTGACCCTATAGGCCTTTATCTTAATAGAAGTGATTAATATACACCGAACAAGAGTGGGGTCTAGCAACCCATCAAGACCATATAGAGATAAGGAAAAGTCAAAGCAACAACTACCTTCCTACGAACACAGTCCATGTAATATAATCTCTTCGTCATTGATATATCAATAAATTAGAATGCACACTAGTGTCATAATCCTTTATCTTCCTTTATTTTATTTGTTGATCTGTCCGGATGGTTTTACCTTCGACTACCATGGACATGGATTTAATGAATTTGCTACCATCCTAATCAACCAGGCTCGAGATATATCTTCCTCAACTTGGAAGTGAAAAATACTATCTTTATCATTCAATCAATGTCATGTCACCAATGACATACCCAACACAAACTAACTCACCATGATTTCATTTCCATGGTTTTTTCCTTATATCAAAGTATGCAATTAAATGACATACATTAATAATAATCTCAAGTCTCGAGACCATTACACATGTCCATAGATAGAAACGACCAATAACACCTGAAACATGTGGTGTTCCTATTTTGCAGGACAATCCTCATGATCTCAACTACTAGATATCATCAAGTGAAAACTTCATTAGAAGAAGTCTCAATGATTATGATCCCCTATCACCTGATAGTCTCACATCATCTGTGTACTTTCAGAATGATGTAACTCAACCATAGGACATTACATTAAGATTACTGTCATAGCATCTCGGTGTTCTCATTATAGTCTGGGATCCGCTATAACCCTTTGATAGGACATGTAATCTAAGGAAATTTCTATAAACCAAGTGGATACAAAAGTATCTATACTATTATGGAAAAATAAACACATGTGTATATAATAAACTGCATACATGTAGTAGTAATCAAAGTATAACACAAGTTGGTTCTAGGGAACCCACTTTCAACACTCCCACTTATACAAGATCCAACTTCTAACAAGTCTCAGTCCACTAGCTCTCACATGAGAATCATTCTTTTGTTGATAAATATATTTAGTCACGGGGTCTTCCATGTTGTACTCTATGGAAAATATTCTAACTATGACTTCACCTCTTTGGGTAAAATACCTCAAGAGATGAAACTTATGAAGAATATGTTTTGTCCTCTAGTGGGACCTAGGATCCTTGGAAAGCACCACTATAGTAGTATTATCACAATATACTGGAATATGATCTGCACTGGTACGCACAACACCAATGTCTGAGATAAAGCTACGTATCCAGACTTATTCCTTTGTTTCATCGAAAGCTGCAATATATTCGGATTCTGCTATAGAATCGGTAACCATAGCTTGCTTTTAGCTTCTCCATCTCACTACACTTATATTCAGAAAAAATAATGTAGCCTGACTGCGATTTCAGATCATCATGATCTATCTGGAAACTAGCATCAGTGTATCATCTCACTACTAGTTCCTCATCTCCTCTAGACACCAGGAACATATCCTTTGTATGCCTCAAGTACTTTAGGATAGTTTTAACAGCTGCCCAGTGAATCTCTCCTAGATTGGATTAATATCTACCCACCATTATTAAAGAAAAGGTGAAATCAAACCTAGTATATAGCATGGAATACATGATAGAACCCACTAATGAGGCATAAAGTATTCTACTCATTCCTTTCAATCTCCTCCTTTGTTTGTGGACACATTTTCTTAGATAGATTAATACCATGTGACATAGGCAACAATACTCTCTTAGATTGTTCCATATTATACCTTTTGAGTACTTTTTCAATATATATACTTTGAATTAGACCAAGCATCCTTTTAGACCTATCTCGATAGACCTTGATCCCTAGAATGTAGGCTGCTTCACCTATGTCTTTCATGGAGAAACTTTCATTTAACCAAGTCTTAACTGACTGTAATACTTGCACCTTATTTCCCATAATTAATATTTCATCAATATATAACACTATGAAAATGATGGAATTCCCTTAAAACTTTTTTATACACAAGTCTCACTTTCATTTTTGACAAAAACAAATTCTCTTATGGCCTCATCAAAACAAACATTCCATGACCGTGATGTTTGCTTCAACCCATAAATGGTTCTCTGCATCTTACATACCTTGTTGGCATTCTTTGACTTGACAAACCCTTCAGGTTGAGTCATATAGATGTCTTCAACCAACTTCCCATTTAGAAAAGCAGTTTTTACATCCATTTTTCAAATGTCATAGTCATGAAAGGCTGTTATTTCAAGTAATATTATTATGGATTTAAGCATTGCTACAGGTGAGAAGGTTTCATCATAGTAGATGCCTTGAAGTTGCCTGAAACCCTTTACAACCAGTCTTGCATTAAAGGTATTAACCTTAACATCCATTTCCATCTTCTCTTTGAATACCCATTTGCATCCAATGGGATTTACATCATCTAGAAGGTATAAAAATAATCCAAACATGATTTTGGTACATGGTCTCCTTCTCAGAATGCATTCCATCTTTCCATTTAGTAGCTTCTTTTCCTTCTAGTACTTCCTTGTAGGTTATAGGTACATCATACTCAAGGATTAATGTTTCACCAAACTCGGTGACAAGAAAACCATAATGCTCTAGTTCTATAACCTATTGATTAGACCTATGCAGTATTTGTTTCTCGGGGACAATTTCTTCTTCCACTTGCTCTTGTGAAGATTGTTCTCATACCAACTCTTTGCATCTAGAGCATTAACTTCATCGAAGTCAATCTTTCTCCCACTATTTCCAATAGAAATGTGTTCCCCTTCTAGAAATATGTATTGACTTGACACAACAAATTTTATATCTAAAGGGTTATATAGGTAATATCTTTTGGTTTCCTTAGGATAACCTATAAAAATGCACTTCGTGCTTCTAAATGCTAATTTTTCACTTGGTAAAGTCTTGAAAATGCATCTCACCCCCATACACATATGTTTTACAAACTTGGTTTCTTTCCAAACCATAACTCATATATAATATCATCTACATCTTTAGTTGGTACTCGGTTAAGGGTATATGCTGATGTTTGCAAAGCGTATCCCCAATATGATAATGGAAGAGGTGCATGACTCATCATTGATCTGACCATGTCAAGAAAGGTCTTATTCTTCCTTTCACTAACACAATTTGATTGTGGTGTATAGGAGGAGTGAGTTGGGATACTATCCCACACTCCTTAAAGTGATCAATAAATTCTTGGTTAAGATATTCTCCACCTCGTTCTGAGCGAAGTGCTTTTATCTTCTTACCTAGTTGGTTTTCTACTTCATGTTGGTATTCCTTAATTATCTAAAAGTATTCAAACTTATACCACATTAAGTGGATATAGTCATACCTACTATATCCATCGGTAAAAGTAATGAAGTATGAAAAACCACCCCTTTCCTCTACTAAAAATGGAACACATACATTAGTATGAATTAATTCCAATACTACCTTGGCTCTCTCTCCCTTCCTAGAGAAAGTTGCTTTGGTAATCATTCCTTGTAAACAAGCTTGACATACATTCAAGGGTTATAATTTTACTGAGTCTAAATACCCTTCTTGATGTAATATTTTTAATCACTTCTCATTTACATGATCTAGCCTGAATTTCCATAGGAAGGTGATATATGATTCATGTTGGATGGTTTTGTCATTGATTTCCATTATGGGGTTATCGAGTTCAAGCATATATAAACCATTGTTAAGATATTCCATACCATAACATATTTCATCCCTATAAAAGAGACAAAATTTTCTTCCAAACTTGAAATAAAATCCCATAGTGTCTAAACTCAACACAAATATCATGTTCCTAGTTACAGAAGGTACATAATAACAATTATTTAAAACTAAAACCAAACCAATTGGAAATGTTAAGTGATAGTCTCTCACTACGAAGGTTGCTCGACTTGCACCATTTGTAGCTCAGAGATCCACTTCATCTTTTTCAATCTTCTTTAATCTACTTGGTTCCTTTATATGAATAAAAATGTGTGATCCACAAGCCGTTTCCAATACCAAACCTATAGATAAAGATAGATTTCATTCAATGAAAAAAATACCTGAAGTAGATGCATTCATTTTCTTCTTCTTCCTAGCTCTGCAATTCTTCTTCCAGTGGCCTTTCTTTCCATATCCAAAGCACATATCCTTATACTCATTACTCTTCCTCTAAATCTTTGGATTCTTTGTAGGATGATGCATTGGTGTCTTCGGCCTTGACTTGTCCTTAGTCCCCCTTTCCTTTCCCTTATTTCTTTTGTTCACCATAAGGACAGATGAATTGGTATTTTTTATATCCTTGTCATCTAGGTGAACTAAATCCAAAAGGTCTTGGAGTGACTTTTTCATATCATTCATGTTATAATTGACAATGAAAGTCAAGAATCTTGGCAGTGAAGAGGCAAGAATGAGATCCACTTCTTTCTCTTGGTTCAATTTGAACCTAATGAATTCAAGCCTCTCAATATACCCATTCATTTTGAGTACATGAGGACCAACTTGGTGCCCTTCTTCTATCCTGAACTTATATAGGGAAATTTATATCTCATACCTTTCCTACCTGACCCTCTCCTGATATAATTCTTGGAGATGTGAAATAATCTTGTAGGCATCCTCATCCTCATGCATTTTATGCAATTGGATGGACATGGATGACAACATGATGCATTGAACATAAAGTGAATCCTCTACATGATTTTTCCATTTATCTTTTTCCACCTTACTTTCTACCTGAGGAGGCTCAACAGGAACTAAGGATTCCTTCACATAAATCTTCCTTGGTGTAGTACTATGCACAAGTTCTTATACCACTCCTGGACGTTATTTTCGGTCATGATATTTTCTTTATCCATAATTGATCGTAGTGATAATGTACTTGTGGTGTTGGTGATTTCCATTTGAAACCTACATCAGATAAAAATTATCAGTTAGTAATTTATCTTGATTACCTTTTTACATTTATGGTTAATTAATTATTATATCATTTTAATGTCTCCCACTATTTTAGCGAACCTCAATAGCCCTCACTATTATATTCGGAATACTCTGTCTCTTGAGTACTCTAGTGGAAAGGATCCTCAAAACCTCTCTCATAGTCTACAAGATATGCCTATGCCACTACTCAGAGGGTTTCAAGGTATACAATAGGCTGGTCAACCGCTTAACTCGTAGATCCTTATTGAGTAAAGTCCCATATTTTTGAATCAGAACCCGATTCCCTCAATATCTTGCCTCTAAAGTGATACCAAGTTAGCTATAGATAATCCTTGATTACTCACTTTGGTTAGGTCGACCCAGTTCTCTCATTAAAATACTCAAGTAGTAACAGACACTCTCAACTATGGATGACGAGCACCTGAAACACTCGATTTTGTTCAATTGTGAGTAATGGAAGGCATTAAGATTTAATATATCATTGAGGTATTTTGATATTTATTGATGAATATAATCCTTTTATATTTATATGTTCAAACTAGATAGTCACACACACAACTCAACATGCAATAGAAATATATTTGTCACATCTTTATGCATTTTTATCTTGTTTACTATTCAATGTGATCAAGCAATAATCATGCACTCACATAAAACTATAAATAATGCATAAAGGTAAATCATGAAATCTGACTGGTCTTGAGCATCAAACTATGATCGATCTATAACAGATCAATTTTGATCTAGGGGATTCCATACCAGACTCAAAAACTGACTCGTATCACAGCTTACCCTCACTGCATAGTGCTCGGCTCCCGTCTAGATTTCCACCTCAACTTGGTAGGGTCCACCTCTTGGAATGTGACTGTCTTTTAACAAATATACTCGCACGCAGGAAAGGGGGTCTTGGGGTAAAAAATACAATAGGTGCATTAGACATGCATACCCTTATACATATTTGAATTAAAAGACGATTCACAGACTGACATTTATCTAATTTATTATTACAATCATCGCATGTATTGAATAAATAATTAAATAAATAAAATCTAGACATGCACAGGTCGGTCGCTAGATCAAGACCATTCGGTATCAATTAAGTGCAATTAATTGAGAGGGAGGAGAGGTAGGTATGTGCTAGGGTTAGGGTTAGGGGGCGACCTCCATATAGAAGAAGACCAAGTGGGGTCTTCCTTTGTTTTTTTAAAATCCCTTTAACACATATTCAAAATACCTCCTTTGTTTAATTTTTTTTATTTATTAAACAATGTCATCTTACCCTTTTGAGGTGTGAAAAAATAAAATTTTCCATGATAATAAATGCACCCTTTATGGGTTTCTCAAAAAAATTTAATACTTTAAATAAAGTTAAACACGCATTTTGTTTCATTGAGAAAAATAAAATAATATTATATTATAATATATTTTATTAATCTCAAATAATGGATCTCCACCAAAACTATTTCAGTGACTGGATTCTGGCTGAAACTTGGTCAGAATCCTATTTATTGAAGAACACAAAAAAATTAAAATCGTGTTCTTCAAAAAAATAAATAAATAATAATCCCAAACTACAAACCCATTCAACACGACGTCAATCTATTTAAAAATTTTCAAATGGACATTACTTGGCCATTTATAAATGGATCGACGCGCGACCGGATCCATTAGAACCATTTTTACAACCTATAATTAGATTTAAGGCAATTTAATTTTTCTTATGACTCAGAAAATACACACGTCCCTCTGATACCACTGTTGGGTACCAGGACGATCATCAGAAGATAATGGTACGGGAAATTAAAAAATTTACATCATTAGAGAAATGTAACATAGTTGACTCTGGAGATCTTATCCTGGTATAGTTTGAGGACCACACATGGATTTAATAGAGCACAAAATAAAATCAAAAATTTACCTCATTCGAATATGACGTGTGCAAGCCTGTCACAAGATGCCCAACGACCATTGCTTAAAGAATCCAATGTCGAAGCCCTCTAGATCATCCACACATGCCTCTTGAATCCGCTCGCGTGTCATTTGTCAGAATCTAGGTGCTATCATAGTACACTGACGACCACTTCGACACAACGATGATCACCGCAAGCAAGAATCTTCGATCCAAGAAGACGTAACTTGAAGATCTTGATTTCTTGAGAGAATCTATATCTAGAATTTAAGAGGAGAGAGAGGCTCTCAATTCCAATGAATGAATCAACCTATAGGATGATCCTCTATCCTACTTATATAGGGAATATCTAAACAACGTGGTATGGGTTCCCGGTCCCCATATAATAAATATTCAGAGTATAAGTATTATAAATATTTATTTATGAAAAATTAAATTATTCCATAAATAATATTCATAATTTTATCACTAACCGCAATATATATTAAATATATATTGCATGATAAACTTAAGTCTTTAACTTGACTCACATCTCCTGATAATATTAAATAAACCTGGGATATTTAAATCTGTTGGAATAATATTTTATCCTTGTATTTACTTAATCACTTGTAAATACATGTTATAAATAAATTCAACGAATTATTCCAAACTTGAATAATTAAAAAAATTATTTATTCTTCTGTGATTCATAGAACTTGGATAATACACAGACCCATGGTGGGGCCCACCAAGTACTATAGTCATATTCATTAGAATATGGAAGATTCTCAAAGCGCTATTGTGTGTGATCCTCTAGGCCCTTTTCTCAATAGTAGTGATTAATATACACCGAACAAGAGCGGGGTCTAGCAACCCATTGAGGCCCCTATAGAGATAAGGAAAAGTCAAAGCAATGACTACCTTCCAACGAATACAGTCCATGTAATATAATCTCTTCATCATCAATATATTAATAAACCTGAATGCACACTATTTTCATCATCCTTTATCTTGCTTCATTTTATTTGTTGATCTTTCCAGACAGTCTTAACTTTGACTACCATGGCCATAGATTTAATGAAGGTGCTACCATCATAATCAACCAGGCTCGAGATATCTCTTCATCAACTCGAAAGTGACAAATCATATCTTGATCGTTCAATCAAGGTTATGTCACCAATGATGTACCCAACACAAACTACCTCGCCATGAATTCATTTCCAAGGTTTTTTCCTTGCATCAAAGTACAAAATTAAATGACATACATTCACAATGATCTCAAGTCTAGAGACCATTACGCATTTCCATAGATAGGAATGACCAATGAAACCTGAAACATATAGTTTTCCTATTTTGTGGGTTAGTACTCATGATCTCAACTACCAGAGATCCTTAAGTGCGAACTTCATGAGAAGAAGTCTCAATACTTATGAGCCCCCGTCACCTAATAGTCGGACATCATATATGTCCTTTCAGAAAGATGTAACTAGACCATAGTACATTACTTTAATATTACTTTCATAGCATCTCGAGGTTCTCATTATAGACTGAGATCTGCTATAACCCTTTGATATGACATGTAATCTAATAAAATTTCCATAAACTGAGTGGATTAAGAAGTAATGACACTATTATGGAAAGATAAACACATGTATATATAACAAACTGCATACATTTAGTGGTAATCAAAGTACAATACAAGTTGGTTCTAGGGCACCCACTTTCAACAAATCCATGTCCATGGTGATCAGTAGGCAAGTTTTATTTCTAGAAATTAAAATAAAGAGATATTAAGCATATAGGTTGATGGCACTAGCATGCAACCTACTCGATTTGAGATATTTTAATAAAGGGATTATATTACATAGTAATCATTCGTATGAGGTGACATGTCATTGCAACATTAACTTCTTTCAATATGGGTTCCTTGGCGTGTTTTTATATGCTAACCTTATACTTTAGGCTACTTTTCTTAATTCCACTGAGAAAGAGGCCTAAAGGGCCACACACTAAGTATATCCAGAATATTAGTTAAATAAAAATATATTATTTATTATTTAATAGGTTTAATAAATAATTTTCCAACACGTGGTTTAATAATTACTCATGTATGATTGATCATATTTATTCTATCACTGGTTATTCGAGAGAATATATTGTGAGAAGAATATTTAATAAATATTTATTTTCTATTTTGTGAATATAATATTTATTTGTTTATTAGAGAATAATGCATTGATATTTATTTAATAAATAAATACTCATTATTCAATGTCTGATAAATATTGTGGAGGAATGACCAATAGATTTTAATGGTCTGATGAGAAGTAATAATATTGAATATTATTTAATTAAATAATATTTAATTATAATTCACAATTTAAGTGCATGTCTAGAAATAACAATATTACTATTATTATTTGACATGAGGTTTTTCTAGGATTAAATAAATAATAAGGGCACTTGTAAAATTATTTTATTTTAACCCTAGTAATATAAATACCCAATTATATTATTTTCTCATTAGCCTATTCGGTTGTAGACAACAATATTAGAGAATCTTCTCAAGTCTAGAGAGATACCTTCTCCAAGAAAACTTCAAGAAAGGTGAGAAATCATCCTCCACCAGATAAAGGAGAATGCTTTGAAAGCAATTCTCGAGGCGATCAAGGCGGATGATGAAAGTGCAAGGATCTTCCATGATAGAACTGAAAGACTCCTTCGACAATTCCTGGAGATTCCTAGAACACATGTGGAACACTGTTAGAGGAAATCTACACTTGGTTTCTACAACAAAACTATAGTGCACCACAGATCTGTCGCTGGATTCATCAATGAAGAAATAATTCCTTAGAGGTAATTTTTTATATAATTAAATTAATTATAAACAATACGTGTTGATCTCCTCTCTCTTGGTTTTGGAAAAATTATTCTTTATCTATTTCTTTGACTCAATTCCATGGATCATGACATTTATCATCGTATAGATCTCGGATTGATCATTGATTATGAAAAAATTAAAGTTGGGCACCACCCATCACACGCTTCTGCTGCACCCTGAACCTATATTCTTGAGAATCTAAAATGAACTAGGGGAATCACACCTAAGCCGCAGTTTGACTATTGATGTGGCTCTCCCCCGTTCAGTATGTTGTTTGCTCATCTAGAGTAAGGCCTCAACTTGGCATCGTTTTCCTCTTACACCATATTCATCAATGTGTACCACCTCATCTTGACCGGGCTCATATTGAGCATCATTATCATCAAGACATACCATCTCATCTTGGTGGGGTCCATGTCATACACTATCTTTATCCAATATACAAAAATACTCACGCACATGCGAGAGGAACGAGGGGCGAAATGTATATGAGATGAAATGGGTGCACGAGACCTTATAAAAATTGACCAAAAAGACGATACATAGATCATCTAAATTAATTAATTAATTTCAAACATCGCACATAGTTAAAATAATTAATTAAAAAAAGTAAAGCAGTTATACACATGTTGGTGCTCAAGACAAGTAAGCGGGTAAAATTAAAGCATGATTAAATTAAATTTCATTAAATAAAGTACGAGGGTATTAATTAAAATAAATGAATCAAATTATTTAATTATTTTTGATCTCTTAATTAATTTAATTTTAATACGAAAAATTAATTAATTAATTAATTAAATTAAATACCAAAATTAAATTAATTTGACCAGCATATTAAAAATTTTAATTTTAAACCAAAATTGATAGATTAATTAATTTAATTCAAAACTAAAAATCAAATTAATTAATTGAATTGATTTTGATTAATTTTAAAAAACCTGATCAGGCCCCAAAACACTGCTCTGACCCATTACTAGTCACACTGAACCTGTCCAGACTCACAATAGAATAGGAAAATACCATGTTGTTCTATTATGGGCCAAACGGGCCTATCCAAACCCATTCCAGGTCGGGATCCTCCGCTCAGGCCCAATGCGAGGAAAAAGTATTTCAACCGAACCAGGGCAGAGTATCTCGCGGTTGATGAAAATGAGTGGACTACTAGAACTTCCACCGAAGGAGACTGTGTGGTGGAGTAGGGGTTGGATTTGGCTAGTTGGGAATGAATCAACCGGGAGGAATCTAGCTTGTAGGCTCACCAGACCGAGCGGGGACGAAGAGTCCTGGGGCAGCCCAATCACGCGCTGCTCGGGGAGGAAGGACGACAGTAAGGTCGACGAGGTTCTTTTACGAATAGAGGAACTACTTTAGGGAGTCACCAATGAAGGTAGTTGTGAAACCCGATGAATGATCTCATGGCCTAGCTCAGGGCGATGTTGTATGAATGCTAGTGATGGGAGGCTAGTAGTGTGGTCGCACGAGGGTGGCATTGATATTGGGAACTCAGCAAGGGACATAGAACAGGAGGTGGGCACCACACAGGGTTGATTAAGATCACCAAATCAGGGTGAAGGCGGCATTGTGAAGGCCACAAGATTTAAGGGAGGTGACTGGGTAGTCCTTCAGCTGATATCTAAAAGATCTATTCAAAAATGTAGATGGATGCAGTCGTAGGAGTAGGATGTTGGAAGAGGGGAGGTGGTCCCGAGATGGGATGTCGGCTATTAATTGGCCATCAAGGGTGGGAGCCGCCTGGGAGAGGCAGCACCAGCAGGTTCTGACTGCTTACTAGGGAGGTGGGCCATGCCAAGAAGGGGACATGGGGGGCCAAACGGGCCACCCACTATTGACTTTCTTTTTTTTGATAACTTTTGTTTTATTTTTTGTGTGTAAAATCATGTGCACCAAAAAAAACATCACCAGATTTTTTTTAAACACAACCAAACAAAAAAAAAGTCTCCCCCTTTTAAATTTCTAAAGGCTAAAATTAGCCTTTATATTATAATAATATTTATTATAATTATAATAAAATAATAATTATTACTATTAATAAAATAATTATTATTTTTATTTTTATTACAAACCAAAAAAGGTGGAATCAAGTATTCCAGTCATCGTTTGGAGAAATTCCGACAATCAAAATCTGGATGAAAAATAAAAACATCAAAATTTTAATACCTGATAACCACAAAAATGATTCGTATTAAAAATTTAGGATAACTATAACTTGTTCATTTGAAATTGAATCGACACACGATATATACCATTGGGACCAAAATAAAATCCTCTACTTAATTGAAAGAAAATTTAATTTTCTTGGCTTAGATAATTTACACCACACTCTGATACCAATTGAAGGTACTAGGGTGATCAACAGAAGCTGGTGGACTAGGGGTTTTAAGAATTTTCATCATTGGGTTGACGAGACTTGTCATATTTGATGATCCAAGCCCTGATACAGTCTGAGTATCTTACATAAATTAAAAGAGCACATAAATTAAAATTGAAAACATACATGTTCAGATATTAAGTCTTGCTCAACTAAAACTCATCAATAATGATTGTTTCTTGAAAGATTAATAGCAGGATCCCTCTAGATCATCCAAACATGCTTAAAAATCCACAGGAGTGTTGATTGTCTAATTTCGAGTGCTAGTGCGACGATCCAACAATATCTTTGACGTATTGATGATCACTGTGATTCTTTTCCTTCGATGCTTGAAGCTGTTATTGGATCATCACTTGATAAAAAGACTCTCTCTAGAAAGCAGGAGGATAGAGAGGCTCTCATTCAAGAATTAATGAATAGTACATTGTAATAAAAGCCTCTCTCTATTTATAGTGGAGGTTCTAAATACCCAGTAGGGTTCCTCAGCCCTCGTTAATTTAACTTCCACTAAATAAATAATTATGATGAACTAAACTGCATCAATATTATTTATTATTTTATCAATTTTTTGTAATATATTAAAAATATATTACATGATAAACCTAAGTCATTAACTCAACTTTTCATTCTCATTTTAATATTAAAAAAACCTCAAATATTAAAATAATATTCATTCAAATAATATTTTCTTGTATTTACTTAAATTATAAATATTATAAATAAATTCAACCCAATTATTTATAACTTGAATAATATGAATTTATTTAATTATTGGTGATCGATAACTTAGACAACACTCAGACCACATGGTGGGTCCCACTATGTCCAGAAAACCTATTTAACTGAACATGGTGGATTCTTGAATACGCTATTGTGTGTGACCTTCTATACCATTATCTTAATAGTAGTGAACAATATTCACATACCAAGAGCGGGGTCTAGCAACCCATCAAGGCCCCTAAAGAGATAAATATTGTCATAGTAATGGTAACCAACCTACAAACATGTATTGTGTACTATAATATCTTTATATTTAAATATATCATAAAGCAGGACACACATTTGTGTCATCACCATTTTCTTGCTTTATTATTTGTTAATCTATCTAGATGGATTTACCTTTCGTCTGATTTGGCTAAAGGCTTATGAAGGTAGCACCATCATGATCAACCATTCCAGAGATATATAACTTTCTTAACTTAGAAGTAAAAAATCATTTCTTGACCATTAAACCAATATCATACCACCAATGACGCACCCAATACATGCTAACTCACCACAATTTTATTATCATGGTTTTTTCATTACATCAAAGTACGCAATCAAATGGTACACACGGGTAATGATCTCAAGTCAAGAGACCAATACACATGTCTGTAGATAGGAACAACCAATGACACCCAAAAGTGTGGTGTTCCTATTTTTGGTTCTGTCCTCATGACCTCACTACTAGAGATCACCAAGTGTGAATTTCATGAGGAGCAGTCTCAATGCTTATGATCCCTAAGAACCTGATAGTCAGACATAAACTTTGTCCAGTCAGTATGATGTATCTAGACTATATGAACTTTTTTAAGATTAATGTCATAGTATCTCGAGGTTCACATAATAGTCTAGAATCTTTTGTAACCTTTTTGATACAAAAATTAATCTATGGAAATTACCATTAAATAGTGGAGGAAGAAATATCTACACTATAATGGTAAGGAAACATCATGTATATCAAGATGTATACATGATATGGTAATAAAAAGTACAACATAGTTGGGTCTAGGGCACCCGCTATTTAAACACATGCATCCCTCTGATACCAATTGAAGGTGTTGCGGAAACTCTGAGAGCAACAGAGGGAAAATGATTCATAGAAGAGTAAAAGAAAAAAACAAAATAATAATAATAAGAACACGAGACACAAATATCTACATGGTTTGGGAAATGATCCCTACAACAATAGAGAGGAAGAAGTTTCACTATATTCAGGAGCATAAAATTACTAGAGGTTTTAGGCTTCTCAATCACATGAAAAACCCTAGCCCTAAATTGGATAATTAGAAGGGAAAAAACTATTCCACAAACCACACAGAAATTTCTCTATGCTAGAGTAAATGGTGGATGGAAGTCCGTATCACTATAGTGTTGCGGCCACCCAAGTCCAAGGTGCTACAATGACCAACAACTGGAAGTCCGTGGAGATACAGTAGTCGTCCCAAAGGTCTGCACTACTACAGTTCCATGTTGGTGTGGGCTGGTCAACTATGCTACATTTGGTCAGAGTTTCTATAGTTACCCCAAAATATGGGTTGGGCACCTTCATCCCCCAGACTCCCAGAGTAGGGGCATGTTACCCCTGCAACTTCCAACGAGTTCATCAAAGATCTCAACCCCTGGAGTTGTGTCCTAGTGCACAGTATGGGCTGTAAGCATTCACCCCAACATCATCCAAAAATACCGGGCTACACCAATCCATAATTTTACTCCCAAGTACATAGCGTGTAGTTCCAAAAAATCATCTTCCCCTAATAGGAAGAACACACGTCCTATACATGGATATCCACAATTGGAAAAACCCTGAAACGTCTGATTCTCCTCGATTAAGCCTAGATCGACCCACAAGAGATCCCCAAAAGACAATACAAGTATTTAAAAATTTAAAATAACTAAGAAACAAGAATTTATGGTAAAAAACATGAAACAACCCTAACTTTGGGCGGAAGAAGCCGATTCTTTAGTCCCCAATCCATGAGACTCATCTGCTAAAGCCTGATCTAGCTCTATAGCAGTGCCTTGGGCAGAACCTCCTCTTACATCTACCTCTCCCTCTCTCAAATAAAGACCCAAAAGAGGGAATCCCATGAGGAAATAAGCAAAAATACAAAGGGTAGAAGAGAAACTAAAAAGAACAAATAGAAAAGGAAGGAAAAAGAAAAGGAAAAGGAAAAGAAAAGGGACTCGGACCCGGCCTCGGTGACCGATGCCTGATTATGACTCAACTAGAAAAATCCCCTATTCTAAACTCAACCACAGAGACATAATCTCAATCCAATTATTCGTTTAAAATATATCACCAAATGAACATACATGGATAAATTAATATTTAATTAATTAAATATTAAATATTCTGTGAAAATTTTGAAAGTCTCAAACTTCTACCAAACTCTTATCCTAGGTTAAACACCATATTCTAGGACCAACAGAGTGGTTTCAAAAGTTATCCAATATCATGTTATAGTATAATTTACTATTTTTTCCTCAAACACTCTCGGGAACAAAAAGGTTCAAATTTCCTTTCATTTTCACAACTAGTGACAATGTGGATCATCATATGAAATTATGATTTTCATGAATAATGATATATATATATATATATATGTATGTATGTATGTATGTATATATAATATTTCCTACATTGGAAGTATTGGCTGGATAGTCAATCGACTCTCCATTGAGGCTATCATTGAAAGAAATGTTTCATAATATGAAATGAATGAGAATTAAATACATTTAATGATATGATGCATGAATTAGAAGAGGCATTAATACATCCACTAGAAATTCATGAGTTAATGTGGAAACTGTCCAAGAGTCTCCTCAGTCTCTATATAAATCCTAGAACCATTTGATGGCAAGGTGTGTGGATATTCAACCATTAACTCCTAATAACCCTTTACTCTCAATTCTTCATTCCTTACAAATGAAACCTTGAAACATCATGAATATAAGAATAATCCCATCTGAATGTCAAATGCTTCTGATAAACTTATGGATACCTATGGGGGTAGATTCTTTTGTTTATCATTTTGAGGTTTCTATCGCATTACCTCAATCAATATTTCCCCTTAAAAATGCAGCACAGTGGTGGCCATGAGGTTATCTCATGAGGAGGTTTGTCATGAACCATCCTGAGTACCCTGGTAACCTGATAACTGAGCCAACACTGACATGGCCAGAAGGGAATTCTCAATCCCCATGGGTTGGAAACTAGCACCTGACATAATACAAAATGAAAGTGAGAATGATTTTTCCACAAACATTGTGGAAGCAGTTAAACAATTTAATATTCATGCAAGAAAAACTCCACAAGGAGTAGTATACTAGAAGTCAAACAGTTACAAACAACCCAAAGTACTACAACAAAGTACTATAAAATTGAATAAAAACCCAAGTCCCAATGGATGAAACTATCCAAGCCTAAGGATCAATAGCTACTACCACCTCCAAGTGGTGCCTTACCCTTTCTAGAAACTACGAGAAGATAATCAACAAACATCTAAAGGCACATGTAGGGTGTGAGAAAAAAGATCAGTAGGGTCTCACAAAGGATTCCATAAGAGATTTCAACATTTAATTAACCAAATAAGTATATTTCAATTTTAAATAAATAGGTTTGACATTTTAAAAGTATATTTAAACAAATCATGCTTGACATTTCAAATTATGGAAATACATTAAACAAATGGATTAATAAACATTTTATATAAAATAGTTCATATAAGTTATAAAGAATGTAAAATAGTTTACAACAATTGAATATATTCATTTCAAATACAAAAAAGAGAGCAACATGGTCATATGCCTAAAAGGTATGATAGTTCTAGTCTATTGGACTCCTCACACCCATGGTTACATGGTAATATGTGTATACACACAACCCCTTAGACACTGGTCAAGAAGAATAATCACTATCCCGTCGAGAATGTGACGTTCTTCATTTATGTTTTATAACATTGTAAATTATAGAGTGCTATAAAAATAAATCACTAACTACCTAAGTCTTTCATGTTCTCTAATAACAATAAACAATGATAAATTTACTTTAAGACTGCTTAAAATACAATTCATCTCATTCTCCACTTCAAATATACCAATTTTTCATTTAAAAAGAAAAACTAGTTTTTAATCAAAACATTTATTTTTCCAAGATAAAACCCCAATGTTTCTATCAAAATAATTTAATCCATTTTTAATAAATAAGAATTTGAAACCAATTCAAAATTGAATTTCACAACTTAAATTCAAAAATTTAAAGTCCACCAAATTCCATCAATTTCACAATTACACCCAATTCAATGGAATTGTTTTTTCCAATTTCATGCCAAAATCCAATTTCCAAAACCAAATCCCCCAATTCAATGGAATTGGATTTTCAATAATTTAATTTCATGATAATAAAATCCCATATATTCCATGGAAATTAATTTAATCAAATAAAAAAATTGTGGTTAATTAAATTGGCTAATCAAAATAGAACCACCTACCTTTTCCACGAAAACACAAAGCCCGCAACAGAACCCGTCAACAATAATGAAGGCGTAGAAGATATAGAATCTCAAAATAGAAACAATATTAAACAACACAGAGTCTAAATCCATCAATTCCAAGATGATCTATTAAACTCAAAGTAAGGAAAGATAAAGTGACAAAGAGATAGGGAGAACACTTACTCAAAAAGTCACTCTACAACCTCAAAAATGACCTATCGTTGAACAAAACCACCCGAAAGGGTTTGAGGGATGAAAAATCGCCTGAATATGGCTCTTGGGTAAAGAATAAGGAAGTATTGAGAGGATGAAGTAGAATTTTCATCCAAGATGTCCGTTTAAAAACAATTCTTGGTCCTTTACACGACGTGTAACCCAATTACAAATCGTGTAATTGAAAAATGCCAAAATTTCTGAAAAACCTGCCACCTTTTATTAAAAAATGGAATTATTATTATTTTATAATTTACATGGTGTCTAACCATATTACACTATGTGTAAATCCACTGCATGCTATATAAATAATAATTTTTATGCTAAAAATCCAACAAATATTTAACTTCACCATTTTAGGTTTCCTTATAATTCCTTCTTAACCCTACCTAGATAATGAAAAAGGAAAACCATGACAAGGTTTAAAATGTACCTAAAAAAAAGGTAATGATATGTTTTAACCTCCCCACCATAAAAAATTTCTATCACCAGAAGCTTGTCGATAAGCTTCCATATTAAAAAGGTGAGTCCAATACTCTCTCATTAGCAACTCATTCTCCCATGTCTCATAAAAATATGAACTATGCTGCCAAAACACTTGAACCAAAGGCATCACCCTCCCACAAAGTACCTTGGTTTCAGAATCAACTATCCTGACTGGCTGTTTAGTCATGGATAAATCAAGTTCAATCTCAAGATCACTCCAGCTCAAAACATGAGATGGATCAGATAGATACTTTTATAGCTATGATGAATGAAACACATTATGTATCGACGTTAGCTGAGGTAGAAGATATAAATGGTAATTTACTTTCCCCACATTCTCAACAATCTCAAAAAGGCCCCACAAAATGAGGAGAAAGTTTCCCTTTCCTCCCAATCCGTTGATGACCCAACCAAGGTGAAAATTTGAAGAACACCTGGTTACTAACTAAAAATTACAATGGTCTATGAGGATGATTAGAATACGATTTATATTGGCACTATTACATTAAAATTATTTGAATAATCAACTAAATCTTTTCTAATGTCTCTTGAACTAAGCATGGTCCAACCAAGGAGCTTTCACCAATCTCTGACCAACACAATGGAGATATGAAAGTCTAGCCATAAAAGTCCTCAAAAGGATACATTATGATAACATAATAGTAACTATTGTTATAAGAAAACTCAACCATCCCTAGATGGTCATCTCAAGTTCCACCAAAATTGAAAACACAAGTGTGAAACATATCATCTAGAATCTTTATAACTCATTCTTTTTGACCATCAGACTGTGGATGGTATGTCTCACCCAAACAGACTTGAGAGTCTGGTGCCTCCTGAAGGCCTCTCTAAAAGCAATAAGTGAACCAAGGATCCCTATTAGAGACTATAGTCGATGTAACTTCCTAAAGATGAACAATATATTTCACTTGGAGATTTCCCAACTCCTCAACTTTGGTTGTATCACGAATGAGTAAAAAGTGATCTGGTTTGGTAAGCCTATCGATCACAACCCATATCACATTCTTCTTTCTATGAGTACATGAAAATGAAACCACAAAGTCCATAGAGATCTCATTCCATTTCAAAGTAGGTACTGGAAGTGGATAATGCTAACCCAAAGGTTTCTGGTGCTCTACCTTGACCTATTGGAATGTATAACAACAAGAGAAAATTTAGAAATGCCTCATCTCATACCTGGACACTAGAATCTATGCCACATGTCATGGAATATCTTTGTGGTTCCTGGGTTCACTTATTATTGGTAATTATGAAAATCCCCCATAACATATTTACTTACCACCAACAACACAATGAAGCAATTCTGATAGCATAAAATTCCCTCTTTTGAGAAAAACCACTAAACAACTATCTCCCCACCATAATGTGATTCTCTAATGCTACAGAACTTATAATCAAGCTGTTTATTCCTAAATAATCAATTTGAGAAGAGTGGATATCAACTAAAAACTATCCAAAGAAACCTCATCCCCTAATTCTGGGACTCCAATATGAAAATGTTCAAAGAGATCCATCAAGTTCTACTCTTCTGATGATTCTTTCAATGCCTCAAAAGTTTCCTGATCAAAGAATATACAATGACATTCCCTTTTCTTGGGTTATAGGTGATGTAAAAGTTTAAATATTTTAGGTATTACACCCAATTCCTCTAAAGGAGATTCAGATCTTTTTATGATAATATATAACTCAAGCTTTTGTGGTTGGAAAACATGGTAAACCATTCTACGAAAAGGTAATGCCACCAACTATTAAGTGAATTCATCATAGTTTCAAGTTCAATTTCATGGTTTGGGTAGTTCTTCTCATATAGCCTAATATGGTGAGATCTATAAGAAATGAAATGACCACCCTACATAAGAATTTAACCCAATCTTGAACCTGATGCATCACAAAAGACCACATATCCCTACCTGACCTCAAGCAGAGTCAACACCATAGCAGTAGTCAAAATATGTTTTATCCCAACAAAAGAATTTTGACATTTCTCATCCCAAGAAAACTTTACTCCTTTATAAGTTAGTGTAGTCATCGGAGAATCCAACTTTGAGAAGTCTTAAATGAACCACCCATAATACCCAACTAGACTAAAGAAGCTTTGAATCTCGATAACATTTTGTGGTTGTTACCATTTCATAATATCCTTTTCCTTTTTAGGATCAACAAGAATACAAAGTTATGACACCACACATCCCAAGAGTTTCACTTCCTGAATCCAAAAATCACATTTCAAAAGCTTGGCATAAAGATAGTAATTTCTCAACAAGATCAGAACTATTCTCAGATCATGCATATCATCCTCCTTGTAATTAGAGTAAACAAGGATGTCATCTACAAACACTACCAAAAATGTGTGAAGAAACTCATGGAAAATAATGTTCATCAAATCTATAAAGACTATCAGATCATTGGTTAAACCAAAGAGCATAATAAGGTAATCATAATGGTCATACCTACTCAGAAAGGTGGTTTTATGAATGTCAGATTCTTTTCTCCTCAACTGATGGTAACATGACCAAAGGTCAATCTTTGAGAACAACTTCACACCTCTTAATTGATCAAACAGATCATCAATCCATGGAAATAGATACTTGTTCTTTATCATAACTTGACTGAGTTTTTAATAATAGACACAAAGGTGGAGAGAACTGTCAACCTTCTTAGCAAAGAGAACAGGCCCTACCCAAGGTGACACACTCGAGCTTATAAATCCGTTCTCTATAAGATCATCCAACTGAGTATTCAACTCCTTAATTTAAATTAGTTCAATGTGGTAAGAAGGAATAGACACTGGTTGAGTACCATACACTAAGTTGATAGAAAACTCTACATGCCTTACCAGTGGAAAACCAGTGAAGTTAGAAGAAAACACGTTGGGAGACTCAATGAAAACTAAAGGGATATCACCACCCAAAGACTGTCATTCCAAATAAAAGTGAACACTAATTTTACTTTCCCAAACTATGGATAAGAAGTTACAACTCTACTCAACCTCAGGTCCCATTCTTTTTGAAAGATACGAAAAACCCCATCTAGTGCAGTAAAGGAGACCTGTTGAAGATAATAATGAATCTGAGATTTATTGGAAATGATCCAATCTATCTTGAATATTATTTCAAGAAGTTTCATGTAGAGGACCGGAAAACTTCAAGAAATCTCAATATCTGATAGAGAGAAAACACAAGTGAGAATACAAAGACCCTGTTATTTCTTCGTTCCAAGGGGTGTAGTAATATCCATCATATAAGATAAGGGCACCATAAAAATATTTAATATATTATGAATACAGGTTGAAATAAATGAATGAGATTCACCTGTATCGAATAAAGAAGTCACTAATGACAGAGCTATAGTGATGGTACCTCTCATAGTCGCTAGACCCATATCCGCTTCCTACGGAGACTCTTCCACTGTGTGAAGAAGCTTCATTCTGGATGCCTGTGGCTGGAACCCTTTTATACATGGAGAATTTTATTTCCCCATAGTTTTAGGAGGAGATGATGATATTGTGCCACTAAGAGGACTTAAATAGATATAGAAGAACTTATGTAGGTGACCCGAGAATCCATAGGTTCTACTTATCTTGGGTGCCTCAGTGAAAACCTTCTTTGAATGACCTGAATTGACACACTAGTAAAAAATCAAAGGACCACTACCAGGCACTATAAGAGGTTCATAAAAACCCTGCTGTCAAGAACCACCACAAGAATCATCAAACTTATGATTTACTTTCAAGGAACTTTCACCACCACTGAGAGAGAAATAAATTCCCCAAAACTCTAACTTTCTAACCAGGTCCATTTAGACCATCAATGATCTATCCAACACATCAACATAAGAAGGAATATTCATCAAGAAAAATTGAGAATGAATATCATGTTGAAGTCCCAAATCAAACCTTCAAGCCTGCATCTTATCATTAGATACTATCTCAGGTGAAAACTACACAAGATTAGAAAAATGGGTTGCATACTCTGTCGTGGTCCTATCATCCTACTCAAGTTTGAAAAACTCCATATCCTTGGCCAACAACATCGAATCTGGAAAGAAACGGTCAGTGAAAAATAACTTTAAAGTCTTTTCACTCTAAGACCTCATGCTTATTCATCATCACCATCATGTACCACCATCTCCTGCATGGTCCTTCAAGCAAGAAGGTGGAATACTTCACCTTGATTTCATTAGGTGTCTCCAAGAACCCAAACAAATTCTCCATACTGATCAACCATTCCTTATCCTCTTGAGGATAATTTTATCCCTTGAACGCTACTAGCTTATGGTGAAGTAATTCCTAAGAACCATTCTGAAGATCATCCCTCTGAGGTTCCATAGCTTGAGACTGAATAGGAGCTGGTTCAGGTGCCTGTCCCATAGCTTGGATAGTATGCACTATCACCTCAACCAGATTTGGTTCCACGAGAGGATTTTCTCACTATAGTTCATCAATAGATTCCTATTGGATCCAATTCACACATATTCTTAGAGGAATGATGCTACACACCATCAACAGACATAATAGAAGACATCATATTAATACTCAAACTGAGAATCAAGGGAAATTAATCCCAATATATAGACAACCAAGATTTTGATTTCAATATATCCAAATCAAAAGTAGGGAAAAGACTAGAATTAATACTTAAGACATATTTCTCTAAAAACCCTTAGTGACTTAAGGTTCATTGCGGTGAGAGCTGGTCAGGAACTCAATTGCAACTACCTCCAATGTCTCGACAAGATTACGCAGTGCATACTGACTTCAAGACAAGAAGATCAACCACCTTTGATACCAATTTTTTATGAACCTGCCTCAGTATCCTGGTAACCTGATAACCGAGTCGGCATTGACATGGACCAAATGGAATTATCGATCCCCATGAGTTGGTGACTAGTACTCAACATCATACAAAATAAAAGTGGGAACGATTTTTCCACAAACATTAAAGAATTAGTTAAACAAGTCAATATGCATACAAGAAAAACTCTATAGAGAGTAGTGTACTAGAATCCAAATAGGTATAAAAAACCCAAAGTACTACATCAAAGTACTAGAAAACAGGATAAAAACCCAAGTTCCAATGGAAAAAACTCTCCAAGCCCAAAGATCAACAACTACTACCACCTCTAAGCAGCACCTTACCCTTTCTCGAACATAGAATAAGATAATCTACCAACACTCGAAGGCATAGGTAGGGTGTGATATAAAATCCCATTAGTGTCTCACCAAGGATTCCATAATATATGGAAACATTTAATTAACAAAATAAAGAGCTTTCAATTTCAAAAAAATAGGTTTGGAATTTCAAAAATCATATTTAAAAAAATCCTTCTGTAAATTTAAATTGATGGAAATAATTTAAACAAATGACTTAATAAACATTTTATATAATATAATTTATATAAATCAAAAGTCATGT
Organism: Viscum album; assembly: GCA_963277665.1. Taxonomy (NCBI): domain Eukaryota; kingdom Viridiplantae; phylum Streptophyta; class Magnoliopsida; order Santalales; family Viscaceae; genus Viscum; species Viscum album. The sequence continues at coordinate 956,361,476 of OY728138.1, read as the reverse complement.
AAAACAATTTACACTAATGACATATATTCATTTCAAATAAAAAAAAGAGAGCAACGTGGTCCTATGACTAAAGGTAAAATAGTTCCAGGATATACGACTCCACACACCCAAGGCAACATAGAAATATGTTTATACACATTCCCCCTTCAACACTGGTCAACAGAACATCATCACCATCCCTTTGGGGATGTAAAATGTCTCATTTATGTTTTTGAATGTTTTAAATAATAGGGTGATGTTCAAATAACTCACTAACTACCTAAGACTTTCACGTGCTCTAATGACAATCAACGGTGGTCAATTTATTTTAAGGTAGCTTAAAATAAAATTCATCCTATTTTCTATTAAAAATATTCAAATTTTACATTTAAAAACCAAAATGGGGTTTTAATAAAAACATGAATTTTTCCAAGATAAAATCAAAATATTTATATCAAAAAAAATTTAATCCATTTTTCACAAATAATAATTTGAAATCAATTCAAAATTCAATTTCATCATTCAATTTCACAATTTAAATTCAATAATTTAAATTCCACAAAATTCTATCAATTTCAAAATTACAATCCAATTCAATGGAATTGGGGTTTCAATAATTAAATTTCATAAGAATCAAATCCCACATATTTGATTGAAATCAATTTAATCAAATGAATAAATTTAGGGTTAATTAAATAGGCCAATAAAAACGGAACCACTTACCTTTTCCATAGAAACATAAAGTCCACAACGAAACCCACCAACAAGAATGAAGTTAAAGAAGATCTAGGAACTCAACCTAGAGACAAGATTCAAAAACACAGAGTCTAGATCCATCAATCCCAAGATGATCTATCAATCTACAATAAAAGAGAAATATATAAAGATACAAAGAGAGAACTTACCCAGAAAGTCACTCCGTAACATCAACAGTGATTAATCGCTAAACAAAATGAACCAAAAGGTTTTGAGGGATCCAAAATCACATGGGAAAGGATATTAGGTTGAGAGTAAGGAATTTTGGAGAGGATGAAGTAGAATTTTTAGCCAAGATTCTTGTAAAAAAAGACTCAGGAATCTACACAATGTTTAACCCAATTACACACCGTGTAATTGGAAAATCCCAAAATCACTAAAAACCCATCACCTTTTATTAAAAATATATTTATTATTATTTTAGAATTTACCTGGCATGTAACCATATTACACAGTGTGTAAATCCCCAGAAGGCTACAAAAACAACAGGATTTATGCTCAAAATCCAACAAATTTCTGACTTTTCCATTATAGGTATCCTTCCAATTCCTTCTCAACTCTACCCAGATAACAAAAAAGGAAAACACAATAAGGTTTAAAACATACCTAAGATAAAGGAAATGGACTATTACAAGGTTGTAGACTATGTTGTAAAACTGTCAGTTTGTTAATTTTTTTGTTAAAGTTAGAGTTAAAGGTGAATATTTGACTAAAATTTATAATAAAAAAATTAAATATAAAATAAAGTTCATGAAAATTCAACAAAAAACAAAAAATTTATTGAAAAAAATAAGGTGTTTGAAAACATAATTTAAATAGTAGTTATGAACAAGTGTATACCTTCGAGACACTCCCCTCTTTTTTAAAATGATTTCTCAATTGAATTTCTCAATGCCCATCTAAATACCTCAATATTAACACCCTATTTTGCAAGGATATAATATCAATAACCCAATATGATTATTTTACCTCTTATAGGAGTTATTCAATTACTTGAAGAACTCCAAGCAATCAAACCTAATCGAAATCACTATGCTCAATGACAAGGCCTTTTTGAATAATGTTAAGTAGTAAAATCAATTATTTTACTTCATAGATTGAACAACCATAAAAAACTAGTTAAAAATATATTAAATAAAGAAAAAAATACTTCCATTCAAGAATATAAGTTCAAGATAAATTCAAAAGAGATAACACATGAAGATCAAAACTCATAAGAGAGTGCCTGTTAGTTGCTGCTATCCACAACCACTTGGTGCTTAGCCTTGCATCACTTGAGAAATGTATTTATTATCCATTCCTTCCCTTACAATGTGAATGCACAAAATTTTAAATAACCTTTCTAGAATATACCTCTACTTTATCTCACTAACCACCCCTTGGAAAGAAGTAGAGAAGGAAATAAAAAAGGGGTGTGGAAAATCTGTCTCTATGCTCCTTCCCATTGAAAGTTTGATCACTTTTGGACCACATTCTAGTTGAATTTTGAAAATGTTCCTTCATGAATATTATTATAACGTGAGTTTATTTGTCCATAAAAACTTTTAGGATATTTTTACATGTTCATAAAAAGTTATACCCTAATTATTGAAGTGAACTTTTTCTATTCAAGGAGTCTCTTAAACTTCCTCAACTTGAATGCGCCAATTCGCCATCTTAATGCGACAATTAAATCATGCTATTCAATTTGAAGATGTACCTCTATGTCTTGTATCTTTTCCAGATGAAATCACTTAAATTGGAATAATTTAGGCCGTGATATTCATCATTTAAGGAAGGTGTGTCAATTATATCTAAAAAATGATTTTCCAACTTGAATGATTTTTTGGGGTCTCAAAATGGTTGATTCAGCACTGGTTATAATTAGAGAAGTTGAAGCCCAAGAGAAAAGGGTTACTAAAAAAATAATTTTTATAATTATATAAATATTTAAAATGTTTTTTCCCAAAATACATAAGTGATAAAAAACTATTAAAATTCTAGAATTAGGTCTTTTTTACAATTTTTCTAAAAATCCTTAAAATTACCAAATTGATGTAAATTCATAAAGAATGAAAATTTTATGGGGATTAAATAATTGAAATACATGTGAAAAATATTTAAAATATCATCTTTATCAATCCCCCCACACTGAACACTTGTAGTCCTGGACAATTGAACATTCAAAATAAATTACCAATGAAAATTCAAAACATATGTCAATGAAAATCACATGCTCAAAATCAGGGAACCAAACTTATCATGAATCTTCAAAAACATAAATTAAAAATTCTCTATTATGATCATTAATTCCATTCCCATTTCATTCATTCCTATATAAACAAGGATTACTACATCACTTTTGTTCCTCTTATAAGATGATCTTGATTTAAAAAAAATTTCTCTCATCCAAATAAATGAAAGGGTCACCATAGGCTTGAAAAATTAATAAATCTATACCCAATTGAGTCAAATAATTTCATACATAATGAGTAATTATAGAGGTTTATTTTGAGGTTTTAAGGTTGGTGAGTTTCAAATGTCAAAAAAAATGTGAGGCCAAATAAGGAGGGTTTGACTCTTTTTAAAGAAAAAAATGCATGATTCAAATTTCAACTAAATAATGGTCTTATCCTCTTTCTTATTGGAATAAAATCTTCTCCAAAACTACTTAAAAATTCCATTCATGGAAAACCCACATCATTAACATTTAAATAGAAAAAATAACATTTATCTTCACTTTTTTTTCTTGAAAGATCTAGATAGACACAACTTTCAGCAATTTTTTTTTCATTAGAAAAAAAAATATCTTATAGATTTTATTTTCCACCAAAAGTAGCACCAAATTATTTAACACACCATAGGTTATCTCCCCACACACTTAATATTTACTAAAATAATGCAATTTACATGAAGATAGAGTTGGATATAGAAATTAGCTTGTAATGAGGCTAACTAATAGGAAATGCATGGAAACTAAGGGATCACAAGGGTCAAATGAATAATTTAGGCTAAAATAAAAAGAATTCCCTTAAAAAGGGGTATTTAAAATCCAAATTCATTGCCTAAATCATTTTGAAAACAACTTCCTTAAAGATAATAGGTTTTAAAGGAAACATGACAAGTTTTAGTTAAAACAAACATTATTTAGTTCACTCAAGAAGTGATATTATTATGAAGAAGATGAAAAAATGTTTTATAATCCCCACAGACAAATGATTTCAACTTTGGACACCATTCATGACATGGAATTCAGAAGTCAATGGTATTTTCATTAATTTCAAAAAAATTGAATCCAAAACACAACACATTTTAGTGTTCATTTAAGTTCAATTACATGAATCAAGATGATTCATTTAATTGAAAAAAAATTCAATTTAAAAAGGAAATTACTTTAAAGCTCACATGTTTTTTTAGAAAACTAAAAAAACAGAAAAAATTTGAAAGAAAAAGAAAAAATAAAATTTTGAAAAGAAACAAAAAAACCAAAACTACTGAGGATGATCCTCCCCCCACTGTTATTTTATATAATGTACTCATTGTGTATAGTTCATATGAGAAGTAAAAATAAAGAAGTTAAGACATGACCAAAAAAGTGGAGAGGAAAGAGACAACCTGGTTTTTATTGAGTAGTAACGTCCATAAGCTAGCCTCCTAAAAGTTTCTACTTGAAAACTATAAGAGAAACAAAAAAAGTATCAAAATTTTATTTCAATCAAGAAAAGAAAAATAAAAAGAAAGAGAAGGGAAAATAGTCTTGGTTTGAACCCCCAAGTGGGTGCTTGGCTTTCACTACCCCTAGTCAAAAAGTTCTAGCTGATCATCCCTGTAGAGACCCAAAGCTTGATGTACATGGACATTACATTACTTTTTCGGAATACTTAATACATAATAAGAACCAACACTCAAGGACCGTAATAGTTTAGTGTCTTTGGAAACTCGGAACATAATCTTCTAATCGTGGTGAAAGATCTTCAACATCTCCCATAAAGATCTTCCCCTTTTGTTTTCTTACCTAAAACCTTTATTTAAATCCTGGGGAAAAGAAAACATATAAAGGGTGAGCTCAAATTCTCAGTAAGGGTAATAATGGATAAAATAAAACAAATCATATACATTTGAACTTAAAAACATAAACATAATGTTTAAACATCAAAATCTTGAGCAATGACATAAAACATAGCAGTACATAATGCATAGATCATAAAGAAACATTAATCATGATAAAATAGCATGGGAATAAAAAATGTGATTGTGGAAACCATTAATCACATGATATGATTTCCATAGTAGCCAAAACATTGCTGCCAAGACCATCTTACTGGACAAATTCCTTTTCTGAATCGAGTTCACTCCTCGTTCCATTCCTGTATTACTGAACCAGATTAACTTACCGTTCGATCCATGTCTATCTCATGAGATATAAATCTTTACCCAATTCATTGGATGGAGATATAGGTCCCACCCATCTCATAGTGAAATCATTCTTACTTGTGACACAACAAAAACATAAATCATTCACCATAACCCAAAGAATAAAAATGGGTTTCATAAATATCATCCCATCATAACATAATCCATATAAATAAAATGGATATCATTTCATCATAAGAAAATTTAAACCATGTAAATCATAGAGATATTATACTTGAAACATACACTTATAAAATAATGTCATCTTAGATGGAAAATGGTTTTGATAAAACACTTGAAAAGAATTCTTGAGGAAAATATCCTTTCTTCTAAAAATCATTTTCTTTTCAAAAAATGCCACACAGTTTTAAAAGAAAAGGATTTTATTGAAAATAACCATGAAATATTGTAGAGTAAACTTCATGAAAATAAGGCGTTATGAAATCGTAAAAATCTGTTCATGTCGTATAAGTTAAAAAAAATCTTCTCGTACTTTTACCGGAAAAGTCAAAAAAAGTACCTCGTAACGTAAAAAAAAGAAATATTACTTACCTACCATGTAGTAAAAGTAAAAAATGGGTAAAAATGACTTTAAACATACATGAAACCATTTTTAGAAAATAGGGACATGGATGATAAATACAACCCCAGTAAATACGTAAGAATAAACAATCTGGGATAAAAACGAGATTGGAAAAGTTATCCCTTACCTTACGTCTGATATGCTTCGTATGTATCTGAACCTCCTTTATAATGATTTAAATAATGTCATTGACTTATTAAAGAATCATATTCATTGTTATGATATAATATATGGTTCACTTATGACTTTATATTACCCGTTCTTTTGTAAATTCCATGTTAAAGCAGCGTTTTGGGTAAAATCGTTTCATTTATCGTACGTGTTTCGACTTGTTGTTCTTGATATTATTACTTATATCCTGATTTACATAATTAAATAATGTAAAAATGATTTATATATATAATATATATTCATCATATACATATATATATGATAGATTGATAAATGGAATGAAATACATCGTTCATGGAGACAGTAGGCCGTACGTACGCATGAACGTTGTTTTCGTTTCCTTATTGAATTGAATGGAATTAAGTAGATGACATAGATATATATATATATATAAATAAATCCAGTATCATTATTATGTCATATATTTCATTATTATTCATTATATATACTTTATAATCATTCATGAATGGTTTACATGGAGAATGAATCCCATCGCGCCGTGGAGACGGTAGTCCGTACGTACGCACGAGCGATGATATCATTCTCATGATCGTGGAATTGTATTTAAGTGTATGTATAATATTTCAGAATAAATATCACTTTAAAATAATCATATATAGTTATTTATTTACACCATTATATCCATCCAAGTAAGGTGGTGTTCGAAAATAGATTACACCATGGCGTGGAGACGGTATTCCGTATGTACGCACGCGTGTTGATTTCGTTTTCCGTAGGATGGATAGAAGGTGAAATATGGTTGTTTAATATTTATAACAACATATAAGTATATAATTAATACTGGTATTATTACTTTATAATGAAACAACTAAGGAACTGGAAGTAGAAGAAGAAAGAAACTTGAAAGAGTCGGTAGAAGAGATTACCTCTTCCTCGACGCACCTCCTTTAAACTTCTTCTTAGGGAAGTAGAGTTGGTCTTTTGAGAAGACCAGAACCTCCATAATGTTTCTAGGGAAGTGTAGAAGATAAATGGGTAGGGTTTTTCCGAGCTTCAAGGCTCAAAAGTGTGTGAAGAGAAGAGGTGAGGGGTGCCCTTTTTATAAGGGAGGAGAGGGGAATCTTTGGAAAAACTTAAAATATTATTTTATAATAAATTCATATTCAGTTTTTAATAGCTATAAATTGATTTATTTAGAAGATAAGGTGGGGATGGGTCTAAATACTCTCAACCAATAGATTTTAGACAGGTTTGTGTCATTATATTAACCATATCATTTAGTTTTAACTCTTAGTTAATTAGATTGACATTTACCATGTCACTTTGTATTTTTATATTATATAGTTAATAAACTTACCATATACATCCAAGAGACCCCCAAGTGGTACATTAATGATAAACCTATCATGATATAATTATCTTGGCCAAACCTTAGATTTTTAGAAATATAATAACAATTAATAATATAATATTTGTTTTAAAAACTATTTTATGTCAATTTTGACACTATTTGGTAATGGATTTTTTTGAAAATCATAACAAAATTATTAGTTCAAACAAAGTTAATTAATTAAATAATAACATGTCATATTAACCTATAAAATTAGTTTAATTCATAAAAAGTCTCAAATTACATTTATTTGGGTATTTATAACATCAATTATTTTAATATTTCATTATTTAGGTAATTACTCCATCACCATTGTGTCATAAATAACTTAAATTATTTAATGTCTAAAAATTATAAATAAAACACCATTAGGTAGGAAGGAATTTTATTTTTCTAATGAATATTTATAGTCGAATTTATCTTATGTATAACCCTATATTAAAAATGATTTAGTTATTAAACTTTGATTTTAACTATTTTAACCCTTCTTTATATAAATTAATAATAAATGTCTTAATCTAATCCAAGTGGACCTAAATTGTCATATTTTATTCCTAAGGTTGTTTTTGGTCGAATTACACTTATCCAATAGAATGAGGACATGTGTTAGGGTAATAATAATATCATTTTTACCCTTAATTGCTCTATTTACTTTTAACCGTGGTAAATAAAAGTAAAAAGTTACTATTCACCAAAAATTATTTTCATCTCATTGAACCACATTTTAGTCCTTGATATTAATCATGTCTCTTAGATTTTTGAAATTCCACCCACAGAAGCGGTAAAATTAAGTTTTATGTAAGTTTGCAAAAAGCTCCTAGGAGGTAGGTAAATGACGGTGAAAAGTTCAATAAAATTTTTATATATCGAAAATTATTATAAAATGACTCCAATGAATTACATTGAACTTGTATAGGTATTATGTATCAATTTTTACCTAAAATAAATTTAAATAAAATAAATAATTATTTAAATAAAAATTCAGTTTTAAACTATGACTCGGTGTTTTTTCACTATTCATCAAAAATTGAATGTTTTCAGAAAAATACCAAAAATTCACCCTAAGCTAATTTCGATATTCTGAATCCAAAAATTAATTCCATTTTGAAAGATGAAATTTATAAAATTTCAAAAAGTGGGTATTACTATTCATAACGGCTAGTTCATAATAATATTATAATAATATCTCGTTTAGTGAAACTCGGTATTGCGTACTAAACACGCTATCGAGGAAGGTCTTGATTGCCTGTAATGCAAACCAAGTCAGGGCTACATGTAGGGAAATATCTGTTTGGTGTTGCGTATAACATAATCAAAACTTATTTCATTTATACATTAAACAAAATCTATACTTAATGTTGCGTAGAATAATTTCCACAAAACAAACTTGAAATTGTGTGTAACACGAGCCAAGAAGAGTGTTGCGTATACTGTAAGCTAATACGGTGTTGCGTATAGTACAAGCTAAACTTGGTGTAGTTTATAATAGAAGATATCAATGAAATTATAAGAATATTTTTTATAAAATCTCGGGGTGTTACAATCCCCAATCCAAAGGTGGATAAAGTTTCTTCTGCAAAAACCACCAAAATAAAATTTGTTCAATTTTCTTTAGATTTCAAAACTTTTAAAAGATCCCAAAAATTCATTTCTTCAGGTTCCATTCCATGAATTTGATGTTCTAATAAAGTAATGGAAGAGGGAACAAAATAGAAAGGAAACTTCCCAACAATTTATCTTAACTAAAATCCTATATTTGTTGTTGACATTCAATTTTAAGATGTGGTTCATCTTCAGGTTTATCTTCAAAAATAATTTCTTCTTTTAGAATAAGCTCGATACCACCATCTGCATGTGTACCTGTGTACTCTTTAATTGAGAGCACCATTATTTCTTTAATATTAGTGTTCACGTCATCTTCATCTAAAAAATAAGTCAACTCAAAAGAAATGGATACTAAATCTGCACAGGGAGAATCCATTAAAAATTTATTATCAAAATAATTTAGCAATAGTAGATAAAAATTTGAAATATATCCATGTGGATTCTCAGGTTTCATTTATGTTTGGGAATGGAAAACAACTGTGTTAAAAGTGTGCAACAACTCAGTTTCCTCCAAATTATCTACAAAGATGAATGAATAGTGTGTTTCTTCTTCCTCTTTGGAAAAATATTGATATAAGGGTTTTGAATTTTCAATTTAAAAAAGTGGGTATTCAGGTGAAATTTTATTTTCAACAAATTCGTCCCAATTATTTTCCAAAGTCTTTTGATTTCCAAAAGACACATTAATTGGTAAATCAGTGATAATTTCTACCTTTAATTTTAAAAAAGGAGATTCCTATTCATTTTTCAACTCACCCAAAAAGTGTTCTTCAATTTTAAAAGTGGGTGATAAAATATTTTCATTTTCTTGCACTTATTTTTGTGTATTTAATTCTTTCAATTATTTTAAAGTAGTGGAAAAAATCTCAACTTGATTTCTTAATTCTTAAATCATAACAACATTTTGTTGAAGCGCCAAATTATTTTTTTGAATCATGAAATTAGTTTCTTAGAGCATGGATTAATTTTATTGTAATTAATATTTAAAAAACTCTTCATTACTAGGATCCTCAAATTGTTGATAATCAGGCTAAGTATACGAGTAGTCCCTATGAAAATCCATTTTTTAATATTCTAACTTAGTGGTCAAAATCCTATAAATTAAAAAAAATTAAAAAAAGGAAACCTCCTGAAAATGGCGCCAAATTGATATTGGGGGTTCTTCTACATTACCAAAATCAATATTTTCCCCTTAAAAAATGTAGCGTAGTGGTGACCATGAGGTTGTCTCACAAGGTGGTTACAGATTAAGTTGTCAAACTGTCACTTTGTTAATTTTTTTTGTTAAAGTTAGTGTTAAAAGTGGGGATTTTATGAAAATTTATATTATATAAAACAAATATAAAAGAATTTAAATAAAATTCAACAACAAAACATAAATTTTGTTGAAAGTAATAATGAATTTGAAACTATAATTGAAACAGTAGTTGTGGACAAACTTAGACCTTCAGGACACTCCCCTATTCCTTATTTAAAATTATTTCTCAATTGAATTTATCAACTCCCATCTAAATACCTCCATATGAACACACTATTTTTCAAGTAAATCATATAAATATCTCAATATAATTTTTGTCATTCCTATAGTAGTGATTCAATTACTTAAAGACCTCCAAGCAATCAAACCTAATCGAAATCACTATGCTCAATGGTAAGACCTCGCCAAAGAAATCTAAAAAGTTAAATCAATTATTTTACTCTATAAATTGAACAAACATCCAAAAAACATAATAGTTGAAAATTTATTCAAGAAATTATACAATCAATTTCATTCAAAAATAAATGTTCAAGAGAAATTCAAAAGAGATTATACATGAAGATCAAAACTTGGAAGAGAGTGTATGTCGATTGTCGTCATCCACAACCACTTGGTACTTAGCCTTGTATCACTTGAGCAATGTATTTATTCTCCATAAATTAATTTACAATGTGAATTCACACCATGTTCAATAAATTATCTATCACATCTATCTCTTTTCTCTCACTAACCACCCCTTGGAAAAAACATAAAATGAAATAGGAAAGGGGTGTGGGAAATATACTGCTCTGCTCCTATATTTCAAATGTGTGATCACTTTTAACCCTATTCCCTTATTAATTTTGAAAAATTTCCTTCATTAATGTTGTTTTAAATGAGTTTTATTTCTACATTAAAAAATTTAGGATATTTGAACAAGTGGATCAAGGGTTATACCCTAACTATTGAAGAGAATGTTTTTCTATTCGAGGTGTCTCGTAAACTTAATCCATTTGAACACATAAATTTACCATCTTAATGATATAATTAAATCTTTGTATTCAATGTGAAGCTATAAATTGGAGTCCTCTATCTTTTCTAACTGTAATCACTTAAATTGGAAACATTTAGGATGAGATATTCCTCATTTAATAAATATGTACCAATTCTAAACGAAAAATGATTTTCCAACTTGAATGATTTTTTGGCCTAAAAAAGATAGATTAAAAACTTGGTCCATTTAAAGAAGTTTAATCCCAGGAGAAAAGGGTTCCCAAAAATAATTTTGATAATTTTATTAGCATTGAAAAAGTTATGCTCAAAATATAGAAGTGATAAAAAACTGTTAAAATTCCAGAATTAGACCATTTTCAGAATTTAGATCAAAACTCCATAAAATTCTAAAATTGATGCAATTTCACATATAATTACAAATTGATTGGGATAATATCATTTAAATACATGTGAAAAATATTTAAAATACCAGCTCTATCATTTTTACACTTTATGATCTCTCTCAAACTCATTCAAAGGAGATCAAGAATGATGTAGTGGATCTTCAGTGTAAGGTACACCATTTATTTTCCATATTATTTATTTTATTTTTACATGGAGTTTTCATACATCATGAATGAGAGATCCTCATATTTGGTTGTTTATTTCTTCCTATGTGTCTAATAAGTGTTATTAGATTTTTACAAAACCTAACAAGCACTTGGGTACCCAAGAAGTCACTATATGGTGTCAAGTATAGGTTTGGGTAGGGGTTCGATGCTTTTTTTTTGTGGGATGCTAGGATATATCATAGGAGTTGGGACCGAGCTAAGACTCAGGACCATTTCAAAGTTCGTTCAGTTTTTTTTCCAGTATTTTGGGGGTGTTGTATATGTATGCTATTGTATGATTTACTAGCATGTATTGAATAGTTTCTTTTATTATTTCATGGTTTATATTGAGTATTATCAGAACTTACCTATATGTTATTTCACTTCTTATCTAGATATATATTTTTAGTTTTATTTACACTATTTATTTTCTCTAATAAGCGGGTATAATCTCCCAACTAGACCATATTAGACCCATGATACTAGTTTGAAACCTCTGACATATGGAGAAATGTTTCTAAGGTAATAAATGTTCCACTAGTTTGGATGTCATTCAGTGGTTCAGGATGGAGGGACATTACATTTATAACCTTAACTCCTTTAACAATGAAGGGTGATTTGTTCGTTTTTCCTTGTAAATAAGTGTGACATACATCCAAAGGTTTTAACTTAGTAGTGTTTAAAAACCATGCATGATGTAACTTATGTAAATGCTTCTTGTTTACATGACCAAGTATAAAGTGCCACTGGTGGGTGGGATATGAGTCATTTTCATGGGATGTATTATTGATTTCCAAAAATGGGTATTCAAGTTCAAGTATATATAGTCCATTGTTAATATGAATCCTACCATAACATATGTTATCATTATAAAAGAGACAACATTTATTTCAAAACTTTAAATAAAAACCCACATTTTCTAGACTTGACACAGAGATTATGTTTCTGGTAATGGATGGTACGTAATAAAAATTATTCAATACAAGAATAAAATAATTATTCAAGGGAATATGATAATCTCCCACTACTAATGCTGCAAGCCTTATACCATTTGCTGCTCAGAGATCCACCTCACCCTTTGAAATCTTATCGAATCTATTTGGTTTCTTTATTTGAATAAAAATGTGTGATTTACATATATAATACCCAACTTATAGATAAAGAAAAACCAAATTAAATGAAAAATATGTCTAAATAAGAACCATCACCTTACTTTTTATTTCCATCTATGTAATTCTTCTTCTAGTGGCCTTTCTTTCCACATGAAAAGTAGACCGCTTCATTATCATTTCTCTCCCTATGTATTGAGGGGTGGTGTGTCGGTGTATTTGGATTAAACATAGGCTTTTCTTGGATCGGTGAAACCCAATTATTTTGGATGATGTTGTGGTGTTGTAGTAACTCTGAACAACTATAGCAAAGTTGACCGGATGACATCGATAGGGCACTATAGTAGTGCAGACTTTGACATGACTACTGTAGCAGATCGAACTTTGGATACAATGTTATTGTATCTTCATGGAATTATTTCCACTGCCCACTGTATCATCTTGGACTTGGGTGACTGATTCACACTCAAATTTACCCAAGAGATGAAGGTAGAACAATCCTTGTAGTCTAGCTTGGGTTGTCGAATCCACTAAGACCTAATAAGATACCTACGATACACAACCTATGAGATGGATTTTTGGATATGAATTTTCCAACTTTGGGTTTATTTTAGATGGTTTTAAAGTATCACTAACATATTTAAGTTAATTCAAATTAAGATAACGAGTTGATCCTAGGTTATCGCTCGGGGTGGATTGGATGAATTCTTTTTTTAATGATTTTAATTTCATTAACTCAAGAAGGATTCATTCAATGAATTCAAACTAACCTCATACCATAATGGCTAAAAACCTTCAAAAACACATGATAATCACCTATAAACTTGTAGGATCATTTTCATGAGCATTCCAAGGTAAAGGATCTTATTATCACATAAAAGTGGGGTGATTAAATTCAATATAGAAGAGGAAGAGAGAAAATCATTGAATAAAAGAAACTCAAATAAAAGAAATTAATAAACATTTAGAGAGTGATAAATAACATTCAATCCATACCCTTTATACTCCCTTTGATCAACCCATAAAAGATTTATCCCTCCATTGATGACATGTCCTCAACGGAAGCGGGAAGGAGACTTACGAGGGTGGAATTGAAGAAGTAAAAAACAACAAAATATCAATCACTTCACCGTTGTGTGATAAATTTCACAAAGTATGGTGTGAATAAATTCACAATTTTAGGAAATGGTATCAACATGGTACATAGAAGAACAGAATAAGAGTAAAGGAAGAACTTTTATTAATAACTAAGGTGAATTGAACAACTTACATGAGAAAGAAATGTGATTACAAACACAAAGCAACAACATAACACTGCAATGAAACCAATCACCAAAAGATCCCCCAATACTCCAACACCACTACCTTAAATAGTAATTTTTGGAGCCTTGGGTTGATACTCAAATAGTGGAAGTCATCCCACTTGAATATGATAGGCTTCAGGTGGTGGAAATCTTGTGGAACTTGGACTTTTCCACTCTTGACCTGAGGTGGCAGCCAACTTGCATCCACCGAACAGAAGCGCCTAGATGGCCAAATTAGAGTGGTCTATAGAATAAAAAAATTTAATATAAAGATGTATCCGAGGTCTCTGTAAAATTTCATCCCAAATTAATATGTGGTTTCCGAGATATGGTTGAATTGGTGGGATGTTTTTCTGAGCCGCAAAATCTTGCCCAGAATTTTGTCTCTAACTTGGGCCGCCTAAATAACCACCATGGAGGCAGAATTAGCACTATCTCATGAATAATTATTTGTTTCTATACATGTCTTCTAGAATTCCACGAAATTTGGGATTCATTGGGCATGTATTTTGGTCCCCACATTCTCAACAATGGGATGGTGTCCAATATGCCTTCTCCAGAATTGTTTCCTTTCATCACCAAATATTTCCATCATCCTTTATGAATAATCTATTAATCCCTGAATGAAAAATGTTCATATTTAAGTATATATAAATTTTCCAAAATATAAAATTAAAATATGGATAATTACATTCCTTAAAATCAGATGAATCATTGGGCCTAAATTGGTGTACAATAGGCATGAAGTGCACAAATAATGAGAATGAATGTTCAAAATTAAAATCCACTAAGTTAGGACCATAAGATAAATAATGAACATTTAATACCATTAAAATTTAATTTAACATATGTGTTTTTATTGGATAATCACACCCCCCCAACTTGAGATTTGCTAGTCCCGAGCAAAATGTACCTCAACAATATGAAATTCGAATTCCCTTTTCCAAAAACTTTTTAGTACACATTGATCACCAAAAACCCTTATACCAAACAATCATGAAACCCATAAAAATATTTTAATAAAATATAGTTTCATAACTAGATCCCAATCCCAAGATCATTATTTTCTTCAAATTCATCGCCATATTTCATCCAATATCAATTAAGAGTGGTGATGTGTTGTGCATCGCATTAGACATGGGGGTTCATCTTTATTCAAGGGGAAAATGATAGAAGTGCTAGGTGGAATCATATTTCAACATTAAGATGAGTATTCAATTTTTATTTTTATTTTATTTATTTATTTATTTTTTCAATATTTCTATGGTAATTGAAATTACACTCAAAAGAGTCAACCCATGTAGCGAGACTTTGCCGATGAATCTCAGGATCAAAGACCTTAGGGCACCAAGTGAAGTCCACATACTCAAGAATCATCTTGAGTTAACTCAGTCAAAAAAAAGTTCAAATTACCACAAATATAGATAAAATTACTAACTTTGGGCTAGAAAACTATGGTGTCACGATCCCCAAGTTCCAAATGCCACGTATTGGGTCATTTCATTACTCTACGCGCAAATATATTATTATTTTTTTATTTTTTTATTGAATACTCATATTAAAACTAAAATGATCACCAAACCTATGCTATTTATCTGGGGGACCCCATGAACTCAAACTAATACCCCACTATCCAAAGGACGTACGTTGTGATTCTTTTTTTATTTGGATGAAAATATAAACAACAAAATATCACATTAGACAGCCACACTTTCCAAAAATCTATGCTCATGAAATTATACATGGATTAAAATTAGAATCAGGGCATGCTAAATTATTTGATATTCAGTTTCAAATTGCACAATGTCTATTATCATGTTCAACGTTAAAGAAATTTTTCCTTCCATCAAGGCACACCTTTTTTTCTTCAAATCATTTATTTTTTCGACACAAAAGCAATTTTTTTATTTTATCTCCCCCCCAACTTAAAATAACACTGTCCCAAGTGTTTAAAGAAAAGAAAATTTAGAAGGGGTAGAAGCAGTTAATGGGAGTTCAAAAAGGAAATTGAAAATGAGGATCCTGGAATGAAGTCACCTAGCAGTTGAAGTTGAAATTCTTGATTCTCCCTTTTAATCCCTTATTCTCCATGTCACTCTGAGAATTCCCTCATGGAAGAAAAAAAACCAAAACTATATATATATATATATATAATTATTATTTTAATAAAAAAAAGTAAAATATAAGAATATATACAAAAAATATAGAATAAGGAAGCACTATAAGTTGTAGGTCAGTGGTAAGTGTGCGCCATTGTCTCCCTTCGGTCCCAGGTTCGAGTCCCCATGGCTTCGCCGGTTGTGACAGGGTTTTCCCCACGACCTACGACATGTCCTTTTATTATTATTTTTTATTATTATTTTAATTTTAACCTAAAAACTCATAAAAATAAAGTGAACTGATGAGATGTTTGTGTGTAACAAAATGATTGGAAACTTGAAAACCATGGGTTTCCTCCCATGCAACGCTTTTGTTAACATCGTTAGCTCGACTTGAACCCCCTAACTTACCCAATACCATATTTAAACATTTTATGGACCCCATATTTCTCCAATTATACTTTATTGAAATTTATTATTTGTTTATAATTTGTGTCATGTACAAACCTATGTTCTACAATGAGTGGGAAAATCCAAGAAATATTAGAAATGGTTGATCCAGTTTCCTCTATAGTCTTGCCTAAGACATCAATGATCATTACAACTTTTTTATATTAGAGAGAAGAATGAATTAAATTTGAATTTTCATGATTATACCCTACAAAGGGATACTTGAGTGGGGAAGGAAGGACAATGATTTGAGCTCGGTTTGAATAGGACATTCAAACACAGGTCGAGATTTTGAATCCAAATGAGTTTCATTTTCTAAATTTCTTAACAAAAATGGTTCCTTTTTAATGGAATATTCAATCACCAAATTGGAGATATTAGTTTCAGTAATTGGTATGGACTCGATGTTTTTTATTTCTCCCAATGGTTCAGTGATTTTTAGTTCTGAAAAATCATCAATGGAGCAATATTCAATACACTCAATCCATGATATCAAATTTCCCTCTTGTGAATACAAAAAATCAGTTTCCTCTTCATTTAAACACCCATAAACTATTACTTAATGTTCTTCAGGTATCCTAGGTTCAAAGGAAATTTCTTTAGCATTTTCATGAGATGCTTGTGTGTAACAATATTCTTCTATGAATGATGATTAATGGAAAACCTGACTGAGAATTGGTTCCATAACTGTTTCAATGCTTAGTAGTTCTAATCTCAAGGATGAAACATCAGAAGTAATTATATCCATTTGTTGACACAATTTCTCAGTTAATGTATGTGGATAAAGATAGTCAAGGGGTTGAGATATATGTTCTATTCCAAGAGGATAATTAAGTTTTTGGAATTCCACAGGAGGATGTTCCGATTGGCCTTATAGGGATTGAAAATCAAAATAAGTTGGAATTTTTTTGTGGAAAATAGGAGTTAAAAAATTGTGGCTCAATAGGTTGTTGATTATCCCACCATTAGAAACTAGGATGGTCATTTTACATCACACTTGGTGTGGAGTGATCAAAGTAAGGAGAGGTTCCCCATGTTTGGATTTGTTCAAAAGGGTTTTCCATAGGAATGAAATTGAGGATGAGATTAGAGAAGTGGGGTGAGAAAAAGAAGATACTGTCTAAGATAAATTACTTAGTTCCTTGGAAATGGAACCAAAATTTTAATTCATGCTCAAATTTACCCAAAAGATTAAGGTAGAACAGTCCTTGTAGTCTAGCTTAGGTTGTCGAATCCACTGAGACCTAAGAAGATACCTAAGATACATAACCTATGAGATAGATTTTTGGATATGAAGTTGCCAAATTTTGGTTGATTTTATATGGGTTTAAAGTTTCACTAACAGATTTAAGTTAATTCAAATTAAGATAAAAAGTTGATCCTAGGTTATCGCTCGGGGTGGATTGGATGAATTCCTTTTTTAATGATTTTAATTTCATTAACTCGAGAAGGATTCGTTCAATGAATTCAAATTAACCTCATCACCTACTGGTTAAAAACCTTCACAAACACATGATAATCACCTATACACTTTTAGGATTATTTTCATGAGCACTCTAAGGTAAAGGATCATATTATCACATAAAAGTGGGGTGATTAAATTTAATATGGATGAGAAAGAGAGAAAATCGTTGAATAAAAGAAACTCAAATAAAAGAAATTAATAAACATTTAGAGAGAGAAATAACATTAAATTAAGACCCTTTCTACTCCCTTGTATCAACCCATAAAAGAGTTATCCCTCCATTGATTACATGTCCTCAACGGAAGCAGGAAGCAGACTTACAAGGGTGGGATTGAAGAAGTAAAAACAACAAAATATTGATCACTCCACCATTGTGTGATAAATTTCACAAAGTATGGTGTGAATAAATTCACAATTTTAGGAAATGGTATCAAAGTGGTATGTATAAGAATATAATAAGAGTAAAGGAAGAACTTTTATTAATAACTAAGGTGAATTGAATAACTTACATGAGAAAGAAATGCAATTACAAACACAAAGCGGCAGCATAATACTACAATGGAACCAAGCACCAAAATATCCTTCAATCATCCAAAAACACTGACTTAAATAGGAATTTTTGGAGCCTTGGGTCGATCATCCAATAGTGGAATTCATTCCACTTGATTATGGTAGGCTTAGGGTGGTGGAAAGCTAGTGGAACTTGGACTTTTCCACTCTTGACTCGAGGTGGTAGCCAACTTGCATCCACCGAACAGAATCGCCTAGATGTCCTTCTAGATGGAATAATTGGAGTGTTTAATAGAATAAAAAAGTTAATATATTGATGTCTCCTAGATCCATGTAAAATTTCATCCCAAATAAATATGTGGTTGCTGAGATATGGTTGAATTGGTGGGTTGTTTTTCTGGGCCTCAAAATATGGCCTAGAATTTTATCTCTAAATTGGGCCGCCTGAATAACCACAATGGAGGCCTAATTATCAACTTATCATGAGTAATGATTTGTTCCTATACATTTATTCTAGAATCCAACTAAATTTGTGATTTAGTGGGCATGTATTGTGGGCCTCACATTCTCAATAGTGGGCTGGTGTCCAATCTGCCTTCTCCAGAATTGTTTCCTTTCATCACCAAATATTTTCATAATCCTTTATGAATAATATATTGATACCTAAATGAAAAATTTTAATATTGAATTGTAGATAAATTTACCAAAATATAAAATTAAAATATGTATAATTAAATTCATTAAAATCAGATGAATCATTGGGTCTAAATTGGTTTACATTAGGCATGAAGTGCACAAATGATGAGAATGGATGTTCAAAATTAAAATCCACTAACTTCGGACCATAAGGTCAATAATGAACATTTAATACCATTAAAATTTAATTTAACATATGTGTTTTATTGGATAATCAGTGACCACAACACTATAATTGTGCATACTTGCAACCACATTTCACTATAGCATAATATAATTTCAGTGCGGTTGGTTGAAAAATGTTTCATCCTCTTTATTTACTCATTTTGAGCTAGGGTTTCAGTGTTTTGAAACTCTGAAATTCTCTCTATATCTATACTATTTAATTATTATGAAATTATTCCTCTCAATGGATGTAGGGATGATTCCCAAAACACATAAATCACTGTGTCCTGTGAGATCTTCTTTTCATTGTTTTCTTGTTATCTTATTATGTATTTTATTCATAATCAAATCTGTTCTGTCGCTATGAATCTTGATATTTCCACAAAAACAATTATTTAAGGTTGATTTCAGAATTCTTGAATTGAATTATTACTATGGAATAAGGTAAGTTTAAGATTTAATTATTCAATGGAACTAACTTCAGTTACTAGAGGATGCAGATTGAGGACTATATTTATGAGAATAAGTTGAATTTTTCGCTTCTAGGTTTAAATCCAATGACCATAGATAAGGAAGAGTGAGAGCTACTAGATTGATAGGTTCTGGGAGTTGTTCACCTTACATTGGGAAAAAATGTAGCGTTCAACATCATAGAGTATAGGATAGTGATTGATATGATGAAATATGTCACAAATATATACGATAGGCCTTCAATGTCAAACAGATTATACTTGATGAGGTGATTGTTCGATATAAAAATGGTTAAAGGGGGGATTGTTGTAGATCAAATCAATAAATTCAACACTACCATTAGTTAGTTGACATCTGGGGATATTGCGCTTGATGATGAGGTGTGTGCACTAGTTTTACTGTCTTTATTACCTAATAGTTAGGAAGCAACTATAACAACCATGAGTAGTTCTTCAAAAAATAAAAATCTAGTTCTGAAAAATGTTCAAGACCTGATCCCCAATGAGGATATTTGAAGTAGAGAATCGGCTAGATTCTTAGGTTCTTTTTTGAACGTTGAAGGAATAGGAAGATATGCATAGTGAGACAATCATAGAGGATGACCAAAGTCAAGAGGAAATAGATGAGACAAGGAAAAGGGAGATGGTCCTACCTACTGGATTTATGGGAAGAAAGGAAATTCCAAGGAGTGTAGAGATAAAAAAAGGTTCCTAAAACCAACATAGCAAAAATGATGGCTTAAAGAACTGATGACATGATACTATTGAGCGTGGATAGCCCTATGGATTCTTGGATTTTGGACTCAGGGGTGTCCTTCCCTTCCATGTCAAAGAAGGGTTCCCTAAATAATTATGTTTCTATAAATTTTTTCAAGGTACATATTTATAATGATGAACCTTTTCAGATCATGGAAAAGGTTGATGCACAAATCAAGACCAACAATGGGAGTTTACTAGTTTGAAAAAATGTGAGGCATATCCCTACACTGATAAAAAAAATTATTTTTATCAGACAACTTGATGACATGGGTTTTAGTAACACATTCATTGTTGGTGAATAAAATATCACCAAGGGATCCATGGTCATAGATCAAGGAGAAAATAATGGAACCTTGTACAACATGACATAGACTTTCATGGACATACTTGCATCAATAAACTCTATTGTGGATTCATAAGTGTGGCACTACAGGTTATGCCACATGAGTGAGAAGGGTATGAAGGTGATGAGAATAAAAGAAATGATACCAGAGCTGAATTCGGTGGAAGTTTGATTATGTGAGGATTGTATCCTTGGAAAGAATAATACAATATCCTTTGCAAAAGGAGGCAGAACACCAAAGGCTAAGAAGCTGGACCTGGTGCACACTGATTCTTGGGGTTCTACACCAGTACATTCCCTAAAAGGATCACAATATTATATGAAATTTATTGATGAATTAACAAGGAAGGTATGAGTTTAATTTCTGAAAAAGAAATATAATGTGTTTAAGGTGTTTCAAAAGTGTAAGACCATGGTGGAAAATGAGTAAGGAACAAAGATGAAATTTTGAGGTTTGACAATGGTTGAGAGTAAAACAATAATAAGTTCAGAGAATTATATGAAAATAATGGAATTTGGTGGTAGAAGACTCTTCCAAGAACACTAAAAAAATGGTGTGATAGAGAGAATGAATATCACATTGAATGAACATTCCAGGAACATGATGTTGAACTCAGGGTTACCTAGGATTTTATGGGAAAATGTAGTGAACATGGAGACATATCTCATCAATAATAATCTAACTATACCAATGAGATAATGTCTTCCTGAGGAGATTTGGTTTGGAAATGAGATAGGACTCTCACATTTACGAGTCTTTGACAATTTATCATATGTACATATTGATGCTGATGTAAGTTACAATCTTGATACTAAGTCCAATCCATGTTTCTTTATTGGCTATATTGTTGAGGAGTTTGGTTATTGATTTTGTAATGATCTGAACAAGTTGGTAATCAGGATCTATAACATGGTATTTAATGAAGCTGTCATGTAAAAGGACTGTCTTGAAGTTAAAATTGATAATGAGAATAAATAATCAGAGTGCATTGAGCAAGTGGAACTTAAAGGTGTGCTTGATCATGTTATGCCAAAATTAGTGGATCCTACTCCTTAAGTAGAGTTTAGGAGATAAAAAGGGTAATAATGCCTATGCAGAGGTATTCACCATCCTTACATTATTTTTTATTGAATTACAATGGAGAACCAGAATGTTTTGAAGAAGAAATGCAGTTGATGGAGTCAAGAAAGTGGGAGTTGACTATGAAGGAGGAGATTTTCTCATTGCACGATAGCAACACTTGGGAGTTGAAACCTCTTCCATAATGAAAGAAAGTATTGTAGAACAAGTGGGTATACCATGTCAATGGAGAAAATGATGGATATAGGAGGTACATAGTAAGGTTAGAGGTGAAATAATTTCAAAATAAAGAAGGATCCGATTTCAATGAAATTTTCTCACTTGTAGGGAAGCTTACCACCATCCGGGTGGTTCTCATAATTATAGTGTCAGATTATTTTCATCTTGAGTATATTGATGTCAATACTTCTTTACTTCATAGAGATCTGGAAGAGGAAATCTATATGAAACAACCATAGGGATACATTGAGTCAAGGAAGGAAGACCTGATGTGAAAACTCTAGAAGAGCTTGTATGGGTTGAAGGAGACACCCATACAGTGGAACAAAAATATTGATACACTCATGAATAAAAATTCACACAAATGATGTGTAATGGATCAATGTTTCTACATAAAGTATTTTGGTGATGAATATATTATACGACTTCTATATGTGGATGAAATGCTAATTATAGGATCATGTATGCAGATGATTGATGAGATGAAAAGGAAGATGGATGAGGAGTTCAAGTAGAAAGATCTTGGAGAAGCTAGCAAGATCTGGGGATGAATATCAAGAGAGACCATGTAGCAGGAACATTGATGTTATCACAGATGACTACATTGGAAATGTTTTTAGAATATTTAGTATACTGGTAGAAAATCTAGTTTATATTCCCCTGGAAGACCATTTCAAATTATCAAAGGAGAAATAACCAAAGACAATAGAAGGGCTTGAGTATATGGAAAAGGTTGCATATGCATCAACTATTGGAAGCCTGATGTATTCCATGGTTTTTACTTGACCTGAAATTGCTCATGTATTGGAAGTTGTGAGTAGGTACATGGCTAACCCTAGAAAGAAACATTGGGAAGTTGTGAAGTGGATACTGAGCTATCTGAAGGGAATAATGGAGGTATCTATATTCTTTGGAAAAGGAAATTAATTTCATGGGTATGTAGATGCTAACATTGGAGGTGATTTTCATGATAGAAGAACAACAACAAGTTATGTATTTACCCATGGAGGAACTGTAGTGAGCTGGATATCTCAACCACAGAAGGTGGTGGCTCTATCCACCATAGAGACAAAATACATTTCTATAACAAAAGATGGAAAAAATATGGTTTGGCTAAAGAACTTCTTGGAAAATTTGGTTATAAAGCAAGACATATTGCAAAGAACCCAGTGTTTCATTCCTGGATGAAGAATATTTAGTTGAAGTACCATTTTATTAGTCTTGGTACATGATGGGTTGCTGACATTGCTGAAGATTTTTGGAGCCAATAATCCAGAAGACATGTTGAAAAATCCAACAATAATATATAATTTGAGGAATTTTTGTGCCTCTGTTGGTCTCCACTAATGAATTGAGGATGAGAGGAAAAATATGATAGGACAATATGGGATCACAAAATGGAAAAGTACTATTATTTCATGAATCATCATCTTCAAATTAAAGTTGTGTATGGAAAGCATGAACTAGTGAGTGAAGAAGAGGATGAGCTCTGATTAAGTAAATCATCTAAGCCAGTGGCATCAAAGCAGGTCAATGTAGCAGATCAAGTTCCAAGTGGGGGATTTTTGTATTGGTGTAGCCCAATCCATTTGGATTATGTTGGGATAAATTATTGGATTGGTGTAGCTCGATCCATTTTGGATGATGTTGGGCAAAATGCTTGTAGCCCATACTGAACACCAGGCTACAACTCCACTGGTTGAGATCTATGGTGAGATCATTGGGGGTTTCAGGGGAAACACACCCTTGATTTGGGGGTATATGGGCCAAAGGTAGTGGACCCATATTTTGGGGCACTGTAGAAAATATGAACGACTACAACAAAGATGATCAGACGACACCGACAAGTCACTGTAGCACTGTAGAATTTGGAACGACAACTGTAACAACTTAGACTATTGGATATAATGGTCCTATAGATTCAAGAACTTCTTTCCACCGACCACTATAACACAACAGACTTTCTATGTGGTTGGTGGAATAGTGTTTTGTCCTTCTTATTATCTCATTTTGATCTTGGGTTTTCTATGTGCTTTGAAACTCTGAAATTTCCATATAAATTGTGCTACTAAATCATAGTTAAATTCCACCACTCTATGGATGCAAGGATTATTCCTGAACCACATAAGTCTTTGTGTATATGTTCTTCTTATTCTTTTGATTCCATTTTTTTCATCTACAAAACTATCTACCATGTGACTTCTGAAATTTCCATAACATGAATGCTAGTAAACCATACTGCACACCAGGTCACACCAACTAGTCACTATTGTAATGTGGACTTTGACATGGACACTATAGTAGCTCAGACTTTAGAGACAACAACATTATAGCTCTACAGACTTCTTACCACTAACCACTGTAGAAGCTTGGACTTGGGTGGTCGCAACACTGTAGTAGTGCAGACTTCCAACCACCTTTCACTGCATCACAATGGAATTTCTATGTGGTTATTGGAATAGTTTTCTTCCTCTTTATTAGATCATTTCGAGCTAGTGTTTCTGTGTTGTGAAGCTATGGTATTATCTATGTTTTTGTGCTCCCGAATCATAGTGAAATTTTGCCTCTCTATTGATGTAGGCATTATTCCCGAACCACATAAATCATTGTGTCTTGTGAGATATTCTTCTTTTTCTTTTATCATTGTTTTATTCTATGATTTCTTTATCTGAAAAAACATGTTCTATCACTACGACTCTCAGTATTTCCACAACACCTTAGACCCCTTAACTCTTCCCTTCCTCCTTTTGTTCACCATCAGGACTAAAGAGTTATAATTCTTTATATCCTTATCTTACAGGAAAATTAATTCCAATAGATTCGGGAGTGACTTATTTATGTTATTCATATTATAATTAATGATGAAATTCGAGAAGCTTAGCGGTAAATATGTAAGAATGAGATCAGTGGCTTGCTCGTGATTCAACTTGAACCCAAGAGAATCTAGTTTGTAGAGAATTTTTTCCTTTTTAACGCTTTTAAATATATCTAGAAATATTTTCAAAGTCAGGTGCTGAGACGATGTACTATTCCAAGGCCTAGTGTGTCTGAAATTAATTTTATAAATATATTAAATATATTTTATATCACATGTGTGTGGTTTTTCAAAAATAATGAGATAAATCTTAAATGGATTCTCAGATCAAAAATTTGAGACCACAGTTAAGTTTGGAATGTGAGCTTTACCCTAGGTGAGACCTAAAGTTGGTCGACATAGGACATTCAGATAAAACGGTCATTGGAGGGTGCTTTTAGTGGATTAATTAATTAATTATTTTATTAATTCATTAAATGATCCAAACATAATTTTCCACTATAAATAGCATGTTATGGAGAATCTATAGGGTTAGCCGCATAAAACTGTGATCATTAAGAGATGAATCCACCATTCTTCATTGATGGATCGAGATCAGGCGATAATCAATAATCAAATTAAGGCAAATCAAAGTGCAGCAAACACAACATATTTTCCTCCTTCACTGGCAAGCACGTTGTTCATCAATGAATGATCCAATATCGAGGTAGGACTAATCATATGTGTATTTAATACCTTATGATTAAATGATTGAGCATGACCAATTTCTTTCCTTTGATATGCATTCATTTTGAGCCTTTGTACATGCCCATGTATCAAATTTAAATTTATATATTCGATTTACCCATTATAACAACCCTGCTCTTTATTACACACATAAACATGATTTATTACATAAACATGCACTTAAGAAAAATCTAAGGATTGAGAGTTCTATAGTATTGGAAAATTAGGAACATTACATAACAACTTAGAACATAAAACACAACATCTTTATTGAAAACTTCTTTTACTTGACCACAACATTTTTTTGTACTTAGCATTGCATGGGATAACCTGAGGACGTTCATAAGAAAAGGGTGAGCTATAAATCCCTGTAAGGGAGTAAACAAGGAATAACGTGAAAAATATAGTATATGTTAGGAAATCGGTATATCAATGGAGCATAAGAGAAACATGAACATAAAGGAATGATATAGCATGATTATCATAACATGGAAATGTGGCATCAACATTTAACATGATATTAGCACGAGCCAAGGCTCATTGCACATGGAGCATGATTAAACCCTCATTGCACTTGTATTATCATGAGTAAAACCTCACTGAACTTGACGTATCATGGTACTATTCTTTACCCAATGCATTGGAGCACTATCAGGGCACACCCTTTATAAACATTTCATTTTATGCAAAAGTGTGCCACATGGATCATACAACATGGATTCATTAAACATCATAATTTATTCCACAAATAAGAGATGTGGAATACATAAATTTAAGTAATCAATAAAAAGTACATGTGCATAAAGGTGAATACCATTGATAGAGAAATGGGTATGGTATTCACTTACACAATGATTTTGGCATGAGAAATTCAGGTGTGACTTCGACAGCATAATGACGTCAAATAGAAATCGTAAAATGAGTTAATGAGAGAGAAAGGGGTATCTCATAATTTATACATGAAATGGACAGTAAGGGGGTTACATAGATACATGTACCAACATATTCAATTAAATTCATATTCATAATACAAAGGAATTTCTTGAATGTAAATGAGGAGAGAGAAATCCCTTATGGAATTTCAGCATGGTAACGAGTGTACAAGGGACACATTAATGACAGAGAAAGGGGAATATCATCATTAAAACATAATTAGGGAAGTATTGGTAAGGTTATAAATCATATCGCAACATTTTTAATTGAAAATAAAAGGTCATAACAACATAATTAAATTTGGACAAAAATGAGAAAGGAAGAAATCCCTTACTTGGAAGTGTGATCTCAAAGGCTTGGAAAAGGATTGAGAGAGGATTTTTGGGAGATTTGTGAACCTTTTGAGGATTCTAGAGAGTGGAGGGAAGGGGTTTTTCTAGATCCAAATGGTTTTAGTGAATAGAAGTGGGATCTTGGGTGAGTTTATATAGGAAAGGAGAGGGAATTATTTATTATTTAGGTTTTGGACACTACACATTTAACTAATCAAAACCACAAACCATCCTATGGTTTTTGCCCATGGTTTTTTCAAAATGTGAGTGTAAAAAATTATTTTATAATTTAAATGGATGAACTTATTAAAATATTAGTCTTGATTATGTGGAGTTGAGTCACACTCTCTAGGAAATAATTTCAAAAGTTAAAATGTTTTATAAGTCTTGGAGGGTCCACTAAGGCACTATAAAATTATTCAAATAGATATAAAATCACATTATTTTAAGGGTAAAACATATATTGGTCTAAAATCACATTTATAGTATTTTATTACATCACTATTGGGTCATTATGATGTCATAAATCACATTATATATTTAAATAGTATTTAATTTTTACCAAAAAAATTGATTGTATCATAAAATTATGAAAATTTCACCGTTGGATAATTTCAATGTCCTGATTCCAAAAAATAATATTAATTTTATCTAAATAATTTTCTAAATATGTTAATTTTTACTTTTAAAATAAAAACCGATATTTATAAAAAATTCATGGGTTTTGATAAAAACAGCTTTCAAACCTTAATAAAAATTACAGTTGTATTCATAAAAATTATATGATAATTTATATTTAATAAAAATTAATTTAGTAATAATATTTTATCAAAATATTATTTAATTCAAAAAAAACCATTAATTCATCAAAATAGATTTCTTAATTTAATATTAACTAAAAAAATACTAATTGTACTTTAAAAACTATTTACAAAGTAACAATAATAAAGCAAATGTATATTCTTTATTATATAAAAAAATAATTCACATAATCATAGTGCTAGGGTCTTGTTACATAACACCTTATAAAACCCACCTATGACCTAAGGGTAAGGTGTGTGATGGTGACCGACTCTTGGGGTGGATCAGATAACATCACTTGGGTGGTAATCTCTATCAACTTCCACTTCTCTCGTAGGTGGTTTTACTCAAGCTTAATGTGTTGAAGATCAGCTTGGGCTTGGTCAAGAGCGAAGCCCAGTGATGCCACCTCCTTTCCGAGCTCTGACTAATGGGATTTGTACAGAGCAATTCTGTTGGATTAGGTCATCACTTCCTTTGTCTTACTAAACTGGATTTGTTAAAGACCTATATTTATATTAATCAATTGGTCAATGTTCAATGACTATATTAGAAATAGTAAAAATTATTAATTGTATTTTGAAATCTAAAAACATAAAACCAAGTAATTTCATATAATCATATTACATAATAATACATTTAATTAGATTAAGATGAATTTTAATTAATAAAAGTTTGGTTCGTTACACCCATTCAGACATGTTTTCTCACCCTAGTTATCCCCAATCTGATTCATTGTCCAAGAACACTTGACCAACAATTATTTCACCTCTATTTCTTGTTCTTTTACCCCACCATTCTTCATGTTCTTCATCATTAGACCACAACTTCATGATTCTACTATTTTTGGGTGGGACCGTGCATGATCGAACCCCCAGATACGCGGTAGATTTGCGGGCGATGAACATATCAATTACTTAACGATGGATCAGAATGTGTTGCTGCGTTTGGGTGATGATTATTGTGGATTTAGGACTCAGGACCAACCGATGATGATGGGAGGTGCATGAGGCATGTGACAAACCACCACGTACTGACGTAAATATGGTTTCTGGCAACCGGAAGGCTGGAATCGATGAAAATAGTTTTCCTCCTTCAATTTCAGGTGAGCAATAGGCGAGATTCATGGGGGAGGAACCAAATCTAGAATGTCAAAGATGATATAGATTTTATGTGGAAAACAAAACTACACACCATGTAGTTTTAATAACACATGACATGTAGCCCGTTGGATGTGGCAAGTGAAGTTTCAGGTGAGTTAAATATCACACACTGTGTGGGACCCTCACATGTCATGTGACTCGGTGCTGGAAACCCAACGTGTACTATAGGATTAAACATACATGGACATATCCAAACACCTATCGTTTATCAGCAAATGATGAGGGTACACAAACACGGCCCGAAGGACATGGGTAGGACCCCATGCGAGAGGACACACCATGTATCAAAGTACATGGGCATAGGTAAGATTTCACATACATGGACATGAGCATGGGTGGACCCTTGGGTGTATGAGTCATGTCATGTAGTACCTTTACATGTCGTATAGGTATACATAGGAAATTATCCATTTACTGGTAGGGACACAACCAGGTATCAGGGCGGGACCACATGTCGTGTGGGTCCCCTAACATGTTGTGTACCTTTTTCTTTTGAGGAAACTTATACCTCTCACATCTCCTTCATTTGGACTCAGATTTTGGCCCATGAGTAGCATACATTGAGTGTTTTTCTCTATATAATGTGATGGTATCCTTCATAGTGGATTTTAAGATACTATGTTGTGGAAATGTTGAGGGTCACATAATAGAGGTTTTTAGATGAATAAATTATGAAAATAAAAGAAAAATAATAATGATATGAACACAAAAATAACAATTTATATGGTCCAGGAATAATCCATATTTCCACATAGAGATAGAAATATCACTATGAAATTTTGGATCACAATTATAGATAGTTTTCAGAGTTTCAAGAACATAAAACCATATCTTTAAATGAGTTAATAAATAATAAAATGCATTGTTCCACCAACTACATAGAAAGTCCTCTGTGATATAGTACCACAACCACCCAATTCCAAACTGCTATAGAGGCTAGTGACTGGAAGTTCGCAGAGCTATATTACCAATTTATCCAAATTCCAACTACTAAAGTTCTATATTGGTGTCACATAGTTATCCCAGCTATAATGTTTATAGTTTCTATAGTCCCCCAAAATTTGGACTAGGGGCCTTCTTCCCCTATAGCAGGGGCGCCTTTCCCCCTATAACCCCCAATGATCTCACCATATAGCTCAACCCATGATATTTTTGGCCTAGTGGGTATTATTGGACCTAATCATTCCTCCCAACATCAACTAAAATAGACCGAGCTACACTAATCCAACATATGTGAGATGTTCTTAGCATGATGATTCTTTAGGTGTCACTCGATGGTGGTAGTGATTAGACATGATCATCAAAGATATTTGATTGACTCCATCCTGCTGGGAAGGGCATGGGTCCTCTATTTATTACTAGAGTAACACCCTCTTACTGGGAATCATATGAGTCCTCTGTCAATTATTAGTGTCACCCTCCTACTGGGCAGAGTATGATTCCTCTATCAACTATCATAGTGAAACCCTCTTGTAGAGTCAAGACATGAGTCCTCTATATATTGATTTAAACTTTCCTTTTGTACCAGGACATAAGTCATATACCTATACATTGTAACCCCTTAATTATATGTCACAGTGGCAAGGCATGGCTTCATATAGATGCTTCTTCAGATAGACGCGTGATATGTTGAACATCATTGATGAACCTCTTGGAACTGATGAAACACTTTCCTAGGATGGGTTGTGAGATGAAGATATGATTTCTATCTCATTTGATCTTCTTTTTTTGATTATATATATAAATTTGTATTAATGTTGTTGTATTTTTTTACTTTCCTATTGTGTCTCCAATCTCCAGGGTATGCATATGCTCCTCTATTTTTTTACTCTCTTGCTATGGATTCAATGTTGTTGGATTTTTTTCTTGGGATTGGTTGGATTTTTTTTACTCCCTTGTTATTGGTTGGTGTCCTACTGGGTATGTATATATTCATCCTTACATGGGATTTCCCTGAACGTGTCATGTTTTATGCAGATGACGGATAGGTCCACGATGATTATCGAGAAGCATAGGCATACCCTAGTGCATTTGACTGCATATGTTGGCTGGAGATTGGAGATTCGATGTTGGGATATCTCAATTTTTACTTTAAAATTATTATCAGGTTGGGACATCTTTCTGGTTAGACATGTTTTTTTCCTTTTTTATTTTCTTTTTATGCTTTCATACTCTTGTATTCCCTAAAGGGTTTGCATACATGGTTTATTCTCTAGATGTTTCATCATTTATTATTATTCCTCTTCAATTATGTATAAAGATGTTTGGGTGTGTGTATAATGGTATACTAGAAAAAGTCCTCCCATATTAGTTATGCCATTCAGTGCTTGTTGCCAGACCCTGACCTATACAGGTGGGCCTAGGGTAGTTGAATCTCAATCCCTGTTGGGTCGGGTCGTGACAGATTGGTATCAAGGTAGTTTATTCCTTGGGATGGAGTTTGAAGTTGTCCCCTTATGAGTATTTGGTTGGAATTTAGGGTAACAATGTCAAAAAAATTCAAGTGTGTCTTACAATCTAGATAATCTAGTGTTGGTGTGGTGGTTGACGTATCTATTCACCAGAAATTTGACTACCTGCTTGTCGACTCGACATACTGAGACATTGGTAGAAGGGATCAATGATGCATGAATCATATAGGATTGAGTCTTTGAATTTACTTCTTGATTAAGCTCCCCATATATATATATATATATATATATATATTCTCATCTGATCATGGAACATCTTGATTAAATTTTCAAGATGCCTCAATGAAGACATCCATCCAGGTTATCGATTCTTGATCGTGACAATGATCTGAGGAGAGATGAGGCCTCATTTTAGGGTCCATCCCATGAGATTATTCCTCGATGTGGAAAAATAGAATCACCCCCACCCATTGAGAAATAGATCATACTAGAAAAGTTGAATTAGGATGCATGTAGGCTTAGTGAACTCCATAAGTTCCAACGCCAGAGGCCGTTGAGGTTCTATAACCAGTCAGATCCACTAGTGGCAGGTGATTGACTAGATTCAGTGATCCATATTTTTCTATCTTATTATAACATAGACTAATCACATGGTTTCACTAAAATATATCCTTTTATATGGAGTAGTTAGGCACTAGTAGAGCATATTTACATAGATTCATGAGGATTCTACACTCTCATAGACTGACTTCCAACAGTTGTTCTGTGAGGAAAAATACCCATCATTCTTGCACTTAGTTTGGATTCAGGAAATTATGGAGCTGCAACAAGGTGTGATGATAGTTTCATAGTATGCTATGAGGATCACAAACCTTACACGATACTCCCTCAACATGATTCAGGTTGGATACTTTTGGGCACAGAGGATTGAGCAGGGTTATCGTAGAGACATTCGTGCCAGTGCGGTACCCCTATGTATTCCCACCTATGATGGGGTGTTTGAGTGGGAACTGATGATAGAGAGTTACATTTCATAGGGATGATAGAAAATTGGAGCTAGAAGTGTGAGTTATAGGTTTGATTCATCTGCAGTAGCTAGCGGGATCTAGTCAGTAGGGTCTCAGCATAGAAATTTTTTCTAAGATCAGACTTGGGCACGTGGTCAGCTGGCACAGGGACTGTTCATGGGAATAGGGAATCCAAGTGAGGGGTGGTGATATGCATGTGATTAGTGAGGTCACATGACATGTGATTTCCCAAACCGATGTGCTGAGGAGGGAAGATAGATAGAGGAAAAACTTCCATGATAGAGGTAGCACTATGATCACAGATCTCCTGGGAGAAGGAAAAGTAGCCCCCAGGGAGGCGGATCTAGAAGAGAAGTAGGTGGGGATCTATGAGGAGCTATAGGTGGTTGATGATGTTATGAGATTCTTCTACCACCACTAACAGGTGTCCCACATCAGGCTCAGGGAGCTTTTGGTCGAGTCCATAGACAGTTGTAGGATAAGATGTGTATGACCCAAAAACACACAATATGGTTATATGTATGATATATTTTTATTTTACCATTACTTTAGTAATAGTAGAAATATGTGTGATTCATTCCTTCATCTCTTTACTCATGGTGCGAGAGCTAGAGCTTCCAGTTGAGGCTTTATCCTAGTATCTTTATCTTGAGGTTTCTATATGGAATTGTTTTTCTATATCTTTTATCTTCTGGATAGTGTGAGATATTTCTTGGTAGAGAGAGTTTCTTATGGGAACTCCAGGTCATCATGATGAAACCTTATTACGTCATCTTTGGTTGGGATTGGTTATCTATAGTCCAAGACCAGATTGACTATCATCGCAGATGATTTTTATTTCTTTGCACTGATGGGATGGAATTATCCTTTATGGGTGAGAGATATCTCATGGAAGTACGAGTGAGGTTTTCAAGATAGAGGCTATATCCCATTACCCATCAGTTGGTGATTGTATCCCTTGGTGTAGCAGGCTCTTCAAACATATGGATTCCTTCAGTCATGGAGGATTTTATGGATGTATTCCCCAAGGAAATTCTAGGACTACCTCTGAGATAGAAGATGGAGTTTTTTATTGACATGCATCACGAGATTGCTCTGATGTCTTAGGTGGAATATTAGATGGCCCCTACTGAGCTTTGGGAGTTGTGTTTGTAGTTGGAGGACCTTTGAGAGAAGGGTTTTATCTGGCCCAAAGTGTCCCCTGGGAACCTCGAGTGTTGTTCATGAAAAAGGTGGATAAAATCTTACAGTTTTTTGTAGATTATCATTGGCTGAACCAGGCCATGATAAAGAAAAATTACCCCTTTACAAGGATTGATGACCTCTTTGATCAGTTATGGGTCATGAGATGGTTCTTAAAGATCAATATCAGGTTCGGCTACCACCGGTTGAGAGTTTGTGAGACTGATATTCCGATGGTGACATTCCGATACCACTATAGACACTATGAGTTCCCGGTGATTCCCTTCGGTGCGATGAATTACCCTATTGTGTTTATGGATTTGATGAACCAGATTTTCCAGCTGTACTTGGACCGATTCGTTGTTGTCTTAATTGAATATATAATCATATACTCTACTTCAGAGGAGGAGTATGCAGAGCACTTGAGGATTTTCATATATTTTCTTTGAGAGCACCAACTTTATGGTAAGATCTCAAAGTGCCAGTTCTGGATCCATGAGATTCACTTTTTGGGGCATGTCATTTCAAAGAATGGATTAGCTATGGACCCAGTGAAGATCGATGCAGTGCTTTCTTGGGATAAACCCAAGAGCATGTCATAGGTATGGAGTTTCCTTGGATTTAAGGGGTACTAAATGGGGTTTGTGTCATACTTCTCTATGATTGTGGCCTCTTTCACCATCCTAATGCGGAAAGGGTACCTGTTTACCTAGAATGAGAAATGCCATAGATCCTTCGAGGAGTTGAGGCTAAAGATAAAGAGTGATCCTATTTTGTGACTACCAGAGGAGGGTGTGAAGTACATAGTGTATTGTGATGCCTTATGAGTTGGTCTTAGATGAGTGTTGATGAAGAGATAGATAGTTATCACATGTAGGTCGAGGTAGTTAATACCCCATCATAAGAACTATGCAACTCATAACCTATAGGTGGTAGTAGTAGCCTTCGCTCTGAGGATGCAGATACACTATCTTTTGGTAGAGAACTTGGCTATTTACTCAAACCATTAGAGTCTTATATATGTCTTCAGATAGAGAAACATGAACCTGAGACAAAGTCAATGGTTTGAGTTTCTATAAGACTATTACATTGATATAGTTTATACTCTGGGGAAGGGAAACATGGTGGAACATTCCCTTAGTAGGAATTCCCAAGCTCATTTGGTGTAGGAGGTCTCAAAGAAGTTACATCATACCCTAGTTGATAAGAAGGGTGAAAATTTTCTTCAGTTGATGGTGTTTACTCCTCCACTCCTCGAGCGTGTTAAAGTCTTAGTTGAGGTATATCGACCATGAGGTATTACATGACCAAATATCCTCAGGAGATTCAACTGATGGATTTTCTGAAGGAGGGAATCACATCACCCTATTACAGGGATGGATGGTGGTCCCAGTCATGATGTAGGAGGAGGTGATGAGATAGTTTCACACATCTCCTTTATATGTAAATCCCAGTGTGGTAAATATGTACAAAGACCTTCAACAATAGTTTTGGGGGCTGACATGAATCGGAGCACGACTGAGTTCATCTCTAGATGCCTCACCTGTCAGTAGATTAAGGCTGAACACCAGGTTCTGGTAGTTTTTTTGCAGTCTCTTGAGATCTTTTAGCAGAAATGAGATGGCATATCCATCGACTTTGTGAAAGGGCTTATGTGGACAGTGAGAGGCCATGATGCCATTTGAGCTATAGTTGGCTGACTCACGAAGTCGACACATGTCCTTGTTATTAGGGAGTAGAGCTTAGTGGAGTGTTTGAGGTAGTTGTACATATAAGAGATCATTCAATTTCATGGGTTTCCTTTGATGATTATCTCCAATCATGGTGAGAATTTCACATCATAGTTGTGGAGAGGTCTGCACAAGGCATTCTGAACCAAGATGGGGTTGAGTACAGGCTTTAACCCCCAGATAGACAGGAAGATCGAGCATACTATTAATGTTTTAGAGGATACTTTGAGGGTTTGCGCATTAGACTTTGGTTGGAGCTAGGTGGGTCACTTTACTTTGAAAGAGTTAGCATACAATAATATCTACCACCCTAATATCAACATGAAACCTTTTGAGACCCTATAAGGGAGACCCTACAGGTCACCCATATGTTGGGCTAAGATCAGCGAGACATCTCTTGTTGGGCCAGCGATGGTGTTGACAACGATGGAGAAGGTCTAGGTCATCCATGAGTAGATGAGGATAGCTCAGAGTAGGCAATAATTTTATGAAAATCGACATCATACGCCCTTGGAGTTTGATCAGGGAGAACAAATTTTCCTAAGAGTATCCCCACAATGAGGATTTCATATATTCGACCGGGCAGGCAAGCGACCCCCAAGGCTCATCAGGCCATTCTAGATCTTACAGAGGGTTGGTGAGGTTTCCTACCACCTCCCCTTACCCAAATAGTTGGGGTGAGTGCATGACAACTTCCATGTTTTATAACTGAGGAGATATGTGCATGTCCCTACAAACATTATTGACTGGGGAGAGATGTACATCGAGGATGAAGCCACATTTGTAGAGCACTTGGTGGAGATTGAGGATCGGTAAGAGAGGACCCTGTGTGGATGGACCAACCCATTGGTTCATGTGTTGCGGTAGTATGAGAGCATGTAGGAGATCTCCTAGGAGTGGGAGAGCTAGATGTGGGCTCAGTATCCCAAAAATTTTATTTAGTTTTTCTTTTCGAGGACAGAAAAATTGAAGTAGGGAATAATATAGACACCTTTTTTTCCTTATTAGACTTTGAAATATATCTACAAATATTTTCAGATTCAGGTTCCAAGAAAATATGCATTTCTGAGGCCCGATGTGGCCAAAATTAATTTTATAAATATATTAAATATATTTTATATCACGCATGTGTGGTTTTTTAGAAATAATAGGATAACTCTTAAATGGAGGCTCATGTCAAAAATATGTGAACATGGTTGAATCTATAATGAGAGGTTTACCCTAGGAATAACCAAAAGTTTTTTGATGTGGGGTGTTCGGGTAAAACGGCCTTTGGCATGTGCATTTAGTGGATTAATTAATTCATTCATTCATTCATTCATTAAATGACCCAAACATAATTTTCCTCTATAAATATTATATTATGATAAATATTTAGGGTTAGTCGCATAGCCCTGGGACCATTGAGAGAGGAATCCACTGTTCTTCATTGGCGGATTAAGATTGGGCAATGATCAACAATCATATCAAGGCGAATCGAGGCATAGTGAACGTAACAGATATTCCTCCTCCATTGGTGAGTACATTGTTCATCAACAAATAATCAAATCTAGTGGTAAGACTCTTCATATTTGGATTTCATCCCTTATGATTAAATGATTGAGTATGATCAATTCATTTCCTTTAATCTAGGTTTATTTTGAGCCTTTGCATGGGCCTACATATCAGATTTAAATATATTTATTTGATTTACCTATTGTGCCATGTTTTCTCACCTTGACTATCCCCAGTTAGATTCTTTGGCCAAGAACGCTTAGAAAAAGACTATTGCACCTTTTTTTTATTATGCTTCCCTCCCCGCCATTTTTTCATGATCTTCATCGTTGGACCACGAGGTCATGATTTGACTATTTCCGGGTGGGATCGAGCACAATTGGAATCCTAGATACGTGGAAGATTCATGAATGGTGAACAAATTGATGATTTAGAGACGAATCAAAATATGTTTTGGGATTTGGGTAATGATTCCCATGGATTTAGGATCTGGCACAAATCGATGACGATGAGAGGTGGGTGAGGCGTGCAATGAACCACCACCTACAAAAAAATCTAGTTTTTAGCCACTAGAAGGCCAAAATCAAGGAACATAGTCTTCCTCTAATTTTGGGTGAGTAATATGTGAGTTTTTCAGTGGAGGAACTAGATCTAGAATGTTAGAGTAGGACTGGAGTTTTTGCAAAAAACTTGACTACAAGCCGTGTAGTCAAAAGAACACATGATGTGTAACCCCCTGGATGTGCAACTAGGGTTTCAAGTGAGTTAAATATCACATTCCATGTGGGACCCAATATGCAATGTGACCCGATGCTGGTGACCCGACATGTACTTTGAGAGTACACATACATGGGAATGACCAGGGTATACATACACGACTATAATGACATGGGAAAGACCCTGTGTGGGATGACACATCGTGTATCGAAGTACACAGACATGGGTAAGATTACACAGACATGGCCAGGAGCTCAGGTGTTCCCTTGGGTGGATGATTCAAATCATTTAGTACCATTGCACATCGTGTAGGTATACATGGATAGTGTGCCATGTACCATGTAACACCCCGTTATAGTTTTCAGGTATTCCTAACCCCCCTCCCCTCTAGTTTGATCTTTAGTTGGATTTCTTTTGGGGTTGTTTCGGGTGAATTTCTGAGAATTCTAGAGGTTTATGGGTATGGTCATAGTTTGAGTATATTTTTCCTATGGTTATGGAAAAATGTGTGCCAGGGCCATATTTGGACAATAGGCTCTGCACGACCTACGCACGGTTAGCCCTAACCATGCGCAGTTTCCTAGGAAATCGTCCAGATGGCATTTTCTAGATCTGAAATTTTTATTAAAATTTTCTAATCCCCCTTTTTTGTCCTGGACAGATCTTCTACGACCCTAATACATTTATCCCTTCCTCAGAGCTCCCGAGGTCAGTTTTTGGTGCCTCGAACCCCTCCCGGATGCAATCTGAAGCATGTGGAACGACCTTTGATCTTAATCTGGTTAGTTTCTTCCTCTCTTTCTCCTACTCCCATGTTCTACCTCTTTCTCTTTAGGGTTCCATAGATTTTGTATTTAATTTTTGGATCTTTTATCCCTTGTTTTGGGATCTTAAAACTATGATTGATTCCTATTTGCATGATTGTCTTTCTCCATGGACAAATCCCGATTTGGATTTGGCATCGCGAGATTTGTGGTTTTCAGTATGTGGTTCCATTATGATTCTCAATTCATATTAAACCTAAATTTTTTTTAATTTCAATTGTTTGAATCAATTTAAATTTTATGGATTTTTAATAAAAAGGTTTTCAATTGTTTTTGTTGGAAAAACCCAATTTTGATGAATTGGGGTTTTTGAGGGAAATAGGTTTTGGATTGAAATTGATGGAATTGTTTTGAAAATTGAATTTTTTAATTCAAATGTGAAATGGATTGTGAAATTTCATGAATTGGTTTCAAATACCCATTTTTTAAAAAATGGATTAAAATTTATTGATGGAAACCTTAGGGTCTCATCTGTGTGAAAATGCATGTTTTTGATTAAAAACCTGTTATGGGTTTTAAAGAGGAAATTAGCATAATTGAAATGGAGAATGGGATGAATTGAATTTTTTGTAATAAAATGAATTTTCCATCATTTATTTTTACTTGAGAACATGAAAGCCTTAGGTACTTAGTGAGTTGCTTGTGTGGAAATTTTTGATTCTACAATGTACTAAAACATCATATCAGCACATCCCATTCCTTAGGCGATGGTGATGAGATCCCTTTACCTTAGGCCTAAAAGGGCATATTTATCTACTTTTTTGTGTTCACAGTGTTGGAACCCTATAGTCTAGACTATCTTACCTATTTGGAACATGAATATATTGCTATCTTTTTTTCATTTTTGAATGCGTTTATATGCCATTTTTTATAAATTGTTTTACATTACTTGAGAATTTATATAAATTGTTTATATAAAGTGTTTAGTTAAGCCATTTTTGGAAATTGATGTTTATGAAAAGTATCCTTTAATTAAAGAAAAATTCCATCTTTTGAAATGTTTTCCATCATTTGAAATGTATAGCATGATTTTCTAAAGGTGTTTCCATCTTTTAAAATGTATAGCATTATTTGTTTAAATATGCTTTGTTAATGCCAAAACTATTTCTTTTAAAATTGAAAGCACATTTTGGTTAAATTTATATTTTCATCTGTTATGGAATATTTGGGTGAAATCCTACTAGACTTTGGATCACACCCCACTTGTGCCTTTGGGTGTTTTAAGATTTTCTTCTTCCAGGTTTGAGTAAAGGAAATGGATCTCTTAAAGGTGGATCCCGATGTTGAACTTTGGTCTTGGTGAGTTGTGTCCTTAGGGAACTTGGGCTATATTCCCTCTTTTTGTACTTCGGTTTTAGTACTTTTAAGGTTGTGCCTATTTAACTTTTGGTACTTTAATCCCAGTGGAGTATTCCTTTGATATGCATATTTTCTTATTGTAACGCCCTGACCCCAGTTACCCAGAGTCGGTGCATTATTACGTAGCATTAGCATGATCACAAAAGATCAAGTCTCGAAAGACTGATTAGTTTAGTACCCTTGGAAACACTAGATACATTCATAAAAGTTACATTACATCATAAAGTGAAAAACTAAAATAACATGGTCTCCATAGTCCACACTCATATCCCCTTATGACTATCCCTGCAGGTCATTCATAAAATACTTCTTCACATCCTGGAAAATATTAAAATATTGAAAGGGGTGAGCTCAGATGCTCAGTATGGATAACAATATTGCGGAAGCTTTCATAAATAAACATAAACATTTAAGGCAATGTATAATAAAAACAAAAGCCTTTTAAACTTGAACTTCAGCGTAATATGGCAAAAGTAAAATGAAATAATGCCATTTACTTATTCACATGGTTATTCTACTAGTCGAATAATCACATGCAATATAAACAACCACTTTCATAATGATGGAATGCATAATGCCATACTATCATAACCACGTAGCCAAGGCCTCGTTCCAAGACTACAAATAAGATTTTGTCAAGGCCTCATGCCAAGACACTAGTTTGTCTCATGAGACCTGCCGATGCATCGAGGAGCTATAGCGGGATCCACCCGTCACTTATTAAGTCCAATTAATTCCTTATATGAAAAGGTTTAAACATATCATAAACCATAACATAATCGTATCACATAAAACATGTATAAAGGAAACATATCATTTCCACATTTCAATCACAAGATATCAATACAACACATTGATATAATAAAACCATTTTCAATACCAAATAAAAGAAAAGTAAAACTTGGTATTTATTTTTCATTTTAAAAATATTTATGTCTTGTAGAGGAAGCCGAAGCTCAAATAATGGTCACATCAGTGGAGAAGTCATTATCGTCGCATACGTACAACAAAAACATTCCCATTTGTCGTTTAGTAAAACGCTTCGTATAAAAAATATTCATTTTGAATAAAAGTCAAAGTCAAAGGGGTTTATACATCGTATAAAAGAAAGTTGTGTATAGAACAAAATATGCCTCAATGAAAGGAGATTGAGACGAAGTCCCTTACAAAGATCATTTTTTTAAAATAAAATAAATCTATTATGTGTATTCACTATAAGTACACATAAAGAAAGTACAAATACAAGATAGGACATAATAATATCATGACATAATTTGAAAGTAGGATATTAACCCAAAGCATAGAAATTGGGTTAAGAAGTTCCCTTACAAAGATCATTTTTTAAATAAAATAGACCTATTATGTGTTTTCTCTATAATTACACGAAAAGGAAGTAAAAATAAAATATAGAACATAATAATATCATGACATAATTGGAAAGTAGGAGATTAACCCAAAGAACGGAAATTGGGTTAAGAAGTTCTCTTACCTCGTGTCCGACTTGACTCGACCGTTCTTTAATCTCCTGAATAATAAACTAGAGTTAATTTATACTTGCTTAAGAACCTTTTTCATGTTAATTATTACTTTTATATCACTTATTACCATGTTATTAACACTATGTAATTATTTAAGTTAATAACGGTCGTTTTGTCGATCTTTGGTACTTGAGTCAAAAATAAACTTCTTATAATTACAAGTTGTTCATGTGGTGAAATATCCATTATATCCAGAATTATATTCATGATGTAGATATCATATATATAATATATATCCAGTATATACATTCATTTATAATATTACATAACATTTATAGGTAAGAAATGAAATGCACCGTTCATGGAGACGGTAAGCCGTACGTACGCATGAACGCTACTTTCATTTCTATTTCGTATTTAATGGAATGAAATAATAATGATATAAAGGTGTATTATAATTCAAGTATAATATCATATATAATATCATTTACTCCATCCTTTATACGTCCCACATATGACATTAATGATTCAAATCACTTTGAGGGGGCGGTAGTTTGCACTTCCTAAAATGAAATTATCGTGTTTACCCATAATGGAAATCATAAAGGTATGCCATAAATGATAAATACATAAGCATAAGGAAAACATAAAAATAATATATATCATATATAGAAATAGTTTCATCTTAATGGCCACCATTAGAGGCGTTAAAAGAATATTGAACAATCATCATTTCGTGAGGCAGTATTTCGCCACCCACAGAAACAGTATGTTCTTTAACCATTACACGGAGGTGTGTGTAAGTTTAAATCAAATAATTATCATAAAAACATCCTAGTATATTTTATATACTGTTTTTTTACAAAATAATGGAATAAAAAGAGTTTAAGGAGTTGTATAAGCAAAATAAAACAAAATAACATAAGAGAAGACATTACCTTAAAATCGGGTAACTCTTTTTGATTTGAGCCAAAGGATTCCTTGAGAAGAATTATTCCCAAAGTGAGGCTTCTAGGAGTAATAGAGGGAAGTTGAGAGAGTATTTGGGTAGAGTTTGGCCAAGCCAAATGGCTTGAAGGTGTGAATAAGGTGGTGGTGGTGGGGGATTTTTATAAGAGGAGAAGAGGGGAACTCTTGGAAAGTAATGAAATGTTACATTATTATGAAGTACTTTTCGGATTTCAAAGGTCCCAAAATTATATATTTCTAGGATAAGATTATACAGGTTATAAATATACCCATCAAATAGGTTTTTGACAAGTTTAAGTCTTAGATTTTACATTATCTTTTCATTTTATTTAAAAAGTTCATTAATGAGGTAATCGCTGCATCATCATGGTGTCATAAAAATTTTAATTTATTTAATGTCTAAAAATTATATAAAAACTATCATGGTGTAGGAAATATTTTTAGCTTTCCAATGAATTTTTATAGTTGAAAATTTAACTTATATAACCCAATGTAATAATTGTTTTAGTAAAACAACACATGTTTGTGACAATTTTATTTTTACTTTAAATAAAAAGTCATTAATGTCATTTTCTTACCCAAGTGGCTCCATGGGGTCCCCAAGTTGACCCATGGATTTTCTTGGTAATCCATGACTCACACAATAAGGTTAGGACAAGTGTAAAGTTAATTTCATATTATTATAACATTATTTTTACCTTAAGTTAAACTAATTACCTTTAATCGCGATTAATAGAACTTAAAAGTTACTATTCACCAAAAATTATTTTAATCCCATTGAACCACATTTTACTTCCTAATGAAAACCATGTATGTTGTATTTTTGAAATTCAATACACAGAAGTGGTAGTGTTTCATTTACATGAAAACTTAGTTTTTAAACTACCACTTAGTGGTTTCACTATTCATCAAAAATTGAAGTTTTTCAGAAAAATACCAAAAATTCACCCTAAGATATATTTGATATTCCGAATTCAAAAATTATGTCTATTTTAAAAAATTCAAAACATATAAGTTTCATTAATTAATTTTATAATTAATTCCCGTTATCACAACAAATAGCGTGTTTTTAAGAAACAATGTATATCAAAAGATTGACAATTGTTTATGTCCAATTTCAAAGTGAAATTAATTTTAATAACCACCATTGGATAAAATGGTAAAAATATATTCTAATTAAACTTTAGAACCACTCAATTGTATAATTTATCACTATAAATTATTTTGATTAAAAAATTTGTTTTTAAGTATTTTTCACTATTCATCAAAAATTAGAAGTTCTCAGAAAAATACCAGAAATTCAATATAGGCTAATTTCAATATTCCGAATCCAAAAATGAAGTCCATTTTGAAATATAAAATTTATATAATTTCAAAAATTGGGTATTATTATTCATAACTGCTACTTTTATTGGTCGCGGTGTGTTAGAACTCGAGGTTGCGTACAACACACGCTACTCTATTATTCAAAGAGGAGCGTACCATGGAAGCTTGGGGTGTTACATTCTCCCCTCCTTCAATAAATTTCATCCTCGCAATTTAAAATTTTTCTTTGAAAATAAAAGGTTGAAAATAGAAAATACCTTTGTGGAAAACCCACATCGGAAATAGGGTTAATAAAAATATAACTTTAAAAGAAAGAAAGAGAAGTACAAAGGTCACCCGAGATAGCCCATACTAGGATTCTGTGAAAATATGGATATGGAGGAAAAACAAACCATCAAGGTCTGATGGAGAGTTGTATAAAACAGGATTAGGATAAAGTTAACTACAAGAAAATCACAAACTTATGATTGGTTAAACGGTCATTGATTCCCCAATTTGAAAAGTTAACCGACAACATTTTTGTTTTAAGTTACCTTTCATAAAGTTGAGGAATTTATTTAGGAGATTTACTATGAACGTAAGGAAATATACTTACTTGTCATGTAGACTTTCATTCTTTAATAAATTTTTACCACAAACCCATCTTTCACTCCAAAAGTTAATAGAACTCAAAAATATTATATTTATCATAATTGTATAGGGTTCCAAATATTAACACATACCATTTAGATTAGGAAAACTTTTTTGTAATAAATAGAGACTTCCTGTAGGCTAGTGGTAGGTAATAAAGGCATGTCTAACTATGGTTGTGGGTTCGATTCTTACAGCTTTTTCCGACGCGACGGGTTATCCCCCAACCTGTAGGTTGCCCTTTTCCTAAAACTATAGTGTTATAATATTCCAAAAATAATCTTCATAAATGTTTTAACCTTAAACAATACTATCCAAAGTTCAACTTAATCCATTCCAACCTTTATAGTTATCCAAAATACCTTCGTCTAGAATTTCTCAAAAAGGTCTCTAAATTCCAAAATCAATTTTATCATCAGATTCCTCAAACAAAGTAAAGTTTCTATTATTGTGACATATAAAAATATAATTACCTTCATCATATTAAAACCTTAATGAAAACAACAAGTACTACAGTACAATCCTTATATATATCACATTATTCTTATAACCAAAATATAATCTTTTTTTCCAAAAACATCAATACATTAATTATTCCACTTCAACTGTAGTAACATCATAATATTTTCCTTGATC
The DNA here is from genome assembly GCA_963277665.1 of Viscum album. NCBI lineage: Eukaryota > Viridiplantae > Streptophyta > Magnoliopsida > Santalales > Viscaceae > Viscum > Viscum album. Next base: position 956,316,574 of record OY728138.1, on the reverse strand, counting down.
CCTTGGACTTTTCTGAGGTAAGTTTCCCTGACGCTTAGGACATTCATTTTCATAATTCCTCATTCCCCTACAATTGTAGCATTCAACATTGATAGCATCTTTCTTTCTCTTGCAATCACGATCCTGGTGACCTTTTTCTCCACATTTATAACAAACTCCCATTCCTTTTAGGCAAGTACCGGGGTGATTCTTCCCACAATTATCACATAATGGAAAATACTTCCTTCCCTTTTCCCTTTATCTGTCTCTTGTTCCACCGTTCTCTTCTTCTCTTACTTTACTTTGTTGTCATAAGACTTAGAGAATTATTTTTCTGTCTTGATAGCACATGAGACTATATCTTCATATGTTGAGAAAGATTGTGATACTAAAGCTCTACAGAGAAATGGTTTTAACCCATAAAAGAAACGACCAATCTTACTTCTTGGGTTACGTATATAATCTGTAGCATTCCTTGCTAACTGTGTAAAGTTAGACTCATACTTTGCAACATTATCATCCTCCTTTTGCCTCAGACTCAGAAATTGCCTTTCCATATGTGCTTGATGGTCACGAGGAAAGTATTTTTATAAGAAAATCTCTTTGAACTCCCTCCATTCCATATTTTATACTTTATCATCTTACTTTTTGTTTTGAATCAGTGACCACCATCGATCAGCATCTCCGGTGAGGCGGTAAACTACCATGATAAAATTTTCCCTTTCACTACTCCCCAAGGCATGAAATATTTTCTCTAAGGAATTTATCCATTGCTCGGCTACTAAGGGATTTTTACTCCCATTGAATGTTGGTGGTTTTTTCCTCATGAAGCGGTCTAACATTGATCCTCCACATTGCAGATCAGGGTGCTCTATACGAGTAAGGTTATTATTCATAACCTAAGTGAGTTTTCCCAGTATGGTGATAAGTTGATCAGCACCAGTTGTATCTCCAGCTCCACAATAATTATCTTGAGCAGGAGGGAAATACCTACATGGAGTGTGTGCATTGATATGGTTTCCATTCCTTCCACTAGGCTCCATTTCTAAACAATGTCATAAACTAGATAAGTTTATGAATCGAAATACATAATAACAAACTTGCAAAACACTTAACATAAATTGAACTATTTATGGATATAATCCATAATCATAAAAAAATCCTTTGAGGAAGTATATAATCATAAACCCTTCATAATGGTTGGTAAAGAAAATGAGAATTATCCTAATCATATCCCCCGGGAGTGTCGTAACCAAGAGTGCAGCAAGACCCGTTGTCGTGCACCAGTTCCCATTCGAGTCTAGCTCAAAGCGGTGTTTTTGTTTTTCACCCCTAGGTACATATGTGCCAGAGCCGCCTCTACCTGCTCGTATCCATACATGGATGTATTTCTCGGAAAACTCACAAAATCTCTATAATACCAAAATTCTAGGAAGTTCTTATATACTAATCCTCAAATTTTATCTTAGGTCTATGTGCTCTAATCAGAGTTTATCTAAATCTAGCTTCCAAGGTTAGTACAAAATTCCCTATGATACCAACTATAACGCCCTGACCCCAGTTAACCAAAGTCGGTGCAATATTACGTAGCATTGGTATGATCACAAAAGATCAATTCTTGAAAGACCGATTAGTTTATTAGCCTTGGAAACACTAGATACATTCATAAAAGTTACATTACATCATAAAGTGAAAAAATACAATAACATGGTCTCTATAGTCCACACTCATATCCCCTTTTGACTATCCCTATAGTTCATTCATAAAATACTTCTTCACATCCTGGAAAATATTAAAACATTGAAAGGGGTGAGCTCAGATGCTCAGTAAGGATAACAATATTGCGGAAGCTTTCATAAATAAACATAAACCTTTAAGGCAATGTATAACTAAAACAAAAGCCTTTTAAACTTGAACTTCAGCATAATATGGAAAAAGTAAAATGAAATAATTCCATTTACTTATTCACATGGTTATTCTGCTAGTCGAATAATCACATGCAATATCAATAACCACTTTCATAATGATGGAATGCATAATTACAGACTATCATAACTATGTAGCCAAGGCCTCATGCCAAGACTACAAATAATATTCTGTCAAGGCCTTGTGCCAAGACACTAGTTTGTCTCATGAGACCTACTAATGCATTGAGGAGCTATAGCGGGCTCCAACCGTCACTTATTAAGTCCAATTCATTCCTTATATGAAAAGGTTTAAACATATCATAAACCACAACATAATCGTATCACATAAAAAATGAATAAAGGAAATATAACATTTCTACATTTCAATCACAAGATATCAATACAACACATTGATATAATAAAACCATTTTCAATACCAAATAAAAGAAAATTAAAACTTGGTATTTATTTTTCATTTTAAAAAAAGTTATGTCTTGTAGAGGAAGCCGAAGCTCAAATAATGGTCATGGTGGCGGAGAAGTCATTGTCGCCGCATAGGTACAACAAAAACATTTCCATTTGTCATTTAGTAAAATGCTTCGTATAAAAAAGATTCCTTTTGAATAAAAGTCAAAGTCAAAGGGGTTTATACACCATATAAATGAAAGTTGTGTATAGAACAAAATATGCCTCAATGAAAGGAGATTGATACGATGTCCCTTACAAAGATCATTTTTTTAAAATAAAATAAATCTATTATGTGTATTCACTATAAGTACACATAAAGAAAGTAAAAATACAAGATAGGACATAATAATATCATGACATAATTTGAAAGTAGGAGATTAACCCAAAGAATAGAAATTGGGTTAAGAAGTTCCCTTACAAAGATCATTTTTTAAATAAAATAGACCTATTATGTGTATTCACTATAAGTACACAAAAAGGAAGTAAAAATACAAGATATAACATAATAATATCATGACATAATTTAAAAGTAGGAAATTAACCCAAAGAATGGAAATTGGGTTAAGAAGTTCCCTTACCTCGTGTCTGACTTGACTCGACCGTTCTTTAATCTCCTGAATAATAAACTAGAGTTAATTTATACTTGCTTAAGAACCTTTTTAATGTTCATTATTACTTTTATATCACTTATTACCATGTTATGAACATTATTTAATTATTTAAGTTAATAACGGCCGTGTTGTCGATCTTTGGTACTTGAGTCAAAAATAAACTTCTTATAATTACAAGTTGTTCATGTGGTGAAATATCCATTATATCCAGAATTATATTCATGATTTAGATATCATATATATCATATATATCTATTATATACATGAATTTATAATATTACATAACATTTATAGGTAAGAAATGAAATGCACCATTCATGGAGACAGTAAGTTGTACGTACGCATGAACACTACATTCATTTCTATTTCATATTTAATGGAATGAAATCATAATGATATAAAGGTGTATTATAATTCCAGTATAATATCATATATAATATCATTTACTCCATCCTTTATACGTCCCACATATGACATTAACGATTCAAATCACTTTGAGGGGGCGGTAGTCCGCACTTCCTAAAATGAAATTATAGCGTTTTCCCATAATGGAAATCATAAAGGTATGCCATAAATAAAAAATACAAAAGCATAAGGAAAACCTAAAAATAATATATATCATATATAGAAATAGTTTCATCTTAATGGACACCATTACAGGTGTTAAAAGAATATTGAACATTCATCGTTTCGTGAGGCAGTATTTCACCACTCACAGAAACAATGTGTTCTTTAACCATTAGACGGAGGTGTGTGTAAGTGTAAATCAAATACTTATAATAAAATAATCCTAGTATATTTTATATACTGTTGTTGTTACAAAATAATGTAATAAAAAGAGTTTAAGGGGTTGGAGAAGCAAAATAAAACAAAATAACATAAGAGAATACATTACCTTACAATCGGGTAACTCTTTTTGATTTGAGCCAAAGGCTTCCTTAGGAAGAATTATGGCTAAAGTGAGGCTTCTAGGAGTAATATAGGGAATTTGAGAGAGTATTTGGGCAGAGTTTGGCCGATACAAATGTATTGAAGGTGTGAATAAGGTGGTAGTGGTGGGGGCCTTTTATAAGAGGAGACGAGGGGCACTCTTGGAAAGTAATGAATGTTACATTATTATGAAGTACTTTTCAGATTTAAAAGTTCCCAAAATTATATATTTATAGGATAAGGTGATAAGGGTTCTAACGCTACCCATATAATAGGTTTTTGACAAGTCTAAATCTTATATTTTACATTATCTTTTCATTTTATTTAAAAAGTTCATTAATGAGGTAATCGCTGCATCATCATGGTGTCATAAAAATTTTAATTTATTTAATGTCTAAAAATTATATAAAAACTATAATGATGTATGAAATCTTTTTAGCTTTCCAATTAATATTTATAGTCAAAAAGTTAACTTATATAACCCCATGTAATAATTATTTTAGTAAAACAACACATGTTTGTGACAATTTTATTTTTACTTTAAATAAAAAGTTATTAATGTCATTTTCTTACCCAAGTGGCTCCATGGGGTCCCCAAGTTGACCCATGGATTATCTTGGTCGGCCATGACTCACCCAATAAGTGTAGGACAAGTGTAAAGGTAATTTCATATTATTATAACATTATTTTTACCTTAAGTTACACTAATTACCTTTAATCGCGATTAATAGAACTTAAAAGTTACTATTCACCAAAAATTATGTTAATCCCATTGAACCAAATTTTACTTCCTAATGAAAACCATGTATGTCGGATTTTTGAAATTCAATACAAATAAGTGGTAATGTTTCATTTACATGAAAAATTAGTTTTTAAACTACCACTTAGTGGTTTCACTATTCATAAAAAAATGAAGTTTTTCAGAAAAATACCAAAAATTCACCCTAAGCTATATTTGATATTCCGAATTCAAAAATGATGTATATTTTACAAAATTCAAAACATATAAGTTTCATTAATTAATTTTATAATTAATTCCCGCTGTCACAACAAATAGCGTGTTTTTAAGAAACAATATATATCAAAAGATTGACAATTGTTTATGTCCAATTTCAAAGTGAAATTAATTTTAATGACCAACATTGGATAAAATGGTAAAAATATATTATAATTACACTTTATAACCACTCAATTGTATAATTTATCACTATAAATTATTTTTATTAAAAAAGTTGTTTTTAAGTATTTTTCACTATTCATCAAAAATTGGAAGTTCTCAGAAAAATAATAAAAATTCAACATAGGCTAATTTCAATATTCCGAATCCAAAAATGAAGTCCATTTTGAAATATAAAATTTATATAATTTCAAAAATTGGGTATTACTATTCATAACTGCTACTTTTATTGATCGCGGTGTGTTAGAACTTGAGGTTGCGTACAACACACGCTGCTCTATTATTCAAAGAGGAGCGTACCATGGAAGCTTGAGGTGTTACACTTATCTTATTTGCTTTCCACATTGTTGGTAAAAAAATACTTCCCACTTTCAGTTTTTATGATTCCAAGTGCTATTTGTCGACCAGTGGGGATCAGGAACACCCTTTGGGATATGTCAGGACCGAATCAGTTATCGGGTTACCAAGGTACCTGGGTTGGTTCATGAAAAATTGGTATCAAAGGAGATGTTAATCTTTTGTCTTGAAGTTAGTATCCATTTGTGAAATCTTTTCATGACTTAGGAGTTAGTTGCGATTGATTTCCTAGATAGCTCTCACCACAATGAACCTTAAGTTGCTAGGGGTGGTAAGGGAAAGAAGTCTTGTGGTTTAGTTCTAGTATTTTCTTTATTTTGATTTGGATATCTTGAAATTGAAATCTTGTATATTCTATATGTTGGGATTAATTTCCCTTATTGCTTAGTTTAAGCATTGACTAATATCTTCCTTATTTCCTGTTGATGTTTTGTAGCATCATGCCTTTGAGAAGATGTGTAAATTTGACCCAAGAGGAAGTTGTAGTTGAACCTCAGTGAGAAAATCCTTTTGTGGATCCGAATCTAATTGAGGTGATCGTGCACACTGTCCAAGCACTGGGATAGGCACCACCTTCACTTCCCATTCAATCTCTTATTGTGGAACCTCAAAGGTACCTCCTCAAGATTAGTTCTCAAGAGTTCCTTTTCCAGAAACCAGCATAGTTTAAGGGCTCAAATGACCCTCAATAGGCTGAGGATTTGTTGAGCAGTTCAGAGCACTTATTTGGGTTTTTGGACACACCAGAGAAGATAAAGGTAAAGTGTGACACCTTTGTGCTGGAAGAATTGAGAAGAAGATGGTGGGACACTATGGTGAAGATGAATAATCATGAGGTCGTAGAGTGTAAATACTTCAAAGTAATTTTCATCAACCAATTATATCTAGATTCTATGTTGTTGGACAATTCTATAGAGTTTTTTAGACTTGAGCTGGCTGACGGGTTTGTGGTAGAGTATGCGAACTGTTTTGCTAAGCTTGTGCAATTCGCACCTGAGATAGTGTTGAATGAGAGGATGAAAACTCAAAGGTTCGAGTTGGGACTTCACCAAGATATATGTTCTTAGGTTTTCTTATTGAAGTTTCCTTCTTATGTTTATGTACTAGATAGATCACTGATGGTCAAGATGCACCTGACTGGTAAGTTAGGTTTTTGGGGAGTTTCTTTTTCTCATAGTGGTAGTGTGGGTTCCTTTAAGGGAAAAAGTAATTGTGATGTTTCTCATGGAATTTCATGATTTCAAGGTTTTATGGAACCTCATTCATTACTAGTTATAGGTGCTTTGGTTTGTTACTAGTGTGGAAAGCCAGGGCATTCTAAGACGTTTTTCACTGAGGCACCCAAAAATTGTTTCTCCTGCAAGAATTCAGGGCACTTTCAGAGGTTCTACCAAGTTTATTCCACTCCTCATAGTGGTAAAATATCATAAAATCCTCCAAAAAATGTGGTGAAATCAGATTCTTTACATACATAAGGGTTCCAACTATAGGCATCCGGAATGAATCTTCTTCACACAGTGGGAGAGTATCCAGAGGAAACAGAAACAGGCCCAATGACCATGATAGGTACCATCACTATAGATTTGTCATTAGTGATTGGTTTATTTGATATCAGTTCATCTTATTAATTTATTTCAACTTGTGTTGTTAATTTACTTAATATTCCTATGGAGCTTTTGTCTTATGTAATGGATTTTACTACACCCCTTGGTACAAAGAGGGGGCAGGGTCTTCATAGTCCCTCTTGTGTTTTCTCTCAATCAGATGTTGAGTTATCTTGGACCTTTTTGGTTCTTAATATGAAATATTTTGAAATCATCTTTAGGATGGATGGGCTCATTTCCAATAAAGCCCGAATTAATTTATATCTTTGAAGGGTCTCTTTCACTACACCCAGTGGTGTGTCTCTCATGTTTCAAGGAGAATGGGACCCGGGGTTGAGCAGAGCTGGACCTTATTATCCATATTTGGGGAATATAATATAAGAATTTTCCTTTGACTTGGAGTGGGGATCTTTGAGTGGGGATCTCCCTCCAGTTTTCATTGAGTTTCACAACATGTTTCCTTCCGACTTCTCTGGTTTGTCGTCGGTAAGAAAAGTTGAGTTTCCCATTGACTTGATGCCTGGTACTCAACTAGTATCTATTCTCTCTTACTGCATGGAACCAGCTAAATTGAAATATTTGAATTCATAGTTGGATGATATTCTTGATAAAGGCTTTATACACTTGAGCATGTCACTATGGGAAGTGTTAGTTTTCTTTATCAAGAAGGATGATGGTTCACTCCTCCTTTGTGTTGATTACCAAAATCTAAATCGAGTAACAATAATGAAAAAGTATCAGTTTTCATGGATTGATTATCTATTTTATCTATTTAAGGGTAAAAGTGGTTCTTGAAGATTGATCTTCTCTTGGGTTACCATTATTTGAGGATAAAAGAATCTTACATTTGTAAAACTGCCTTTCGGAGTAGGTATGACCATTATGAGTACCTTGTCATTCCCTTTGGTCTAACCAATTATCTAGAAGTTTTAATGTATTTATTAAAAAGTATTTTACATGAGTATATCGATACCTTTGTGGTGGTATTTGTGGATTATATCCTTGTGTACTCTAAATCCTAGGAGGATGATGTGTATCATCTGAGAACAATGCTGAGTTTGCTGAGAAATCACTGACTATATGCCAAGATTTAGAAGTGTGAATATTGGATTTGGGGAGTAAAGTTCTTGGGATACGTGGTGTTAGAACATAGGATATCAGTTGATACTAAAATGGTGAAAGAGGTTATGACATGGGAACAACCACATAATGTCTTTGAGATTCAAATCTTCTTGGGTTTAGCCGGATATTACCACCGGTTCATGAAGGACTTATCAAAGTTGGATTCTCCGATGACTTCTCTTACTTAGAAGGGAGTAAAGTTTGTGTGGAGTGAGAAATTTCCAAGTTATTTTAGTGAGATGAAATGTATTTTGACTACTGTATTGGTTTTAACTCTTCCAGAGGCCGAGCATGGCTATGTGGTCTTTTGTGATGCATCTGGTTCAGGTTTGGGATGTGTTTTTATAAAGGGTGATCATGTTTTTTCCTATAGATCTCATTATATTAGGACACATGAGAAGAATTATCATACCCATGACCTTGAACTGGAATCTATGATATACACTTTCAATATTTGGCGGCATTACCTATATGGAAAAAGGTTTACTATGTTCTCAGACCACAAAAGATTGAGTTATATCTTCTCTCAATAATATTTGAATCTCGGCCAGAGGCACTGAATGGAATACCTAAAGTCTTTTGACTTTGAAATCACCTATACTCCAGGGAAATGGAATGCCATTGTAGATGCTTTGAGTATCAAGATTCCAATCCAAGTAGTGAGATAATCTTTGGAAGAGTGTAACTTGATGTCTCTTTTTGCACAGTTGCATATTGGAGTTCAGGAGTCAGGGGTCGAGGTTTCCTTGTCCATTGTTCAGTTGATATCCACTCTTCTTGAAATGATTCTTCAGGACCAACAAGTTTATGAATAATTATGTATCATTAGAGACTCTCTAAATGGTGGGGATATAGTTTCCCAATGGTCATTCTACAAAGATGGAACTCTATGCAATCAGAATCATTTTGTTGTACCATCTTCAGTAAGGAATGTTTTAATGGGGGATTGCCATAACTCTCAGTGGGATGTGCACCCAAGAACCACAAATATTTTCTATGAAATGAGGTGGAAATTCTAGTGGCCAAGTATGAGGTGAGGCATTACTGAGTTTATCTCTCATTGTTATGTGTTCCAATAGGTGAAAGTTGATCACAAAATACCTTCGCGGTTGCTTTAGCCTCTTACAGTCCCTACATGGAATTGGGATGAGATATCTATGGAATTTGTGGTTGAGTTTCCATGTATCCAAAGGATGAAGAATTCAATTTGGGTGGTGGTTGATAGGCTGACGAAATGAGCTCACTTTATACCCATTCATGATATGACTAACGTTGAGGAGCTGGGAAGTCTCTATGTGAAAGAGATTGTTCAGTTGCACGGAGTTCCGTATTTTATAGTCTATGATAGAGATCCTAGGTTTACTTCTCGCTTTTGGAGAGTCCTTTAGGAGGCTTTTGGATCTCATGTCTATTTGAGTACAACATACCATCCATAGTTGGATTTCCAGATAGAAAGATCTATACCGTTTCTTGAGGATATGCTATGTGCTTGCATGCTCAACTTTAGTGGAGCATGGGATGATTATTTGGGGTTGGTTGAGTTTTATAATAATAATATTTACCATTCCATGATCATAATGGATCATTATGAGGCCTTGTATGGATGACCATGTAAATCTCTATTGTGTTGGTTAGAGATTAATGAGAGTTCCTTGGTTGGACTGAGTTTTTTCCAAGAGACGATAGAAAAGATTCAGTTGATTCGTCAGAGAATGTTGACAACTCAGAGCTGATGAAAATATTATGTTGATCATCTTCATAGACCATTGGAGCTCTCAGTTGGTGACCAAGTGTTCTTTAAATTTTCACCCCAGTTGGTTCATCGATGGCTTGGGAGGCAAGGGAAGCTTGCTCCCTATTTTGTTGGACCTTTTGGGATTGTTGAGAAGGTGGGGAAATTTGTATACCGGTTAGCACTACCACCACAGTTGACATCGATGCATAAAATGTTACATATATCTCAGCTTCGAAGGCATCTACCTGACCCATCTCATGTTCTGAGTTGGCATGATCTTGAAGTGGAACATGATTTATCCATGACTAAATGACCATTCAGGATAGTTGATTCTGATACCAAGGTAATTCATGGGAGAATGATACCTTTGGTTCGTATTCTATGATAGCACGGTTCTAACCCTCATGAGATGTGAGAGAGAGGAACTTGTGAGAGAGAAGTGGCCTCATATTTTTGTCATGGAGGCTTCTTCATATGCTTTCTAGGGATAGAAAGTTTCTATAGTGGGGAGGTTGTAACATCCCGTTACTATTTTCAGGTATTCCTAAACCCCCCTCTTGTTTGAGCTTTGGTTGGGTTTCTTTTGGGGTTGTTTTGGGTGAATTTATGAGAATTGTGGAGGTTTTTGGGAAGGGACACAGTTTGTGCACAATTTGTGCATAGTTAGGGAAAACCGTGCGCTAGGTCCATTTTTTGGACAATAGGCTCCACATGGCCTACGCACGATTTTCCCTAACTATATGCAGTTTCCCAGGAAACCATGCAGACGGCATTTTCTAGATCCAAAATTTTTATTAAAATTTCTCAAGCCCCCATTTTAGTCCTGGACAGACCTCCTTCGACCCTAATCCCTTTCTCCCTTCCTCAGAGCTCCCAAGGGCGATTTTTGGTGCCTCAAACCCCTCCTAGATGTGATCTGAAGCATGAGGAATAACCTTTTATCTCAATTTGGTTAGCTTCCTCCTCCCATTATCTTCCTCCCACGTTATCCCTCTTTCTCTGTAGGGTTTCATAGATCTTGGATTTGATTTTTGGATCTTTTACCCCTTATTTTGGGATCTTAAACCTAAGTTTGATTCCTATTTGCATGATCTTCATTCATCATGGAAAAATCTCTATTTGGATTTGGTGTTGCGAGATTCGTGGTTTTCGGTAGGTTGTTCCATTAAAATGCTCAATTCTGATTAAACCTAATTGATTTGTTTGAATTTGTATTGTTTTAATCAATTTCAATTTTATGGTTTTTTAATAAAAATTCTTTCAATTGATTTTGTTGGAAGAACCCAATTTTGATGAATTGAGGTTTTTGAGGGAAATGGGTTTTGGCTTGAAATTGGTGGAATTGTTTTGAAAAATGGAATTGTTGAATTAAAATGTGAAATGGATTGTGAAATTTCATGAATTGGTTTCAAATCCATGTTTTTGTGAAAAATGTATTAAAATGTTTTGATGGAAACCTTAGGGTCACATCTTGGTGAAAAGTTTTGTTTTTTATTAAAAACCAGTTATGGTTTTTAAAGTGGAAATTGGCATAATTGAAATGAAAAAATGGGATAAATTGAATTTTATATTATAAAATGAATTTCCCATAATTGATTTTTACTTGATCACATGAAAGCCTTAGGTAGTTAGTGATTTTCTTGGGTGGCACTTTTTGATTCTATAATGTTCTAAAACATCATATCAGCACATCCCATTCCTTAGGTGAGGATGATGAGATCCCTTTATCTTAGGCCTAAAGGGGCGTATATACATACTTTCACATGTTCAAAATGCTGGAACCCTATAGTCTAGACTATCGTACCTATTTGAAACATGACCATGTTGCTCGCTTGTTTTCATTTTTGAATGTGTTTATATGCCATTTTTTATAAACTATTTTACATGCCTTGAGAATTTATATAAAATGTTTATATAAAGTGTTTAGTTAAGAAATTTGTGATAATTTATGTTTATGAAAAGTATCCTTTTATTAAAGGAAAATTCCATCTTTTGAAATGTTTTCCATCATTTGAAATGTATATCATGACTTGATAAATGTATTTCCATCTTTTAAACTGTAGATCATTATTTGTTTAAATATTATTTTTTAATGCCAAACCTGTTTTTTTTTAATTGAAAGCACATTTTGGTTAAATTGATATTGGAATATATTGTGGAATCTTTGGGTGAAATTATACTAGGATTTGGATCACACCCTACTTGTTCCTTCGGGTGTTTGTAGATTTTCTCCTTCTAGGTACTAGAAAAGGAAATGGATCTCTTGGATCTGGATCCTGCTGATAAACTTTGGTCTTGGTGATTTTTGTCCTTAGAGAACTTGGTATATAATTCCCCTTTTTGTACTTTAGTTGTATTACTTTGATGGTTGTGCCTATTGAACTTCTGGTACTTTACTCCCAGTGGAGTCTTCCTTTGATATGCATATTGTCTTGTCTTCTTTTCTTTTCATATTGTTGGTGGAAAAATTGTTCCCACTTTCAGTTTGTATGATTCCAGGTGATAGTTTTCAACCTATGGGGATCAGGAATGACCTTCGAGCTGTGTCAGGACCAACTTGGTTATTGGGTTACCAGGGTAACCGGGTTGGTTCGTGATAAAGTGGTATCAAAGGAGAGGTTAAGCTTTTGTATTTAAGTCAGTATGCATTTGTGAAATCTTTTGGGGACTTAGGAGGTAGTTTCAATTGATTGACTGGACATCTCTCACTACAATGAACCTTAAGACGCCAGGGGTGGTATGGGAAAGACATCTTGAGGTTTAGTTCTAGTATTTTACTTATTTTGATTTGGATATCTTGAAATCCAAATCTTGTGCATCCTATCAGTTGGGATTAATTTCCCTCATTGCTCAGTTTGAGAATTGCCTAATGTCTTCCTTGTTGTATGATGATGTTTTGTAGAATCATGCCTCTGAGAAGACATGCGAATAAGACCCAGGGGGAAGCTGTAGCTGAACCTCAACGAGCGAATCCTGTTGTGGATCCGAATCGGATTGAGGTGATCGTGTGCACTGTCCAAGCACTGGGACAGACACCACCTCCAATTCCTATTTAGGCTCCCATTGTGGAATCTCAAAGGGACCTCCTCTAGATTATTTCTCAAGAGTTACTTCTCTAGAAACTAGTACCATTTTATGGGATAAAATGACTCTCAAGAGGCTGGGGAGTGGTTGAGCAGTTTGGAGCGCTTATTTGGGTTTTTAGACACACCCGAGAAGATAAAGGTAAAGTGTGCCACCTTCATGATGGAGGTACCAAGAAGAAGATGGTGGGACACTATATTGACAGTGAATAAACATGAGTTATTAGAGTGTAAAGACTTCAAATTCCTTTTCACCAACCAATTTTATCCATATTTGATGTTGTTGGCCAACTCTATAGAGTTTTATAGACTTGAGCAGGATGACAAGTCTGTGGCAGAGTATACTAACTGTTTTTCTGATATTGTGCACTTCACACATGATATAGTGTTTAATGAGAGGATGAAGGCTTGAAGGTTTGAGTTGGGACTTCATCAGGATATCCATTCATGGGTTTTCCTTCTTATGTCGATGTACTGGATAGAGCACTAATGGTCGAGATGGTCCTTTGAATTTATTACCGAAAGCTCAATCGAGTAACAATAAAGAACCACTATCTATTTCCATGTATTGATGTTCTGTTTTATTAGTCTAGGGGAGGAAAGTGGTTCTTGAAGATTTATATTCACTCAGGTTACCATCAGTTGAGGATAAAAGAATATGAAATTCAGAAAACAACCTTTCAGAGTAGGTATAGACATTATGAGTACCTTATATTTCCCTTTGGTCTAACCAATGCTCCAAAAGTTTTCATGGATTTAATGAATATGATTTTCCATGAGTATCTCAATACATTTATTATGGTCTTTTTGGATAATATCCTTATATATTCTAAATCCTAGGAGGATCATGTGCATCATTTGATAACAATGCCGAGTTTTTTGAGAAATTACTGACTATATGACAAGATTTTGAAGTGTAAATTCTAGATTCGGGGAGTGAAGTTATTGGGACATATGGTGTTGAAACATGGGATATTAGTTGATCCTAAAAAGTTGAAAGTAGTTATGACATGAGAAAAACCACAAAATATCTTTGAGATTCAGAGATTTTTGGGTTTAGCTGGATATTACCGCTGGTTCATGAAGGACTTCTCAAAAGTTGGCTTTCTCGATGATTGATCTTACTTGTACGAGAGTAAAGTTTGTGTAGAGTGGGAAATATTAGAGTTATTTTAGTGAGCTGAAACATATTTTGACTGCTTCACTAGTTTTCACTCTTCCAAAGGCTGGGTAGGGTTGTGTGGTATTTTGTGATGAATCGGGTTCAGGCTTGGGGTGCATTGTTATGCAGGGTGATCATGTTGTTTCCTATGGATCTCATCAACTTAGTCCACATGAGAAGAATTATTAGATCCATGACCTTTAACTAGAATCTATGATGCACACTCTCAATAGTTGGTATCATTACCTTTATGGAGAAAGGTTTACTGTGTTATCAGACAAAAAAAGATTGAGTTATGTATTCTCTTAAAAAGATTTAATCTCCACTAGAGGTGCTAGGTGGAATACCTGTAGTCTTTTGACTTTGACATCACCTATACCTTGGGGAAAGGGAATTTCATTGAAAATTATTTGAGCAATAAGATTCCATCCCAAGTAGTGAGATAATATTTGGAAGAGTGGATCTTGATGGCTCTCTTTTCATAGTTTCATATTGGAGTTCAATATTCAGAGGATGAGGTTTCCTTGGATAGTGTTCATTGGAAATCCTATATTCATGAAATGATTCTTCAGGACCAATATATTGATGAATAATTCCTTAGAATTAGAGAATCTCTTAATAGTGGGGAGATAGTTTCCGAGTGGTCATTCTCCAAAGAGGGAATTATATGATATCAAAATCCTTTTGTGGTACCATATTAGGTAAGGAAAACTGTAATGGGATATTTCCATAACTCCCAGTGGGTTGTTCACCTAGGAACTACAAAGATGTTCTACAATAAGAGGCAACAATTCTGGTGGTCAGGTATGAGGTGATGCATTACTAAGTTTATATCTCATTGATATGTGTGCCAATAAATGAAAGTTGAGCACCAAAAACCTTTAGGATTGCTTCAACCACTTACAATCCCTGCATTGAAGTGGGATGAGATCTCCATGGACTTTGTGGTCAGGTTTTCATGTAACTAAAGGAAGAATAATGCAATTTGGGTGGTGGTCTATATGATGACTAAATTGGCTCACTTTATACCCATTCGTGATATGACCAAAGTTGAGGAGATTGGAATTCTCTATGTGAAAGAGATTGTTCAGTTGTACAAAGTTCCATCTATTATAGTCTATGATAGATATCCTCAGTTTACTTATCACTTTTGGAGAGGCCTTTAGGAGGTGTTGGGATCTCATGTCTGTTTGAGCACAATATACTATCCATAGTCTGATGGATAGATAGAAAGAGCTATATAGATTCTTGAGGATATGCTCCACACTTGTGTTCTTGACTTTGGTGGAGCATGGGATGATCATTTGGGGCTGGTTGAGTTTTCTTATAACAAATGTTACTGGTCTATGATTAGAATGGCTCCTTACGAGGCCTTGTATGGTTGGCCTTGTAAATATCCATTATGTTGGTTAGAGATCGATGAGAGTTCCTTGGTTGGACCAAGTTTGGCCAAAGAGATGACAAAAAATATTCAATTGATTCATCAAAGAATATTGAAAGATCAGATCCAATGAAAATATTATACTAATCATTATCCTTGAAATTTTGAGTTCTCAGTTGGTGACCATGTTTTCTTGGAAGTTTCACCCTGGTTGAGTCATCGATGGCTTGGGATGCAAGGGAAGATTACTTCTTATTTTTTTGGACCTTTTGATATTTTTGAGGAGGTGGGGAAAGTTTCATACTGGTTAGCACTACCACCGCAGCTGACATCGATGCATAACATGTTTCATGTATCTTAGCTTCGAAGGTATCTATCTGACCCATATCATGTTCTAAGTTAGAATGATATTGAAGTGGAACCTGATTTATTCATGACTGAATGGCCTATCAGGATAGTTTATTTTGATACCAAGGTAATTCATGGGAGAATGATACCTTTTGTCTGTGTTCTATGGCAACACAATTATGACTCTCATGAGACGTGGGAGAGGGAGACGCTGATGAGAGAGAAGTGGACCCATATTTTTGGCATGGAGTCTTCTTCATAGGATTTCTGGGGACAAAAGGTTTCTATAGTGGGGAGGTTATAACATCCCATTAATGTTTTCAGGTATTCCTACCCCCCTCTTGTTTGAGGTTTGGTTGGGTTTCTTTTGGGGTTGTTTCGGGTGAATTTTTGAGAATTATGGAGGTTTCTGGGTAGGGGCATGGTTTTCACATAGTTTGTACATACTTAGGGAAAACAGTGCGCCATGACCATGTTTGGACAGTAGGCTTCACACGGCCTATACACAGTTTTCCCTAACCATGCACAGTTTACCAGGAAACCATGCAGACAAAATTTTCTTGATCCGAAATTTTTATTAAAATTTCCCGAGCCCCTTTTTTTAGTCCCATATGGACCTCCTTTGACCCTAATCCATTTCTACCTTCCTCAAATCTCTCAAGGTCTATTTTTTGTGCTTGGACCCCTCCCAGATGTGATCTGAAGCTTGAGGAATGACCTTCGATCTCAATCTGGTTAGTTTCCTCCTCTTGTTCTCTTCCTCCCACATTCTCCCTCTTTATCCTTAGGGTTCCATAGATCTTGGATTTTATTTGTGGATATTTTACCCCTTGTTTTGGGATCCTAAACCTAGGTTTAATTCCTTTTTGTATGATCTTCATTCTTCTTGGACAAATCCTGATTTGGATTTAGCGTTGTGAGATTCATGGTTTTTGGTTGGTGGTTCCATTACGATGCTCAATTCGTATTAAGCCTAATTGCTTTGTTTGAATTTAAATTGTTTGAATCAATTTCAATTGTATGGTCTTTTAATAAAAATGATTTCAATTTATTTTTTTGGAAAAACCCAATTTCAATGAATTTGGGTTTTTGAGGGAAATGGGTTTTAGCTTGAATTTGATGAAATTGTTTTGAAAATTGAATTGTTGAATTCAAATGTGAAATGGATTGTGAAATTTCATGAATTAGTTTAAAATACATGTTTTTGTGAAAAATGTATTAAAATGTTTTGATGGAAACCTTAGGGTCTCATATTGGTGAAAATGCATGTTTTTCATTAAAAAAATGTTATGTTTTTTAAAGAAGAAATTGGTATAATTGAAATGGAGAATGCGATGAATTGCATTTTATGTTATAAAATGAATTTTCCATCATTGATTTGTACTTGAACACATGAAATCCTTAGGTAGTTAGTGAGTTTCTTGGGTGGAAATTTGCGATTATACAATGTTCTAAAACATCATATCAGCACATCCCATTCCTTAGGCGATGGTGATGAGACCCCTTTAGCTTAGGCCTAAAAGGGTGTATGTACATACTTGGCCATGTTCACAATGTCGGAACCCTATAGTCTAGACTATCATACCTATTTAGAAGATGACAATGTTTCTTTCTTGTTTACATTTTTGAATGTGTTTATATGCCATTTTTTATAAACTATTTTACTTACCTTGAAAATTTATATAAACTGTTTATATAAAGTGTTTTGTTAATCCATTTGTGAGAATTGATATTTATAAAAAATATCATTTTATTAAAGGAAAATTCCATCTTTTGAAATTTTTTCTATCATTTGAACTTTATAGCATGATTTTATAAAGGTATTTCCATCTTTTAAACTATAGAGAATTATTTATTTAAATATGATTTGTTAATTCCAAACCTGTTTGTTTTAAAATTGAAAGCACATTTTGGTTAAATTAATATTGTCATCTATTAATAAATATTTGGGTTAAATATTATTGGGCTTCGGATCACACCCTACTTGTGCCTTTGGGTGTTTGTAGATTTTCTCCTTCCATGTTCGGTCAAAGGAAAGAGATCTCTTAGAGGTGGATCCTGCTGCTGAACTTTTCCCTTGGTGAGTTGTGTCTTTAGGGACCTTGGGCTATTTTCCCCTTTTTGTACTTCGGTTTTAGTAATTTGATGGTTGTGCCTATTTAACTTATCTTACTTTACTCCTAGTGGATTCTTCCTTTGATATGTATATTGTCCTGTCTTCTTTTCTTTCCACATTGTTGGTGGAAAATCATTCCCAATTTTAGTTTGTATGATTCTAGGTACTAGTCGTCCACCCATGGGGATCGGGAATACCCTTTAGGATATGTTAGGACTAACATGGTTATCGGGTTACCTAGGTACCTAGGTTGGTTCATAATATACCAATAAATACATGATTAGATATGAGGGAGGGACCACAAGCCGTGTGGGTCCCCTTACACACCGTGTACCCTTTTCTTTTAAGGAAACCTATACCACTCATATCTCCTTCATTTGGAATCATATTTTGGCTCATGAGTAGCCTATCCTAAGTTTTTTTTTCACATAGAATGTGTTGATAGCCTTCATAGTGGCTTTTGAGATACGATGTGATATGTTACAGGTCTTATGCTTCTTTAGCCGATGCTCTACGGTGATAGTGATCAGGAAGGATCATCAGAGTGATTTGAGTGGAACCCTCCTGCTGGGTAGGGTATGAGCCCTCTATTTATTAATAGAGTGTCACCATTCCACTAGGCAAGTTATGAGTCCTCAACCACTAGAGTGTAACCCTCCTGCTGGGTAGAGTATGGGTTCATTATCGACTATTAGGGTGGAACCCTCCTATTTGGTGGGGGTATGAGTCCTCTATTGACTATTAGAGTGGAATTCTCATGCGGAGTCAGGACATGAGTCCTCTATCTATTTAGTGACACCCTCCTATTGTACTAGGACATGAGTCATGTACCTAGAGATTGTGGCCCCTCGACTGTGAGTCACAGTGGTGAGGTGTGAATCCGTATAGATGCTTCTTTTGATAGATGCATGAGATACTGGGAATCTTTGATGGACCTATTAGAACCGATGACACTCTTTCCTAAGCTGTTTTATCCTATGTGATGGAGATCCCCTTTCTCTATCACTTGAGCTTATTTTATTAAGCATATATATATATATATATATATATATATATATATCCATGTTTTTGGATTTTGTTAATCTCTTACTATGGGTCAAACTGTCTATTCCTATCATGTCTCTTACTGACCCCTTCATCTTTTGGGGAGTCCTACTGAGTATGTATATACTCAACCCTTTATGATATTTTCCAGCATGCGTCATGTCTAATATAGACGACGGACTGGTTGATGATGATTATAGAGGATCATAGGGATACTATGGCGTATTTGACATCATATGGTGGTCGTATCTTAGAGATTCAGAGTTGGACTCTCTCAGCTTTTACTTTTAAGTTGTTGTTAGGTTGGGACATCTTTCTGGTTGGGCATGTATTTTCCCATTTTCCTTTTCAGTTTACATTATCGTACTCTTGTATTCTGTAGAGGTTTTTCATGCATGGTTTATTCTCAAGATGTTGCATATTTTATTATTATTCTTCTACACTTCTGCATGGATATGGTTAGGTGTGTGTATACAGATAAACTAGGTGAAGTAATCCCATATTATTCATGCCTTTCAGAACTCATCTCCCTCCCCTGGATATTAGAGGTGGGACATAGGTAGTTGGGGATTGAGTCTCATTGGGTCGGTTCATGACATAGTATCTCATTGTACCCAATCATTTTGAGTACATGTGGTCCTGTCTAACTCCTTTATACTAGTATAAACCTATATAATTCACTATATTTCTCAAATATTTCTCACTAAATTCTATTGAAATATAACTCTTAGAGTGAGAAAAAAAATTTAGGCATTCTTGTCCTCGTGTGTTTTTTGCAACTCACTGGACATTGATGACAACATAATGTATTGAACATCTAGAGAATCATCCATATGATTATTATAATTACCTTTATCCACCTTGATTGCTCACATAAGAGGCTAAAGAATGACCGATTTTCACCTATAAACCATTTAAAGGTCCAGTGCTCTACTAATGTGTATAGCGGCTCTCAGGTCGAATGCTCAACAATGATACTTTTTTTACAGTCGGTTGTTTTTTTATTGTCTTTTTAATGTGGGATTGTTTATAGAGCTTAGATGAAATTATTTATTTATGAAGATTGATTTAAATTTTAATAATTATTGGGGTGAGTACATGATTATGGATTCAATACTTTGATATCCTTGAGCTTTGCTATATATTTCAATAAATTAACACCCACTTCACAAGACAATTTTGATCGGAATTCCCAAGTTTTGAGGCTTTAATCCAAGAATTAAATTAACTAGACTTCTAATATTAATAAATTATTGTTTATAGTAGTGTATTTATGGTTCCAATAATCTATATAATCCATAAATTAAACAAATCATGTCAATAATCTATGACATTATAAGTTTAACATACATAATTTTAACCTAAAGAATATTAATCTAGTAAAATCTCTCAATCACTTAACATACCCATATTATAAATCTCCCCAATAAATGATTTACTCATCCATTATGATGGTTATTAATCTGTTTTATGGTGATTATGGTGTTTATTTGAAAAGAGAATAAAAATAACGGTACAAAAAAAGAGTGGTGTGCCGAACATAGACACAAAATAGTGAAGATAGTTAAAAACACACTTTTGATTTATTGAGTAAGTGAAAGAGGAAATAGTTTATTTTGATTAATTTAAACTATTTTATGACCATTAATATTATCTAACCAAAGGTGGATGATAATAAGAGACGATGAATAAAAAACATGTATTAAAATTCAATTGAAATGAAAACAAACTTACATGATTACAAATGAAGAAGAACACAAAAGAACATGAAAAGAAGAGATGAGGAAAGGTATCTCAAGTGAAAACTTAAGTTTGGAAGGTCCTACTAGGATATTGTAAAGGACTTGATCATACCAATGTATCCTTATCTATTTTTAAATACCAAATTTTTTCAAGGATAATGGAGGAATGTATTTATATCCTAAGGTGGTCGATTATTTTCATTACAAAACTTCCCCTCAACTTGGATTACCAATTTGACCATTTGGATAGAAAAATCACCAGATATATTCTTATTCAAAGTTGTATATACATATTTATAAAGTTCACCTCCAATTTTTTCATCCAATATACTTTTGGATCCTATGTTATGGCTGTTTTAGTAAACCATGTTCTACTATCCATTTTTTTAATGAAATTTTACTAGATCTAAATGTGAATGCATTTTAGGATAAAAATATGCCCTAAATTTTAAACCATTTATTCTAAAAACATGGGAACCTACATTTTTTCTTTCCCTCCACAAAATTTCATCTCATTTGGTCAATTTTATTGGGAGAAAAATCAAGAAATGTAAGCTATATTTAATTCCTGGACAGAATTGTTGGCTGGTGTCACAAACCAGCCCAGGTACCCTGGTAACCTGATAACCGAGCTAGCCCTGAAAAATCTCTAAGGGCATTCATGATCCACATGGGTTCGAGAAAAGAACCTTACATTATACAAAATGGAAGTGGGAATGATTTTTCCACTAACAATGCAGGGTAAAAAACAAGATAGTATGCATATCAAAAGAAACTCCATTAGGAGTAATGCACCAAAAGTCAAATAGGACTAAACAAGCCCAAGTACAACATAAAAGTACTAGAAAACCAGAAAAACTAGAATAAAAACTACCCAAGTCCCAAAGGACGCAACTCACCATGTCCACAATCAATATCTAGAACAACCTACAAGACATGAATTACCCTTTCTTGAACGTGGAAGGAGATAATCTACAAACACCCGAAGACATAAGTTGGGTGTGAGACAAATCCTAGTAGTATTTCACCCAATAACAATATTCCAATATCAAATTAACCAAATAAATTCTTTCAATTAAAAAAAGTTTTTTCATTTCAAAAGAATATTTAAAAATTTCACGCTTTACATTTCAAATGATGGAAATACTTTAGAAATTCATGCTTCACATTTGAAATGATGGAAATACATTTCAAATGATGGAATTATATTTTAAAATGGGTTATTTACACAAATGGAACTTTTCACAAATGGATTAATTAAACACTTTTATATAAAACATTTTATTTAAAATATCAAGTCATATAAAATAGTTTACAAGAATACATTCATTTGAAATTCAAACAAAAAAGAAATATGGTCATATTCCTAATTAGTTATGATAGTTCCATGATATAGGGACCCGATACACTGAAATGAAAAATTTGTACATATTCCCCTTTGGGCCTAAGGAAAAGGGAACTCATCACCATTTCCTAAGGGATGTGATGTGATGATATGAAGTTTTAGAACATTGTAAGTTGTAAATTGAAACCCAAAATAACTCACTAAATAACTAAGTCTTGCAAGTGATCTGGTACAAAAAATATGGGAAATTTATTTTATTACTTCTTAAAATACAATTAATCCCATTCTCCATTTCAAATATTCCAATTTTCCATTTAAAAACCATAATGGGTTTTTAATAAAAAGAATTCCTTTTCACAAAGATGAAACCCTATGGTTTCCATTAAAAAAAATAATCCATTTTTCAAAAATAAGGATTTGAAATCAATTCATTCAATTTCACAATAAAATTTCACAAATTAAATTCAAAATTTTAATTTTCAAAAAAATTCCATCAATTTTATAACAAATCCCTAATTCAATGAAATTTGGGTTTTTCACAAATTTCCATCAAAACCATTTCCACAATTAAATTCAAACTTTTAATAGAATAAATTTCCATAAAATCCACAATTTAAATTAAACAATTTAAATTTCCACAAACATCCATAAAGACACCCAAATTCAATGGAATTTGGGGTTTTTCTAATTTCATATTGAAAACCCAATTTTCTTTAAAACCCCAATTCAAAGGAATTGGGTTTATCCAACAAAAAAATTGAAATCCATTTAATAAAAACCAAGAAATTTAATTTAATTTAAATAATTGAAATTAAACAAATCAATTTTGGGTTAATACAAATGAATAATCGTAATGGAACCACCTACCTCAGGATCAACAGATCTCAAATCACATAGTCGTAATCGAGAATCTCCAACAGAGAATGATGGAAACAAGGATCCATTAAACAACCTAGGTTTAGATTCAAAATATTGGGTATTAGATCCAAAATCCAACATGGGGATTCATGGAATACTTGGGAGGAGAAGAGAGACTGTGGGAGAACGAGAACAGAAAAAGAAAACTAACTATGAGAAGATCAAAGGTCGTTCCTTATGCTTTGAATCGCTTCTAGGAGGGATCTAAGGGACCAAAAACACTTCTTGGGAGCTCCAAGTAAGGGATAAATTATTTTGGGTTAAAGGAGTTCTATCGATGACCTAGATGTAGGGTTCGAGAATCCTTAATAAAAATTTGGATTAAGGAAAAACTCGTCCACACAATTTCCTGGGAATAGGCGCACGGTTTAGTCAAACAATGCGCAAGCCATGAACCTATTTTATAAGGGACGCATGGTTTCATAAAAAATGGAAAAGGGGTTGTAAAACCATGTGCAAGCCATACGAAGACCACTGTCCAATTTTTCTAATTTTCTATAACAGGGAGAAAGGTTTGGAAAACTGTGCGCTAACCGTACAGTAGCCTAGAAACTTCCAAAATTTTTATAATTTCACCCGATTCAACCCCAAACAAAACCCAACCAAAGAAAATTAAAAAAAAACAGGGTTTTAGGAATACCTAAAAATAATAACAGGATGTTACAACCTCCCCACCATAGAAACTTTCTATCCCCAGAAAGCCTATGATGAGGCTTCCATGTCAAAAAGATGAGTACAATGATCTCTCCTCAGTGAAAACCTCTCCCATGTATCATGAGAATCAAAACAATGCTGCCATAGAACATGAACGAAAGGTATCGTCCTCCCATGAAATACCTTGGTTTTAGAATCAACTATCCCAACTGGTCGTTCAATCATGGATAAATTAGGTTCCACTTCATGATCACTCCGGCTCAGAATGTGAGATGGATTAGATAGATACTTTCTCATCTCTAATACATGGAAAATGTTATGTATTTATGTCATATATGGTGGTAGATCTAAACGGTATGAAAATTTCCCCACCTTCTCAACAACCCCAAAAGGGTCCACAAAATAAGGAGCACACTTCCCTTTCCTCCCAAGCTATCAATGACCCAGCCAAGGTGAAACTTTCAAGAACACCTGGTCAATAACTGATAATTAAAAAGGTCTTAGTGATGATCAGTATAAGACTTATATTGAATCTATTCCATCAACATTCTCTGAATAATCAACTGAATCTTTGTTTTAGTCTCTTGGACCAAACTTTGTCCAATCATGGAACTTTCAAAAATCTCCAACCAGCACAACGAATATTTACAAGCTCGGTCATACAAGGCCTCAAAAAGAGTCATCCTAATCACTGACTGGTAACTATTGTTATAAGAAAACTCAATCATCCCCAAATTATCATCCCAATCTCCACTAAAGTTGATAACCTAAGCACAAAGAATATCCTCAATAATCTTTATAGCTCTTTATTTTTGTCCATTTAAATGTGGATGGTATGCCGTACTCAAATGGATGAGAGATCCTAGTGCCTACTGAAAGACTCTCTAAAAGAAAGAAGTGAACCAAGGATCCCTATCAAAAACTATAACAAAAGGAACTCTGTGCAACTGAACAATCTCTTTCACATAGAGATTTCCCAACTCAACGACTTTGTTTTTATCATGAATGGGTATGAATTATGCCGATTTAGTCATCCTATCGATCAAAAAACATATCGCATTCTTCTTTATCTGGGTACACAGAAACCAAACCATGATGTCCAAAGAAATCTCATCTGACTTCCAAGTAGTGACTAGAAGTGGTTGAAGAAAACCCGAAGGTTTCTAGTGCTCGGTCTTAACTTGATGGCATGTATATTAGTGAGAGAAAAAATCATAAATACCTCATCTCATACCTATCCACTAGAACAGATACCACATGTCATAGAAGATCTTTGTGGTTCTTGGGTGCACTAGCCACTAGGAATTATGAAAATCCCCCATCACAGCTTTCTTTACCGAAGACGGTACCACCAAATGATTCTGATAGCATAGAATTCCCTCTTTGGATAATAAACACCGGGAGACTATATCTCCACCACAAAGAGAGTCTCTAATGATACAAAACTCATCACCAAGCTACTAATACTAAAGAACCAATTTGAGAAGAGAAGATGTCAACTGAATACTAGCCAAGGAAACCTCAACCCCTTTCTCCTAAACTCCAATATGAAATTGTGCAAAGAGAGACATCAAATTCCAATCTTTCAAATATTCTTTCAATTTCTGGATTTAAATTTTCCTACTCAAATCATCTTCAATGACATTCCCTTTCCCTAGGGTATAGATGACGTCGAAATCAAAGTATTGCAGGTATTCCACATAATGCCTCTATCAGAATTCAAATATTTTTTATATAAGATATAACTCAAGATCTTATGGTCTGAAAACAAAATAAACCTTTCTCTATAAAGGTAATTCCACCAACTCTTAAGAACATGCATCATAGTTCCAAGTTCTAGTTCATGGGTCATATAATTCTTATTATGTGCCCTAAGTTGACGAGTTCCATAAGAAATGACACGATCACCCTATATAAGAATACAGACCAAGCCTGAACTTGATGCATCACAAAAGACCACATAGCTCTTCCCAGCCTCTGGAAGAGTCAACACCATCATATTAGTCAAAAGATATTTCAACTCAATAAAATAATTCTTAATTTTTTTCATCCCAAGAAAGATTTACTTCCTTCCAAGTGAGAGTATTCATTGGAGAATCCAACTTAGAGAATTCCTTAAAAAAGGGTGATAATATATGGCTAAGCCCAAGATTCTCCTGATCTCAAAGAAATTTCATGGTTAATCCCAAGTCATAACAACCTTCACCTTCTTAGGATCAACTGATATTTCTTTTCTAGACACCACATGCCCCAAGAACACCACTTTTAGAATCTATAAATCACATTTTGAAATCTTGGCATAAATTCAATGATTTCTCAGCAAACTCAGAACTATTCTCAAATTATGCACATGATCCTCATCAGAAATAGAGTAAAAAAGGATTTCATCCACAAATACAAGCACAAAAGTATATATATACTCATGGAAAATCTTTTTTATTAAATTCATGAAAACTAGAGGATAATTGGTTAGACAAACGGGCATGACAGGGTACTCATAATGGAAACACCTTCTCTGAAAGGTGGTTTTCTGAATGTTATATTATTTTATCCTCAACTGATGGTAACCAGATCTAAAATCAATCTTCGAGAACCACTTCACTCCTTTCAACTGATCAAATATATCATCAATCTATGGTAAAAAATATTTTTTATTTACCATAACTCGATTGATATTTTTGTAATCAATGAATATACAAAGGGAAACACCATCCTTCTTAGTGAAGAGAATAGGAACTACACATGGTGACACACTCATTGCATATAAATCCTTTCTCAATAATATAATCCAACTAAGACTTTATCTCTTTTATTTCAGCTAGTTCCATATGGTAAGAGGGGATAGATACTGGTTGAGTCCTAGACATTAAGTCAATATAAAAATCAACTTACCTTACTGGGAGAAAACTATAGAAGTCTGAAGGGAACATGTCGGAAATCTTGACAACCAATGGAGGGAGATAACCGCTTAAAGATTCCCACTCCAGATCAAAGGAAATCACATATACCACTTTCCCCAACTCTGGATAAGAAAGTTTGGATTTTCTCGGCCTTAGGTCCTATTCTCCTTGAAATACACAACACACTCCACTGGGTGTAGTAAAGGAGACCCACCAAAGATAAAAATCAATTCAAGATTTTTTGGTAATGAGACAATCGATCCCAAAAATTACATCAAGAGGTTTCATATAGAGAATAAAAAATTCCAAGAAAGATCAACATCAGATAGAGAGAAAACATATGAGGGACTATAGAGACCTTTATCTCTCTTCATACCAAGGGGTTTAGTAATATCCATTGCACAAGATAAAATCTCCATAGGAAGATTAAGAATATTAACAAAAAGGGATGGAATAAATGAATGGGATACACCTATATCAAATAGAATAGTCACTAATGAATAATCTATAGTAATGGTACCTATCAGGGTCGATGGACCCATATCCACATCCTCTGGAGACTCTTCCACTGTGTAAAGAAGATTCATTCTAGATTTCTATGGCTGGAACACTTTTTCATGTGAAGCATCTAATTGTACCATAGTTTTAGAAGGTGAAGATGATCCCGTGCCACTACGCGGTGTGATATAGACATGTAAAAATCTCTATAAGTGACCCGATCATCTTCAAGAGCCACAGTTCTTGGGTGTCTCAGTGCAAACCCTCTTTGAATTACCTAGCTTTCCACACTGGTAACAAAAGGAACTTTTCTAGGCACTTTAGGAGGTTTAGAAAAACCCTTCTTTTGAGAACCTCCATGAGAATCATAAATCTTCTTCTTTCCCTAAGAGGAATTCACACTTCCACTGGGAGTGAACAAATCTCTCGATAACCCTAACTTTCCAGTGAAGCCCATCTTGACCATCAACACTCTATCCAAAAAATCAGCATAAGAAGGTAGCTTCAACAAGAAAATTAGAGAAACAATATCCTGATGAAGTCTTGAATCAAACCATCGAGCCTTCATCCTCTCATTCAATACTATCTCATGTGTGAAGTTCACGAGCTCAACAAAATGGTTTGCATATTCTGTCATGCTTCTGTAAGCCTGATCAAGTTTGAAAAACTTAGTGGAATTGGACAACATCATCGAATATGGATAGAATGGTTAAGAGAAATAAACTTTGAAGTCTTTCCACTCCAACACCTCATGTTTCTTCACTATTATCATAATGTCCCACTATCTTCTACTGAGTCCTTCCAGCACAAAGGTGACATATTTCACATTTATTTCATCGGGTGTGTCCAAGAACCCAAAGAAATTTTCTATTATTATCAACCACTCCTTAGCCTCTTGAGTATCATTTGATCCTTTAAAGGGTTCTTGATTCTGGAAAAGGACCACTTGATAAAAAATCTTTAGAACAACCCTTTTAGGTTCCACAACTGGAGCTTGAATAAGAACTGGAGGTGGAAACTATCCCAGAGCTTGGATAGTGCACACAATGACCGCAAACAGATTTGGATCTACAACAGGTTTCAATCACTAAGGTTCAGTAGCAGCTTCTTCCTGGATATAATTCACACATCTTCTTGGTGGCATGATGCTACACAACATCAAAAGAAAACAAGGAAGACATCAGGTTACACTCAAACAGAGAAACAAGGGAAATTAATCCTAATAGATAGAACGAATAAGATTTTGATTTAAATCTATACAAATGAAAACAATGAAAAGACTAGAACTAATCCACAAGACACCTTTATCTTACCACCCTTGGTGACTTAAGGTTCATTGCAGTGAGAGATGTCCAAGAACTCAAATGTAACTACCTATGAAGTTTTGACAAGATTTCACAATGCATGCTAACTTCAAGACAATAAGTTCAACCTAAACCTCCCTGTGATACCACATTGTCACGAACCAACCTGAGTACCCTAGTAACCCAAAAACTGATCCGACCCTCACATGGACTGAATGGAATTACTGATCCCCACAGGTCGGTGACCAGCACCTGGCATCATAAAAAATGTAAGTGGGAATGATTTTTCCACTAACAATGCAGGAGAAAAAGAAACAAGACAGTATGCATATCAAAAGAAACTCCACTAAGAGTAATGTACTAGAATTTAAATAGGTCTAAAAAATCCCAAGTACTATATCCAAGTACCAAAAAACCAGAAAAACTGGAAGAAAAACTACCAAAGTCCTAAAGGACGCAACTCACCAAGTCCACGATCAACATGTAGAACCGCCTCCAAGAGATGATTTGCCCCTACTCAAAATTGGAAGGAGATAATCTAAAAAACATGAAGGAACAAGTAGGGTGTGAGCCAAATCCTAGTAGGATTTCACCCAAGGGTTCCATAAAAATATGCCAATATAAAATTATCCAAATAAATGCTTTCAATTTTTATGACAAACAAGTTTGGCATTTCAAAATTATATTTAAACAAATAATGATTTACATTTCAAATGATAGAAATACTTTATCAATTCATGATTCATATTTCAAATGATGGAAATGCATTTAAAACAATGGAATTACTTTAAAATAAAGGTTTATTTACAAAAATGTAACTTTTCACAAATGGCTTAAATAAACACTTTTATATAAAACAATATATATAAAATCTCAAGGCATGTAAACAGTTTACAAAAAATGGAATATATTCATTTAGTTTAAAAAATAAAATAACATATTCATATACCTAATTAGGTATTATAGTTCCATTCAATAGGGACATGACATTATGAAATGAAAAATATGTACATATTCCCCTTTGGGCCTAAGGAAAAGGGGACTCATCGCCATAATCTAAGGGATGTGATGTGTTGATATGAATTTTTAGAACATCATAAGTCATAAAGTTCCACCCAAATAACTCACTAACTAAATAATCCTTGCATATGATCTAGTACAAAACAATGATGGAAAATTTATTTCAAGACTTATTAAAATACAATTAATCCCATTCTCCATTTCGAATATGCCAAATTACCCTTCAAAACCCATAATAAGTTTTTATAAAAAACATGCCTTCTCACAAAGATGAAACCCTAAGGTTTCCATAAAAACAATTTTAATCCATTCTTCAAAAATAAGGATTTGAAACCAATTCATTAAATTTCAAAATCCACTTTCAAAAATTTAATTCAAAAATTTAATTTTCAAACAAATTCCATCAATTTCACAACAAACCCCCAATTCAAGAGAATTGGGGTTTTTCACAATTTTCAATCAAAACCATTTCCACAATTAAATTCAATAATTTAATTGAATCAATTTCCATCAAATCCATAACTTAAATTAAACAATTTAAATTTCCATGAACTTATATAAACACACCCCAATTAAAAGGAATTGGGGGGTTCCAATTTCATGCCAAAAACCCATTTTTCTTGAAAACCACAATTCAAAGGAATTTTGTTTTTTCGGAAAAAAAAATTAATTCCATTTAATTAAAACCAAGAAATTACATTTAATTTAAATAATTGAAATTAAACAAATCAATTTAGGGTTAATAAAAATTGAGAATCCTAATAGAACCACCTACCTCGGGATCAATGAACCTCAAATCACAAAGCCATAACCGAGATGATCCAAAGGAGAATGAAAACAACACGGATCTATAAAAAATTAGTTTTAGATCCAAAATAGTAGTTCTAGATCCACAATCTAACTTGAGAATTCATAGAACCCTAGGGAGGAGAAAAGAGACCACTGGAGAATGAGAATGGAAAAAGGAAAAAGGAAACTAACCATGAGAAGATAAAAGGTCATTCCTCAAGTTTCAGATCGCTTTATGGAGGGATAAAAGGGACCAAAAATGCTTCTTGGGAGCTCTAAGGAATGAATAAATCCATTTAGGTCAAAGGAGGTATGAAAGGGACCTAAATGGAGGGTTTGAAATTTTTTATTAAAAAATCAGATTAAGGAAAAACACATATGCATGGTTTCCTGGGTAGAGGCACATGATTTAGTCAAACCATGTGAAATCTATGCACCTATTTTATATGGGCTACATGGTTTCCTCAAAAAGGGTGCATGGTTTTTAAAACTATGTGCAAGTAGTGTGAAGACCACTGTCCAAATTTTTCAATTTGCTATAGCAGGGCACATGTTTTTGAAAAATATGCACCATTTATGCGCCAACTGTGAACTATCCCATAAACTTCCAAAAATTTCATAATTTCACCTGATTTAACACCAAACAAAACCCAACCAAATAAATTCCAAAATAGGGTTCTAGGAATACCTAAAAATAGTAACAGGATGTTACATTTGGACTTCAAATCATCAGTTGGGCCCCATTTTGATTGGTTTGGGATTTTAAATTTTTATCCAATATGTAACATGATATCCTAGAAAATATTTTATAGTTTCATAAAACATGGGATTCTGTATTGAGCCCAGAAATTCAATTATCATGTCTAGTCCAATTTTCTTAACAGATTTCGTGGGCCTTCTTTTTTGGTCCATATGACCCTTAAAATGACCAAATTGGCAAAATCTCCAATATAATTAAATGTTATAATTTGAATCAAGAACACTAAAAAAGAAGAATTACATAATTTGGATTATTATTTTGAAAGATATGATAAAAATATTAAACTATATTTTAATTAAATTAATTAGAATAATGTTCTTTATATTGTTTATGATCAAAACATGAGCATTGAATGGAAATTAATCATTTTTAATTGAAAATTATGTTACAAGAATAATGTAAAATCATGAATGAATATGTAATATCAACTCCCACACACTCAGTATTGTGCATGTCCTCATGTACATCAAATATATTAACATAACTAAATCATTTTTTACTCACCAACAAATATTAAAATTTTGTTTTCTCCAATCAGGGTGTCTAGACTAGTTTACTCATCCAAAAAAAATTCCACCAAAAAAAATTTACAGCATAATGTTCCAAAAACAATTCATTTTTCATGCTCAAAATTATAAATGAGAAATTTGGACACTCCTAACTCACTCCTCTCAAGATAATAAATATTTTTAAAGAAGGTTCACTCATTCACCAACCAAAAGTGAAAATATTAGATTTTGAAAGAGATCTCAGCTTCCATTACCTATTCTAAAGTGAAAATGAATCAAGATGACTTTTTAGGGATTTTTCAGTGGCTATGGGACTATAGGAATATAATATCCAAAATAGGGGAAAAGATGGTAAAACACCAACATGGAAAAAGCAATGCACATTTTTTGTGAAACGAGACATGGAAGGAAATGGAAATGCATATTTACAAGGGAATGGATGTGTGAAAGAAGAAAAGTGAGGGAGAAAATTGGAAGGGGATGAAATGAATAAATATGTACAAAACACAAAATTTCTCCCAATGATACAAGAAAAGATGATGCGAGTGTTCTTTTTTCTATCTTTTTTTTTGAAATTTGATCTTGAAACAAATCACACACTCATCTCCCAAACCATGTTTGATATCTTCATGGAATTAATTTTAATAGTTATAATAAGATAAAAGGTTGAGGAAAAGTGGGTTTTGAACCACCCAAGACACAAACCATTCTTTTTTTCATTTTTTTTTTTGATTTTTTTTTCACATATTTTTTTAAACACTTTTAAATATCATTTGTACAAGATATCAAAAACATATATACAGTTCCAAACCTTACTAAATGAAAATATCTCCCCCAAACATAAATGTATGCTTTCCCTCAAGAATGTGATAACACATTTAAAATCAATGAAATGGTACCCAAAATTAAATTCATTCCGCCACATTTGAATTTCAATAAATTATCAAATGTAAATACATGTAGATGTTGGGTGGTACAAGGTTTTGGGCCTGAAATATGGGATAAAAAAGGGGGTTTCATGGGCTCGAATGAGATTTCAAAAGAAGAATCAATGTAAGAGTAATGGGATTATATTTGGATATTTCTATTCTCATGTAGTTCAAAAAATTCCTCTATCATATTAATGTACACTAAAGTAGGAAATTCATCTCGAAGGTCCACAAACTCAAGACTCATGATCGGGGGTGAAAACATGCACAATATGAAAATATGGCCATGGGTGACCTTGACATGAAATCTAATGTTATTCCTCATGATAGGATAAAAATAATTTTCTAAATAAAAAATTGAGCATTCAAAATTTAATGATCTTGACACAAAATTATTCATCCAAATTTATGGTGAAAATACAAAATGTACATGATGAAAACAAGTCATCAAACTCCCCAAAAAAATTGGAATAATTTTAAAATTTAATGTAGAGTAATTATAAATCTTTTTTTTTAGTTTTTTTATTTTTTTAGTTTTTCCTTACTTGTTTTTTGTTTTTTTTTAATTCACACCAAAAAAGTGAAATAGGGAAAAAGTTTTGATTAAGAAAGTGGTAAAAAATGAGAATGGGAGAGGAAGAATAAGAAAGATACAAATATATGGAGATAGATAGAGGAGGAAAATAATAGAGGGAGAGAGATTTAAAAGGAAATATGTGCCTCTTATTTGGATTTAGTGGGTTGTTGTCCCTATCCAGTGGTGGGTCGATGGAAGTCAATGTGGTTCCTGGGGAATGTGTCCTGGCTGGTGATGTTTTGGGAAATTTCCATAACCTAAAATAGAATAAAAAGGAAAAAACATTATTAATTTAATGAAAAACTAAAAAGAAATTAAAATTTCATTAAAGTAAAAGAAACTTGGGTTGCCTCCCAAGGAGCTCTGTATTTATTTTGTCTAAAGATGGATAGTGGTAGTGGAATATCCATAGTCCAATGGTGGCCATTGTATGTTCTATACTCTAGTGTGCTTCCATAAAAACTTCTCCTTTGGGAGGCCCGATTATTCATTGGATAATTTCTTCCCATGCTTTTTGTTGCACTTGAAATTA
The DNA here is from genome assembly GCA_963277665.1 of Viscum album. Taxonomy (NCBI): domain Eukaryota; kingdom Viridiplantae; phylum Streptophyta; class Magnoliopsida; order Santalales; family Viscaceae; genus Viscum; species Viscum album. Next base: position 956,283,073 of record OY728138.1, on the reverse strand, counting down.
AATGGGGGTGGAAAGAGAATGTGGGTATCCTACCTTTGGTCTCCAACTTGAGGAATGATGTTATCCACAAAGTTCTAGTTTTCTATTCTTGGAAATTTTGGAAGATGTTTCAATTCTTATGGTGAATTTATGTAAGGTTTAGATAACATGAAATCAGATTATGAGATCCCAATTGTTTTTAACTCATTGATTTCATCACTTTCTAATGTGGAGTAATGAGGATCAAAGGGGACATAAGATTGAATAGATTTTTCTAGATCATCAATATCAATGTTTTTTACCAAAAAATGGTTAATTTCCACCTCACCAGTGATCACTTTATTAATGTAGGATCAAATCTCACAAACTTCACTCCCATTGGAACCAGAGAATCACATTTGATCAGGGTTTACCTCACATATAATAGAATTTCCAGAATCATGAATAGGAATTTATGAATGTTGGATAATCATATTTGAATCAACTAATGAGAATGCTAGTTCATTTTCCAGATTACCATCCAAGTTAAAGTAGTGAATATGAGAGGTGATATGAGATTCCAAAGAGTTTTGAAGATCCTTTAGATCGATGGAGTTTACATGTGAAAGGTCAACATCGACTTCTCCATTTATGACTTGATTAATAAGGATGAAAAATTTAAAAAACCTATATCATTATGACATGATGAACATGATGGAATGGGGGTGAATCCACTCTCATAAGTGTCCTTGGAATAATGGATAGATAATACAGAGTGATCCTCTGATGGGTGTTGCATGGCTTGAAAAATGTTGAACTTGACCAGTTGGTCACCAAATTCCATAGATAAGATTCCATCATGGACATAAATTTTGGTTCTAGATTTTACAAGGAAAGTTCTTCCCATAATAAAAGGATATTGATAATAAGCTGTCTCACCTTCCATGTTAAGGAAATAAAAATCAGCTGGGAAGATAAGATTATTGACTCAGGCAAAGAAATGCTCAATTATTCTCTCAGGTCTAACAGTGCTTTGATTTCCTAACTGGATGACAACACTTTTTCAGTGAAAGTGACCTATACCAAGGTTGGAGAAGATGGGTTTGGTAATGAAATTTATTAAGGCGCTTAGTCCTATGAGGGCATCATAAAATTTTTAAATCCCTATTTGGAATGGAATAGTAAATATCCTTAGATCTTTGCACTTCATGGGAATGGACTAATGGGTTGAAACATTCTTGATGGTCCTAAGTTACCTCTTATGGGTGCACAATTCCTTAAGAAACTTTTCATAGAAATTTTTTTATTCCATATAAGAGGGGAATGTTCACTTCAAAAGGTATAAATGTTTCAAGAATTTTAGAATCGGGTTCAAATGGATTCTTTGTCTAATAGACATTTTTAGGAAAAAGAATTGATTTTTTTATAGGAATGGAAGGAGGTGAGAGAGTGTCTTGAGGTTACTTTTCTAGTCTATTTTTTCTTTTTCTATCTCAATATTTAAATGGGATTTAGTGGATTCATCATGAGGAATGAATATTTACTTTCATGATCTAAGTAAAATTACACTTTCATTACCCTTGGGGTTGGGTAATGGTTGATTTGGTAGTTGGGAAGAAGTGGATTGTTTTTGCTGACTGATATGGGATGCAAGTTGACCAATTTGGTTTTCAATATTTTTTAGGCTAGAATGGTTGAAAGAGGAAATATCTTCCACAACACTTTCTCATGGTTGTTTGGAATAAGAGGCATGTCCCACATTGGCATTTACTTGATTTTGGTTCTTGGGATATTTTTTGTATTGGGTTAGGAATTGAAAAGGCTCACTGGGATAGTGGAATCCAGGAGGAGTAGGAGGAGGATTTTCCCTTTGAGGTTGAGGAACAAAAGGATATGGTTATTGGAATTTACCACAACCTTGACCATATTGTAATTGGTTTGGATTTTGAGGAGGTAATTGAGGGTGATGAGAGACGAGATTACTATACCTCAATCTAGGGTTATAAATAGAAGATAGGGGATCATAGTGGAGTTGGGTGAAGTTTCTAATTATCTGACTTGATTGTTTAGGGATGGTGTTCTGATAAAAATATGGCGTGTTTAGCTCCATTGGACCATAATAATTTGAGGGATCATCTTGTAGTTGTGAAAATGTATCAGTTATATGAGATGGTGAGATATAGATTCCAAAATTTTGGATAAGTCCAGGGAATATAGATTGTGAAGAAGATGAGGTTGGGGATTTATTAGCCACATCTAGTTTTCACATAATATCTATAAGTTTACTCATCCACTTTTTCATCTTATTGGGCTCTATAGATTGATTCTCTTGGACATTATTGAATTGAGTATGTGCTCAGGGATGGAATTTCTATGTGTTTCCATCCATGTTTCTTATAAGATCTCGTGCAACTGTAGGAGTTTTGTCAACAAAATCACCACCACTTGTGGCATTAATGGCTATTCACTCCATATCCAATAACCCCCCATATAATTATTGGATCAAGAGTTGGTAAGAGATTTAGTGGTGTGGGTAGGTTTCCATAGGCTTTTTAAACATCTCCTAGTACTCATGGAGTAATTAATGGGGGAATTGATAGATACCACTTATTTTCTTTTGAATAGAATAGGTTTGAGAAGCAGGGAAGAATTTCTCTAAGAAGAGTCACTTCATGTCAATCAATGAGTTTATGGAACCATGAGGGAGGTAGTATATCCATGACTTGGTAGAATCGGTTAGGGAGAAAGTGAATGCTCAAAGTTTGATTTTTTTTTCAAAAAACCCTCAAGGCTTCATGGTAGAGTACACCACTTGGAACTATTTGAGGTGAAGATGAGTATCTTCACTGGATAGACCATATAAATGAGTTAGGAGATGAATCAAACTTTATTTGAGTTCTAAATCATCCTTAATATTTAGATATTTAATACTAATGGGTTTGTAATTCATATAAAGGGTAGTGATTTCTTTAAAGATTTTTTTGTAGGATTGGACATATCTACTTCAATTGGATGGGAAATTAATAGGTTTTAGGTGATTTTATTATCCCTAATGTTTCTCCTAATTGGATGAAGAGTTCCCTTGATTCATGGGTTAAACAAATTCGATGGATTGTTTGAGAGTCTATGGGGAATTTAGAGATGTTTTTAAAGGATTCATAAGACATGTTTTTGTGTGTGTTTTATTTATTTATTATTTTTATTAGATGATAGGGTTTTCTTTGTGTTTTTTTATAATTTTTATTGATTTATTTTTTTGAATTTTGTTGTTGTTTTTTTACAAAAAATAAAAAACTACCAACTTTTAGTTGTATCATCCCTAGAAATATCACCATTTTAAGTGTGTACGGTTGTCACCTACCAACCATTCAAAGATTCGATGCTTTTCTAATGTGTATATCGACACTTAGGTTAAATCCTCAGTGATAATACTTTTTGTATAATTGATTTTTATTTTTGATTGTATTTTTAATGGGGGGAGTTTACAGATCTTAGATGAAATGATTTATTGATGAAGATCGATTTGAAATTTTAATAATTATTGGGGTGAGTACATCATTAGGGAGTAAATATTGTGATATCCTTGATCTTTTCTATATATTTATAAAATTAACACCCACTTCACAAGACGATTTTGACCAGAATTCCCAAGTGTTGAGGCTTTAATCCAAGCCATAAATAAACTAAATTTCTAATATCAATCAATGATTGTTAATGGTAGTGTATTTATGGTTTCAATAATCCAATTAATCCATATGTTAAACACATAATATCAATAATCCATGACATTATAAGTTTAACATACACGATGTTAACCTAAAAAATATTAATCGAGTAAAATATCTCAATCACTTAATATCCACAAATTATGACTCACCCCAATAGATGATTTACTAATCCATTGATATGGATATTAATCTGGTTTATGATGATTATGGTGTTGAGTTATAAAGAGAATAAAAATAATGGGACAAGAAAAGAGTGGTGCGCCGAACACACACATGAAATAGTGAGGAGTGTTAAAAATACACTTTTGATTGAATGAGAAAGTGAAAGTGGAAAGGGTTTATTTTGATTTATTTAAACTATTTTAGGGCCATTAATATTATTTAATAGAACATGTATGATAATAAGACATGATAAAGAATAAAAATGCATTAAAATTCAATTAAAATGAAAAAAAACCTACATGATTACAAATGAAGAAGAATGAAAAATAACATGAAAACAAAGAGAGGAGGAAAGGTATCTGAAGTGAAAAATTGAGTTTGTAAGGTCTTACCAAGAATTTGGAAGGGCTTTGGTCATGAAAATTTATCCTCCTCTATTCTGAAATTCCAACTCCTTGCAAGGAGAAGAGGGAGATGTATTTATAGCTAAATGTGGTGGACTGCTTGCATTACAAAACTGACTCTCAACTTGGATTTCCAATTTTACCATTTAGACATAAGAATATAAAGATATAATCTGAATAAAAGTTTTAGATAAATATTTGGAAATTTTTCCCTTTAAATATAAAGGCCAATGGACTTTTGGAACCAAAGTTATGACTTTTTTAGTAAACCATGTTTTTTTGTCCATTTTTGTGTTGAAATTTTTCCTGGTCTAAATGTAAATGCATTTTAGGCTAGGAAGATGACCTAAATCTGAATAATTTCTTCTAAAAACATGGTATACTTCACACCACAAAATTTCAGCTTATTTTCTCAATTGTATTGTGATAAAAGTCGAGAAAGGTGGTCTGTTTTTAATTCCCATAAAAAATTGTGGGTTGGAATTCAATGAATCATTTGGGCCCATTTTTGATTAGTTTGAGATTTGAAATTTTTAAAAAATATGTAATATGATATCCTAGAACATATTTTAGAGTTTCACAAAACTTGGTATTTTTTATTGAGCCCATAAATTCAATCATTGTGGATGGTCCAGTTTTCTTAACAGATTTGTTGAGCCTTCTTGTATGGTCTATATGACCTTTCAAATGGAAGAATTTTCCAAAGATACAGTATAATGATATGTCATAATGTGAATCAAGAACACTAAAAAATAAGAATCACATAATTTGGATTAGTATTTTGAATGATATGATAAAAAATTAAACTATAGTTTAATTAAATGAATTCTAACAATGCTCTTTATATATGTTTATGATGAAAACATGAACATTGAATTGAAATTAATCATTTTTAACTGAAAATTATGTAATGGGAGTAATGTAAAACCATGAATGAATAATTAATACCAAGGGATCAATAGGAAGTTATGATTCTAGAATAGAAAACTTCCTCTCTAACCATAATACTATGAGTAAGTGACTATACCACTCCTAAGAACTAAAACTGGTCAGGATATTTTAATTTTTTAATATTGATCATGGTGAAATTGAATTGGTGGTGGTGATTTCCATTTTATATATAATAAATAAACTTTATCATATTATAACTTATCTTGATTACCAATAGACATTACTAATTTATTACCCATTAAATATCTCCCATTATTTTATCGAATCCCAACAACCCTCACTATTAGATTTAGAATACACAGTTGTTTGGTTATTTTAGTGGAAATGATCATTGAAACATATTCTCATAGTCCAATATATGACTACAACACTTCTTGAATAGTTTCAAGTTAGTATTTTGGTTAGAAAACTTCATTTAGTTTTGGATCCTTAATCTATTGAGTGAAGTACCAACTTCTAGAAACCGTAACATAGATTTACTCAACACTTTGAATATAATGTTGAAACAAGCTATTTATTGCTACTTACTGCAAACTTTATTTAAGTCAACCCATCACTTTTATAAGAATGTCGCAGTAGTAAGCGAAACCATCAATTAGGGATGCTGAGCAACTCAAATGTATGGTTTTCTTCAAACTCAAGCAATAGAAGACATTTCACTTAATATTTTTTTTTGACATATTTTAATTATTGTTAGTGGATGAAATCATTTTTTATCTAACACGTCTTTTGAATGTAATCACATTCACAGCTTAACCATGTATAATAAAAAACATTCACTATGTATCAATTCTTTTTCTCTTTGAATGATCGCTTATTATTCTACATGATTGTGTAAATATAACACATTAAATAAATAATAAACCGTGAATAAATAAATATAAGTGACTTATTCATGAACATTTTTATAATGGTTGATCCATCGAGTGGTGATAGATCAGCATAGACCCTAGGGGTAACTCTTGAGTCATGACTGAATCGAGTTGCAGCGCCCACCCCATCCAACGCATCTAACTCATGTTTATTATTCCACTAAATATCTTTGTTGTCTATGTTTACTTCATCCTCATCATTATACATAAATATTCACATGCACGTGAGAGGGTCTCGAGGATACAAGATATAAATAAATAACTATTACTATGGACACGCAAGCCCTTATAGATATAAATAGTAAAAAACAATGCACATATAGTTATTTATTAAATAATTATTACAAACATCACATGAATTGTAATAAATAAATAAATAAACTAGATATTCATTTCATGGTCACCTCATGATCAGTCGTCATGCAGTAAACTTGTAGAATAACATTAAATTTCCAAATAATTCAACTTAATGGAATAAATTAAGAATTAAAACAAATATAAATAATTTTAATTAATAACTACCTTGTGTAATAGTCCAAGAAATTATTTTATTAAATTAAAAAATGGATTTTTTCTTAAATTTTTGGGCTTCTAGGAATTTAAAACCCCCATAGAAGGGTTCTAGATACTATTCATGAGTACTATTCACACAGATATATATATATATATACGTGTGTGTGTGTGTGTGTGTGTTTTAATACATGTATGAATACACACACACACACACACACACACACACACACATATATATATATATATATATATTTCAGTGTGTGTTTCAATAGAGTGAAAGACCATCTAAACCACCCCCTTTGAATTTTTCAGCTGACAAATGAATAATAACTTCGAGTTTCTATTCATCATAAATTAAAATAATATATATATATATATATATATATATATATATCTGTGTGTGTGTGTGTGAGTGTGGGTTCCCCAGATCCAACTCTTATATTCACTTGTATTACCATTATATGTATACTGTAATGGTTCGTTCCTTCCAGGTCTATTACTTTTTTGGTTTTGGGTGTTGTAGGTGTTTGGAGGAATCCTAGAGCTGGACTCGAGAAGTTTGGATGCTAAAAAGTTGTAGGCTAGAGGAATACATGTCGGGTAAAGTTTAGACAATGTGAAATGATGTTTCATAGCTTGTGAAGTATGGTTCATGAGGTGTTACATGACGTGTAATAAATTTGGGATTTAATGGTTGTCGCGATTCATTTTTTGATGAAACTTAAAACCAAAAATTTAAACACTATGTTAGAGTTACATGCCATGTAAAACCCTCTATGTAGTATGGCTATAAAGGTTGGATCACCTCATGTTTTTCTTTAAACCCTACATTCCTCTCATTTCCAGTTGATCTGGCGACCCTCACTTTAGGTGTCTTGGTATTCCTTCAATGGGGATCGATCTTCAGCTTCCCATCTTCAATCTGTGGTGATTTATCCTCTCATTCTCATCCGCTTACTTCCATTATTCTTCAAATATCCACTGTGGTGGTGAAATTTCAGTTTTGGGTGTATAAGAGTTATATTTTTCACAACCCTTTGGTGAAGTGTAGGTCGATCCACGAGTTTCTTGTGCAATGGTGGTTTCCAAGAATTTCTTCTTTTACCTATAGTGCGCAATGAGATTAGAAATCTTCTTTGAGGTTGGGGATCCTTATTACAACTCTTTTATGTTCTATGTGTGAGATCTGCATTCTTTTTCTTACCTTTGGGTGGATAATAAGGGTTGACATAATCATATAATTTATTAGAATGTCTAAAATTGAGGTGTATGAGGAGTTTTCACATTCTTTACTGCTTTTATATATGATGTTGACGTTATTGTGCATGCATGTTGCTAATTTTGAAAGTAACAGCTATTGGGAGCCTTATTTGTGCTATAGTTTTTATGCTGTGATGACCCTTGTTGTGTTGTTATGTGATCGCACTTGAATTAAAGGTTAAAGAACATATATTCAGTTAATAATTGGTTTTCCCTGAATATCTGGTTTGTTTGATAGTACCCCTGCTAATATAAATAGGTAATTTGATAAATACCATGAATAAATATATAATTCGTAATGTATAACAACCATATCGATTTACACATAATATTACATGATTTTAAGCATAATTATCCATGAAATACAAACCAAGGATCAAAAAGTATAGTGTCTTTGGAAGACTAGGTACATAATTAGAAAAAATGAAACTAGAATAAAAAATCATTTTATTGAAATACAAACCAAGGATCAAAAAGTATAGTGTCTTTGGAAGACTAGGTACATAATTAGAAAAAATGAAACTAGAATAAAAAATCATTTTATTAATCTCTATATGAGTTCCTAACTCCTTTTGATCTTCTATAACCAGATAGGATAACTTGGGGAACAAATAGACAAAAGGGATGATCTAAAAAGCCTAGTAAGGGAATAAAAATGAAAATAAAGCATATCAAATGAGTTAAAAGGAATAACATGATAACTTAAAAGGAATGGATCATGAATAAAAATATGAAAGAATAAAATATAGAACATGAAATAATATGATCATGGAAACATAGGAAGGTGAAAACAGCATAAAACATTACATAAACATGAGTTAGTGCTAACTTTCAAGACTATATCACATGGTGGAAAGAGTCCCATAATGGACTAGGTTTACTCCCTAATCCCATACATAACATCTCATGAGACTAAAAAATTACCCAATGCATTGGAGAACTATCAGTTCACACCAATCATAACATGTTCATGCATATGTGTTCCACATAAAGAATCAAACATAAGGAATAAACATAAGGGTTAACCATGGAAAGAAATGAGTTTCGAAATCATGTCAAAAGGAATAACCTAAATGTGTATCATAATGGTTTACATGAAATAATGGATTCAATCATTATTGGACATTAATAAGTAAAAATAGGCATATAATATGATAAATAATGTGTAATTTACTTGTAATCATGAGAAAATAATTGTTAGGCTACTTTGGAAATGTGCCACTTAAACAAAGTTTTAAGGATAATGGTAAAGAGTCCTTAAAAGAAGGTAAGTACATAAAACCAAAAGTGAACTAAAAATGGGTTTTCATGATAAAATAAGTGATTTTATAAAATATGGGTTGATTAAAGAATTTTTTGGAGCATACTTGAAAATGGGTAAGTAACAGAGAAGTTCTCTTTATTCGGGTTTGCTTATAGAGAGGAATTGAGAAGAGAACCTTTTAGAACATTTATTTCCCCATCAAAGAAGGATAAATTGAACTGGGTAAATATATGTGGAACATATAAATATAATTTATAATAATTATATAATAATAATTAAGAAATAAATTGGGGTAAATAGAGAGAAAGAGTAACCCAAAAGAAAAAATAGAGGTTTGGAGAGATCCCTTACCTTATGTCCAAATGCGTTCTGCACTTGCACTTAATATACTGGATAATCAAATTGGATTCATTAATTACTTAATTAATAACCTATACTACATGTATTTTATTTATTATAATATTATTAAGTTCATTTATGGCCATTTCTATGAGTTATAAAGTTCAGTTTCATTGTTTTGGGAGCGTTCATTTCATTGTTTCATGGTCGGTTCAGTTGTGTAAAATTATGGAAGTTCTTTTCAAATGGGAATAATTCTCCAGAAGTGAAATTATATGGTATTAACTCACTTATATTAGTTTAAATGGTTCTATATATAATTTTTTTCTTGTATGAGGATGATTCATTTGATTAAAAGTTAATGATAAATGTTTAGTTTATTTTGGTTGTTTTTTTATCATCATGAACTAGTTTCATTTTATTTAATATTATGTCTATATAATAGTTACAGAACATAACAAAGTTATAATATACATATTAAAATATGTTTTAACTATAATAATGGTTCTATTACCATCCTTGAAGGCATTAATGGGAAAAAAACTCATTATCCACAGAGATGGTTAACCGCCATGATTTGGAAAATGGTTTACTTTCTTTGAATAAGAGGAGATGAGAAAAATGACTAGATAGAAAATATTACATTAGAAAGATAATATTCTAGTATATAAATTATACTAGAGTTATTTTGATTTTATTGATGAAATATGCGAGGATAAGGTAGAAGAAGAAAGGAAATTAAAAGAGGTAGTTTGAGAATGTTACATCTTGAATATCGCCTCCTTGAAGGAAATCTTAAGGAACTTGAGATTAGTCTTATATTGATACCAACATATCCTGTACATGGGTAAGAGGCTTGATAAGGTAATTGGGAAAAATATTGAAAAGCTACAAGGATTATAAGGTATGACTAGAAGGGGTTGGGAGGGGCGATATTTATAGGGGGGAGAGAGAGGTGTCTTTGATTATTATATTCATTAGTATATTATTTTGGATCAAGACTATCAATAATGTTGATTCCAAAAACTAAATACCATAAATGGTTTAAGATATATTTAACCAATGAGTTCTTACATAATATATGACTCAAAAATTCATGTATTCAGCTTATACTGTTAAAAACTACAAATTATCTTATTTCACTATTCACCAAAAAAATCAACTATTTTAGAAAAATCATAAAAAATCACCACAATTTTTTTCAAAATTTAGATTTATAAAAATGGATTCTATTTTATGATAATAATTTTCTAAATATGAGAAATTTAATTTTTAAATAAAATCATCATTTATTCAAAAAATACTAGTTTTAATATTATAATAGATTTTATAGCCCTTTGAAAAATTAATTATGGTCCCATAAATTATCTTATAATTATAATACAATATAATATTAACTTATAAATCAATTTTATGAAAATAAATTTTCTTTTAAATCATTATATTAATTATAAAGTTGTGAATAAACATTTACATTTTACAAAAATATCAACACCTAATTTATCATTTTTACAAATTTATTTACTTATAAAATGATATAAATATATCATATTTTCATTTATAAGATACCTAAATTTTATTTTATACTTTCATTGGTGATTTTACTATTCTAATAGCCATATTACTATTCCTAATGGCCAGATTACTATTTCAATAGTCATGTTACTATTTCAATGGTATAGATTCTTTAATTTCAATACATACATATTATTTCATTCATTATTATACTTTCTATCAAGGTTATATACTTTCATATTCAAAATGAATATTTCATTATTAAAATCATGTTTTATTTCTACAGCTTTGTTCATGAGTGCGGTTATTCTAATGGATCGAGCAGATCTAAATTTTCACATTCTTGTTATCTTATTTTTTATTTATTGTCCCATTATAACATTTGTCATTATTATTGGTCTATTTGATGGCTAATGTATCATTGTTCATTTATGAGAATAATTTTTTTATTAGTTTGTCTATGTGATGTATGTGTTTTATGACATAATAAGGGAAATTCCATTGATAAAATTCTGGGTCATTACATTTTTCCCCCTTATGAAATTTCACCCTCAAAATTTCATTTTACACAACAAGGTGAAAATAGGTTAGGGTACTTATCCTTCATTTCTTATGTTGGTTTCCATGTTTCCTCTTAATTCTTATGGTTTCTCCATAGTACCATGACCAGGTGAGTGGTCTTCTTATGTAGAACCTTATCTCTATGGTCCAAAATCTTCACCAATTTCTCCTCATAAGAGAGATCATTTTTTAGATATACCACCTCTGAGTTTATTACATGTGATGGATTTGGTATGTACTTCCTCATGATGGATATGTGGAATACATCAGGTACTTGAGTTATGGTTGGTGGAAGTGTTATTCAATATGCCATAGATCCAATATGATCAATAATATTGAAGTGGCCAATGTACCTGGGACTTAGTTTTCCTTTCTTCCCAAATATAATGAACCTCTTTCATGGAGATATGCATAGGAATACTTTATCACCAACCTCAAACTCTATTCCCCTTCTACGATTATCTTCACAGATCTTTTGTCAACTTTGAGCAGTCCAGATTTACTGCTGGATGGTCTTCACCTTTTCTACCATTTCCTTTACTATTCTAGGTCCAAACATCTTACATTCAACAACTTCAACCCAACATGCATTTGTTCTATATCTTTTCCCATAAAGGGCTTCATATAGATCCATTTGGATACTTGAGTGGAAACTATTGCTCTAAGTGAAAATGAATAGTGGAAGATGTTGATCCCATCATCCTTTGAAGTCCATTTATCATACTCTCAACATGTATTCCAATGTCTAAATAGTCCACTCTGATTGACCATCAGTTTGGGGGTGATAAGCCGTACTGAGGTTCAACTCAGTATTTAGAGCATGTTGGAAACTTTTCCAGAAATTAGAGGTAAATCTTAGATCGTGATCAAATATAATCGATAATGGTACTCCATTTATCCTTAACACTTCTATGATGTATATCCATGCAATTTGGTCAAGTGATAAGTCCTCTTGAATTTCAATAAAGTGATAAGTCTTTGTAAGATGATCCGTAATTACCCATATAACATTATTTCCTCTGGATGTCTTTGAAAGTCTTGTGAGAAAGTCTATAGTTATGTTTTCCCATTTCTATATAGTTATGGGTAATGGTTTCATCATTCCCTTAGACTTTTTCATTTCAACCTTTAATTGTTAACATACCAAGAACTTTGATGCACATTCAACAGTCTTCTTCTTCACATTGTCCCTCTAATAATGCTATTGGAGATCTCGATACATCTTGGTGATCCCTAGGTGAATAGGGAATGTTGAGCTATGTGAATCACTCAAAATATAGTTCTTTATCTCTGGATTGGATGGTACACATAGTCATGACCCAATTTTTACAACTCCTTCATCATCAATTTTCAACTCTGAGGATTTCCCCTTTCTTATATCTTCCACCTTTTTCTAAATTTCCACATAATCTCTTTGAGCATCCTTTATCTTCTATAAAAGGGATGATTACGAAATCATTTGTGAAAGGAATTATTATTTACCTTCCTTTATGATTCCCATATCCATTATTTTCAAGTCTAAGAAGATTGTAACCTTCTCAATTTTTATCATTGAAAAAGTTACAGGGTCCTTTCTACATAGAGCATATACCACTTTATTTTCTTTAGCAGGATGATAGTGGATTGATTGGTCATAATACTTGATTATCTCTAACCATCTTCACTAGTGCATATAAATCTCCTTCTATGTGAATATATATTTGAGTCTCTTATGATTAGTATATATCTCACACTTCTCCCCATAGAGATAATACCATAAAATTTTCAATGCGAATATCACAACTTCCAACTCCAGATCATGCATGAGATAGTTTTTCTCATGAAATTTTATATTACTTGAGGCATAGGCTATCACATTATCATTTTTCATTATTAAACAACCTAATCCCTTATTTTAAGCATCACTATATACCAAAAAGTGTTCCCCATTTTTTGGTAGTGTAAGTATTGGTGCAGTGATAATCCTTTTTTTCAAATCTTTGAAGCAGTCTTCACATTCACTAGTCTAGGAAAACTTTACCACCTTTTGAGTCATCGTGGTTAGTGGGTTTTATAATCATGAGAATTTATTCAAAAATCATTGGTAATACCCAGCTAGACCAAGGAAACTATGGATATCTATTACAGATGTCGGTCTGGGCCACTCCTCAATGGAATTTGTTTTAGAAGGGTCTACAAATATTCCTTTTTTGGTGATAACTTGAACCAAGAATGATACTTCCTCTATCCATAACTCCCATTTACTATACTTTTCATATAGTGTCTCCTTTCACAAAGTCTTTAGCACAATATTCAAATTCTCGTTTTGTTACTCCTTTCTCTTAGAGTATATAAAAATATCATCTATAAAGACTATGATTTTTTCAGGTAATCTCTAAAGACTCTATTTATTAATTCAATGAAAATTGTTAGAGCATTAGTGAGTATAAAGAGAATCACTATGAAATCATAGTGTCTATACCTCATTCGGAAGGCATGCAGTCTTGGGAATATCTTCCTTCTTCACCTTTAATTGGTGATATCCCGACCGAAGGTCCACCTTAGAGAAATAATTGTCCCCACATGGTTGATGGAACAAGTCATCTATATATGGTATGGGATACTTGTTCTTTATTGTGATTTTTTTGATCTTATGATAATCAGTATAGATGCACATTTATCCATCTTTCTTCTTGAAGAAGAGGACTGGCATGCCCCATGATGAAACACTCAGACATATAAAACCCTTTGCCAAATTATCTTGTAATCACTTCTTTAGTTCCTCCAACTCAATGGTGGGAATCTTGTAAGGAGTCTTTAATATAGGCAGATATCTAGGTATAAGATCAATTGATAACTCAACCTCTCGATCAGAATAATGACCATACAATTCTGCAGGGAGCACATCAGTGTAGTCCCTTACAATGAGCATGTCTTCAGGAATGGCCCTCTCCTTTATCTCAATCATTTGAGCTAGATATTATTTTTCATAAGGAAATAATATCCATAGTTGGGAAAATAATTCTGAAGGAGATTTATCCTCATCCTTACACTTGTACAGAATTGGGGGATGCCTTGAGATGTGAAGAGTGATATCCCTTTCCTGAAATTTTTTGATGGATTTGTATAAAGATAGTAAATCCATGACCAATATAACATCAAACTCTACCAAAGGAAGTGAGATAAGATTTTATGGGAGGTTCAGTCCACAAACATTAACCAGAGAGGATTTATATACTTTAGATGCAATAATTTTTCCATTCATTGTTCTCATAGATAACTCAACCTTCATATTTTGAGGTGGTATTTTAATATTTCAACTAAACTTTCAAGATATGAAAGAATACATGGAACTAGAATCAAATAGTACGTCTTCTATTCTTGAATTAATAACTAGTGTATCTACCACCACATCATTTTCGGACTTGTTATGACCCCCTCCCTCCAAAGATACCCAATGAGGGGAGAGAGATAATTGAAGGTACTAGGGTCACAGAGGAAGACGATGGGCCGGGGATTTTTTTTTTAAATAATAACCATGATGAAGATACTTTTTTTTCTTCGATGATCTAAGCCCTGATATGGTCTGAGGATCTCACGTTATTAATGAGAACACTAAAAATAAAACTGAAAACATACCTTTTTCAGATCTACATCCGTGCTCAAAATCTTATTGTAATCAGTGATCATTTCTTGAAGTATCCATAGTGGTATCCCTCTATATCATCCACGCATGATTCAAAAATCTATAGGAGCATCGATCATCAAATTTTGGGTGCTATCACAATGATCCGATGATGTCTTCGACGTCCTGACAATCACCATGATCCTCTACCTTCAATCCTTGAAGGTGTTCTTGGATGGGCACTCAGAGAGATGTTTTATCTGTCTAAAATGTGGGAGGAGAGATAATATCTAATTCTTGGTTATTGAATATCACACCAAGAGTTTATCTTGTACTTCTTATATAGTGGGAGTCTAAGATACCCATATGGGTTCCTTGACCCCCAGAAAAAAATCACCCACTATATAAGTAGTAAATAAATAATATTGATGAATTAAACTATGTGAAAATATTATTTATTATTTTATCTTGTTACTATAATGTATATAAATATTATGTGATAAAATATTGAGTCATTTAACTCAATTCATCATTCTAGCTTAATATTAAACAAACCTGTAATATTAAAATAATATTCATTCGATTAATATCATTCCTCATATTTACTTAACTTGTAAATACATTTAATAAATAAATTCAATACCAATTATTATTTAATTTAATAATATGAATTTATTTATTATTTGGTGATCGATAACCTGAATAACACTCAGACCCCATGGTGGGGCCCACCATATCCAATATACATATTCAATAGAATATGGTAGATTCTTGAATACACTATTGTGTGTGACCCCTTTGGAAGTTATCTCGATAGTAGTGAATAACATTCACATACCAAGAGAAAAGTATAACAACCCATCAAGGTCCCTAAAGAGATAAGAAAATTCATAGCAATGACAAACAACCTATAGACACACACTGTGTAATATAATCTCTTTGTCATTTATATCTCATAAAGCATGATGCACACTTGTGTCATCACCCTTTTCTTGATTTATTATTTTTTGATGTAACCGGATGGATTTAACTTTAAACTACCTTGGACAAAGATTTATAAAGATACAACCATCCTGATCAACAGGGCTCAATATATATTTCTTACTTAACCCAAAAGAGACAAATCTTTTCTTGACCATTCAACCAATGCCATACCACCAATGATTCACCCATCACAAGTTACCTCGCCATGATTTCAATATCATGCTTGTATCCTTGCATCAAAGTATATGATCAAATGGCACACATTGATAATGATGTCAAGCCATGAGAAAAATACACATGTCCATAGATAGGAACAACCAATGACACCCAAAACATGTGGTGTTCATATTGGTGGGTCTACCCTCATGATCTCGCTACTAGAGATCACCAAGTGATAACTTCATGGGAAGAAGTCTTGATGCTTATCAAACCCCAACACCTGATAGTCAAACATCTACAATGTCCATTTATTAAGATGTATCTAGACCATATGACCATTTTTTAGGATTAATGTCATGGTATATTGAGGTTCTCATTATATCATGGGATCTGCTATAATATTTTGATATGAAAATTAATCTATGGACATTACCATTAAATAGTGGGCACAAAAATATCTACACTATAATGGTAACAATACATCGTGCATATCTAAATGTATACATGATATGGTAATAAAAAATACTATTCAAGTTGGGTCTAGGGAACCCACTATTAAAATGATCCCACTTTCACTGGACCCAACTTGATAACATACCTTGTTAGCTCTCACATGATAAAGAATTGTTTCTGCTGAGTAATGACTTTAGTTGTTGGGTCTTCCAAGTTTCTGCCAGATGAATATTCTGTTATATGTGACCTCATCTACTTGAGTAAAACTTCTAATGAAATGGTATCCCTAATTATATCCCATTTTTATCACCATAAAAAATTGACATCTTGGATAGTACTGGTAACAGAATTATCATAATGATAAAACTTTACATGGTATGTGTGATTCCAAGAACTGGAACAAATCGTTTCATTTAATAATTTCTTCTTAGATCCCTCAGAAGCTTCAATGTAATTAGTTTTGTAGGTATATCTATAATTGTCTTTTATGATATTTTCTTTCTTAACACTTTATTCTAACTGCTATACATGATAAAATTGTTCTAAAGGAATACTAGTTTGTGTCCCCTCAAAACTAGCATCCCTTCTTCTTGACATATAAGGTACATATCATTTTTACTTTCCTAAGTACAATCAGATAGTCCTAACTTCTTTACTTATAGTACTCCTATATTTTTCTCATATTTTCCTACCATAATATTTTTGTTAGAAATATCATATTTTGTACATATCATGTAATATGTGATTGATCTATCACTGAAGTATATGGAACTCAACTCACCACTTAATATCCTCCTATGAATTTTCATGTATACATGGAGAGATTTATTCCATGTGACACTGGAAACAATTCTTCTCTAGAATTGTTCTAATTTTTATTTTTCAATACCGTGTCACTAAATGTATTATTGAATTGGTCTAAGAAACTATTATATTTACCTCAGTAGATCATGTTCCTAATAACTTAGGTTTCTAATTTAATTCAATCACTGGAGAATTACATTCATCCTAGTGTTAAATAACTATAAGACCAATATCTATTTTCCATATGTTTCCAAACACATTTCTCTTGTAAAACTATGCTTCTTCCACTAACCTCTAGTAGACACATGGAAAACATTCATTCCAAATGAATATTCTATGATCTTGTTTCTTACTTCAATCCTAAACTATATTTTAGTAACTCACAACCTTTATTATTATTTTATGACATGACCATCTCTTTCTGGTTGCATCGTATAGACACCTTCCACGATTGGTGGTCATGATATCCAATGCTTAATCATAGAATATAGTTATGACAAGTAAAATTATAACAGATTTAGGCATACCAACTTTTTATAAACAATTGAGCCTTATTTGTACCATGCTTGTACCACCCATGTATCAACTCACTTGAATACCCACAATGATATTCAATATAATAATCCCCCTTTTACACTGATACATGGAATCCATTATTGAATTTTAGTTGTCCTTATCAATTGTATCATGTTTTCATATACTACCAACTTGTAGGAATTATTATTCTCACTGAATAATTTATCACCGGTCATAGTAAATATAAAAATATAACTAAGGTTTTAACCTTCTTATGCAGTATGTGTCTTCAAAATAGTCTTGTTCCACATACACTTGTGGAACATGTTCCTATACCGAATACTTGTGCATCTTTGGCATTAACTAAACACGTGTCAATATTCTCCCACAATATCAAGTAGATAAGTGCACCCTTATATGGAAATGTATTCTATCACGTTACCACTACTTTTCTATTGGAGGGATTTATGTAATATCCTAAGAAAACAATAAGATAATTACTTAGATGCACAATGTGTTTAACTTGATGCAAGTTTGTTTATATCCTAACAAACTCTTTGCATCTAAACACATGTCATATGAAATAATGGATTTAAATCATATTATAACTTATATGATATATATTTTTCATCATAGTTGGTATATGGTTATGGGATATCACCATTATTTTCAAAGCACGTCTTAAAATATAATGGAAGTTTCTGCAATTTGAAACATTAATACTACTTATATCATGACTCTGATGTATAAAATGTGTGTTTAAGAATTTATCCACACTACATTTTGTTGTTCAATATTAACATGTAAGACTTATCATTCATCCTCCTTATTCACACCAATATTGTGATCTAAATAAGGTAATGTGCATTTATAAATTACTCCACGCTACATTATATTGATCGATGAATGCTTGGTCAAGATAATCTTTGGCATGCCGGCCCAAATAAACTCATATCTTCTGGTCATGCATACTTTAATTTACCATTCCTTAAAGAACATAAAGGAATCTAATGAAGTATATTTACCTCTATCTTACCATTGTAATTGTTCACACTCACTATCTAAACTAATTTTGAGAGCTTTGTGACATACCTTTATTTCTAAAGGTTTATTTGTCCAAACTAAATATGTCAATAATACCAAAGGTTTTTATATTTACCGAGCATAAATACTAAAATGAATATATCATTGAAGTACACATTTATTTTTACTTGAAAAAGAATTATCTTGCCACAACTGGGTATATAGGTCATATATTTTATATTCATCACGTATTTTCTATGATTCAAGTATCACTGAACTATTAATTGAGTATGAAACACCAGGAACAACATTCATTCTAAAACCTGGAATAATGTCTCCTTATGCCCAAAGGACACATGAGATAAATATTTTGGTTATACACAATAATATTTTGACTTAAATCATTAACTTGGAAATTAAAAGTTACGTGTTTCTCACCGCTGACTTAGGAATCACTCTTTCTCAGCTACTTAGAGAATACACCTTACTTCTTGTAATGTTTCTATTACTTACACAGTTACTATATTTCAATACACATATGTCAAAGTCATATTGTGTTAAATAACCAAGAAGTATGAATGATACATTATATTTAATTGATGAGTATTCCCTAAAGAAGAAGAAGGTACTTGATTATTCTATTCAGTTCATTGTGTTTAACTTCCATATATTTTATTTCAAGTTATGTGATACAAATAACCTCATGTTCAATAACCAACCTCATTCTTTAAAGGAAGTTTTAAAGGTGATTTTGGAATTACTTTTCATTGGCCTTTTCATTTTGTCTTTCAATTTCTTCACCATAAGAACTATATATTAATCTTTCTTTGAGTTCCTAATTTAATTGGTGATCCTTACCTAAAAGGTAAGAACATACTTACTCCATACTATTCATTTTGTAACCTTAAACAATACTAGATTAATCAGGTGTTAATGATAATGAAACCTTTTGAAGGATTGTAACCTGCCTTCTAATTTACAAATATCCAGTGTAATAATCAAATTCATATATTGCTTCACTTTCTCCTTGTAATATTCTCGGAGATGAGACTAAATGTTATTTCATCCATATATTGATGTTGTTACTACAACTAGCATCAAATCTTGGTGATAGCATTGTTAAATAACCACCATATGATACATACATGTGTCTCCTGTAAGCAATTTTACACCCTCTCTTCTTGTGGTCACTTAATAGGTAGGGACACCATCACCTTGAATTTACGTTATAGTAGTATTTTTTCACAAACACATGTACTACACTTGTAAATTCATGCTAGTTTGAACATTTACTTTGTCCAAATATTATCTCAGTGTTTCTTATGGTATTAATTATCATTTTCTACAAAAATAAAATTCTAGTAGATTGTACTTTTATCTTGATTACCGAATTAGACATTATTCTTAATTATTCATTTAATATCTCCCACTATTTTAGCACATTCTAGGAACCCTCTATACTGGAATCAGAGTACTCTATCACTTGATTATTCTAGTGGAAAGGATCCTTGAAACTCCTCTCATAGTCTACAAGCTTTAGGTGCGCCACTACTCGAAGGGTTCAAGGTAGGCATTTTACTGGTCAATCGCATTAACTGGTGGTTCCTTAATCTATTGAGTGAAGTCAAAAAATTAAAAATCATAACTTGATTTACTCAATGTTTTCCTCTAAAATGATAGAAAGTTATCTTTGGCTAATCTTTATTACTACTTTTGTTAAGTGAACCCACCACTCTCATAATAACTTCCTGATAGTAAGAGGAACCCTCATCTTTGACATGATGAGCACCCCAAACACCTAGTTTCTTCAAATTTGAATGATGGAAGGTGGTTAAGGGCTTACTATTTCTTTTAGGGTTTTTGTGTTTTTCACTCGACAAATGTAATCCATTTCTATAAACCTAGTTCATCTGTGTTGTCGCACTGAAAACTGAATGTTAATAGAAAAACATCCATCACTTCTTCAGGAATTTTATTATCTATTATTTTATGTGTTTTCCCACTGTTATAAAATAAATAAAATAATAAATAATCGCATAAAGGTTATCATATACCCAATTGGTCTTGAGCATCTAAAATGACATAGGGGAATCATACCTGAGTCGTTGCTTGACTCGTGCTACATCTCGCCCCTATCCAGTATGCCCACTGCTCATCTGGAGTAATGCCTCAACATGGCATTGTATGTATCTTAAACCGCCCTCATCTTGGGGGAGTCTATGTCACATCTAGAGTATCACCTCATCTTGGCGGGGTCCACGTCACATCTGGAATACCGGCTCATATTAGTGGGGTCCACATCTTGCATCGTCTTCGTCCAATGTACAAATATTATAATGCGCATGCGAGGGGAACTAGAGGTGTAATGTACATAAGATGAATTTGGACACACAGGTACTTATACAAATGGATTGAAATTAAAAGATGATGTACATATTATCTTAATTAATTAAAAAATCACACACAATTAAATAAATAAATGTAGACATAGATAGGTCGGTGCTCAAGACCAGTAAGTGGGTGTAATTATAGCACAATAAAAAATTAAATTGCAATAAATAAAGTATGAGGGAATTAATTAAATTAAATTAATTAGATAATTCAAATAATTTAATTATTTTCTGGCCCCATATTAATTTAATTTTAATTCAAAAAGCTTAAATAAATAAATTAATTTAATTTAAAACCAAAATTAGTAGGCGGTGCATAGCGACAACAACATCTGAAGGGCGCCGACGAAGGGATTCGTCGATCCTGATCTTGCCGCGGCACGTGCTAGGTGTCCCGAGGTGGCGGTTGGGCGCAGGAGACAGGAAATGGGTGGCGAGATTGGGCCGTGACGAGTGCAAGCGGGCATCTTCGATCTACGATTCAGATCTGGGTGGTGCGGCCATGGCGCACGATGCTATTGAGGAGTCTGGCGAACGGGAGGACTGCGGCGGTGGGCTGCCTTATATCTTCACGGGAGGAGACCCACCGGTCAGTGTTAAGTGAGTGCCTAGCGGGCAACACTGGTTCAAGGAAAACACTATTCCCGCCAGTGTCTGCCCGGAATAGTTTCGGTTAACCGGAATGAACCTCAAAAATATATGTCCATCAAAAATAATACTTGTAAATTGAAAATAAATAATTATTAAAAATTTCAAATGGTCATAACATGGTCATAACCCTCTACTAAAATTTAAACCAACTTAACTTTTCAAGACTCTAAATAATTAACGTGATTCCCTTTGATACCAACTGAAGATACTTGGGTCATACCAGAAGCCTATGAGCTGAGGATTTTAAATTTTTTTAATCGTCTGGACGATGAGACTTCTCATCTTCGACGATCCGTGAATCTCACGTAATTAATCAGAGCACTAAAAATAAAAATAAAAATATACCTTTTTCAGATCTGAAGTCGTGCTCGACATCTTCTTTTCATTGGTGATTAATTCTTGAATGATCTATAGCGAGATCTCTCTATATCATCCGCATGCACTTTGAAAATCCACAGGAGCATCGATCTTTGAATTCTGTGTGTTAGCGTGGAAATCTAATGATGTCTTCGATGTCTCGACGATCACCGTGATCCTCCATCTTTGATCCTTGAAGGAGTTCTTGGATCGGCACTTAGAGAGAGTCTTTATCTCTCTAGAAGGTGAGTGTAGAGAGAAGCTCTCATTCTTGGCAAATGAATAGCACACAAAGAGCTTATCCTATCCTGCTTATATAGTGGGATTCAAAAATACCCGGATGGGTTCCTCGACCTCTAGAAAAAAATCACCCACAATATAAGTAGTAAATAAATAATATTTATGAACTAAACTATGTCAAAATATTATTTATTAGTTTATCACATTATTGTAATATATATAAATATTTCGTGATAAAATCTCGAGTCATTTAACTCGACTCGTTCTTCCCGCTTAGTATTAAATGAATATAGAATATTAAAATAATATTCATTCGATTAATATTATTCCTTGTATTTACTTATAAATATATTTAATAAATAAATTCAATAACAATTATTCTTTACTTTAATAATATGAATTTATTTATTCTTTGATTATCGATAACATGGACAACACTCGAACCCTGTGGTGGGACCCACCATGTTCAATATACCTATTCAACAAAACAAGGAGGATTCTTGAATACTCTATTATGTGTGACCCTCTAGACCCTTATCTCGATAGTAGTGAATAAAATTCACAGATTAAGAGTGGAGTCTAGCAACCCATCAAGGCCCCTAAAGAGATAAGTAATGTCATATCAACGACAACCAACCTATAGACACACACTGTGTAATATAATCTCTTTGTATTTCATATCTCATAAAGCAGGAAGAACACTTGTTTCATCCCCCTTTTCATTCTTTATTATTTGTTGATGTAACTAGATGGAATTACCTTTCAACTATATTGTCCAAAGATTTACAAAGGTACTACCATCTTGATCAATAAGGACCGAGATATAATACTTCCTTAACCTGGAAGGGAAAAATCCTTTCTTGACAACCAATGCCATACCACTAATGAGGCACCCAACACAAGCTACCTCACCACAATTTCCATACCATGGTTTTTACCTTGAATCAAAGTACGTGATCAAATGGAACACATTGATAATGATCTCATGTCAGGAGACCAATACACATATATGTAGATAGGAACAACCAATGACACCCCAACCATGTGGTGTTCCTATTGTTGAGTCTATACGCATGATCTCACTACTAGAGATCACCAAGTTCAAACTTCATGAGAAGAAGTCTCAATGATTATGAGCCCCCAACACCAGATATTCAAACATCTACCATGTCCAGTCTGTAAGATGTATCTAGACCATAGGAAATTTGTTTAAGATTAATGTCATGGTATCTCAAGGTTCTCATTATAGCATGAGATCTTCTATAACCTTTTTATACAATAATTAATCTATGGAAATTACCATTAAATTATGGATGTAGAAATATCTACACTATAATGGTAAGAATACATCATGCATATCTAACTGTATACACAATATGGTAATCAAAAGTACTATTCAAATTGGGGTCTAAGGAACCCACTATTACAATAATAATGACCCCCTAAGTCCCACCTCTAGTAGGCCCTAGGTTGGAGACTAGCACTGAGGGTATAAAAATATCATGAATGGGAGACATTACCCTCTATAATATAAATAGGATTGGAAGATAAGATGAATCATCCACAAACAACTCCAAGAAATAATATAAAAAAAATACAAAACCACCCCACATGCATGTATATGTAGATATGATACAGATAAAAGTCTCCAAAGTAAATACCTAAAAGTAAAGAAAAATAAACGACTCAAAAAGTGTCAAGGATCTGAGCTAGTAATGTCCATCACGGTCCACATAGTCCTCCTCGAAACCTAAAATCAGTTTTATATACATAAGGTGAGCATACAAGTATACTCAGTAGGAAAACCAAAGTCTCTCTTGTGCACATGTGAAAGAAGCATGCAAATGAACCTGTGAGAAAAATATAGAACCAAACAACATCTATCAGGGTATACTAACCATCCCAACCTCACTAGGGCATGCTCACCAAATAATGCAAAACCAATAATATAATATAATAGGAATCACATCGATAAGGGCACCCCACACCACTTTCCCATTGGTATGCCGCTCTCACACCCAAAATTGCATGCCCTAGCACTCCCATATCTTCTGTATACCACAATGCCTAACAAACACGATCATAACACACCTTTACCATAGACACTTGGGCTTGATGGCCCACAAGCACGACCACAATACATCTCATCCAAAAACACATGGGCTACAACAAAACCACTTCTAACTCCTGCATTTTTCTCTAAACATCCCTAGAATCCCTAAACACACCCTTACACAACTTCCTTCTCAAATGGTTGGCCACAAAATTCCCCTTTCCTGAGGTGTAGGAGATCTCAAAATCATAATCCGGAAGAAACTCCATCCTCCTCCACTGTCGTAAGTTCAAATAACACTAGGAAAAGATATACCTCAAAATATTGTGTTTTTTGATGACCACAAAGCACTACCTAATGAGGTAATACCACCATAACTTTAGTGAAAACATAAAATCTTATAGCTTCAGATCATGGGTGGAATAGTTATGCTCATGGGGACATAACTACCTGGACCTATAAGAGATCACCACCTGCTGTTGCATCATTATGAATCCCAAACCCATATGGGAAGCATCAAAAAACACCTCAACCATCACCCCTTCCTTAGGAAACCAGAGCACTAAACAAATTCCACTTCAAGTAACTGAACGCTTCCTGGCAATGATCACTCCACAAAAAATCTTGGTCTTTCCTAGTCAAAGATGTCAAATGGGTTGTAAGTCAAGTGAAATAGGATACAAACCTTTGATAATATCCTGTAAGACCAAGAAAACATTGAACCTATGACACATTCTTGGGTTATTTTTAAGAAAAAACTTCTTGGACCTTTGATGGGTCTACTTCCACACCCTATTGAGACACCACATGGATGAGTAAATGCACCTCTCATGTCTAGATTTTACACTTGGACAACTTTCTATAGAGCCGGTGGCATCAAAAAACATTAAGATAGTTCTAGGATGCCTGGAATGCTCCCCATATGACTTTGAGTAGATTAAGATGTCATTGATGAATATAACAAAGAATCAATCCAAAAAATCATGAAACATGGATTTTATAAGCCCCGTGAACACAAATGGTTTGTTCATAACACCAAATGGCATGACTACAAGCTCGAAGTTCCCATACCTGCATCTGAAGTCATTATTTGGTATATATCCCTCCTTCAACCTCAAATGGTGATATCCAGACCACAGATCAATCTTAGAAAACCAACTCACCCCTATTAGTTGGACATAAAGATCTTCTATCCTTGGAATAGGGTAACTGTTTTTGACCGTCACCTAATTCAACCTTGGGTAGTCTATACACAACCTTAGACTTCCATCCTCCATCTTGGTGAAAAATAATGGAGCAACCCACAGTGAAACACTATTCTTAATAAAACCATTATGGCTCAGATAATTTATCTGAATCCTCAACCCATGTAACTCAAAAGGTGTAATTCGATAAGGATCCATCAAAATTGGAGAAGCACCAGGCTGCAAGTCTATCCCAAACTCAATATTATGTCGAGGGGGTAGCATCACAAACCCCTATAGAAAAACATCCTGGAAATCCCCAATGAACCTGGGAACCTCTACCATATCAGTGTCCACTGATTCTTCTGAAAACTCATCCAAAAAGGAAATAAGGGGCTCTACATGACGATTTCCCACCTGATAGCCCCACTCACCAACGAAAACCACACATTGGCCATCCAAATCTGAAAACATGATTCTCCTCTAGAAGTATTAGATAATATGATGTATGGAATACAACTAGTTTATGTTGAGTATGACATCGTATGGATGAATCTGTAGAAAAAAAATCATCAAAGGACTGATGCGACCCCATCATCATTTTACACCCCCATCACACATCAAACAAACTAGTCTACCCTTATAATGGTATAGTCAAAACCAGGGGAATAGGAAACCTCTCTACGTATATCCCTGAAGAATGATTTAGAGAGGGTGTAACAAAGGAGTGAGACTCTCCTGAATCAAACAATACACAAATAAGGGTACTAAACAAACTGACCATACCTATGATGATCTCCAACCCCTCTGAAAATGCTTCCTCCACTGCGTGAAACTGACCATTCCCATAAACTCTACCTCTATATTGATGACAACCTCCATGAACAACCTTGGGTTGTGGTCCCTGAATGCGAGGAACATCCTAAGGTAGGACACTACCTACTCCGTCTTATCTTGATGGAGCAAAAACCTGCTGCCCCTGCTGCTAAAACGGTGTCACTAGAAACTATTGTTGAGGATGGAATTGAACCTATCCACCTCCACTAATATAATCCTAGGGAACCATTGGGAATTGGTTCTAGTAATGGCCACAAACCCCACAACCAAAACACATCGGCACAAAGCTCCTAGGAAAATCACAGAAACCACTGGACCTAGAAGTCCGAAAAGGAAGCTGCTGAGGTTGAATCCCCACCAGTCAAAACCTCGAAGGTCCTAGTGCTTGAGACCTTCCACTAACAACTTTTCTTCTCAAGGAACCCTATTAGTTCCCATTCCTTTGTAAACCTGCTCGCGAGTGGATCCACTCAATCACCTATGCCTTCTTCTAAACCTCCAGATACATAGGCAACATAAAAGGAGTAACTACATAATGTATTGAAGGATGAAGTGCCTTCTTAATATGTCTCACATGAGAATCCTCATCTGGAAAAAGATCTGGGAAAAAATGAAGAAGGCCCTTGAACTTGATTCCTAGATCTTGCACTGATATGCTCCCCTATTGAAGATAAATAAGCTCTGGCCTCTTTACTGCCTTTATGGTTGATGAAAGAAACTCTACCCTAGAACTCTTTATGGAAGTTTAACCACAAAACAGATGCCTCATTCATCTATACTAGATACAATATCCACCATCGAAGTGAATCTCCCCACATCTGACTAACTACCAGACAGACCCAATGCTCATTTGGGCCCCAAATCAAATTGAAAGTGATCTCAAGCTCCTCTATCCATCTCTCTATCTCCACTTCTGATACACTACCATCATACTTCCCTAAATCCTTCTGCTAGAAAGAACACAACATCTTCTACCACTGATCATCCTCCTCAATGAGATCAACCCTACAATGATCAACTATATCAGCCTTCTAAACCATAATTTCCTGATCCATATGTGAATGACAAACACGAGCCATTGCTAAAAGGAAAACAAAGAACTTCTTAAGAACACTAGTTTGAAATTTTATTAAGATTCATTTTAACTCATTTAATTCATTTTTTTATCAATTTAAATATTCCCAAAACAACCCAATGAAAACAAGAACACAAATAATCATGATGTATTCACCTATCCTAAGTCTCTAACATACAAAAAAGTCCACCTCACTTGGTTGATCAATAAGCTCAGAGTATGTGCATTGGATCACAGGGGGC
Source organism: Viscum album (assembly GCA_963277665.1). Classification (NCBI taxonomy): domain Eukaryota; kingdom Viridiplantae; phylum Streptophyta; class Magnoliopsida; order Santalales; family Viscaceae; genus Viscum; species Viscum album. The sequence continues at coordinate 956,254,974 of OY728138.1, read as the reverse complement.
CCTAAAATCCCATACCCTAGCTAGTCTCCCTAGCCCATTTCATGCACCAAGGTTAACTGACACAGTTTCCATACCAACCCATGCAATCCTCACAATGCCTAACTCCAAACTTGATCCTATTTATCAACCACTCCTATGATACCACTCTATCATAACCCCTTCCCTCCAACGATACTACAATGATGGGAGAGAGATAAAAACCCTCGAGTCCCACCTTCAATAGGCCTCGGGTTGGTGACTAGCATTGAGGGTATAAAAATATCATGTATTGGAGGCATTACCCTCTATAATATAAATAAGATTGAGAGATAATATAAATAATACAAAACATAAGATAAAATAAATCCAAAACCATACCACATGCATGTATAAGTAGAACTGATAAGATAAAAGTATCCAAAGTAAATACCCAAAAGTAAATCTAAAGCTGCAACATAACAACTTTCAAGGATCCAAGAAAGTAATGTCCAATATGGTCCACATAGTCCTTCTGAAAATCTAAAAATATTTTTATATATACAGGGTGAGCATACAAGTATACTTAGTAGAAAAACCAAAGTCTCACTCATGAACATGTGAATGAAGTATACTAATGCACATGTGAGAAAACAATAAAATAAAACAACACCAATCAATGTATAATAACCATCCCAACCTCACCAAGGAATTCCCACTAAATAACGCAAACCAAGTAATATAATATAATAGGATTCATATCATTAAGGGTAGTCCACACCAATTTCCCACTGGTATGCCGCTCTCACACCCACCTTCGTACGCCTTGGCTCTCCCATATCTTCCGTATACCACACCACCCCACAAGCATGGTCACAACACACCTCACCCGTAGACACCTGGGTATTCCGCACTACAAGCACGACCACATTACCTCACTCTAGAAAACCTAGGGTACAACACAACCACTAAAAAAACCAGAGTAGTAGGGTATAATGAACATATAGTACATGAACCTTATGCCCTCCTCCTACCCTAAATGAACCCCACCAGAAGCCGCCCCACAAGAATAGTTATATCACATCATACTCAAAAACACTTGGGCTGTTAGACCTCACCTAGAAACACCTGGGTTATCACAACCACTATCCAATGAACTAACATACTTCTATCCATCACAGCCTATGAAATACCTACCTCACCTAGAAGAGAGAGATAGAGGGAAAGAGAAGATACCCAACCATTCGTACTCCTCACCAGATGTCAATAAAAACACCCCCTGTGTGACTATGCAAGTGTCATCACATTGTGATCGACGTGGGTTGGGTACATATATAAATCAAAAGAATATACAAGTATATATATATGTAGTATCAAACACTCAATACCATCCTATGGGTTCAAAAACTAACTAACCAACTCAAAACACCATCACCTTTGTTTCCTCCTCTAAATACATAACACCACACAACAAGCTACAAACCCATTCCACATTTCCAACCAATACAATTTAATCATTCCATTTTTTCATTATTTAGCATCAACCACATTTTACCCCACAACCCACCATTTAATTATTCATTAATCATTTTCATCCCATCAACCAAAACAACCTAATCCATTTAAAACATTATCAAAATATTATTTATTTATTCTTTTTGACTCAAGCATCTAGCATAAAGATACCATCACCTCACTACACTAAAAGTGTGGAACAAAATCACCACACCACCCCAAAAGAATGGCCAAACAAACCAGTTCAATTCCCAAAAAGAACTACCAAACAAACCACATCGCCACTCCAAAATCATGGCCAAATGAACTACCTCACTTCCCCAAAAGCATGACACACGAACCATCAACCCCATATCACCCAACCACACATTGTTATCCCATAAGCATGAACACATGTCACAACACATCAAGACCATTTTACAGATTTAAAAAGGGGATTTTATCACATTCCACTTTATTTTAGGGATGTTATCACACAAGTCATTATCCTGGAGAAACTATTTTATTGTCCAATTATAAGTGGTTAGGTAATTTCCATTTTATGGTGATATAAAAAAATCACATCCAAAGCATCAATTTCAATAGATATATCCAACACAAAAAAAATCCCCTAACGGTCTCAATTTTCATAAGGGGCATCAAGCCTGTACAATTTACAATGTCACAATAATAATAAAGTTGTAAAAAAATATGATTCAAACCACTTTTTACCTTTAAATTTAAATTTAACCAATTATTTATCTTTAATTAAGCTAACACAACCATAACCTATAGGTAAAAAAATCAAAACCCTTCTACATGATACACAATAAATATAAATGAGGGATTCTCTATCTCAAAGAACCTTTACCTACTTGTTGTGCACCGCATGGTATAGAAGAATGCCCGCAAACCACAATTGCACCATAAGAAAACATGGATCAAACAAAATTGGAAGAAAAGACCGTAAAAATGAAACTAAACACACACCCCAAACCATAAAAATATCACCGAAGCAAATCCACAAGAGAATAATGGAAGAAAACCTACTAAGAATAAGGAAGGGCTTACCACAGATTGAAAACGAACAACCACAGAGACCAATAGATCAAAGAGGGAGGAAGAGGGATTTAAGAACTCCTCAGAACACCTAGATTTCTCCCAAAAAGAGAGGAAGAATAATCCATGGGTGAATGAATAAAAATTCAACCACAAAGAAATTTTAAAATTGCACTACATCAGGGATTTACATGATGTGTAATCGCCTTTCACATCGTGTAATCCTCAGTGTTTAATTTCACCAAAAAATGTGTCACATTTTTATTATTTAACCCTGAAAACCTATATGTCATTAATTGGACTTACACAAGCTATGAACCACTATTACACATCATGTAATACACTTAATGACATGTATTTCCTGCATCAATTATGCCGCACCTCCAACTTCCTCCAAAAACTCCCAGAACCTCCCTCGAACACCTCCAACAACCAAAACTATAAAAGTAATGAACCAAGAGGTAAAAAACTATTAAAATACTCTAACTCAATAGTATAAATGTCATATACCCTTCCTTACTACCTTGTAGGTTGTTGTTATTGATTGACTCTAACAACCCTTAGCTTAGGGCAATGACTTGCATAATGACCATGTTCCTTGCAGTTGAAATACAACACTAAATACTGAGTGTTGATCTAAAACTTACTTTATACTTATTTATTAGTGGGATTCTTCAAATCCCTTTGATAATAATTATCCTGATTCCCCTCTCTTACACATTTGAAGCATCTCTTGGGCCCCTTTATAATGTTCCCAGGAAGATTCTTCCCACACTTTTAGCATGTGGGATGTTGGGTTTTCTTTTTTTTTTATGGGATTTATCTATTTATCCTCCCATATTAAACTCAATTTTCCTAATTTTATCTCCAAGACCATGAGACCATTTAGATTCACCAATCTCTATCTCAACCTTTAGGGCACATCGAACAATCTCTTCATAGTTTTCAATGTCTCGAATCCCCAAGGTTTTTCATAGACTCATATTTAATCAAATAATGAAGTGATATACATTACTTTCAGTGTTAATAACAAAGTAGGAGGCGTATCATGCAAGAATTGTAAAGTTTTTCTCACATGCCTTGATGTTTCATCTTCCTTTTGCAACAGTCTGGTAAACTCCCACTCCATATTAATATGGAGAGTTTGGGGAAAATATTTTTTGTAAAATATTTTCTTGATTCCTTCTAAATCTATGAAATAAATTTCCTCCTTATATTTCTTATTTTTTGATCAGTGTCCACCAATGATCAAATTCTCCATCGAAATGATAGACACACAACACAACTTTGTCTTCTTCTAAGCAATAGATGATAGATAGTATATTCTCAATGGAGTTAATCAATTATTACTTGATGAGGGGATCTAAAGATCTGCTAAAGGTAGGAGGTATTTTTTGCATCAAGACTAAAACTTTATCTTTATTAGGAGGAGGGTGTTCTATGTGATTTAAGTTATTATTTAGAAATTGATTCAGTTTATCTAGTACTATCATAAAGTTCTGAGCTCCCGTTCCCATTAGATTTGGAATTTCATTAGGGGAATCATCACGTTTTCTATCACATTGGTTGTTAGAATGAGTTCTCATATTTCCCACCATTAACTAAAAAAAGAGAAAAAGATACAATTAGGTTTCTTTAATACTTATCTATTGAAAATATAAAAATTCAACTATAAACTTGTAGGGAATAACTTATAAATGAAAAGTATATCCTAACTTATGATTCCCTAGGTTTCAACATAGGTTATTCATGGTGATAGGATTATCCCTAAGGTTCTTACTGAAGTATTCTAGTCCTAATCCCCAAAAATAACTAAACCATACTCTGATACCAACTATATCCACCCTATCATTTTACACATAATATTACATAATTTTAAGTATAATTATACAAGAAATACAAATTAAGGATTGAAAAGTCTAGTGTCTTTGAATGACTAGGTACATAATCATAAGACATGAAATTAGAATAAAAAATTATTTTATTAATCTCCATAATGTTCTCCTAACTCCCTTTGAGCTCCTATAACTTTATAATATGAGCTTCATAATACATAGACAAAAGGGATGATCTAAAAATCCTAATAAGAGAATAAACATCAAAATAAAGCATAACACATGAGTTAGAAGACATAAAATGATAACATAAAATAAATAAATCATGAATAAACATTGGAAATAATAAAATATATAACATGGAATCATATGACCATGAAAACATAGGAAGGTGAAAAAAATATAAAATTTGACATAAAAATGAGTTGAAGCTAACTGCCAAGACTATATCACATGGTAAACAGAGTCTCATAATGAACTAGGTTAATCCCTAATCCCATAAATAATATCTCATGAGACTAAAAAAATTATACAATTCATTGAAGAACTATCTGGGAACACCCATAATAACATGTTCATGAATACATGTTTCACATAAATAATCAAACATAATGAATAAACATAAGGGTTACCAATAGAGAGAAATGAGTTTCAAAATCATGTCACAAGGCATAACCAAAGGATGTATCATATAGGTTTACATGAAATAATGGATTAAATAATTATTGTACATTCATAAAGAAAAATAGGCATAGATTATGATAAATTATGTCCAAATGAAGTGTAATCATGGGAAAATATTGATTAGGTTACTTTGGAAATGTACCACTTAAGCAGAGTTTTACAGAAAAAGGCAAACAATCTTTAAAAGGGGGTAAGAGCATAAAATTAAAAGTGAAATAAAAATGGATTTTCATGATAAAATGAGTTATTTTATAAAATATGGGTGGATTAAATCATTTTAAGGATCATACTTAAAAATGGGTAACTAAGAAGTTCTCTTTATTTGGGTTTTCTTATTGAGAGGAATTCTAAAGAGAATATTTTAAAACATGTATTTCCACAATAAAGAAGGATGAATTGAACTGGATACATATGTGTGGAATAAATACACATAAAAAAGAATAATTATATAAGAAAAATGAAGAAATAAATTGAGGTAAAGATAGATAAAGTGTAGCCCAAAGAAAAAATAGAGGTTTGGAGAGATCCCTTACCTTATGTTCAAATGCGTTCTGCACTTTCACTTCATGTTGTGGATAATAAAATTAGATTAATTAATTACTTAATTATGAAATTCTTATAAATTTATTTTATTTATTATAAATTTATTAAATTCATTTTTGGTCATTTAAATGAGTTATAAATTTTTATTTCATCATTCTGGGAAATTTCATTTCATGGTTTCATGGTTGGTGCACTTGTGTAAAATTATGGAAGTTCTTGTAAAATGGGAAAAATTATCCCAAAGTGAAATTATATGATATTAATGCACTTATATAATCATTAATAGTCCCATATATCATTTTTTTCTGGTATGAGGATGATTCATTTGATAAAACACAAATTATTAATGTTTAGTTTATTTTGGCGGTTTTTCGATCATAAAAAATTAGATTCGTTTTATTTAATATCATGTTTATATATTAGTTACAGAACATAAAAAAAGTTATAATATATATATATATATATATTAAAATATTTTTTAACCATAATAATGGTTTTTTGAACATCCTTGAAGGCAGTAATGGAAAACAAAAATTTAGTATCCATAGAGACGGTTAACCGCCATAATTTGGACAATGGTTTCCTTTCTTTGAATAAAAGGAGACGAGAAAAATGGTTGGATATAAAATTTTCCATAAGAAATATAAAATTAAATTATATACATGATAAGTGATTTATTATGATTTTATGGATAAAATAGTTGAGGGGAAGGTAGAATAATAAAAGAAATTAAAAGAGGTAGATTAAGAATCTTACCTCTTGAATATCACCTCCTTGAAGGACCTCTTAAGGAACTTTGAATTGGAATTTTGTTGAGACCAGTAGATTTCTCACATGGATAAGAGGCTTGAGAATGTAATTGGACAAAATATTCACAAGATACAAGTATTATAAGGTGTGATGATAATGGGTGGTGAAGGGTGGTATTTGTAGGGGAGATGAGTGTTTTTTATTATTATATTCATTAGTTTATTATTTTTAATCAATACTATAAATAGTGTTGATTATAATAACTAAATATAGTAAATGGTTCAAGGTATATTTAACTAATGAGTTTTTACACCATCCATGACTAAGAAAATCATGTATTTATCTTATAATGTTAAAAACCATAAATCATTATATTTCACTATTCACCAAAAATTTAACTATTTTAGAAAGGACCCAAAAACTTACCCTAAATTTTTTTTTGATGTGCAAATTTAAAAAATGGAATCCATTTTATGAAAATAATTTTCTAAATATGAGAAATTTAATTTTTAAATAAAATCATCATTTATTCAAAAATACCAATTTTAATATTATAATCAATTTTATAACCCTTTGAAAAATTAATTAAGGTCTCATAAAAGTATCTTATAATTATAATATAACATAATATTAACTTATGAATCTATTTTATGAAAATAAATTTTCTTTTCAATCATTATATTAATTATAAAGTTTTAAATAAACACTTACATTTTTAAAAAATTCCAACACCCAATTTATCATTTTTAAAACATTTATTTACTTATACCATGATATAAATATATCATATTTTCATTTATAATATAGATAAATTTTATTTTATTCTTTAATAAGCGAGGTTACTATTTTAATGACCAGTTTACTATTCCTAATAGTCATATTAATATTCAAACGGTTAGGTTTCTATTCTAATGGTATATATTCCTTAATTTCTATAAGTACCTATTATTTCATTCATTATTTTATTTTATCTCAAGGTTATATACTTTAATATTCAAAATTATATTTTATTATTAACATCATGTTTTATTTCTACAGATCTTTTCATGAGTGCATAAATTCTAGTGGACCAAGTAGATCCAAATCTTCCCATTCTTGTTATCTTATTTTCTATTTATTGTCCTACTATAATATTTCGAATTCTTATTAGTTTATTTTAGGACTAATGTATCATTATTCAATGATGAGAATAATGTTTTTATTGGATTATTTATGTGATGTATGTGTTTTATGACATAAGAAGGGAAATTCCAATGATAAAATTTAGGGTTGTTACAGAATGTGTGTTGTGATGTTTGATTGTGATTGTTGTGTTGCACTAGGTGGTTTAGGATGTTGTGTGATGATGAATGTGATAATATGGGTTGTTTGGTGTGTAGTTCAGTGATGTGATGGTTGGTTATCATGAATCTGATACGACGTAGTGGTTGTGAGGTAGTGGTTTTTGCGCAGAGGTTGTTCTGAAGTGGTTGTGGTGCAGTGGTTGTGGTACGTGGATGTTATGCTTGTGCAATGTATGAGATGTTTAGTTGTTTTGTTGTGAGATGGATTGGGTGACGTGTTGTGATGATATTGGTGGATGTGTGGTTATGTGATGATATTTTCATGGTGAAATTTGGGGTGGAAACATATATGTGTGGTAAATGAATTAATGAATAAATGTGGTGAAACTTGTAAGATAAAAGTGGAAAATGTTGTGTGTCTTGTGAGGTGGTTTCATGGTGTTACATATAGTGGTGGAAGAATTTTTGAAGGTTGATGTGTGGTATAATGGTGGTGATGTGGTGTGTTCTAGTGTTGCTGATATGAACCCTTAGGTTGGGTATTGTGTTCTATCTCTATATCAAGTATTCTTATGTTATTTTATATGAACTCCACCTAAGTTGGATAACCTTACCAACTATCAGAGGTGCTGAGTTCCATGTGTTTTCCCCAACATCCAGGATGGTAGTTATACAAATGGTTGGTTACCCCCTCTCCCCCACTCTTCCTTCAATAGTGATGTGTATTCCATGTTTTTATGGGTGAAATATGATGTGTTGGCTTAGGTGTATATGGGTGAGATGTGATGTGTTGGCCTATATTTCTATGAGAGAGATGTTATTTTTTGTGATGTGATATGTGGTGGGTGTCATGCATGGTAGGATGAGGTAATGAGGTTTATTTCCTTCACATTCATGATACTCTACTACTCTAGTTTTGGTTGTGATGTTGTCCTAGGTATCTGTGGGCTATATGTGATGTGATGTGTGGCCCAGGTGTCTGTGGATGTGATGTGATGTGATATGTATGAAATGGATGAGAGCATAGTATGTTCGATTTTGGGGAATGAGAGAGACATATTTGTGGGGAATAGGAAGTGGGACGCCTTTCTTTGTTATGATCTCAATACTATATTATTATGTTGGATGCATGATTTGGTGAGTGATCCATGGTGAGGCTATGTTTGGTTAGATGAAATGTATAGGTTCTTATTGGTTTTACTATTTTTTCACTGGCACATTAGCATGATATTTTCACATGTGCACTTGATGCCTTAGTTATGTCCCTACTGAGTATACCTATTATGATCACTCTATGTATATAAACTATTTTCATGTTTTCATGAGGACGTTGGGGATCGAGATGGAAATTACTAGATCAGTTGGAGTTTCTCTTGAGTTGTTTCCATAGACTTATATTTTTTGTATTTACTTTGGAGATTTTTATATGTATCAACATCACTTTATTCATGAATTGTGGGTTGGTTTTTGATTTACCTTTATATTGTCTACTATAGTTGGTTAGTGATTTTTTATCCTATCTCTTGATCTTGTTTTATTTATAAAGGGTAATTCCTCTTATACTATGAGATTTTTATACCCTCAGTCACCAACCAGGGGCCTACAAGAGGCGGGACTCGAGGGTCATTATATATCCCCCTTCATTGTGGTATCTTTGGTGGGATGGGTTCATGACAGAGTGGTTTAAAGGGTGATGGTTGAGAGATAAGATAGAGTTTGGAGGTAGGCACCATGAGGATTTCATGGGTTGGTATGATGGTTATGCTAGTTGACCTTGGTGTGTGATATAGACCAGAGAAACAAACTTGGAAACGAAATTTTAGGGGCCCCCATGATCCAGTGAATCAACTTTGGAATTTTTTAATGGTCGAGTGAGGTGGACATGTTTGTAGGGTATAAACCTAGGATATGTACATGCATCATGATGACATGTGTTCCTATTTGAATTGGGTGTTTTGGGAAAATAAAATGAATGAATTAAATAATCTTTGATAAAACTCCATGCTACTGAGATTAAGATGTTCTCCTTGTTTTTAGGAATAAATCTCATTCATCATCCAGGAGTTTCTTAGGTAGTTCAAGTTTAGTAGTCTGGTCTTGTTGATCATTGGAGGTTTTTCTTGATAGAGGAGGATGAGGCATGATAGTGGGATTTATGTGCTTTTCAACAGCAGATTATGGGTAAGTACGAGGGGAGTGTCACATATCTGGAGATGAAATGATGGATAGAGGATCTTGAGATCTCTATCATTTTGATATGAGAATGATTTTATTTTTGGGTGTCATTGGTGGTTATTAAATTCGAGGAGCTATGTGTTAGTTGTGGAAGCTGTTTCTTGGTGACCACAAGAAGGTAGATGTGTTGTGGCCTGAATTTCAAAGGGAGTTTCGGGTAGAGTTTCTATCATTGATGATGAGGTAAGTTAAGAGGAAGGAGATAATCTACCTTCATCATGGGTGTCTTAGTGTGTAAGATCTTGGTATTAGGTTCAAGGACCTCCTGCACTTTTCTCTAGATGTCTCAGATGAGGATTCCAGAGCACGGTGTGTGGAAGAGGCTTTTCATCCGGTGATCAAGTATGCGGTCTCTCCATTTTTTCTCCTGACATATCTAGAGGTGTAAAAAAAGATTGAGGTTATCAAGAAGATTATTTACTTGGGATTTGAGCCTCACAAAAGTGGCTAGTAGGGTATTTCAGGAAGTTGGGGTTCTATTTAGTAGGAAACCACCCAGGACAATTTATTTCCCAACTGTCAGGGACATGTGGTTTATGAACACCTTTAAAGGGTTTTCCATTGGTGTTCCATATCTATGGTAGATATGGGCACCACTAGGATCATTGTTTGACCGCTTAGGGAGTCTAATTTCAGAAGGGTGGTCAGACCCCTTTTCAACAAAAACAATTCTCTCTGAGAAAGTTCCAATAGTATAGATTGCAAGTTGTTCAATAGCTGAGAGTAAGCATATTTGGAAGAGGTAATCCTAATTATGGTACTTTACCATAGGTACCCAAGCCATATCATGACTATGGAGGCTTCCATCATAGATATGGAGGAGCTAGGCATGGTCAGATTGATGTGTTAGTGGTGGTAATGCCAACAAAACTGGGAGTTGTTTGAGGTACATTCAGTTTATCATCTACCCTTGTGTGTTATTTGTTTGATTCAAGATCCTCATAATCCTTTTTTTCTCATTCTCTGGTCCTTATATTGGGAATAAACATAGATAGGCTTCCAATTCCCCTAGTGTTATCTACAATAGTTGGAGGTCATACTTCTTTGCTTGACATGTTTCAGGAATGTAGACTGGTGATTGGGTAGCACTAATTAGTGGATGGATTCTTATTATTACAGATCCAACCATACAATATTATCCTTGGTATGGATTAGCTATATTCCATTCATTCATTAATTTATATATTTAAGATAAGAGTCTCGTTTTCCAATGTGGAGGGCCAACGATTGGCATTCATTGGCAGGCGAGGTTATCAGTTAGGTGGTAGGAAAGTGGAGACTATTTTTTCATAGTTAGTAGAGAAATTAGTATAATTTTAGATTAGGGATTATCCTAGGGTTATGGGAGAGTTCCTGGATGTTTTCCCTTAGGAGGTTATGACACTCCCCCTTGACGTTATGTCGAGTTTGGGATAGAGTTGTAGCTTGGTGCATATCTGATTTTGATGGATCCCTATTAGATGAAAACCAATGAGTTTCATGAGTTGAGGTTGTTGGTGGATGATCTGATGTAGATGGGTTTCATCTAAACCTGTACGTATCCTTAGGGTTCTACAATGTTTTTCTACAAGGATGATGATAGTGTGAGGTTGTGTATGTACCACCAGAGGTTGAATCAGGTAACGATCAAGAATTGTTACCATCTTCAAAAGATCGATGATTTTTTCAACTAGTTGAGCAGAGCTAGTTGGTTATCAATGATCGATCCGTGGTCTAGATATCACCAGTTGAGGGCAAAATATGAGGATATTCAGAAGACTGCCTATAGATACAGGTATGGTCACTTCGAGTTTATAGTTATGTTGTTCGGTGTGATGAATGCACAAGCCATTTTCATGAGGCTTATGAACATTATGTTGCATGAGTTCCTAGACCAGTTCATCATTGTATTATTAGATGATATCTTGGTCTACTCAAATTCAGAGGAGGAGCATACTGAGCATCTCATATTTGTTTTGTAGGTCCTTTGACACCACCATCTTTATGGTAATTTTTCCACGTGTGAGTTATGGATATGAGAGGTGTGTTTCCTTGGACATGTGGTGTCTCAGTAGATTATGTCAATGGAATCATTGGAGGTTAAAGTAGTTGTTTATTTGGAAGCACCCAAGAATGTTGTAGAGGTTTGTAGTTTTCTAGGTTTCTCAAGCTATAATCAGAGGTTTGTACCTGATTTCTCTCAAAGTTGTGGTCCTGTTGATAGTATTAACCAGAAAGGATCAGCATTATGTGTGGAAATATCTGTGCTAGACAACATTTAGTTACCTGAAGGAGAAGTTGATTAGTGGTCAAGTGCTTCAGTTCCTCAAGGAGGATGTGTTGTTTGAGGTTTTCTGTGACGTGTCCCATCTGGGATTGAGATTCATGTTAATGTAGCAGTGAGAGGTTATATATTATGGGTCCAGGTAGTTAATTACCCATGATCAAAACTATTCCACCCATGATCTGGTGTTGGTTGCGGTTGTGTTAGTGCTAAAATTAGGGCGACATTAAATCATCAGTGATAATTTTGTGATTTTCATGGACCACAAGATCCTATGATTTGTTTTCTATCAACATGATATGAATATATGCCAATGGAGGTGGATGGAGTTTATTCAGGATTATGATTTTGATAACTATAAAACCCTAGGGAAGGGTAAAGTAGTTTCCTATGTGTTGATTCAGAAGTATCGAGAGGATGTGGCTCATGAGTACATGGATGTTTGGAAATGAATGGACGAGATTGTAGTGATGCATATTGACTTTAGAGAGAGTAGTGGCTGATTTTGTCCTTATCAGATGACCATGAAGTTATATTTTATGCATCAGGTGGATGAGTCTCAGTGGAGGAGTTTATAGGAAAAGGTGATGCACGATTATACTGGCCATAGTGACACTCCTAAGGGACAATCAGAGGATGGTCAAAACCATGTTTTATTCTAGGAGAGGATTTTTTTCCACAGGTGATGTGTGAGGGAGTTATCTATGAGTTTCATGCCTCACCATTACTGATACATCCTAGTGTGATAAATATGTATCATAGATTGGTGAGATATCATTGGTGTTTGGGGATAAAATAGTTAGTAGCAGAGTTTGTGACAAGATATCTAGTTTTTCAGCAGTTGAAAGTATAACACCATGTTTTGGGAGGGTTGTTGCAATCCTTAGATGTTCCCAAGTGGAAATGGGTGGACATATCAATGGATTTTGTCACTGGTTTACCCTGAGCTCACAGAGTTTGTGATGTAGTTTGGGCGATAATGGACCAGCTGATGAAATAAGCTCACTTTTGGGTGATCCCTGAAGTGTCATGGATTTTTTGGTGAGGCAGTACATGGATGATGTGGTTAGGCTTCATGGGTAACTGAGGACCATCATCTCTGATCGAGATCCTCATTTTACCTTGTGACTTTTTAGGGGATTGTAGTATGCTTTTGGCTCCCAGTTGTCCCTTACCATTTCCTTCCACCATCAAAAAATGGGAAGGGTGAGCAGACCATCCATACACTAGAGTATATGTTGTGGGCATGGGTCTTGAACTTTTTTGGATCTTGGTTATGAAAAATTATTTTGGTCAAGTTTTTGTACAACAATAGCTATCACTCATCCATTGGTATGAATCCATTTGATGTGTTTTATGGGCAATCATGACATTATCTATTATGATGGATGGGGGTTAGAGAGTTGGTAGTTCTTGGTCTTGATGTGGTGCAGATTATGACCTAAAAGAGTCGGTTGGTTTTCTAGAAGATGAGGGCGGAGAAGGACCATCATAAGGCCTATGTTAATCATAGTTGGACGCCCCTAATGTTCGAGGTTGGAGAACATTTGTTCTTGAGATTCTCCCCTCAACATGAGTAGTGGTGGTTTGGAAGGGTATTATGCTTTCTCCCAATTTTTTTGGTCCCTTTGAGGTGTTAGGATGTGTTTGAAGGTGGAATATCAATTGGAATTGCCACTGCAGTTGGAGAGGATTCAAAACTTCATCCATGTGTCTTAGATTTATCAATATATACATGATGAATCCCACATTATTAATTGGGGAGAGTTGGATATCTAGGATGATGTGACATTTTTGTAGTGGCCAATAGAGATCCAGGATCATCGAGTTGGATATCTAGGATGATTTGACGTTTTTTATGTTTGGTGTTATAGAGGCATGATGTCCTGAAGGGGAGTACTTATGAAAGAGATACACAGATACGTGACCAGTTACCAGAGATATTTTGAGCTTTGTTTTATTTTTTTTGGTTCATATTAGATGATGTGATGTTTGGATCTTGCTATGTTATGAAATGTGTTGTTTCCCTTAATGTGTGATTTGTGATAAAGTTCGTACATATAGAAAGGGTATCACCTGATTCCTAATCGAGACGCATTAGCTATGATGTAATTAAACCCATGTGCGTGAGTCAATTCCACTCAGAGTGGATAGTATCTTAACATGGAGGATAAAATTCTATAATTCATATGTTCGAGGCAGTTTAGTTCATTGGTTTCAATGGTTGTTGGTTTGGGTTGTGTGGAGGTTGGATGGTTTTATAGGTGGTTGTGTGGTGTGTAGTTTATTGTGGATGGTATGAAGTTTTGAGGTGATGAGGTTGTGTAGTGATGAGGTTTTGTTAGATGTTTTGTGGACATTTGGTTTGGCATGTTTGGATGGGGGTAGCATCAATAAGTGATGAGATTCTTGAGAGGTATCTCACGATGTGGTTGTTCAAATCCCTTTCCTTCAAGATTTTATTTTGGATTCTCAAGGATGATAATCATTTTATAGGTATCTAATGTAATAGTTCCTTCCTTCCAAGTCCATTACTTTTCTAGTTTTGGGTATTGAAGGTGCTTTGAGGAGGCCTAGAGTAGGCCTAGAAGACTTTGTCTGCTAACAAGCTGGATGCAGGAGGAATACACATTGTGTAAAGTTTACATGATGTGAAAGGAAGGTTCGTGGATTGTGAAGGATGGTTCATGATGTGTTACATGACATGTAATAAATTTAGGATTTAATGGTTGAGGTGACATATTTTTTTGTGAAACTTAAAACCCAAAATTTACATTCCATGTAAATCCCTTGTAAAACATGACTATAAAGGTTGGAGCACCTTAAGTTTTTCTTCAAACCCTACACCCCCCTCATTTCCAAGCGATCTGAAATCACTCTCTTTAGGTGTTTTGGGATTCTTTCGATGGTGATCGATCCTTGGATTTCCATCTTTGATCTGTGGTGAGTTATCCTCTCATTCTCATGAATTTCCTTCCATTATTCTTCAAAGATTCATTGTGGTGGTGAATTTTTGGTTTGTGGTGCGTATGGGTTGCATTTTTTCACAACCGTTTGGTGTGGTGTAGGTTGATTTATGAGTTTCTTGTTTGGTAGTGTTTTTTGAGCGTTTCTTCTTCGCCTTGTAGTGTATAGTGAGATTGAAAAGCTTCTTTGTGGTAGGATATCCTATTTTTCACCCTTTTATGTGATATGTGTGAGATATGCATGCTTTTTCTTACCTTTGGGTGGATAGTAAGGGCCGAAATATTCATATAATTAATTTGAATGTATAAAATTGATGTTTATGGGGGGTTATCACATTCTTTATTGCTTTGATATATGTTTTTGATGTTATTGCGCATGCCTATTGATAATTCTAAAAATAAAAACTATTGGGAGCCTTATTTGCACTTTATTTATTATGATGTGATGATCCTTTCTATGTTGTTTTGTGATTTCACTTGAATAAAATGTTAAATAACATATATTATTCTAATAATTGGTTTCCCATAGACATCTGGTTTGTGTGATATTACCCCTGCTAATGTAAAGAGGTAATATGATAAATCCTCTTAATAAATATAGAAGCTAGAATGTGTGTTGTGTTGTGATGTGTTCTTCTACTTGTTGTGTTTCTCTATGTTATTTGGGATATTGTGCGATGATGGATGTGACTGGTTGGGATGTGTGGTGTGCGGGGATGTGATGCGATGGTTTTTTAGCATGGATACGATGTTTCATAGTGGTTATGGTACAATTGTTATGACGTAGTGGTTGTAGTGCAGATGTCGTGGCACAGATGTTATGGTGCAGTGCTTGTGGTGTAGTGGTTGGGGTATGTGGTGGTTGTGATTGTGTGATGGATGGGATGTGTGGTTTTTGCATTGTGAGATGGATTTTTTGATGGGGTGTGATGGTGGTGGTGGATGTGTGGTGTTTTGGAAACAGTTTTGTGGCATGGTCAAGATATTTTCTCGGTTATCTAAGGGATAAACTGTGATGATAAATGAAAAAAGAAATTGGTAAATAAACAAGGTGGGATGGAAACAGATATGTGATAAATAGCTTAAACTGAAATTAAATGAATAAATTAATGGGTTTGAAATTGAATATATTGGGATGATAATAAATATATGTGGTAAATGGATTAATCAATAATTATAGTGAAACTTTTAAGATGAAAGTGGAAAATGTTATGTGGCTTGTGTGGTGGTTGCATGGTGTTATATATAGTTGTGTCAAGGTTGATGTGCATAATGGTAGTGGTGATTTGGTGTGCACTAGTGTTGCTGATATAAACCCTTAGGTTTGGTATTGTGTGATATATCTATATGATATATGTTTATGTTATTTTACATGCGCCCCACTAGAGTGGGATACTCTAACCAATGCCCATAGGTGTTGAGTGCCATGTGTTTTCCCCAACATCCAAGATAGCAGTGATACAGATGGATGGATACCCCCTCTCCCCCACTCTTCCTTCAGTACTTATGTGTGGCCAAGGTGTCTATGAGTGATATGTGATGTGTTTGCCCGGGTATATATGGTTGAGATGTTATTTTTTTGTCCTAGGTGTCTATGAGAAATAAATGGTGTGACATGTGGTGGGAGTGTGTGGTAGGAGGAGGGCATGAGTTTGATGTCCTTCATATTCATGATACCCTATTGCTTTGGTTCTGGTTGTGATGTTGTCTTAGGTGTATTTGGGTGGGATGTGACGTGATGTGTGGCTTGGGTGTCTATGGGTGGGATGTGATGTGATGTGATGTGATATGTGTAGAAGGGATGAGAGCATAGGATACTTAACATTGGGGCATGAGAGAAGAAAATTAGTGGGGAAGAGGTAGCAGGGCACCTTTGTTTGTTATGATCTCGATGCAATATTATTATATTGGATGTGTGATTTGGTGAGTGATCCATGTGAGGATGGGTTTAGTTAGATGGCATGTATAGGTTCTTGTTGGTTTTGTTTTTTGTTCATTAATGCATTAACATGCCCTTTTCACATGTGTACTTGAGGCCTTGGTTATGTCCCTACAAAGTATACCTACTATACTCACCCTATGTATATAAACCATTTTCAGGTTTCTATTATCACTTTGGGGACTGATTTGGACATTACTAGCTAGGTTGGATATGTTGTTGAGTTGCTGTTGTAGACTTGTTTTTTAGTATTTACTTTGGAGGCTTTTATATGTATCAGTATCACTTTATTCATGCATTGTGGGATGGTTTTTGGTTTACCTTTATATTGTCTACTATAGTTTTTGGTGATTTTTTATCCTATATCTCGATCCTATTTCATTTATAGAGGGCAATTCCTCTCAATCTATGAGATTTTTATACCCTTGGTTCCAATCTGCATCCCGGGGTCTACTGGAGGCGGGACTTGACAGTCATTATCTCTCTCCCTTCATTCTGATATCTTTAGTGGGAAGTGGATGTAACATATAAAATTAGATATATACATGTGTTTATCTTACCATAATAGTTTTGATACTTTTGTATCCACTACTTATATGGTAATGTCATATCAAAAGGTTATAATAGTTCTCAGCTATAATGAGAACCTTGAGATACTATAAAAATAATCTTAAATATATTTCCTATGGTTTAAGCACGTCATATTGATAGGAAACAGATGATTTCTAAATATTAGGGGTTGGGGGCTCATAAGAATTGAGACTTATTATCATGATGTTCACACTTGGTGATCTCAAGTAGATTAAATCACAAGCTATTACTCATTGATAGGAACACCACATATTTTAGGTGTCATTGGTTGTTCCTATCCACAAGCATGTGTATTGGTCTCTTGAATTAAGATCACTATCAATGTGTTCCATTTGATCACATATTTGGATGCAAGATGAAACCCATAACCTTTATATTGTGCTAAGGTATCTTGTTTTGGGTATGTCATTGGTGGTATGATATTGGTTGAATGACCAAGACATAGTTTGTCGCTTCCAAGTAGAGGAAGTGATATCTCAGTCCATGTTGACATGGATACAAGTACATTCACTGTAACACCCCAACCATAGTTGACCAGAGTTGGTGCATTATTTTATTACAATGGCATGATAACAAGAAAGTCATATCTTAAAGTAATGAATAGTTTAGTAGATTTGGAAGACCAAATACATATATAAGTTCAACATTAAAACTTGAAATGAAATACAATATAGAATATCCATTAGTAACTCCCATAACTCCTAGATTATCCCTGAAAGTCATTCATAATACACTTCTTCACATCCTGGGAAAATATAAAACATAAGAAAAGGGTGAGATTAGATTCTCAGTAATGTTAAATAATACAACATAATTAATCATAAACACTAGGCATGATGAATAGCTAAAACCACATGCCTTTAAAAATAAACTTGATCATAATATGGTAGGAATAAAAACTAATTAAATAATTCCATAAAACATAACCATGGATATTATACTGGTCAAATAATCACATGGACTATCAATATATGGTTTTATAATGAGGGAATTAAAAATGTTGAACTTCATAATCATAACGTCAAGGCCTCGGCCAAGACACCATACATAATGGGTAAAAACCTAGGCTACTTTGTATCATAAGACCTATTGATGCATCAAGGGGCTATAGCAGGCCCCACACATCACATAAAAAGTCCAATTCATTCCTCATATGAATGTGGATAAACATAAACAACATATACATTCATATTTAAACTAACATATGAAATGTAAATAACTTTCCCCAATCAGTAAACATAAAAACTAAATGTTCAAAGTAATAAGGTGAATGGTATCAAGATAGCACATCCAAAGTCAAACTAATCATAAACCATTCAATAAAATATGGTGGATGATATCATAAAATATTAATCCCAATTAACCATAATAATCAACAATAGTGTTTAAATATATGAAAATACTCTTCTAAAATCACCGAGTAACTCTTGAGATAAATACTATTTTACTTTGAAAAGAAGAGTTATTTTGGAAAAAACTTTGAATAAAACCAAAAGTGAATTAATGTAGTTTTTCATAATAAAATGAGTGATTTTAGAAAAATAATGGTGTCACGCCCCGACCCAATGGGGCTCAAGCCGTGACTCCCCAAGCTCGCCATTATAGGCCAAGGGCTGGAGACCAGTGCCGAGTAGGCTATCACACACAAGGAGGACTTAGCCTAAAGTACCTGTACGCATGAAACTATATACACCTCCATGAAACAATGTATAGATATATAAAAAACTGAATAAATTCATGCATACATCTATCCCAAACCAAAGTACATCATAAGTACAAAAAAGGGAAAATATAGGGCCCATCAAAAGAAAACTACAGAAGCGTCCAACTTGCTCTGAGAGAGGGGATCACTATCAATCACCCTCCAATAAGCTCCTCAGCCAAGCTCATGTGAAAACCTTGGTTAGTCCAGCTACTATGATCTTCCTACTCTGGGTCCTACTAGGACTCTTTTGAAGGACTTGTGGTTTGCACAAGACACAAGACATGTGCAGGAAAATACCAAGCAGGGTTGAGTATAAAGATATTCAGTAGGTTCCCAAAAAATCCCAAACTAAAAAGATATTAACCAATAGGAATTAGTTAGCTCGACCCAGCCTAAGGGAATACAAATGAGAGAGAAGCTTCATCTTGAGACCATCCTTGAAAATACACGACTAGTCATCTTGACATCCCTGGCATGTCAACAAAATGACACATGACACGGGGACTTCCAAAACATACCCAGATATACTCATCTTCAAGTCTCATGGTACTGACAATAGATCATACATGATAAATGACTCAAGGTTCCAATGAAACAATCACAATGGTCTCATGAGGTTCCGACCTCATAGACAACAACAAGAGCTAATCCATCCCTGATAGCTCGTAAAATGAAATGGGAAATCATTGATAGCTCATATTCGATGAGACAACCACACCATCCCATATGAAACTCCACTAAGAGATGAAAATCCATTGGTAAAACAAACAAATGGCACACCCAACCATCCCCCGTGATACCTGTCCACGAGGGAACGCTCGACAGACATCGCAACGGAAGAAGTCGCATGGTGACTAAACTATCACCCACTCCCCAAGTAAGGGATCCCATCAGGATCTTCTGGGGGACACCTAAAACCCTAGCTGGAATATTTCACTTAGAAAGGGGTATTTCACAATAACCTGAATCTGGAACAACTCATATCACAGAGGATCAGCACCCGAGTAGTGTTGGTCATGACAATATCGAGAACTCTGCTGAAGAAAACGTTATGATATTGATCTGACACCTTGGAGATCATATTGCCCAAATAGGGGATCATCGCCCATGTACTTCCAATCATGTTGATACCACAAACCCACTTGATAACTCACAGAATGCACCATAGAATGCTCAAAAAACATATATTTATACGCAACTAGAGGGTTAGATCCCAGGGCTCACTAGGGCTCTATCCTCTACTAGAACATCTTGGTTAGAGGATCGATGCCTGCGTAAATATTGGTCACATCAATTCTAATAACTCCACTAGGGAAACACAAAGGGATATAAGGATCATGTTAGGACTATCGGGGTTATACATGCTCCAAATACATTGAGTCTGTTGTCGAAGCAGATTGAGACAACACACTCCAGAAAGTGGGAACACGCCCACACTACACGTACGCGCAACAATCGAAGAGGGGTCACAGTTCATTGAAGGGTATGTGATACTGAAACCCTCATAGAGCTGAAGAGGGGTCACAGTACGGTGAAGGGGACATGATAAAAAAACCATCGCAGCTAAAAGACTAGGGAGACCCACTCAACCCAGCTATTTATAAGGCCGCCATTCGAAACTAGGTGAAACCACTAAACCTGGGTATTAGTTTCATTGCCAAAGTGACCAGGGGGACCCACCCAACCTAGCTAGTCAGCATGGCTAACCCAATCGATCCACATGGCATCACCTACACATAGCATCTCCTCGGCCCAAATTGTGGCCACCATCATGTTCTACATGAAAAAACATGAAGGATAGGCTATTCACTCACCGAAAACAGATAACTAGTGATAAGGTTACTATTCAATGAAACGAGACCTCGTGGAGCCCATGAATTGATTCTAGAACACATCGAACAGATTGCACCATTGTGATGATCTCAAAAAAAACACATGGGATCGACTACTCACTCGTCCAAAATGGACACCCGGTGAAAAAGGAATATTTTGTCGCAAACACCCAGAATGGGCCTCATGGGGACCATACCTTGCTTTCATATTAATCACCCTAAATTTATCTTGAAACATCCACCTTACCATCAGGGCTAGAATGCCACTAACAGCACATCAATTGGATGCTCTGTGTAGAAGTTATGGCGGGTCAAAGTGGAATAATAATAAAAAATTATTATTATTTCAACATTTTGTCTCCCCGGGCCACGAACCTGATTATTTAAATTCTCAAAACTATCTCAAAGGGTTTTTCTCGATACGAGGGTCACATTTATGTAGATGGAACAAAAAATGGACTCTCAAATTGAAATTTATAGGGTTTTTAATATAAAAAAATCCCGACTCAACACCACCTAGACCGGCCCGGACTGGCTGGTCCGACTCACTCAACCGGCTCGCCGCGGCACCCACCGGTCGCACTGCCACACGGAGCTCCCCATTTCACTGCCCAGTGCATAATGTCATCCCCAGAAGCCCCATTCTACCTCTCTCCCACCAGCCTCCACCTCCAGCACCCTGCACCACCTCATCCTATTGGAAACTGTCGCACCTAGTAGCCAGAACCGCCATGCCGTCACTAGATTCTGCCATCACCACTGCTGGAATCCACCCTCGCTATGGGAAAACCTTCCGTAGACCACTCTAGTGGTCAAAAAATTAAACTGATACATGTTCTAGGACACTTAGGACCAGATCTACACAGATTTGATGACAAAATGAAGAAGAACAGTGCATAAATAGGGGAATAAGATCAAAGCTCAAACCTCCTACCTTTTGGAGGATCACTCATGCTTCGAGCCTAGATCCGTGATCTGGTGCTTCCTATGCTTGATCCAAGAGTGATCTTCATCAAGATCAGAGCTCAATGGCACTTCGATTATTTGATTTCATTGGTTCATCTTCGAAGGAGGAATATGGGAGGGGGTTGCGTGCGATGCACAAGGGTGTGGGACTAGTTGAATTAATTTTAATTAAATCAATTCCCTCATTTAACTCCTCATCCCGACTCGCCTCCAACCCATCACCTTGACGATGACAAAAATTAGGTCTCTCCTAGGGTTAACATGAAGTTTGAACCCAATTACGGTCTTAGAAATTTTATCCAAGACTCCGTTCAAGATTTATTCGAGGCGACGTCTGTAAATAAATAAATTTATTTATTTACAAAAATTCCATTGATAACTTTTTCTACAGTAGGCCCATGCTGAGAAAACTTATACCCTATCTAGGGTAAAAAAACAATACAAAATCAACCATTCCCTCAGATTTATGATCTGAGCTACTTTTTGAGAGATAACTTGTTTCTGCCATGTGAATAGTATAAAAATACTTAATATTTTAATAAAATTTATTCCGGGCACACTGGGCCTCGGAATCGCACGCTGTTTCCGAGCCTAACTCTGGAATTGTTCGTAGGAATATTCCAAAGTTTGAAAGGGTAAAAATTGAGTTTCGATAAATGGTGGCTAAAAATATATTATAAAGTGCATTTGAAAATAGGTAAAATTCGGACAGTTCCTTTGAAACATGCTTGTTTATCAGGAAGAAATTTTGAAAGATCCTTTTAAAACATGTAACACCGCATAAAATAAAAAGGTATTATGTTAAGTACACATATGTAGAACATTATCATGGAATTAATGATTATTAAATAATAATAATTAGTAATTTCATTGAGGTATGTATAGAATAAGAGTAACCTATAAGAAAATGGATGTTCGGGTAGAAAACCCTTACCTTATGTCCGAATGAGTTTTTCACTTGACCTTAACATCCTGTATAATAAAATTAAATAAATAAATTAATTAATTAATAACCTTAGGTAAATGTATTTGATTTATTATAATTTTATTAACATCATTTATGGCATTTTGGATGAGTTATAAGATACAATTTTATCGCTCGGGAGCGTTCAATTCCTTGGTTTTCATGATTGGTGTACTTGTATATTAGTATAAAAGTTCATGTGGAATTGGTATAATTCTACAGAATTGAATTTATATGTCAATAATGAACATACATAGGATTAAATGGTGACATAATTCATTTATTTATATAGAATGAGTATGATTTTTTAGATAGAACATTAGTGATAATGATTTAGATTATTTTGGAGATATTTTGATTATTACGAACTAGTTTTGTTGTATGAATTAGTATTATGTATATATACTGATTTTAGAAAATTATGTAATAAATAATACATATTTTCTAATCTAATTCAACCATAAAATGGTTTCATGGCCATCTTCGGAGGATAAATTGAAGAACAAAGGTTGGTCGTCTGCGAAGGTTGTAAATCGACACCTCCTGGATGCCGATTTCATTTTTAAAATAGAGAGAGAGAGGTAGTAGTTTGAGGAAGGATGTTCCATTAACATGATATAATTAAATTATATATATTATATTGGAGTTATCATGATCATTTGGAAATAGTGGGTGAGGATAAGATAAGGAAATAAAATAAATTGAAAATGAAATTAAAAGAAAAAGGAAGAGAGTTTACCTCTTGAAATGTCCTTCTTGAGAACATATTTAAGGGAAGGGGTTTTGGTATTTTGAAAAGAAAAAGAGCCCCTGGATGTGGGTACAGACTAGGGAAGATGATTTGGGCATAACTTTTAGAATCTTCAAGTCTTATAGGAGTGAGGAGAAGAGGGAGTGAGGGGCAATTTTTATAGTGGAGGAGTGGGGTGATTTTTGAATATCGTATTCACTATTTTATTATTTTTCTTAAGACAATAAATAGTGTTTATTATTGTGAAAAAAATAGTAATAGTTTCATTTTATTTTGAACCAAGTGTGATTACATCATCCATACATCACCTATGACTCAATAAATCTTGTGTTTAGCATTTATCATTAATTATCGTATTTTACTATTCACTAAAAATTCAAGTATTTTAGAAACATCCCAAAAATTAATCATAACCATTATTTTATGTGTATAATTAAAAAATGGACTCCATTTTATCAAAATAATTTTCTAAATATATGAAATTTAATTTTTAAATAAAACCATTATTTACTTGAAAAATACAGATTTTAAATTTAAAACTAATTTTATTATACTTTCAGAAATTAAATGAGGTCTCATAAAATTATCCTAAAATAATAAGACAACAAAAAATTTATTTAGGAATAAATTTTATGAAAATGAGTATTATTTTAAATAAATTTATTAATTTAAAATTTTAATTAAATATTTATTACTCACAAAAATATCAACACCTAATTATTAATTTTTAAAATATTCACTCTCATTTATAAGGTGACTAAATTTTATTTCTACTTTCATGGGTGATGTTACTATTCATAAGGTTTATATAACTATTCATAAGGCTACATCACTATTCATAAGGGTCAAGTTACTATTCACCACAAATGTAAGTTGATCCTATCAGACTCTAAATATCTTACTGATTGCAACCGTGTATGTCTGTTTTTTGAAATTCAAAACATAGAAGTGGAAAAATTATATCTAACAGCTAGTTTATAACTATCTTCTATAATAAAAAAGTGTTTTTAAGAGACTCATTATTTCATGCATTTTATATTAAATTTATTTCTAATTCCTTGGGATGATACATTATTCCCCCTTACAAAAATTTCATCCTTGAAATTACTAGAATGTTACCCCATAAAAAGATTTAGGAAGTTCTTCATCATAATCTACTCAGGATCCCATGTCGCCTCCTCAATTTTATGATTTTTCCAAAGTAACTTTACCAATAAAGTCATCTAATTCCTCAACACCTGTTCTTTAGTGACTTGAATCTGGATAGGCTCTTCGTAATAAGATAAGTTAGGTTCCAATTATATACCTTCAGAAGTGAGTACATGTGTTGGGTCTAGAATGTACTTCCTTAACAGTGAGATGTGGAACACATTGTGTACTTTAGAAAGGCTAGGCGGCATTTCCAAACGATAAGCCATAACTCCAATTCTCTCCAGAATTTCAAATGATCCAATGTACCTGGGGCTCAGTTTCCCTTTCTTCCCAAATCTTATAACACACTTCCATGGAGATACTTTTAAGAAAACATGATCTCCCACTTGAAATTACAAATCCTTAATTCAATTATCAACATGTCTCTTTTTCCTACTTTGAGCTGCTTTGATATGGGTTTCAATAGTATTTACCTTTTCTATTGTTTCCTCCACAAGCTCTGGGCCCAAAATCTTCCTTTCACTAATTTCATCCCAACATGTCAGTGTACGACATATATTTCCATAAAATGATTCATACGGTGCCATTTAAATACTTTAATGGAAACTATTATTGTAGGAAAACTATACCAAGGGTAAATAATGATCCCATATACCTTAAAAATCAAGTGACCATGATCTCAACATGTATTCCAATGTTTTTATCATCCTTTCTGATTGCCCTTCAGCTTGAGGGTGATAAGCGGTACTCAATTGAAGTTCAATATCCAATTATTTTTGAAGGATTTTCTAGAATTTTGATGTAAATCATGGTTCACGATCAGACACAATTGAGAGAGGTTCTCCATGAAGTCTCACAACTTTATTAATATAGAGTTATGTAAGGTGATCCAGTGTAAAATCCTCCCTTATAGAGAGGAAATGTGTAGATTTGGTAATTAGGTCAACAATTACCCATATTGCATCATTATTACTTGGAGTTTTTGGCAATCTAGTGAAAAATCCATAGTGATTTCATCCCATTTCTATATAGGAATAAGAAGAGGTTGCATGACTCCTCTAGGATGTTGTCTTTCAACCTGCACCTATTGAAAGACTAAACATCTTGATACATAATCAGCAATTTCCCGCTTCATGTTGTCCCACCAGAAATGTTACTTCAAATATCTATACATATTAGTGATAACATGGTGTATAGAGAAATTCAAACTATGGGAATCATCCAGTAACACCCTTTTATCTCAGGTATATAAGGAACATAGAGCCTCCTCCCAAATTTCAGAATTTCATCTTCATACATGAAGTCTAACAACTTCCCATCATTCACATATTTAATTTTCTTTTGAATATTCTCATCATATGGTTGAGAACGTTTAATCCTTTACAATAAATATGATTAGGAAACCAATTGAAAAAGTATTTATGTTTCACCTTCTTTGATAATTCCCATATCTATCATCACTAGATCCATGCACATAGGATCCTTTTTAATTCTAATTTTGTTTAGAACTCCATGATCCTTCATGATCAATGCATTATCTACCTTATTTTCCTTTCCTATATGGTAGTGTATGTAACAATCATAATCTTTGATTAGTTTAAGCCATCACATTTGACTCATGTTGAGTTCTTTCTGTGGGAAGATATATTTCAAGCTCTTGTGATCCATATATATCTCACATATTTCACTATAGAGATAGTGTCTCCATATCTTCAGAGAAAATATTATAGATTCTAACTCAAGATCATGAGTTGGATAGTTTAATTAATTAATTTTTAACTACCTCAATGCATAGGCAATAACTCTATCATTCTGCATAAGGACACACCCAAGTCCTTTATTTTGACTCATCACTATAGATCACAAATCCACCATTACCTGACGGTAGATTTAGGATCATATCATTGACTAATCTCCTCTTAAATTATTCAAAATATTCTTCACATTATTTTTTCCATATGAATTTAACCCCTTTATGATTAAGCTTGGTTAACGGGTTGGATAATCAGGCAAGGTTCTAAATGAAACACTGATAATAACCTACTAAATTAATAAAACTATATACCTTGGTAATGTTCGTTGGTGTAGTCCATTCTTGAACTGACTTTGTATTCACATGATCCACTAAAATTCCATCCTTAGAGATAATATGATCCAAAAAAGAAACTACTTGAATCCAGAATTCACACTTTCTAAACTTCCCATATAATTCATTTCTTATAAGAGTCTTCAGAATAATGCGCAAGTGATTCTTGTGATCTTTGTAGATTTGGAGTATACTAAGATATCATCAATAAATACCACAATAAAGTCATCAAGATATTCCTTGAAAACCCAATTCATTAGATCCATGAAAACATAGGGTGCATTAGTTAGTCCAAAAGGAATTACTGTAAACTAGTAATGCCCATACCTGGTTTGAAATGCTATTTTTGGAATATCTTCCTTCCTCACATGCAACTGATGATATCTAGATCGAAGGTCAATCTTTGAAAAATATTAGGATCCATGAAGTTTATTAAATAAATCATCAATTCAAGGAAGATGATACTTGTTCTTTATCACAATAGCATTGATATCTTTGTAGTCAATGAATAGCCTCATAGATCCATCCTTCTTCTTGATTAAAATAATAGGGGCTCCCCATAGAGAAACACTAGGGTTGATAAATCCTTTATCACTCAATTCCTCTATTTGTTTCTTCAGTTATACTAACTTCACAATGGCCATTCTATAAGGATTCTTTGATATAGGTCTTGAACCAGGAATTAACTCAATAGGGAACTCAACTTCCCACTCTAGAGGATGTCGAGATAAATCCTCTAGAAAGAAATAAATGTATTATTTCACAATAGGTACATAATCAATATTAATATTTCTTTCCTCAACCATATATATTGCGCTCACATCCTCTCTATGAATTTCATTTAGTAGAGCTACTGGGGGTGTATCTAGATAAGAATAAAATGACGAGATTTCTGCGCTAAAGATAAGGGATTCTACACCATTCTCAAAAATTCTAACCTCCTTATTATTAAAATATATTCTTGAATTATAGTTTAAAATCCAATTAATACCAAGAATTATATCAAATTAAATCATTGTTATGATGATAACGTCAGCAACTAAAGTAAGTTTGTGTGTCATAAGGGGGACTGATTAACTCATCTTTGTTACAATGATACTTCCCTTAGAAGTTTTGACTAAAAAATCCTTTATTAAATCAAATTGGAAATGTCTAATTTTCTTTGGAAAATAGGAAGATATAAAAGAATTCGATGATCCATAATAAAATAAATCATTGGTAAAGTTTGAGGAAACAATTAAAGTTTCTTCTGCCGCATCATTAAGAACTTCATCCTCAGCAGTTGTGATCACATAAGCTTGGACTTTCTCCCTTGACCTTCTCTGGGGAATGTTTCCTTGAAGCTTAGGGAAATAATTTGAATAATGTCCCATATCTT
Source organism: Viscum album (assembly GCA_963277665.1). NCBI lineage: Eukaryota > Viridiplantae > Streptophyta > Magnoliopsida > Santalales > Viscaceae > Viscum > Viscum album. Next base: position 956,226,543 of record OY728138.1, on the reverse strand, counting down.
TGAAATTTTATCATTGAACATTGGTGGCTTCTTTCTTTCCCTTACAATCACAGGATTGGTGTCCTTTTCTTCTACAATTATAACAAACACACATACCCTTCTGGAAACTACTTGGGTATTTCATCCCAAAATGATCACAGGATGGAAAATAAATTATTCCATTATTCATCTTTTCCTTATTTCCTTTTCCAGAGTGTTTAATATCCCTCTTCTTCTATTTCATTCCTTTAAATTCATAAGACTTAGAGAATTATTTTTCTATCTTGATAGAAAATGAGACTATATCTTCATATGATGAGAAACTTTGGGAGACTAGTGACCTTCATAGGAATGGTTTTAAACCATAAAATAATTGATAAACATTTCTCCTTGTAATACATATGTAGTCCGCAACATGCCTTGCTAACCTTGTAAAGTTAGCTTAATACTTTGAAACATTCTCATCCTTTTTCCCCTCAGATTCATAAATTGCCTTTCCATATCCACTTGTTGTTCATAAGGAAAGTATTTTTCTAAGAATAATTCCTTAAAATACCTCTATAACATATTTTCAATCTCTTAATATTCCTTTGTGTTTTGAATCAACAACCACTATTGATCATCATCTCCCAATAGATGATAAGTCGTCATGACAACCTTCTCCCTTTTGTTACTTCCCAAAGTGAGAAATATCTTTTCTAAGGAACTTATCCACTACTCTTCTATGAATGGGTTTGTAGTCCCATTAAATGATAGAGTATATTGTCTCATAAAGTGGTCTAACATCACTCCTCTATGTTGTGTATCATAATTCTCCATACGGGTAAGGTTATCATTCATAACCTGAGTCAGTTGTCCCAGTGTAGTTATAAGTTCCTCAGAACCAGTCGCAACATCATTGTCCTACATAGGAGGGAAATCCCTACATGGGATATGCACGTTCATGTAGTTTCCATTCCTTCCACTAGGAACCATTTCTAAATAATTCCATACACTAAATTAGGTTATGAATCATAATGTATACTGTCTAACTAGGAAAAGACTTAACATAATTTGAAAATTTATGCATGTATAATCTCATAATCATAAGTATGGTTACTTTGAAGACATATTTACATTTAAATACTTCATAATGGTTTATATATAAAATGTGAATTATATAATAATATCCCCTCGGAGTGTCAAACTAGGCGCGTAGTAAGGCCCATTTTCATGCACTAGGTTACCCCGAGTCAAGCCCGAAACACCTTGTTGGAGCTGTTACTCCTAGGTACATCTATGCCAGAACCATGTCCATTTGTAGTATCCAGAAATGGATGTATTTTATTGAATGATCCACATAGTCTATACCTTACCAAAATTCTAGGATATTATTATATACTTATCCTCAAATTATATCGTATGGTTTTGTTCCCTAATCTATATTTTCTAAATCTAGTTTCAAAATTTTCTACTAAACTTCCTCTGATACTAATTGTAACGCGTCGAAACAAGTTTCCTGAAGCTGGTGCATTATTTTATTACATTGGATCCTGAAGGAATAAATATTTTAGTAGTTTTTGAAGACCATATATACACATAAGTTTAACATTACAACTTCAAATGATATACAACATTGCAGATCCATTAGTAACTCCCATAACTCCTAGATTATCCCTGAAAGTCATTCATAATACACTTATTCGCATCCTAAGTAAATATAAAACATAATAAAGGGATGATATTAGATTCTTAGTAAGGTTAAATAATACATAGAAAGTAAACATAAACACTAGGCATGATGAATAACTAAAAACACATGCATTTAAAAATAAACTTGAGCATAATATGATAGGAATACAAACTGATTAAATAATTCCATAAAACATAACCATGGGTATTCTACTAGTCAAATAATCACATGGACTATCAATCTCTAGTTTCTTAATTAGAGAATGCATAATTCTGTACATCATAATCATATTGTTAAGGCCTCGTCCAAGACATCACACATAATGTGTCAAAACCCAAGCTTGTTTGTCTCATGAAACCTACCGATGCATAGATGGGATATTGAGGAACCCAACCATCACATAATTAGTCCAATTAATTCCTCATATGAACAAGGATAACATAAAAAACATATAAATTCATATTGAAACTAACATATTAAATGTAAATAACTTTCCCCAATCATTAAACATAAACACTAACTGTTCAGAGTAATAAGGTGAATAATATCAAGATAGCAATCCATAGTCAAACTAATAATAAACCATTAAATAAAATATGGTGTATGATATCATAAAATATTAATCCTAATTAAAAATATTAATAAAAAAGAGTGTTTAAATATATGAAAATACTCTTATAAAATCAACGAGTAACTCTTGAGATAAATACTCTTTTACTTTGAAAAGAAGAGTTCTTTTAGAAAAATATTTGTATAAAACCAAAAGTGAATAAATTTAGATTTTCATAATAAAATTATTTATTTTATAAAAATAATGGTGGATAAAAATAGATTATATAGTGCATTTGAAAATAGGTAGGAATCCGAGTAGTTTCTTTGAAATGGGCTTGTTTATCGAGAAGAATTTTTGAAAGATCCTTTGAAAACATGTAAATCCCCATAAAATAAAGAAGGATTATGTTTGGTACACATATATAGAACATTAAAATAGAATTTATTAGGATTAAATGAAAATAATTAATAATTTCATTGAGATATGTAGAGAATAAGAGTAACCTATAAGAAAATGGAGGTTCAGGTAGAAAACCCTTACCTTATGTCCGAATAAGTTCTACACTTGACCTTAACATCATATATAATAAAATTAAATCCATTAAATAACTAATTAAGAACCTTATATACATGTATTTTATTTATTATAATTTTATTAAGTTCATTTATGGAATTTTGGATGAGTTATAAGATACAATTTTATCACTTAAGAGCGTTTGATTCCTTGATTTTTCAAGAACAATATACTTGTATATTAGTATGGAAGTTCATGGGGAATTGTTATAATTATATTGAATTGAATTTATATTATACTAATTAACATACAAAAGATTAAATGGTGATATAATTAATTTTTTTATATTGTATGATGATGATTTATTATATAGAACATTAGTGATAATCATTTAGATTATATTGGGGATATTTCGATTATTACGAACTAGTTTTGTCGTATGAATTAATATTATTTATATATATTGGTTTAAGAACATTAAGTAAGAAATAATACATATTTTATATTTTTTTTCAACCATAAAAATGGTTTTAGTACCATCCTTGATGGAGAAAATTTAAGAACGAAGGTTCATCATCCATGAAGGTTGTAAATCAGTACCTTTCAGATGATGATTTTGTTTTTAAAATAAGAGAGAGAGAGAGATAGTAGTTTGAGGAAGGATATTCCATTAAAATGATATCATTTTAATATATAGATGATACTGGAGTTATCATGATCATTTGGATAGACCAGGTGATGATAAGATAAGGAAATAAAATAAATTGAAAATGAAATTAAAAGAAAAAGGAAGAGGGATTACCTCTTGAAATGTTCTCCTTGAGAACCTCTTTAAGGGAAGGAGTTTTGGTCTTCTAGAAAGACCAAGAGATACTGTATGTGGGAAGAGACAAGGGAAGAGGATTTTGGAAGAACTTTTCTAAGATTAAATTCTTATATGATTGATGAGAAGAGGGAGTGATGGTGGTTTTTATAGTGGATGGGAGGGGTGATTTTTGAATATCTTATTCATTATTTTATTATTTTACTTAATACAAGAAATAGTGTTTATTATTGTGACTAAAAATAGTAATAAGTGCATGTTAGTTTGAACCAAGTGTTATTACATCAGACATACATCACCTATGACTCAATAAATCATGTATTTAGCATTTATCTTTAATTATCATATTTTACTATTCACTAAAATTTCAAGTATTTTAGAAAAATCCCAAAAATTCACCATAACCTTTTTTTGATGTGTAGAATTAAAAAATTGACTCTATTTTATCAAAATAATTTTCTAAATATTTGAAATTTAAATTTTAAATAAAATCATTATTTACTTGAAAAATATAGATTTTAAATTTAAAAATGATTTTATAAAACTTTCAAAAATTAACTGAGGTCTCATAAAATTATCCTAAAATAATAGTTCAACAAAAAATTTATTTTGGAATACATTTTATGAAAATTAATTTTATTTTAAATAGATTTATTAATTTAAAATTGTAATTAAATATTTATTACTCACAAAAATATCAACACTTAATTATTAATTTTTAAAATATTCACTCTTATTTATAAGGTGCCTAAATTTTATTTCTACTTACATGGGTGAGGTTACTCTTCATAAGGGTCATATTACTATTCATAATGGTACATCACTATTCATAAGGGTCAAGTTACTATTCACCAAAAATGTAAGTTGATCTTATCAGAATCTAAATATCTTACTGATCGCAACTCTGTATGTCTATTTTTCGAAATTCAAAACACAAAAGTAGAAAAATTATGTCTAAAGACTAGGTTATAACTATCTTCTATAATAAAAAAGTGTTTGTTTTGTAGATATTCAATTTTCATTCATTCTATATTAAATTTATTTGTAATTAATTAGGGTTCTACATTCACTAAATCAATGGTCATGATAAAATAAGGTAAGTTTATCTAGTAAGGTCATACAAATAATAAATAATGCAACTAAGGATAATGACGCATGTTGTGTTCCCAGTTTTATAAGATATCACAAGATAAAAAGATTGAATTACACATAGTGTGTCCATAGGAAAGGTTTTCATTTCCATGATTAAACCTTCTCTCCTTAGGTGACTTGATAATTTTCTAGACTCCACTCATGATCTGTGAGTAACACTCACCGCTATCAAGATAAGGGCATAAAGAGTCACACACTATGCGTATTATAAAATCTAGTTTGTTTAAGTGAATAAGAGTGTAATACATGATGATCCCCACAATGAGGTTTGACATATGTATGAGATTGAATTATCACTAAGGGATAAATAAATTCATGTTTAGAATAATAAGTATTGAATTTATTTTTTCATGGTATTCACAAGTCTTTTGGTGAATACGAGGAAAAGTATTTTAATAGTTGAATATTTAATATTTAAGGTTAGTATGATATTTACGAGATAAAAAAGTCAAGTTAGTGACTCATATTTTATCACGTAACATATATATTATATTACAAGTGATAAAATATAAATTTCATTTATGACATAGTTAATAGGTCATAGTATGACATTTAGGGTCAATTTAGAAGGTTATATATATTCAAGGCCCAATGTGCTAGCTATATAAGTCAGGAGAAGCCTAACTATTCACTCACCCAAATTTGAGATCATCTCTCTCCTCTCTCTCATACCCTAAAATGAAAAAGGGTCCCTCTAAGCACCTCGATTCAAGCCTTATTTTTTGGATCAAAGCAACAATGCTACAGTGATTGTGAGGAGGCTAAAAGGTTCATCTATAATCCAAATTATCACCCAAATTCTAATGATTGATGCTTTGGTAAACTCTTAAAGTGTGTGTGGATGATCTATATGAATCTGAAGATGGTACCTACGAGCAGTGATTTCCAATGAAGAGCGAAACACACCCATGTCTTAAAATCAAATTTGGTAATGATTCAATTATTTTTTGTGCTTAATTCCTTCATCATGAGAACATTAGGTTTGTAACCAGGCATTTCACATCACCAGAGATGTAATTATTACGTTATTCCATTGATAAAATTTAAAAATACAATTTTTTCACTTTTTTTGTGCACCTGATACCAAAAAGTGGTATCAGAGCAATCATGTTCAAAATTCAGTCAGATTATAATTAAATTTTTATGGATTTAAGTAGAGGGCATCGATACGTTCCAAACACCAATGATGATGCTTTGATATGAGATCAGAAGGCCAGGATATGGCATTCCAAAGATCAAATAATTGTTTTGGGGTTAAAAAATAAATTAAAATGAATATATATATATATATATATATATATATAATATCAATTCAATAATAATAGTAACTCAGATTTACTATTCATCCACCAGTTAGATAATTAAATGGGGGAAGCTAAGATGGGATCGTACTCCATTAACACACACACACACACACTTGTTTATTTTTTTCATGTGAACAATACCCATGAAAAGTACCAGGAACCCCTCAAGAGGGATTTAAAATACCTCAAAATCCTAAAAACTCAATAAAAATTATAACACTGAACCTATACATCTGGATTTGGTGCTAAAACATATATTATTTTCATATTGGATTTGATACCAATAAACATGACCAAATTTTTTCCATTTGAACATTAAAGTGAATATTGAATCACTTACATCCTGATACCCTTTTTTAGGTTTAGAATTTAGATATTTTGGACAAATTCTTACATAACAATACTCACATATTTAAGTGTTCATATTTATCATAATACCTATATTTTATTATTCCATGAAAAATATTAAAAATATCCCATAAAATTATCCACAATTACTTAACATCATTCTTCATAACCTGATAAAATAAAAACATAAGAAGGGGCGAGGTCAAATGACCATAAGGGTAAACATGGGAGATAACAATGGATAATAATAATTGAGAATAATATAAACATAAGGGTATGATATCAAGAGTTTAATATTATAAAATCAAACCCGATAATTCATAGATCATAATAATGAATCATATAATAAATATTTGACAATTCATAAGATGTTAATCATAAGAGAATCAAAGATCATGAACCTTGAGAATATAAATTTTTCATAAGAATATGTCATATTAGAGTGTCATAATGTGTGGAATAATCAAAATAATATAAATCATCTATCAAGGATATCTACCAATACATTAATCACATTTTGGGCTTGGGATAACCACACATGTACCCTCTATGGGCTTGGGGTAACCTCCGGTGTACCCTTTTTTGGGCATGGGATAACCACCAATGTTCCCTTTGAGATAATAATAATTAAACATTACCAAATTAATTAGAGGTATTTAATAGACCCACCCATCACATAATCATAATCTATTCATATGTATTCCACAATATCATGAAAACATTTATCATTTCATTACAGCTTGACCCATGAAAAATGGGTTTCATCAAGATTTAATCATCATAATCAATAATTGTCTAGAGAAAGAATAAATATGATATCATTGGATCATATTATCAATTAATCATAAGTAACATCAAAGTATGTTTTCATATATGAAAATAAATTTAAAATATCGTCGTAATATTTATTGAGGAAAATGCCCTTTTTATTTTAAAATCGCTTATTTAAAATCTAAGAATTTACAGAATACGAGGAAAAAAATTTCTTTGAAAATAACCATGGAAATATTTAAAGTAATCTTCAAATAAAATAGTAGTTATAACTATGGGAAAATATTTTCATGTAGTATACGTTAAAACAATGATTTATTTCACATTTTTTGTAAAAAGATAAAAGTACATCGTTTGGAAAATGATAAGAAAATTATTTTTAAACCTTGGTAAATAAATTCAAATATAGTTTAAAATTAATTATAATAATATTTGGAAAATAGTAAACACATTATTGAAAATATTTTAGAGAACATGGACATGGAATAAAAAGTTCATCTACTAAGATTGAGAGACAAGATTGGTTATTTTTTTAAAAACATTCTTTTGTTCTTTTTGGGTACCAAAGAGAGGAAAATGAAAAAAACATGGAAGATCTAGAAATAACTAGCGGAGAATAAAATTCATGATATTTATGATATATTTATCATATAATTTCATTATCTGAAATTTAATCATAAACAATCCCAATAAACTGTGAGATTGTAACATAAAAACCTTAATGTTTTAGAAACTTTTGAATCAAAACCCACTAAAAGAGAGAACTTGAATTGAAGCTTCAAATAGCATGAATAAATTGAAATTAATGATATAATATTTCAAAGGGAAATTATATAAAATATATAAAATAAATTTGGTTCATAATATAACATAAGTCCCAATGGAGTGGAATTGAGATGAAGAACTCTTACCTTAGTCTAACTTGAATTGTATGTTTAATAACCTCATGTATAATAAATTTATATTTATTTTAATTATATATAAGAATAATATTAATAATTATAATATTATATATTTATCTTATAACATTTCAACTCTTGTTTATTATTAATTATTTATTGAAATTGTCGTTTTCGGGTGATAATTGTTTCATTTTTCATGTAAGTTTTGGTTCAGTAGTTTCGGTCCTTGCATCATGATCACAGTTTCATTATTTCAATAATATTATACATGGAATTATTATAATATTTATTCATTATATACAATTTTATAATATTCCATGATAGGTAGTAATACAAAAATGAAAAGCACCGTTTACTGAGACAGTAGTCCGTACTATGCATGGACACTGTTTTCATTTTCTAATGAAAAAAATAAAAGAAATTTAAATAATATTTAATCATTACAGAATCATAATTAAATAATAATATCATATATGTTAATTACATTCATCATTATATCCATCCATGTGATAAATTGATGAAAAAAAAACTCATCGCTACTAGGTTACGATAGTTCCTACGTACGCACAAGTGAAACTTTTGTTTTCAATTGGATAGAGTCATAAATAAAGTATATTATATATTGTCATTATAGAAGAATAATTATATTAAAAATATAATATATAAATATTATATCCATCATAATAACCATCCATGAAATGTGGTGATGAAAAATAAAATACATTGCTATGTGGAGGCGGTAGTTCGCACGTACGCACAGACGATGCTTGTGTTTATCATTTGATGGAAAAAGGAGATGAATAAAGGTCGTGTCATCAACATAATAACATATAATTATATATAATATATTTATTTTGTTACATCATCATGTTTAATTCATTATTAAAGGAGGTATAATAATAAATAAGATGATAGAACTCAGTTAAGAATTATACCACTTCTTTGAGAATCCTCCTTTGAATCACTCCTTAAGGACACTTTGGTTGATATTTTAAGAAGACCATCACCTCTAGAATTTTTATAGGGAAGTTTATATAAGTTTTTGATAGGTTTTTTTCGATCTAAGTGGATCAATAAGTGGGAATAATAGAGAATAGGATATGTCCTTTTATAAGAGGGGCAAAGACCCACTTGTAATTTTTAAGAACTTTAAAATATAATAAATATCATAATTATGTAAAGTGAAAAAATGGAAATAATTTAGAATATAGGATATATAAAAATCATAATCCCCACAACCAATAAAATTTTCACAGGTTTAAGTGACATTTAAAACTTTATCTTTTTGTTTGACCCCTCATTAACCCTTTTTAACTTTAGTAGTGATAAGAACTTCTTTAATATTTAAGGGTTATAAATTTAATTCAAAAGTAAAAATAAACTCACAAATGGTACGTTGATGAAATTTTATACCATTTATCATTCCACTAGTCCCCTTATAAACCCACAATGGTACATGGATGAAATTTTATACCATTTATCATTCCACTTGTCCCTTTATAATATTTTTTTAATTTTTAAATCATTTAATAAAATATTATTTTATATAAAATGTCATTAATGTCATTTTTTGGACTATTCACAAAATTTGACTTTAAATAAATTAATATAAAAATGGATTTAGAATCTAAAATCTTTCACCATAAATTATACATTATTATTAACCATATAATATAAGGAATGCCATAATTCATTAAAAAATATTACTTTTAAAGTTTTTAAAGTCATTTACTTTAATTTATCTATTGTTTTCACAATCACTATGATAGTGTTGTGTGAGAATTTAAGGTAATTATACCATTAATAAAAATTAAAATTATATTAAAAATAACTTATTTATATTCAAAATAATATTTTATATTCATTAATAACATTTTTTATCCAAATTTCAACATATAGTATAAATTAAAATTAAGAGAATGACATTTTTGTAATTATCCTTTACTTAAAATAATATAAAGGTTATAATAAAATTCAAGTGAAAAGAAGTTTCCAAATTTTTGAATATTTTTTGATTATGGTTGAAAAAAAACCTATCCAATAAAATAAAAACAATTTTTGGGGAGATTTGAATGCCTTATCTCATAGTTTTAACCATGTTTTACCCATTTTACTCTTACCGTGACAACAACATTTTTACCAAGGTTACTATTCATAATGACTAAAAATAAAGGGATATATTTACCAAATTTGAAATTCACGATTCTAAATATGAAATATATTTTACAAGATTCTATTTCTATATATTAAATAAATCAATTTTAATATAAATTCTTAAAACACAATGGATTTTTTTATAAAAACGTGTTTTTAAGCCAAAAAATGAGCTTATAAAAAATGAAACATGTTGATAATTATTTTGAAATTAATTAGTTTATATTTCATGACCCCATCCCCAAAAAGTGTACCCCTCCTGAGCCAAAAATGGAAGAAGATATATTGTGACACCCAATTCCCTCTTCCAATAGGCCCTAGGTTAGTGACTAGCATCAAGGGTATAGTAAACACATAGATATGAGGCATTACCCTCTAAGAGAACAGATGCGAATGAGAGAGATAAGACAAACACCATCCAAATCCTGCTTAGAATACATTATAAAATAAAACCCAAGTGAATATATGTAATGACATGTAAGAACTACCACAAATAAAGAGGAAACTTCAAGTACCAAAAGAAAAGTAAAGATGACAGTGACCATAAATCCCAAACAGCTCTTGCAAAACCCACAAGCTAGTAGTATTTAGCATGATATCTAACCTGATCTAACTATCCTGAAAAAAAATATACATACATAGGGTAAGTATAAAAATATATTCAATAGTATCCTCCCCATATCCTATCCTATAAAAGGTAATGAAATTATGCTAAAGCATAGTGAACAATAAGCAAAACTAACTTGTCACCTAAATAGGCATACTAAGTTCCCAACCTCGCCATGGATACTCTCACAAATTATTTCATATAAGAGAATATAATATAATAAAGAATATCAAGGGTAGAACACTGCCATTTCCCCACTATTTTACTACTCTATCCCAACGCCGCACGTCCTGAGCATCTCTCTCCAAAAAGGTTAGACTACAGACACATAGGTGAAGAACCACAATATGCACCTCATACAACACACTTTCACATCCACATAACCAAAGTTACTAGGTTGTTTTCAAGATCCACCACAGCTCGTATAATATGTATTATACATCAGGTATTATACCTCAAGACATCACAACCCATACATCGAGTAAGGATCCTCAAGCCATCACAGCCTATACACATTATACCTATAATAGTCCATAGGAAACTATATCCAGAATACATGTGTGTGAAATAAACATAAGACATTACATCCCTCTACACACATGTATGGAGAAAACTAACCACCGTGCATACTTGCAAAATTAACTACCAATAGATGAGAGCAGGTCCAAAGGGTGTAGTCAGACATCCATCCTCCCACCGAGATGTTAGGGAAAATACCCCATAGGGCTCAGAATCCCCAAGGTTTCAGTTTCCCTAACCAAAAGGGCGGAGTATCGTATAAAAAACCAAAATTTACATGATATAATATATCTCACAACCACACTATGGGCATAACATAGTCTCATACTCAACTGCATCTAACATCTCTCAGACTCTCGGTTGATATTGCTAAGATTAGATATCCTATAAGCACACAACCATTTAAAGAGCTAAATTAAATTACTTTATTCATTTCCATCTGTTTAACTTTATTTTAATTAATTGTTTAACCATTAATTAACAATTAAAATTTTCCACATTACATTTCATTATCATTACAACAATGTTATATTCCATTTAGGAATAAGAAAACTGAGTCCACAACTTCTCAGAATTATAACCTCAGCATTGCATCCTAGCAAGACCCAACCCTATGGGTTAAACATTTATTCACTTATTAACATTATCAATTTCCATATTACTAGGTACTCTAGGAAAACATCTTATTATGCCAAATAAGATATACAACCAAGCACATCCATCTATCTCAAGTAGTAGGGAAAGGAAAGAAGATAAATAAACAACTTTTCTATCAGCTAAACAATAGATTCAAACAAGTATCCAAATTTAATATCAACAAGTAAGCCCATCTTCCACCCATTCCATCATTCTTAGTGTCCTCCCCAACACCCACATGCATATCCTGATGCATCAGGCCATCAAAAACATCAACTGCTACCACAACAATTGAGCCTCCATATCCCACAAACTACAAAAACCCTCAATGATCATCCATCCCAGTCTCACATCACATCAGGGCCTCCCCACCCCATATAACACAACATACCTCCATGATCAATCATCCCAGGCTCTCGTCACATCACAAGAAGTAGGAAACAAACATAGAAACCAAGATCCTGGCCCTAAATAAAAGCATCCAGTCTTCACACGTAATGAGCTCTCATGGATCCAAAGCACAAGGAACTTGGAATTTAAAATTAAGATGGAAATTGTGGAACTAAAAAGATATTATATTTTTTCACACAACTTATTCTTATTCTATCTTGAATTAACTGATTCATTAATTATAGGTTTCAAATATGAGCTATCTAACTAGAAAGATAGCTAAGATATCACAAATTAATTAAACAATTAATTTAACATGACTTTAATTATTTTATCAAAAATCATATACACGATTCACATTTTGATTCAATACCATTAACAGATGGATGATTAATTCATTTAAACATGCTCACATCATTAAAATTACAACACATCGGATTCATTAAACATGCCTCTTTAATCTTTTAGCTAATTAATTAAAAATTAATTCCAACTTTACAATCTTTACCAATTCCATATGATAATCTAGGAATAAAAATCACAACATAGATACCATAATAACTGGGAAAACAAGAGTCAAACCATTATCATGGAACAAAACAGCAACATCTCCATGCCATCGATATCAATTCTTTAATCTGGTTCAATTAATTATTAGGTTAAATTTCATTGTGATCCAAGGTTATAAATCACGATAGCTCCACGATTTCACATAAATAAATTGATAATTAATGAATCCAATACTTAAAAAGGGTGTAAATTTTCTTCACACGAAAATGGACCAACACTGTGGATCCCAACCACCGCTCCCACAAGAATTACATCCACCCGAGGATGCCACACCACAAATGTTAAAAAAAACTAAAAAAAACTCCTTTAAAAATAGTGAGATAAACCACCATCGCATGTAAAGGAGAAATAGGAGGAAACATATCAAAGAAACTCCAAGAACGAGGGTAGAACATATCTTGAATCTCCATGGATCACCACAGATCGAACAGAAATCAAAAAAGGGAAGCTAGAGACCGATCCTAGAAAAATGTATCCCCAAAATGTTGAATAGGGGCTTGTCAGGTCACTTGGAATGAGAGGGAGAGCCTCTGAAGTTTTAGGGTTTAACAAACCCAAGTGTCTGAAAATGATTAAAACATACAACATAAGGGGTTAACAAGACATATAATCCCCTTTCACGTCGTGTAATCATCGGTGTTTAGTTTCTGCTGAAACTAGAGTCACCTTTTTATTTTATTTATTTTTAAACCCTGGTTTATTATACGTCATGAAACCCACTTTCACATTGTGTAACTTTACAAGGTGTGAAATCTCCCTACTTCTAAATTTTAGTAACCAAACTCCTCCAAACTTCCTCCAAAAACCTTGGGCTTCAAAAATTCACAAAGGGAAGATCCTCATGTATCTGTCCCCTTACATTATATACCTATCAAATAATTCTCATCCTCAAGAATCAAAAACCAACCTAGAGAGGAAATAGAAAAGGGTCATCTAAAAATCCACCCCTTTAGATACCTCTCAAGGATCTCACCATCATAGGAGGTCAACCACCTCACCAAGGGAATAGTGTGAAACCACAAAAAAACCACAAATAGCTCCTAAACACTCTTTTAGGGGAGATACCTCTCAAACAAGATCAATACACAATAAAAAACAATATAAATCCATCTCATAAACTAGAAAAGGTTTACCACCACAAAATAAATAGTGCTACAAGATAAGATCTAAAAATCAAATAGCTCATTGTACTTAGCATATATCTGTAACTCACATTCCCAGGTACACTTCTCCATGCCACTGTACTTCCACAAGATACAAACCAAGGGGATATCATGCCAACACAACACCTTCTCATGGAAGTCTTAGATCTCTATAGTACATTCAAAAAATGTCTCATCATTGTCAATATCGATCTCTCCCCAATCGATGATGTGAGAGTCACCATGAAGATAATGATAGAGCTCTGTCACATGCAAAACATTGTGTATCTGGATCATCTGCAGGGGGAGCACTATATGATATGCCACAAATCCCACATGAGCTAACACCTTGAAAGGCACAAAAAACTAGGGAGAAATATTTCTTGTATGACTAAAACATCACTACCCATGATGGAGAGTCACCTTAAAAAACACTTGATCCATAACTTTTTACTCCATAGGTCTCCTCCTATGATCGACATAGGATTTCTGATGGTCCTATTATTCTTTCATCCTCTCTTGAATCACCTTAACCATATCTATTGTATTCTTTACCAATTTTGATTCGAGAATTTATGACTCTCCACCCCTATTCAGGAATAATGGAGAATGTAAAGGTCAACCATAAAAGGATTCAAATGGTGTCATATCGATGGTGGAGTGAAAAATATTATTATAAGAGAACTCTACCAAGAGAAGGTACCAAATCCACAAACCTCCAAAATCCAAGACACAAGAGTGAAACATGTCTTCAAAAGTTTGGATGATCCAATATGTCTGACCATCCATCCATGGATGAAAAACTTTGCCGAGGAATAGCTAAGAACCTAAAAATCTTGGAGACATCTCCCCACACTGCAGGTAAAATGAGGATCTTGATTGGAAATGATAATCCTTAGGACCCCATGGATTCTCACCACCTCCTCTAGATAATGCCTTGAAAAAACCTCTACCAAGGTTGACTCCTTGATCACTATAAAGTGGGATGATTTCATCAAACAATCCACTACAATCCATATAGTGTCATAGCCTCCCTGATCTTGAGGTAAACCAGTAACAAAGTCCATAAATATGTCCCCCCACTTCTAATCTGGAATATCTAACAATTGGAGAAAACCATTGGGAACATGGTGTTATGATTTCACCTTTTGGTAGACCAAACATCAAGACACAAACCCTGTAACTACACGCTTCAACCCAAGCCACCAAAACCGACCTCTCAAAGCTCAGTACATATTTGTCACACTAGGATGTATTTCCAAAGGAGAACTATATAACTCTATGAGAAACATCTGATTCATCACCAAGGGAATGAAAATCCTTCCCTAAAACAACACTCGGTGCTGTTTATCTTCAGACCAACCATTAGGGGCCTCGCTACAAACAACTCAATATCTCTAGAACTCCACCTCAAGATCCCATAATTGGGACTCTTCCACTTGTTACCCCAGATATGAATGCACCGTCATCAGAAAAAAGACAACATCTTCCCCCGTCTTCTCCCATGTATAAATAAAATTCTAAAAGTTCTTCCATCGCTCTCTAGGAATAACCTAATTCATGCACTTCATCACTATGTGACTTCCTACTTAGTGCACCAGCCACAAAATTCCCCTTTCTAGGTGTATAAGAAATCTCAAAGTTGTAATCCGGTGAGAAATTCATCCACTGATGTTGGTGAAAGTTTAAGTCACATTGGGAGAAAACATACCTCGGTCTCTTATGATCGGTGAAGACCACAAAACACTCACTGATGTGGTAATGTCTCCAAAAATTCAGGGAAAACACCACTACCACCAACTTGAGATCTTGGGTGGAATTGTTACTCTCATGGGGATGTAACTGTTCAGACACATAATAAATGACCAATATCTACTACATCAGAACACAACCCAAACTAATATGTGAAGCATCATA
The DNA here is from genome assembly GCA_963277665.1 of Viscum album. NCBI lineage: Eukaryota > Viridiplantae > Streptophyta > Magnoliopsida > Santalales > Viscaceae > Viscum > Viscum album. Next base: position 956,210,591 of record OY728138.1, on the reverse strand, counting down.
GAAAACCTCAAAATAAACTCCTTCTATTGGAAGACAAAGAACTGGAGCACTGGAAAACTTCTCCTTCATATACTGAAATGATATCTAACACTGATTAACCCAACATAATGCCTAATAATTTTTGGTCAATGCTGTTAGATGAGTCACAACCTGAGAGAAATTGGCTATGAACCTCCTATAATAGCCTACAAGACCAATGAAACTTTTCACCTCTGCCACTGTCTTGGGGGATTCCCAAGACACAACTACTATTATCTTAAAAAAAACCACTATTACTCCCTAATGAGATATAACATTCCTAAAGAAATGGACTTATCAATCCCAAAAATCACACCTAGACAACTTCCTAAATAACCAATCATAATGAATAACTCCCAAAACAAAATGTATATTCTCTACATACTCCTCCTCAGATGTGGAGTATACAAGGATTTCATCAATAAAAAACACCATGAACTTATCTAGGAACTCATAGAACACAACATTCATTAACCCCATGAACACAGTTATAGAATTTTTCACACCTAATGACATCACAACAATCTCATAATGCCCCTGATGATAACATAAAGTAGTCTTTGGGATATCCTCATGCTTCACACACATATGATGATATCCTAACCACAAATCGACCATTGAGAATAAATTTTCACTCTTCAGTTGATTGAATAAATCATCAATCCATGGAAGAGGATAACAGTTATTCACTGTCACTTGTTTCAAGTGACGATAATCAATACAAAACCAAAAACTTCCATCAACCTTCTTCATGAACAAAACGGGTGCACCCCATGGTGAGACACTCAAATTAACAAAACCACAATGAAATAGAAAATATATCTGTATACATAGGTATCTTAACTCATAAGGATCCATAATATATAGATACATCGAGATAGGAGACATGCCTTTTTGTAGTTTGATCCCATACTCGATCTCTTATTGAGGGGGTAATATTATAACCACCTCTGGAAAGACATCAGAGAACTCCTCTATCACCTTGGGAAAATATGACTATTGAACCTTTGATGAACTCAACATCATCTCACCCATCAAAGACGATAAGGATGGAAAATGCCTCTGACCCATCCAAGGGTCTTGATCACTAAAAAACATTGTTGTCTCTCTATCAGCATTTAAGAACACAACCTACCTCTTGAAGAAATCCACGATATCTTATACCAAATACAACCAATCCATGCTGAGGATGATATCATATGCTTATATCTATAAACATAGGGAACCTCCCCAAGAGTGTTGTTTCCCCATCACTAGCTCATAGTCTCTACATACATCAAAAAAGATATATCAACCTCCAACTAGCATAGTCAACGCCAAGGGAAAAAGAAGTCTCTCTACCTCAAGTCCCAAAGCATGGAAAAGGGTAGGTGATATGAAATATTGTGTCACTACTAGATCAAAAAAGGCATGCACCCAAGTATAAAAGAAGTAAAGGATACCTAGAACGATGCCTGACTCGCCTAGAAATGGAAACACTAAAGCATGAAGCTGACCATGACCTACTATATGACCTCTCTGACCATTCTAAAGATCACCTCCATTGTTGCAATCTGCTCTTAGAGGATGGGGAGAATCACGGGGATGTCTTATGCCTACCCCATATACTCTTTGTTGATCCCAAACTAGAAAAACCTACTATTGTTCCCTTAGCTAAAATTGCCTCAATAGAGGATCCTGAAGCAGAATAAATGGAGAACACTGACTACTCAAAAAGGATGGGCACTCTCACTACTGATAACCTCATCCTCCACAATAAAAACATGTGTCTAATCCCTTGGAACATACATGAGAGCTGTCACCCCCATAGAAATGAGACATTGAGGGTTGGGACTTACCCCCATCTAATCATAAGCTATTATGTCCTAACAATTGTGAACCTCGGACCATAGATCTTCTTTATGATGAATCCTAAAGACTCCCCTCTCATGATGATCCAATTCTGGATAACATCCTCCTGATGACCTCTTCTCTCACCACCACCTCAAGATACATATTTAGTATAAATGGGGTGACCTGGCGCTAGATATCTGGATGCAAAGCCTCATCGAAATGCCTTTCCTTGACCTCCTCATCTGTAAATATGTTTGAAGAATATCATAGAAGGCTACTAAAATGGATCCCAAACTCTTGCACACTAGAGCTCCCCTATCGAAGGGTGAGCAGCGACTAGAAATTGACCACAGTTTTGGTCAAAGAAGGAAACTCATCTCTAAACTTGTCTCAAAACTCCTACCATAATACTTTCGAGACCTCGCGATCTCCGAGGAACAAGAACCACCACTGCCTCACTTCCCCAGGCAGCATCATCAAAGCCAACGATACCTAGTTCTCTTTTCGAGCATGGATTAAACTGAAGGTTATCTCAACCTCTTCCAACCAGTCTTCTGTGAATGTATTTGAAATTAATCCCTCATACCTTTATAGAATCTAGTATTGAAACTCTTAGAGTTTCCTCTTCTAAGTGTTTTCATTGTCAACCTCTACCCTATGGTGATCTGTTGGGACAACTTTCTGAACATCTTTTGCATGAATCTAAAGAGGACATCAACCTGGATCAATAACTAAAAAAGAAAAAATATTTTGTGATCATATACCCAGAATATGGAAGACTTTAACATTAAATAATTATTTTATTTTATTCATTTTAGTTTAACCTATCCCAATATATACCTATTCAAACATAGACAAAAATAATAATGATCCATGAACCATTTCTAGGTCTCTACCCTGGAACCAGTTTCACCTCGTTTAGAAGTCGTTGCAAGCTTAAAGGTCTGTACATCTGATCATAGGGGGCCCTAAATACCCATGTCTAATCTAGTATCCCATGTTTATAGCACTTTTTAAACTTATATAATACAACTTCCCTACCATCCCATGAAATCTAACCTTTTCCTAACTCCAAACTCCATCCTATCGCTCAACCAAACCTCTGATACCACTTTATCATGACCCCCTCCCCACAAAGTGTACCCCTACTGGGTTGGTAATGGGAGAAAAGAGATAGTGACACCCAATTCCCACCCCCAGTAGGCCCTGGGTTGGATACTAGCACTGATGGTATAGTAAACACACAGATGAGATACATTACCCTCTAAAAGAACACATGTGAAAGAGAGAGATAAGATAGACACCAAAAAAATCCTACTCAGACTACAATATAAAAGAAAACCCAAGTGAAAATATTTAATTACATGAAATAACTACTATAACTGAAGGGAAAACTATAACTACTAAAAGAAAAGTAAAGATGAAAATGACTATAAATCCCAGACATCTATTAAAAAACCCACAAGCTTGTAGTAACCATCCTGATATCCAACCTTCTCCAAATGGCCTAAAAAATAGTTTATATATATGTAGGGTGAGTATAATAGTATACTCAGTAGGATCCTCCTCAGTTCCTCTTATGCCAAAGGTAAAGAAATCATGCTAAAGTACAATGAACAATAAGTGAAACTAGCTCATCAACCAAACATGTATACTAAGTTCCTAGGCTCACCATGGATACTCTCACCAATTATCTCAAACAAGAGAATATAATATAATAAATAATATAAATGGTACACTACTACCACTTCCCCATTGATTTGTTTCTTTTCCCTAATTTTACCAGTCCTGAACATCTCTCTCCAAAAGGCTAGCCCGCATACACCTAGGCGAAGCATCAAAACATGCACCTCATACAACACACCACCACGTCCATGTAACCAAACTAAACAAGTAGTTTTTGGAGAAACCATAACCTTTATAACTTGTATCATACATCAGGTATTATACCTCAATCCATCACAAACCATACACTGAGTAAGGATCCCAAAGCCATCACAACCTATACATGCTATATCTATAGTAGTCCTTAGGAAACTATATCCCTAATATATGTGTGTGAAATAACCACAATCCATTACAACCCTCTACACACATATACGGGGGAAACTAACTGTCATGAATACCAGCACAAGTAACTACCAAGAGAAGAGACTAGGGCCAAAGGGGGTAGTTGTCCATCCATCCTCCCGCTGGGATGTTGGGGAAAACACCCCCTAGGGCTCAAAATCCCCGTAGTGTCAGTTTCCCTAACCGATAGGCTGGAGTATCATATAAAAAAATGTACATTATATAATATATATCACAACCACACTATGGGAATAACCTAGTCTCAAACTCAACTACAGCTAACACCTCTCAGACTCCCTACTGCTACTACTAAGACCAAATATCCTATAAGAACACAACCATTTAAAGAGAAACATTAAATTTATTTATTAATTTTCCCCAGTTTCAATTTATATTAATTAATTCTTTAACCATTAATTAACCATTAACATTTTTCACATTACATTTCATTATCATTACAACAAAGTTCCCTTCCCTCTAGGCATAAGAAAACTAAGTCCACGACTTCTCAAAATTATAACCTCAACATTGCATCCCAGAAAGCTTCAACCCCGTGGGTTAAAAACTAATTCATTTATTAGCATTATCACTTTCCATATTACCAGGTACTCCAGGAAAACATCATAAGATACTAAACAATATATAAAACCAAGAACATCCATCCACCTCATGAAATGGGGAAGGGAAAAAATATAAACAAACAACATAGCTGTCATCCAAAAAATATATTCAAACAAGCATCCAGCTTTAATATCAATGGGTGAGACCAATTTCAACTGATTATATCATTACTAGTGTCCTCATAGACACCCACATGCATATCTTGATACATCCCACCATCACAAGCGTCAACTACTGCCACAACAATCGGGACTCCCTACCCTATATACCACAACATACCTCCAGGCTCAGTCATCCCAGGCTCACATCACATCCTGGACTCCCTACCCCATACACCATAATAACCCTCCAAGATCATCCATCCAGGTTCATGTCACATCATAAGTAGCAGGAAAAAACATAGCAATTAGGATCTTGGACATAAAGTAAGGCATCTAGCCTTCACACAAAATGATCTCTCACAGCTCCAAAGCACAAGGCACTTGGACTTTACAAGAAATCAGGAAACTAATGCCCTAAAAAGAAATTATATTTTATCAAACAAAATATTCTTATTCCATCTTGAATTAACAGATTCATTAATTACAAGTTCCAACTATAAGCAACCTAACCAGAAAGCTAGAATAAGCTATCACAAATTAATTAAAAAATTAATTTAACATTCATTTAATTATTTTATTGACCAGAATCAACATGATTCACTTATTTATTCAATTCCATTAACACATGGAAGATTAATTCATTTAAACATGCTCACAACATTAAAATTACAACACACCAGATTCATTAAACATGTATCTTTAATCTTTTATCAAATTAATTAATAATTAATTATGGATTTACATTCGTTACCAATTAAACATGTTAATCCTAGCATAACAAGAATATCATAGGCACCACACTATCAAGCAAAACAAGTGGAAAACCATTATCATAGAATAAAATAGCAATATCACCATGTGATCGATATCAATTATTTAATCCGGTTTAAGTAATTATTTGGTTAAATTTAATTTTGATATAAGGGGATAAATCATGATAACACTATGATTTCATGTAAATAAATAGATAATAAATGAATCCCCTACTTCAAAAGGGTCTTAATATTCTTCACATGAGAACGAACCAACATTGCGGATCCTAATCGCCTCTCCCACAGGAACTACATCCACCCGAGGACGTCGCGCCACAGTTGCACTAACAAGAAACCAAGAAAACTCCATTAGAGACATGGAGATAAATCACCATCACATAGAAAGGAGAAACAGTAGTAAACAGATTGAAGAAACCAAAATAACAGAGGTATAAAAAACCTTGGATCACCACATATCACCACGGATCGAAGACAGATCGAATGAGGGAAGCTAGAGTTCAATCCTTGAAAAAGGAATCCTCAACATGTCAAAGAGGGGGTTTTCGGGTCACCTAGAATGAGTGGGAAAGATAATAAAGCCATAGGGTTTTAGTGGATGAAAATTTTTACAACCTACAACATTGGGAGTTTACATGATGTGTAATCCCCTTTCACACCATGTGGTCCTTAGGGTTCGGTTTCTGCCAAAAAATGTGTCACCTTTTTTATTTTATTTATTTATAAACCCTGATTTATTACACGTATTGAAACCCAATTTCACATCATCTAACTTTACATAGCTTGAAATTTTTCTACTTCCAGCTTCTAGAAACTGAACTCCTCTAGACTTCCTCTGAGCCTCCTCTGAGCACCTCGGTCTTCGAAAACGCACAAAGGGTCGATCCTCATGGATCCATGACCTTAAATTATATTTAATTAAAGGAAACATATATTACATTAAGGTCAAGTCCAAAACATACTGGGTATTTTAAATTACTTTATTTAAAGAAAATAATATCAGTTTTTTTAAAAATCGGTATTTTCCCACTATTCACTCAAAATCTATCTTTCTAGAAAAATTTATAAAAATAACCATAAAATAATTTCAACATTATAATTTAAAAAAAATCAATAAAATGTTATTCTAAAAAGTGGTAAAAATTAATTATAATATCCATACACAAAAATCCAATTAAACCATTTTTAATGATAATGTATTTTTAAAACATTAAACGACTTTAATAAAAATTGAGTTCTTATTTATTAAGTATTAATCAATAAATTTTCATTAAATGAGAACATATGTATATCATAATGTTTTTACTGAAGGTTCTGGGCATAGTGGAAGTATCAAATGGGTCATGCCCAACTCATATTTTTGTCATGATCAATGATTAATATGACATTTACACAACAATAAACACTGTGATCAATGGTGTTGAATAAAAAAATATAGACAATTGATAAATGCCAAAACCAAATCATAGGAGAGTTACATATTATTTATAAACAATTTAAACAATTAATTAATTATATTGTGAGAATTTTTTTTCTTTGTTGATGGATATGATAATGTATCTACAACGTGCCATCGTTGAATTGTAGGAATCAACAATAGATTCCCTCCAATGGTGATCCAAATGTGTTCCATTAACCTCCAAATATCATTTTAGGAATCTCTAGGTGCTAGCACGAAAAATCCCAACGCTTGTATCATTCTCCTTAGATTTCCCTGAGAATCTCTTCCAAAGTATTATCCTTTATCTCTCTCTATAATTGAGGGTGGATGATGGAGGAAGATTACTCTGCATTCCTGAGACCATTTTGGGAGAGGGATCTCTTTAAGGGCCTAAGGGTATTCTCTATGGATGTCATTGTTCACGACAAAAATGAATTGACTCTATTAATAAAATAATATAATAGAGTGTATATACTACTAGGGTTAGAAAATAACAATTACACATGTGTCCTTTATTATTTATCTAATCCCTATGTAACCCCATGTATATAATAATAATAATATCATTTCTTTACATGCGTTAAACTCATGAATTAAATTAAATATTATTTATTATAACAATATTAAATATATATTATTTCTCATCAGACCATTAAACTCACCCCATAATTCCTCCATAATTTTTATCAGGCCTTGAATAATGACTATTTATTTAAAAAATAATTATTAGTGCATTATTTTCTAATAAATAAATAAATATTACAATCATTAAATAGAAAATAAATATTTATTAAATATTCTCCTCATATAATATTCTCTCGAATAACTGGTGACAGGATATATGTGATAAAAAACATGAATAATTATTAAAGCATTCACATGATTTATATTTATTCAACTTTTTAAATAATAAATAATAATATATTATTTAACCGATATTCTAGATATACTTAGTGTGTGACACTCTAGGCTTCTTTCTCAGTGGAATTAGGAAAAACAACCTAAAGTCCAAGGTTAGCATCTAACAACATGAAAAGACACCCATAGAGAAAGAATTTAATTTCTCGATGACATAATACCTCATACAAACACATACTATGTAATATAATCTCTTTATCTCGATATCACTAATCAAGAAGGTTGAATGTTGGTTCCATCAATCTATGTGCTTAATGTATCTTTCTTTTTAATTTTTTGAAATAGAACTTTCCTATAGAACACCATGACCATGAATTTATTTAGGTTATATAATTTCCATGAAAAGGCATGTGATATTAACGTTCATTAAAGAACAGAAAGGGATAATCCTTTATCACATTATTCATAAATGAAATGTTACCCGTGATGCACCTAACGTATCCCACCTCACTATGAACATATGTCATCACAAATTTCATAAACACATTAAAGTACATGACTTATAATACTCATTAATAATAATATTAAAGTATAAGGATCAATACATACATCCGTAGATAGGAAGATCCAATGGAACATATAAATGTGGATTTCCTACTAGCGGGTCTCGTTCTCAAAATTTCCTACACTAGAAATTACCAAGGGCGTAAACCATGAGAAGGTGCCTAAAGGTCATATGAGTCTCCACCCTTGATATATTGTTTCATTTGTATCCATAAAATGATTTCATATGGCTATATAAAATATATTTTAAGAATACTTTTATGGAACTTCTAGGTTCTGATCATAGAAGAGAACTTCCATGACCTTTCAGTGTGACAACTACTCTTAGGAAATTATCACAAACTATGTTAAATATAAGAACAATAATTATGTGATAAGAAGTTTGTTAATATTCAAAAAAAAATATTTGTTATCATAAAGTACACAACAGTTGGTTCCAGGGAACCGAATCCAACAGACTTGCACATGCACTAGATCCAACTGCTAACAACATTCAGTTTGATAGATCTCACATGATACTATTTCTTCTACTAAGATATGACTTGAGTCAAGAGTTTTTTCACATTTTTTAATGTGGGGACTTTTCTTACAATAACTTCACCCATCTGAGAAAAATATCTCAAGAGGTGATATTTTTGGATTATTTTCTTTATCTATTGGTGTGACCTTGACTCTTTTGTATGATCCACTACTGTAGTATTATCACAATAGAATGTGATAGGTTCATTACTTATAGGTAATATATCAAGCTATTAGATAAAGTTTCGTATCCAAATGGTTTCCTTGGATGCATCATAAACCTCTATATAATTGGACTCTACTATAGAATCAGGTACAACTGGATTCTTTTAACTCTTCTAGCTCACACCTCCTCTATTAGGACAAAAAACATATCCTAACTATGACTTCAAATAATTCTAATCTATTTTAAAACTTGCATAATTATAACCCTTGATGAAAATCTCCTTGTCTCCTTCATATACCAGGAACATATCCTTAGTTATTCTTATATACTTAAGGATAGACTTAACATCATACCCATGTTGTTCTCCTGGATCTTCTTGATATCAGTCTTCCAAGCTCAATGCATAGGAAACATCAAGTCTAGTAAATAACATGACATGCATGATTGATCCTATCACCGAATCATATGAGATCTTACTCATTCTCTATTTATCCTATTGTGTTCAAGGACACATTTTCTTAGAAATATATATAACATATGACACTGGGATCAATCCCCTCTTGGATTGTTCCATACTAAATTTCTTTAGTATCTGGTCAATGTATGTACTTTCATTTAGTCCACACAACCTCTTAGATCTATCAGGAATGGTCTTGATCCCTAGAATATAGGCCTCTTCACCTAAGCCCTTCATGAAGAAATTCCTGTTTAACTAGTCCTTAATAGACTATAAGACTGGTATGTCGTTTCCAATAAGTAATATGTCATCAATATATACTACTTGGATAATGACCACATTTACACTAATCCTATTGTAAACACATGTCTCACATTAATTCTTAATGAAACCAAATTATTTTATAGATTCATCAAATCAAAATATTTCACGACCTAGATGATTTATTCCATCCATAAATGGATCTCCGCACCTTGAAAATATTATTAACTTCACTTAGAGTCACAAACCCTTTTGGTTGTGTCATATAGAAATCTCCCTAAAGGTTCCCATTAAGGAAAATTTTTTTTACATCCTTCTGCCTAATTTAACAGTCATGGTAAACTGTTATAGAAAGTATAATTTTTATGGATTTAAAAACAAAAACTTTTGAAAAGGTTTCATCATAGTCAATTTCTTGGGGGGTTTTAAACTTTAGCCAATATCTTTACTTTATTGGTATTTACTTTAACTTCCATGTCCAGTTTTCTCTTGAATACCCATTTTCACCCTATGGGCTATACATCAATTGGCACATCATCCAGAACCCAAACTTGATTATGATATATTGAATCCATTTTAAAATTCATGGATTCTTTCCATCTTGCAGATTTTGAGCTCTCTACTACCTCTTTGTAGGAGAGAGGTTCATCATTGTCAACCAATAGGGATTCACTATATTTGGTGACTAGAAAACCATCTCTATCTGGTTCTCTTATCTCTCTAATTCTCCTATGAAATACTTGTGTTTCAGGAACTACTTTTCCCACAGGGACCAATGTATTATGTTCCTCTAACAACTCTTGTGTATCTTAAGCATCAACTTCATCAAACTCAATCTTTCTCCCACTATCCTTTTTGAGGATATGCTCCCTCTCAAGAAAGATGGCTTGTCTGGTGATAGTCACATTCTTGTTCAAGTGTTTGTATAGGTAGTATCCTTTTGTTTCTTTAGGATACCCTATAAAGATACACTTTGTGCCACAGGGTTCTAGTTTGTTACTTGATAAGGCCTTAACAAATGCCTCACAACCCCATACATGTGTAAGCGATAAAACAAGTTTCTTTCCACTCCATAACTCAAAGGTAATTTAGTTTTTTTCTTTAGTTGGTACTTAGTTTAGTGTATATGACACAGTTTGTAATGTATATCCCCAAAATGATACTGGAAAATCTGCATGACTCATTATCGTCTTTACCATGTCTAACAAGGCATGATTCCTCATTTGACTAACATCATTCCACTGTGATGTGTAAGGTGGAGTGAGTTAAAATATAATCCCAAACTACCATAAAAAGTTGATAAACTCTTGGTTAAGATATTCACCACCTATATCAGATGAAATCTTATTTATCTTCTTTCCAAGTTGATTCTCCAATTTATTCTTGAATTCTTTAAATTTTTTGAAGGATTTGGACTTATACCGCATTAAGTATATATATCCATATCTACACAAGTCATCAGTAAAAGTTATGAAGTAAGAATACCCATATTTAGCTTCTACTATAAATAGTCCACACACATCAGTGTGTACCAATCCTAAAAGATTTATAGCCCATTCACCCTATCCATCGAGTGACGGTCTGGTCATTTTGCCTTATAAACAAGCATGACATCTTTCAAGTGGTTTAAATTCAAAAGATTCTAAATAACCACCTTGATAGAGCTTTGTCAAATGCTTCTCATTTACATGACTAAGACAGCGATTCCATAGATGGGCATTAAATGAGTCGAGTGAACATGATTTGTTATTTATTTCCAATACTTGTTTTTTATAATTTAATTCATAAAGACTACTATTTAAATTTTCCATACCATAACATATGTTTTCTTTATAAAAGAAACAACTCTTATTTAAAAAAATGAAAATAAAGCCATCTATATCTAGGAAAGATACAAAAATTATGTTCTTGGTTACCGTTGATACATAATAACATTATATTAAAACCAATATCATTCTCATTGGAAATGAAAGATGGTAGTCACCAATTACTAGAGTGGTCAGCCTCACACCATTAGTAGCTCCCAAATACACTACGGAAAAAACTGGTTTTTGCGACGGGTTATTTGCGATGAGATTTATTCTCGTCGCAAATAGTTCGTCGAAGAGGTTATTTGCGACGGGAAAATCAACCCGTCGCAAATAACTAATTATTTGTGACGGGACTAGGCACCATGTCGCAAAAACTTACGTGTGGTTTGGCGCGGTTTGCGCGCGAAAGGGTATTTGCGATGGGTAGGCATCACCCGTCGCAAATACCGGGAGGTGGTAAACACTAGTTGCGAAGGGGGATCTCTCATCGCAACTAGTTCGACCCCCGAAGGGTATTTGCGACAGGTCCAATCGCAAATAACCAGCGGTGGTAAAAACCTATTTGCGACGGGATGTTGTTCCGTCGCAAATAGTGTGTCAGAAGGTTACTTTTTGCGACGGGTCCCGTCACAAATAACCTTTTAACCGTTGATAGTAATTAATGCAACCGAATGTATTTGTGACGGGACCCGTCGCAAATAGTCACGTCGCAATTAATCTTAACTATATATACCCTCATCCATTTTTTGTTTCCTCCTCCTCAATTCCTTCTTTCTTTACTTCTCTAAACTCTAATTTTAGAGTGAAAATTTTTCAGAGTTAGTTTTTTTTACGAAAAAGTTGTGAAGCCGTCTACAATTATAAGAGATCAAGTTTAAAGGTATTTATGTTTTATTTAATTTAGTATTTATTTCATTTCTTTATATTAATTTTAATTATTATAGATTTGTTGTAACTAAGTTAGATTCAAATTGTTTTGTCATCAGTATTTACTTGTAATAATAAAATTAAATTATTAGTACTAATTCTTAGTAATTAGTAATAATTAATAATTATTAACTATAATTAGTAATGTATATAAATAATTAGCTACAATTAGAAATTAGTAGCTTTATTTTGCAGTAATTAATAGTAATTAACACTAATTAGTAATAATTAGAAAAAAATAGTAATACTTAGGAAAAAATAGTAATAAATATTTAGAATTAGTAATAAATACTAATAATTAGTAATAAATAGAAATAATTAGTAATAAATACTAAAAATTAGTAATAAATAAAAATAATTAGTAATAAATACTAATAATTAGTAATAAATACTCATAATAAGTAATAAATACTAATTATTAGTAATAAATACTGATTATTAGTAATAAATACTAATAAATAGTAATAAATACTAATAAATAGTAATAAATACTGATAAATAGTAATAATTAGTAATAATTAGTAATAAATAGTAATAATTAGTAAAAATTAGTAATAATTAGTAATAATTAGTAATGAATAGTAATAAATAGTAATAAATACTAATAAATACTAATAAATAGTAATAAATACTAATAATTAGTAATAATTAGTAATAATTAGTAATAATTCATAATAATTAGTAATAATTAGTAATAAATAATAATAATTAGTAATAAATACTAATAATTAGTAATAAACACTAATAATTACTAATAAATACTTTTAATTAGTAATAAATACTAATAATTAGTAATAAATACTAATAATTAGTAATAAATACTAATAATTAGTAATAAATACTAATAAACAGTAATAAATACAAACAATTACTAATAAATACTAATAATTAGTAATACATACTAATAAATACTAATAATTAGTAATAAATACTAATATTTAGTAATAAATACTAATAATTAGTAATAACTACTAATAATTTGTAACAAATACTAATAATTTGTAATAAATACTAATAAATAGTAATAAATAATACCAATTAGTAATAAATAGTAATAATTAGTAATAATTAGTAATAATTAGTAATAATTAGTAATAATTAGTAATAATTAGTAATAATTAGTAATAAATACTAATAATTAGTAATAATTAGTAATAAATAATAATAAATAGTAATAAATAATAATAATTAGTAATAAATACTAACAAATAGTAATAAATACTAATAATTAGTAATAAATACTAATAATTAGTAATAATTAGTAATAATTAGTAATAATTAGTAATAATTAGTAATAATTAGTAATAAATATTAATAAATAGTAATAAATAGTAATAAATAGTAATAATTAGTAATATTTAATAATAATTAGTAATAATTAGTAATAATTAGTAATAATTAGTAATAATTAGTAATAATTAGTAATAAATAGTAATAAATAGTAATAAATGGTAACAATTAGTAATAATTATCAATAATTAGTAATAATTAGAAATAATTAGTAATAAATAGTAATAAATAGTAATAAATAGTAATAAATTGTAATAAATAGTAATAATTAGTAATAATTAGTTATAATTAGGAATAATTAGTAATAATTAGTAATAATTAGTAATAATTAGTAATAAATAGCAATAAATAACAATAATTAGAAATAAATAGCAATAAATAACAATAATTAGCATCAATGAACAATAATTATCAATAAATAGGATTAATTAGCAATAATTAGTAATAATTAGGAATAATTAGCAATAATTATTAATAATTAGCAAAAATTAGGAATAATTAGCATTAATTGTCTTTAATTAGGATTAATTAGGAATAATTAGCATTAATTAACAATAATTAGGATTAATTAGTAATAATTATCAATAATTAGGAATAATTAGCATTAATTATCAATAATTAGGAATAATTAGCATTAATTATCAATAATTAGGAATAATTGGGAATAATTAGGATTAATTAGGAATAATTATCAATAATTAGGAATGATTAGGAATAATTAGAAATAATTAGGAATAATTAGGAATAATTAGGATTAATTAGGATTAATTAGGATTAATTAGAAATAATTAGGAATAATTAGGAATAATTAGGAATAATTAGGAATAATTAGGAATAATTAGGAATAATTAGGAATAATTAGGAGTAATTAGGAATAATTAGGAATAATTAGTAATAATTTGGAATAATTAGTAATAATTAGGAATAATTAGTAATAATTAGGAATAATTATTATTAATTAGTAATAATTAGTAATAATTAGTAATAATTAGTAATAATTAGTAATAATTAGTAATAATTAGTAATAATTAGTAATAATTAGTAATAATTTGGAATAATTAGTAATAATTAATAATAATTAGTAATAATTAGTAATAATTAGGAATAATTAGGAATAATTTTGAATAATTTGGAATAAAATCAATTGTAATAAATTTTAATAACTTCGAACAATTTCCAGTGGATTGGCGACACTTCTTTTGCTTGATGAATCTCCTCCTTTCAACTCTCGCTGACTCAAAACATAATGAAAATTATGATTCTATGTATGCATATAGAATATCATATTCACGAGTTTGAATATGCATTCGAAGGACAGCATTTTTCATAATGTTTTCAGGCGGTGAAAGTTGCAAGAAGATGATTCATCGACGAAAAGGGGGCTCTTTTGTCTGACGGCTCATTTACTTGCATCTTTCTTACATTGAAATCACAATGAAGAATCAACTTGGAGGTGCGCTTATACGTTCTCATATGCATGAGAAGGAATATGCATACCTCCAAGCAGATTCTTCATTGAGATTTCATTGTGAGAAAGTTGTAAGTAAATGAGACGTCAGAAAAAAAGAGTAGTTGTCAATCTATTGAAAATTGTGTCACCTATAATTAATGGTAATTATTAAGAAGTAGTTGTAATTATTTATCTTTTTTTTTGGATAGTGTTTTTCTAATTTAAAATTATTCAAAAAATAGTAATGATTTTATATTTTTTAGAAAAAATATGGAATAAGGAATTCGGCCACAATCATTATTAGATGATCGCACTAGGATAAATTAGCATAAAAACCCAAATGGTTCTGGTTTAAATTCTATATATATTGAGGGTGTTGAAGCTTTCTTATCATTTGAATCATCAAAACCAGAATTTGTTTTAGAAGGCACAATTAAGTGTCCTTGTAAAAAATGTGCTCTGAGAATGTTTGACACATTTGACAAGGTTGGAGGACATCTCTTGCAGTTTGGTTTTTAACCAGGTTATGTTTTTTGGTATTAACACGATGAATAAAGTTCCAGAGAAGATACTAATAACTTGATTTCGAATCCAATATGGTTTCAAAATTAGGTACATGATGTTGTAGGTCCATTTATTCCAAAAAACTGAAACTTATGAATATATTGATTTAACTCCTGAGTTGGTACCATCTGAATTTTATGAGTTTTTGAGGTCTGCAGAGGATTCATTATATCCTGGTTACAAGATAAGAAAATTAGAAGCGGTTGAAAAATTTATGGCTATTAAATCAAATAATGAAATGTCAAACAACTGTTTTGATCAGATATTTTCTTTGGTTAAAACACTATTACCTGAACGAAATGTGTTTCCTACTAATTACTATGAGTGCAAGAGGCCGGTTCATAATCTGGTCCTTAGTTATTAGAAGATTCATTCATGTGAAAATGATTGCATCATACATTCTGGTGAAAATGAGTCGTTGGATAGGTGTCCCACATGTGGAAAATCGAGGTATAAAGAAGCTCAATCAGGGAAGTCTAGATCAATTCCTATAAAACAGTTGAGATATTTACCCCTTACACCCAGGTTACAACATTTATTTATGCCTCTGAACACAACGTCAATGATGTCATGGAACAAAATCAAGATTTTAACTGATAAACACTTGAATCAACCATCTGATGGTGGTTCATAGAAACATTTTGACCGACTGCATCTGTCTTTTTCTTTAGAAGCCCGAAACATGTGATTGGGTCTTTCTACTGACAGTTTCTGTCCGTTTGGTTCTTATGGTAGTCAGTATTCATTTTGACCTATCTTTATAACTCCATACAATTTACCTCCATGGATGTTGATGAAGGATCCCTATATCTTTTTGACCTTATTAATACCATGATATCTAAAAAAAAATATTGATGTTTATTTGAAACCATTGATTGATGAGTTAATTTCATTGTGGAGTAATAGTTATAGTACATATGATGTTGTTGTGAAACAAAATTTCATATTAAAATCTACATTGATGTGGATGATTAGTGACTTCCCGGCATATGGAATGTTATCTAGCTACAGTACACATGGTATGAAATCATGTCCTTACTGTATAAAAGACAACAAAGCTTTTATGCTTGTCAATGGAAAAAACCTTGCTATTTTGACTATTATCGCATATTTCTTCCAAACGATCATCCTTTTTGGAGGAACAAATCTTATTTCAGAAAAGACACAATTGAAAGGGATAAAACTCAAAAAATGATCTCATGTACAGAGTTAAAATTAGTTGTATTTTCATTACCTCCCATCACATTTGGGTCAACAGTAACCAACAGAAAATTCATGGCTTTGAGAAAGAACATAATTGGATAAAACAGAGCATTTTTTTGGGATCTTCCATATTGGTCTGATTTTTTGGTCCACCATATGTTGTATGTCATGCATATTAAGAAGAACTATTTTAATAATTTATTTCATACATTTTTGGATACACCATATAAGACCAAATATAATGTAAAGGCATGATTAAATCTTGCCCAAATTTGCAAACGACCAGAACTTGGACTGTTTCAAAATGTCAGATCACAGAGGTTAATGAAGATAAAATCATCTTATACATAGTCTAAAGATAGTCTCTTATTATTTTGTCAGAGTATTACAGATTTGAGACTTCCAGATGGCTATGCTTCCAATTTGGGAAGATGTGTTAAGAATGGTTATATTACCAGATTAAAAAGTCATGATTGTCATGTTATGATGGAAAGACTTATGCCGATTGGATTCAGAGGTTTGTTGAGTTCTATGATTTGGGATTCGATAATAGACATATCATATTTTTTTCAAGATATTTTTGTGGTGACAGCAGACTATGATACACTGAGAAAACTGGAATAAGATGTTGTTGTAATTATATGTAAATTGGAAAAAATATTCCCACCAGATTTCTTGGACTCAATAGAAAGTCTGATATTAAATTTGCCACATGAAGCTAAATGTGGAGGTCTGGTACAATTTTTATGGATGTACCCATTTGAGAGATGCATGTAGAAATTGAATAAAAAAGTATGTAACAAAGCATCAATTAAAGGATCAATTGTTGAAGCTTATTTGCAAGAGAAAATTTCTTTTTTCTTCTCTCATTATTTTGAATATGAATATCCCTCCAAACACAAATACATGGTATGGAATAAGGGGAATGTTGATGATGAAATGGACAATCAATTATCAGTTTTTAATCATCCAGATCTTGGCTTTGGTGGAGTTCATGAACGATGGATTTCAGATGATTAACATCACAAATCTCATACATATGTTCTACTCAACTATGAAGAAATGACATCATTTTTACCATGAGTACTTCTATCACTTATTCTATAATTTATGTTATAGTAAGTAGACTTATTTTATTTTTAGGTTATATGTTAATCATGTCAAGAAAAAGCTTCCACAAATTACAAAAGCTTCTCTTGAAGAACGCCGACAAAAAAAATTCTCAATGGTTTCAAATACTAGTAACATAAATTATTGATGGTTTAACATATCAATTCAGTTTATTATTTATTATATTGATAATTGTTTTATAAATTTTCAGGTGTCTTAACATACTGATAAATTGATAATCAACTGTGTATATTAAGTAACCCTCCATCCAAAATGGTTAAATCTTATAATTCATATGTGGTAAATGGTTTTTGATTTCATACACATTCATATGGGGAATAAAAAAACAATGAATAGTGGAGTTTTCTTGAGAGGATCACATCATAGAGAAACTGAAGTTGACTTTTATGGCATGCTGGATGAAATTATTAAAATATGTTATCTAGAGAAAAATTACATAACAATGTTTAAATGTCAGTGGTTGGAAACTGAGAGATACTTGCGTGTTGATATGATTCATGAAATCATCGATATTAGATATAAAAGTCTTCTTAAAGTAAATGAAAAATTTTTACTGGCTTAACAGGCACATAAAATATATTATACAAAGTATGCTACTACTTCAAGAGACCTGAGTGATTGGTGGAGTATAATAAAAATGAAATCTTGGGAAAATCAGTTTACTCAAACTAAATGTGGTTCTAATGAAGTATAGGGAATTGAAATTTTTCAAGAGACTACTCAAAATTCATCTTTTTCACCAAGAGACATGAATATCGATGATGACACCCCACAATTAAGGGTCGATAGTGAAAATGATGTTAATGATGTCACAAATGAATTTGAAATGGTAAGAGATGATGAAACCAAAACTCGTATGGATATTGATGATATCAATGATGAATATGAAGACATTGACATCGTCAGATATGAAGATGATGATGAAGGTGAACATTGACACTGTTAAATGATAGTTATAATCACAACTAATATATATCTATATGTAATAGTTATTTTTAACTATATGCTAACAATAACCATTTTGTGTTTTAAATGGACCCTGATATATTTTGTGAGTTAGAGGAGGATGAGCTACCTTAGGATTAGGAGGATTTGGGATCATCTGACCCTCAACCTACTGGCGGTTCCTGAGGTACGTAGAGGGGGCACAATCTTCTGTGACTGATGATTCACGACACTATCACCGAGTGGCATCCATGATTTGTCTTCGATGTAACATGTGTATTTTAGTTAGATTTCATTAATTTATTTACATAATAATTGTTTGATTTTTTGTTATTTTTTCACAGTTTTGCGCATGTAGCTGTTGGACAGGGGAGTGCTATCTTGCGCAATTATTTTTTTTCAACCATGGATCACATGGGAAGAGATTTTCATTGATGTGTATCTTGGAATGTTCAATAATTGGCTGGTACGTAAATAAATAATATTTATTTAGAAATTTATTTTATTAATAACTTGATATTATAATTTTTTTTAGGTTTTATGGTATCCCATCGATGATAGCATGCGTGACGCTATCCACAAGGCATGAGAGGTGTCTATACGTAAGCATTTCTGCCAGTTTTTCCACAATTTAAGAAGAACATCCATTAAGAAAGCATGAGTGATAGTATTTTATGAGTCATGTAGAGACCCCCGACTAGATTACACTTCATCTCATGTTTGGGGTGGATTATTTTCACATTGGTTGAGTGGTGGATTTCATAGGAGATCTTCATTGGGTCGGCAAAACCAGAGGAGACAAGAGGTGACACATTGAGCTGGTAGTCGTACATTCAGTACACATAGAGAACATCTGGTAAGTATCTTTTTTAAATATTTTATATAAAATTAAATATAAATAGTTTATTTTATATTAATATAGGCAGTTGAGCATCCCGATATTATGGAGTATGACATTTATCGGAGGATGTACAGTGATCTGGCCACTGGAGAGATTAGAGGTGATCGCCAGAGTCAGATTGTGGTCAGTATTATTTCTTTTTCAGATTGAAAATTAACTGCATATAATATTTTCACTATTTTAATTTCAAATTGGAACTAAAGGAGTCATATAAGGCCACAAACTCTCAGACACGAGCTGAGAGTCATGCCAAGACGGCTGATCAGACTAGTTTCCACCATTTCGATGAGGCGGCATGGATGCAGGAAACCTAGAATGCCTTCAAGAAGGGAAGAGTAGTTGGTATCGACTCTCATATAAAACCTAGGATTTATTATGGTACTTTTGAGGTGTCTACATCTTGCTCGAGAGGAGCTCATGGAGAGGCATCATCTTCTGGTTCATAATATCAGGAGCAATTCCGAGCTCAAACTGAGCTTATAGAGGCACATGAGCCTTAGCCCAGTTGGTAAGGACTCTGCAAGTGCATCTGGGAGACCCGGGATCAAATCCAGGTGGAAACATTATTTCTCGGTACTGTAGCAGCACTGTAGCAGGAACTATGCAGTACTGTAGCAGGTACTATAGAGAGGCTGTAGAAGGTACTGTTTGGCACTGTAGCTGCCGAGACTATGCCCCTGTTTGGGCCTTTGGGCCACCAATTTGGTCCCCAAGTCCTTTAGGGCCTTAAAACCACCTAGTCCTTCGGGTCAGTAAGGCCTTCGGACCACCTTAAGGCCTTCGGGCCACCTTAAGGCCTTCGGGCCACCTTAAGTGCAGATGCAAACCAGACGACCTATGAGGAACAAGCTCTACAAGGATGATGAGCAAGGAGCTTTCACCATAGCAGAAGCTAAATGGATTGAAATAATGAGAGGGTATGGAACCTGCCATCGGGAAAATCTTGTGCATGCATGGGAATGCCTAGTCGAACAACCATGCAAAGGTGGAGAACTGATTTCACGATGAAGATACTGGGGAGGAGCAGTTCCAAGTAGTTAGTCTGGGATGTATGTAATGTTTGAATCCTATAGGAAAATTAATTCCTCTGAGGCCTACGAGCCATGTAATACTTATTCCTATGGGCCTCGTAAGGGTTCCACCTCACCCCTTGAAAGGTGGATTATCAAAAATCAATAAAAATGAAGGCCTTCGGGCCATTGGAGGAGCTTACAGAGAGTTTGTAGAAGAAACAGGAAGAGATGCGTCAGCAGCAGCAGCAGCTGTACGAGGAGAATATGCATCAATGGTTGTAGCAATAACAACAACAACACGAGGAGGACATGCGTCGATGGTAGCAGAAGCAACACGAGCAGATGGAGTACATGAGCCATCTGACTCGTAGTTTTGGGATGGAGTTTCCTCCACCATCTTGTCCAGCTCCTCTAGCTCCTCCAGAAGACTACCCCCCAGTGATTTTTTTATTCTATTAAAAACATTTGAATTGATCATTTTTTGTAATATGAACTATTTATAGTTTTTGTCTTTTATATTGGTGTGAATATTGCATAATTTTTCTTAATATTTTAATATTTTAATATTTATTATTAGTATTATATTTTTTTATTGTTTGTTTATTTTACTAATAATAATAATAATAATATTTTATGATTTTTTATATATTTTTACGAATATTGATAATTTTAACATTTTTTATATTTTTTATTATTTTAATAATATTAATATTATTTTTTCATTAATCGTAATTTTATTAATTTTTTTATTTTATTAAGTATTTTCCACGGGGGATTTTGCGACGATACCCCGTCGCAAATAGATTATATATATATATTTTAAAACTTATTTGTGACGGGTTACTTTACTAGGACATGAATAATTACTATTTATTTGAGAAATAATTATCAGTTCATTATTTTCCAATAAATAAAAAAAATATTAAAATAATTAAATAGAAAATAAATATTTATTAAATATTCTCCTCATATAATATTCTCTTGAATAGATGGTGACAGGATATATGTGATCAAGAAAACATGAATAATTATTAAAGCACACACAAGAGTAATATTTATTCAACTTTTTAAATAATAAATAATAATATATTATTTAACTGAGATTCTAGATACACTTAGTGTGTGACCCTATAGGCTTCTTTCTTAGTGGAATTAAGTGAAACAACCTAAATTCCAAGGTTAGCATCTAACAACATGAAAAGACACCCATAGAGAAAGAATTTAATGTTGCAACGACATAATACCTCATAAAAATACTTATTATGTAATATAATATATTTATCATGATATCTCTAATCAATAAGGTTGAATGCTGGTTCCATCAATCTATGTGCTCAATGTATCTTTCTTTTTAATTTTTTGAAATTGAACATTCCTATAGAACACCATGACCATAAATTTATTTAGGTTACATAATTTCCATCAAAGGGCATGTGATATCAACTTACGTTAAAGAACATAAGGGGGAATCCTTGATCACATTATTCATTAATGAAATGTTACTCGTGATGCATCTAACATATCATACCTCACTGTGAACATTTTTCATCAAAAATTTCATCAACACATAAAAGTACATGACTTATAATACTCATTAATAATAATATTAAAGTATAAGGATCAATAAATACGTCTTTAGATAGGAAGTTCCAATGGAACATATAAATGTGGATTTCATACCAGGGGGTCTCATTCTCAAAATTTCTTACAATAGAAATTACCAAGGGTGTAAACCATGAGAAGGTGCCTAAAGTTCTTATGAGTCTCAACCCTTGATATATTGTCTCATTTATATCCCTCAAATGATTTCATATGGCTATATAACATATATTTTAAGAATATAGTTATGGAACTTCTAGGTTCTCATCATAGAAGAGAACTTCCATGACCTTTCAGTGTGACAACTACTCTTAGGAAATTATCACATACTATGTTACATATAAGAACAATAATTATTTGATAATAAGTTTGTTAATATTCAAAAAAATTAATATTTGTCATCATAAAGTACACAACATTTGGTTCTAGGGCACCGAATCCAACAAACTCCCACTTTCACTAGATCCAACTACTAACAACCTTTAGTTTTCTAGATATCGCATGATACTATTTCTTCTACTAAGATATAAATTTAGTCAAGAGTTTTTTCACATTTTATTATATGGGAACTTTTCTTACTTTAACTTCACCCATCTGAGAAAAATATCTCAAGAGGTTATATTTTTGGATTATGTTCTTTATCTATTGGTGCAACCTTAACTCTTTTATAAAATCCACTACCGTAGTATTATCATAATACAATGTGATAGGTTCATTAATTATAGTTACTATATCGAGCTATTGGATAATTTTTTTTATCCAAGTGGTTTCCTTGTATGCATCATAAACTTCTATATACTTGGAATCTGTTATTGAATCAGGTACAACTGGCTTCTTTTAACTCTTGCAGCTCACAACTCCTCTATTGGGACAAAAAAATATCCTAAATATGACTTCAAATAATTCTAATCTATTTTAAAACTAGAATAATTATAACCTTTGATGAAAAGATCATTTTCTACTTCATACACTAGGAACATATCCTTAGTTATTCTCATATACTTAAGGATAGACTTAACATCAGACCAATGTTGTTCTCCTGGATCTTCTTGATATCTGTCTTCCAAGATCAATGCATAGGAAACATCAAGTCTAGTACATAACCTGACATGCATGATTGATCCTATCACCGAAGAATATGAGATCTTACTCATTATTTATTTCTCCTATTGTGTCCGAGGACACATTTTCATAGAAAGATATATAACGTATGACACTGGGATCAATACCCTCTTGGATTGTTCCATACAAAATTTCATTAGTATCTGGTCAATGTATGCACTTTGATTTAGTCCACACAACCTCTTGGATCTATCACGAATGATCCTGATCCCTAGAATATAGGCCTCTTCACCTAAGACCTTCATAAAGAAATGCTTGTTTAGCCAGTCCTTAATAGACTATAATACTGGTATGTCATTTCTAATAAGTAATATGTCATTAACATATACTACTGGGATAATGACCACATTTACACTAATCCTCTTGTAAACACATGTCTCACATTCATTGTTAATGAAACCAAATTATTTTATAGTTTCATAAAATCAAATATTCCTTGACCTAGATTCTTGATTCCATCCATAAATGGATATCTGTACCTAGAAAATCTTATTAACATCACTTGGAGTCACAAACCCTTTTGGTTGTGTCATATAGAAATCTCCCTCAAGGTTCCCATTAAGGAAAACTTTTTTCTACATCCATCTACCTAATTTCATAGTCATGGTAAGATGTTATAGAAAGTATAATTTTGATGTATTTAAAAATGAAAACTTGTGAAAAGGTTTCATCATAGTCAATTTCTTGAGGGGTTTTAAACAGTTAGAAAATATCCTTACTTTATAGGTATTTACTTTAACTTATATGTCCAGTTTTCTCTTGAATACCCATTTTCACCCTATGGGATATACATCAATTGGAACACCATCCATAATCCAAACTTGATTATGATATATGGAATACTTTTTAAAATTCATGGATTCTTTCCATCTTGCAGCTTTTGATCTCTCTACTACCTCTTTGTAGGAGAGAGGTTCGTCATTGTCAACCAATAACGATTCACTATATTTGGTGACTAGAAAACCATCTCTCTCTGGTTCTCTTATTTCTCTAGTGCTCCTATGAAATACTTGTGTTCTAGGAACTAATTTTTCTATAGAGAACTATGTAATATGTTCCTCTAACAAATCTTGTGTATCTTGAGCATCAACTTCATCAAACTCAATCTTTCTCCCACTATCCTTTTTGAGGATGCGATCCCTCTCAAGAAAGATGGCTTGTCTGGAGACAATCACATTCTTGTTCGAGTGTTTTTATAGGTATTATCCTTTTGTTTCCTTAGGATACCCTATAAAGATACACTTTGTGCCACAGGGTTCTAGTTTTTAATTGATAAGGCCTTAACAAATTCCTTACAACCCCATACACGAGTAAGCGATAAAATAAGTTTATTTCCACTCCATAACTCAAAGGTAATTTAGTTTTTTTGATTTAGTTGGTACATAGTTTAGTGTGTATGCCACAGTTTGTAATGTATATCCCCAAAAAGATAATGGAAGATCTATATGAATCATCATCGACTTTACCATGTCTAACAAGGAAGAGTTCCTCATTTCACTAACATCATTCCACTGTGCTGTTTAAGGTGGAGTGAGTTAAGATATAATCCCAAACTACCATAAAAAGTTGATAAACTCTTGGTTAATATATTCACCACCTATATTAGATGAAAACTTATTTATCTTCTTTCCAAGTTTATTCTCCACTTTATTCTTTAATTCTTTTATTTTTTCAAAGGACATGGACTTATACCTCATTAAGTATATATATCCATATCTACACAAGTCATCAGTAAAAGTTATGAAGTAAGAATACCCATATTTAGATTCTACTATAAATGGTCCACACACATCAGTGTGTACCAATCCTAAAATATTTATAGACCATTCAACTTATCCATCGAGTGGTGGCCTATTCATTTTGTCTTATAAACAAGCATGACATCTTTCAAGTGGTTTAAACTCAAAAGAGTCTAAATAACCACCTTGATTGAGATTTTTCAAATACTTCTCATTTACATGACTAAGACAGTGATTCCATATATGGGCATTAAATGAGTCAAGTGAAAATGATTTGTTATTTATTTCCAATACTTTTTTTTATAATTTAATTCATAAATACCGCAATTTAAATTTTCCATACCATAACATATGTTGTCTTTATAAAAGAAACAACTCTTATTTAAAAACATGAAAATAAATCCATCTATATCTAGGAAGGATACAAAAATTATGTTCTTGGTAACTGTTGATACATAATAACAATATATTAAAACCAATATCATTCTCATTGGAAATGAAAGATGGTAGTCACCAATGACTAGAGTAGTCAGCCTCACAACATTGAAAGCTCCCAAATACATCTCTCCTCTAACAATCTTTCAGAATCTACTTGGTTCCTACATTTTGATACAGATGTGAGCACTGCAAGCTGTATCTAATACCCAATGTCTAGATATTAGAAGATTACACTCAATAAAAAAAATCATCTTTACCCTCCCCTTATATCTAGGTGTAGTTTTTCTTCCAGGGACTTTTCTTTCCACATAAAAAACATACTACCACCTTTTCCTTGCTTTGCCTATGGATCTTCCTCTTCTTGGAAAGATGGTGCTTGAGAGCTTTATACTTGTTATGAGTCTTTGGATTATTCACCTTGTTCTTACATTTATTATTCCCTATAAGGACTATGGGTTTTCATTCCCCATGTATTTATCCACTTGGAAAATTATCTTAATAAGTTCCCGAAGACAAATCTCATTATTTCCCATGTTATAATTTACAATAAAATTGGAGAAGGACTTGGGTAGTGATGAAAGTATGAGATATGCGTGCAACTAATCTTTGAATTTAATCCCTAAGATGTCTAAGTGTTCAATATAGCCAATAATATTGACTAAATTAGTCCCATATGGCTCTGAATCTCCAATCTTAGTTGTAAATAGAGCATTAGAGATCTTGTAACTCTCTTATATCCCCTTCTCTTGATAGATACCCTGGAGGTGAAATATCATTATATATGCATCCATATCCTCATGTTTCTTCAAAATATCATTATTCATGGATGATAACATGAAACACTGAACATATATGAAATTGTTCAAATGTTTCTCATAGAGAGACAAGTCTTCCTCACTAGCCTCATTACCAGGTGAAATATAAATAGTTTCTTCCAAAAAATACAATTTCCTTCCACAATATAGAATAACGCATAAAAAACTTTTCTATTCTTGGAAATGTGTATCAGAGAGAAGGTAATTATTCTCAAGTATGAATCATAGTGATATGTTTGAAGTCATTTTATTGTTCTTTCTATAAATAATATGATCATAGTTATAATACTTTATCTGATAAAATTTATAAAAATAAATAAATATTATATTTATTAATATCCCACTATTTTATAGAAAAAAATAGCTATATCCATTGAATTTAGAATATCTTTTTGCTTGTAAATTCTAGTGGAAAGGATCCATGTTCCCCTTATCATCACCTTGACTTTGGTCGATCAAGAAATTTGAAGGGTTTTAGGTAGGCATTCAAAATTCCAATTGCATTAACTAACCATTCCTTGATCTATTTAGTGGACTCCCCAATCCTGAAATCCATAAATTGGATTTCCTCAACCTTTTCCTCTCAATTACACAAATTCCTGCATTCACAGTCAACCTGTGATGTGAACTATGTTAAGTCAATCCAAAATTTCATTTTAGAATTCCCCGATAATTGAAAGCACCCAAACTTTTACTGGTCAAACACTTTGAACTATGGTTTGATTTTAATTGAAGTAGTGTAAGGGTATACCGACTTAATATATATAATTATTGGAATTTATCTTTTATTTGTAAATTTCCAATTATTATCTTTATTACATGATTTTTAATATTAATTGTATTTACTTAAGTGATTAATCATATCTTAGATAATATTTACGCATAAGTAAATTTATTTTAGTTCTATCTTGCATGATTATTAATTCATTAATTCATGTGATCATGAAAAAATGTTTGTAATAAATTTATAGAAATAAAAAAATAAAGTGGTATGATCATGTTATTTTACTAATGGTTAGTTTATCTGGCTAATGATAAACTAATTTTCGACCTAGGGAAAAAACACATAGAATCATTTATGGTTCATCTTGTAGCTTTCCACCTATCCATCTATGTATCTCTTTTGGATTGGTTTTTCATCTGATCTAAACTTGAATAACCTCTACTAGCTTGGGATCTCCATCCATTACATATGCTTTATCTCACACATAGGTGAGGGAACCAAATAACTGAATAAGGGGTTTACATAAATAAAAAAAGTGAGGATGTTGGCCCTTACATAATGAGAGGAGAGATGACACACATTCCATCAATTTAATTTAATAATAAATTAATTGAAACCAATCACATACAAAGTTCTAGTCTAGGCTCATGATCATCTACATTCATGCATCAAATTACACATTTAATAAAAATTATCATTGCATTTTAATCATTCTTATTTAAGATAAATCACACTCAAAACAATTAATTATCTTACTTAATTAATCAATTATTTTATCTTAATTATAATCAATTTTTTTGAGATTATCATCGATAATAATTTTATAAAAATTAAATAAATTTATTTAAAATTAAATTTGAAAAAAATGTACCTTGGATGCAATAAGGTGAGTACCCGTCCGAACTACCCAACATGTGTTCTACTCATATACTATTTACTCTTATTACATGTTCCATAAATGAATTATCAAATAATTTCATGGTATGTACTATCAACTTAATGAGCACATAGAACACATGGTATTTACATAGAATGTTATTCTTTAATGTGTGTAGAGTAATAACTGTAATACGACTTATACAAGATATGTAGATCTGAACATTACACCGAAATTAATTAGACATTTGTATATATAAAACCTATCATATTTAGTGTACTATAACTTAATTACCACACCGAACACATGTTGATAAGGTTTTCACAATATATTAAATTAATTTTCAATTCTCCATAATTTGGTAAAAGTACATGACATATACATTTAAGCTACATGGTGTGAATTATTATCACTGTCTATCTGCGACACATTCCTAAAGACTCAGTGTGTAACCAAGCCACAGAAAACTTTAGAGTACGTGACTTGTACATGGGATACGTGGTGTGTGGTCTTTGAGTTACACTGACACCAGCCAAGTAGGACGTGTAAGAGGATACACAACCCGTCTATGACTAAGGGACTATATGTCGTGTATGGAAGTTACACATCGTGTACTTTAGCTAACCATGTACTAGTATGGATCGGTCAAAACATGGTGTGTAATTAAATTCACTGCATGTAATAAATGCACATACCTTGAATTAATTTTTAATTAATTCATAGTGCATTAAACACTAGGGCCCGACATGTACCTCAAGGTTACACGGTGTGTATTCTTGTGTTATCCGGCCAGACTCCTTGGCACCCCCAGATGAGATCTTAAAATTTATTTTACTCATAAAACTAATTGATTTGAATATATTTATAAGAAACTAAGAGAAATAAAGAAGATATCACAATTTGGATTAAAGAGAGATTAAACTAGAATTGAAAACTAATGAAAAATGTTTAAATAAATCAATGATATTTAAATAATTATAAATAAATATGATACCCCTCTGATACCACATGAAGGTTCTGGATGTAGCAATAACATCAGATGGGTCGTTCACAACTCATATTTTTGTCATGATCAATAATTAATCTAAGATTTACAAATTAATAAATGTCATGATCAATGAAATTGAATCAAATAATATAGACAATGGGTAAATTCCAAAACCAAACAACATGATTGTCACATATTATTTATAACCAATTTAAACAATTAAAGAATTACCTTGTGAGAAATTATTTCTTCGTTGATGGATCTTACAATGTATCTATATCGTACCATCATTGCATTTTAGGAATGAAGAATAGATTCTTTATAGCAGTGATCCACACATGTTCCATGAATCTCCAAAAAACGTTGTAGGAATCTACAGGTGCTAGTTCGATAGATCCTAACACTTGCATCCTTTTTCCTATGATTATACCAAGAATCTCTTCCAAAGAATTCTCCTTGATATCTATCTTGACTCAAGAGTGGAAGTTGGAGGAAGATCTCTCTCCATTCTTGAGAGTGTTCTGGAAGAGGGAGATCTCTAGGGGTTGAGAGGATTCTCTCTGAATTACATTGTGCACATCAAAAATGAATTATCTCTATTAATAAAATTATTTAATACAGTTTACATACCGTTAGGGTTAGAAAATAATAATTGCACATGTGTACTTTATTATTTTCTTAATTCCTACAGAACCCAGTGTAAATAGTAATAATATTATTATTACCTATTAACATGCGCTAAACTCACAAATTAAATTATATATTATTTATTCAAATAATATTAAATATATATTATTTCTCATTGAACTTGTTCCTCAATTCCTCCATAATATTTATAGGGCCCTGAATAATGAATATTTATTTAATAAATAAATATCAATATTTTATCACTAATAAATAAATAAATATTATATTTACTAAATAGAAAATAAATATTTATTAAATATTTTTCTCACATAATATTCTCTCAAATAACTGGTGATAGAATATATGAGATTAAGTAAACATGAATAATTATTAAACCACACATGAGAATAATATTTATTCAACTTGTTAAATAACAAATAATAATATATTATTTAACTCAGATTTTGGATATACTTAATTTGTGACCATCTGGGCCTCTTTCTATGTGGCATTAGACAAAGTAGCCTAAATTCCAAAGTTACCATCTAGAAACACACCAAGACACCGATAGAGAATGAAATTAATGCTACAACGACATAATTCCTCATATAAATGCTTTTTGTGTAATATAATCCCTTCATTGTGACATCTCTAATCAAATTGGTTACATGCTGGTGCTATCAACCTATGTGCTCGATGTCTCTTTCTTTGACTTTTCAAAAATTGAACATACCTCTAGAACACCATGACCATTGATTTATTTAGGATATATCATTTCCATCAAAGGTTCAGTGATATCAACTTCTGTTAAAGAATATAAGGGAGAAATCCTTTCTCTCATTATTTATTAATGAAATATTCACTACTATAAAAACACCTTTATCAATGCTGGCCTTTATTAGCGTCAGCAAAAACTGTTGATAAAGGGCACCCTTTATCAGCACTAAAAAAAGTGATGATAAAGACACCCTTTATCAGCACTGATTAAAGGTACCCTTTAGAACAGATAAAGGTCCAAAATAAAATGAAATAATTAAACAAATATGTTTTTTTTAAATTTAATAATTTTATTAATTAAATAATTATTTATAAAAATGAATAAATTGAATATACATATATATAAATTACAAATATTAATAAATAATATATATATATATATATTAAATATACAGATATATAAAATGAATAAAATGACATAATTAAATAAATAAAAATTTAAAATGTGCAATTTATGAAAAATATTAAAAATTTTATTAATTAAATAATTATTGAAAAAAATGAATAAATTTAATATAAATATATATATTATAAATATTAATAAATAGTATATATTAAATATAGATATATAAAATGAATAAATTGTAATAATTAAATAAAAAAATTAAAAATGAATAAATTACAATTTTTTTAAAACTTTTGTTAATGAAACAATTATTAATAAAAATGCCTAATTTTAATATATATATATATATATATTAATTATCAATAGTAATAAATAATATATATTAAATATAAATATTTATAGAATGAATAAAATGTAATAATTAAAAATATATTAATGCCTTATTCATTTTTAAGGTTGTTTAATTTTTCAATTTAACATATATCAAATGTGCGTTGCATTGATTTCACATACATATATGTTAGTAATTAATTTTTATATACTACACACACACACATACACACACATTTACACAATTAAAGAAATCTTATATAGAAACATATACACCTAATATTTATGTAATTTATTCAAATTTTGATATATTTTAGAATTTCATTATAACATGATACATTTAATATATTATGTTTTTAATCGGTCAATTTTATTTATTTATTTTTAATATTATTACATTTAGGTATTATTTTTTCATTTTTAACAATTTTTTTTATTTTTTTGAATTTAATAATTTTTTATTATTTATTTATATTTATTTATTTACTATGTTTTAGTATTTTCAATATGTATTCATCTTTACTTCAATATATATTCATATTTTTTTAATAATTTATATTTAATAAATAAAACTTATCCATTTTTCAATATTTTTTAAGTGTACACATTTTTAATTATTCAATTTCACTCATTTTTAAAATGCATGTATTTAAGATTATAAATTTATTAATAGTGCTAAAAATTTATTTGTAAATAAATATTTATAAATAAATATATTTATAAATGTATATTTACTATATTTTTAAATTTTAAATATTTATAATTATTATAAATAAATAAATATTATTTTTTTAAAAATTATTTATATAATTATAAATAAATAATTATAATAAAAAGCAGACAACATACAATGCATGAATGTACTCAATGAGGCTTGAACTCGAGACCTCACTGAGAACAACAGGGGTAGCTACCACTGAGCTACACCCAGAGGGTTATATATATAATAATATAAATATACATAAATATATAATTTTTTAAACATATTCATATATTTATAAATAAATAATTACATATTTTAAAAATGAATATATTTACTATATTTATATTTATATTTATATATATTTATTATATATATATATAATTATATAAATAT
This sequence comes from Viscum album, assembly GCA_963277665.1. Taxonomy (NCBI): domain Eukaryota; kingdom Viridiplantae; phylum Streptophyta; class Magnoliopsida; order Santalales; family Viscaceae; genus Viscum; species Viscum album. The sequence goes on along the minus strand of OY728138.1, from coordinate 956,178,199 downwards.
ATATAATGATATAAATATATTTATAATAATAAAATAATAATAAAATTATTTAAATAATGAAAATATTTATTATATTTATATTTTTATATATTTATTAAATATATATATAATTATATAAATATATATAATGATATAAATATATTTATAATTATAAATATATAATTATAAATATATTTACAAATGTATATTTACTATATTTATAAAATTATATATTTATAATTATAAATAAAAAAATATTTTTTAAAAGAGCTTATGTAATTATAAACAAATAATTATATATTTAAATAATTATGAAATTGTAGTAAATAAATATATAATTATATAAATAGGTTTACAATTTTTTTATTTATAATTATAATTATAAATCCTTTACCAGTGCTTCTTTAGTTCTGATAAAGATGGAGGTTTATCAGCACTTATTAATCTAGCACTGATAAAAGGTATCTTTATTAGTGTTTTTTTGTAAGCGTTGATAAAAGTGTCTCTGATCTATTTAAAAGAACCCCAACCATGACTGATTCAGTCAAAATTCTCAAGCTATTATAGAACTCCCCTATTTCCAGCACTCTTCTATGTTTTCTCAGATGAATCAAGACTAGAATCCAAGGTATGTTATTTTCTCCTTTTCCTCTCTCTTTAATTGCTTGTTTGGGTTCAGTGGTTTTGATTTTTTCATTGTTCTCAACTATAATGAACCCTACTTCTCTTCTCCCATAACTCTAGTCATGATTAGTCTCTCTCATTCTTCCTCATTGTTTCCATTCTTATCACCACCCTCACTCATGGCTCTTGCCATAGTTTTGGGGACCCATTCTTTGCATCATTACAGTCTTTATGGCTTCCCATGGAGTGAGATCATACGTTATATAGTATGTAAAGGATGATTGGTTCAGAATATTATTTTTCATCGATAAGGGCGTCATCCCATCAATTGTTGCAATTGAATCTTCGTTTTTTCAAACATGTTTCTATCGCAAACTACAACCAATTGGATAATTATCCACTTAATATGTAGTTCAATGGCATTTATTATAATCATATGAGTTTCCCCAAAAATATTATAGAACAAAACATGGATTCAAACATGCTATCTTTAGTTGGAAGGACCGTGTATATTTTCAATGGCTTTAGGTTTCTCTGTGATGTCTGTTAATAATACACGATTCCTAATTAGCTCAAACTATACTATTATAGGCCACCATGATTTGTATTTCACGTGTTCTTTAATTTTTTCAAAATAATGATACATTGATAGGTATATTTATTTATATACATATGTTAATATTATACACATTTAAATTTAATGTATTTTTTTTAATTAAAATTTGGTTCAAACAATATTGATTCTAACATTTTATTTTTTGATTTTATGGTATTTTCTGAAATAATTTTTCTTTTTATTGAAGTGATAAAAAATGAGCACTTATGTTAAGAGATTTATATTTTTTAAAATTAATATGTTAGAAGACATAAATAAAATTGAATTTAAGTTATTTTGTAATATGAGTGGGTTTATAGTATACATAGGATAAACATATTTTTTAAAAATAATAAGTTCTTGGTTTTATTTTGTTTTTGAAACAAATTTGTCTTTAGTTTTTTTTCTAATTAAATGTAAAAAATAGTTTCTCATTAAATATATAAATTACTTCATGATTTTCTTTAAGGATATGTTTATCAATATTAATTTCACAATATTTAGATCATGTAGGATATGCAAGAGTTTATAATGTATGTCTTTTAGATTATTTTTTGAAAATAGAGAATTTATTGTTTATTAACCATTGAAATATCATATTCATGGTTTAAATAATTCAATACTAATTAAATAACTCCATTAATAAGGGGTTTAGATTGGTTTTGAACATAATAAATAACAGCGAGTGGTTTTAATTATTTCAAATTTGATAAAACATGAGTTATATATAATCTTGATCAATTATTATTCATTACACATGCTATAATAGAAATATTTAACTGATTATCATGTTATATTATTCAATTAAGGAATTTTATATTTACAATACCATATTAGTTATTGTTTTCATATATGTATTTAATATTTTATTTTTTAGACAAAATGGTTTATAATATATATATTGATAAGATAAATATATTATTCATATTTTTTATTATAATCATACAAAAATATGGTTTTAATAATCTTTATATTTTAAAATGAACCAATACACATTTTTAAATATTTTTTTTGACTGGGGGGATATATGAATTATTATAAAATGTAAAATGATTTTTTTAAACATTTGAAATTTAATAAATGGAAAAATTATGTGAATTTTATTTGGTAAGTCTTCATTTTTATCTGTGTATACATTTTTTACTGATTTTTTAACTAATGTTTTTTGTGTACTTATCTAATAATTTGTTCTCTAGAGTATTTTTTTTGAAAATTATTGTATTAAACATAATATGTAATTAATTGTTCTATTAATTTTTGATAAATCCCGCCTTATAATATTTTCTTCGAATAATCACTTGATATTTTGTGAAATGATTTTTAATATACCTCATAATGTATGATTACAATATTTTTCTATAAGAAATACATGTGTGGATGTGAAAAAAATAATTTTTTATCATATATTAGAATATGATGGGTATTATGTGTGGGATAGGTATGGTATGTTAGAATGTGAGTTACTATAGACATGTTAGTGATTCATTGAGGGATAGGGTGGGGGTGATGTGACATTTGTGTTGTTTTTTGTTCTTATTTATGGGTTTTCAGAAGTTAGGTTTAACTAATGTATTGTGACACTAATTGTGTGGTTCTTTTATAAGTGAACCAATTATGTTAATACTTCCCTACATTTCAAATGAACTTCCTAAAAAATGTATATTTTATACCCATTTCATGATTTGGGTTCAATAAGTACATGTGATGGTTATCCCTGAGGGATAGTCTTGGATGCTAGGGGTATGAGGTCGAATCTCATGATACCCATGATGTGGTTATTTTCAGATGGAGATAAATAATTTTTGATCCTCCTATGATTCAAATTTTAACCTCTTATTAGTGAAATGATTTGAATGATTGAGAATAACCATGGTATAAACTTATGGTATGATTAGTATAATTCATTGTTATAAAATGAAGTCAGTACATTTGATTATCATGGTGTTTTGGTTAGTACATAATGACTTGACATACATGTGTATTTTGAGAGTTACTACTTTGAACATATACTCAAATATATGCATTTTTGTATATTTTATGGGACCTATTAGTATTTACTTGTTTATTTTTATACTCACACCCTACACATGAACCTCATTGGATATAGAGATCTTATATTTGAGATACAGGTGAGGGAAAAGGACTAGTAACATAGATTAGAGTTGGTGAAACTTACTAGTATCATAGATTAGTGCTCTTATATGTTCTCATGGTAGTTTTATATACCTTTTATCATTTTGAGATGAGATTTGAGATTTTATATTAATATATGGTAATTTAAAAGGTATAAAGAAGACAACTATCATCCTCACCGAATTCATCTTTAGAATAGTTATTATTGCATTTTGTCGCTTGAGAATCACCTCGCCTCTTCTTTGTTTCTTGAACTAAACTGAGTAGAAGTCATCCAAAATGATCACCAGTACCCAGTATGGGATGAATACTGCTCAGAGTAGTTCAAGATACATTGGTACATGTCTAGAAGAGATGGAGGATGACTCTCAATCAAAAAAATGAAATAATAGTTGTTCGGGAGATGAAACTGATGGGGATGACAGTTATCTATAACATTCACCTTTGGATGAATTTAGAAGATAAAACCTACCATAGTGGAGTAATTATTTTTTTAAATCTAATTACCCATTTCCTTTAAAATGCATACTCACCAATCATTTTACAAAATAGTATGAATATGGAGTTAAATAGTTCACCATGTTTGTAATAGATCATGCATACGACCCTTCTCATATCCTTTTTTTGTGTTTACATTATTGTTATTGAAGAAAAATTAAATGTTTGACTTCAAATTCAGAAAATTTATTTTATAAACAATGATGTTACCATTCTTGAGGAAGAACATATTATTGATGAAGAAATTGAAGAATTATTAGGGGATCAACGTCATGTTGATGAAAAAACAACAATGATGAAACATCATAATGCTGAATAAAATTTGAGGTTGGTTGGAATCAACACAACCAACCTATTGACCCCAATAAGTTAATTTTCATTAGTTACATTGGGGTCAGAATGAGGATGAATGTGCTGGTTGATATTGATTCATGGCACTACTTCCAACCTGTAATGAAGGAAACCCTTTGGAAATATATAATGGTAGTGTTACAATATACTTTCTCTCTATTTTACCAAAAAATTATATAATGAAACATTTATTTAATTTTCATTATTAATTGCATATTTTTTATTTTAGAATATTTCCATACGAAATTTGCCTTAATGGCACTAAAAAATACCATAGAGTCTTCTAGACTCTTCTTATGAAGTTACATATTTGGGACAATGATGGGAAAGTAAATCCCCACCTACTAGTTAGTTATGTACACTGATTGAAAATTAAATTTTTATTTCAAAAGAACTTTTGAGGAGAAAGTGGGAAACCAGAATGACATCAAAGACATAAACACAAACCTACCTCCATATCCAAGATCATCAAGACCAAATACAATCCAATTCAAAAGCAAGGAAAAGACCCAACCTAACAACAAAAATAATATGATCAACATCCACCATCCCATCGCTGCTCGGCTAGCTATCCCATGCAAGGATGCATGGGCCTAGTACCGATGGAAAATCCATACCCTCTCAAAACATCCAATTCTGGATAATGATGATAAGGAAGAAGGATCGTGTAAATAAGAAGGGTAAAAAAAGTTGATGTAAACATAAAAGAATCACGAGAAACATGTATAAGTATGATATAATAGTAATTAATTATCCTTTATAATAGTATTAAATAAAAATATCTATTTATGTTCATATATTTTTTATATGGTTTAGACACAAGAATCAAAATTAACCATACTAGAAGAAAACTACTTTCAGTAGATTTGAAGCGGACAGAACAATATGGTTGCATTATAGGTTGTTTTAGATTGTCTCCTAAAATATCTTTCGAGAAGATAAAACCACATGAAGATATATATAATATGGTGAAATGATTTCAAAGATAAATAAACTCACTAAAATATATTTTTGTCCAATTTGGTTTGGAAAACCAATGCATGAGAAAGGATCAATGAAAACTAGTAGTAGAACAAAGATCCACACATGAACAAAATGACCCCACTATCATTGAGGTTATTCATTACTCTAACCACATACCTTACCTGAGGAAATCAATTTTTTCATTACTCTTTCTCCTAAATATGAATTAAACAACTTCTAATATCTTTATATTACTAAAATTCTATAGGGTGTAGTTGTATGTGATTTGTATCTGTCAACACCCACATACTGCCTTGTTGTAAGGGGTATGGTGTATAATATCCCAGAAGACAAGATACACCATAATGAACTCCTAAAAGATCTCATGAGAGTAGGGATTGAGGTGGATCATGATCCAATTGTTGTGTTGCATGTTCCACTTGACGATCTGAATATTACAATGGCCAATGATGCTATTGGAACTTTCATACCATGGCTATCTAATATTATAAATATACATGAGGTATGTATTTAACAATTTTTTTCATATGAAAAACCTGTAACAGTTGATGAAAAAAGTTATAAAGTGAGGTATGATATTATATATGGATAAAGCAATGTGTAAATGGAAGTCCATATCAAGACAATCTAGTGAATCGACTAATAAATCAAAACGGCCTTCTAGGAGTACCTTCTCCCCTCCAGTTCTAAATAATCATTTATTATTGTTACAAATTTATGTAGAGACCACATTTAAAGATGAAAATATGTCTTATATTCCATATGAAAAATAAATATATGGAATGTTCATGAAAGATGTAATTGTTCTTGAGACACTAAATGAGATTCTCAGTCATGAATGGATGGGATTATCATTTTTGAATACATATATAAGGTAAATTTTCATAATACATCTATCCAAATAGTGAGAAAATATGTTTATTAAAGTTAATAACTATTCATATTTTCTACAGGCATTTATATTACTACTATATAAAGGGAAAATCATGTGAATCATGATTTGGATTTATTAATCCCTATATCATTTCTATGGAAAAACTTACTTTGGTTAAGGAATAAATTAAGAAGAAAAGAGATGGGATACTTGAAGTGTTTGATAAAAATATATATCAAAATACAGACTCTTTTTTATGCCTACAATGTAGAGGTAAAACCCTACACTCTAATTACATAAAATATATTTTTAATTTTTTCATTACTTATTATTTTTTGTTTTTCTAGGAAGAACTAGATACTGATTGCAGTCAATCTGGATGCCCAAAATATTTATTTTTTGGATCCAATATATAGATATCCAACAAACCGACCACACATTATGTGTATTGTGAATTTTTAATACACTATAATCAGAATTTTGTAGATAAAATTAAAATTATATATTTCAGTTTGTGTTATAATAAGAATTTTATTATGATAGGGTAGTTGCTAAAAATTGGATAAATCATGGTATGAAGTCGGTGTTTGAATCGATAAATCTTGTGAATCACAAATAATGAAAACAGATTAAGTTATATATTGAAATATTTAACTATAAAAAAATTCAAAAAAAATTATTTATTTTGGTCAATATTTCTCTAGTGTTTGAAACAAGATAATGACAATGATTCTGGATATTATGTTTGAAAATTTACGAGAGAGATCATAAAGCATGAAAAGACCAGAATCCCCCAATAGGTAATTTTTTAAGGTAATTAAAATTTCATTAAACATATTTCTTAATAATTTGTTCATCTATATTTTATAAGTAATTTCAAGATTACAGACAAACATCGTACTCAAAATAAGAAGTAAATTTGTTTAGAGATGAGTGGGAAGTGAAAATGTTGTCAAAATGTTTTCTAAAAATAAATTTAAGTGATCAAATGCTATGATCTAGTATGATATATGACCTTATAAATATATTTTGGGCTTGAATCATTAGTGTCATACTGCTTATATATTATTTTTGATCTATTTATAAAGAATTATAATGGAGGAAATCAATTTGTTTAAAAGTGTTGACCTATAAACAATAAAATTGTTGGGAAATGGCAGAGTCAGAAGTGGAGGTGGAGGCAGAGGTGGAGGCGGAGTCAGAGTTGAAGATTGAGGTGGAGGAGGAGGAGGTAGAGACCGAGGCAGAGGTGGAGATGAAGCACTGGCTTGCAAACAACAAAATTGTTGGGAAATAGAGTAGAATGAGGATCATACCAAGGTTGTGTTTTAGAATAATTGTTTAAAAGTGTGCACAACACATGTCACTTAATATAAGAACCATTGTGAAAAATTTTCATGTGTTTTTTCGAAAAATGTTTTTCACCACTTGTTTATGTGATTTTATATAGGAATTTAACCGGAGTAATTTTTTTTAGAAAAAAAACACCACTTATTTTTTAAAACTTATTATGATAGTATAAAATTTCTATTAGAACATTCCAAGTACTATCAAATATTTTTGAAGTGTGAAAGAAACCCCTCACCAAGAAAAAACTGAAAAAATAGTTTTAGTTTGTTGCCCATGACTTCTCTACACTAAAAAGAAAGGGTCTTAGTAGTGGATCCAATAGTCACTTGAGAGTCATAAAAAACCAATTCAATCATCATAAAGATATATGATCCAAATAAATTTTTTGAATAAATATGTGTGTAATCAACCACTGAAGCCATCAGGTGTATGATAGAACTATTGGAGGAAAACCAGCATTGAGAGATCATGGTCATTGAGGAGGGCTGGTGTCAAAGGAAATATGACTTCAAATGAAAAGAAACCTCCTTATAAATAAATCTATGAAAATAAAAAACCCACTTCAAATTAAATCATGACGAAAAAAATGAATACCTATTTAAAAAACATGTTAGTAGTGTAACATCCCGGTTCTGGAAGCCACCCAGAGGCACCCCATACCCGGTTAGTCACATGGCCTCAAGTGCATTTTCCCGAATGCCAGAGGCTGCCGACTAGCAGCGAGGGCCTTGGGTGTGATTGTGGGGAAACTATGACCTCATTGGTAGAGTACACTGCAGAAATAAAAAAATACATACAAGAGCGGAAACAGTAATAATATCATAAAAAAATAAACAGCAGAAGACTGATAGAATAAACTGGAGCACATATATAAAATGATGCATGATACATATGTCTAGGAAAGTAGAAAAACAAATCACAATGCAAAAATACAGTACTAAACCAATTACAAAATAAAAATAGTAATCAGTTCCACAACATGTCAAGTACCAGAAGTAGAAGGGCACTTTCCCTTGTCTATACCTGCAACAATATAATCTGTTTGGGCCTAAAATCATGGGCCAAATAGGGTGTGAGACTAAATCCCAGTAGAAAAACACCATGGGATATGTGCCTAACAGTCAATGAGTATATGGAAGGTAAAAGTACAGGAAAACAGTAAACAGGAAAGTACTCACCAGTAAACAATCCATAGTTTCAATATCAAGCAACAACTAACCAAGCCGATAAACACAAACAGGTAACCCTCTGGGAAGTACCCACAACCTATCTCCTCTGGTCCTACCTAGTAATGAAAGAAAGCAGTTAACACAAAGGTAACCCTATGGGAAGTACCCACAGCCTATCCCCACTTGTCCTACTTAACAAATACAAGAAACTCTCTGGGTTGTACACTTAGTCTAACCCCTATGGTTCAGCTTAAGTATAGACTCTCTGAGGAATCACTTGCCGTAAATTCCCCCTATAGTCTCTTATCGTAACTAAATGTGATCTAGGGAAGCACTTATGTCACATTCCCTCTGTGGCCCACATCGAGGAACTACAGAAACTCTGAGGAAGAACTCAACGTCAATTCCCCTTGTGGTCTCACATCGTAAGTAAAACAGACACTCTGGAGAAGCCCTCAACATCCATTATACCTATTGTCTATACACCAGGTTCTCATGGCCCTGTGTAAGTCAAGCAAGTGTTGAAGTGCGTATCGGACAAGGAAAACCTCAGGAACTACTTGGCTAGAATTCTACATCATAACAGCATAATAGAACAACAGTTACACCATCCTACAATACTAGGCATGGGAAAGTAAACAGCCACCTAACAGGCAAACTAGACCGAAAGGGTCAAAATAGGAAAAACATACATGGGAAACACATCCAAAGAACAGAAATTCACTCTATTCACAGTCAAATATCATCTACTTAAGCATACAAGCATAGTAGGCAAACAACATGGCTAAAACGGTAACCGCACAATACCTCGTTCATGGGTATTGGGAAAATTGCACATAAAAATCAAAGACTTTCGACAGAAAGGCACAAACCACCTACCTTGGTGTTGGGAGATCACTATATGTGAACCTTGAGGCTTTAATAACCTTATAACGCTAAATATCTACAAAAATGTCTAAAACGTTCAACATAGGATAACATGGGAAAGAAGAGGAATCATGAAACAAGGCTCAATTAGAAGAGAGAGATTACCGAGGTGATCCCAACACAATCGACGATGGTCAAATCAGATATCGGATGGAGGCTTGGGGGCTCAGATAAGGATTGTGGCCGTACGGGTTCTCTCGGACGAAGAAAACCTAGAAGAAGATGGTTCTGGCGATTAGACACGACCCCTGTGCATTTAATGAAAAAAATAAAGTACACGGCATGTACTTTTGAAGTACAAGGTGTGTACTTTCCATTTCCATACTCCACTTTAGGCGGCCTCCAAGTCACCACCACATGGAGTGTGCATGGTCGCTACACGGACAACACCCGACTACCTGTGGTAACTGAGTACACGATGTGTACTTCGAAATTTTACAGAAAACCCTCTTTTCCTCAAAAATTTCTAGAAAAGTGAAACATTCCTGAAAAGAAGACCTAGTTTCTTACAAACTTCCCCACTTAAATGAATTCGTCCCCGAATTTCCCTAGTAAGGTGGTGTAGAAGAAGAAACCTTGAACAACTCCAGCCACTGCGATCATACGTCTGCCTCCCTCTCCCAAGTCTCATCCTGTACTCGTCCATGCTGCCAAATCACCTTTACCAGAGGAACAAACCGGCCACAGAGAACCTTCGTACTATGATCGAAAATTTGGATATGATGCTCCTCAAAAGATGCATCCACTTCCAACACAATCTTCTCAGGTTGGAAAACATGAGACGGGTCTGAAAAGTAATGTTGAATCTGAGAAACGTGGAAGATGTTGTGCATAGCTCGGTACCTCTGAGGTAACTACAACCGATAGGGAATCGGCCCAACTCTCCCCAACACCTCAAACGGACCGACGTACCTCGGAAAAAGCGTACCCTATCTCCTAATCCTCTTGTGTCTGAACCTCAGTGTGACATGCAGGAAAACCTAATACCCGACCTTGAACTCCAGAGGTCGTCTCGGCTAATCAACATAAGACTTCTGTCAAGACTGCGCAGTAGCCATCCTCTTCTGAATCAACTTTATCTGCTTTGTGGTCTCCTGAACAAGACGAGGTCCCAGTAAAGGTGCCTCTCCTTCCTCCATCCAACACAAGGTTGATCGGCAAGGACTACCGTACAAAGACTCATAAGGTTCCATCTGAATAGTAGCTTGAAAACTATTATTGTAGGAAAACTCCACAAGAGGTATATGCTTCTCCCAATAACCTCCAAAATCCTGGATTCATGCTCGTAGAATTTCCTCAAGCACCTAAATCATATGCTCGGACTGGCCATCAGTCTGGGGGTGGTAAGTTGTACTCAAAAGAACCTATGTAACCAAAGCTTTCTGTAGGTCATGCCAGACCCGAGAATTAAAATGTGCATCCCTGTCTGAAATTATGGAGTGTGGAACTCCATGCAGACATACAATCTCATGGATGTACAGTCATCCCAGATCATCAACACTGAAGGTATCCTTGATTGTCAAGAAGTGATCAACCTTTGTGAGTTTGTCAATGACAACCCATATTTCATCATTCCATCAAGGCGACCTCGACAACCCTGTTACAAAATCCATCACGACATCATTCCACTTCCACTCAGGAATGGGTAACTGCTACAAAATCCCTACTGGCCATTGATGCTCCGCCTTCACCTGCTGACAGGTGGAACACCTCATGAGGAAACCAGCAAAATACCTCTTCATAACTAGCCACCAATACTGGTAGTGTAGATCACAATACATCTTGGTGATGCCAGGATGAACAACCCAAAATGAGGAATGAAAGTCCTGCATTATCTCCTCACATATATCTGTTGGCACCCATATGCGCCCCTGGAAACACAAGATCTCATCCTCACCTATGGTCCATCCAGGAATAGAGTCCTCTCCTAACACACTATCCCGTAGGACTGGGCCTTTTGAATCTGATAGCTTCCTCATTCGCACTCAATCAAGAAGATTAGAGGTAACAACTACAAAAGAAATAAACGTCTTCCCTGGACTATCGTGCACCTCCAAATGCATCTCAGAGAACATAGCTATAAGCTACCACTCACTACTGGCCTCCTAAACTACCTGTATCTGAGTCCTCCTTCTCAACCATCAGCCACAACATTGCCTTTCCTAGGCGTATAGGCAAGCTCAAAGTTGAAAGACTAAAGGTACTCAACCCACCTTCATTGTCTCAAATTCAGATCACGCTAAGTGAAGATGTACTTGAGACTTTTATGGTTAGTGAAAACCACAAAATGATCTCCCAGAAGATAATGTCGCCAACATCGTAAGGCATGAAAAACTACAGCCAACTCGAGATCGTGTGTCAGGTAGTTCCTCTCATGTGGTCTCAACTGCCGAGACCCGAACGCAACGAATCCATCTCCCTGCATAAGCACAACTCCTATCCCAATACCTGAAGCATCAAATTAAACAGTATAGATCCTATTTGGCTCTGGAAATACTAGTATCAGTGCTGAAGTCAACCTCCCTTTCATCTCTTGAAAGCTAACTCAGAAGAATCTGACCACAAGAGCTTCATACCCTTCTTAGTCAAACCTGTTAGTGGTTCTACTAAGCATGAAAAGTCCTGAATAAAACGTTTGTAGTATCCATCCAGCCCTAGAAAACTCTGAACCTCAAATATGTTCTTCGGATGCTCCCAGAAAACTAATGCTCTCACTTTATCTAGGTCTACTGACACTCCTGTATCTGAGATAACATGACCCAAGAAGTGAATCTGATCCATCCAAAAGTGGAATTTTGAGAGCTTAGCATATAACTGATTCCCTCTCAGTGTACTCAGAATGATCTCAAGATGGGTATCATGGTTGTTTCGAGTGTGAGAGTACACCAAGATATCATCCATGAAGACAACCATGAAATAATCCAAGTACAGATGGAACACTCAGTTCATCAGTTCCATGAACACTATAGGCACATTCATGAGACCGAATGATATAACCATATACTTGTATAGACCATACCTACTCTAGATGGCTGTGAGAGGTATATCATATGTTCTAACGTGAAACTGATGATAACCAGATTGCGAGTCAATATTCGAGAACACCTGGGCTCCTCAAAGATGATCAAAGAGATCATCAATCCTTAGTAAAGGATATCAGTTCTTGGCCGTCAAATGGTTCAACTTCTGATAATCCACACAAATCCTGAGGGTGCCATATGCCTTCTTCAGAAACAGGATAGGAAAACCCTAAGGAGAAGTACTGGGTCGAATGAAACACTTTTCCTGCAACTCTTCCAATAGCTTCTTGAGCTCCAGAAACTTTGGTGTATCCATCCTATATGGAGGGATGGACACCAGTGCTGCTCTTGGAACGAGCTCAATAGAAAAGTTCACCTCTCGCTCCATAGTAAAACCTGAAAATTTCTCTGGAAAGATGTCCCTGAAATGATCCACCACTAGAGGAAAGTCTAATTGTGAAGTCCCCTGATCATCGAGATATAAACTAGCAATCTGGGCTGTAACTCCTCCTAACCCGTGATGCTCTGGACCCGCTCTGCTCGCCTGGACATCCCACTAACCCTTATGAAGAAACGATACACCCTCTAGTGATGTGAAACTCACCCTGCGACGATTACAGTCGACGAATTCCTGGAAAGGAACTAACCATTCCATTTAAATAATGACATCATAGCCTATCATCTCTAGGACATAGAGGTCTCATAGGAAGTGACACCCACCAACCTCTAGAGGGAACTCCCTCCACTAACGTACACTAGTCGTTCTAGTCCCCAATGGAGTGTCTAGTGTTAAAATATCAGCAGGAGAAAAGATGTAGAGAACAAGGCTCTCCATAATAGCAACAGATATAAAGCTATGGGAAGCCACTGTATCGAAAAGAGACGAAGATAAAACTGAGGCAATGAGGATCATACCTCGAACTGTAGAGGGTCTAGGATCCTGCTCCTGTTGGGTTTGCTCCACTGCAAAAGTCTGACCTGTACTGCAGCCCTGTGACCCTGCCTGGACACCCTGAGCTAATCCACCCTGTTGTCACTAAAAAACGAGTGACTAGATACCATGTCCATGACCTCTACCTTGGCCTGAACGGCCGGGAGAACTCCAATATCCAGACTAGTGAGAAACTGGTGGTGCTACTCCCAAATGCGGAGTCATAGAAGAACCCCTGTCACCAGCTGCTGGTGAGAAGATCTGACATAAGCGCTGAAGATGACTCATCTTTCCGCACGATCAGATCTCCACTGGGTCTTTCAGGCAGTGTGTCCTCGTATGCCCGCTCTTCCCACACTGGTAGCACACCACCTGACTACCAGAAGAAGTGTCTCGCCTCCTTGGATCACTGCGTGAGGACTCCCTATGGTGCTTTCTGCTGTCAGTAGGAGGAATACTAACCCTGGATGTTGAGACTCCCTAGCTCATAACTCCAGAATCCCTTAGATTGAGATCCATTATTAGTGCCCGATTGACGATAGAAGTGATGGAAGTCAACCTGAAGATGTTCACCTATGAACGAATGTCATGCCTTAGACCATCCTCAAACTTCCTTGACAGGAATAACTGATCACCTCCTGGAATAGGTGTGAAGCACTGCATCTTAGTAAAGCTTGATGAATAATCTATAATAGAAAGAGTACCCTACTCCAGACTCATAAAATCTTGGGCACGATCGGCCCTTAGGGTCTCTAGATAGAAGTAGTCATAGAAGATGTGCTGAAGCTCATCCCAATCCATGACCTGCTAGTGTCCCGCCTATGAGATCACATCTCACCACCTCTTGGTAGAGTCCCGAAGAATATAGGTAGCGAGCTTGACCCTCCTCTTTGGAGGCATCTCTAGATGCTCAAATATCGTCAGCATGGCTTCTAGCCATGACTCTATAGCCTGAGGTCCTCCTTCCCCCAATAAAGTGGGAGGATGCTGCTGCTGGAAAACCTGCGTCAAATCTGCCATCGATAGGGTAGGAGGCAGTGCTCCCTAAAAATTCTGCATCATCCTCATGAAGCCTTCCCTAAACTATGAATCATCACTGGTATCAGGTATAACAGTTGGTGCCAAAACTGGCACAACATGAGGATCTGCAAGAAGTCCCTGATCAGTCGTATCAGGTGTCTGATCACTGCCCAGTAACTAGCGGACAACTGGAGGACGTCTCAATGGCATGACTCTGCAAGGTCAAATTCACACTTTAGAGATCAGGATTAACAGGGACTGAAACATATAAGTGTAATAAGGGAACAAGAGAAATAAAACATTCAATTTTTACAAAACATGACTACAAGACGTGTATAAACCCTACACAGAATGTTCCCTTAAGTCACTCACATGAGCATGTACTTTTTCCAACCTAGGTTGTGTATCACCCCACACACACAACCTCTTGTCTTAACACACATCTTGTACCTGAATCCTCTTTCTCTACCCGAGTCCTTATACATGGTTAAGCCACATAGTTCTCCTAATACAAGACTACATGGCATGTTCACAGTAGACACAACGTGTACTAGAAAAGCTTCACCTGGCCCGTGTTGTTAGTGACACAACCTAACACACGGCTCACTCTACACGGTGTGTTCAAGGAGGACATGGAATGTACGTTAAGGGATAACACCGACCCGTGTTGTTAGTGACATGGCTGGGTAACTGGGTCAGACTACATGGCGTGTTCAATCCTGACATGGTGTGTGTAGCTTAAGGTTTATCTATTTGTGTTGTTAGTTACACGGGCGGACACAGGGTCAACACTACACGACATGTTCAACTGGTACACGGTGTGTTTCCACTAGACCTTCCCCATCCCGTGTCTTTGCCCACATGGCCTATGACACAGTTAGGGATTACACGGCATGTACATAAAGTACACAGTGTGTACTTAATAAAAATAGTTTCTTCCCGAACAGAAGAACACAAGGCAAGTAGTAAAAAATACACGACATGTATTCTGGGTTTTTTCGGATAGTAATCCTCAGAAACTACTCCATAACCCAGAAAAATGCTAAAACGAACATTGAAGGTGCCAAATTCCAATCCGTGAGGGCCCATACTCCCCGCGAATCAAATCTTGGCATATTATACAAGTTATAACAAGGTAAACAAGTCAATGATCCACCAAGTTCTGGTCCATGAGGGCCCATAACACCTCAAGAACCAAAGTTTGGCATTCATTTAGACAAAACCTTACACAAACAATACCCTATCAAACAACAGGTATTTTATCAAGGCATCTATCACAATAACATGCATATTCTACACAATATCTATCACAACAACATGAAACTAGTAATTCACCTTAAATGGCAGGGAAAGAATGCACAACAAGTGATTTTTAGAAAGTGAATATATGATGAATGAGATGGCATACCCTAATTTCACTGGGTTGCAATAGAAATAGAACCTCAATAACATAAATAATAACCATCACAAAACATGTGATTCACCTAATGGTGAAAATCAAGGCAACTATAAACTTTCAAAACTAGAAAATTGCATTAATGAGGTAGATTGGCTTTTCCCTCTACATGGGTTAGCTACTCCCAGACACAAATTATTACCAAGTACCTATTCCATCCTATCCCTAACTATAGGCACCAAATAGTAAGTCAAGAGAAAATAATTCTTCTGATACCACTTTTTAACGTCCTGGTTTCGGAAGCCACCCAGAGGCGCCCCGTACCCGGTTGCTCACATGGTCTCACGCGCATTTCCCCAAACACCAGAGGCTGTCGAATAGCAGCGAGGGCCTTGGGTGTGATAGTGGGGAAACTATGACCTCATTAGAAGAGTACACATCAAAAATAAACAAATACATACAAGAGAAGAAGCAGTAATAATATCATACAAAAATAAACAGCAAAAGATTGATAGAATAAACTGGAGCACATATATAAAATGATGCATGATACATATGTCCAGGAAAGCAGAAAAACAAAGCATAATGCTGAAATATAGTACTAAACCAAGTACAAAAGAAAAATAGTAATAATCTCCATAACATCACAATCCTAAGCTTGGTCCTGTGCTCTCCAGCTCCACAACATGTCAAGTACCTGAAGTATAAGGGCACTTTCCCTTGTCTATACCTGCAACAATATAATCTGTTTGGGCCCAAAAGCATGGACCAAATAGGGTGTGAGACTAAATCCTAGTAGGAAACCACCACGAGATCTGTTCCCAACATTCAATGGTTATATGGTAGGTAAAAGTACAGGAAAAAATTAAACAAGAAATTACTCAACAGTAAATAATCCACAGTTTCAATATCAAGCAACAACTAACCAAGCCGATAAACATAAAAAGGTAACCCTCTGGAAAGTACCCACAGCCTATCCCCTCTGGTCCTACCTAGTAATGCAAGAAAGAAGTTAACACAAAGGTAACCCTCTGGGAAGTACCCATAGAATATCCCCTATGGTCCTACCTAACAAGTTCAAGCAACCCTCTAGGCAGTACACTCAGTCTAACCCCTCTGGTTTAGCTTAAGTATAGACTCTATGAGGAAGCACTCATCGTCAATTCTCCCTACAGTCTCGTATCATAACTAAAGGCACTCTAGGGAAGAAATTACATCACATTCTCTCTATGGCCCACATCAAGGAACTAAAAACACTCTGATGAAGCACTCAACGTCACTTCCCCCTGTGGCCTCACATCGTAAGTAAAATAGACACTCTAGAGAAGCCATCAACATCCATTCTCCCTAAGGTCTATACACCAGGTTCTCACGGACCTGTGTAATTCAATCAAGTGCAGCAGTGCGTATCGGACAAGGTAAACCTCAAGAACTACTTGTCTAGAATTCTACAGCATAACAACATAACAGAACAACAGTCACACCATCCTACAATACTAGGCATGGGAAAGTAAATAGCTGCCTAACAGGAAAACTAGACCCAAAGGGTCAAAACAGGAAAATCATGCATGGGAAACACATCCAAAGCACAAAAATTCACCCTATTCACAGTCAAATATCATCTACATAAGCATACAAGCATATCAGGAAAACAACATAGCTAAAACGGTAAACGTGCAATACCCCATTCATGGGTATTGGGAAAATTTGCACATAAAATTCAAAGTCTTTCAATAGAAAGGCACAAAACACCTACCTCGGTGTTGGTATATCACTATATGTGAACCTCGAGGCTTGAATCACCTTAGAACTCCGAATATCTACAAAAAAATCTAAAATGTTCAACAGAGGATAACCTGAGGAAGAAGAGGAATCATGAAACGAGGCTCAAGAAAAAGAGAGATCTTACTAAGATGATCCCAATGCAATCGACGGCGGTCGAATCGGAGATCGGATGGAGGATCAGGGGCTCAGAGAAGGATTGCGGCTGTACGGGTTCTCTCGGATGAAGAAAACCTAGAAGAATATGGTTCTTGGTGATTAGACGTGACCCCAATGCATTTAATGAAAAGAAAGTACACAGCGTGTACTTTTGAAGTACACGGTGTGTACTTTTGAAGTACATGACCAGTACTCGCCATTTCCGTACTCTTCTTTAGGCGGCCTCCAAGTCACCCCACATGGCCGTGTTCATGGCCACTACACATCCAGCACCTGACTACCTACGGTAACCAAGTATACAGTGTGTACTCATAAAGTACACGGCATGTACTTCGAAAATTTCCAGAAAAACCTCTTTTCCTAAAAAAAATCAGAAAAGGGAAACATACCTGAAAAGAAGATCCAGGTTCTTACAAGTATCATGATCTAAAACCTCTAAAAAAGTAAAGAAATACAAAATTTCATCGACTAAATTATGAATTTTCAGAAAAGAAAAATATAGTGGTTTTATTTTGGTGGGTGGTGTAATTGTATGGTCAATTTTATCATCGATTAGATGCATGATATATTATCACAAATTCTTGTGAAATCCATACAAGTAACATTCATTATGCATGTGCACATTCATTATGTAAAATGATCGATGTTCATAAGATCATTAATAAAAACTCATCATCATTCTCAATAAAAAAATATAGGAGAATAAAGATATTCCCATTTTGAGGAAAAAATAATTATAATGTTATGTTATAGTTTATCATCAACCAGAATATTGGAAATGATATACTAATCTACATCACAATCCAAGAAGACTTTATGGATGCACTATACTTCAGTGTCATTTTTGAGGTTATAAAGTGTCATACTTATGTTTAATACTATAAAAAGGGGTAAAAATTTATAATGGAGTTTAGTGTCTACTGAAAATACATAATGGGTCACATTGAAGTTTTTTCCATCCAATAAGTTAAATGGTCTATCATGGAGATTTTACTCTCTATGATGGTGAAAGGGTAAGATAGATTTTATTATGTTCCCTAAAAACTCATATGTATTTTTTTCAATCAAGGAATGATAATAAGTTTAAACTAATGGTTAATGTTTTCTAGGAATAAATGACTTCATCAAAAAAGATAGTTCACTCCTATATTATGATCATGCACTCAACAAGGATGATTGACTCATGATGATGTAATTTTATTTTTATTATCCAATGCATTAAAAATTATGGGTCATAAAACTTCAGTATTTTTATATTTACCAAAGTGTTGAATGAACTGTAGGATAAAAAGCCATGGTAGAATCAACCATACCTCAAAGCAATACACGATGTAGTCTGTATGACTCAAATTTTTATGTTTCAGTTTAAAATTGACATTTTATTAATGTATTGTTTCATATTTATGTTTAAATTATTTCTTTGTAGTATTACTAACATAATAATTGTTTTTTATATAGGTGGATTCTTTTATTCTAGTTGGAGTGGTTTGTTCAGATCTGGTTGTGCTTATGAGAGATTGGAATTTGAGGATACAACTGAGATAAAAACAATAATGAAATGGGTCAACAATGTATACACCCATCATGAAAAGGTGAATTCTTACTACTTAATTAGTTAATGTTGTCACCATTTTATCTACTATTTTTTAGATAAGTTCATGGTCATTTTTATCTAATATTTTTTTTGCACATATCTTTTAGGAATTCAT
Organism: Viscum album; assembly: GCA_963277665.1. Lineage (NCBI taxonomy): Eukaryota > Viridiplantae > Streptophyta > Magnoliopsida > Santalales > Viscaceae > Viscum > Viscum album. The sequence continues at coordinate 956,158,698 of OY728138.1, read as the reverse complement.
ATTTTTCTTTCAATCATCTACAATAATCTAGAAAAGAGATAACATGGTGCTTTTGGATGAGGCGTTTCAGGTAACATGGGATTAATTTTTCCATACAAATGGAACATTTATTTATTTTCAATATTGGTGTATAAGGTTGAAAGAAACACACACATCACATACTCAATTAACCACACCTCAATTCAACACACGGTGTGACTAGTATGACTCATATGGTATGTTTTTAGTTTATAATTAACATTTTAGGTCAAAACACACATCACATACTGGAAACTAATAAAAAAACATTATTATTGTTTTGATACATTAGGAAAATAATCCATAAGTCATTTGTGATGTGTAGTAATCAACCACACCTCAATTCAATATACGGTGTGCTCGGTATGAATCAAACTGTCTGTTATCAGTTTAAAACTGATATTTAAGTTCAAAAAATGCCAATCACTTAAAACTAAACAAATGCACTTGTAATATCTTGATAATTTAGGGAAATTATACATAAGTCATTTGTGACTTATAATAATTAGTCTCACATTGAACTGAAACATGATGTGACCGATATGACTCAAAGTGCATGTTTCAAGTCTAAAATGAAATTTTTGTAAGAAACACAAGTGAGTTACTCAAAAATAAGAAAACACATTTTTATAGTTTTTATAATTTAGGAAAATGATCTATATGTCATTTCAGTCATTTAGGAATCATCCGAACCTCAATCCGATGCATGGTGTGACCTATGTGACTCCAAGTGCATATTTTTATTTAAATTTGACATTAATTTCACTAAAATGACAAATGAAATTATCAAAACCAAAAAAACTCATTCAAATTGTTTTTATAATTTAGTAAAATGATCCACTATTCATTTGTGATGTGTATAAATTATAAACACCTCAATCTGATACATGATGTGCCCGATATGACTGAAAATGTCCATTATGAGTTTCAAATTGACATTTTAGTACAAAAAAGTGTCACCAACTAAAAATTGAGAAAAAAAACTTGTATTATCTTGATAATTTAGGAAAATTATTAATAGTTATTTTGTGGCATATATGAATTAGTCTCACATCAAACCCACACATGATGTGACCGGTATGACTCAAAGTGTGTGTTTCCAGTTTAAAATGACATTTTAGTATAAAAAAAAGTGGCGTACTCAAAACATATAAAACACATTTGGATTGTTTTTATACTTTAATAAAATTATCCATATGTCATTTTGGATGTGTATGAATCAAATACACCTCAATTTGGTGCATAGTGTGACTGGTATGACTCCAAGTGCATCTTTTTATTTGAAATTGACATTAATTTTAGTAAAAAAGAAAACCAACATACCCAAAACCAAGAAAACACATCCGTATTTTTTTGATAATTTAGTAAAAGGATCCCTAATTAATTTTTGATGTATACTAATTAACCTCACCACAATCTGATACACAATGTGTTCAATATGACTCAAAGATTTTGTTATTAATTTAAAACTCACATTTCAGTTCAGAAAGTGTCACTCACTAAAACCAAGAAAATATGCTTGAATTATCTTGAAAATTTTAGAAAAAAGATTCATAATTTATTTGTGACATGTATAAATTAATCTCATATAAAACCCACACACTATGTGACCGATATGATATAAAGTGCATGTTTCTAGTGTAAAATAACATTTTAATAAAAAACACAAGTGACGTACTCAAAATTGAGGAAACACATTCATATTGTTATGATAATTTAGGACAATGATCCATAAGTCATTTGGGATGTGTAGGAATCATCCAAAACTCAATCCAAGACATGATGTGACTGGTGTGACACCAATTTCATCTTTTCAATATATAAGTTTCATTTTAGTTTAAAACACACATCACATAGCCAAAACCGATGAAAGGATCCTATATTATTTTCTAATAATTCTATCTAATATTGCTTAATTAATTTCCATATAATTTTTATATTATACTTATTTAGTAATTTTTCACAAATATAATTCTTAAAGCTGAAAAATAAATGGCGTGATGTGCAAGAATCAACCACAACTCAATCTGATACATAATGTTCTTGGTATGACTCAAAGTTTAGTTTAAAATTAACCCTTTCTATTTAATTTATTTCTTTATATTATTATTAACATAAGAATTATTTTCTTATATAGTTCTTTTATTTTTATTGATCATGGGTGGTTTTTTCTTTTATACAGGTTCATTCTTCTTCTCTATAATAGTGTTTTTTTCTTGTATTTGTGTTGTAAATTTTATTTCATTTAAATTATGTATTTGTATTTGATTTTTCTAATTTTTTTTATGTTTCTGATTTTGTAGTGTGTTATTATAACACATTTTAGTATTCCCTGTTTCTAGTTCTATAGTGTGATGTTACATCACACTATAGTATGCCTATTTATCGGTGCATTTATTAGCACTGATAAAGGGGATATTTATCAGCTCTAAATAAAAGCACTAATAAATGGTGTCTTTTATCAAAAATTTATAGCACTGCCAATAGCCTAGGGATTTTAACTATGTTGTAGTAGTCAGTAATTATTTATCACTAATAAAGGACTATTCTAGTGCTATTAAAGTCCACTTTTGTAGTAGTGATTACTCATGATGCACCTAACATATTCTACCTCACTGTGAACATATGTCTTCATAGTTTACATCAATACATCAAAGTACACAAATTATAATGCTCATTAATAAAAATATTAAAGTATAAATATCAATACACACATGTGTAGATAAAAATATCTAATGACACATATAAATGCAAATTTCCTACTAGTGTGTCTTGTTCTCATAGTTTTTTACACATGAAATTACCAAAGGTGTACACCATGATAAGACACCTCAAATTACTATGAGTCTTCACCCATGATAGCCAATATCATTTGTGTCCATCAGATTATTTCATACGACTATAGAACATATATTTTAAGAATATTTTCATGATGCTTCTAGGTTCTCATCATAGTGGGGAACTACTATGACCTTTTAGTTTGAAAACTACTCTTATGACATTATCACATACTATATTACATATAAAAACAATTATGATGTGATAATAAGTTTATTAATATTCAAAAAAATGAATATAGGTTATCATAAAGTACACATAAGTTGGTTCTAGGGAACCAAATCCAATAATTACTCTTATTTTTACTCGTCAATCCAACAACTATGATATAATATATCATGGTTTTTTTAAGTTTGGTGTTTAATTTTGTAACATCTCATTACCTTATTTTAGGTACTTATTGAATATTTTTTATTCCCTTTTTGTTTGGGTGAGTTACAAGCATTTTGAGGATGGAGAGCATTTATCAGGGAAAATGACTTAAAGTTCAGGGTTGTGTTTTTATTTTAAATAATGGATTCTATGTATAAATGTGTCTAGGTCCTTAAAGGGTGTGTTTTGTTGGGTTTATAGGTCTTTAGATACTTTTGGTAAATTTCTACAGGAACTAGTTGTGTACTGTCTATAGGACACATTCATGTAGTGAATGCAATCCACAATGTGAATTCATCACTCAGCATAAGCCATCAAATAGTTTCAGAATGTGAAATATTTAAAATCCAGGAATTTTTTTCATGATGGGAAATTATTGAGACCAGATTTTTAACTTGAGTTGTTGCCTTTTTTGACGTATATAACACTCAATATATTCACTTCGTGAATCAATGATCCATGTCATGAATTCCTCAATCCTAGTGGGTTTTTGGGTGTTACAGCTTAAAATCATTTCATTTTGTGTGCAACATATTTCCTTAAAACCCTATGACTACAAAAGGTAATTTTTGAATGATTTCTCCCCTTATGAATGTCTCGATTTATCATTTTATTCTCAGTGAATTTCCTCAATATGGTTTTCTCCTTCTCCCCACTACACCTCTTTGATAGTGGTCTGATATCATGTTTTCTAATTGAATAGAAGTTTGATCTTGATTATTTTTGATCTAGTATTTCCTTGTTGATCTCCCTCGCCTTTATTCTTTATTAGTGTTTCCTGTTATAGGTGTCTATTTGATCATGTAATTAAAGGTAGGTGGTTCCATATGATTTTTTCCTACAATTTAAACCTTAAATTTCTTGATTGATTTTAAATGTGTTTTCAAATGATTTAAAAACCCGAATTTGAGATGATTGATGTATGATTTTGAAAATGGAATGTAAATTGTGAAAAACCCCCAATTTCAATGAAATTTAAATTCTTGGGTGGATTTGATAAAATTTATGTCTTCATTAAGAAATTTATTTGAAGAAATGATTTGATGCTAAACCTTGAGTATCTTGGAATCCTTGTGTCCCCAAGCAGAATGCGTATCAGTGATTTTGACCCCGTGGTGATCAAGATTACGAGGCACATTCATAATTGGCAGAACCATTTTTTATCCTTTTGAGGTCGTATTACTCTTGTTAACAGCGTCCTCTCGGCCATTCCGGTACATTCTCTTTCATCTTCCAATGTGCCGAAGGGTGTTATCAAGGCCATTGATAGAATATTGGCTCATTTCATTTTGGATGCATCTTCTGAGGGGAAGAGACATTGGATTTCTTGGGGGAAGATGGATCGTCCAATTTTAGAGGGAGGGATCAACGTTAAAATCCTTGTGAACACTATACATTAGATGCACACGAAGCTGGTGTCAGAGGTAATTGAAGAGATATCTTTGTGGGGTAAGATGATGTCCTGCAGAAACCGGGTCAACACTAAATATTTTGCGATTGCTGGGTCTCCGATCTGGTCCTCTATTATCAGTTTTATTCCATCCATCCTCCAGAGATCACAGTGGATTATTGGGGAGGGGAACATCCAGTTCTAGTTCCACAACTAGTCGGGAAGGAATCTTGGCTACCTAGGGTGCATGTCCCCCATGATCACTTTCAAGGAGTCGAGTCAGTACCCACATTTTTTCAGAAACATTCTATACATGGATTAATAAGATATTTTTTACTATGTTCTTATGAGCTCAGATATAGACCTGTGCGTATTCACCCCCTCCACCTCAGGTAGGTTCAACAGAAATGATTTTTATAGGATAAGCTTGCCTAAGGGCTCGTAGAGAGGTGGGTATAGTCTGTCTTGGTGTAAGAGTATCCCTACGAAATTTAACTTCCTCACATGGAGGATCTAGAATCAAGCCTTACCTACCGAAAATAACATCAAGAGGCTCAGAATTAGCATGGCGTCTTGCTTCCACTGTTTTGGGAATAAGCGCGAAGAGAGCATATCCCATTTATTCTTAGAGGGTGACTCGACCCGCCAGGTGTGGGGAGCCTTCGACGAACTTACAGGGTATTCCCCCAACACATCGAGCTATGATTCCTTCTTGGAGTGTTGGTTCCAGGGGGATGATGGTTCCGATAATGAAAGGATGTTTAGATCCATCATCTTCAACACGGGTTGTTGGTGTGTATGGAAAGCAAGGAACTGAGCCAAGTTCGAGGGGCTCGCATCTATAGGGAGATCCATTACTGTCAGAGTATGATGTATCCTTCTCGATTTGTGTGGCTCCATCGATGACTAGAAGCAGTCTCCCTCCCTTCACAGGTTATATGTGCATCACAACATGGCTCAGCGATTATCTACCAGGAAACAAGGGCACTGGGTCCGGTGGGGTCCTCTTGAATTTGGATTCAAATTAAACACCAAAAGTTCTTGCATGCTGGGTGATATGCGAGGTGGCAGCCTCATCTGGGATTTTATGGGCAGCATGGCCTTGGCCTTCTCAGCACATTATGGTTATGGGAATTCTATGCAGGTGGAGGAAATGGAGGTTATTATAGGTATCACTATTTGTAGGCAGCGGGTGCTTGACATCTCCCAAGTGGAGACTGACTATATAGTTATCCACAATTCCTTTCATGGTAAAGGTATCATCCCTTGGTCAATTTTATACATTATTTAGAAGTGAAAGGCTCTCCTTGATAATATAACTAGGGTCACTCACATGTGGAGGGAGCGAAACAAGGTGGAAGATCCCTTATCCTCTATGGTGACCCCTGGTATCATGGTCAGTCATCTTACTCATGTTTCTCATTTTAAACCTGAGGGGGTAAACTTGATTCGGGGTGATGCCCTTGGTCTCCATTATTTCACCCCCCCCTAGACACTGGTCATTTCTCTCTCTCTGTTCAATATTTTTTGAATAAAAATGGTAATGTTGTATGGATGATCAATTGTATTTTGAATTGATTTGAAATGATTTATTTTCCCATGATTGATTGATTGATTGAGTGAATCACATGTGATCCTGAGTAGTTAGTGGGTAATTAGGAAAAAAACTCTAGGATCTGACCCCCTATCACTAGATTGATGATGAAAACACTGACATAAACTTACTGTGACATGATTTGTACCAATGGGGAGTTGAGTCTCGATGGCCTAAGTTGTGGGACTTGTGCACACATTAAGACAAGATCACTGATTGAGTAATGTGAGGATCCTATTTCCAGAAACTAATATAAAATAAGGTTTATTACATAGTTCTATGATATGTTTTATTTGATTATTTCATTTTATTTATTATTTAACTATTTTATTCATGCCAACTTCTTTATATAAATGTTTTATATAAAATGTTAAATTAATCATGTTTTGATATCTATGTTATCTTTTGATTATGAAATTATGTTTTTTTGAAAATATATAAATCCCATGTCATCCTTTTCTTATTTAAAATTAAATCATAATTGGTTTAATTGTTATGTAATTGATTATGGAGCACTTGGTGTGACCCTACTGGGATTTATAGCTCACAGTCTACCTTGGTCTTCAGGTGTTTGTATATTATCTCATGTTAGATCTAAGAAAAGAGAAATAAACACTTAGAGGCCATGGATGTTCTTGATCCTTGGGACCTAAAGTGATGGAGGTGACCGGTGGAGATGTGATCCACCTGTTACATGGGATATGTTTTAGCTTTTACATTGACATATGTTGTGTCTTTTGATGATGTACTATTTGGGTTTTATTTTACATATTTGATTATGAAAATTTCTCCTTTTTTAGTGTTGAGTATATTGAATTCTATATTTTTGTCTTCTAATGTTTTTTTGATAAAAATCATCACCTCTTTATTCTTTCATGATGATAGGTGCTAGTCATGAACCCATGGGGATCAAGAATTACCTTAGGGTTATGTCAGAGATTTCTAGGGTATTAGGGTACCAGGGTATTTGAGAAAGATCATGAAAAAGTTGTATCAGAGGAGGTTTTTTCACCTTTTCTTGATTTCAGAATGCAGTTGGGTTGTCCTGGTTTATTTGAGGTAGGATCATTGGGACTTAAGGGGTGGTTATGAGTGAGTTCATGACAAGATCTTATCGCAATGAGCCTTAAGTCACCATGAGTGTTTGAGAAAAGAATATTTGAGGAATTATTTGATCTATTTTGTAGTCATTTCCCTACTTCTGATATGAGTATATTGAAATCAAAATATCAAATTATTCTTGATGTAAGTGATGGTCCTATGACTGTTGTTTTATTTTTTGATCTGTGTATCCTTGATGATGCTTTCAGTTTTATTTATTGATGTTGTGTACCATAATTCCCCTAAGGATATGTTTGAATAGGTCACTAGAGGCAGCTACTGGTGAACCAAAATAGGTGAATCATTTGACTGAGTATAATCTTGTTGAGATAGTGATGCATTCTGCCCAAGCTTTGGGACCAATACCTTCATCTGTTCCCATTTAGGATCTAGTAGTGGAACCTAGAAGGGATGAATCTAGAGATTGTTCTCAGGAGTTTCATTGTCAGAAAACACCATCATTCCAAGGCTCTAATTATACTCAAGAGGTTCAAGATTGTTTTAAAAATATAGATATTCTTTTTGAGTTATTGGAAACACCTTATTCAATTAAAGTGAAATGTGCTACCTTCAAGCTTGAGAGGCCTACCAGAAGATCGTGGGATTCTATGGTGATGAAGAAGAAGAACAAGGCTTTGGGGTGGATGGAATTTATAGTTCTTTTCACTAATAATTTATATCCATATTTGATGGTCTTTTTGAAGTCGATTAGGTTTCTTAACCTTCAATAGGGTGTCAAGACTGTGACACAATATGTGAACCATTTTTTCAATCTTGTTCGGTTTTCACCTAAGGCTATATCTAATGAGAAGATGATGGTTTTATGGATCAATATATGTCTTTGATCTGATATCTAATCACAATTTTTATTTATTAATCTCACTTTTTATGCTGATGTTATAGATAAATATTTGATGTTTGAGCTTGAACAAGCGGGTAAGTCATAGTTGGCAGGAGTTCCTTTTTCTCCCATTGGAAGTTCTGTGAGTTTCTTTAAAGGAAATAGAAAGAATGAGGAGTCTCATGGTGGTTCTAGAAATATAGAATCTTCCAAACCTCATAAAGTTCTTGGTAGAGTCCCTTTGACTTTCTTTGAGTATGATAAGTTTGTACATTCAAAATGGGTTTACACCGAGGCACCAAAGATCTGTATTTCTTATGATTTCTCATGACACCTCCAGAAGTTCATCCAATTATTTTCTACTCAGTGCACTGGTACAAGCTCATATTCACCAAAATTTATTGTGGTGCAATCATATTCTTGAATAACTAATGGGTTCCATCCACAGGCATCCAGAACGAAGCTTGTTCACATAGTGAAAGAGTCTTTAGAGGAAGCTGATGTGATTCCAACAACTATGAGAGACACCATCACTATAAATTTATCATTAGTGATTGATTTATTTGATACTAGTGTATCTAAATCATTTATATCATCCTGTTTTGTGAATTTTTTGAAACTTCTTATGAATATTTTGTCTTATGTGATGGATATTATTATACCCCTCATAGGTAAGAGAGAATAGGGTATTCGATGTCCTTCTTATGTTTTCTCTCTATCAGAGATTGAGGTTACATGAAATTCATGAGTTTTCAACATTAATCCTATTTTAATTATATTTGGGATTTATTTGATTACCACTCATAAAGATCAAATTGTATGTTACCTTTGGTAGGTATCCTTTACTGCACCTGATGGGGTGTGCAGTGTTTTTTAGGGATAATGAAGCCTGATGTCAATTAGAGTTGGAACTTATTTTATAGAGTTTTGAAGAGTAATATCAATGTTTTATTTCAAATTATATCATGAATATTTGATTAATGATCTCCCTCAAGTTATCTTTGAGTTTCCTGACATTTTTCCTTCTGATTTTCCTAACTTTCCACTGAAAGGAGAGGTGAAGTTTTCTATTGATTTAACAAATGCTAATTAGATAGTGTCTGTTCATTATAATAATATATAACCAGTGGTGTTGAAAGATTTTAAGAATTAGTAGTATGATATTCTAGTGAAGGGTTTCATACACCTCATTGCGTCACCTTGGGTGGTGCCTATTCTCTTTATGAAGAAAGATGACAGAACACTTTGCCTATGTGTTGATTACTGGAAACTCAATCGAGTTGCAGTGAAGAAAAAGTATATGCTACCATAGATTGATGATCTATTTGACTAGTTTAAAAGGTATAAATGGTTCTCAAATATTGATCATCGATATGGTTATCACCAGTTGAGAATAAAAGAATCTGACATTCAGAAGAATCTGACATTCAGGAGTAGGTATGACCATTATGAGTATCTTGTTATACCATTTTTTCCAACCAATTATCCTAGAGATTGTATGTATTTGATGAAAAATATATTTCATGAGTACCTTGACTTGTTGGGGGTATTTGTGGATGAAATTATGGTTTACTCTATGTCTGAGGAGGACCATGTGCTTCATTTAAGATCAGTTCTGGAGATATTGAGAGATCGTTGACTCTAACAATTTATCAAAAACAAAATTTCTACATTTGAGAATTAAATTTATGGGGACATGTTCCTTTATAACATGGTATTTCAGTTTACTATAACATGGTGAAAGCTATTATGACATGATATAAAAAAATGTAGTATTTCCAAGATTCATGGATTTTTGGATTTGGAGGGATATTACCACATATTTTTCAGATATTTCTCAAAGTTGGATTCTCTAATGACTACTCTTGCTCAGAAATGAGTGAGGTTCATTTGGGATGAGAAATTTTAGAGTTCTTTTTTTGAGCTTAAACAACTTTTGACTTATGCACTAGTGTTAAATATTATAGAGGATAGACATGTCTATGTGGTATTTTTTGACATATTAGGTTCTATTTTTGGTTATATATTTATGTAGGATGGTCATGTGGTAGCCCATGGTTCTAGAATCTTAAGCTACATGAGAAGAATTATCTAACCCATGATCTCGAACTGTAGTTGTGATGCATGCTCTTAAGATATGGAAACTTTACACTTTTTTTAAAGGTTTACCATTTATTCTAACCAAAAATCTTGATTTATATATTCTCTTAAAAATATTTGAATATCTAAAAGACGAATTGGGTGTACTTGTAGTCCTTTGATTTCAACATTGCCTACACCCTTATAAAGGGAAATGTCATTACTGATGCTTTGAGCAGCAAAATTCTGACCTAGGACATTAAATAATCATTGGATGAGTAAAACCTGATGGATCTCTTTAGTATGTATCATTTGAAAGTCTATGAGAATGAGTATGAGGTTGTTTTGGTGAGTGTGCAGTTAAAATCCTATATTCTCGAGATGATTCTTTGGGAGTAAAAACTTGATGATGAATTCTATTGATTTAGTGACTCTTTATGGTGGGGTAACCATTGGTGAGTGATCTTTCTCTTCATAGGGAATCCTATGTTTTTTGGGCCAGTTTTTTGTAACTTTTCCTATGAGAAAAGATATGATGGGGTATAGCCATAATTTCTAGTGGTAAATGCACCCTGGAACCACAATGATGATTTATGATATACAATGATGATTCTGGTGTCTGAGTATGAGATGAGACACCTCTGAATTTTTTTCTCATTGTTATACCTACCAACTGGCCAAAACCGAGCACCAGAGACCTTTGGGTTTTCTTCAGCCGCTTCCAGTGCTGAATTGAAAGTGATAATATATTTTTATGTACTTTTTGGTTGGGTATCCCCATACACATCAAGGGAAGAATGTGATATGTGTTGTGATCAATAGGTTGACTAAATCATCTCACTCTATACCCATTCAAGATATGATCAAAGTTGAGGACATGATATGTCTCTACGTGCAAGAGATTGTCATATTTCATGGAGTTCCATCTACTATAGATTTTTATAGGAATCCCCATTTTATTTCTTTCTTATGGGGAAGCCTCTAGGAGGTAATAAGATCCTAGGTATGTTTGAGGATTACATAACATCTGTAGAAGGATTGTTGGATAGTGAGATCTATACTTATTCTTAAGGATATTCTACATGCTTGCATTCTTGACTTTAGTGGAGCTTGGGATGACCATTTGGGGCTGGTTGAGTTTTAATTTAACAACAGTTACTAGTTTAATATCATAATGAATCCTTTTTATACCTTGTAGATCTTAATTGTGTTGGTTGAAGGTTAGTGAAAGTTCCTTGGTTGGACCGAGTTTAGTCCAAGAGATAACATATAAGATTCAGTTGATTCTTCATAGAGTGTTGATGGACCAAAGCTGGTATAAATCCTATGATGATCATCATCGGTGACTGCTGGAGTTTTATATTAGTGACTAGGTGTTTTAGAGAGTTTCACCTCAGTTGGTTCACCGATGTCTTGGGAAATAGGGAAATCAAGCATCGAGGTTTGTGGGTCCTTTTTATATCACTAAGAAGATAAGGAAAGTGGCATACCATTTGGCACTTCCACTATAGTTTATGTTGATCCAAAACATGTTTCATGTATCATAGCTTCAAAAGTATGTATTTGACCTTACTCATGTTCTAATATGGGAAGATCTTGATGTTGACCTTGATTTATCCATAACTGAGTATCCAGTCATGATTGTTGATTATAAGACAAAGGTTCTTCATGGGAATATGATACCTTTGGTCTATATGCTATGACAACATGGTTCTAATTATCATGAGAGCATTAGAAACTAATGAGAGAGCAGTGACCTCATCTCTTTTATATTGAATCTTCTTGACATACTTTATGGGGATAAAAAGTATTTATGGTGAAGAGTTTTTAGCATCAAGTTACCTTCTTTTAGGTACTTCTTGACTTTTTTTAGATTCCCTTTTTATTTGGGTGTATTTCATGATTTTAGAGGATATAGATCATTTTTTAAGGAAAATGACCTAAAGTTCAGGGATGAATATTTGTTTGAATTAATGGATTCTAGGTATAAATGTTTCTAAGGATTTAAAGGGTGTGTTTTCTTAGGTTAGAAGGTAATCAGAGACATTTGAGAATTTTCTACAGAAACTAGATGTGTACTATTTGAAGGATAGATTCACATCAAGAATGTATTCCATGACTTGAATATGTCACTCAGTATAAGTCATGAAATAGTATCAATATGTGAAATATATACAAGTCGTGAATTATTTTCATGATGTGAAATGGTCAAGATCAGGTTTTTAACACAGGGTGACATCTTTTTTAGAATATATTCCACTTAGGATATTCATGTCATAAATTCATCAGTCCTATAAGGTATTTGGGGGTTGTAGCCGGAAATCATTTCACTTCATGTGTATTCTCTTTCCTCAAACCCTTAGGGCCACACCCAGATATTTTTTTACAATCTATCCCCTTTCAGATATCTTAGTTTGGCATTGGATCCCTGATGACTTACTCACTATTTTTTCTCCTTGTCTTCACTACCCCTATTTGGTAGTAGTGTGATATCATGTTTTTCTATTGAATCTAAGTTTGATCTTGATGATTTGTGATCTAGGATTTTCCTCACCTTCCTTCTTCATTGTCATTTCCCATTGTGGGTGTTGATTTGATCACATGATTAAAGGTAGGTGGTTCCATACGATTTTCCCCTAAAATTTAAACCTTAAATTGTTTGATTGATTTGAAATAAGTTTTTAAATGATTTATAAACCCAAATTTGAGACGATTGATAACTTATTTTGAAAATGGCATGAAAATTGTGAGAAACCCCCAATTTTAATAAAATTGAATTTTTTTGGTGGATTTGAGAAAATTAATGGCTTGATTTGGACATTGATTTGATGTTGAAACATGAGACAAATGGATTAAATTGAAATTATTTGAAAAGGAATGAATTGAGAAAAAACTATGATTTGGTTTTGAAATGAGAAAGCCATGTTGAATATTGATAATTGGGAAAATGTATTTTGAACTGATTTGAAATGATCGATTTTCCCATGATTTATTGATTTATTTAATAAAGAACATGTGTCCTGGGTAGTTAATGGGTAATTAGGACAAGAAAACTGGGATATTAATCCCTAGAACTTAATTAATAATGAAAACACAGATATAAACTTACTGAAAAATGATTTTCCCCAATGGAGATTTGAGTCCAAATATATTGAGTCATTGGACATGCGTAAACATTGAGCTGAGATCACTGATTGTGTAGTGTAAGGATCCTATTTATTGAAACTAACATACTATGGAGATTATTACATGGTGCAATGATGTGTTTGATTTGATGATTAAATACCAATGATTATTGAACTATTTTATTCATGCCAAAATATTTATATAAATGTTTTATACGAAATGTTCATTTAATCCTGTTTTGATATATCTTCTATATTTTGATTATGAAAGCATGTTTTGTTGAAAATATACAAATTCCATTCCATTACAATTATTGAAATTTAAATCATAATTAGTTTAATTATTATAAAATTGATTATGTAACACTTGGTGAGACCCTAATGGGATTTATAGCTCACACTCTACCTTGACATTCAGGCATTTGTAGATTATCCCATTTCAGGTCCAAGTAAAGGGAAAGCTCTACTTAGAGGTGGTGGATGTTCTTGATCCTTGGAACTTAGAGTGATGGAGGTGACCAATGGAGATGTTATCCACCTATTACATGGGATATGTTTGAGTTCATACCTTGTAAGATGTTGGGTATTTTTATGATGTAGTTTTTGGGTGTTCTTTTATCTATTCAATTATGGTACATTCTTATTTTGGAGTGTTGAGAATATTGAGTTTTATTACTTTTCTTCCACTAATTTATATAAAAAACATTCCCTATTTATTCATGTATGATTCTATGTGCTATTTTCCAACCTATGGGGATTGGGAGTGCTCTTCGGATTATGTTAGAGTCAGATCAGGTAGTAGGGTATCAAATTATTTGGTTTGGTTCGAGACATGTGTTAAGAAAGATATCAAACACTTGAACTTTATTAATGAGAAATATATTCTAAAATATATGATTGTTACATACCCCCCTAATGAAATTTCATCCTTCTAGTTTTAATTTTCTCATACTAGAAGAGTGTATATTTTCATTATATCATATGTAAAATTCATAAAGAACATAAATTCCTTGGTTAAGACCAAGAAGCGTATCATTTATAAAATAATGGTTTCTTAAACTATGATTTTATAAGACTAATATAGTGAATGAGTTCCCAAAAAAATACCTTGCTAATTTGAGTGATGTATCCCATATAATACTCTATAGATTTTTCTTCTTCTTATTTGCATTAGAGGAATTTATTTACCATTTAGAATAAGAACATAATATGATAAACTTACTTGATACAAAAAATTTTCTCTTGGTTGTGTTATAATATATTTCCACCTTTAATTAATCTTACATTGAAATGATGAATGAACATGATGAATTTTTCATACTCAAATAAATAAAATAAACTTTTAATAGGTCTTGAGATCTGCAAAAGGATAACGGGTTATTCCACCTATTCATAGACACTTACTACAAAAAAATTAGATCAAGATAAGACAATAATAAAAAAACCTTCATATGATAAAGTCAAAAATTAACCTCCAAAACTTCATAAATAGTAAACATGCTTAAAAATATATCATTACAAAAATAACTAAACCATTAAACTCTTTAAAGTATTCTTAGGTTTTTTAAAACCCAAATAATTTATGAATATTTGATCATATAATAAAAATGTCAAAAATTAATATACCCTAATCATATTATCCAAAATATGATAATATTTTACATAAAACAACATGAATCAACAGGTATAAAGCCAAAATATAATTATATATTATTCCAAAAATTAACTTAATCTTTATTACTCAAATAGTTTCAATCATAAAATTTCATACTAGAAAATAATCCATAACTTTACCCAAAATATAATGAACTTCATCGAAATAACTTTAATCTTTATTCTCTAAGGTTATTAGTACCATTAAACGTATGTCTTTTAAAATGTAATATTTTTTCCCTTATTCACCTCATTATCAAATCACATAACAACCCTAAAGGGAATATTGAGTAACTTACATCCTAAAAACATTTTAGGTTTAAAATTTTTGAGAACTATGAAAAAATCTTACATAAAAATACCCATGTATTTAGATGGTATTTTTTCTCATAATACCTAGTTTTCCTTATTCCATGAAAAGTATTCAACATATCCCATAAAATTCACTACACATAACTTACTCAACATCATTCTTCATAACCTAAAGAAATAGAAACATAAAAATGGGTGATCTAAAATGGTCATTAAGGGTAAATATGAGAGATAACAGTTTATAATCATAAGTGAGCATAAGATAAGCATAAGGGTATGAGATCTCGAGCTTAACAATATAAAATCATAAACAAAAAATCATAGATCATAATCATGAATCATGACATACAGCTTAGGAAGTTTATAAGACATGAATCATTAGAAAATTGAAGAGTGTGATCCATGAGAATATAAATTTGGAATAGGAACATTCCATAAGATGATGTCATAATTTGAAGCATAATCATAATAATAGAAATCATTTTTAAGGGTATATAATAATATATTCTTCACATGTTGGGTTTGATATAACCACCTATGTATTCCCTTTGGGCTCTTGATAACCTCATTTGTACCCTCTTTCAGGCTTGTGATAATATCCTTTTTACCCTTTAAGCTTATAAAAATTAAAAATTACCCAATGAATTTAAGGTCTCTAACTGACTCATCCGTCACATAATCATAATCCATTCATATATATGTCTCAAGATCATTGCAACATTTATCATTTCATCATAACTTAAACTATGAAAAATAAAATGGGTTTTATCAATATTTTATCATTATAATAAATAAACATATAGATAAAGAATAAGGATTCCATCATTGGATCATATTCCCAATGAAGTATAAGTAACATCAAAGGATGTTTTCATATATAAAAATATCTATAAAACATCACTATAAAATTTCTTCAAGAAAATACTCTTTTATTTTGAAGTCACATATTTAAAATCTAAAAATTTACAGAATATTAGGAAAACAAATATTTTAAAAGAACCAAAAAAACATATAAAGTAATATTCAAAGAAAATAGTAGTCATGATAATGAGAAAATATGTTCATGTGGTATACAATAAAACAATAATTCCTTTCACATTTTCAATAAAAAGTCAAAAAGACATCATTTGAAAGATGACAAGAAGATTTATTTTAAAATATAGTAAATAGAGTCAAATATATTTAAAAATTACTTTAAATAATATCTATATAATATTAAAAATATTTTTGAAAACATTATATAGAACATGGATACTGAATAAAATTTTCACCGACCAAAATGAGAAATAAGGTTTATTTTTTTCCTTAAATATATTCTTTTGGAATTTTTGAGTACTAAAGAGAGGAAAATGAAAATAAAATATGAAAACTAATAAAATAAAGTATAATTCATGATATAATATGTTAAAGAGACAATATATATACCATATAAAATAAATTAGGTGTATAACATAACATAAGTCTCAATGGAGTGGAATTGAGATGAAATACTCTTACCTTAAGTCTGAATTGATTTGTAAGTGTTCTAACCTATTGTATAATAAAAATAAATTTATTATAATTATATATCATAAAAATATACATACTTATAATATCAACCATGATACACTTATAACATTTCAACACTCACTTATTAATAATTCTTTATCAAAATCACTGTTTCCAGCTGTTAAATGTTTTATTTTTCATATAGGTTTCAGTTTGGTAGTTTTAGTCATTATATCTTGATCATAGTTTCATAATTTATTGAGTCTTTTACATTATATGATTATAATATTTTTTTATTATATATATTTTTAGAACCATCCATCAACAAAAAAATGGGCAATTACGATGGGTTATTTGCGATGGGGAAAGACCCATCACAAATAATCTTGTAGAAACACTTATTTGAAATGGAAATGGTTTCCTATCACAAATAAGTGTATCTTTATTATTATTTTCAATAAGAAATGTAACCCATTAAAAATACCTTTGGCGTGCAGTCACTCCATTTCACAAGAAGCATTATTTGCGATGAATAATAGCGGTAAACTCTTATATTCGTCACTAATAGTCATCACCACAGGATATTTATGATGGATTTCATTATCTATTGTAAAAGATCCATGAAAATTACCTTTAGGGATAGAAAAAAATCCATCTCTATTAACTCATCACAAAGGAAAAATACTTAAAATCATGTGATCTCCTTTCTCCTCCCCTCCTTGATTTCCTCTATGCACCTGTTCTCGTCGTGCAACCCTCAGATGACCCACCCTTGAAATTGTCTATTACATTCAATTTGTTGTATATTTAGGTTTAGATCCACAACATACGAACTCCTCTTCTCTCGTTTTTCATTTTTTTGAGATTTTCCATTTAATATTTCATATATTAGTTTAGTCAAACTCTAGGTAAAAATATTTATATGATTTTGATATTTTATTTTGATTTAGGGTTACTGCAAGTTTATTATTCACTATTTGGGTGTGCATCAACCCCAAATGGGTTGATTCTAATTTTTTCGAGGTATCTTCCTCAATGTTTAACCTTTAGATTTATGTGATTTTTTGTGTTTGGTATTTAGGGTTACTGCAAGTTTATTATTTTTTGTTATTTTTGGAAATATGATTATTATGGAAATTATTTATAGGGGTGTCTGATATTTATATAAATTTTCATGGATTTTATATAAATCTATTTAATTGGTTAAATTTATTTCATTATTTTGGTGATATAATTTTTGATGAATTATAATAATGCTTGAATTATAGTCGTGACGTTAAATAATGTTTGATTGTTATATTATGATTGATTTTAATTTATTTAAAACACGTGAATATAATTTTTTAAATATTTCAATAATATATATATATATATATATTAACATGTGAATATACATATATAAACGTTTAAAAAACAAGTAAGGTATATATATATATATATATACAGATTTGATATGTATATTTGTTTAAAAAACATGTAAAAATATATTTGATTAAGAAAAAATATAATATATATTTATATATATTAACATGTGAATATATATATATAAATGTTTTAAAAAATCTAAGGTTTTTGATATATATATATATATATATTTGATTTGTATATTTGTTTAAAAAACATGTATAAATGTATTTTCTGAATATATATTTGATAAAGAAATCATGTAATACACACACAACACAAATATATATATATATATATATATATATATATATTACATGTGAAATAAATACGAAATTATTGTTTTATAAAAATGATGAGAAAATCAATTTTAAGAAAATGTTTTAACAAAATGTTTTTTTAAGAGAATTGTTTTTTATAAAAAAACATTATAAAATTTTTTTAATGAAAAAACAATAAAAATTAAAAATAAGTATTATTTACTAAAAACGTAGTTATTAATAATTAATTAATTTTTTATAATACCTTTTAAAAATATAAAAAATACCAACAATTATTAAAAATTTGAAATGACTATTAATTAGTAAAAATGTAGTAATAATTTAAATAATTAGTACTAATAATAAACTAATTTTTAATAAGTAATAATTAATTAGTCAATATTAGTAATAATTAGTAAATATTAGTGTTAAAAACTAAATAGTATTAATAATTTGTAAATTTGAGAAAATTATGATAATTTTTCATAAATTGTAAAAGAAAATATATGAAATACTAGTAATTATTAAAAATTAGTAATATTTATTAAAACATTAGTTATAATTCATAAATAATTATTATTACTTAATAAATAATTGAATAAATTGGTAAAAATTATAAAATATATGTAATAATTACTAAAAAATTTGTAATACCTTGTAAAACAAATAAAAAACTATTAAAAATTCACAATAATTAGTATAAATGTAGTATTAATTAAAATAATTATTAATAATCATTAAATAATTTTTAATAATTAATAAATAATTAGTCAATATTAGTAATAATTAGTAAATGTTAGTATTAATTGCAAAATATTATTAATAATTTTTAAATATTAGTAAATTATGATAATTTATAACAAATTGAATAAAAATATATATGAAATACTAATTAGAAACAATTAAAATATAATAATAATTTATAATTAGTCACAATGAGTAATAATAATAATTATTTCTATTTTTTATAGAAAATTATGCACTCAAAAAGTAGACACCCATTTCTATGACATAGTCGTGATTAGATAAATCATCAAAAAAAATCCCAATAGATTTGGTATAAATCTTATCTATATTGAGGGCGTTGAAACATTTATATCATTTGTATCATCAAATTCATAATTTTTTTATGATGGAATAATTAAATGTGAATTTAAGAAACACGATCTTAGGAGATTGAAAATGTTTGACAATATTGAACTTCACCGATTATGTTTTGATTTTTGAAAAGACTATTTTTTGGTATCAACATGGTCAATGAAATTTAGTAGAAAAAAAGATTTTTTTGGTTCTATATCCATTATTTCATAATTTAGTACATGAGGCTATTAGCATGTCTATTTATGAAATAGAAACTCCTAATGATATTCCAAATATTATATTAGAACCTTATCAATTTTACAATTTATTGGCATCTACTGAGGAGACCTTATATCCGAGATTCCAGATAAGAAAACTTTAAAATGATACAAAATTGATGGATATTAAATTAGATTTTGTAATGTTAAATAGTTTCTTCTATCAAATATTTTCTTTGGATAAATCATTTTTTCCTAATGAAAATACATTACCTATAAGTTTCTATGAAAGTGAGAGGTTGATCCATAATTTGAGTCCAAGTCATCAGAAGATCCATGCATATTCAAATGATTACATCTTATATTATGGTGATTATGAATAATTAGTTAATTTTCCAAAATGTATAGAATCAATGAATAAAGAGGCACAATAAGTAAAGTCTATATTTTCTATGAAACAGTTGAGGTATTTTCTAACTACATATTGTTTACAGTGTCTGTTTATGTCACACAAGACAACTGTATTAATGACATAAAATAAATCAAATATTTTTGTTAGTAAAATCTTAAATCATACATATGATGGTGATTAAAGGAAACACTTTGATCAGATGAATCATTCTTTTGCTTCAAAACCTCGTAACATATGGTTGTGTCTTTCTACTAATGGTTTTTATCCATTTAGTGCTTACGACAGTAAATATTCTTGTTGTCCTATTTCCATTACTCTGTAAAACTTACCATGTTGGATGATTATGAATGAACCATATATATATTGGAATTATTAATTCCATGACATCTGAAGAAGAATATCAATGTTTATTTGAAGACACTAATTAATGAGTTGATCTTATTATGGAACAATGGTGTAACTATATTTGATATAGTTGCAGAACAGAATTTTACACTGAAGCTTGCATTAATGCGGATGATCAATGAATTTATGGCATATGATATTTTATCCAAATGTATTAAACATGGTCTAAAATCTTTCCAACTCTGCATGACTAAGAACAAAGCATTTATGCTTGAAAATGAGATAAATACTAGTTATTTTGACTATCATCAAATATTTATTCACACGAATCACCCTTTTCGAAGGATTAGTAATAATTTTAAAAAAATAATAATTTGAAAGAGAATAACTTATAATAGTGCTCTTAGGTATTCAGGTAAAATATATCATATTTTCATTACCTCATGTTACTTTTGGACCAACCATAAATGAAAAAATGGTTTTGGGAAAGATTATAATTGGACAAAACATAGTATTTTTTGTGACCTGCCATATTGGTTGGATTTTTTGGTTTGCTACATGTTAGATGTAATACATATTGAGAATAATTTTTTTGATAACATATCTTATACTGTGTTGTAAATACCTGCTAAAACCAAATACAATGTAAAGGCATGGTTAGATCTTTCCCAAATTTATGTACATCCTAAACTTGAATTATTTGAAGATGAAAGATCACACAATTTAATGAAGAAAAAAATTATTTTATGCATTTTCTAAAGAAATTTATTTATTATTCTATCAATGGATTAAATATTTGAGGTTACTAGATGTTTATGCTTATAATTTGTCTTGTTGATTTAGAAATGGGACATATTACCAGGTCAAAAAGTCATGATTCCCAAATTTATATTTGATACATGTATTAAAAATTATTGAAATATAGTAATATTATATTATGTATGGTATTTATTAGTTTTTTATATTTGATATCTATATTAAAAAATATTTACAAGTCGGATTATATTATTATGGTATTTATTTACAATTAATTATTATATTATGTTAATTGTTAGTTTTTTTATATTTTAGATCTATATTAAAAATTATTTATAGGTAAGATTAAAATTTTCTGGTTTTTATTAGTTTTTTATATTTAATATCTATATTAAATTTTTTATAGTAAAAATATATGTTTCAGATGGCTGTAGATACTCCCAATGATCTATTTTTCTCTCTCTCTGATGTTGGACTTCCCAATAATGATCCTAATTCACCTGATCTATAGGATTTTGTGCCTATTAGGTGGGGGTGTAACCTTTCTCAACTAATGATTCTAGACCCTGGATTAGAGAGATTTCCATCTTCTGATTTTGATCCTCCTTTACAGAGGTATGTTTAATTGTTTAAGGTATTTATTTTATATTAAGTTTTTTATTAATTTTTTTAATAATATTCTGATCATTTTCTTATTTACATAGTTTTTTTCATTAAGATATTGTGTAGGCTGGTATGATTCTAATAAATTAATTTTCTATATGATGGTTATCATGATATTAGTTTCCCATTGTCATTCGTCAGTAGATGCTCAACCAATGGATTGTACATTATTAAAAAATATATTTTATATTATATTTTTTTAATTAGTAACATGTTGTTTTTAATTGTCTTATATAATTTATGGTCACTTATTTTTTATAGTAAGAGTTCTCCTATCTAGGAGGGATGAGATATTTGTCTATGTGAAAATTTTCATCAGTTTTTACACAACTTAAGAAAGAAATCCATGGAATGATCTTTTATTATTATTTCGATATGTATTGCTTCTCCTATATACCTAACTATATCTCAGATGAAGTATGAGATGGACTGTAATCCTATTGGATAAAAGATACTTTTAAGAAGAGGTTATCATATGGGTGTAGAACTGAAGGAGGAAGGAGGTCGCACATAGGGCTGGGAGTCGTACATTTGGTATACATCAATGAAATATGGTAAGTAACTTTATTTATTAATGTATATATACTTTAAATTTAAAATGTTTTTATATTATATAGGTTTCTACTGACCTCTATATTATATAGTTTGAATTTGATAAGAAGATGTAAATAGATCCCCATATAGGAAATCTTGTCAGTGATAAACAATGCTAGATTATGGTTAATATTTTTTTTAAATGTTACTGATATTAATTTTATTGTTATTCTAATTTATAATTATATTTGATGGAAATTTATGAGACTGTGGATTCTCATTCATGATAGAGTCTTACTGAGAGTGAAGTAGATGCAACTTATGAGTTAGGTTTCTATTAGGGGGCTTAAATACGAGCTACTATGCATGGTGAGGAGAAAGGTCGGGTGATTGGTATTGGTTTGTGATTGAAACCTACTAGTTATTATGTTACATCTGTGATGTGATCAGTGAGATAGAAGGGATATCATATAGAGTCACTATCACTGTAAGATACATAGTATGATGAGAGTTTTAGAGATCATAATGATATGAAATGACAAATGGAGATATAGGGTAGAGGATCATGAGTATCAGCGTAAGCGAGATGAGTAAATGTTAGAGTATATTCAACAACTTATGTGTGGTGTTGGTATGGAGTTTCCTCCCTTGATCCTTCAAGTGATCCTCATCCACTTGATATAAGTTGATGCTTAGTTATTTTTATGGCTGTTAGGTAATTTAGGATGATAAAAATCTTATGTGTAAAATAATGTAATAATTTTATTCTTATTTTTCATATATTAATTTTTTATTTTGTTTTTAATTTTTTTTAATTATTTTTGTGCATTTTTTATATTTTTTATAAAAAAAGAAATTATGATGGATTATTGTATCCATAACAATTGGTTTTCTAAAAAATTTATCTGGTTTGTTTTTGATGTATTCAGAGCCCATGTGAATGTTTATGACTCAATAATAGAAAAATGAAATACATTGTTCATAGAGACGATAGTCCATACATACGTATGGACGTTGTTTTCATTTTCAAATGAAATAAATAATAGAAATAAAAATAATGTTTAATAATTCTAGAATCATAATTACATCATAAATATTATATATGTTCATTAAATCCATCATTATTTCCAGCCAAGTAAGGCGGTGATGGAAAATGAAACTCATTACTATGTGGAGACATTAGTTCGTACGTACGCACGAACAATCATTTTCCATTGGATGGAGTCATAAAAATCTATATTATGTATTATCATTCTAGAAGAATAATTATATTATAAAAATAATATATAAATATTCTATCCATCATAAAAACCATCCATGAAAGATTGTGATGAAAAACAAAATACATCGCTATGTGGGGACGGTAGTCCGCACATATGCATGAATGATGCTTTTGTTTCTCATGTGATGAAAAAAATGAGATGAATAAAGGTTTTTTATTCAAAACAATAACATATAATTATATGGAATATAATTATGTTATTAAATCATCATGGTTAGGATATAATTGAAGGATGTAAAAGAATAAATAAGATGATAGAACTCGGTTAGGAGTTATACCCCTTGTTTGAGAATTCTCTGTTGGATCTCTCCTTAAGGACACTTTGGTTGGTATTTTAAGAAGATAAGTTCCTATAGAATGTCTCTATAGAATTTTAGAAGATATTTTTATAGGGTTTGGTCTAGATAAGTTGCTCAATATTTGTGAAGAATAGAGGATATGTGGGTTCCTTTTATAAGAAGGGGAAAAGACACACTTATAATTTTTAAGAACTTTAAAATATAATAAATATCATAATCATTTAAAAAGTGAAAAATATCTATAATTTTGAAAATATTATAGGTAAATATTAGAATACCTATAACCAATAAAATTTGGACAGGTTTATGTGGCATTTTAAACCTCATATTTTAGTTGAACCCCCTCGTTAACCCTTGTAAACTTTAGAAGTGGTAACAACTTCTTTAATCTTTAAGGGTTATAAATTTAATTCTAAGGAAAAAAGTAACTCAAAAATGGTACATGTATGACATTATCTACCATTTATCATTAAACATACCATATTTTAATATATTTTTTATTTTAAATCATTTAATAAAATATTATTTAATATAAAATATCATAAATTCTATTTTTGGAACTATTCATAAAATTTTACTTTAAAAACATCAAGATAACAATGGATTTCAAATATAAACTCTTTAACCATAAATTCAAAATTATTTTTAACCATAAAATTTAAATAACATCACAATTAAACAAAAATATTACTTTTATTGTTTTTAAACTAATTTATATTTTGTTTTATAACTACTTGCACAAGCACTGTGTTAGTATTGTGTATGCATTAAAAATAGTTATACCATCACTAAAAATTAAATTTAAATTTAAATCATAAAAATAAATTATTTATGTTCAATATAAGATTTTAAATTCCTTCATAATTTTTTTATCTCAATTAAAACATATATTAGAAATTAAAAGCAAGAGAGTGATATTTTTTGTAATTGTCATTTATATAAAAAATATAGAGGTTGTAATCAAAGTACAGTGGAAATAAATTGCTAAATTTTATAATATTGGATGGTTATAGATTAAAAAAACTCATAAAATAAAATAAATACAACTCATGGAGATATTTTTAGGCCTTATCTCATAGTTTTAACCATGTTTTACTCGTTTTACCTTTATCGTGACGACAACATTTTTACCATGGTTTCTATTCATAATGACAGAAAATAAAAGAGATATATTTAAAAAATTAGAATCTTATGATTCAAAATATGGATTTTATTTTTCAAGATTCATTTTTTAGATGTGTTAAAAATCAATTTTAATATAAATGCATAAAAAAAATTTAAAAACATTTTTTAGATAAATGTGTTTTTAAACCTAAAAAAGAGTTTATACCAAAATAAAATATGATGAGAATTATTTTGAAATTAATTATATTATATATAATTTAATGAGACTTATTTTACTTTAATACCAAATACAAAACACAATGATAATTTTAAATTACTTTATTTACATAAAATTAATAAAAAATATCAAAATTAGGTATTTTCCACTATTCACTCAAAATCATTTTTTTTCAAGAAAATCCAAAACAAAATTACCCTAAATTATTTTTGATATGTTAATTTAAAAAATTATTTTCATTTAATAATTTTTTTAAGTGAGAGAAATTCATCATAAGATTCATGTAAAAAATGAAATAAAAATCATTTTTAAAGATAAAGTATTTTTGAAACATAAAATGTCTTTTCTATAAATTGATTTATTATTTATGAAGAATCAATCAATATATTTTCATTAGGTTATATATATATATATCATAATTTGGTTAATCTTATTCATATCCAGTAATCCAATGACTATGATATAATATATCATGGTTTGTTTAAGTTTAATGTTGTGTGTTAAGAAAACTATCGAGCACATCAAATTTATTAATGAAAAATATATTATAAAATCTCAGGATGTTACAAAAATTACAAAAGATTCTTCATTACCATGGAAATTCTAAGGGTCATCATTGAGATCCTTTTGTATCACCCTATTCCAAAGGTCTACGGTGTAAACTAACACCATGGTTATGCCATAGCGCCGTATCATGCTCCTTATTCTCATACTAACCTACGATCACACCCACTACCGATCATGGTCATCATTCCCTTATATTGGTAGTTGTAACTATGATGGAAGGCTTCTAAGGAAGTATATCTAGGACTATCCCTTATTTTTGGAACGAAAAAAGTGTTTATTTACATTTGAAAAATAAAAATAATTATGATTATAGTTTATAAATTAGTTATAAATTATAAGTGTTAAGATTAATAAAATTTATTTTACAAGCTTATGCTAAATATGAAAATTCATATTTAATTATTATGTTAAAAAAATGTTTATTAATTTTTTTATTTAATTTATGTAAATAGATTATATAATTTGAATATTATTTATGGCTTAATAGAGAAGTTGATATGTATAGATTTCTAAACATGCATAAAAGAATAAAACATGAGACCATGAGGATTTCATGGGATGCACTAATTATTGATTTAATATGCATATGATGTATATAAAATTAGTAAAAATCATATGTAATGAATTATAGTTTAAATATAAAGTGTTTATATTAAAATTATAAGAGCGATTTAAAAAGTGTTTATAAATTACAAGATAAGGAGAAATATAAGAGTTTATATTTAAAATTATGAAATGTTATTGATTACCTTGAGTTGTTTAAATAAAGGTCTTGTTTGGGAAATTATTTGAACCATATCAAAATGAGTTTTAATGATTTATTTTATCAACGTTTAAATAATATTAATCATATGATATTTATATTATGTAAATGTTTAAAAAATCTAAATTTAATTATAAAATCTTTATAATTTATTTTTATCATATATTTAAAGATAATTTCATATAATGTACAATATGAAGGAGGTCATATTATGAAGTTAATATAAATTATTTATATTCAATATTATGGAATGTTCATAATGATTATCTAATTTATAAAATATTTATTTTTATATTTTTTATGAATTATTCATAAATATTTATTTCATGTTTAAATATTTGTAATGTACATGTATTTAAAGGTTACTCCCACATTTATTCATAATTATAAATTTTTATGGATTATGAATTTTGTGTATACTTTACTTATGAGTTAAATTGCTTTAAAAAGACAGGGCTTCCATTTTTCACAACCCCACTCTCCAACGGTACCTCTCCTGGGCCATCAATGACTAACTAAAAATTAAATTTTTATTGAAGCATAAACCCCTTTTAAGGGGTGAGGGGGAACACAACAAGACATCAAAGACTTAAACAAAACCATTCCTCCATGGTTCAAAATCCCAAGGCCCAGCCTAGATCAAATACAAAGGTAAACCCCTCCCTAGCATTGTTAGCATTAAGACCAGCTTCCACCTTCTCATTGCTACTGAGCTAACTGTCCCGTGCAAGGATGCACGGTCTCAGTACCGATGGAAGTTTTTATACCCTCTAATATGTAGGATAAATTAATCTCTATATAAAATAGGATTGGTATATAGGATAAATTAAACACAAAGAAAATACATGGCATAATATAAAAAATAGAACCAAAACCATTCCAAAATGCATGAATAATGTAAATAAATACAAAGAGTCTTCAAATAAATACCCAAAAGAAAATTCATAAGGTATAAACACAGTAATAAACCTAAAGTTTGAGCTATTAATGTAAAAAATGGTCTATTTAGTCCTCTTAGAAACCTAAAAATAATTTTTATATATGTGGGGTGAGCATAACATGCATTCTTTGTAGAATCATTCCCAAAGTCACTCCTACACATTTGAAGAGAGAATACTAATACAACCATGAAAAAAAACACATCCAATAACACCTAAGCATGTAAACTAACCAGTATCATCCTCACTATGACATGCTCACTAAATAACACACCCATGTATAATAACATAATAAGAATCATATCGATAAAGGGTACCCCACACCAATTTCCCACTAATTTTCCACTCTTTCATCCCAATGTTGAATGTAATAAAACTATAATATCATTCATATAAACTCTCTCTAAGAAACCTAGGAAACTACATCATTCCAAGAACCTCACATTAAATTGGACATCACATACCTCTCGAAGACACCTGGGCCACCGTATCACATCTCAACCACTTGCATAAACAAGATAGTAGGGTATCATAAACATAAAGGGAATAAATCTCATTCCCTCCTCTTAACATGCATGAAAACCACTATAAACCACCACATAATCACATAAAACATCACCACTAGTACAATTTTTAATTTTTCCCATTACAACCCATGCATATCAAACTTGCTTAGAAGAAAGAGTGGGGGAAAGGGGGTATCCAACCATATTTATAAACCATTTGGATGTTGGTAAAAACACCCCTTAACACATTTGGGTGTTAGAACATGGTTCTAGACATGGGCGGGGTGTGTATATAAATCACAATGGATTAAAATATATACATATGTCATACAAGAAATCCCAACCTATGGGTTCACAACAAGAGTGACATCTTAACTCACCACACCACACAAGGCCTTGCAACCTATGTAACTTTCGTTGCTACCTATAAATTAATTACACCACATGAGAAATACATATAAAAAAAGACACATTCCATATTAATTTTCAAGTTAATCAAATTTCTTTATTTTATAGTTACCAACCAATTTTATTTACCAAAATCATTCATTTAATATTTAACAACATCCACT
This sequence comes from Viscum album, assembly GCA_963277665.1. Classification (NCBI taxonomy): domain Eukaryota; kingdom Viridiplantae; phylum Streptophyta; class Magnoliopsida; order Santalales; family Viscaceae; genus Viscum; species Viscum album. Next base: position 956,129,946 of record OY728138.1, on the reverse strand, counting down.
TAAGAAACACTTCCCATTAAAATTTAATTGTTCATTAATCATTCCAACCCATTATCCAATTTAATCCATTATAAATTCTAGTTTTATCATTATTGTTTAATTCCATTACCACCAGGAAACTAATAAAACACATATTTAGTAAAAACAACCCAAATTATCATGCCAACATGCACCACATTACCAACACTACACACCAAAACCACTTACCCATCACAACTGCATCTCACTATAATTTCATATCATCAAAACCACCAAAACTCATAATAAGTACACACAAAACCACTTTTTACATATTATATTTCATATTTTTCAAAGGTAATTCATCATTTTTACTTCATTATTTTAAAGGGAATTCTCACACAAACCCTGATTTTCATTATGAAACCAATTAATTAGCCATAAATAAATTATTAACTAATTTAATTCATTGTGATATCAAATAATCACACAATAATGGTACCACAATTATATTGACTACAAAGAAAATAAATCCCCCAATGACCATGATTTTCAGCAAAGGTATTAAGAATGTATAATAGTAGTAATATCAAAAGTGGTAAAACATGTGCTTCTTTTACCTTTCCCTTCAATTTGAATTGAGAAAATTAATTATCTCCATTAGGAGGTGTATACTACTATCCAAATGAAAACAAAAGCATAATCCCTCCCATATGTATAGATAGAAGAAAGATGAAGTATCCCTTATTTAGAAAAAAGAATATTTACATGATTTGTTGTACCATAATAGGGGATACATTCATAGGATAGAATCACTATATGAAGAACATTCATAATTTCCATGATAACCCTGGGAACCTCTATTATACTAATATATACTTATTCCATACACAACATGACCATCAAGGAAATAAGGGGCGCCATGCATCCACTTCCCAATTGACAATCTCACTCACCGATGAAAATCACACACTGACCATCCACATCCAAGAGCATGACCTTCCTTTGGAAGAATTTTATAAAAACACATATAGAATACAACCAATAAATGTTGATGATAACATAATATGGCTATATCTAAATCAATAAGAGATCTCCACACAACTAATGTTTCTCTATCATCACTCTACACCCCCAGAACACATCAAAAAAGCTGGTCTAGCCTCAAAATAGTATAGTCAACACTAAGGGAATGATAAGCCTCTCTAAATCTAGTTTTAGAGCATGGAATAGATCATGTGTAATAACGGAGTTTGAATCTCCAAAATCAAACAATAAAGAAACAAAGTTAAACAAAAAATTTATCGTAACTCTAATGATATCTGGCCCCTCTGGTGATAAAACCTATACTGCATGCAATTTTCCATGCCTAACTCCCTTACCTCATTGCTGATGGCCACCCCCATGACCCTGATTAGTTCCAGTTCCCTGAAGACAAGGATAATCCTATGGCTGGCCTCTTCCCATGCCATATCCTCTAGATGGAGAATAAGTCTATTTACCCTGGCTCTAAAATAGCCTCACTAGCTACTGCTGAGGATAACATTGAACTTGAACAACTCCACCATGATAATCTTAGAGAACTACTGGGAACTGATTCTAATGATGACCATGAAAACCTCAAGCTCGTCTCTAATAGACTAGGGTATAGAAATAATCATTGAGTAAGAAATGTTGAAATTGGAGGCTTTATCTTAAGTAACCACACACACACACAACCATATCCATACAACAGTTTATAGATATAATAATGGAATGAATGTCTAGAGTGTAAACCATGAATTAAACAACCTCTAAGAAAGAATCAAAGTACAATAGCATAGTATGAAAGTGATAAAGATAAAAATACACACCCAGATAGAGATGATGTCCCAACCCAAACAAATGAAAAATGGATGTTAAAGAGATCCAAAATCACAATCTCCAAGGTTGACCACCGAACATGGTCAGCTCTACTATGCGGAACTATGAGCCTCTGAAACCTGGTCCACCAAGGTCACCACGAACCTATATATCATCAGCATAAGACATAACACATTTAATAGAATTTCATGTAGGAGAGAGTATATACATACTCAATGGAACACCATGAAAGCAAGAAAGGGATCAATAGAAATATCAAACAATCATCTCAACCCATATGAAATAGGGAAATGAAAACCCAATACATATATGCCCATAAAGAAATAAAAGAGAGAAAGAAATGGGATATCCGTCTCCAAAAACCAGCTAAGAATGAAAAGTCATCCTAAATATTTAAGGTTCAATCTTTGATGCCCAAAAATATGTACAACCTCATAAGAATCTGATAGGAGGGGTTCTCTCCTCGCTACTACACTCCATAGTCGAGGGATAACTAAATATTGTGGAGGACCTTCTCTCCACCGGAGCCTAAAGATGGGGGAGTACCACTCCATAGATAGAAGAACATCACCCTATTTTAGTATGGGGGAGTACCAAATATACCTATGTAAATAGTATGGGGGACACATACTCAGGTGTGATAGGGGAGTACTGACCCTAAAAAATCTCTGATGAACACACCTGATCACTACCATCGATCAAGTGTCGTTGAATGAAGTTCCATTCTCATAACACCTTGAGTTGTATCTATGATTCCAAAATTAAGGCCTGCAATATGTTATACATTGAAAACTACTCAGGACAGGTTACTCACAATATGTTTTGTATTGGAATATTTCAAGGGAGGTACATGATGTGTACATAGGGTCACATAGTGTGTGACCTCACTTGGGAACCTGGTCACGTCCTCACTAACACATATATTGGATGTAAATTTACAACTTCATGGAATATATAAGTAGTACATGATGTATCTTTTCCATCTGGGGCCTACCCGTGTCCTTCTATCCCATTCCCATGTACATAATCTTGTGTCTATGTAAATCAGCTTATGCTTGTTTACATCGGCTCATGCCTGTGGTTGTGGCCATATGCATGGTTGTTCTGTGATCATGTACACTTGGGTTATATGCTGAGATTCCAACATTGATTCACAGGGCATGCTTGATTCATACATATCATGTGATATTTATCTTCACTTTAAACCATAGCCACAATATTTAGGGGACTTCACAACATGTGTTCTTTATGGTACACGCTGTGTATGTCAGTATTTTTATAGAAACTTCATGAGACTTCACTCAAAACTACCCCCCCCCCCCATAACACTACAAAACTCACCATAGGATGTAAATCTGGGGTTTAACGAACCCATTCATTGCTGGTAGTCAGATTCCAGCCACCTAAATCCACTTATGAAGTAATATCACCATGCCTCTCTTTCATACGTTGGAACCCATGAATAAAGAACTCCTAATTTTCCTCTAATCCATCCTCGTTATCCCATAAAACTACAACACACTTCAATCTTTCTCTAGATCCCAAAACTAGACCCAAAAAAATGAAACATTATTCCAAAGGTCGGTTGTGCAATGATCAGTTCCCTGGTATTCATTGAACTATCGACTAAAGGATTACTGAAAATAATTTTACAAAGAACAAGGGGAGAAAAGTGTAAAACAAAAATGTGAGGAATGAACATGTCCTTTGTTCAGATTGGATTCCATTTGTATATTAAGAAATTGATGATATCAAGGGATAAATCAATAATCAAAAAATAAATGAACAAATGGGTTTGTGTGAATAATTAAAATCATCAGAAACCAAAGAAGAATAAACAATACATGACTTTTCAAATAATTAAAGGGAAAAATCCATCAAATAACTTTCCATACCTTGATTTTGGATCAATTTTTGTAGATAATGTGTTCTCAAGTGATGGAGATGATAACCCCACTATATTTTCCATCTGTCTCATGATTCACCCTAATATGTTCATCGTCGATCCTCAATCCACTAAAAACAATGAAGAATTCTCCATACTCCTCACTGATATCATAGGGTAATATAGCTAACTTGGGGAATTTACCATAAAAGGGTATTAATAATGGAGTATTAGGTATTAGGTTATTAAATAAATAAATTAAATTAATTAATTATTTCACTTAATTCATCCACCAATAGTTGTATTCCACAAAACGTTTGATGCTGATCAACTTTATGTCATGCCTATGGTCAAACCCATGTTCCAGAAACAAATGTGGTCTCATATTTATCATATAATATACCAATTAATAGGAAAACCATTTATTCTAAAAAGATTTGTGTGAATGATTTAATTATAATAATATTTTTAAAGTAATAATTCTGGGGTCCTATGACTCCCTAAAACAATGTTGTCTCCATGAAAAAATTCATAGATATACATGGAAATATTCAAAGGACTTATCCAAAAAAAATTGGACTCATTAAAGTCTCCTATCCTTCAAGGAATTTTTCCATAAAAAGAAAAAGTATATAAAAAGGTGGGGGTACTGAGTCTGTATCTGACTCTCGTGCTCCCAAGAGCTCTCCTACATGATCCCATACTGCCAACACACTCAAACAAAAGGAATGGTCCATCCACATAGGTTCCTATCATGTCGATCCTTGATCTCCAATGGGTAATCTTCTATGGTGTCCCCATCATCAATGTCCATCTCACCTCGGTTAATAACATGAATAGGGTCATGCACGTATCTCCTCAACTATGACACATAGAAGACACCATGCACACGATCCAACTAAGGTGGTAATTTAAAGTGGAAAGTAGCCTAAAAAACCCTCTAAAGGATCTTGAATAGACAGATGAACCTTATGGATAGATTTCTTCAAAAACCAAATCTATACAATCCTCATCATGGGGAGATTATCAGGAAAACACGGTCTACATACTCAAACTCCAAAGGCCTATGATGTTAATCCACATACGATTTCCTTCATCTCTGGGATATCCTCATATGCTCATGGATCACCTAAAACTTTTCAGTCTTCACCTTCACTATCTCTGTCCTAAAAAGATATTTTTCACCAATATCAGTCCAATAAAAGGGTGACCTGCAGGTTATCCTGTATAGGGCCTCAAAAAGTACCATGTTAATAGTAGAGTGATGAAAATTATTATAAGTGAACTCTTCCAATGGAAATTGATCCTCCCAGCTCCAACCAAAGTCCAACATACATGATCTTAGTATATCCTCCAACACAGGTATAGTCTGCTTGGTTTTCCCATACATCTAGGGGTAAAAAACAATGCTAATATATAATTGGGTCCCAAAATCCTCATGTAGAGATCTCCACAACTGTGATGTGAACCAATAATCATGGTTATAGATGATAATTTTGGGTACCCCATGAAGCCGAATGATCTCACACACATATAACTTTCCCAAACTCTCAACTGAACTCTTCTCTTGGATGGTAATAAAGTGTTTTTACTTGGTGAGTTGTTTAAAGATCACCCAGATAGCATATTGGCCTCTCACTATTCATGGAAGCACCATGAAAAAATCTATCGATATTCCATCCAAATTCTATTTTGGGATCTTAATAGGTTGAGCCAAACCTGTTGGAATCTAATGATTGGCCTTTACTTACTGACATGTGAGACACTAAGAGACAAACATGGAAAAGATCCACCTTATTCCAACCAACCAAAACTACCATTGAATATCCCTATACATTTATTCTAGACTGGGATCTAAATCTAGGGATAGGTGTGAAACCCCCATCACATCCCCACACAATGTGACCAGAACGATATTTCCCCCCCAAAAAGGATGATGTGCTCCCCTTATTCAGAGAATCCATATGGTGCATCTCTTAAGGATATCTGGTCATGTAGAACCTTGAAATATATGTCTCCTAACTATACCTATTTTACATGCTAAATAAGAGGTGGAGTCAGGACCATTTATTGAAGAAAAACTACACCCTTCTCCTCCACCAGGGCTAGTTGCAATGAAGCTAACTGCTTAGACATGTCCACAACCAAGCGAGAATGAGACTTCCTACTAAGCGAATCTGCCACCATGTTACCCTTCCAAGGATTATATACTATCATGAAATTATAGTCCTATAAGAAATTCACCCAATGCCTCTATCTTAGGTTGAGATCTATTTTAGTGAAGATGTACTTGAGACTCTTGTGGTCTAAGTAAACAATAAAATTCTTTCCTAGAAGATAATTAATCCACATCTTTAGAGAAAATAATACTACTAAAAATTATAATTTGTGGTTCACATAATTATTATCATGGGGTATCAATTTACTTGACCCATAAGAAATAACTACCTACCTCTACATCAACACACAACTAATCCCAACTTTAGAGGCATCACAGAACACCATGAAAAGACCAGTTTAGTATATGATTAAAACTGAGATGGGGGGGGGGTTGAATCAATGTTGGAGGATTTTTTAAACCAATCAAAAAAATTTATCCATTTACCTCTTATAAATGTTAGGATCTTGATTCTATTATTCTATTTTCCCTTTCACATGAAAGTATATGAAAGTATTAAAGATACCACATAATATTTTTATAAGGTTCACTACTCAACAAGAGTAGATAGTCCTTGGCATGGTTTGAAAATGATCTTGACCACACAAACACTAGAAAGTAATCCTATTAATGTGGTTAAAACAATTAGGAAACACTATTTCACTTGAAATGCACTATATTCAATTGAAAGTGCATATTTTACAGCACATGGAAGGATATTTATACTTATTCTGAAGAAAGTATTATCCTTGTTGATAAAGTTTTATAACATCAAGAAAGTCTTAAACCTATTGATACCCATTGGATGTCATAGTGTTTATTTGTTCCTCCAAAACCTTATTCTTCACTTTTTACATTAACAATAGCATGAAAGAAACTCTCTAACTTTCTTCCCATCAGAAAACTGAAGATTGAAAAATCTTTTGCTTCTCTCAGTCACAATAATATGAGTGTGGTAGAATAATGAACACATAATTCTTCCTTACCAAATGATAATTAACTAAATATATATTGTCCATTCACTTGTTCTTCTTTGTTCTATTTATTATTCAATGAAAAAGATAACTACACCAAATCACCTTCTTCCAATTTTTCTAGAATCAAAAAATTACTTTGTGATTATTATATCAATAAAGACCATATCATCTTGAAATCATCACAATTAGTTCTTCTTCTTTGATACATAATATCAATCAATGAATTCATCATTAGTTATTTGATCTTTCACATAGGAAATATAAATAATTTTCAATGTTAACTTCCCATTCAATCAAATGCCTAAGCTAAATTTCTCTTCATTATTTTAATGTAAAAAAATGTGGCTTCACTTAATCCACATGGAATAAATATTTCATGTGTTGCTTACTTCAAGAAATTGTTTCATAGAACTTATCATACAAACCCCCTAGCACATATAAAATATTCTTCTTGTTATTTTATGTGATTTTATTCAAACCATGCTTATGTGTTGTATCAATTCATGTATAAACTATTATCATCCTATAAATTTAATCATGCGGGTTCACCGCCTCTTCCTTCTTGTAAACCAGGTGTGTGTACACATGTTCCAGTAATATATCACCTTTTAAAGAGTGATTATGAATTCACCAATGCATGTACACATTCACACCATTCATGTAACATCCTAACCCAAGTGCCCCACACAAGTTCCTTGAGACGGTTAATCACATGTCCTCAAGCATGCCTCCCCATATGCCAGAAGCTTTCGACTAGCAACGAGGGTCTAATAAGTCGATCATGGGGAGACTATACCCTATACTATTAGAATAATACACCAATGGAAATAAATAAACAATAAAATAATGATATATAAAAATAAAAATACCAATATCTTAAGATAATTAAAGAAAAAAATCCAATATCCAAATAAAGTAGAAAACTTGCCATGTTAATGTATGTGTCAAGTGTCTAAAATGAAAACTAAAAATAAAGAGACTAATGACTCTCAAGTAGGTCCCAAACCACATCTAGTTCCCACATCCAAGCTCTATCCCAACTCATCCATCTAACACATAACCTTTTACCTTAACTTGTCCTATAACAATAAAGTCTATTCGGGTACTGATCAGGTAGTCTGGGTAGGGTGTGAGTACAACTCAGTAGGCCACCACCAATGGTGTCTAAAACAAATCTAGTTAATAATAGTGTATGAAGTTTTATAAAGAAATAATTACAATGTAAAAATAAACAAATATCACATTATCAAACTATTCTTTATTTCACCACATAAACTCCCTGGGTTCCCATAGGCACCCATACCTCAATACCTAATTTCTCTCATGCTGAAGCCTAAAGTATGTATAAGGGATATCATGTCCCAGAATTCCACTATTACCATTCCTTATTTTCATACTTTAGAATAACCATGTTACAATTCTTTAATTCATACTTTAATTCTCATGTTACCATTTATACTTCACATGTTATAATGGCCATGTTCCCATTCTTTAATTCATACTTGAATGACCATGTTACCATTCATAAACACACAGTAGAATGACCATGTTCTCATTATTTAATTCATAATTTTAATGACCATGTTACCATTCATAAACATAGAATTAATTCAACAATTAATTATCCACATAAATTCCATTACTAATTCAACAATTAGTTTATCACATAATTAACCTTAATTAATTCAACAATTAATCATGTCATCAAACCCATTAATTAATTTAACAACTAATTAATCAATATTCACAACTAAAAATTTCATAATTAATTTTTAGAATTAATTATCTCATTAACAATATAAATTCATCATAATTAATTTTATAATTAATTACCTCAATATATGATATAAATATCACATAATTAATCCCACAATTAATTATCTTAATTCATTACATCAAAAGAATATAATTAATTCCAAAATTAATTATATCAATTAAACAAATTAAATATATCATAATTAATTCCCCGATTAATTATCTAAATCACAATTCCTAGATCTTGTAATTAATCCCCAATTAATTATCTAATTAGATAGCCCCTAAATCACATAATCAATTCCCAAATTAATTATCTATTTCAAAAATACTTCAATTAATCAATTGGAAACATTAATTAACCCAATTTAGGAATTCCAATTGCAAAAGAATGATAAAAATTCTACAATTTTCAAACACGTATCAAAATTATGACTATAGGAAGTGAATATTATGTCACCAACCTCAAATCATCAAATAATAATCACCCAATGGAAATCCCCAAAAATTGAGCGGCACAACGATGTAGATCTAGATCAGAATCTCAAAACCCTAATTCAAGATTAAATAAAATCAAGATCTTATAAATATAGATCTATTTATAGAATCATAGATATATATCTCACCAAATAAATTTAGATCTTTTCATAACATAAGATTACATCGCTGAAATAAAGTGAGAAAAATGATAGAAAAATGAAAGAAAAACTGGGATATGATTCACTTATCTAGAGAGGAGTGGACCTTCGATCTGAGATTTGAATCATGAATAAAGGAGCAAAAGAGGGCCTGGAATTCATCCACAGAGCTCCAAAAACATGAGAGACCTCCTTGGGTTGAATGGGGGTCAAAATAGGTGTGTTTTAGGGGCTTAAAGTATTTTAAAAATTAAAATAGGGTGGCATTTAAAATCACACATGGTTTGCTGGGTAGGGGCTCATAGTTTTCTCTAACCATGAACATAAACCATGAACTTATTATTTTAGTGGTGAAAAATTACTACTAATAGGGTGAATATTTATCCTAACCATGCACCATCCATGCGATTCCCCTCTACCTGGGTTTGAATAGTTAGCTGGGTTGGGGAGCACGGTTTGGGAAAATTACATGTCAACTGTGCACAACCCTATAATTTCTATTTTTCTCAAAATTGCACCAAAAAACAGCCAAATTCATAACCCAAAAAAGTATTCAAATAATGAAAAAAGATTTCCTAAATTCAAGATAAAGTCAACTATAGAAAAGGCTGAGATCTTACAATCTCTCCACCTTATAATAGCTCATCCTCAAACTGCACTCCCAAGTTTCCCTAAGATTCTGAGATAAAAATATTGGTCCATTGATCCTGCATATCTGCTTCACTTTCCCATATCTCCTTCTATAAATTCCCATGTTTAAATAATGCATGAACTATTAGTAAAGTGTTTCCCCATAACACTTTCTCACTACGATCCAACACATGTACTTGATGCTCCTCAAAGGATGCATCTACCTCAATATCAATATCATCCACATCGATCACACGATAAGGTTTAGGGTTATAATTCAAAAATTGAGATACATGGAAAACATCATGCATAAAATTGTATTTTTGTGGAAGATCCAATCGGTACTATAGCATCCCACCTTTTATCACATAAACTTTCATTACATTATACAAAACCGAGGATCTTTAAGGTTTAGTGTCTTGGAAACCAGGAACTTAATACATGACAACATATAACATTCTTCTTAAAAACTTGAAAGGATTCTTAATTTGTTCATCCTAAGTTCATTACAACATCTCATAAACTGGCAACATACATAAAAGGAAAGGGTGAGAAGAAGGCCCAGCAAGGGAAACAAGGGAAACATTTTACATGTGAACTTGAGATATATCAAAAGTCATAAAAAATAACTTTAAGGCATGAGAAAGAGATCATGAGGCATATCATAATAAAAATAACATGTTTCATAACTTGAAGATGTGGCTACAAAATTTAACATAGAAAATCATTTCTGTTTCACCAAGGTCCATCCCCAAGGTGTCATTAAAAATTACCAAGGTTATTCACCAAGGCGTCGTTAAAAATGGTCATCTCTAGAGATTAAGTCTTTACCCAATGCATTGGAGCGCTATCAGGGCGCACCCTTAAATTTGACTTTATTATCATGTGATCCACATATATCATCATCAAAAATTCCATAAATAACCCATATAGAATAAAAGAAATGGGTTTCCTTTCATAATCATAACATTTTTAAAACTACTTTGATGACATGATCTTTATGTCACTTTAAACCCACAGAAAAGGAAAGTGGGTTTCATGTATGAAAATCCAAGAATTTCAAATAGAAAATTTTTATATATACGTGAATAAACCTTTAGAATAAATAGATTTGAGTATTCACTTAATAAAATGAATTTGAGGATAAGAGAGAGACATTTTGAGATGGAAATTCTGCAGCATAATGGCTATGTTTCGGGGTTTTAGAAAACATTGAAAAGAGAGGGGACATGGGTCACTCACTCATAAATGATCCATAAAACAGTAGAGGGAAAGAATATAAATGTTATAAGAACATGGTAATGAAATTTTAAAGATATAGCATATGAAATGAAAAACATGGAAGGAAGACAAAAATAAGATTTCTCTTATGAAAATTCGGCAGCCTAATAGTGTCACTTAAACTTCAAAAAAAATGAATTGACGAGATTAAATAGGGTCTATCATCATATGAACATAAAAGATCAGTATGATAGATATATAGATCATACCCCAACATAATAAAAAGGAATTTTAAATACTTGACATGAAAGTAGAACTTTAAAAAAATGAGAAAGGTGAAAGAATCCCTTAAAAATTCGGCAGCCTAACGACGTCACTTAAACTTCAACAAAAATGAATTGATGAGATCAAATAGGGTCTCTAATCATATAAACATAAAATATAAGTATGATATATATAGAGATCATACCCCAAAAAAATAAAAAGGAACTTGAAATACTTGACATGAAAGTAGAACTTTGAAAAAAATGAGAAAGGTGAAAGAATCTCTTAAAAATTTGGCAGCCTAACGACGTCACTTAAACTTCAACAAAAATGAATTAACGAGATCAAATAGGTTATCTCATCATAATAACATAAAATATAAATATTATAGATATATATATCATACCCCAACAAAATAAAAAGGAACTTTAAAGACTTGACATGAAAGTAGAACTTTGAAAAAAATGAGAAAGGTGAAAGAATCTATTAAAAATTCGGCAGCCTAACGGCGTCACTTAAACTTCAACAAAAATGAATTGAAGAGATCAAATAGGGTATCTCATAATATGAACATAAAATATAATTATGATAGATATAGAGATAATACCCCAACAAAATAAAAAGGAACTTGAAAGACTTGACATGAAAGTAGAACTTTGAAAAAAATGAGAAAGGTGAAAGAATCTCTTAAAAATTCAGCAGCCTAACGACGCCACTTAAGCATTCATAAAATGAAATGATGAGAGTAAGAGGGGATATCTAATTATATGAACTTGAAAATTTCAGTAAGAGGAATATAAAATAACATCCTCCAACAATAAGAACATGGAGCATAAAAGAAATGACTTAAAAGAGAGTATTTGAAAAGAAAGAGAGAGGTTGGATCCCTTACCTTAATACGTAACTCTTAAAACTCAAAGGTTGGGACATTGAATTCTTGGGGGCACCTTGGGATGACTCCTTGGGAGGTAAGGAGACCAGAAATTCATTGAGAATGATTTTGGAGTCAAAAGGATGAGAGAATGGCTTGGTATTTATAGGGGAAGTGAGGGGACAAGGCATTAATGGCCAAGGGACACCTCATTGGTGGTATTGGCAAAACCACGGGCTTGCCCATGGTATTTTCCCATGGTATTGACCACATGGGACACCAAATACCTTATCTTACTATTCATAAGTCTACCATATTTATTACATACTTAATACATCATTTAATGATGTCATTAAACACCCGTAACTTAAAAACTGTATTTTCACTATTCACCGAAAATTCAACTTTCTCATAAAAATCCCAAACTTTCACCTTAACCAAATATCAATGCTCTGATTTTAAAAATGAACTCCATTTTATAAAAATAATTTACTAAATATTTTTAATTTAATTTTTAAATAAAAACACTATTCACCGAAAATTTATTTCTCAGAAAAATCCCCAAAAATTACCTTAACATAATATCGATCCTCTAAGTTCAAAAATAAAGTCCATTTTATAAAAATAATTTTCTAAATATTTTTAATTTAATTTTTAATTAAAAAACACTATTCACCTGAAAAAACTAATACTTGACTAATAGTTTATGAAACCGTTATTTAACCATTTTATTGAATCACATTACTTAATCAAGGTGCCTAGATTATATTAATACTTTCTTTAAGTGAGATTACTAATCCATTTGGTCACATTACTAATCCTAAGCATAAAATCACTATTCATATTTTACTATTCATCAAAAATTAAGTTGATCTTATTAGACTCTAAATTTCGTACTGAACATAATTGTAGAAGACTATTTTTGAAAATCATTACACATTTTTAATTATTTAAGGTTTACATAATTTTTTTTTAAAATATCCTTTCTCTAAAATTCACCAAAAATATGCATACTATATTTATCTGGATATTTGAAAATTCATAAACTTCATCATAAGAAGAAATCAAAATTTTTATTTAAAACAAAGGATTACAAAAGGCAGTTACGGTCTCCTTATATAGCCCCTTATCACACCAGCATAGGACCTAAGTGTAAGGTGTGCTAAGGTGAGAGAATCCGAGGGAGGCTCGGCCAACATCGCACGAGTAGTAATTTCTATCAGTTTGAACTTCTTGTGAAGGCGATTCCATTCTAGCTTCACATGATGAAGTTCGGCTTGGGTTTGGTCCAGAGCAAAGCCCAGTGGTGCTACCTCCTTCCCAAGTTCTGTTAGATGTGATTTGATCAGTCCAAGACTACTCAGTGAGGCCATAAAATCTTCTTTCTATATTAATTAACCAAGATCACTGTTATTTAGAGACAATGGTCGTAACATTTAGTTTCCAACAGTCATACTGACTAAAGGTCATATAATAGTCAAACCCAACAGTCTCATTTTATTTATACTCATGTTATCAAATGAAATAGTTTTGTTGAGTATGAAAAATAATATAACACACAAAATTAGGAAACAAGATTTATTCAAAATTTCGGGTCGTTACAATCTTCCCCTCTTAAGAAATTGTGTCCTCGCAATTTTTAAAATTGGGATTGGAATTTCATTGAAAGTCCCACATCAGAAAAAGAGTTAGTAACACTATTACTTTAAAAGAAAGAAAGGGAAGTACAAAGGCCACCCGAGTTAACCCATACTAGGATTCCATATAGGAAAACATATACATGGAAGAGAAAACAAAGGGTCACGTTGTGAGGGAGAGTGATAGAAAACATTATTAGGAGAAAGTTAACAACAAGAAAATCACAAACTTATGATGGGTAAAACGATATTTGATTTCCCAGTAGGAAACGTTAACAGACAACGTTTTTGTTTTACGTTCCTTTTCATAGTTTTGAGGAATTCATTTATTATATAGAATAAAAACACAAGGAAATATATTTACTTTCAAGTACAGCTTCACCCTTTAATAAGTTTCTACCAAAACTAATCTTTTCTCCCAACAATGAGCATTCAAAAACACTTGGTCTCATCAAAAGCACAAGAATCATCTTCTAGAGAATCACATAATCCAAAAAAGATTAACTATCCATTTCTTCTATCTTTAAACATTATCCAAAAAATAGAAAGGGTAAGATAAAACAACTCTTCCAAAAGAAAGATCCCCAAAGGAAGGGAAACTACTTTAAATCTTCAAAATTCCACAGTACTACCCAGAGTTCATCATAGACCTTTCCATAAATAACTATCCTTAAAATTCCTCAAAATAAACCAAACTAAGATTGAAACCCAAATACAAGAAGGATTTGATAACATAGTCTTCCAAAATAAACTTCATCATTCATCTCCAAACAATATCAACCACTCCTAACATCTTATAACAAAAGTAGCTAACCTAAACATATTTTACCCAATATAGGTTAATCATTTCCATAAGTAACCTATAATACCATAAGTTCACCTTAAATTCATCGATTCTTCAAAATATAAGTCAACCTTTATTCCTAAAAGAAAATACCATAGTAATCTATTTACCTCGATCATATAGGGTTCCCAAAATAGTGAACGTCTTCCAAAATAATAATAATCTTTTAATCCCTTAATCTTTTTTTTCAAGAAGAATAGCTTCACAACATCAATATGTGATACATAACAATAGATGTTTTCCTTAATGATATAAAACCATCTTAGGTAGTGACTCGATGTTCTTAGAAAACATTAAAGATATGTTCATAGGGCATGAACTAAAAAAACAACATGACATAGACAATTATTGCGAAAAAGTTACATGTACTTTAGTCATCATGATCCATCTCAACATAGGAGTTGCATTGTTCCCTTGTCCTTGAAGATTTTTGATGCTCATCATGTTTCTCATCCCTTCCAAGAGAGCATTGCCTTGGATAATGTCCAACTTCTCCACATTTACAAAATTGAAAAGTATAAGGTATATTAGATCGTACCTTATCTCTATTTATCACATTATCCATTTTTATAAAGCAATTGGATACTTTATGCTTTATCACCCCACACTTAAAACATCTCCCGATTCCTTTGTGACATTATCCTTTGTGCCACTTTCCATACTTTTTGCACAAAGGAAATTGGGTCTTCTTTCCCTTATCAATTTTATCAGATGAGCATCCTTGAGACTTCACCTTCTTCTTCCTTGATGAATTTGGGCATTCAACTAGGTACCAATTATAAATTGTGATTTTTGATAGCTGGTTTGGCATAATCACAATATGTTCAACTTGATATCTCATCATCTCTATCACATTAATAGAGAAATCTTCACATTTCCTATCACATTGATTGTTGGGACATGTTCTTCTATTTCCTGCCATTAACTAAGAAAAGAAAGTATAATTAGGGGGCTTAAATACTTAGCCAATAATCATGAAAAGGAAACTTAAATCATATAAGGATAAACTTGTAGAAGGAAAGTATACCCTAACTTGTGATCCCCTAGGTCCCAATCTAGGTTATCCATGATTATATATTCTTATGTGAATCTTTATTTTATTTTATCTTTGTTCCTTTAATAATGGTTCATACTAAGCTTATGAATTTACCAAAGCACATCCCCCAGGAGTGTCGTAACCAAGAGTGAAACAAGTCCCATTTTCGTGTACCAGTTCCCATCCAAGTCCAGCTCAAAGTGGTGTTTTTGGGTTTTACCCCTATGTACATCTGTGCCAGATCCACCTCTACCTGCTCGTATCCAGACAGGGATGTATTTGCTTGGAAACCCCTTACTCAATACTCACCAAAATACCAGGAAGATTTCCTATATTTAAACATTTATATAGGGTTCTTCATAAAGTTTTCATATCCTAATTTCCACAAATAACTAAACTATACTTTGATACCAACTATAGTATCCTGCCTTTTTATCACATAAACTTTCATTACATTATACAAAACTGAGGATCTTTAAGGTTTAGTGTCTTGGAAACCAGGAACTTAATACATGACAACATAAAACATTATTCTTAAAAACTTGAAAGGATTATTCATTTGTTCATCCTAAGTTCATTACAGAATCTTATAACCTAGCAGCATACATAAAAGGAAAGGGTGAGCAGAAGGCCCAGTAAGGGAAACAAGGGAAACATTTTACATGTGAACTTGAGATATATCAAAAGTCATAAAAAATAACTTTAAGGCATGAGAAAGAGATCATGAGGCATATAATAATAAAAATAACGTGTTTCATAACTTTAATATGTGGCTACAACATTTAACATAGAAAATCATTCCGTTTCAACAAGGTCCATCCCCAAGGTGTCATTAAAAATTACCAAGGTTATTCACCAAGGTGTCGTTAAAAATGGTCATCTCTAGAGATTAAGTCTTTACCCAATGCATTGGAGTGATATCAGGGCGTACCCTTAAATTTTCTTTTATTATCATGTGATCCACATATATCATCATCAAAAATTTCATAAATAACCCATATATTATAAAATAATTGGGTTTCCTTTCATAATCATAACGTTTTTAAAACTGCTTTAAAGACATGATCTTTATGTCACTTTAAACCCACAGAAAAGGAAAGAGGGTTTCATGTATGTAAATACCAGAATTTAAAATAGAAAATTTTGATATATATGTGAATACCCCTCTAGAATAAATAGCTTTAAGTATTCACCTAATAAAATGAATTTGAGGATAAGAGAGAGACATTTTGAGACGGAAATTCTGCAGCATAACGGCTATGTTTCGGGGTTTTAGAAAACATTGAAAAGAGAGGGGACATGGGTCACCCACTCATAAATGATCCATAAAACAGAAGAGGGACAGAATATAAAGGGTATAAGAACATGGTAATTAAATTTGAAAGATATACCATATGAAATTAAATACATGGAAGGAAGACAAAAATAAGATTTCTCTTATGAAAATTCGGCAGCCTAACGGCATCACTTAAACTTCAACAAAAATGAATTGACGAGATTAAATAGGGTATCTAATCATATGAACATAAAATATCAGTATGATAGATATATAGATCATACCACAACATAATAAAAAGGAACTTGAAAGACTTGACATGAAAGTAGAACTTTAAAAAAAATGAGAAAGGTGAAAGAATCTCTTAAACATTCGGCAACCTAACGACGTCACTTAAACTTCAAAAAAAATAAATTGACGAGATCAAATAAGGTCTCTCATCATATGAAAATAAAATATCAGTATGATATATATAGAGATCATACCCCAACAAAATAAAAATGAACTTGAAAGACTTGACATGAAAGTAGAACTTTGAAAAAAATGAGAAAGGTGAAAGAATCTCTTAAAAATTTGGCAGCCTAATGGCGTCACTTAAACTTCAACAAAAATGAATTGAAAAGATAAAATAGGGTCTCTCATCATATTAACATGAAAGATCAGTATGATAGGTATAGAGATAATACCCCAAAAAAATAAAAAGGAACTTGAAATACTTGACATGAAAGTAGAACTTTGAAAAAAATGAGAAAGGTGAAAGAATCTCTTAAAAATTCGGCAGCCTAACGGCGTCACTTAAACTTCAACAAAAATGAATTGATGAGATCAAATAGGGTCTCTAATCATATGAAAATAAAATATCAGTATGATATATATATATATATATATATATCATACCCCAACAAAATAAAAAGGAACTTGAAAGACTTGATATGAAAGTAGAACTTTGAAAAAAATGAGAAAGGTGAAAGAATCTCTTAAAAATTCGGCAGCCTAACTGCGCCACTTAAACATTCATAAAACGAAATGATGAGAGTAATAGGGGATATCTAATAATATGAACATTAAAATTTAATTAAGAGGAATATAAAATAACATCCTCCAACAATAAGAACATGGAGCATAAAAGAAATGACTTAAAAGAGAGTATTTGAAAAGAAAGAGAGAGGTTGGATCCCTTACCTTAATACGTAACTCTTAAAACTCAAAGGTTGGAACCTTGAGGTCTTGGGGGCACCTTTAGAGGACTCCTTTGGAGGTAAGGAGACCATAACTTCGTTGAGGATGATTTTTGAGTCGAAAGGATGAGATACTGGCTTGGTATTTATAGGGGAAGTGAGGGGACAATGCATTAATGGCCAAGGGACACCTCATTGGTGGTATTGGAAAAACCATGGGGTTTCCCATGGTATTTGCACATGGTATTGACCACTTGGGACACATAATACCTTATATTACTATTCATAAGTCTACCATATTGATTACATACTTAATACATCATTTAATGATGTCATTAAACACCCGTAACTTAAAAACTGTATTTTCACTATTCACCAAAAATTCAACTTTCTCAGAAAAATCCCAAAATTTCACCTTAACAAAATATCAATGCTCTGATTTCAAAAATGAACTCCATTTTATAAAAATAATTTTCTAAATAATTTTAATTTAATTTTTAAATAAAAACACATTATTCACTAAAAATTTATTTTTCTCAGAAAAATCCCCAAAAATTAACTTAACATAATATCGATGCTCTAAGTTCAAAAATAAAGTCCATTTTATAAAAATAAATTTCTAAATATTTGTAATTTAATTTTTAATTAAAAAACACTATTCACCTGAAAAAACTAATACTTGACTAATAATTTATGAAACCGTTATTTAACGATTTTATTGAATCACATTACTTAATCAAGGTGCCTGGATTATATTAATACTTTCTTTAAGTGAGATTGCTAATCCATTTGGTCACATTACTAATCCTAAGCATAAAATCACTATTCATATTTTACTATTCATCAAAAATTAATTTGATCTTATTAGACTATAAATTACGTACTGAACATAATTGTAGAAGACCATTTTTAGAAAATCATTACACATTTTTAATTATTTAAGGTTTACATAAACATTTTTTAAAATATCCTTTCTCTAAAATTCACCAAAAATATGCATACTATATTTATAAGGACATTTGAAAATTCATAAACTTCATCATAAGAAGAAATCAAATTTTTTATTTAAAACAAAGGATTACACAAGGAAATTACGGTCTCCTTATATAGCCCCTTATCACACCAGCATAGGACCTAAGTGTAAGGTGCGCTAAGGTGAGAGAATCCGGGGGAGGCTCGACCAACATCGCACGAGTAGTAATTTCTATCAGTTTGAACTTCTCCCGAAGGTGATTCTGTTCTAGCTTCACACGACGAAGTTCGGCTTGGGTTTGGTCCAGAGCAAATCCCAGTGGTGCTACCTCCTTCCCAAGTTCTGTTAGATGGGCTTCGATCGGTCCAAGACTACTTGGTGAGTCCATCGAATCTTCTTTCTATATTAATGAACCAAGATCACTTGTATTTAGAGACAATGGTCGCAACATTCATTTTCCAACGGTCATACTAACTAAAGGTCATATAATAGTCAAACCCAACAGTCTCATTTTATTTATACTCATGTTATCAAATGAAACAGTTTTGTTGAGTATAAAAAATAATATAACACACAAAATTAGGAAACAAGATTTATTCAAAATTTCAGGTCGTTACAGGTACGCCATCATCCCGATTCTCTCCAGAACCTCAAATAGTCTGATGAACCTGAGAACCATATTGTACTGTCTCTGTATCATATGGTGACCCAGTCCAGGAGACACCTAAATTAATACATGATTACCCTCAGTAAACTATAGGGGTTTTCAATTTCTATTATCACGTGACTTCGGTCTACTCTAATCCATTTCCATACATTTCCAAATTAACTGCACCTGTTCTGACATCTCTTGCATGAGACTCAGTCCCAACAATTCTAACTCACCTACCTCCATCTGACATATTGGTAGTCTGCATGGCCTACCATAGAGGGCCTCATATAATTCCATCTATATAGTTTCCTGATAATTTTTATTATTGGAAAACTTCACTAAAGCAATTTTCTTCTCCCAAGACCAAACAAATTCAAGAACACACACCTCAACATATCCTTAAGAACCTGAATAATATGCTCTGACTGCCTATCTTTCTATGGGTGGAAATCCATACTCAATAATACATGTGTACCAAGAACCTTCTACAGGCCCTTCAAAAACTATGAACTGAAACATGATTCGTGGTCTGAAACTATAGTCTATGGCACCTTGTGTAGAAGAACTATATTCTGAACATGTAATTGTTCTAGTTTCTCCACTGAGAAAGTCTCCCATATAGGAAATAAATGTTCTACTTTAATTAGTCAATCCAAAATAATCTTGTTAGTTTTATTATTCCTTGTAATATTTGGAATACCCACCAAAAAATCCATAGGCACGTCATCCCATTTCCATTTTGAAATGGGCAACGACTGCAGAAAAACTCCCAATCATTGATGCTCTGCCTTAACCTTCTAACCAATGTAGTATCATGTCACGAACCCTGATATCTCCTTTCTCATGTCAGGACAAAACTTTCATCATAGGTCACGGTACATTTTGATTACACTTGGATGTACCATCCACTTCGAGGCATGAAATTCTTGCATTAACTCTTCCCATATACTCGTAGGCACAAAATCATGATTTCTGAAATAGATTATCTCACCCACATATATGTACTAATCTGAAGGTAACTCCCCACCTTCAAGGATTTTTCTCAAGTTCAAACATTCAGGATCCTCGTACTTCCAATCTATAATCTAGAAAAAAAGTGTATACTCCAATGAAATTGATATGAGATTCATCTACTCCTAACTCTCTTGAACCACCACATGCATCTCATACAGTAAGGTCATTGTTTTCCACTCAACACTAGACTCCCAAGCCATCTAAGTCCGAGTTTTTCTGATCAAAGCATCATCCACACTGTTTCCTTTCCCAAGAGTATATGCTAGTTCAAAATCAAATGACTGCATATACTCAACCCATATCCACTACTAGAGATTCAAATCTCCCTATAAGAAGATTTACCTTAATCTCTTGTAATCGGAAAACACCATAAAATTTTCCCCCAATAGATAATTCTACCAACAATTCAATACATAATCCGTAGCTGCTAACTCGAGGTCATGCATAGGGTAGTTCTGTTCATGTGACATCAACTACTATCACCCATACACTATGACTCAATCTCCCTGCATCAACACAATTCCAATTATAATACCATAAGCATCACAATACACTGTATACTCCTCACATAGATCGGGTAGGATCAATATAGGTGTTGATGTCAAGTGATTCTTTAACTCATGGAATGCCTTCTCAAATTATTCTGATTAATTAAACATTATAACCATTTTGTTGAATCCTGAAAGTAGTGCTACCAATCAGGAAAAGTCCTGGAAGAATCTCCAATAATATCCAGCTAACCATAGAAATCTACAAATGTCTAATATGTTCTTGGGATACACCCAAGAAACTATTGCATGCACTTTCCCTAGATCCACATACACACCTTCCTCCGAGATGATGTGACCTAATAAGTGTAACTGATCAATCCAAAATTGACACTTTTATAGCTTGGCATATAAACAATTCTCTCTCAGTGTACTCAGGACATTGTGAATATGTTGGGTATGATCATCATAAGTCTTGGAGTACACTAAGATATCATCCACAAAAACTACAACAAAATGATCTAGGTACGAGTGGAAGATTCTATTCATAAAGTCCATAAACATTGTTGGTGTGTTCTTCAACCCAAAATACATTACGATGAACTCATATAGGCCACTCCCACTTCTAAAATCAGTCCTTAGTATATCAGAAGTCTAAACACTCAACTGATGATAACCTGATCTCAAGTTTATCTTCAAGAACACAAAATCTCCTCTCATCAAGTCAAATAGACCGTTGGTATGGGGAAGGGAATACCACTTCTTCATAGTCATCTAGTTAAACTTTTGGTAATAAAAACAAAAATGTAGAGTCCTATCAGACTTCTTACTAAAAAACACTAGAGAACCCCAAGGAAACATACTCAGATGGATAAATTCCTTATCCTCTAATTACTCTAGCTGAGTCTTTAGCTCTTGAAGCTCTATCAATGTCATTCTATATAGTGGAATAGAAACCAGCTCCGACCTCGACATGACCTCAATAGTGAATTCCACATCTATTTTTAGGTGGAAGACCTAAGAAGTCTTCAGGAAAAACATCCTTAAACTATTCCACCACTGGGGTAAAGATATTATCATGCTTTACACCTCCTTCATCCAACAAAAGACTAGAATCATTACCTATGACCTCTCCCAGTTGTTGAGTAATTGTCCTTACTTGAACTTCCTGGATATCCCACTCTCTACAATGAATGTATTAGTCACCCTTAAGTGACATAAACATTACTCTCTTGCGGTAACAATTAATGTGGGATCGGTATGAAACTAGGAAATCCATACCCATAATTAGGTCAAATCCTAACATGTTCAGGATATATACATCCCATAGAAAATGATACTCCTTGATCTTGAGAGAACAGCCTCTGCACAAATTGATGCACTACTACAAATATGGCCTTTATCATCACTATAAAAGGTCATTAATAGTGCTAGAAAAGCATTTTTAATCGAGGCAAAGATAGGGGGTCCCTTTTATCAGTGCTTAGAAAAGCGCTGATAAAGGCCCCTTTTATCAGCGCTAGAAAAAGCACTAATAAAGGACTCTTTTATCAGTGCTTTTTTAGCACTAATAAAAGACCCCTTTTATCATCTCTTTTAAAAAGCACTAATAAAAGTTAAAAAAAATAAAAAAATATTTCTATAATTCGGGGAGGGGCTTCAACCGCTCTTGAAGCCCCCCTTCAACAACGCCACACCCCCACCCCAACCCACATGCCCCAACCACCCCCAGGCATTCAACAACACCCTCACCCACCTTTAACAGTGCTAAGCCTTATTCCCCACCCACGCATACGACCTGCCTCCCCCAGGTATTGAACTCGTGGCCTGTTGCCTGTAGCGCCTAAGCCTTTACCACTCCATACTATTTTTTGTTCATTTATTAATATATCTATTTATTTATATATATATAGTTATATTTACTCATATATTAATATATATATATATATTAACATATATATATATATTAATATATATATTTAGTTATATTAATATATATATATATATATCCGTATATTAATATATATATATATATATATACACATATCCGTATATTAATATATATATAGTTATATTTATATATTATTATATTTATTCGTATATTAATATATATTTATAAGATCTATTTTAAATATATTTATAAAATAAGTTTTTTGTGTGTGTGTTTATAAATAAATAAATACATATATACAACACACACACACACATTATGTGTATTTGTAAGTATAATTATACATATTTATATATATTTAAAAATATTATATATTAATATGTATATACATATGTTTAGAATATGTAGATAATATATATCCGTTTTTCAATACAGACGCGCACAAATACACACACACACACATCATATAGGTATATAAATAATAATATATTTTTATTTTAAATAAAATGGATATTAATTTTTAATTTTGATAAGCCTTATATATTGATAAATATACTTTATATGTAAATATGATTAATTATTTATTTATAAAATTAAAATTTTATGGGTGAATATATAAAAAATATGTATATGTTGTTATATAATTGATTATAAGTAACATTACATTGTGAAAAATGATAAATTTTCAAAGAAATAATATAAATATAAATATAACCCCTGGGAATAAATTTATACCCCAATGAAAAAGGTTAAAAGATCCCCTAAAACAAGGCTGAAATTCCATCGAATGTTAAAAAATTTGGGTATCCGGGCTAAAAAATTAGTTTTGGAGGCCTTTTGGGCCTTTTCTGGCCTCGAAAAATGTTCCATAGGGTTTTCTTGGGTTAATAGTGCATAGATATCATCATATTCTTTGATTTGATATACTATAGAGCTCAAACGGACACACGGATCAAAAGTTATGGTCGTTTGAAGTTTGAGTTACATTTTCAACTTATTTTTGATCTTTTTTTTTGATTTTTTGTGTCTTCAAATTTTTATTAAATGATTATTATTTGATGATAATTAGAAAAATATTAATTAATAGTATTTTTTAAAATATTTTAAATCCATTTAAATAAATTTATTATATATTAAATGTAATAGTCTATTTATACTTATCTAAAACAAATTTAAAAAATATATATTATATTTATATAAATATAAATATACTTATATATCATTATATTATTTTTCATTTTTTTTGAAATATAAACTTTATCAGCACTAAGAAGAAGCACTGATAAAGCCCCCCTTTATTAGCGCTACTAAAAAAAGCGCTGATAAAGGCACCCCCTTTATCAGTGTTTTTTTAGCGCTGTTAAAGGGTGGTGTTGTAGAAACCCTGTTTTGTGGTAGTGATTTCACTAGACCGTACTCCTAATGGTGTATCTATCATCATTGTTCCAGTCATAAACTCTACCACCAAGCTCAAACCATTAAAAAGTTTTTCATATTTAAATGAATGAGAGGAACCAGTATCAAATAAGGCACTAGCTAATGTAGAAGCTACAAGAACAGTACTTCTCACTGTTGAAGGTCCAACCTTACTATCCACAAGTGTAGGCTGCACTATATGTAGTTTCTCTACCCCTCTTCCATGTGATACAACATAACTCCCTTGAGTTTCACCACTCTTATGATATGGGTTCTCTTGCCCAAAAACACCATGTCCACCACCTCTACCTCTTCGACTAGTATAAATCTAGATTCAAGGTAAATATGGAATAGACAATCCCCTTCACACACCCTGGTTCTATCTTGCTCCTCCATCACTGACCGTCTGTCACTGTGCCCCACAAAACTTTTATATATACCCCATCTTGCTTCAAGATCTAAACTCTAATGGTGGTCGAGGATAGTATCATAGATAATGTCTTGACCCACCACACTGATGGAATATCACTCCATTAAGGTCATGTGCAACAGAGCCCTTTGTCTATGCACACTGATTCCCACTGCCCTGGCCAAAGTTCTCATAATGACGCTTCCTTATCTCAGAAGTCACACCTCCTAATAATCTATTAGAAAATATATGTCCAGTACTTGAAGCCTCATTTAGGTTCCCCTTAGCTATGAGAGCCTGATCCACCACCTCAACAAAATTCTTTAATCGAAAGATGTTAAATTGGTACATAATCTCCCACTTAAGTCCATCCTAAAAGCATCTCACCGTTTCTATCTCATCTTATTCTAAAGAGAGAGAAAAGCACTATATGTCTATAAAATGTCCAACATAATCAATCCCGATTATTATCCTCTAATCCAACCACATGAACTCCACCGCTCTATCCTATCTCATCATCTCTTGATAGAACTACTTTACGAACCTCTCTAAGAAGTCCTTCCATAACATACCTTCAGTATGCCCAGTTTGCACCTGAACAACCCACTAGCTCTTTGCTAATCCTTATAGAATATAAGCAGTCATCTTGACCCTCCTCTCAGTAGGAGTCTCCAAATGGTCAAGTATCATCTCGATGAACTCAAACCAGAACCCATCTCCCTCAGGTCCACCCTATCCAGGGAAAGTCGGAGGGTGGTGCAGTTGAAACTCACTCATGAGGTCAAATATACTATTCACAACCCATCAATGAATTTTATAGAGTGAGAAAAGATCTCTCATAACTGCTCCCCTGATTCCTTGCCCAGAACTCTTGGTGCCTCAGGTTTCACTACTGGAAGATCATCACCAGTCATCTCCTCCTATTATTCTTTCAACAAGAATAATCATGGAGGCATAACACAACAATTCCAAACACATGTCTTAGTACTCATAACACAACTTTATCACATTTATGTAAGAGGAATATTCATAAATATTCACAACTAGTCCTTACCCTAAATCTCACCATGTGGTCAAAATTGATCCGTTATCACTACCCTTAACCATACTGCTCATAGGTCTTGGTTATCTAGGGTAAACACATTCTCATATTCAATTTTATCATTTAGACACCCAAATTATTCACACTATTTCATCATTTTATCACTTCCAATTTCATATTAGGCTAAAATTTTCAATTCAAATTCACTATCAAGGAAAAACAATTTATTTTCAATAACTTACCCAAAACCTATTTTCCCATGTGTTCCTAAAATTATGCATGTCAAAAAATAATCCTAAGTGCCTAGAATAATGCATGCCGACTCAACTCACATGCTATTCCAGGCCACGATTCAATTCTTAGAAAATCTGAAAACAATTCACATCACACGCCAAGTGTGTCACCCATGGTGAAATAATATTCAACTATAACAGGAAACAACAATAACAGTAATCCCACCCTGGGTACTTGGGTTTTCTTCCATACATGGGTTTGAAAATCCCATGCACAATCTCATGTCCAAGACCTGAATCTTTCTAGTCTCTTTTCTACCCATCTCAAAATAGAAAGATAAAAAAAATAAAAAAACCCGTCACTGATGCCACTTTGTAACATCCCAACCTGGGTTCCACATACCGGTGGCCTAAGTTGGTTAGTCACATGACCTCAAGCATGCAGCCCCATATTCTAGAGGCTGCTGACTAGTAGCGAGGGTCTGATTTGTGAGATGGTATGTGAGTATGATATACTCTATAATACCAAATGTTGGATCGAATGTATAAACATGAGATGCCCAAATACAATAGGGGGGGGGGGGGGGTGAATTGTATACTTTAAAAATCCCTAAGTAAATTTTGCGTAACAAAAATTCACAACACCTCTAAGTTCTATTATCTTGCTTGATTCTGGAAAAGTGGTTTCGGAAATGAAACTTAACAAAAGGTTACACCAACTAAGATTCTACCTTAAAGCGTATGGAATCCTATAAAACCAGAGTACAATTTTAAGGAAGTATATGGAAGTTATACTTACCTCAAAAAGTAAAATGCACAGTCGAAAACAAAATACTACAAGTAGAAAGTAGCAACTCTTTTAACCCAAAGAGGAGGGTATCCAACAACCCTGGATAAAAGGTCCCTTGATTTATACTTTCAAGAAATTCTATCTTACCCAAACCCAGGTAAGCCCTCAATCTGAAGATCGGTATATGTCTTGCTATCCCCGCAAGCCCTCGATTTGTAAGGAAATCGACACCACTGAATTCACAACCCAAAGTCTCTGATTTCAAGGAAATCAAACCTCTACACTAAGCAAATCTGCATGAAGCAAAGTTTGAACAAGTAGTTCAAAACTTTCTGCACGAATCTTGAGAGTTTATAAGAGCCTCTCTCTCTAGAAATTACTTCACCAACACTTTTTCAAAAGTCAAATCTGAAGTTCCAAAAGTCTTAAAGTCCTCAAGCTCTTTCAAATGAGCTCCTATTTATAGGCACAATTCCAACGATCGGATCCCTCCTCCAACGATTATATTTTTCCTTGAATTTCGGAGGGACCTGTACACGTGTCACTCAAACAACAGTTAGTTGATAACTGAAAGCACGACATCATTTTATAACAAAATTAGTGTAAGCATAACTAGAATATGATATTCAAAATGTAAGGAAATGAAAGTTTAGAGACTAACCAAAATTGAATTTGGAGTCTACAATACAAGGATATTTAGATTCTGTTTTGTAGGAATTCGGAACCTGAATTCTATAGAATTCCAGAGTCTAAATTTCAAGGAAATTCGAAATCTGAATTCAGAAGAATTCAGAACCTGAACTTACAAAGTTTGGAGTCAGAGTTAATGAGAATTCTGAGTCATAAATCATAAGAGTTCGGAGTATTAATTCAGAGAACTCGGAGTCAGAACTTAGAGAAGTTCGTATCTAGAATTCGTATTCAAAATTAGGAGTTAGAACTCAGAAGAATTAGTAACCAGAATTCTGATTCAGAATTAGAAGTCAGAACTCAGAAGATTTCGTAACCATAATTCTGATTCAGAATTCGGATTCAGAACTCAGAAGAGTTCGTAATCAGAATTCTGATTCAGAATTCAGAGTCAGAACTCAGACGAGTTCGTAACCAGAATTCTGATTCAGAATTCGGAGTCAGAACTCAGAAGAGTTCGTAACCAGAATTCTAAGAATTCGGATCCTAAAACATAATGCTTCATATCTAAGTAGTTATGGGATTCCGAGATTTTGGTTTCAATCCAAATTTTACACTTAGAAAAATTTTGATATGAGAAATGAAATCTAGGTAAGGGTGAATTTCTTTGGGGGAAGGAAATTTTCCTTATAGAAGTAAAACAAGGAGTAAAATGATTTTTTCCTTGAAATAAGGTGTTTGTGATTTTCAAAAAAGTAGGAATGTTAAAGTCATAAGGATACCTTATTGACTTAACAATTTCCCCAAAGTATGAAGGAATGTAAAAGTCATAAGGAAAACCTTATTGACTCAACAATCTCCCCCTTTTTGGAAAGCATAGACATCCTTACAAAAAAGAATAGACAAAACTTTTCTTGACTTAGAAAATAAAAATTATCTCCCTTTTTAAATTGGAAAAGATGAATATGACTAACTCCCCCTTAGTCTTTGGAACACTAAGTATCGTATTCTAGATTTCCGGAATGGGATTTTCATTATCTTCGGTATGGAAATCTTCGTAATGAACACTCCCCCTTATATAAACTCCCCCTTACTTAGGGATATTTCTTCTATACTTAGAAACCTTTTTCTTCTCCTCCTTAGAATTCTTTTTCTTTCTCGCCCTTTTTGATTTTTCAAAAGAGTTTGAGGGAATGGAAAAAAATATGGTACCTAAAATATTAGTATACACATCCAAACAAAACAAGAAACCATAATTTCATTACGATTGGAAGAATTAGTACAAGGAAATAATACAACAAAAGATCGAATTTGGGCCTATTTTGTTTCTTTTTCCTCGGGCATCAGTTTCTTTACGATTGTCTTCATCTTTTTCAACTCTTTGTGATCCTCCTCTGCTTGATTTTATAAGGTTTTGATTCTATCCTCTTGAGCCTTCATGGCCTCTACCTGATCCTTTAGTAAGTCATCTTGCTTTACAAGATTCTATTCCATCTTGATCTAAAAATCTTTCTCTGTTTTCCAACTTTGGACAATATAACTCAACTTTCCATTTGGTTGCACCCAAATTTACCCTACTGGTAAAAGCGATCGATGTAGTACATGTAGGGTTTGAATCCACAGGTATCGAAGAAGTAACATTGAGACGCTATGATTGTGTGAAGGATGGGATATGAAGTAGCCAACTTTGGATGGTTTTTAAAGAACACTAATAAACCTAAGTGAATTCAATTAAATGGAAATGGGTTGATCTTAGGATTATGCTCGGGGTGGATTGAATGAATTTTACTTCATTAGACAATTTTGGTTTTATTAATTTTTGATGAATCCATTCTTCAAAAATAACATTACATTCATCATTTTCTGGTTTGGTGCTTACTAAACACAATTAATAATCTCGTATACACTTAGAGAACCAAATTCATGATCTCCCCGAGGTATATGGTCATTTAGTAATTGAATTTAGTTTGCTCAAACACAGTAAAGATGAATAGTATAAATAATTGAAGAATGTATGTCTTAAATTAATTATCCAATTAACAACAATTCGTTCATAAAATAACATTCAATCCAGCCTTTTCATCCTCCTAAGATCATACCATTAAGGTTTTAACCCTCCATTGATGATATAATCTCAATGGTGGGCAGAATATGGCTAACAAGAATTGGATTGAAGAAATTAAAACCGCGGAAATAACGAGCACTCCTCCGTGTGTGTGAATGAAATTCACACCTATGTGTGAACTAATTCACAACAACACAGAGATATAACTGTGCTTTGTGATAATAAAGTTTTAATAAAAGAAATGGAAAATATAGAAGTGAATTAATTTGATTAAGAACATAAAGATACAAAAAAGAAACTTACATGGAAATGGAAAACATTACAAAGGAAATTTGGAAGCATAACCTTACAATGAAACAAGCAACAAAAGATGATAAGAAAAATTTCCACCCCTATTCCGTTCACCACTAGCTCCTTATATAGGCATATTAGGAGCCTTAGGTACATCCCCCAACAATTAATTCACCCCCAACAATTAATATAGTCAAATGGATGGTGAATAATCAAAAGGAAATTGATGTTTCGAATTTGACCTGGAAAACTGTCCAGATTCGTCCACCACACTGAAGTGTGAATTCTCAATTGAAGAATGCCGAATCCGGAGGGGATGTAGAATAGAAATATCTTCATACATCTGTCCTCTATGAGCTATAAAAATTTCAGGAAATTTAACTTAGCCGTTTGGATGTTATAGTCGAAATGGTGGGACGGATTGTTGTGCATTAATGTCGGGTCCACCATTTAAATCTCAACTTCAGATCCCTTTATCATCATGATAAAATCATAATTAGCTCCGGTCACAGTTGAATAAAATGATCCTAATATTTTTATATTTCTACTGTATAAATTTTAGATTCATTGGGATTAGTTTGTGGGCCCCACATTTGTTTGATGGGCCTTAGGCCCATTATGCTTTTTTCCAGCAAGTTTATGCCTTCAGGCGCAAAATTCTCCATCTTCCTTTGGGATTCATCCATAGGACCTAAAAGATAAAATGTTCCAAACAAAGTGATAAATCATATCCCAAAATTTCAAATTCAGAAAATGAATATAATGTTTTCCACAAACAAATGAATGATTGGGACCAAATTTTCATTTTAAACATGAATTGCATTTTTGATGAGAAATGAAGTTCTATTTATGTAATGCACTAAAAAAAATGTTTATGGACTTTGGAACAATTAATATAAAGATATTAACAATTAATATTAGACACTTTCAGTGACTAATCATACCCCCCAACTTGAGTTTTGCTAATCCCGAGAAAAATATATTACAAATATGAAATTCAAATCCCTTTTTCCAAAAACATTTAAATACACATTGCTCACCCAAAGACCTCATACCAAAAAAAATTATGGAACCCATCAAAATAATTTAAAACAAGCTAGGTCCATAAACATATCCCAATCCCAAGCCCATTCCTTTGTTCAAATTCATCGCCACATTTCATCCAATTTCAATTAAGCATGATAAAGTGTTGTGCATCACAAAAGATATGGGGCCCATTTTATTGTTCAAG
Organism: Viscum album; assembly: GCA_963277665.1. Lineage (NCBI taxonomy): Eukaryota > Viridiplantae > Streptophyta > Magnoliopsida > Santalales > Viscaceae > Viscum > Viscum album. Next base: position 956,098,630 of record OY728138.1, on the reverse strand, counting down.
GGGAAAAAATGGAAGCGCTAGATGGGAATCACATTAAACCTTAATATGAGTATCCATTTATTTTATTTTTTTTTATGATTTTTTTATCCACAATAGATATGAAAAGACTAACTCTGGGCAAGACAACTATGGAGTCATGATCCCCAAGTGCCAGACGCCACACATATTGTCAATTTCATGCTCTACAATAGAGATATAAAGCCTAACTCTGGGCAAGACAACTATGGAGTCACGATCCCCAAGTACCGGATGCCACACATTTGGACAAAACATTGCTCTATGTGGTCAAATTTTTTTTGTTTTTTTTTGTTTTTTTGGATACTCAAATTAAACTAAAAGTGACCCCAGAACCCTATGCTATAATGAAAGGGACCCAAGAACTCAAATTTACACCCACAATCCAGTAGACGTGCATTGTGACATTTTTATTAAGAGGATGAAATTGTAAACATTGAAAAATCACATCGGACAACCGCACTTTCCAAAAACTATGCTCATGAACTTAAACTTGCATTAAAATCAGAATCAAGGCATGCAAAATTTATTTGATATCCAATTTTAGAGTTTGCAATGTGTGTTTATCATGTTTATGGTTAATGGAATTTTTCTTTTCATGCATGTTTTTATAAAAAAAAATCATTTTTTATCTCCCCCCAACTTAGAATGACATTGTCCCCAGTGTTTAAAGAAAAGAAAAGTTAGAAGGGGGTAGGGGAGGATTTCAAAGAGTAAATGATAATCATGAAATGAAGTCACCTGGTGGTTGATGATGATAGTGCATGCCACAACCTCCCTTCACTCCTGGATTTTAGTCTCAGCAGCTTGGATGGTGGTGAATGGATTCTCCATATGACTTACGACATGTCCTTTTATTTTTTTAACCTATAAAAACATAAAAATAAAACAAAACAAAATAAACTGATGATACATTGTCTTCTTTATATTTTCTGGGTAAGGTATTACTCAGAGATCACACCACGTGACACGGATGAATATGGCACTCCCCTTTCATACCCATCCTTACTCATAAAAGAAGAACAGGTCAACAGCTTATGGTAATTTATTATATGAAAAATAAAATGATTCAAAAGGATTGGAAACATGAAAACCATGGGTTGCCTCCCATGAAGCGCTTTTTTTAACGTCGTTGGCTCGACTTGTACCCCCCAACTTATCCAATTCCAACTTTCAAAATTTTAATTAACCCATCTTTCTCCACTTCAACAAGATTTAGATTGATTGTTTTTTTGAAATTTGTTTCGTATGAAATCCTATTTTCTACAATGATTGGTAAAATCCAAGGAATATCTAAAATGGTTGATCGTGTTTTATCTGGATTATTTCCTATGATTTCAAGGTTCATTCCTACATGGTGAGATTCTTGATGAAAATTGATGATAATTGAATGGTCTTGGTTATCATAAATATAGGGATTATTGAGTAGGGAAGGAAGTATTAAAACATCGAGTTTAGTTTGATTGAATTTTCCTAAAGAAGAATGATAATTTGAATCAAAAATTGTTTCTTCTTTAAAAACATTTGAAAGAATTGGTTCCTTTTGAAAAGATGATTCATCCAAAAAAAAATTCCATTTGAATTTCATGAGTGGGTATGGACTCACTATTCGTTATATCTCCCAATGGTTCAATGATCAGTGATTCTAAAAAAATGTTATTGGGGCAATATTATGAATACTCAATCCCTGAAGACAAATTTTCCCCTTGTGAATCCAAAAAATTAATTTCCTCCTGATTTAAGCACCCATCAACAATTCCTTGATTATCTTCAACTATCCCAAATTCAATGGTTGGTTCTTTAATAAATTCATGTGAGGTTTGTGGGAGACAAGATTCTTGTATTAGTGATGAGGAAGAAACAACCTGAGTGGGAATGGGTTCCACAACCATTTCAATGCTTTGTAGTTCCACTCTTAAAGATGAAACCTCTGAATTAATTTTATCCATTTTTTCACAAAAATGTTCAATAATTTTTTCAGAATTAAGATTGATAGATGTTTGGACATCATGAACATCATTATGTTTGATCTCTTCAATCATCCTCGAGAGGTATGGAAATTGATCCATTAAATAATCAGCATCCCATTGATTGTAGATCTCATCTGGTGTGGTGTATTCAATCATGGTTTGGTCAATGAAATTTTCTATATGAGTTGATTCAAAATATTGATTTTCCAGTTGATTATACCCTTGGTAAATTAATGGGTATTGTTGAAGATAATCCATTGGAGTTGATTGAAAGTTGTTTTTGGGATTCATTGGACACGCAGAAAAAGAAAGGGGAATAGAGAAGAGAAATTAGGATGAGAATAGAGAATTTGGGGTGAGAAAAGAAGATGAGTGTCTAAGGTACTTACTTGGGTCCCCAGCAACGGCGCCAAAATTTGGTTGCGCCCAAATTTACCCTACTGGTAAAAGCGATCGATGTAGTACATGTAGGGGTCGAATCCACAGGGACCGAAGAAGTAACCTTGAGACGCTATGATTATGTGAAGGATGGGCTATGAAGTAGCCGACTTTGGGTTTGATTTTGGATGGTTTTTAAAGAACACTAATAAACCTAAGTGAATTCAATTAAATGGAAATGGGTTGATCTTAGGATTATGCTCGGGGTGGATTGAATGAATTTTACTTCATTAGAAAATTTTGGTTTTATTAATTTTTGATGAATCCATTCTTCAAAAATAACATTACATTCATCATTTTCTAGTTTGCTGCTTACTAAACACAATTACTAATCTCGTATACACTTAGAGAACCAAATTCATGATCTCCCCGAGGTATATGGTCATTTAGTAATTGAATTTAGTTTTCTCAAACACAGTAAAGATGAATTGTAGAAATAATTGAAGAATGGATGTCTTAAATTAATTATCCAATTAACAACAATTCGTTCATAAAATAACATTCAATCCAGCCTTTTCATCCTCCTAAGATCATCCCATTAAGGATTTATCCCTCCATTGATGGTATACTCTCAATGGTGGGCGGAAGATGGCTAACAAGAATTGGATTGAAGAAATTAAAACCGTGGAAATAACGAGCACTCCTCCGTGTGTGTGAATGAAATTCAAACTTATGTGTGAACTAATTCACAACAACACAGAGATATCACTGTGCTTTGTGATAATAAAGTTTTAATAAAATAAATGGAAAATATAGAAGTGAATGAAGTTGATTAAGAACATAAATATACAAAAAAGAAACTTACATGGAAATGGAAAACATTACAAAGGAAATTTGGAAGCATAAACTTAAAATGAAACAAGCAACAAAATATGATAAGAAAAATTTCCACCCCTATTCCCTTCACCACTAGCTCCTTATATAGGCATATTATCAAAATGAAATTGATGTTTCGAATTTGACCCGGAAAACTGTCCAAATTCATCCACCACATTGACGTGTGAATTCGCAATTGAAGAAGGCCGAATCCGTAGGGGCTGTAGAAGATAAATATCTTCATCCATCTTTCCTCTATGATCTGTAAAAATTTCAGGAAAGTTCACTCAGCCGTTTGGAAGTTATAGTCTAAATTGTGGGACGGATTGTTGTGCATTAATGTCAGGTCCACCATTTAAATCTCAACTTCAGATCCATTTATCATCATGATAACATCATAATTAGCTCCGTCCACAGTTGAATAAAATGATCCTAATATTTTTATATTTCTACTTTATAAATTTGAGCTTCATTGGGCTTAGTTTGTGGGCCCCACATTTGTTTGATGGGCCTTATGCACATTATGCTTTTTTCCAGCAAGTTTATGCTTTCAGGTGAAAAATTCTCCATCTTCCTTTGGGATTCATCCATCGGACCTAAAAGATAAAATGTTCCAAACAAAGTGATCAATAATATCCCAAAATTTCAAATTCATTAAATGAATATAAGGTTGTCCACAAACAAATGAATGATTGGGCCAAAATTTGCATTTTAAACATGAATTGCATTTTTGATGAGAAATGGAGTTCTATTTATGTAGTGCACTAAAAAAAATGTTTATGGACTTTGGAACAATTAATATAAATATATTAACAATTAATATTAGACACTTTCGGTGACTAATCACCATTCAGATCTTTGACATCTTGAATCCGAGAATTTTGTTCAAGAGTTATCTTTTCCTAAAATTTGTTTGTAAGATTCTTGATTTTGGTGTCTTCGGTGTCAAAAGATACCTTGACATCTTCTTGAAATTGATCAAGCTCTTCCAAATATTCAACAATTTTCTTAGACCATCTAGTCATTTTCTTGCAAGATTTTTTGTGGGCTTCATAGTTGATGAGGAAATTCTTGTGTTCGGCCTCAATCTTAACACATCTATCCATCACCATAGATATAGAGTCTGATTTCTGATTCATGGTGTGCTATAGCATCTGGCATCTCGAGTCAATTACTGGAAAGATCGGAATGGTATCCACAAGATTCTTTAGGGACTGAACAACAAAATCATATCCTAAAGCTGATGACTCCAAATCTGACATTTTTCTTTGAGATGGTTCTTCCTCTAGCTCTACCAGCTTCCTTTTAGAGGATCCTCCTACTACCCTCTTTCTCGAAATTTATTTGGTTGGGGTATCAGAAACCACTTGTTTCCCCTTAATAATTCTTGGAATAGCTTCTTCATCAAGAGATTTATGCTCACTTCTAGATAACTGTACAATATTATCTTCATCAATTTTCTCTTTTTGAGCTCCTTCCTCAATATCTTCAGGAAGAATGAAGTCATGATTATGACTCTCTTCCTTGGACAACTTGTTTACTTCCTCTTCACCCTTATCATCTATTCCCAGAGTAGAAAGTTTTGAAGATCCGGCTTGAGAAGTCCAGATTGACAATTTTTCAGAAGCACTTTCTTTTTCATGATATTCTTCAACTTTCTTAATCACATCATCAGAGCCACCACTACTCTCAGCTTCTTGTACTTCTTTTGCAGCTTTCTTCTCTTCCACAATCTTCTCTTGTGATTTTTCTGGAGTCATGAAAATTTTCCCCGGTGTCTAAGGTAATGGTTCCACTAATATGGTTTTCAGTATGAGAATGTTTTCTGATTCTACTTCAGTAGCCTTCAAAATAGAGTGTACAATATCTTCCTTTGACATATTTTTCTTGAGCTTATTCTCTTTGGCTTGTTTCTCAAGCTCCTCAGCAGCTTTCTCTTTTAAAGCCTTTGCCTCAGCAGGGTCCAAGCCAAACTTTGGCTCCCCTTCTTTCTGAGTCTTTTTATCCTCTCTCCATTTGGAAACCACTTCATCTGGATAAGCTTTCTACTTTTTGGCATTTGGAGGTGTGGATTGAACTTCTTTGGCCTTAGGGGTTTTATTGGTTGCTTCCACTTCCTTTAATTTCGTCTTCTTTCCAGCTTTCTTCGATGGTTCAGCCTCTTCTGTATTTTCTGGAACTGCTTCTACCTCATCCTCTGGTAGATCATAAAACTCACCTGATTCTTTAGATAAACCAACCTTCATTATCTTGAGGGTATTATCACTGATAAGCATCACCTTGCAATTCCTCGGCTTGGAACTGCAGGGGATCTTGAAAGATTCTAAGCACCGAACTATCAGTTTGGAAAGTAAGGTAGGATACATGATAATATATGCTCTCAGATTCCCATTCTTGATATTCTCAATCATAATGAGAATGTGCTTCATGAGGTTGACCTTCCTTAGGTTTACCAAAAAATCAAAGATATACATGTCACTTTTCTTAAGGGTGTCTTTATCACCCTTCCTCGGTACGATAAGGCCCTAAACCCATAGCTGAAGAATCTCATTGTTGTTAGACACATGGGAAATCTTTACAGTCTTGACATCAGTAAGCCTAAGGCATTCCATAGCCTTCACCTTTACAAAACTTCCTTTAACATCCGACAGCTTGTTGGAGAAAAACTCAGCTTCCCCTTTATATAACAACCCCACCAAGCTAACAGGCTTGGTGTAAGAGAGTAAATAGGTTTTTTCATAACTCTTGAAGGAAAATTTTTCTCAGCCAGCTTCCTTAAAGAAATTAGTTAACTCATAAAACTCTATCAGAAAATCCGGATACACTACATCATGAGCTCCTGTCTTTGAAATAACTACACTTTCCCATCCATTGAGCTTGATGTTCTTGGAGATAATAGAGTCGTATTTTTTGAATAAGTTTGGATGCACTAACCTATCCCTGTAAATTTTACACTCCAGAATTGTCTTGACAGTAGACATATCTTGAGAAGGAACTTCTAAATACATTCAGACTGGATCACTTCTGAAGATTTCAGAACTGGATTTTGTAGAGAGACAGAGCTTCGACACGAACAAGATTTGAAAACCGATGTAGGAAAACCATTGGGGGTCCCCTTTTATAGGTGTTGGAGCAACGTTTAAACTTCCCATTTCTATCCAAAGGCTGATAATTCTTCTAATTTGATCTGACGGTTGAAATAATAGCTGTAAGGAAAATTTGGTAGGATCCGATCTTTTGAGGTTTTTTTTAAAAAAAATTCGAATTTAAGGAAACTAGAATCCAAGAAATTTTAAAAACAAAAGAAACTACCAGAAAGTAATAGGTAATTACAAAAACTTAAGAAAGAATCATACCTTTCAGATTTTCAGGATAATTATTCATATTGAGTATAATTCTTTTTGAAGGAATTTAGATTCTGAAAAAAAAAACTTGAAAAGTAAGAAGAGAAAAAAATTGAGTACACAGATCTTCATCATGAAAATTTTCATTAAGAAAATCTTCATTACGGAAATCTTCAGTATGAAAAAATTTACTATGAAAATTTCAAGTATGAAAATTTTTATTACGAAAATTTCAAGTACGAAAATTTCCATTACGAAAATTTCAGGTACAAAAATTTACATTACGAAAATTTCAAGTACGAGAATTTTCATTACGAAAATTTTAAGTACGAGAATTCCCATTATGAAAGTTTCAAGTACGAAAATTTCCATTACGAAAATTTCACGTACGGAAATTTCCATTACAAAGATTTCAAGTACGAAAATTTTCATTATGAAAATATTGAAAGACTACAATACAAAAGACATGAAAAACTTCATTACAAAAAAAATGAAAAACTTCGTTACGAAAAATATGAAAAACTTCATTACAAAAAATATGAAAAACTTCATTATAAAAAATATGAAAAACTTCATTACGAAAAATATGAAAAAAACTTCATTAAGAAATGTACTCCCCCTATGAAAATGAGTTTATTAATGTAAGGATAATGGTTCAACAGGAAGTTATTGAGGAGGATTACCTTATGGTTATCATTCCTAACTTCTTTTTAATGTATTCAAATATATTGGAGGGTAAAGATTTTGTGAAAATATCATCAAGTTGATCTTGTGTTCCGATAAATTGAAGAATGATATCTTCTTTTTTGTGTGTGATCCCTAAGAAAGTGATTCCTAATATCTATGTGCTTTGCATGAGAGTGATGTGCAGGGTTTTTACTAAGGGCAATGGCACTTGTATTATCACACAAAATTTGTGTTTTGGTAAAATTCAAGCCATATTCTATGAGTGTGTGTTGCATCCACAACACTTGAGCATAGCAACTTCCAGCTGCTACATATTCAGCTTCAGTAGTGGAAAGTGATACTGAGTGTTGCTTTTTGCAAGAAAAATAAACTAATGAATCTCCTGAAAAATGACAGGTTCAATATGTACTCTTTCTATCCATTCTACATCAACCAAATTCAGCATCCAAAAATCTTTTTAAAACAAACTAATTTCCAGAAGTATAAAATAGTCATAAATCCATGGTTCCCTTTAAGTAGCGAAAAATTCTTTTCACTGACTTTAAGTGAGATTCTTTAGGATTGGATTGATATCTTGCACATAAGCATACTGAAAACATTAAGTCTGGATGACTAGCTGTCAAGTAAAGTAGACTTCCTATCATACCTCTAAAAGATGTTTGATCTAATGGTTTCCTAGCTTCATCAAGATCAAGTGTGTTTGAGGTACCAATGAGAGTAATTATACTTTTAGTGTTGTCATATACATACTTTTTAAGAAGATATTTAATATACTTATTTTTGGATATATATATTCCTTCTGGTTTTTGAGAATTTTGAAAACCAAGGAAAAATGTTAACTCACCCATCATACTCATTTCAAACTCAGATTTCATTAGATCCACAAAGGAATCAGTTAAGGATTGCTGAGTTGAACCAAATATAATTTCATCAACATAAATTTGAACAATCAAAACATTTTTCTTATCTTTCTTTATAAAAAGGGTTCGATCTTCATTTCCCTTAACATATTTATTTTGAAGAAAAAATCTTTTAAGTCTATCATACTAAGCTCAAGGGGCTTGTTTTAGGCCATACAAAACTTTGGTAAGTCTAAAAACATGATCAGGGTGTTTTGTATCTTCAAAGCCAGGAGGTTGTTCAATAAAAACTTCCTCTTGAACATAACCATTAAGGAAAGTACATTTTACATCCATTTGAAAAAGTTTAAAGTTGAAGAATGCTGTAAAGGCAAGTAAAATACGAATAGATTCAATTCTAGCTACTGGAGCATAGGTTTCTTCATAGTCTATTCCCTCTTATTGATTATAGCCTTTAGCAACTAATCTACCTTTATTTCTAATAATGATTCCATTCTCATCACACTTATTTCTAAAGACCCATTTTACTCCAATAACAGAATTTTCCTCAGGTCTTTCAACCAAGGTCCATACTTTATTCCTTTCGAATTCATTTAGTTCATCTTGCAAGGCTTTTATCCAATCATCATCACCTAAAGCATCATCAGTGCTTTTTGGTTCTAATTGGGAAAGGAATGATAGATGTTCCACTTCATTTCTTAAGAAACTTCTAGTATTTATAGGTTGATTCACATCACCAATGATACTATCACTGGGGCAATTCTTTAGAAATAGCTGATTTGGGTTTTGTAAAACCTGTTCATCAACATAGGGTAGGAAATCTTCTGGGGTAAATATTTTAGAAGTATCTTCTTGGGAATTTTCCTTATCAGAAGGATCTTCTAGCATAGGTTGATAATAAGTTTTTGAAAACACATCCGAGGATATAGGTTGGGGTTGTTTAAAAACAAAAGGACCAGTTTCATCAAATTTAACATGTACTGTCTCTTCAATAGTACAAGTGTTTTTGTTGAAAACTCTATATGCCTTAGAAGTTGTGGAGTAGCCTAAGAAAATTCATTCATCAGATTTTGGTGTGAATTTATGAAGATTATCTTTAGTATTCAGAATAAATACCTTACAAAGAAAAACATTAAAGTAGGAAGGTCTAGGTTTTTTACCATTCTATAACTCATAAAGAGTTTTATTAAGAAAAGGTCTAATAAAAACATGATTTATAGTATAACAAGCAGTACTTATAGCTTCATCCCAAAATTTTTTTGCTATAGAATACTCACTCAGCATGGTTCTAGTTATCTCTTGAAGAATTCTATTTCTTCTTTCAATAACACCATTCCATTGAGGTGTTCTGGGTGCTGAAAAGTTGTGAGTAATACCTTTTCTACTACAAAAAGTTTCAAAATCAGAATTTTGAAATTCTCCTACATGATCACTATGAATAGTTTTCAATGGAAGACTTTTATAATTTTTCACTTGGTCTCTAAAACTTTTTAAATATGAAAAATGTTCAGAATTCTTTGCTAGAAAATAGACCCACGTAAATATAGTGTAATCATAAACCAAGAAAAATAAATAATACTTTCCCCCAATGTTTCCACTTTGTGTAGGACCAAAAAGATCCATATGCACTAGCTGTAATGCATCATTAGTTGAGACTTCAATGACTAATTTAAAACTTGATTTGTGTTTCTTTCCATATTGACAAGGGTCACAAACTTTTGAAGAATCAAATCTAAGCTTCGGTAGATCCTTAATTAGTCCTTTCTTAGGAAGTTTGCATAAGTTCCTAAGGTTACAGTGTCCTAACCTTCTATTCCATAACCACGAATGATCTTCCATTGCACTTAGGCAAGGTAGATATTGGCTCCTAAGGTCTTCTATGTTTAGTGTGTAAACATTCTCTTGCCTACTGGCAGAAAGAATAAATTCTTCCTTGGAATTGTGTACTAAGAACTTATCATTCCTAAAATTCACAAGGTAACCTTCATCACATAACTGACTTATGCTAATGAGGTTGTGATTGAGACCTTAAACAAATAAAACATTTGAAATCAAAGTTTTTCCAAGAATAACGATGTTACCTATACCAATAATTTCTCCCTGATCATTATCTCCAAAAGTTACTTTTCCTCTTTTCGTCTTGATAATCTTTTCGAAATAATTTTTGTTACCAGTCATATGCCTGGAACATCCACTATCCATATACCACGTATTACTGTTTGTACCTTCTCCATTTTCTTGAAAACAAAAAAATTAGACTTTTGGAATCCAAACTTTCTTGGATCCGGAATTTTTAGACAAAAAAATTTTGGGTATCCACATTTGTTTAGAAAAATAAGCTGTATAAAACCCAAGAGATTGAACTTTATTCAAGGTGCAATTTTTCTTACAATTCCCACTACTTTGACATTTAGTGCAAAAAAGGGGCTCTAGAAGGAACAAAATAGTTGTTTTTGAAAATTGATTTTTGGTGAGTATAACCCACTCCAATTGTGTTTCCTTAAGGTTTAATTTGAGAATAAATCTTGTCAAAATTTTCCTTCCCAGTGGTAAAGTTTTCAAGAAGCTTCTTAAGAGAAAATATTTTGAATTTTAGTCTAATGACTAAATTTCTATCCTCAGGAATCATTTCCTTAGAGTTAGATTTTTCCTCAAAAACTTTTATCTCTAAAATAGAATTATTAAGATCTTTAGAAAGTTAATCCTTAATATAATTTTCTTTGTCAAGGTATTTAGAATGTTTTTCTAAAATCTCATCTTTATCTCTAAGTTCTCTAGAAAGATCTAAAATCTCTTTTGTAAGAATTTCTTCCCTAGTATTTTCCTTGTCTAATTTCTTAAAATTTTTACAATTTCTTGCTTCAAGTAACTTGGAAAATTTAGAAACTTCTTCATATGAAGGTGTTTCTTTATTTTCTGAGGATGAAGTATCTTCATTAGAAGTACTATTTTCAGAATAGTAATTCTTATCAATAGATAAATTTGTTAAAGACACGGTAGAGCGTACCTTGGCCATAAGACATGTATTAGTGAAAGAAGTAGTAGCAATGAAACCCATATTCTTCTGTGCTGATGAATCATATTCAGAAGATTCACTTTCTAAAGAGTCTCCATAGCTAGAACTCCAAGTAACATTAGCTTTAATGATTTTCTTGTGCTTTGATTGATAGAATTTTTTCTTGTTCCTTTATGAATTTCTTTCCTTCTTTTCCTTCTTTTTCAACAAAGGAAAATCGGGTCTGATTTGACCTGTTCTTCTACATTCATAAAACATAACTTCTCCATATTTATTATCTCTTTAGTCTTTCCTCTTGTACTTATTCTGATGGTTCTTTTGAGCTACAATCTTGTTCATTCTCCGAGAAAGATTAGCTAATTCATTCTTAGACTTTTCTATGTCAATAGATTCCGACCGAATAAGGACTTTCTTTGTCTTTGATCTAGTTACCCTTTCTGGGGTCTTGGCTTTCATATGTTTAGAAGTTGTTGTAAAAGCAACTCCCCCATTCCAATTCTTATTCTTAACATTTTAAGCATCTCTCTTCATTCTGGTTTCATGATGAAGAAGAGTTCCAAACAACTCATCTAAGGAAATCTGAGTGACTTTCCTGTTCTCATCAATAGGTGTCCTCTTGGACTCCCATTCATTTGGCATGATATCTATGATCTTTTCTACAAGATCCTCATCATCCAAACCTTTTTCTCCCATAGATTGTAAGCTATTCACGATAGTCATAAACCTTTGTTATACTTTGCTTATAGGTTCTCCATAAGGAAAGTTAAAGCCATGGTATTCAGCTCTCAACATAGCTCTTATTTTCTCTATGACTTTAGATGTACCAAAATGTGAAACTTCAAGTTTCTTCCAGATACTTTGTGCAGCTTCACATGATGATATTTGACTATAGATGTTCCTAGTCATGGAACATAACAAAGTATTTCTGAATTTGAAGTTTTCTTGATATTCTGATTTCTTCTGATTTGTAAAGGTTCTCCATTCCTTATCTGGAATATTATAATCTCTAGTCAATATTAGATAGTTATAAACTCTAGTATTGATAAAAAAAGTCTTCATCCTATCTCTCCAGTACTCATAATAATTTCCATCGAAAACAGGAGGTTTGGTAGGATTTAGATTATCAATAGAACCAACATTTAAACCTGCCATCCTTAAGAAAATCTCTGGCACAGAAACTTGTTAGTAGTATGTGTTTGTAAACAATAGAAACTATCCTAAGCAAGGAAATAGATATTGTATCTCTAAGAAAGAATGAATACGAACTTTATGAGTCCGAAAATATGAATCTGAAAATATGAAACAAAGTATGAATCAGAAAATATGAATCTGAAAATTCTATTCCGAATATTCTCTTCTGAATTTAATCGTCAGATTAATTCAGATTGTACCAAACCCTCTAATACCAATTGTGAGATGGTATGTGAGTATGATATACTCTATAATACCAAATGTAGGATTGAATATATAAACATGATATGCTCAAATACAAGAGGGGGGGTGGATTATATAATTTAAAAATCCCTAAGGAAATTTTGCGTAACCAAAATTCACAACACCTCTAAGTTCAATTATCTTTCTTGATTCTGGAAAGGTGATTCCAGAAATGAAACTTAGCAAAAGTTTACACCAACTAAGATTCTACCTTAAAGCGTATAGAATCCTATAAAATCAGAGTAAAAGTTTAAGGAAGTATATGAAAGTTATACTTACCTCAACAACTAAAATGCACAGCGGGAAACAAAATACTACAAGTAACAAGTAGTAACTCTTTTAACCCAAAGAGGAGGGTACCAACAACCCTGGATAAAAGTTCCCTTGATTTATACTTTCAAGAAATTTTGTCTTACCCAAACTCATGTAAGCCCTCAATCTGAAGATTGGTATCTATCTTGCTATCCCCACAAGCCCTCGATTTGTAAGGAAATCAGCACCTCTAACTTCACAACCCGAAGTCTCTGATTTCAAGGAAATCGAACCTCTACACTAAGAAAATATGCACGAAGCAAAGTTTGAACAAGAAATTAAAAACTTTGTACACAAAGCTTGAGACTTTATAAGTGCCTCTCTCTCTAGAAATCACCTCACCAACACTTTTTCAAAAGTTGAAGCTGAAGTTCCAAAATTCTTGAAGTCCTCGAGCTCTTTCAAATGAGCTCCTATTTATAGGCACAGTTCTAACGATTGGCTCCCTCCTCTAACGGTCATATTTTTCCTTGAATTTAAGAGGGACCTGTACACATGTCACTCAAACAACGGTTAGTTGATAACTGAAAGAACGACATCATTTTATAACAAAATGAGTGTAAGCATAACTAGAATCTGATATTCGGAATGTAAGGAAATGAAAGTTTGGAGTCTAACCAAAATTGAATTCGGAGTCTACAATACAAGGATATTCGGATTCTATTTTGTAGGAATTCGGAACCTGAATTCTATAGAATTCCAGAGTCTGAATTTCAAGGAAATTCGGAATATGGATTCATAAGAATTTGGAACCTGAACTTACAAAGTTCGGAGTCAGAGTTCATGAGAATTTGGAATCAGAACTCATAAGAGTTTGGAGTTTGAATTCAAAGAACTCAAAGTCAGAACTTAGAGAAGTTTGTATCCAGAATTCGTATTCAGAATTCGAAGTTAGAACTCAGAAAAATTTGTAACCAGAATTCTGATTCAGAATTCGGAGTCAGAACTCAGAAGAGTTCGTAACCAGAATTCTGATTCAGAATTCGGAGTCAGAACTCAGAAGAGTTCGTAACCAGAATTATGATTCAGAATTCGGAGTTAGAACTCAGAAGAGTTTGTAACCAGAATTCTGATTCAGAATTCAGAGTCAGAACTCAGAAGAGTTCGTAACCAGAATTCTGAGAATTCAGATCTTAAAACAGAATGCTTCATATCTAAGTAATTATGGGATTCCGAGATTTTGGTTTAAATCCGAATTTTACACCTAGAAAAATTTTGATATGAACAATGAAATCTAGGTAAGGGTAAATTTCCTTGGGGAATGAAATTTTCCTTATAGAAGTAAAACAAGGAGTAAAATGAGTTTTTCCTTGAAATAAGGTGTTTGTGATTTTCAAAACAAGAAGGAATGGTAAAGTCATAAGGATGCCTTATTAACTTAACAATTTCCCCAAAGTATGAAGGAATGGAAAAGTCATAAGGAAAACCTTAATAACTCAACATGATTAGTCGATCATGGGGAGACTATACCCTCTTTTTTCAAAGTAATACACTATCAAAAATCAATAAACAATAAAAAGGATATATAACCATAAAAATACCATTATATCAAGATAATCAAAGCAGGAAATAAAATATACAACTAAAGAAAAAACATGCCATGTTAATGTACGTGTAAAGTGTCTAAAATGAAAACTGAAAATAAAGACAAGGAGGACTCCCAAGTAGGTCTTGAACCATATCTGGTTCCCTCATCAAAGATCCTTCCCAACTCATCCATCAAACATAGGGACTTTTCCCTTAACTTATCCTACAAAAATAAATTTTATTCGGGTACTGATCATGCAACCCAAGTAGGGTGTGAGTATAACTCAGTAGGACACCACCAATAGTGTCTAAAACAAATCCAGTCAATAAAAATGTATGAAGTTTTATAAATAAATAAGTACAATGCATAAATAAATAGTTATCACATTATCAAACTATACTTTATTTAACCACAAAAACTCCCTGGGTTCCCGTAGGTACCTATACCTCAATACCTACTTCAGATCATGCTAGAGCCTAAAGTATGTATGAGGGATATCATATATCTAAATTCCATTATTACTATTCTTTATTTTCACACTTTAGAATTACTATGTTCCCATTTTTAATTCATACTTGAATGCTCAGGTTACCATTCATACTCCACACATTATAATGACCATGTTACCATTCTTTAATTCATACTTGAATGACCATGTTACGATTCATAAACATACATTAGAATGACCATGTTCTCATTCTATAATTCATACTTGGAATGACCATGTTACCATTCATTTTTTTTTTGAAAAAATAAGACGGATCCATTAATGATGGAGATCAGTAGAAATACAGGAGCATAACCACGATGGAAAATGATTGAACCAGAGCAAATCCTCATAGGGAGGGCCAATGCCTGCCATCTTGTGAGCGGCTTCGTTCGCTTCCCTTTTAATAAATGAGAAATTGCAGGAATTGAAGCCTTGTCTCCGCGAGTGAATACACCGGATAATGTGGCCGAAAGGTTGAAGCCCGCCATCAGTGAGATTGATGGCATTGATTACAGTGAGACAGTCGGATTCGATGTGAATGGAGTCCCAACCGCAATCTTTTGCGAAGTTTAATCCAGCAAGGATGGCGGCGGCCTCCGCGACTGAGGGCTCCCAAAGTGCATAACGTGCTTCGTATTTGGCAGCGATAAGATTTCCCAGGTTGTCCCAGGCCAGTAAACCTAGTCCAACTGGGCCATCCTTAGGGAGAGAGGCATCCACATTGATCTTAAAAATCCCTTCCGGTGGGGGGCACCAATGTTGGGGAAGAGGAGGGTGGGTGGAAAGTCTTTGTTGTTCAGGGTGGTTCTGCCAAACCGCAATCCATGACAATGCCTGGTCAATCCAAAACCTGGGGGGCCTC
Source organism: Viscum album (assembly GCA_963277665.1). Taxonomy (NCBI): domain Eukaryota; kingdom Viridiplantae; phylum Streptophyta; class Magnoliopsida; order Santalales; family Viscaceae; genus Viscum; species Viscum album. The sequence continues at coordinate 956,082,858 of OY728138.1, read as the reverse complement.
CGGAAATGATTGAAAATGGCCTCGTTCCGCCTATTCCAGATAATCCAAGCCAAAATGCACAGGGCGCCTGCGTAAGCCGGCGAAAAGGAGGAGCACCATCGCATCAGGAGAGCTATGAGATCTGAGGCGGGGTCCGGGAACAGCTCTAAAGTTGATCCCCAGCCATTCCAAATCTCCTGAGCCCCGAGACATTGAACAAGGGCATGGAAAGGGGATTCAGTCACAGAAGGGAAGAAAGGGAAAGAGTTGTCGTCTGAAAAGTGTCTGTAGACAAGGAGGCTCTTAGTTGGGAGGATACCAGTACACACCTGCCACCAGAAAAAGAGAACTTTAGGGGGAACATTAAGCTTCCAAATTGATGTCTAGGGCCTCGCATCTCCTTCTGAAATCTGAGCAGAAAGAGCTCGCCGGTAGCCAGCTTTCACTGTATACTCACCTGAGCTGTCGTTTGTCCAGTAGAGATGATCTGGCCCTGCGTCTGACACACAGGGAATACTCAGAATAAGTCTCCTATCCCTCTCATTAAACCAGGAGTAGAGTTTTTCCAGACACCATCTCGCCCCTTGATCATCAAAAAGACAACAGACTGTGGCATGTTCGGATCCGGGATAAACAGGGGATGACGCCTTCGTGCCTGTCTGATCAACAAGCCAAGGATCGGTCCAAATCTTGACCGTAGAACCATTCCCAATCCTCCAGCCTAGCCCTTTCCTCAGTAGATTACGACCGCCCCAAATGCTTCTCCAGAGAAAACTGGGTCGATAGCCAAGATGGGAATCCATAAAATCCTTATGTGGGAAATATTTAGCCCGGAGAACACGCGTGCATAGGGATGATGGGTTATTAATCATACGCCAACCTTGTTTAGCCAGCAAAGCATCATTAAACAGAGAAAGGTCCCGGAAGCCCATTCCGCCTTCAGATTTTGGTTGACAGAGAGCAGACCAGGCAATCCAATGGACTTTATTTTTTCCGTCCTTTCGTCCCCACCAAAAGTTAGATGTACTGGATTGAATCTTTGAAAGCACCACATCAGGGAGTTTAAAAATAGACATCAAATAGCTGGGGACAGATTGAAGTGCCGCCTTGATGAGGATTTCCTTGCCAGCCTTGGAGATTTTTTTAGGGTTCCAACCTTGTATTTTTCTTTCAATTCGATCCACAATAGCTGAACAGATTTCTTTCTTTGACCGTCCAACCACCGTCGGGAGCCCAAGATACTTCTGGTGCTTATCGACCCCAGGGATGCGTGCTAAAGAGCAGAGATCTTCTCTTTTCGGCTGGGGAACTCCAGAGCTGAAAGAAATTTCTGATTTACTCTGATTGATCATTTGTCCTGAAGCTCGTTCATACTGTTGAATCGCCTGGCAGATTGCAGTACACTCATTAGGGGTAGCTCGAGAAAAAAGAAGGCAATCATCAGCGAAGAAGAGGTGGGATATCGGAGGGCCCTTGCGACACGCTTTCGCCCCATGGATTATGGAAAGCGAGGCTGCCCTGGAAAGGAGGTTAGAAAACAAATCAGCCACTAAAATAAAAAGGAAGGGTGAAAGAGGGTCTCCCTGGCGAAGCCCACAGGATGGGGAGAAGCCTCGGGTGAGCACCCCGTTGACATTAATGCAAAAGGAAACTGACGAGACGCATTGCATGATCATGGCAATCCATTTGGTGCAGAAACCCATCTTGAGCATCACATATTCGAGGAAGTTCCATTCCACTTTATCATAGGCCTTAGCCATATCCAATTTCCACGCCATGATCCCTCTCTTCGCTCGTGTACGCGTTTTCATGGAGTGGAAAATTTCATGAGCAATAATGGCATTATCAGTGATTAACCTTTTTGCCACAAAAGCGCTTTGGTTCTCTGAAATGACGTCGGGTAGCCAAGGCCGCAACCGATTCGCCAGGATCTTCGAGAAGATCTTATACGAGACATTGCACAGACTGATCGGTCGAAAGTCCAAGACCCCTTGCAGATTTTTCATCTTGGGGATGAGAGTAAGAATAGTTTCATTAAGAGAATACAGGTCCGTTTTCCCCGCCCAAATATCCCGCATTAAATTGCAAATGTCTGGACCGATGATGTGCCAGTAATTCTTGAAAAAGAGGGCGTGGAATCCGTCTGGTCCCGGGGCTTTCGTAGAGTGGATTTGCTTTAAGGCCTTAAGAGTCTCATCATTCGTCACGCCATTAGAAAATTGTCTGTTCATATCGTCAGAAATCATAGGTTTGATGCAGTCCTCAATCTCGGGAGAGATGTAAGAATGGCCTGCCGAGAAGAGTTTCTGAAAATGGCTCAGGAAAGCTTCTTGGATTCCCCCTGTGTCTGACACTTTACTACCATCTGAATTAAGAATGCCAGAAATAAAGTTTTTCCGGCGTCTTGCTGAAGCCTTCTGGTGGAAATAACAGGTATTAGCATCCCCTTCTGCTATATGAATATCACGCGCTCGCATAGCCCAAAAACCTTCCTTATTGCGCAGGGCAACATCCAGCTCTCGTTGGGTTTCACTTATTTTGGAGAGAATGCTGCTAGACGGGGGTTTGCTAAGAAGATAGCCAATCTTCCTTTCAAGGAAATTGCATTGCCGGTCCGGATGACGGAATTTAGAGTAGCTCCATGTCTTCAGATCAGATGCTACTCGGAGAAGGTTGGTTCTCGGATCCGCTTGCCCCGTCTTCCAGCCTGAACGGATAACCGCCTCGCACTCGGGATCATTTGACCAGAAGCTTTCGAATCTGAATGGTTTCCTGGAACTAGTAACGTGCTCATTATGGGTACAGTTAATGACAATTGGGCAGTGATCCGAGCAGTTGAACGAGAGATGTCTGATATGGTACATTTTGAAGAGGCTCATCCAGTCCATTGAGCCAAAGAATCTATCCAGACGTTCAGCGATTCGAGTTCCATCATATCTGCCTCGGAGCCATGTAAAGGGATTACCCGTGTAACCCAGGTCCATCAGCTCTGCCTTAAGGATCGCATCATTAAAATCAGACATAGACGTGGAGGAGCGCATAGCTCCACCAATTTTTTCCTTCTGGAAAAGGATCTCGTTAAAGTCCCCTCCAAATAGAATGGGGCTTGGCAGATCACGACGAAGTTTGCAAAGAAGATCCCAAGATTTCCACTTTTCAGACTGGGAGGGCCAGCCATAGAAGCCCACAAACGTCCAGGTGGGGTTGTGGGGATCACCAATGGAAGCAGCCACATGGCACTGGGAAAAAGACAGGAGCCTAACATCGATATTATCCTTCCAGAGCAGACACAATCCCCCTGAGTGACCCTGTCGGGGGACCGGGAAACAACCCTGGAAACCGCACTTTAGGGCAATATTTGTGATGTCCTTGTTTTCCAATATGGTTTCGGACAGGAAAACCATATCAGGGCGACTTTGAGCGCAATAGCGCTGGAACATACGAACCGTTCGTGGGTTGCCAAGCCCACGGCAGTTCCAGCATAAAGCGATCATTGCTCTAGGCGGGGCCGGGCCTGACCCGCCTCCGCCTTTGTCTCTTGTGGGGTAAATGACGAACCTGATGCTTTCCTCCTTTTGGGGAGACTGGTGTACATACCACTGGACTCGCTTTGCCGTTTCAGATCTCCTGGTTTGGGATTCCCTGGACAATCGCCTTTACCACCGCCACGTGCCCTTCTCCAGGTTCCACGAGTAACATGTCCTGAAGGTGAAGCTTCAGTCATCCCAGAATCGGCTTGCAGAAGGGCATCCGTTGGGAACTGATTTGGACTCTGCTCAGCTTCAGGCGGATCCAAGGAAACATGTTTCTGCCTCGGAAGTTTCTCTGGATGTTCTTTTGGTTTAGGTAGCGGCCCAGTTGAGGTAAGGAACGTTAAATTCGGTGCTGTAAAAGCGAAGTCGGCTTTTGTGATACCCTGAGTCAGGTGACTGTCTTGCCGAGCCCCATCATTACATCTAACGATAATCTCTTGGGAGGCGTTTCCATTTCCCCTGAGCTCAGCCGGGGATTCTTTAGGGAAGACAGGTGGTCCCATCCTTATGATAGGAGGTTGTTCAGATTCCGGTCGCCTTAGATGGGCTGCAATCAGACGGTCCCGATCAATTTGTCTCTCTGCCTCAGGGATATATGCCTCTCTGTGTGTTTTGGCCCGGAGCCACGGACCGTATTGAAAGGTAATATTTTCAGTGGAATTCTCTGGCCTTGCCCCACATGCTTTCTCCATGTGGCCGATACGTCCGCAACGGAAGCAAAAGATTGGTAGTTTTTCAAATTCGAACGAGATCCAGGTGTTGGAATCATCAATTTTTAGGAACATACCTCGCATTAAGGGTTCAGACACGTCGATCTCAGTCTTTATTCGAACCCAGGGGCCCCATTGTATTGGGTCCGAGCAATCCCATTCTAGGAAATGGCCGATCCGGTCTCCAATTTCTTTCATCACATGTGTTGATCTCCCATGGAACGGAATTCCTCTGATTCTTATCCAGAACGGGGATCGGGTAAGTGTGCAATTCTGAATCTCGTCACCCCCTTTAAATTCCTCCATCAGGATGAGATGATTGTCAAAGGACCAAGGTCGTCCTCTGAGGACTTTATCTTTGTCTTTATCGCTGAAGAATTCAAACACGAGGAGTTTATTCTCAATTTCCCGGATGGCTACTCCAGCTTCCAATTTCCAGAGATTTTGAAGAGTGGTCCTGAGGGCCTTTAGATTAAAAGGTGCCTCGGTCGCCAGTCTTCCGACCACTAATAAATCCATTCGTTTTGTCAAAGTGTTGTCTTCATTTCTACGGGTTGCAAGTGGCTCTTTTTCTTTGTCTGTCAACGTGAGGTTCTTCCATTGGTTCACCAACTCCGTCTCCATGTTAATGCCTCGAATACACCTAGGGAGGGGTTGACCAAACTGGGGTAACACCGGCAAGTCCCCGCGCGCAGGTCCCCTCACGCAACCAGCCCTGCGCAATGAAATCCAGCCCTGCGCAAGTCCCCGCGCGCAAGTCCCCTCACACCGGCAAGACTCCTCACACCGCGCGCAAGACCCCTCACACCGTCAAGACCCCGCGCGCAAGTCCCCTTACTTCACACCCAGCCCTGCGTGAAGATTTCCTTCGCGCGATTCCCCTCGCGCAAGTCCCTGCGCGCAAATCCCCTATCCAAGTGGTGCGCGAGGTAACACCGGCGGGTTCGCGCAAGTCCCCTCGCGCAAATCTCTCGGCACAGTGAATCTTCGTGGAAGGAGCTTCGCAAGGCCAGACCAGTTCGCGGTGGATACTTCGCGAACAAGGGAGAACAGATCCGACACAGAACATCGCCCACTTCGCGACAGCAGGGAGAGGAACCAAAGGGTGAAGAAATCCTCGAACACAAGGAAGTCCCTGCGCGCAAATCCCCTGTCCAAGTGGTGTGCGAGGTAACACCGGCGGGTTCGCGCAAGTCCCCTCGCGCAAGTCTCTCAGCACAGGGAATCTTCGTGGAAGGAGCTTCGCAAGTCAAGACCAGTTCGCGGTGGATACTTCGCGAAAAAGGAAGAAAAAATCTGACTACAGACCACCGCTCGCTTCGCGACAGCAGGGAGAGGAACCAAAGGGTGAAGAAATCCTCGAACTCAATGAAGCCAGCGGCGGGAGCTTCGCGGGCTAGAACCACTTCGCGGTGGACACTTCGTGAAATAGGGGACCGAAAACCTGCAATAGGAAAAACCCACTCCACTGCAGTGGGAAGAAGAAACGAACAGGGGAAAAATCCTCCGAATCGAGTAGTCCTCGAGACACAGAGCACGAGGATCTGACTCCGAAGGAGACTTGTTGAAAAGAGAAATTTCTCAAGAAGATGGTGAAGCTAAGAGCCGCGTGCGAACAGATCTGGAGTGCTGGTGAAGGAGGGTGGGGATCTGACGATGCGTTCCCTCACGCAGATCTGAAGCCGACGAGGGAGGCGGTGACGGACGGAAATCCAGGGCCTCGAGGGAGGCTTGATCCAACGCTTGAGGTCCAGGTCGAGCAGATGAAGAAGGACCTGGCTCCTTCCAGAACACAGACGGTGGAATCCAGGAGCGGGTGAAGGTGAAAGGAGAGGTACCGCCGGAAACCGGACGGACAAATGACTGAAACCCTAGGAAATCCTAGGAGAGAGACGCTCTCACACAGGAGAGACTCAAAATACCTTAAATTACCATGTTACCATTCATAAACACATAATTAATTCAACAATTAATTATCCATATAAATTTCATTACCAATTCAATAATTAGTTTATCACATAATTACCCTTAATTAATTCACTAATTAATTAATCCATCAAACCCATTAATTAATTAAACAACTAATTAATCAATATTCACAACTCAAAATTCCATAATTAATTTTCAGAATTAATTATCTCATTCACAATCACAATTATTCATAATTAATTCCACAATTAATTACCTCAATATATGATATCTATATCACATAATTAATCCCACAATTAATTATCTCGATTCATGACATCAAAAGCATATAATTAATTCCATGATTAATTATATCAATTCAAAAAATTCAATATTCCATAATTAATTCCACAATTAATTATCTAAATCACAATCTCTAAATCTCATGATTAATCCCCTAATTAATTATCTAATTTGACATCCTGTAAATCTCATAATTAATTCCCAAATTAATTATCTATTTTAGAAATACATCAATTAATCAATTGGAAACATTAATCAACCTAATTTAGGAATTAAAATTGCTAAATAATGCTAGCAATTCTACAATTTTCATACATGTATCAAAATCACAACTATGAGAATTGAATAGTAGAAAACCTACCTAAAATATTGAAAGAATAATCACCCAATAGAAGTCCCTAAAAATTGAGTGGCATAATGATGTAGATCTATATCCGAATCTCAAATCCCTAAATCAAGATTAAAGAAAATCAAGATCACATAAATCAAGATCTAGATCTATAATCATAGATCTATATATCACCAAATTGATTTAGATATATCCATAATAGAAGATTGTATCACTAAAAGAAAGAGAGAAGAATGAGAGAAGAATTGGGATAGAATTAACTTACCAAGAGCGGAGTAGACCTTAGATCTAGGCTTCGAATCATGAAGAAAGGAGGTTGGGAGGGCTTGGAATTCAACTAGATAGATACAAAAACATGAAATACCACCTAGGGTCGAATGGGGGGTCAAAATAGGTGAGCTTTGGAGGCTTGAAGGATTTTAAAAATTAAAATTGTGTGATATTTATAATCATGAACGGTTTTCTGGGCAGGGGTGCATGGTTTTCCCTAACTGTGTGCCTAAAACATGCACCTATTATTTTATGGGTGCACAATTACTCTTAAAAGGGCACACATTTTTCCAAATTATACACCCTCTATGATAATCCTCCATGTATGGGTTTTCACAATTAGCTGGGTTTCAGTTCATGGTTTGAGAAAACCGTAAGCCAACCATTTACAGCCCATTAATTTCATTTTTTCTCAAAATTCAACCAAAACACACCCATATTCATAACCCAAACAAAAATTACCCAAATAAGGACAAAATAGTTCCTGAATTCAAGCCCAAGTCAACTCTAGAAAAGGTCAAAATCTTATAATTAACTTATTTTGTTTTCAAAACAAACCAATATGTATATTTTAGATATCAAGATTCTTTAAATATATAGATTGAGGGATCTTGTCTTCTTCACAAAGTGGTGTACACTGCTTCTACTTTTTCGTGAGTACTGGTGTGGTTCACGATTTTTGAAAGAAAGTGCTCTTTATTGAACAAGTTCATTGAAAAGAACAATGGGAGTATATAACCCGTGAACTGACTCATGGTACCAACCTTCTTTGTGAAACGCGATGAGGTTTTGAACACCAGTCACATGTCTATGGAACTCCTTCATATAGGATATGCACAAAACTTCTTTACGAAAATAGAATTTCATAGATGTCCTTTATGAAACCAAGAAGGTTTGTGGGACTCCCCAGCTTTGGGAGGCCTTGAAGGCTCGTGAGACTTGTTTCCTCCTTGAACAAAAGAATACTCCAAAGAGGATCTATTTTTCTTAAAAATAAGTTCTCTCAGAATAATTTGAGTGGAAACTCTCATTATCAGCTCGGTGTAGCTCTTTTTATAGGTGAGGTTCACATAACCTTTCACCAACTATCATGTGTCGTTGGATCCTGATTTTTATGCCATTCTAATAAAACTTTAAATGAGTTGAATATATCATATTTAAATATCTTTGAACATGGGTATCTTGTGTATTTTTAATATTCATAAGTCCCAACTTTTAATTCTTGAAACTTGGGGAAAATATATGCCAACTATCATGGAATTTTTTCTTTGCGTTTTCAACTTCTCCTTTGAAGAAGCAAACCATTTACCCTAACTTGATGAGTTTGTATGTTGTCATATTCACTCATAAGTGTAACACCCTCAGATAAAAGTTTTTATTCATAGAGTTTTTTCATCCCTTCATTATCATTATTCTGATCATAAGAAGCCTCATGTTTTTCTGATGGTGGTTCGACCAACTTCTTCGTCGAACCATGGTGGTGCCTTAATGAGTTGGGAGGAGGAAGAAAATGGTGCATTTAAAAAATGCACAGATTAATTTGAATCATCATTGAGGGAGATCAAATGGAATGGATTAACTACATCATTCATCATAGTAAATGTATGTAATATTTTTAGTATAGGAACTATAACCGCTCACCATTGTGTCCCACATCGAATCGGCCTTATGTCTGGGGCACAACATATCAAACAACTACAACCTGGAGGGGCCAAAAATTCCCATCCCCTACCTCCATTCCACCCCGCATGGTAGCGCCACTTCTCTTATGGGATATTAGCCTAATCTATGTGATACCTTGGTCGTGCACACCATAATCCTTACACACGAGCCTGTTTTCCTCCTACATTCACTATGTTCGTCTGCCGCCATTCTTGGTGGTCTGAGCTGATCTCCTAGTGTGTGGTTGACCCATTGGGTCTGACATGTTCCCTATTCAAGGTCATCTTGCCTCCTTTCATGGTTGTCTATATTTTTCTATTAACACTTAGAAAGTTATTCTGAGTTAAAATTTCCACCATATAAAAACAAAGTTCCTTCAAATGCATTCCACCATTTTTTCTTAAGTTATTTCTATTTGGAATATAAATTCCATAGATCTCATACTCATCAAAACCTCATGAAAATAGAAATTATGTTTCATGATTCTCCTTCATACAAATTGGAATCTGAATAATATTCAAGTTATCTATTCTATGATTCTCATGAAATAATGACATAATGTATAACCTTCTTTTCTTTCTCTATTATTTTTGGAATACTCATTACAAAGAACTTATTCAACATAAAAACAACTTTCATCTTTGTTTTAAACAATGTATCACCTTTGATACATATATTTTAACTTATAACCAGTTCCAAAATCATCATAAATACTAGGAGAATTATTCAAGCATAACATCTAATGTAATTTAATGTTTCCATAACAATTCTCCGGACATCATCATGAAAATAAAAGTCTTCAATATATGTTTCTTGAAATATCAAGACTTGAGGACTTTATTCAAGCTCAATTAACTTTGAAACTTATTCAACATATTGAAATTAATGAAATCTTTCTATTTCATTGATCACCATTATCAACCAATGATAATCATTGACAAAAAACAAAACTCATACACAAAGTGGTTTATTCAATCTCCCCCTTTGTATTTGTTGGAAATACCTTCAAAGTTCTTTCTAGATGAATGTGTTAATATGTGGATCGTTATATTCTCTATTACCTTAACTTTTCTAGACTTTCATTTCAATTTCTATCCCCATTATTGACAATAAATACAATGTTCATGGGAAAAGGGTATCAATCCATACTTAAGAAATGTGCGGTCCATCGTTTCAATCTAAGTCTAATTGAGATGTGATTGGCATAGAAAACAAATATATCCCTTAAAAAATAATCTTGTCTTCAAGGATTAATCACTTTTATTCCAGGTTAAAACTACTAAATGTAAGATGAATATTTTTTAGAAAAATCGACCTGAAACTGCTGCACACACTTCAAAAAATAGATCAAAAACATTCAAATGAAATAAGTAGGATAACTTACCTTGGAGAACATTCATTCTTCTTATGTCACTGATTAATTAAACTAACCCCCTTTGTAAAATGATATTTATTTTAAGTAACCAGGGATGAGAGATTAAAAAAACATACCTTTTCCATTGATAGGATTTTTAATCAATTTCTAGAATAATCATGCTTTGATACCAATTGAAATAATGATTCTGGTAGATTATTCATTTGTATCCCCCTAAAGGTAAACACTTCTCATCATCTTCATAATGGTGGATCTCATCAAGAATGGATTTATAGAAATTCTATTATGGGGAATATATCAGAATAAATCTCCCACTTGAGACTATCCACTTTGGAAAACTTTCACAACTTAATAAAGGATGATCTTCTTGAAAACTTATTCTTCAAGAGACAAACATTAAGATCAATCCAAGATGGCATCTTCTTTGTCCTGAATTTCCAGAATAGGACATCACATTATTCAACTTTATCAAATATGATCCTCCATAAAAGTAGTATTTGAATATCAACAGAGGAATCATTCAAGGATAGTGAATTCTTCATATTTTCTATCAATAATTAACATCACTCACTACTTATTAGGTTCTCCCCATGATAACTTGATTCACCTTCAATTCCCTACATTATAAGAACAAATACAATACACAAAGTTTTAATAGACTAAGGGGGATCCTCCTTGCTTCATCAATATAAATAAAAAAGTTGAGATGATTTTTTCAACCAAGTTGCTCCATTTGATCCACTATTCACACTATGATATATTATATTCAATTATGATTGATGTTGTATAGATATTATCACTTCTTCAATGCCTTTGTGTGTGAGCCTTATTTTCGGAAGGGATTTTAAAGCACTTGTATCTTATGGTAAAACTCCCATCTTCTTAAGGAATTCTTCTTATACTAGAATAATTAAGGAGTAATTTTTTATAGTATGACCAGCCATGTTGCAACTCACACATAGAACTTTATTAATAAAATAGTTTCCTTTTTTTTGAAAACTCTCATGAAATTTGTCTTCATCTTATGGAATATTTTATTTTCCCTTTTCACCAGACTTAGCCAGTGCATATTCAAGTTTTTTAATTATTTCAAAGTCTTCTGAAAGAATAACTAACACATCATTATAAATTGTGTTAGAAATTTTGGATCTTCCTCATGGGTTATTATAAGTTCTATAACTTTTTTTGTTCTTTTGGATTCACTACCCTTCAACTTCTTTGATTTAGAATCGAATGTATTCTCACAATTCTTCTTTGATACCTTCTTGGGAGAATTTCTATTTAAAACATTATTCTAATTTCTTCCCAAGGTTTATTCTTCATGCCTAGAGAAATTTTGTTATGTTCTTTTATCATCATATTTGAAAACATGTTTATATGAGCATGTACCAGCCTTGTAACCAAACCAATTTCATACATCACATTTGATATCAAGATTTACAAAGCTGTTTGTAGAATACATATTTTTATGGACTTGAGGATGTTATTTATTCATTTCTAAATTTCTCCCCCTTGAAGAAGGCTTCCATTATGCTTTTAAATTTTTAGTTTTGTATAAAAAATTTAATTCACATTGCCTAAATCTATTATAACACCAACATTGAACTAGAAATCTCGATTTCATGATATATTTTTTATAAGGTTGTTGGTTATTCTTCATGATTTGTTGTGATTAATATGGAGAACTAGATTCCAAACTTTATTTACTATCCACCCTAGTCATGGTGGTAGGTTTCTTATCACCTTTATCCATCCATACTTTTTTAGAATCTATTTTCCAACATGAACTATTTTTGGAAACATATTTAGAAATATTAGTACAAGATGGTTTGGATGGGACCTATTTATTCTCAACTACTTGTGATAGATCATTGAATGAATTCATGATCTTATTATAATATGTTGGAGGTATTTATACCTTATAATCTTCCATTGAGTATTGAGTACTAGCAAAAACTATTTTACTCTTTTTTTATGTCTCAATATTTTTCTTCTCAAGATTGGACAACTGAACTTCCAAATATAGACATTTTATATTGAGGATGATTTTCTGATCTTCAATCATAATCAACTTATCTTCACAAGCCTTATTCATTCCACTAACTTTATCTACACACAACTTAAATTTTTTTTAATCAAAGAGTCATTTTCTTTGATCTTCTTGGATATTACTTAAAATTGTGAATCCTTGACATCAATGCTATTTTTTCCATTTTTATTTAATTACATAGATCTGTTCTTCAAGAGTCTTCTTGACCCCCTCTTTCTCTTTAACTTCTTTAATCCATTTTGATGAAATTATTTCAATTTTCCTCTTTGTTGCATTAAAGGTTCAAACCAATCTAGAGTGATTTAACATTCTATAATTTTTTCTTGAAATATTTTCTCCAAAACATCAGCTTCACCTTCCAACTAGGTGATATTTTCCTTCATAAATTTATTGACTCCAAAAATAAGGGAGCCTATTTTTTTAGGAGTACCATGCAGTATATCGCTTAATCAAATAACTAAAATCTCTTGAGAAGTTAAAAATTTATCATCATCACCACTTATTATAGGATCTATATCTTTAGTAAAATTTTATAAAGTGATAACACATACGTCCATATCATTTAAATGTTTTGATTTACATGAGTTAGGAATGTTTTCTTTCTCTTTGGTTGAAACTTGAGTCACCTACTCTTTAATTTTAAATCCTGATATGTCTTAATTTTTTTTTCAAGAAAGGAGATAAAGATACTTCCTCTTATTTAGATGAGAGAGAAATCTTCTTCAAATTCTTATTCTATTTATTTTTCTTATTCATCACAGTCTTGGTAGATATAGACTTATGATTAGTGATAACTGAATCTTCACCAAAACTGAACTTCATTGTTAAATCAAGAATGAAACTAAAATATTCAAAATATAATAGATTTTATATATTGAATCCAACACAGGCAAACCAACCCTTTGATACCACATTAAAAGAATAGTTTGGGATATTCCTAACACTGGGGGGGGGGTGATCAGTTTTGGGGATTTTTTAAAAAAAACATAACTTTTCATCCCTTTAACTCTTGGACCTATTATGACATATATTCTCTTATTCTCTTTCTCCTATCACCTGCAAATATATGAAAGAAGCAAAGATAGAACATGATATTTTTATATGGTTTACTACTCAATATGATTTTCTAGTCATTAACATGGTCTGTAAATGATCCTAACCACAAAACCACTAGAAATTAATACTTTAAATGTGGTTACATCAAGTAGGAAATACCCTTTACTTGACAATTCACTATAGCAAATTGATAGTGCATTTTTTACAGGACTTGTTTGGATATTTATACTTTCTATGAAGACAGTCTTTTCCTTGATGATAAAGGTTTGTAACATGAATAAATTCTTCCACCTATTGAGATCTATTGGATGTCATGGTGTTTCTTTGTTCTTCCATAACCTTCTTCTTCACTTTTTTACATCCATATAAGCATGCAAGAAAATATTTTTATTTCTTCCCAACAACTAACGGAAGGTTACAAAATCTTCTACTTCTTTTAGTCATAATAATGTGGATGTAGTAGATTGATGAACACATAATTATTCCTGAAAAAATTATAATTAACTTAATAAATATTTTCCATTCACTTCTTCTTATTATGTTCTCTTTATTCTTCAAGGAAAAAATTTACTACACTAAATCACCTTCTTCCAATTTTTCTAGAATCTAAAAATTCTTTTGTGATTATTAAATTAATGAAGATCAATTCATCTTGTAATAAACACAGTAAATTATTTTTTCTGATATGCAATATCAATCAGTGAATACAGTATTGGTTCTCTTGTATTTCACGCAAACAATATACATAAAGTTCAATGCCAGCTTCTAAGTCAATAAAATGACTAAGATAAATTACTATTCGTTATTTTAATGAAGAAATATGGCTTCAATTAATTCACTCGGAATAAATATTTTATGTGATGTTTACTTCATGCAATTGTTTCATGGAACTTCTCAATAAAACCTACTAGCACATATAAAATATTCTTCTTGTTATTTTATGTGATTTTATTCAAACAATGATTATGTGTTTTATAAATGCACGTATTCACTATTCTCTTCCTATAAATTTAAGCATGAGGGTTCACTGTCTCTTCCTTCTCACAAACTAAGTGTGTACACACAATGTCCAGTAATATATCACCTTTGTAAGAGTGCTTATGAATTCATCTATGCATGTACACATGAACACCATTCAATTATTTTGTTTCTATTTATAACCAATATGTATATTTTAGATATCAATATTATTCATGCATATAAATTGTGGGATATTTTATTCTTCCTAAAGTGGTGTACACTGATTCTACTTTGCATGAGTTTTGGAATAGTTCAGTCTTCATGTAAAAATGTATGCTTTGTGGAAAAAATTCACCAGGAAGCATAGTGGGAGTATATAACCCAATCACTGGATCATGGTACCAACCTTATTCACAAAACATGATGAGGGTGAGAACACTAGTCACATATCTGCGGAACTCCTTCATGATGGATATGCGTGGAACTTCTTCACACAAATAGAATTGCACAGATCTTATTCATGAAACAAATAAGGTTCAAAGGAATCTCCTACTTCATAAGGCATTGAAGTCTTGATGAACTCATTGCCTACTAATGAAAATAATACTTTAGCAAGGCTCTGTTTTTCTAGAAATCAAGATCACTTCGAATAATGTGAGTAGCATCAATTATTCCTGGATTGGTGTAACTCTTTTTATAGGTGAGGTTCACATAGCCTTGCACCATCTCTCATGCCTCGTTGGATCCCTATTTTTATGTCATTCCAACAACCCTTTAAATGATCTGAATATATCAGCTTTAATTATCTTCAAATCGGGGTATCTCATTTATATTGAATAGATGTAGGTCTCGACTTTGAATTCTTCAAACTTGAGTAAAATGTTGGATGATTATAATTGCATTTTTGCTTCATGAGATCAGATTATACTTTGTAGAAACAAACCATTTATCATGCATTGACAAACCCATATATTTTCATCTTCACTTGACATTGGAACACCCTTAGGAAGTTATTTTTCATGAATGGAGTTCATTCATACTTTTTTCTCATCATTTCAATCACACGAAGCCTCAAGTTCAACTGATAGTGGTTCATCCATCTTCTATGGTGAACCATGATCGCATCATCATTAATTAGGAGGATGAAGATGATGTAACATTTTAAAAATGTGAATCTTAATTTGAACTAGTGGTGTGGGAGATCAAATGGCATGGATTAACTGCATAGAGCAATGTATGAAACATACATAACATTTTTAGCAGAAGAACAATAACCGCTCACCACTTCATCCCACATCAAATCATACTTACATCTAGGGTGTGGTATATCAAAAATCCACTGCTTAGAGGGGAAAAAAATCCCCCTCCCCCGGCTTCTGTTCCACCCCACATAGTGGCACCGACTCTCCTATGGGCTATTAGCCCTATCCATGTGCTACCTCATCCGTGCACATCGCGAGCCATACACATGATCCTTCTTGCCTCCTACAGACACTATATTACTCTATATCCATGATTGGTGGCATGTGATGATCTCCTAGGGTTTGGTTGACCCATTGGGTCCCACATGTTCTTTGGTTGAGGTTGTCTTGGCTCCTTGCATATGGTTGGCCATATTTTTTATTAACACTTAGAATCTTATTCTAAGGGAAAATGTGCCCCATATAAAAAGGGTCTTTCAAATGCATGCCACCATTTCTTCTTGAATTCCACCACTTTGGAATATAAATTTCATAGATCTCATACTCATCAAAACCTCATGGAAATAGTAATTATGTTTCATGGTTCACCTTCCTGAAAATCGATATATGAATAATGTTGAAGTTAGCACTTTCATGATTCTCATGCAATAATGACATAATTCATGACCTTCTTTTCTTATTCTATTATTTTTGGAATATTCATTACAAAGAACTTATTCAACATCAGAACAACTTTCATATTTTTTTTGAACAATGTATCACCTTTGATACATGTATTTGAACTTAGAACTAATTCAACAGTCATCATAATTATTCAAGCATGACATCTAATGTTATTTAATGTTTCCATAAAAGTTCTCCATGCATCATCATGAAAATCAAAATCTTCAATAGATTTTTCTTAAAATAAAAAGACTTGTGGACTTCATCCAAGATCCATTAACTTTGGAACTTTTTCATCATATTGAAATTAATGAAATCTTTCTATTTCATTGATCACTATTTTCAACCAATAAAAATCATTGACAATAAATAAAACTCATACAAAAAGTGGGATCTTCAAACCATGTACTCAACACCCTCCTTCTGTAGTCTCAAGACATGTGCACTGGTCAACCTTAGCTTCAAATAATCAAAGTCTCTCTGACACTGCTTATTATAAGTAAACAGATTACCTTTCCACATAAAGGTTTTCAAAGGGGATGTTATCTAGGAAAATTCTTCCATGAACCTTCTGTAGTATCCTGCCAAACTAAGAAAACTTCACACATCCAACACAGTCTTGGGTGGATCCTAAGAAAGCACTACAACAATATTTACTGAATGCAAAGCTAAACCATGCATAGAGATGAAATTCCCAAAAAGTGAACCTTGTAGATCTAGAACTATAATTTTGAGAGATTACTATTGTAGGTTTTGAATGCAGCGGAAGAATACTTTAATAGTATGACCAACTCAAATTTTAGTCATAAATCACATGTAATCATTTCTTTACATGATCAAAACATTTTTCCAACAAAAACATTAGATTACTTGACTAGATTAAAAAACTAGAACAAAAAATGAAGGATTATTAGATGTAATTTATAATTAATTTATGAGTAGATATAGAATCACATCAACTTGTAATTATTCTTTCATTGATGATATAATGGTATAGATCTTATCATAATGTCATTGTTCTATAATATCCAAGTATAAAATCCCTATATAAATGATACAAATGTGTACCAAAATCTCTGAATGATTTCATATGATTTTCGAGTGCTAGCATGGTCATTCATGATCACTTGTGTTGTTCATGGTTGATCATAACATAATTCTTCTCGATAGAGGAAGAAATATTGATGATATATTGTTACCTTGATAGAGGAAGAGATAAGAGCACTCTAGATCTATTGATCTCTCTGTAGGTCTTGAGAGAGTCTCACTCTATCCATTGTGCACACCATTTATGTTTTTTGAAAGAGATATAATTAGATATTTATTATGGTAGGTTTAGGGTTTGAAAATTGCACTCAAGACCCTAACCATATTTAATATTCTTAATTGACCCATGTCTAATAAAAATTATAATAATATTATTAAAATCTTGATATGTAAAATGCATAAATAATATAAATAAATATAATTTATACCATTTCTAATTGGATCATTAAACTCGTTCTTCTTTCCCTTGTCCACATTTACTAATCCTTGAATAATGACTATTTATTTATAAAATATCACTACATTATTCATTAATAAATTTAATAAACGTTATATTTTTCATATCTAAAAAAATTTTATTATTATTTAACTCAGTTATTATTTTGAATAACTTTTGATTAAATTATGATGATCAACCAAACTTAAATAAATATTATTTATTTTAAATTATTAAATTAAATACTATAATTTAACTAGGATTGTGAATATACTTAGTGTGTTACTCTCTGGGCCTATTTCTTAGTGGAATTAGGTATAAAAACCTAAATTCCAAGGTTATTTTCTTTAAACACTAAAAGAAATCCATAGATAAAGAATTTATCATTGAAATAATATCTAACCTCCTACAAAAGTTTACCATGTAATATAATCCTTTTATCACAATTTCTCAAATCTAGCAGGTTTCATGATGGTGTCATCAACCAATATGCTCGATGTTTCTTTATCTGACTTTCCAAAAATGAACTCACCCATAAAACACCATGGACATATATTTATTTAGGTTGTTACATTCCCATCAAAGGTCTAGAGATATTAAATTTCATCAATTGAAAAAATAGATAAATACTTTCTCACATTATTCATTAATATTATATCATTATTGACACACCCAACATATCCTACTTCACTACAAGTATATTCCATCATGGTTTTTGTAAATACATCAAAGTAAATGAGTCATGATATCCATTAATGTTAATCTTAAATTCTAAGGATCAATACACATGTCTTCAGATAGTAACATCCATTGACACATGGAAATGTGGATTTCCTATTGACGGACATGTTCTCATGACCTCATATATTGGAAATTACCAAGGGAGAACACCATGAGATAGTGTATCAAAGTTTTATGATCCTTCTACACTTGATAGCTAATATTTTCTCTATCTCGTCAAAAAATATCATCCGAACATAGAACAAGGTTCAAGAATAATTTCATGGAACCTCTAGGTTCTCATCGTAGCAGGGAACTACTATAACCTTTCAACGTGAAATATTTTCATAAATACATTATCATATACAAATATCATGCAGAATAATAACCAAAATGAGATAATAAAAATTATTTAACAATAAAAACATGTAATAAAGCACTAAATAAGTTGGTTTTAGGGAACCAACTCTAACAACTATAAATACGGTGCTCTCAAATTCGGACTAGGACCATCTTCAAATGCTCTACATGTTTCTCTTCTGAAGTAGAGTAAATGAGTATGTAGTTAATGAATATAAATAGGAATCAGTCCAAGTATGACTGGAATATCTAGTTTATAAGAGCTATAAACACAATGGGGGAATTCTCCACACTGAAAGACATCACCAAGAACTCATAGGGTCTATAGAGACACCAGAATGTTGTATTCA
The DNA here is from genome assembly GCA_963277665.1 of Viscum album. Classification (NCBI taxonomy): domain Eukaryota; kingdom Viridiplantae; phylum Streptophyta; class Magnoliopsida; order Santalales; family Viscaceae; genus Viscum; species Viscum album. The sequence goes on along the minus strand of OY728138.1, from coordinate 956,063,925 downwards.
GCATATCGTCCTCATTAACCCTCAAATGAAAATAGTTGGACCATAGATCGATCTTAGATAACCAACAAAAACTTATATACTAGTAAAATTGGTCATAAATTCCCATCAATGGGTAATTTTTCTTTTTTTACCTGATCCAGGCAACAATAGTCAACAAAAAGCCTCAAAATATTGTCATCCTTTTTCATGGACAAAACTAGAGCTGTCTATGGGGGCACACTGGATTTGATAAAACCCTTCTCTTGAAGTTTCTCCAATTACACCCTCATCTCTCAAATCCTGATAGGATCCATCAAATATACCATAGAATATATCAGTGTAGTATCAAGGTAAAAGTTGATATAGAAGTTAATCTCCTTCATTGGAGGTAGTCCTAAAACATCCTTGGGGAAGATGTCCATATAGTCATCAACTACTAATGGAAGTTGGATGCCTAAAGATCCAAAATCATCAAGGGATAAACTATCTAACTAAAAGGTGATGGGTTGAAATTTATTTCTCATGATCCTCACTCACTCTTCCATGAGATCTCTCTCACCCATAAAGAAGAATCTCATCCCATCTATCTGAAGGCATCTAACTCTCCTTAAATGACAATCTATCTAGGCACAAGACATGGAAAACCAATCCATACCCAAGATGAAATCATAAGGTCTCATTGCAATGAACAAGAGGTCCTATAATAAAATATCTCCATGAAATGTCAACTCACTTTATCAACAGATGTGTGATAGAGAAGAATCGCACCCTGTAGGAACCTCTAACCATTACTGCTAGGCTAAAGTCTCAATGGGAAGCTCTAGCTCTCAAATGAGGAATATGGAGGCAAAGTAATGACTCATGAATGTGTTTAAAATTACTATATCAAGATTATATAAGACATATATCTTACCTCTAATCATCTCATGAGCAGCCTGGTCATATCCATTCATAGCCTGAAACTACCCATTACCCTAACCTATAGCTCTCTAAGCCTAGCACAGGTCACCTAGTGGTGGTGGTGTAAGTAGCTCATAGAATCTCCCTACATCAGTATCTCCTCCTAATGGAAATTCAAATTCTCTTATATCAGAACTACCTCCCTAGGGGTTCAATAGAGACACCTGGGAGATCCTTGATCAAAAAACTACCTCTGTCATGGTGACCTATCCACTGTCTTTCTAACCTCCTCAGTATGTCAGATAAGAAAATCATGAGAAAAGTGACCTCACCTGTCACATGCATAGAATATCCCATCTTCTGGATGAATTTATCATTTATAAAAACCCTATACTACAGATCCAAATGTATGGATCCAGACATGGGTATTCCTCCTTTACCAATACCATAATGTTTTTCTCATTCTTGGTACTATAGATGAATTAGCCCCACAAAATCCACTATAGTCTCTAGATTATTGATGTACCTATTATAGGAAGATCTACATAACTAGATCTCACTCTAACACTCTATTATAGGTAGGAATTTCCCAAGTATACTATGCTAACATGGATATCTCTATGAAGGCCCTACTCAAACTACTACGCATAGAAGAAACCATATCTCACGATATTGAGGGAGTAACAATGTGGTTAGTAAAACTCATAGTGTACTATAAAAATATCATATAATCCTTCCAAAGCTTGAGAAGATTATAAATCTACATATATTTCAAGTACAAAGGGTAATACTCAATATAAAACAACTGTTAGAATTCTAACCATGTGAGCGTTGTCTCATCATGAGTATGTGTGATCAGACCCTTCCAACATCCTACTGCTCTATAAAGAAGGATGGATTCTAGTGAAAACAAATTATCAGAAAAGGTACGTATAATATTGAAAACTAAGATCACCAACTCAATATAATCCTCCACTTCTTGAGGGTTTGGATATCTATGAAACCTCATCAGTCTTTATTGCTAGAACACATGTAACCTATAAATACTGTGTGCATCGTAGTCATAAACTATCAAATATATTGGATGTACCACATGAATTCGATCCTCCACCTAGAACACTAGGGGAAACAACTCATGAGTAGGTCATTGAACCAAGGTATCATCACTCAACTGATGATATCCATGATTCTATATCAACATCCTAGCTGGTTGTCATTTTGGAGGTATCTTGAAATATATCAAGACGTACCATAGTTATATAAGAATATATGGGGATATGACTCAAGGACATGAAAGTCAAAATATCCAACCTTATATGATGCATGTATCATTTCCCCCTAAAACTGATGTATTAGTATGCCAAGTCAATAAATGGGTAGTCAAAGTCCTGGTGAATGGATACATTGGATTCCATACTAACGCTAAGTTCCCAAGTTTGAAATCCACACTTAAGAAACTCCCATACTATTCAATTAAGTTCCAAAACCAATCCTCACAATAAGGTCAAACTCCAAACACCAACCCGGGGGTAATACCACCTTTGATACCACTCTGTCATGACCCGACCTACAGAGGCCCTCTTGACTGGTGATAAACTGAGTGTGACAACCCCAAGCCCACCTACAATAGGCTAGGGGATGGCGACAAGCACCAAGTAGTAAATGTTGAAATGGGAGGCCATATCTAAAGTTCTTTTATGTGTGAAAACATCTATCTCCATGAAATAGTGAATACATATAATAAAACATTGAATATACAGGATGTAAACCATACATGCAACAACCTATCAGAAAGAATCAAAGTATAATAGTGTAGTGTGCAAGTGATAAGGGAAAAAATATACATCTAACTAGAGATGAGGGGGTACTGAATCTACCAATGTAAAGAGTATGGGGGACCTCCACTCTAGTTTGATAGGAGAGTACCAACCCCAAAAACTCTCTTATGACAAACCCAATCACTTCTACCCATCAAGCATCACTGAAACAAGTGTCGTTCCTATAAAACCTTTCATTATATCTCTGATTCCAAAATGAAGTATTCCATCCTATTCTACATGGAAAACTACTCCGAATAGGCTACCCATGGTCCCAAATCTGAGTCATGAAGAAATAGATACACGTGGTGTGTGATTTTGAGAGTGGTAAACGATGTGTGACCTCACCTAAACACCTAGTCGGGTCCTCACCTCCACACAGTTTGGCTAGAAATTTGTGACTACATGATGTGTATTGGTGGTACACAGTATGTCTTGGTCTCCTGAGGTATTCCCGTGTCATTCTAGCCCATGAACGTATACATAGGCCCATGCTTATGTACTTTGACCATGCCCATGTACACCTGGGGTACACAACAATATTCCGACACTCGTTCACATAGTTTGTATGATTTATACACAACATGTGATATTTATCTTCATCCAAAAACCCATCCTCCACAACTAAGGGACTACACGAAGAGTGTTCTCCATAGTACACAATGTGTTTATTGGAAATTTTCAAGAAAATTCATGCATATTCACACCATATTGCTACCACCCATGATTCTTCCATGAACCTCACTATAGGATATGAATATGGGGTTGAATGGACCCTTTAATCACCATTGGCTTGATTCTGGCCACCCAAATCTTCTTGTGAAACAATATCATCACGCCTCTCCTTCGTATATGAAAACCCATGAACAAATAACTCTTGACCCACCTATGATCTATCCATGTTAACCTATAACACCACAACTCACCTCAATCAAGCTCTTTATACTAAAACCAGTCACACAAAAATGAACCATTGTTCCAAAACTAGTTGTAAAATGATTAGTTTCTAGATATTCATTGAATCATTGGAAGAAGGATTACCGATGATGATTGCATGAAGAAAAAGGGGAGAAAATCACAAAACAAAAACATGAGGAATGAATTTGGCCATTTTTCAGGTTAGATTCCATTTGTTGATGAAGAAATTGATGATCATAATGGTTAAATAAATAATCAATAAATAAATGAATAATTGGGTTCACGTAAAGAACGAAAATCACTGGAATCCAAAGAAGATAAATAATCCATTCTTTTTCAAATAATGAAAGGGTGTAAAATCAACAAATAAAATTCCCTACCTTGATTTTAGATTGATCATTGGGGGATAAAAAATTATCAAGTGATGAAGATGATAATTATTCTCTATTCTCCATCTGTCTCATGATTCACCCAGATTCACCCATCATTAATCCTTTATCCACTAATGACCATGAAGAATTATCCCTCATACTATCTAGTATCCTAGGGTTATATGACTAACACTTGGGATTTTTCATAATAGGGTATTTATAAGGTAGGATTAGGTCTTGGGCAACTAAATAAATTAATTAATTTACTCAATGCACCCTATAGCAACCGTCTTCCACAGAACATTTGAAGCTGACCAACTTTATGTTGAGTCAATAAGGTTTCCTTATTACTTTTCCATTCCTCTATGTTTTTAAAATCACAAACACTCTATCTCAAGGAAAATTTTATTTTCCCTAATATTTTTTTATATATAAGGAAGGTTTTCCTTCCTTAAAGAAATTTTATCCTTACCCAGAATTTCCTTAATAAGAAAAAGTTTCCTTCCCCAAGGAAAATTTATCCTTACCTGTTTTTCATTGTTCATATTTTAGTTTCTCTGAATCTAACTATTTTTATTCCTAAGTGAAAAATTTGGTTTCACATATAAAACCTAGAAATTCTATAAATACTTAGATATAGATTATTTTATTTTCAGGATCCGAATTCAGGTTCCGAATTCCCTGAAATTCAGACTCCAAATTCTCTGAAATTCAGACTCTGAATTCACTGAAATTCAGAATCCGGATTCTCTGAAATTCAGACTCCAAATTCTACGAAATTCAAAATACGAATTCTTTGAAATTCAGACTCTGAATTCTCTGAAATTCAGACTCTGAATTCTCTGAAATTCAGATTCCGAATTCTCTGAAATTCAGATTCCAAATTATCTGAAATTCAGGTTCCTAATTCCTCATAATTTAGGTTCTGAATTTCTTAGAATCCAGGTTCCGAATTTCCTTGGAATTCAGACTCTGAAGTCTATATAATTATGATTCTGAATTCCTTAAAAAACTGAATCCTAATATCCATGTAATGTAGACTTTGAATGCTTACTTTCTTAGACTCCGAACTTTATTTTTCCTTAGACTCTGAAAAATGGATTTGATTAATAAACCATATTTTTCTTACCCTTGTTATAGTTATAAAATGATGTCGTATAATCTATTTCTAACTAACTGTTGTTTGAGTGACAGGTGTACAATATCCTCAGAGATTCAAGGAAAAATATGACCATTGGAGGAGGGAGCTGACCATTAGAGAAGTGCCTATAAATAGGATCTCATTTGAACGAGCTCAATACTTTTGAAAAAACTTGATAACTCTAGAGACCACATGTTGTTGAAGTGATTTCTAGAGAGAGAGATACTCTCATGTTTAGTACGTACTGAACATCTTGTTCATATTGCTTCGTGCGACTCTGATTTTTATTGTGTACAATTGAGGGCTTCTAGGGATAGGAAGATAGAGGTGTCGACTACCTTAAAGTTCGAGGACTTCCTTGATAAGGAAGGCAGAGGTACCGACTACCTTGAAGTTCGAGGGCTAGAGAGGATAGCAAGACAGAATCCGATATTCCTATCGAGGGCTTACCCTAGTGTGGGTAAGACAAAATTTCTTAAAAGTATAAATCAAGGGACCTTTATCCAATGTTTTTGGATACCCTACTCTTTGGGTTAAAAGATTATATACTTGTTACTTGTATTGTTTCAAGTTTTTTTCCACTGTATTTTGATTATTAAGGAAAATATAACTATCTTATACTTTCTTATACTTGTATAATATGATTAGTAATATTCTATACACTTTAAGGTAGAACCTTTGTCTTTGTAAACTTCTCTTAAGTTTCATTTCTGGAACCATATTTCCGGAAACATATTTCCGGAATCTAGCAAGTTTTTAGAAGTAAGAGGTCTTGTGAATTTACCTTATTTAACATTGTTAAATAATAGAAAGTTTTATACCGTCTTTAAAAGTTCCAAAGGAATTTTTAAAGTATACAATTCACCCCCCCCACCTCTTATATATTGAACATCTACATTCATTATTTCGATCCTACACTTTATGTCATTCCTATAGTAAACATTGTGATCTAGAAACAAGCATAGTCTTGGATTTTTCATATGAGATCCCAATAAAAGGGGAAAACCATTTATTCTCAAAATGTGTGCACATTTTCTTATATATATATTACTATTTTTAAAATATTAGTTCTAGGACCCCATAACTACTAAACACAACATTGAATCTATGGAAAAATCCATATATATACATGGAAATATTAAAATTATTAATCCAAAAAAAACTAGAGTCATTACAATGGTCCCAACAGTTGAAACACACTAGTCCAATCCCCCAAGTAAAAGAAATAAAATCATAAGAACCAGAAGGCCAAAAAGGATGCTATTGAGGTCAACTCCTCATTGGTTAAAACCTAAAAAGACCTAGTGCATGAAACCTATCGCCGAAAACTATACTCCTCAAGGAACACTATTGGTTCTTCTATCATGGTAAACCTTCTCGTGAGTGCATACACTCAATCACCTATACCTTCTTCTGAACCTCCAAGTACTTTGACAATATAAAAGGAGTAATTGCATTTTTGAAGGAAGGGAATAATGCCTTCTCAAGACACCACACACAAGATTCCTTACTAGAGGAAAAATCAAGGGAGAAAATTAAAAGGTCCTTGAACTTTATCCCAAGTTATTGAATATACATTATCCCCTTATAAATATAGAGAATCTATTGACACTTCACTACCTTCATGGTTGACAATGGGAACTCCACTCAAAAGTCCTTTTAGAAGTCTTCCTATGAATCAAATACCACCTTCTGCTCACCCAGATACTTTGTCCTCACTCACATGGTTAAAGTGACTTTGGTAATGAAATTGAGATTGAAAACTTGAAACGAATATTAAAAAAATTGAAAAAACTATAAAAAAAGAATAAATCTATCTGAAGAACTAAAAAGAAAGATCAAATCAAAGTTCCAGATATGGAATGCTACAAATGAAACAAAAAGGTAATATAAGATTGGAATTCCCAATCTTCAAAAATAGAATAAAAGATAAGAGAAAAGTTAAGAAGGATCTAAAATTCATGACTTCGAGTGCTATAGAAGATACAATTTCAATATATGAAACTAGAAACACAACTCCTAAATGCCTCATGTATCAAATCAAGGTTGGTAAAAAGGTTAGTTATCATTATCCTTCTCAATCCTATACTTTTTCTTATTAATCCTCTTATTCTTTCTCCTCTTATTCTGAAAATAAAATTCATAATTTCTTCAAGAACTTATTTCAAAATATGAAAATATTTCAAATAAATATAAATGTATTCTTAATGAGAAAAAACTTTTTCTAATGAAAAGGATCTTATTTTAAATAAAATTAAGGTTTTATTTTAAAATTAAAATATCAACCTGATGTGGATGTTTTCAAATATGAAATCAAGGATCTCCAAATCTTTCTTTGAAAATTCACCCAAGGTGAAAAATATCTTAATATTATCCTTGGTTCATAATTTATTAAAATAAATAATAATGTTTTTGATTTTTCAAATAATAATGAAACTTCTTAAAAAACTTCTTTTGTGAAAGGTATTTATGAAAATAAATTTTGAATTACTTTCATAAATATGGTCATTTAATCTATGAATTAAATTATAAAAATCCAATATATGGTAGACCAAAAATCATTCATATTGTTTTTTCAATTTTCAAAAATAAATTAGTGTTCTAAACATGTTTGGGTTCCCAAATATCATTTATCTAATCTTAGTGGACCCAAAATTGTTTTACCTTCGGATTCTTTATTAGCTCATACCACCAAATCCTCAAGGGCACCAAAATAAATTAGTTTTTTATTTTTTATTGGAATTCCCCACTAAATCTCATTGTTTTAACAAATGATGTCTTCCTAATAAAAGTGGTCTAATTTCACCCCCTGAAGTGATTGACCAACACTTTACACCTTGAGCTTAATGTTTCATGCTCCATTTTAGGGGGAGCCTAACACTTTACTTTTCAGAAAATCTTTGGGAATAAAAATTGATCTTCATGGTAATAAGGTTCTTTATTATTTTTATTTTAATCCCTCTCTTGATTCTTTTTTTAAAAAATATATCATCTTGTCCATCATTTATTTCTCAAAAGTGGATCAAATATATTTTCATATTTCTCTTATTTTTAAATATTTTTATTTTTTCCTTATTTCATGTTTTCTTTTTTTATTTTAACTTTAAACTATCTTTGTAATTATTATATTTTTTGGGGAGTTATGAAAAATAAAAGGTTCTTTTAAATTAATTTTAATTTTTTTTCTATGCTTTTTCAAAATTTCTTTTTTTTATTGTTTTTAAAAATCTTTTTTCTTTTATTTTTAATTTAATATATCTTTGTTTATGGATATGATCCTTTTATCCCAATTATTCTATCATTTGAGGGGGATCCTTATCTCTTAATTCTTATTATTTTCCTTTCTCATTTTTTTTCAAATTCTATTTAAACCTTGAGATTCTATTTTATCTTTTCTTTTTATTTGATATGTTGTTCTCTTTATGTTTTATCTCTTCTTAAAAGCATGTTCTAATTGTATACATCTTAACATGAAATATAATTCTATAAAAATCCATTATAAATTTCTTGAGTATCTTCATACATGGCTTCTTGTGATCATTAATTGTTTTATCTATTTATATTCTGAATCGTGTTTGTTTGAAAATTCTTGTTCTTTAATATGTATTTAATTTCTTAAAGGGTAATTAAAATCTTGTGTAAATATTATTTTGAAATTATTTTCTATTTTATTATCATATCTCTCCAACCAAATTTCTTTGAATGTTCCTTTTTGATAACATGAAAGGTTGATAAGTTTTTGAAAGGGGGTAAGTTTGATGGAGGTAAAAGATAAAAAATATTGGTTTCAAATGATGTTTCATAAAAGGAAGAACATTATTTAAAAGTGTCAAATGAGGAGACATAGTTTAATTTTTATTTAGAAAACCCCATTCCTTTTTATATTTTTATATTCCTTTTCTCGATTTTTATATCAAGTATCTGTGATCATGAAAAATGGGGAGATTTTTGACTCTCACAGTGTTATTTTTTTAATAATAAAAAATAATTTATTTTTTTCTAACATATTTCAAGTTGTATATAATGTTTGTGTTTATTCATAATGATAGGAAGGAATCCTACCCAAAATTAGCTTCAAAATGGGATCAAAATAATTTTTCAAAATTCATACGTAACAGAAAGAATCAGTTAGCCCTTAGCATATGACAGAACCACCATTTCTTGGAGAAGCCCACCAGCTACCCAGTGGAGGCTGCCGAGTATCCAGTGGTAGTAGGCAGAATGGGTGCATCTCCAGGTAGGCAACTGAATACCCAATAGAGGCTACTGGGTATCCAGTGATATTAAGAATTCTAATCCGAGAATGATATTTAATGTGGTAAAATTACATCAAACATAGACATATTTGGATTTATGAACCCCAAATGATTCTAGAACATTCCCAACGATCTTAAAGGCTATAAAAGGTGCATGATGGTGGCTTAAAATTTCATTTAATCTTAGTGTGCATCAAGTAAAAAACTCTTGATATTCCATGACTTCAAAATCTCTCAATAGCTTTTAAATTCCATCTTACTCCTCCAATTCGAAAATAAGGTTAAAGAAATCATCATTCATGGTAATTAATCTTCATAAAAAGAAGTGCACCATCCTAATGCATGATATTCATTGACTTTCATCAAGCACTGTCAAGCTTAATTTGATTCATTATTTTTTGTCTCTCCCTCTTTCTCTATATTCCTCGTGATTCTTTGTTTCTTTGTTTTATAACCCATTGGATCCCATTTGTAATCTCTTTATCTCTCTCACCTTATATATATTTCTTATCATTTAGTTATACTAGAGAATACTTGTTAATTGTATTTCCATAAGTCAAATCATCTATTTTATTCCTCCTTTTCATCATTGGCTCTTGGTTACCATTCAAATCACAGGATATTTTGGTTTCTTTCTTCTCCGTTCAATAGAAATAGATTGGTTCTTGGTTCCTATTAAAACCAAGGATTCTTGGTTTCTTTATTTTCCCATTCATAATAAAGGTACTTCTTTGGTTCTTGATTTTGGTTAAAATCAAGGGGTTATATACCCTCTCAAGCCTTCTTGAGGGGAGGAGATGAAAGGGAATATCTAAGTGTTATTTCTAAACTCCATTTTCAAAGTTTGACTTTCCATTTAGTTTCTTCACTTTTATTTGTGAATTACTTTCACATTATTTCCTTATTTTTATTTCCTCTATGTTTTTAAATTTTTTTATAATTTTTTATATCATTGTATCTTTATAACATCAATTTATTTATCTACTTAAAAAAATTTAAAAAGAAATTAATCCCCTTATTTCCATTTTATCTTTCTATTTTTAGTTATAACTTAGACATAGAAATTGTTATTAGAGCATGTAGGGTCATTTAATGAGTTTTTTAGGTATTACTGTATTATATTTTTGTGTTAAATATCATCCTAAACCTAATAGTCTAACGAAAGATCCATTGTTTTCTCATTAAATTCAAGAACTCAAGTTGTTGAATCACATTAGACCACCTAATTTTAATGGAACTAACTATGAATATTGGAAGTATCGAATGTAGGTATTCTAAATAGACATGGGTTTTGAATATTGGACAATAATCATAAAACCATATAAATTACTTGAAGTTGATTTAGACACTTTAAAAAGTTTTAAATTATCTATATTGTTCCATAAGTAGAATCATTTAAATCTATATATCATCTTGTGCAATTGGGTATTCAGAGAGTTGAGTGCTAGGAAATTGAAAAGAATAAAAAATAGTCATTCAAATAGTTGACTTCTAGTAATTTATAATGAATGATCAAGAAAATATCTATGATATATACAACAGATTTACGAATTTTTTAAATAGTATGGTTTCACTTGGGGAAACTATGAAAAAGGCAGTTATTATTAATATCACTCTTTGATCCCTACCTAAAAGGTGTCACTTAAATATGGTTGTGATTAAAGAAAGTAAAAAATTTCATTGAGATTTATATTGATAAACTAATAGGATCCCTTCCTCAATATGAGTTGGAGTTAAAGAATAATAATGGTGAAGATCATGAAAAAAATAAAATGGTATAATATTCAAAAAAAATATAAATTTTTATGATAAATCATTTTTTTTGAGTTTCAAAAAAGTGAGAATTATTAAATAACTAACTTTACTAAAGCAATTTATAAGTATATAAAAATAAAGAGAGTTTCAAAGAAGCGATATAGAAGAGATCATCATAAGGATGTCAAAAAGGTAAGTAAAAAAAGGTAATGTCAGTAATTATTATAATGTTTTATAATTAATATGAAATGAGTGTAGGGAAAAGGGACACATCAAATCAGATTTTCCAAAATCAAAGAAAAAAGGAAAATATAAGAAATATAATATGGAATTGATGTAACGATCTGACCATTTATGAATAAAATTACCTTTCTTTTAATTAAATGTATCATGAATATGTAAAACACATGCACTCTTTTTTAATTAATTGTTATATCCAATTGGATTTAAATTACCATTAAGTATCTATAAAATTTATAATATATCCATTTAATAGTTATCACATGACAAATATAAATATAAAGTTTTAAAAAATCCTTTCAACAAAGACAAATGAGGTGATGTCCTCATCCAGTAGACTCGGGTTATACGAAGCTAATTTTTCAAAGCTCGGGAAGAAGTTAGCATCACTGGGCTACACTCTTGACCAATCCCAAGTCGAAATTCAACACTTTAAGCTTGAAAAGAATCACCAATGGGATAAGTTCAAGTTAATAGAGATTACCACTCGGGCGATGTTATCTGAGTCACCCCAAGAGTCTGTCACCATCACACACCTTACCATTAGGTATTATGTGGGTGTTATAAGGGGTTATGTAATAATGTATTAGTTACTTATTTTGTAATACATTTTTATAAATAAAATTCTTATTCCATTAATTCCTTTATGAGAATAGTCTTTCTTAAAAAAATTATGAATTTGATAAATTGATTTTTCGGGTAAAAATGGTACTTTTGAGAAATATATACATTATTATATTAAAATATAGTTTTTAGTAATAATATTATAAAAAAATTTCTTATAAATGATGATTATATCAATTCCTTTTCCGCAAATGATTAAGTAATTAGTTTGATAAGAGTTATTTTTTATACGATAAAACAGAAAGGGTATTTTTAAAGAATTTATTTTAAGGAATTAACTAATTTTTGAAATAATTAATATTTTAATAAAATATTACTATAAAATTAATTTTATTAATAATAAATTAGTATATAATTTTTATGAAGTCAGGTGTAATTTTTATTAAGGTTTAAATTTTTATTTTCAAAACCCTTCAATTTTCAATAAAAGCCAGTTCTCATTTTAAAAGTTAAAATTCACATACTTAGAAAATTATTTAGATAAAATTAATATTATTTTTGGAATCATGAATTTAAAATTATCCAATGGTGAATTTTTCATAATTTTCTCAAACAGTCATATTTTTGGGTAAAAATTAAATAATATATAAACATATAGTGTATTTTATGACATCATAATGAACCAATAGTGATGTAATAAATACCATAAAATGGATATTAGACCAAATATATGTTTTAACTTTAAAATAATGTTATTTTATATTTATTTTACTTATGTTATAATGCCTTAGTGAATCCTCCAAAATGTATAATATATCTTAGGATTTTAAATTCATTTCCTTGAGAGTGTGACTCACCTCCACATAAGAAAGGATAATATTTTAATATTTTCATCTATTTTAAAAATAAAATAATGTTTTCCACTCCCTCTGGCTAGAAACCATTTGCGAAAACCATGGGTTGGTTTTTGGTTTTGAATATTTTAGTATGTAGTGTCCAAAACCTAAATAATAAAGAATTTTACCTCATTTCCTATATAAACCCACAAATGCACCCATTATACTTCACTAAATAACCTTTAAGCTCATACTAATTCTTCTCTCCACTCCCTAGAGTCCTTAAAAGGTTCCCCTAAGCTCCCAAGAAGTCTCTCCTAAGCCTTTGGGATCACACATCCAAGTAAGGGTTTCCTTCCTTTCTCATTTTTATCCAAGTTTCCTTATATTTCTACACCATTTTATTTTCATTTAAAAATGATGGGGTATATTTTAACACCTCCCCCATACTACCCTTATTATTTTTTAATGATGATATACCCTTTATCTCTCATTAATCTCTCCCATTGACACTTGTTACCATGCCAAAATTTCATAAGAGTTATTTAATTCCTCCTCTTTCTTCAAGTTTATTTATTATGTTACACCTTATATTTACAAATTAATTATGTTATAACATGTATTTATATGAACCTAGTATTTACCATTTTCATGTATCTATGATGAGAGACCCCTTTCTATCTTATAAACTCTTTTTATGAAATTTTATGTCATGTCATTATGCTGCCGGAATTACACCGTGATTTTCCATGCCAAAATCATTATGTAGTGAATATCATACCCATTCCTATATCAAGGGTGTTAACCTTAATTCACATATAAATTTTTTATTGATGAATTAAATTTATTTATTCCACACTCCTTGATCATGGAATGAATTATGATGAATAATGAATCCATGTTTTATGATCTATATGGCACACTTAATTATGAGAATGAAGTGAAAGTGATGGGTGCAGCCAGAATTATATAGCACTCCAATTCATTGGGTAATGTTTAGTATCATGATATGTCATGTTTTGATAGGTGTTTACCTGATTAATTTTAGGAAAATTTTCAACTATTTTGGGATAGGGGTTACTTTATTCCTTTATGTTTATGATACAGTGTTTTAAGTTATTTCCACATTTCCATGTTATGATGATCATGCTATATCATTCATTTATGTTCATGTTTCTATTATGATACATTGATATGTATATTTACTAACATTTATTATATTATTCATGTTATTACTTTTTTACTCCTTTATCGGGCTTTATAGCTCACCCTTTTCTTATGTATGTCCTCAGGTTATCCCATGCAATGCTAAGTATGAAGGAATTTTATGGTCAGGTAAAAGAATTTTTCAATAAATATGTTGTATTTTTATGTCTTAAGTTGTCACACAATTTTTCTAATCCCCAAATACAATAGACCTATCGATATTCTAGGTTGTATTAAGTTCAAGTTTATGTAATAAATCATGTCTAAATATGAATTAAAGAGTAGTGTTGTTACGGTTGGTATCAGAGGATATGTCTAGTTATTTTGGGGATTAGGATTAGAAAACCCTAGGTAAAGCCTTAGGGATAAGACTAATTATAATAAAAAAATCACTAAATATCGGTGATTATAGAGTAAGTGGTTTATCAAGAAAATACAACCTTGTCTGAATAGAAAAAAGTAGAGGTGCCTCTGGCACAGATGTATCTAGGGGTAAAACCTGAAAACATAGCTTTGACCTAGACTCGAACGAGAACTGGTGAATGACAATGGGCCTTACTACACTCTTGGTTCGACACTCTCGGGGGATATAATTTGGTAAATTCATAAGATTAGTATGAACCGTTATTAAAGGAGCGAGAAAAAAATCCCATAAGAATATACGTTAGGAAATAGATCACGAATGACATAGATTGATGCCTAGAAATTTATAAGTTGATAAAATAAATGTAATTTATAAGTTATACCTTTTTGTCATTGGATTCCTTTTTATGTGTTTAATAGTTTAAAATACTTACCCCTGATTTTCCTTTTATTCTATCCAATGGCCGTTAATAGGAGGACTCAATCTAACAACTAATACAAAGATCAATGTGATGACTGTTCTAATGAGATTCCCAATCCTATGGGAGTGGGAATCACAAATTTTGTCACTATACTCTCTCAGTTAAGTTAATTTTTGAATAGAAACATGGGTTAAGAGAAATTTACACCCCCTAAGAAAGAACAAGTTGCAATCTAGAGATTCATGAGACAAAGACATTATTCTTTCAATGGATCCTCTGATCCCTCAATCTCCAAAAAATGGATTGACTCCATTGAGAAGATCGTATCTATCCTTCAATGTTCTGAACATGAGAAGGTTCTTACAACTGCTTATCATATGGAGGGTGAAGCTGATCAATGGTAGACATTGATAAATAATACAAAGCCTAAGGAAAATACCATGTTGATGGGATGGAAGAATTTTTGGAAAATGTTTTTGATGAATATTTTCCCCACACCCTTCATCTTAAGATGAAAAGATATTTCCTTACACTCGAGAAAAAGGACAATGAATCTATTGGGGAGTACAAGGAAAACTTCACCAGACTTGCACGATATGCCTCTGGTTTTTTCATTAGATATAAATTCAAGGTTTATCACTTCTTTGGCAGGCTAACAACTAGCCTATGGAAAGCCCTGGTGATCTATGACTTTGACATCTATGAGGATATTGTTCGATGTGCCCTCAAAGTCAATATGGAGATCAGATAATCTCAATGGTATCAGGGGGATAATAAGTGGAAATTTGAATTTAATTATGGAGGTCTGATGGATAGATCCAATAGTGATAATAAATTCTAGAATCCTACTTTCTAAAGGTTCAGAAAGAATCACCCTGGAAATTTCTTGAAGGGTATGAGGAAATGCTTTAGGTGCAGGAAGGAAGGAAACCAAGCCAGTGATTACCAGCAAGAAAAACCCGCTACTGTGATAGAGTAAATGAATTCTCTGTTCGATCCTCAATGCATTTTTATTGATATAAATTCAAAGAACTAGGTACCTTTATGATCTCTTTCCCTAATTCAAGTGTTTTTGGAGGCAACCAACAACCTCCAAGGTAGTATGGGTGAGCTTTTTCCATCACTACCACCAAACTGAATCCCAAAAATGAAGTGGTGATAGGTACGCTAGTTATTCATTCAATAATAGTGAATATACTTTTTGATTATGTTTCTAAACATTATTTTATATATCAAAAGTTTATTATAACAATCCAAACACCACCAAAAATCACGGAAGTAGAGATGTCGATGATAATAGAAAATGGTGTTATTATTGAATCCCATGAATACAAATCCTCCCCTATCACAATATAGTGATTTAGCTTCCCTAAAAACCTCATCATACATCCCTTGGTGGAATTTGATGCAATTCATGGCATGGATTGACTTTCCTTATATAAATCCAACATAAATTGTCAAGAGAGGGAAATCACTCTCCATATAGTGAATCAACCCCTGATTCTATACAAGTGCAAGGAGGGGGATGAATCTTATTTAGCACCATAATCTTCATCATGGATATTACTTACCTATAAAATGAATATCTTTCTCAGATGATTGAGTATAAGGAAGGAACCATCATCAAAGACATGCATATTGTGAGGGAATTTGCTGATGTGTTTCTTGAGGAATTTACTGGCCTTCCTCCTTGAAGAGATGTTAAATTGTCGATTGATATTATACCTAGGGTGTTTCCCATATCCAAGAATCCATATAGAATATCCATTTTTGAGCTTTAGGTGCAAAATAAACAACTACAAGAGAATCTGGATAAAGGGTTTATACGCCCAAGAGTTTCACCATGGGGTGCACCAGTCCTCTTCATCAAGAAGAAGGATGGGTCAATGTGCCTTTGCATTGATTATCATGATCTCAAAAAAATCATGATAAAGAACAATTATCCTTTTCCACGAATTGATTTATTGTCTGATCAGATATGTGGAGAACAATACTTCTCCAAGGTGGATTTATAGTAAAGATATTACCAAGTAAGGGTGAATAAGAAAGATACCCCCAATACTTCTTTTCGTATAAGGTACGGGCTCTATGAATTCATAGTTATGTCTTTAGGACTCACTAATGCTCCAGAAATATTCATGGAATTGATGAATAGAGTCTTTAGAGATTACCTTGACATATTTTTGGTAGTCTTTATAGACAATATTCTAATATACTCCAAATCCTAGGAGGAGAATAAAGAGAATCTAAGCACTATACTAGAGACCTTTCAAAAGGAGAAGCTCTTTAAAAAGTACAGCAAGTGTGAGTTATGGTGGAATGAAGTCTCATTATTGGGGAATATCATCACAAGCAATGTTATATCTCTAGATCCTTCCAAAATAAAAGCAATTGAGTGATGGCCTAAGCCAAAAACTGTGACAGATATCCATAGCTTCCTAGGGTTAGCTGGATATTATCGCTGATTTGTGAGAAATTTCTCACAATTGTCAAACCCTCTTACCAAGATAACATAGAAGGGATTTATGTTTTCTTGGAATTTTTAATGTGAATAAATTTTCAAGGAGTTAAAGAAGAGGCTTATCACTTCCCTTGTGCTCACACTACCCACAAGTGGGGATCTTTTTGTAATCTTCAGTGATTATTCAAAGAAAGGTTTGGGATGTATATTGATGTAGAATGAAAAAGTTAGAGCCTATGCCTTAAGGCAGTTGAAAATTCATGAGAAAAAGTATCCCATGCATGATCTGGAGTTAGCAGCTGTGATCTTTGTGTTGAAAATATGGTGGCATTATCTCTTTGGGGAAAAGTTTGAAATATACACGGATCACAAAAGTCGAAAATATATATTCACACAAAAAGAGCTGAACATGAACCAATGAAGATGGTTAGAGATCATCAAGGATTATGACTGCTCAATCCATTACCATTTTGGGAAAGAAAACAAGGTGGCAGATTCTCTAAGTAGAAAGGACCCATCAATTCTATCATTGATGAAAATTGAAAAGGATTAGATTTTCTTAGATTTGGTGAAGATGAACATGGGAATCATAAATAATGTAAAATCATCAATACTTTCACAAATGATTTCTCAACCATCTACTTTGGAAAGGTTAAAGGATTCCCAAAAAGATGATGTTGGAATTCAGAAGAAATTGGAAGCTATCAAAGAATGGAAATACTTTCATTTCAATGTTAATGAATAAAGAATTGTGATATTTGGGTCAAGACTATGTGTTCCATAAAATCCGGAGTTAAAGAATGAACTTTTGGATGATTCACATAGTTCGAATTTCTCTATTCACCCAGGAAACACAAATATGTATCAGGATCTCCAATAAAATATTGGTGGGATAACATGAAGAAGTAGATCTCCAAATATACATCAAAGTGCCTGGTAGGTTATCAAGTGAAGGATAATAGGCATAAGTCTAAGGGGATGATGCAACCATTACCCATACCAGCATGGAAATGGGAGAACATCACCATAGACTTTGTCACCGAACTTCCGAAGACATCCAAAGGAAATGATGCTATCTGGGTTGTGGTGGATCATCTTAAAAATATTGTACACTTCATTGAAATTTGATAATATTTATCACTAGATTAGCTGGAACTCATATACATCAGAGAAGTGGTAAGGTTGAATGGTGTACCACTATCGATTGTATCTGATCGAGATCCAAGATTCACCTCTAAGTTCTAGAAGAGTCTCCAACACACTCTAAATACTGAGTTGAACTTCATCACGACATATCATCCTCAAACTGATGTCTAATATGAGAAAACTATCCAAACACTTGAGGACATGTTGATATCATTCTCAATGGACTTCAAAGGAGGATGGGATCAATTTATTCCTTTGGTTTAGTTCTCTTACAACAATAGTTTCCACTCAAGTATTAAATTGGCTCATTTTGAAGCCCTTTATGGGAATAGGTTCAAAACAATGGCATGTTGGGATGAATTTGGGGAGATAAAACATATAGGTCCATATATGGTTGAAGAAATGGTGGAGAAGGTTAAGACCATCCAACAACACATCAAAGCTTCTCAGTGTCGACAAAAAATATATGATGAAAACCATCAATGAGACCTAGAGTTTTATGTTAGAGATATGGTTTTCCTCTACATACCTCCATGGAAGAGAGTGATGATATTTGAAAAGAAGGGAAATATTAGTCCAATGTATATCAGTCCTTTTGAGATCCTTGATCGCATCAGAGCAGTGACCTATCGACTAGAACCCCCATAAAACATGTCTCAAGTACATGATGTATTCCATGTATCACTCTTTAGTAAGTACATACTTAACCCATCACATGTACTCAATACAGAAGTGGTACCATTGGATAATGACCTCTCTTATGAAGAGAAGTCGGTGAAGATATTAGATTTTATAGAAAAAGAACTATGAAATAATAAAATTCACCTTGTCAAAGTGTTGTAGAGAAACCACAAGTTTAAAGAAGTTGTGTGGGAACTGGAGGAAGTGATGCGAAAGAGTTAACCTCATTTTTTTAGTTTGGAAAAATTAAATTTTGAGGGTGAAATTTCTTAAGGGAGTAAGGTTTCAAAAATCCGATCATTTATGAATAAAATTATATTTCTTTTAAATAAATGTCTCATGGATATAGAAAACACATGCACCCATTTTTAAATAATTTTTATATCCAATTGGATTTAAATGATAGTTAATTATTTTTATTTTTGACAATATATATGTTGAATAGTGATCACACAACTAATATAAATATAAGGTTTTAACAAATACTTTCGCCACAGAAAAAGGAGGTGATGTCCTCATCCAGTATACTCGGGTCGTACTAAGCTCATTTGTCAGAGATCAGGAAGGAGGTAGTGTCACTGGGCTTCGCTCTTGACCAATCACAAGCTAAGCTTCAACATGTTAAGATTGAACGGAATCACCTATAGGATAAGTTCAAGTTAATATAGATTACCACTCAGGCGATGTTATCTGAGTCGCCCCAAGAGTCTGTCACCATCTCACACCTTATCCTTAGGTCTTATGAGAGTCTTATAACAAGTTATGTAACAAGGTATTAGTTACTTATTTTTTAATCCCCTTTTGTAAATAAAATTCTTATTCCATCAATTACTTTATGAGAATTGTCTTTCTTTAAAAAATAATGAATTTGATAAATTGATTTTTCAGGTAAAAATGGTACTTATGAGAAATATATACATTATTATATTAAAACATGGTTTTATAAATAATATTTAAAAAAATATTATAAATGATTATTATATCAGTTCCTTATCTGTAAATGATTAGGTAATCAGTTTGATAATAGTTATATTTTTATATGATAAAATAGAAAGGGTAATTTTAAAGAATTTATTTTAAGGAATTTTTGAATTTTTGAAATAATTAATATTTAATAAAATATTATTATCAAATTAATTTTATTAATAACAAATGCATATATAATTTTTATGAAGTCAAATGTAATATTTATTATGGTTTAAAAACAATTTGGGGAAAACCCGGCAATTTTCAATAAATGTTGGTTCTCATTTTAAAAGTGAAAATTCACATATTTATAAAATTATTTAGATAAAATGAATATATTTTTTGAATACGTATGTCTAAATTATCCAACTTTGAATTTTTCATAATTTTCTGAGACAATCAATTTTTTTTGTGTAAAAATTAAATAATATATAAATATAGTGTGTTTTGTGACATCATAATGACCCAATAGTGTTATAATAAATACCATAAAGGGAACTTAGACCAAATATATTTTTTAACTTTAAAATAATTTGAACTTATATTTATTTGACATATTTTATAATGCCTTAGTGAATCCTCCAAAATGTATAATATAGTTTAGGATTTTAAATTCATTTCCTTGAGAGTGTGACTCACATCCACATAGGAAAGGCTAATATTTTAATATCTTAGTACCTTTCCCAAATAAAATAATTTTTTCCACTCCCCTTGGGAATAAACCATGGGAAAAAACCATGGATTGGTTTGTGGTTTTGAATATTTTAGTGTGTAGTGTCCAAAACTTAAATAATAAAGTATTTACCCTTCTTTCCTATATAAACCCACCAAACCACTTATTCCTCTTTACTCAAAATCCATTAAGATCATCCTCACTCTTCTCTACACTCCCTATAGTCATCATAAGGTGCCCCAATCTCCCAAGAATCCTTTACCAAGCCTTTGGGATCACACGTCCAAGTAAGGGTTTTGTTCCTTTCTCATTTTTATCCAAGTTTCCTTATATTGTTACACCCTTTAATTTTCAATTAAAAATTATGGGGTATGTTTTTACACCTCACCCATACTTCCCTAATTATATTTTAATGATGATAGACCCCTTTATCTTTCATTAATCTCTCTCATGTACACTCGTTACCATGCTGAAATTTCATAAGAGTTATCTCATTCATCCTCTTTCTTCAAGTTTCTTTATTATGTTATGCCTTTTATTTAAAAAATATTTCTTTTGGAAGATGTAATTATATTACCCTATTATATCTCATATCGTGTATATATGATTAGATACCCCTTTCTTTCTCGTAAACTCTTTTTATTAATTTTTATGTCACGTCATTATGCTGTCGAAATTGCACTGTGATTTTCCATGAAAAAATCATCATGTAGTGAATACCATACCCATACATCTATCAAGGATATTTACCTTTATGCACATATACCTTTTTTATTTAGTACTGACATGTATGTATTCCACACTCCTTGATCACATAATTTATTATGATGAAGAATGAATCCATGTTTTATGATCTATGTGGCACACTTAAGCATGAGAATGAATTGAAAGTGACGGGTGCGCCTAGAATTTTATAGCGCTCCAATGCATTGGGTAATTTTTAGTATCATGATATGTCATTTTGGGATAGGGGTTTACCTAATTTCTTTTAGGACATTCGTATAGCATGTTGGAACATGGGTTACCTGATTCCTTTATGTTTATGATGCTCTGTTTTAAGTTGTTGTCACATTTTCATGTTATGATGATCATGATATATCATTAATTTATGTTCATGTTTCTTTTATGCTCCATTGATATGTATATTTCCTACCAAGTATTTTATTATTCATTTTATACATTTTTTACTCCCTTATTGGACATTATAGCTCACCTTTTTCTTATGTATGTTCTCAGGTTATCCCATGCAATGCTAAGTACGAAGGAATGTTGTGGTCATGTTAAAGAATTTTTCAATAAATATGTTGTATTTTTATGTCTTAAGTTGTCATGTAATGTTCGTAATACCCAAATACACTAGACCTCTCGATCTTCGGGGTTGTATTAAGTAAAATTTTATGTAATAAATAATGTCTAAATATGAAATAAAGAGCAGTGTTGTTATAATTGAAGCATGCATATCATGTGGGATAGAGTTTCATAGATGAGTTTGATTCAACTAGTGAATATTATAAGAGTGAAATAGAATTATTCAACCTTTTTTTTATGGAAACTAAAATGAATGAAGTAAGCACTAATTCTTATTCTATTTTAGGTTGTGATTATGATATTTAAAATGAAGTTAAAGAATTAATTGAAAAAAATGTAATATTTCAAAATGATATTTTTAGATTGGATGAACTGTATAGAGAATAAAAAAAATAAACTAATAAAATTAAATAATAAAATTAAAAACTAGAATAATCTACTTTAAATAATGAAGAATAGAAAAAAAATTATGATTTATAACTGTTGAAACTAAAAGATGAAAATAAAAAGATTAATTTTTTTTTCAAAAACTAATGAAGATCAATAAAGAATATTTAAGTTATACATTAATGATTTAACTAAATTTTAAAAGTAATGAAATAATATCAAATAAGAAAATGTTAAATTAATAAATACAACATCAGGTTCCAATAAGAAAATTTTTAGTGATCTGGAAGTTATTCAGAAAGAAAAAAAATCTTAAAAAGGAAATAAGTGGTTTAAAATAAACCTGGTATATTTTTTCATGGAAAATTAAAATATGATAATATTATAGCTATGAAAGAACCCAATAAAAATAAAATTGGATTTGGATATAACAGTCATATTGTGAAGCTGTAAAAAACTAATTTTGTTAAAATCACTAAAGGAAATGTCTCAAGTGTTACCTTCATTATATGTAATTTTAAAGGGAATTATAAAAAAGAATTTTCATTAATATTTACTCATTAGTGAGTTCATACGAAGATATTTATTTCCAAGAATATATCTTCTATATTACTATAAAATAAATTTATTAAATATGTATGGGTGCCTAAAATTATTATCACTAATCTAGTTGGACCCAAAATAGCTTGGGCACCAAAATAATTATCTATATAATCTTCTTTATAGAAAATATTCCTAAATATTCTAAAGGTACATGGCATATGTAAAATGGGTGTTTTAAGAGTTTTTTATTTATATTTATAATTTCTTATCTTTTAATTCATGTGGTGGAGGATCTTAAACTTTCAATAATAACTCCAAAGGAAAGGTAAAAGAGGTTGGAGAAGTAGAAATATTTAAATCAATTATAATTTTAGAAGCTTTGTATATATAAGGTCATAAATATAACTTAATTGACATATCTCTTCTTTTAAATGATAAAATGAGAGCTAAATTTGAAGATAATAAATTTTAAATTTTGAAAGGAATTTCTATTATGTTTTATCTTAATTGAAAAGATAATATCTATGTTATTGATTTTTTAGAACTCACCTAACAAAATTTAAACAGTTTAAATGATATATAAATAGGAAATTTTATCTATCATAGAGAGTTGGGAAATGTCCACTTTTGGAAATTTTACAATTTGTATAAATGTTTAAATGTTCTTTAACTACCATTAATCAAATTTAGTAAGTAATTTTTGTGTGATTCCTGTTTAAAAAGTAAGTAACAAAAAAAATATTTTATATCTTTTAACAATGTTAATACAACTAGATGTTCAGATCTACTTCATATTGACTTATATATCCTATTAGAAATTCTAGTTTAAGAGGTAAAAATTATTTTTTCAAATTTTTTTTTATAACTAGATGTTCATAACTACTTAATTTTAGATCTTTATTTAGAATATACAAATATTTAGATAGTTTGAAAAAACGATTAAAAAATTATTCATTTTTGAAACCAAGTGGTTGATTAACATACACCTATTTAGAAATTATACCATTTAAAATGTATTTTTTTAATTCCATTTGAAATAATTTAAAATTTTGAAAAAATTAAAAATATAATAAAATATAAATGGATTCTATTCTAGCAATGGGTGAAAAATCAGAAATAAAAGTAGAACTAAAAAAATTAAATACAGATTTTCTGGTTCTTATTCTAGATTCAAAATTTCTAATTATATTATTGAAATAATGATCCCTATAAGTTTTCCAATTATTAGGATCATATTGAGAGGATATATTCTCCCACTCAATTGATGTAATATAATTTTTAGGTTTATATTCAACAAAGTTAATCTATTTAAATTCTTCAATAAGATTATCAATTTTTGAAAATTATTTGTCATTATTTTTAATGAATTTTACATGAAAATATTCTTCTACAGTCATTTTTTCTCTTTTTGTATACCTTATAAGCTTTATTATAATTTGAGTTTATTAATTTATAATGAGTTAAGGCATGTAGGGGTGTTTAGATAAGGAAATAACTAAAAACCTAGAAATTGGATACATGAGCCATCTCACACCATGAATAGATATTCATGACATGAATGACTTCTGGGCCGAATTCATAGAATTTTCATTCAGGATGTTAATAGTTCGTTTTGATATGAGATGTAAATTAATTATGTGAATGTGGTTTTTTAGGATTTTTAGTCAAGGTGATTCAATTTTTAGTGTATCCACCATTCTGAAAGTGTATGATCTTAATCCATAATTCAAGTCATGAATATTGTTTGCTCTAGAATATTAAATGATCTAGTGTTTATTTCTTTTATCATTAGCCTCCTACTTCCCCCAAACCCTAGACCTTCTCTATTAATTTTTGGGTGATAAAATTCCCTCCAAAATATATTTTCCTTGGATCTTCATGCACTGGATCTAGAGGTTTTTATTCTACTTATCGTCTAGACCCAGAACATTGACAGTGAACCTTTTTGGGTGAGTTGATATATATTTGA
The DNA here is from genome assembly GCA_963277665.1 of Viscum album. Taxonomy (NCBI): domain Eukaryota; kingdom Viridiplantae; phylum Streptophyta; class Magnoliopsida; order Santalales; family Viscaceae; genus Viscum; species Viscum album. The sequence continues at coordinate 956,039,023 of OY728138.1, read as the reverse complement.
TCTTTTGTAATGATATATTCCAATAATTCTAATTCTATAGACTCTATGATAATGGTTTGGATCTTGATATAATAAATATTGGTGCACATGCATAATCTTGGTGTCATTCCTTGGTGGATCCTAGGATTTGGATTGATCGTGCTAAAGGTAGGAATTTATTATTATCTTGGGCCTTTGTGTATGATTTTTGGCATGATATTATGGTATATTCTTGAATTATTTGATACCTATGTTTGTTTTTTATTACATTGTTGTCTGTATGTATCCCATGAGACTTATGTTTGATGATGATCACATGTGTCTGTGGGTATGTGTTTGTGACTATTGATACTCATTCTTGGCATATTATGTTGTGCCCATATGTGTATTTCCCTATTGTACATCGAAGTATGATATTTGGAGGTTTTTATTTTAGTAGATAATGAAAGGTGGACTATCGTGTCTTGGTTAGCCCTTAGATAAAGTGCCATGGATGTGGAAATATGGGACATCTTAAGCAATTTGTTTCAAGGGTATTGTAGACCATATCTTATAGAGGTATGATCTAGACATGGGTTGTGACTCAAGTATCTGTTCATGGTCCTCATAAACAGACATAGGCACCACATATATCAGTGAATTAGGAGGCTCATGCGCTATAGAGGTTGTGTCATGCTTCAGAAACAGACAATATTTATGTGGTGGATATTGTTAGATACACCATTGGGGAGGGAACATCTATAGTTAGATGCATGGTTTTGATTACATCCATGAAATATAACAATTTGTTTAATATAGGAGCTTCCCATTATTTTATATCTTCTCAAGTGTTGTACTAGATTTACCAGTTAGGTTATCTTTTGAGTTATTGTCTCTTGGAATGCCCTTGGGAATTAAAGTAGTCTATCTCCAACATTTCCTTAAATTTACTATATTATTTGTTCTCTATGTACATTTATGGGACTTCATGATCTTAGAGATTAATAGTTTTGATGTGATGTTCATAATGGACTAGTTAATCAATTATCCAATTCATATTAACTATTATCAGAGACATGTTTTGTAACGACATAGGTATTTATAGAATAATACGTTTTCATATCTATTAATATTTATGAATAAGATATTAATTTTATTTTAAATAGTACACTTTTTCCGGTAGTTTACTCAACATGCAACAACATGTTTCTTTGAAATCTTACATTGCACACAACTTTGAGTTATACCAAAAAATAATATAATATTATTATTATTTTAAATAATAGTTAACGCCTAGCCGTTGTATTGGCAAGAATGAATAGAAATAACTAAAATATTATTATTAAATGTATTTACACTTATCCAATAAATTTTAGAGGTTTAAAATAATAATGAATCCGATTTTAAGCATGAAAATATCTAATATTTTTAAAAGGTCATTTTACCACCTTAACCCTTTCTAAATCTAGTTCTTGTCACTTTTATATGTTCTATTTGATAAAATAATATTCTTATTTAGAAGAAGGACATCAAAATTTCCATTGGATGAAAGTTTGGTATTTTTCTCATAAAGTTCATTTTTTAATGAATAGTGAAAAATACTGAATTTTAATTCAAAACTGCCTTTTAATCTAAATTATTTATATAGATAGATTGTAATTTTAATTGGTTTTAAAGTGTAATTGAATTATATTTTTATCATCTAATCCAATTTTGGTAATTAGAAGTAATTTAACTTTGAAATTTGACATAAACACATGTCAATCTTTTGGTAGTTTTTACTTCTTAAAAACACACTTTTTGGTTTTGACAATGATAATTAATTTATGTGATTTCTGTGTTTTAAATTTGGAAAAATGGATTACATATTTGGAATCATGAGGTCCAAATTGTGTAAATTGGTAATATTCTTTTAGACATTATGAATAGTAACTTCAGTAAATATTTTATTTAACATGGTTAAAGGGTAAAAATGGTAAATAAGGGTAAAAAATAATATTATAATAATATTAAATTATCCTAACACATGTCCTAACCCTGTTTTATGAGATATTTCCGACCATGGGCATCCTTGATTTGATTTTTGGACCCCATGGAGCCACTTGTGTGTGAAAAATGATATTTAATTACTTTTAATTTAAAGTTAAAGAAAATATAACCTAAACATATATCTTTTAGTAAAAAAATGTTTATATGGGGTTATATAAGTGATATATTAGACTATAAATATTCATTTGAAATATAAAAATATTTCCTACATCTTTATATTTTATATATAATTTTTAGACATTAAATAAATATATTTAATTATGTCACAATGGCGATGCAGTGATTGCTTCATTAATAAAGGATTAAAATAAATGATATTATAAATGTTAAAATAAATGTAATTTTGTTATTTTGATGTCATACAAGAATTTTTTGGATTATATTTACATTTTATATTTGTATTAATTAAGTTTTTTCGAAGTAATCAAGTTATTATGGATTTTTAAAAAAGTCATGATATGAATAGTGTCAAAATTGACATAATTCATATTTTAAAATATAAATTATTTTATTAAATATTATAAAATTTAAAAAAAATCTAATATTAGGCGAAAAAGTTATCATAAGTCTAAAATTTTATTATTGGCTCTTTAATTGGATATTTTTCATGTTTTGGTAACTATTTTAATTCTCAAAGTTTTAAATTCTTGATAAAATGGAAAGAGTAAAAAAGGGTTAAATAAAAAAGATAAGGATTAAAAAATATAAAAAACCTATCAAATTATTATTGGATGATTTTATTTCGACTTATATTCATCTTATATTATAACTAACTGAATTTGGACTCATTTATAATTGAAATAGAATTTATAATAAAATAATATTTCAATATATTCCTTAAGTGCCCATCCTCCCTCTTATAAAAGGCTACCACCTCTAACCCTTACTCACCCCTCTAAATCCCTCTTGTATTGTCCAAAAACAACCCAAATAAGTTTCCAAAATTCCTATATTAATCCTATAATCCTTACCTTGGGAATAAGGCAATTCAAGAAGGCCTTTTAGATTAAATCAAAAAGAGTTACCTAATTTAAGATAATGTCTTCTCTCAACCTTCTTCCATTTATTTTTCTTCTCCAACCCCCTAAACTCTCCTTATTCCATTATTTTACAAAAACACTAGTATCTTAATTAAAATAGGATTTTGATATTATAATTATTCAAACTAAACTTCCACATACCCCCTTCTAATCGATACAAACATACTATTTTTGTGGACAACAAACTACTACCTCACGAAACGATAATTGTTCAATTATCTCCCACCACCTCTCATGGTGGCCATTATAATGGAACTGAAATTAAAAATGATATTTATGATATTTATTTTCTCTCTATTCTTCTGTAATTATCATTTAGAATATACCTTTATTCTTTTCATGTTGTATAAATACGATAATTTCATTTGAGGAAGTGCTGACTACCACCCCCTCAAAGTGATATGACTCGTTCTTGCTATACATGGAATGTATAAAGGATGGAATTAATGAAATTATATAACATATATAAAATAGATATTATAATTTAATTATAATATACCTATTTATTATTTAATTTTCATTTCTTCAAAAATGAAAAAGAAATGAAAGTAGCGTTCTTGCATACGTACGGCTTACCATCTCCATGAACGGTGCATTTCATTTTCTTATATCCAAATGTTATGGACTATTCTAAAATACATATATATTGGATGTAAATACATATATATTGGATATATATGATATTTAAATCACAAAGACAATTCTGGAGATAATGTAATTTTGAACACATGGACAATTTGTAATTATAACAAGTTTATTTTTGACTCAAGTACCGAACATCGACAAAAAGACCGATATGAACTTGAATAATTATATGATTGTTATAGCGGGGAAATAAGTGATATAAAAGGATTAATAAAATTTAAAAAGGTTCTGAATCAATAATAATTAACTTAAGTTTATTATTCAGGGAGATAAAGAATGAACAAGACAAGTCAGACACAAGGTAAGAGAACCTTTCACCGTCCTCTTCTAATCGAAGATTTATTTTATGTTATGTATTTAAATTTAAAATTTTCAAATTTTGGGATATGTTCTTATATATCCTTATTGTTTTAAATTTTATGTCCAAGTTATGATATACCCATTTATCTCTCATCAACTCATTTTCTAAATTTTTACATGGCATCGTTAGGCTGCCGAATTTTTGTAAGGGAATTTCTAAACTCAATCTCCTCTCATTGGGTTTTACGCATACTTCATTGATTATATCTTGCCAATATTGTGTGTGGAATAAATTTTTATTTAGTAATGTTATAATTTTCCACTTCCCATTGTGTGGATATAATTTTTCAACACATAATCACCCCATTGATAAATTCTTACACCATTTATACGAACCTTGTAAGGAAAATCTTAACTCTACCTCATTTCATTTGAGTTAAATATCCATGTCATTGGTTTTGTTTTTCCAAGAATATGTGTGAATAACCTATGATTTTTTTACACTTAATATCCATTTATATTGGGTGTATTTATATTTTCCACACATAACTATGTCATTTATTTATCCTTTATCTAAGGATTTGATCTTTTTAAGGGATTCCGTCTCAATTTACATTCCATTGAGACTTATTTGTTGTTATGCACCAATTAACTTTTATGGTGTATATATTTCCCTTTGACATATTATATCATGAATCTTCTTATTCTCATGATATAATAAGTTTTGTTTAATGTTTTTCCTTAATGATTTTTATTAAAGTGTTTCTCCAGTGGTAAGGGACTCTTTAACTAAAATATCATTTTAAATGTTTTAAAGATTTAATCTTATAAATATTTCTCATTAATGTCCATGTTTTCAAAATGGTTTTAAGGATTTATTTATATGGACATTAATGTTTTAAAATGTTAATTCCTTTAAAATATTCAAATTGGTATGGGAAACTTTGATTAAAAAATCTCTTTATTAAATTTTTTAAATGGCTGTGGAAATGGATTGAATATCTTGAATTGATTTCTTTTGATTGATGAGTGAAATGTTGATAATTTCAATCTTTTATGTGTTATGATTATGTAATAGTATTTGGAAATTTTATGGGTGGATACTTGATAAACCAAATACGAGTGGTTAAGTGATAAACCTAGGGCGGGTGAGCCTGAGATAGATCTCCAATGCATTGGGTAACATGACAGAGGTAAACATTAATATTTATCCTAAGATATTTAAGGAATATACTGTGATGGTTATTCCAAACATAACTCCCTATGTAGATGTAAAATCTAAAATGTAAGTATGATATGGATGCCATAAGTAAACTTCATGATTTATGATTTCTATGTGTTATTCATAAATCTTATGATTTTATGAGGTATGTTAAAGAGATTATGTTTTATTATTGAAAACTATAATTTCATTGATTTGTATGTATTGATGGACTAATGTTTTTTTCCTTATTTTATAACCCTTAATGATATTTTGATACTCATTATAAGTTATTTAAATGTTTTTCATAGGGTATAAGAAAGGTTAAGGGAATGGAATAATTCAAGAATATTTATATAAAGAAATTAATTCTTGTTTTATTTAAGGATTTTTATTATTTTGAAAAAAAGTATATAGTAGAAGTGTCTACTTTTTAATCTTTTGAGATGTAATGTAATAGTTACGACCTAATTCTTTAAAACTCTAAACCTGAAAAGATCCCCAATGTTAATTCTTGACTTAACTCAAGATTATGTAATGTTTAAGACTGGGATCTTATAGTTGGTATTAGAGTTCAATTTAGATAAATTTAGAGGTTATGGTGTTTTCTAGGTATAGGTAAATGATCCCATATAACCAAGAGGGTTATTATCATATGGAATCTTTTGAAGGGTTATGGTAAAATAGGTTGTTTGGATAAAAACGTGAACAATAGAGATATAAGGAGGTTGATGGATTAGAGTAATATATAAGTTTTTATGTTATCCTTAACCTATAGAGGATTATTTTTTTTAATTATAATATTTCATTTCATGTTTAAGTATTAATTATTTTTATCAGATTAAGGATCATTTGTCAATATGGAAGGAAATAGATCTTGCACAACCTTCTTATCCCTCCTTGATGATTTGATCATCACTATTATTGAAAAAATCATGTTCAAATGATTTTTGAAAACTTCTTGAGTATTCAAATCACCTGCACAAAATTGTTTGAGCTATCCAACACCTACTCATTTCTAAAACAATTTTATGGGTCATGGTATATTTTTCTTATGATTTCAAGATCTCAAATTTTTCAATTCTATCAAAAAGTGAAATTACAGAAGTGGAGTGAATGTTTACTTTTTTAAAGTATGTAAACATTCTAAAAGATAAAGGGAGAATCCTGAAGATCATGATATTTGGATTCAAGGTATGATTTATTTTCTTATCCATAAATAATGAAGTATCTTGGGATCGATATTTATAAATGATCAGGATATTTGATCTTCAAGAATGATGTATTAATAAATAAGGTGGAAATTCATATTTAATGGATTATGAAGGGCGCAGAATGAGTATGAATTCAACATACAAGGGATTAAAGTGTTAAGGTAGATTGTAGGATGATGAAAATTTTAAAAGTATTAATGCTCTTTTGATGATGGGATTACTTTGGGAAGAATTTTTCTAATATGTGTAACCATGATGGTTGAAATGTGAAAATTTTGTTCAAAGAAGAATTACTTTTTCTTGTGTGGACATAATGGATAACCTTATGGGTTCATATGATGTTTCTTTTTTTAGGTGATTAATGGTTATTACATTTTTGGGATGAAAAATGAAAGGTATTAGATAACCTTTGAGGATAAAGTAGGGTATGGTAATTTTTGAGTAAATTATATTATTTTTTGTGAATTTTGTAAGAATAGTATGGTTTTAGAAAAGGGACAACCTGTAGGATGGGTGAAAACTCATTGCATTCGGCAAGGCCATATGAATCTAACCCACAACTGAAGGGAAATAAGGGCACATCACCTACCACTAGCATACATGAAGTCCCTGGTTAGTATGACTTATTATTTTTAGTTAAATGATTTTATTGATCAAGAATAAGTTGATTTTGGATCTTATGTTTTATCAAATGGATATCCTTAGTATATTAAAATGATTTGGTGATTAAGTGATAAAGGTTATTTTGGAAGATGTTTTCTCTTTTGGGAAAACTATATGCCTAAGGAAAATAGAATAATTTGGGATTTTAATTGAGGAGTAATGGTGGAATTTTATTTTGGAAGAATCTATGTTTTTATTTTGGACATATAGCGATTTGGGTTATTTATGGAAATGATTAACCTATCGTAGAGAATAAGTGATTAGGTTAATTAATTTTCAAGTATTAGAATTTAAGAGTAGCTGATGTTATTTTGAGATAAATGTTAATATTTTTGTGGAAAACTATGTGATAAAATCGTTCTAAATTTTGGGTTCTAAACTTAGTTAGGATTATTTTGAATAATTTTAAGGATAATTGTGTATTGAATGGTATTTTTTGAGTTTTGGGTATTGTTTTCTCAATTTTGGAGATTAATAGTAGTATTTCTTTTATAAAAGATTATCCATTTTGGGGATTATCTCATATTGAACTAATCTTTTTAGTTTTGGTTAATGTATAAAGACAAGGGAAATATATGGTTTATCTTTTGTGGATCATGTTATTATCTAGAAGTTGATTCTAGCACTTCATGTGTCACCAAGTCATCTTGAATACTCATCGTTTGGTGAAAAGATGAGTTTTTGGTAGAAACTTATTAAAGGATGAAAATCTACTTGAAAAGTAAGTATATTTCCATATGTTATTAGTCAATATCATAAATAAATTCTCCAAATTTATGAAAGGGAACCTAAAACGAAAAACATTTTCCATTTACATTTCCTACTATGGAATCAAAGACTGTTTAACCTATCACAAGTTTTTAGTTTTCTGGTGGTTAACTTTCTTTTGATCATGTTTTCTATCACTCTCCATCAGAACTTGACACTTAGTTTCTCCACCATATCCATGTTTTAATGGAATCATAGTATGTGTTATCTTATACCTTTTTACTTCTATTTCTTTATTTTAAAGTGAGAGTTTTATTGACACTTTTCTGATGTGGGACTTTTAATAAAGTTTCCAAGCCCAATTTTAAAATTGTGAGGACGCAATTTCCAAAAGGGGGAAGGATGTAATGACCCATGTATTTATAGGATAAAAAATTTTAATATATATTAATTTTTATGAGAAGGATATTAATTTTATTTTAAATATGATACCTTTTCCAATAGCGTACTCAACACGCAACAGCATGTTTCTTTGAAATCTTATGTTGCACACAACTTTGAGTTATACCAAAAAAATAATATAATAATATTATTATTTTAAATGATAGTTAACACCTAGTCATTGTATTGGAGGGAATTAATATAAATAACTAAAATATTATTATTAAATTTCTTTACCCTTATCTAATAAATTTTAGAGGCTTAAAATAATAATGAATCTGATTTTAAGCATGAAAAGCTCTAATATTTTTAAAAGGTTGATTTACCGCCTTTTGATGGAGAACCATTTTTAAATATAGTTTTTTTTACCTTTATATGTTATTTTTACAAAATAATATTCTTATTTAGAAGAGGGACATATAAATTTACATTGGATGAAATTTTGGTATTTTTCTGATAAAGTTCATTTTTTAATGAATAGTGAAAATACTGAATTTTAATTCAAAACTGCATTTTAATCTTATTTATTTATTTAGTTTTATTGTAATTTTAATTAGTTTTTAAGTGTAATTGGATTATATTTTTATCATTTAATCCAATTTTGATCATTGGAATTAATTTCACTTTGAAATTGGACATAAACACATGTCAATCTTTTGGTAGTTTTTATTCTTAAAAACACGCTTTTTGGTTTTGACAATGAGAATTAATTTTAAATTAATTTCTACAAATTATGTGTTTTGAATTTGAAAAAATAGATTCCATATTTGGAATAAATATTTCCAAATTGTGTAAATAAGTGAATTTTATTTTTAGACATCATGAATAGTAACTTCAGTAAATATTTTATTTTCCATGGGTAAAGGGTTAATATGGTAAATAAGGGTAAAAATAATATTATAATAATATTAAATTACCCTAAAAAATATCATAACCCTATTTTATGAGATATGTCCGACCATGGAAATCCTTAGGTCGATTTTTGGACCCCATGGATCCACTTGTGGGTGAAAATGACATTTAATTACTTTTAATTTAAAGTTAAGGAAAATATAACCTAAACATATATCATTTAGTAAAACACTTTTTATATGAGGTTATATAAGTGATCTCTTTGACTTTAAATATTAATTTGAAAAATAAATAGATTTTCTACATCATGATATTTTATTTATAATTTTATACATTAAATAAATATATTTATTTATGACACAATGGTGATGTAGTGATTGCTTCATTAATAAATGATTCAAATAAATGATATTATAAATGTTAAAACAAATGTAATTTTGTTATTTTGATATCATTTGTGAATTTTGTGGATGATAGTTACATGTTATATTATTATTAATGAAGTTATCTCAAAGTAATCAAGTTGTTATGGATTTTTAAAAAAGCCATGATTTGAATAGTGTCAAAATCGACATAATTCATATTTTAAAATATAAAATATTTTATTAAATATTATAAAATATAAAAAAACATAATATTCAGACAAAAAGTTATCATAAGTCTAAAATTTATAATTTAATCTTTAATTGGATATTTTTCATGTTTTGGTAACTATTTTTATTCTCAAAGTGTTAAATGCTTAATAAAACGGTAAGAGTAAAAAAGGGTTAAATAAAAAAGATAAGGATTAAAAAAAATAAAAACTTTCCAAATTCTTATTGGATGATTTTATTTCTACTTATATTAATCTTAGATTCAAAATAACTTAATTTGGACTCATTTATAATTGAAAAATAATTTATAATAAAATAATATTTCAAGATATTCCTTAAGTGCCCCTCCTCCCTCTTATAAAAGGCCACCACATCTAACCCTTACTCAAACCTCTCAAGCCCACTTGGATCATACAACCTCTTCCCAAATAAGTTTCCAACATCCCTCTATTCCTTATATAATCCTTACCTTGGGAAGAAGGCAATTCAAGAATGCCTTTTAGCTTAAATCAATAGGAGTTACCTGATTTAAGGTAATGTCTTCTCTCAAGCTTCTTCCATTTATTTTCCTTCTCCAACCCCCTAAACTCTATTTATTCCATTATTTTATAACAAAACAAGTATCTTAAATATACTATGATGTTTTTATGAGAATTATTTGAACTAAACTTCCACACACCTCCATCTAATGGATACAAACATACTGTTTCTCTAGACGATGAACTACTGCCTCACGAAATGATGATTGTTCAATTATCTACTACGACCTCTCATGGTGGAAATTATGATTGAAATGAAATTAAATGTGATATATATGATATTTATTTTATCTCTATTCTTCTATAATTATCATTTATAACATACCTTTATAGTTTTCATGTTGTATAAATACGATAATTTCATTTGAGGAAGTGCGGACTACCTCCTCCAATGGCCTAAAGGCCTTCATTTTTATTAATTTTTGATAATACACCTTTCAAGGGGTGAGGTGAATCCTTTACAAGCCCCATAGGCATAATTATTACATATCCCATAGGCCTTAGTGTAATTCATTGCCCGTAGGCTTCAAACATTACATACAACCCAAACTAACTACTTGGAACTACTCCTCCCCAGCATCTTCATCATGAAATCATCTCTCCACCTTCAAATAGATGTTCGGCTAGACTTTCCCATGCATGCACAGGCTTGTCCCGATGGCAGGTTCCATACCCTCTCATTCTTGCAATCCGTTTAGCTTCTTCTATGGTGAAAGCTCCTTGCTCCTCCTCCTTCTGAATTTTGTTCCTTGTAGGTTGTCTGGTTTGCATCTGCACTTAAGGTGGCCCTAAGGACTTAAGGTGGCACGAAGGCCTTACTGACCTGAAGGCCTAGGTGGCTCGATGTATTGGGTGGCCCGAAGGCCTTAAAGGACTCGGGGACCAAATCGGTGGCCCGAAGGCCCAAATGGGGGAATATTCCTAGATGCTACAGTGCCAAACAGTGCATGTTACAGTTCCTGCTACAATATCTACTACAACACTACTACAGTAACAGAATTTAGCCTCCACCTAGATTTGATCCCAGGTCTCTTGGATACACTTAAAGAGACCTCACCAACTAGGCTGAGGCTCATGTGCAAGTGCGGACTACCACCCCCTCAAAGTGATATGACTTATTCATGCTATACATGGAATGTATAAAAGATGTAATTAATGAAATTATGTAACATATATAACATATATATTATATTGGAATTATAATATACCTTTGTATCATTTATTTTTCTTTCCTTTAAAAATGAAAAAGAAATGAAATTATCATTCATGCATACGTACGGCTTACCGTCTCCATGAACGGTGCATTTCATTTTCTTATATCAAAATGTTATGGAATATTATAAAATACATATATACTGGATCTAAATGCATATATACTAGATATATATGATATTTAAATCATGAATAAAATTCTAGAGATAATGGACTTTTGACTACATGGACAATTTGTAATTATAACAAGTTCATTTTTGAATCAAGTACCAAACATCGACAAAAAGACCGATATGAACTCGAATAATTATATGATTGTTATAGTAGGAGAATAAGTGATATAAAAGGAATAATAAACATGAAAAAGGTTCTAAAGCAAGTATAATTAACTTAAGTTTATTATTCATGGAGATAAATAACGGACAAGACAAGTCGAACACAAGGTAAGAGAACCTTTCACCCTCCTCTTCTAGAAAAAGAATTCTTTTGTGTTATGTCTTTAAATTTAAAATTTTCAAATTTTGGGATATGTTATTCTATATCCTTATTTATGTACATTTTATTTCCAATTTATGATATACCATTTTTTCTCTCATCAACTCTTTTTCTTAATTTTTACATGATGTTGTTAGGTTGCCGAATTTTTGTAAGGGAATTTCTAAACTCAATCTCCTCTCATTGGGGTTTACACATACTTATTTGATTATATCATGCCAAGATTATGTGTATAATCATTATTTATTTATTAATGTTATAATTTTACACTTCCCTTTGTGTGGATATACTTTTTCAACACATAATCACCACATTGATAAATTCTTATGTCATTTATACGAACTTTGTAAGGGAAATCTTAACTCAATCTCATTTCATTTGAGTTAAATATCCATTTCATTGGTTTTGTTTTTCCAAGAATAAGTGTGAATAACATATGATTGTTTTACACTTAATATCCATTTATATTGGGTGTATTTATATTTTTTGCACATAACTATGTCATTTATTTATCCTTTATCTAAGTATATGATATTTTTAATGGATTTTGTCTCAATTTACATTCCATTGAGACTTATTTGTTGTTATGCACCAATTCACTTTTACGGTGTATATATTTCCCTTCGATATATTATATCATGAATCTCCTTATTCTCATGATATAATAAGTTTTGTTTAATGTTATTCCTTGATGATTTTTTTAAAGTGTTTCTCAATTGGTAAGGGACTCTTTAACTAAAACGTCGTTTTAAATGTTTTAAATATTTAATCTTCCAAATATTTCTCATTAATGTCCATATTTTTAAAATGGTTTTAAAGATTTATTTATATGGACATTAATGTTTTAAAATTTTAATTTCATCAAAATCCTTAAAGTGGTATGGGACACTTTGATTCAAAAATCTATTTATTAAATGTTTTAAATGGTTTTGGAAATGGATTTAATATCTTGAATTGATTTCTTATGATTGATGAGTAAAATGTTGATAATTTCAATATTTTATGTGTCATGATTATGTAATGGTATTTGGACATTTGATGGGTAGTTACATGATAAACCAAATACGTGTGGTTCTGTGATTAACCTAGGGTGGGTGAGCCCGATATAGCTCTCCAATGCATTGGGTAAGTTGACGGAGGTAAACGTTAATGTTTCTTCTAATAGACTTAGGGAATATACTATGATGGTATTCTGAACGTAACTCCCTATGTAGTTGTGAACATACAATGTAAGTATGATATGGATTCCACAAGTTACCTTTATGATTTATGATATCTATGTGTTATTCAGAAATATTATGATTTTGTGAGGTATGTTAAAGAGATTATGTTCTATGATTGAAAAGTATGATTTCATTGATTGTTATGTAGTGATGGACTAATGTTTTTTTTCCCTTGTTTTATAACCCTTACTGAGATTTTTATGCTCATCCCAAGTTTTTGAAATGTTTTTCACAAGGTATAAGGAAGGTTAATGGAATGGAATAATTCAAGAGGATTTATATCAAGAAAATAATTCTTTTTTATTTAAGGAGTTTTATTATTGTGAAAAAAATTGGATAGAGTATAAGTGACTACTTTGTAATATTTTGAGCTGTAATGTAATAGTTATAGCCTAATTCTCTAAAACTCTAAATCTGAAAAGATCCTCAATGTGAATTCTAGACTTAACTCAAGATTATGTAATGTTTAAGTTTGGGGCCTTATATTTTTCCTTCACCATGCCTAAAGGAGAGTGGTTTGTATTGACCAGTGATTGAGATGCTCGAGCAAGTAGGATGACACCAGACTTGAATTAGGTTGCAGCTATCAAGGCATAAGTAGTAGGCTTGACTCGTATAGAATAATTTATAGTAACTCTCTCTATCTTCCCTCTAGTAGTGGATCATTACCAGGATGTATTCCCATATGACTTCTCTGGTCTTCCTCGAGACATGGGAATTGATTTTGATATTGATCTTGTTCATGGGGATAAACCAATATTGTTCCATCATTATCATGTGACTCCAACTAAGTTAAGGGATTTTATGGTTTATATAGAATATTTAGAGACAAAGGGATTTATCAGACTAATCACATCTTCTTTAGGAGATTATAGAAACCCAATACTTTTACATATATTAAAAAATTATTTGTAAAATAAATATTATATTAAATATAACTAAAGGATTGAGGTCCCTAGTGTCTTTGGAATATTAGGTATATAAAACATCAAAATGAAACTAAAAATTAACAGATTTATTTTAATCTCTATAATTAGATCCTAAATAGTGGTTGTAGTGATGGATCCCCACTCTATAGGTCTCTACCCTCCCATCTCTCTTGGGTTCCTTCTGAATGTTGCTACTTCCACCCTCACATCATCATCCTTGCGTTGTGTGGCCTTCTTCCTGTGTTGGAGTTGTTTCCGGTATGGATTATGATAGCGGATTCCAGAAAGTGGTAGGTTTTGGTGTTTCCTCTGTGATGATGAATATGGATTCTTGGATTTCTGATTTTGTGTGATGTTTCTTCCCCTTTTTTATTGTTCACTTGATGATGGATTTGAGGCAGATTGTGTTGGTCTTGCCGATGGTCGGTGCTTGTTGTTGAGTCTTTCGTCCACTCTTTACTATACTCTTTCTCCAGGATTCCACCTCTCTTCTCCTATTCGTAGTTGTGTGGTGGTTTTTCAAGGTGTATTGGTAGGTGGGTTCGAGTGGTTTTCAACATTATCAGAGGCATCTACCATGGTGTATCTGTCTCTATTTTTGATCCATGTTGGGTTTCTTGTTCGTGTCTGTTTGGAACTTCTTTGAGGCCTTAATGTTCGATGATAATGGTGGATTTCTATTACAAGTTACTTTTGGTTGATTCTAGTAGTGGACATCAGAGACCAGCGATGATGAGCGATGTGTTAACATGAATATGGTGATGGTGGGTCGGTGATGTGATGATGATACATCTTGGATAGGACAAGGTGGAAGTGGTGATGGGTGTGTGTCTTGAGGCAGATACATGAATCATGTGTGATTTTTACTTTAAATTTGAAATTTTAATTTTGTGGTTTTTTTGGAAGGTAGTAGTGGGGTACTCAGTTCAGGGTTTGGCTGTAGTGAGTTTTTTTTGAATTTTTAATTCAGTATGGTGTATGTTGATTTTATAAATGGGGTTTGTGTGGATGGTTTGTGGATGTTTTTGTATGGTTCTCACTTAAGAAAGATATGGATTCTTATAAGAAAATGGATTGTGTGTATAATTATATCCTAAATCTCTTTGTGCTCCTAAAACTATATAGGATAACTTGGGGAACACATAAAGTAAATTGGGAAGCCATAAAGTCTAGTAAGTGAATAAACATGATAATGAGGCATAACATGTGAGTCGAACAACATAACATGATATCATAAGAGTTAAGATTCATGGATAATCACATGGGATCATAACATAAATAACATGGTATTATAAGATAATGAAAACATAGTAATGTGGTAGAAACATATAACATATCATAAACATAAGTCAACGATAACTACCAAGACAATATCACATGGTTGACAGAGTCCTTTCATGGATTAGGTTTACTCCCTAACACCATACATACCATATCATGAGACAAAAACATTACCCAATGAATTATAGAACTATCTGGGAACTCCCATCAAAACATTTATATTCTTATGTGTTCCACAAAATAAAATCAATCATAAGGAATAAACATAATAATTTCCCATGGAAAGAAATGGGTTTCATAACTATGACTTATAACTTAACCATGGGTAATATCACAATGGTTTCCATGAAATAAGGGATTGAATCATTATTGGATGTTCAAGCGTGAAAAATAATCATATGACATGGAAATTAAGACCAATTAAATTAAATACATAAAAATTAAGTGGAGAACTTATTTTGGAAATATTTTTTTTAGTGGGGTTTTAGGGAAAAGGTTAAAGAGTATTTAAGGAAGGTAAGATAATAATAGTTTCCATAAAACCATAATTTAACTCAAATGAAATTACATATAAAATTAAGTTTTTTTAAAAACCATGTATGTTTTAAAAAAATTCATTGATTGGAGGAAAATAAAATAGATAAGTTTCCTTTAATTGGATTTTTGAAGGAAATTGAGAAAGGAACCTTTAAAATATGTATATCCCCATCATGGAAAGGTGAATTAAAGTAATTATATATGTGTTCTAAATATATAATTAATACATAATAGGTAAATAAGATTAATGTAGATATAAATTTAGGTAAATAGTGATAAAGTGTAACCTAAAACAAATAAGGTGGTTGGGAGAGATCCCTTACCTTATGTTCCAGAATCATTCTACACTTGCCCTTAATTTTTTGGATAATCAAATTAAAATCATCAATTAATTAATTAAAAACATTTTCCATTGAAATTTAATTTATTATAATTAAATTATTTTAATTTATAATCATTTCAATGAGATAATATATTTAATTTCACTTTTTTGAGGGCATTCGTTTCATGGTTCCATGGTCAGATCACTTGTGAATAATTATTGGAGTTCTTTTCAAATGGGAATATAACTATTCAAGTTAAATGAAATGGTATTAATATACTTTCAAAAAATATAATTATTCCAAATACGCATATGTTTTCCAAAATAGGTATGATTCTTTTAGTAAAAATGTTATTGTTAAATGGTTAGTTCATTTAGGCGGTTTTACCGACCATCACGAACCAGTTTTGTAATATTTTTTTATTATGGATACATATTCATTAAATAATGTTAAATGTGTTACTATATACTTATTATCATCTTATTTAAACATAATAAATTTTTCCTGACCAACCTTGAAGGTGGTGAATAAAAACAAAGTATGTTGTTCAGGGTAGCGAGGAACCAAACATATTGTAAACAAAGATTTTGTTTAGGAAAAAAATATTGGAGGATATAAAATTAATATTCCACTATAATAATAACATATAAGTATATTTAGAATACTAATGTTACTATGTTTAGGTGTATGGGTATCTGAAAGGACCATTATATGCATGTTTATTTTAATATGATATTCATTTTTTTTATAAATTAATTGATTAATATTGATTCGATTTGATTGTTTTCATGATTTATTACATGATATGATGAATAACTAAAAAATGAAAAAAATTATTCGAATTTGGTAATTTTAGGGCACTTTATGTCATGTTGCGAAGCATTGTGGTGCGACATCGAAATATTGAATCTGGAAGCCATAACATGAATTGAAGTTAAAAGGAGTTGTAAAAATATGTAGAGACAATTCATGTAATAAAAATAATTTATGACAAGTTTATATAGAGGTAGATATACAGCAATTTCCCATTACCTCTTTACAAGATACATTTAAGTTGTAAAATTTGTTTACAATGTAATATTTATGAGACATAATATGTTTACATTAGAAAAATAATTTATGGCTTAAATATTTAGGGAAATAATATTTCAGAAGTTGGAGCCACACCATTTATAAATTGAATTATTTATTCATGTCAAAAACTCATCATCAACTACAGAATTTAAGATATAAAATTTAATACTCTTAATTGGATCTTCTTATATTTTCAAAATGCACTTCTGTCCTGGGACCATGAAAAAGTCAAAGCCCATTTATAGTGGCTGGGGTGTGTTGGAATCCTATTAATAGATTGATAGTCTAGAGGATAAGGGTATCACTAAAGAAGGGGAAGAGTTGGGTGATGAAACCGTACTATTATGATGGTTTTCTATTTTATTTTTTTACTTTTATCATCTTTTCATTTCTATGATGCATTATTCCTCTTGCATCAACTCGACTAACCCATCCATAAAGGGTTAGTTCTTTTAAGTTATCAAAAAAGGTAAGTATGAACCATTTTTTGATTCTTGAGTTTGTATTCTTAAATTGAATAAAAAATCTTTCTTTCTTCTTCTTTCTATTTTAAATTATTTATTTATATTTCTAAGATCTAAAAGAGATTGTGTTAGGTTTTGATTCTGTTAATTTTAATTACCATTATTAATGATCTATTTCTCCATCCACCCAATTATTTTCTATATATGGTGTAATATATTAGGATTGGGTGGTGATTTCTCTATGATTTTCAGCATGTGTGAGGAATTGAAAGTTGTAACTATTAGTTTATTACGAAACAAAAAAACCTGGTCATGGATTTCCTTAATTAATCAAGATCACTTGCTACAATTACATACACAAATAAAGAAGGGTAGACCAACCTGAGGTTTTAGAAAGAGATATTCTCACCATAACCATCATTCCAAGGGAGAGAGAGGAATTTGTAGATGAATATCTCTCTTACCAGTTAGTAGAATAAAAATGGTAAAAAATGGAAACTAGGATAGCATTGAATTAGGCCTACCCAAGACTAACCTAATCACTACTTCCCATTAACTATTTAAAATCAATAATTTAAGCTTCTTTCAAAATTCAAAATTTCACAAACCAATTTCTCAAGAATCAAATCAAATCAATTTTCCTACAATCAACTAAAAGTGATGATCTATTTTTGTGAAAAAACCTCTTCCAGAGATAACCATAGGTTAAAAAACAATACTAAAACTTGGTATTTAAATTTTTTTGTCACTACCCATGAAAAGGTATGTTTCAAGATCATATGGGGTGGTAGAATAAGAATAAAATTGAAAGAGATTAGTCGGTAATCTTATATATTACTTTGGTTTTATCTACTAAGGATACCCCCAAAGGATCCTTGGAATGGTCTTTGGAAGATACAAGAATCACTATGACATGTGGGAGAATATTGGGAAGAGATTTGGGAAAAAATTTGGAAATATTCAAGTCTTAGAAGGTGTGAGGATTAGGGTTTGTGAGGGTGGTATTTATAAGGGGAGGAGATGTGTATTTTTTAGTATTATATTCATTAGTTTATTATTTTGGCTCAATAAAATCAATAATATTAATTATTGTGACTATATACATTAAATATTTCATGTGATTTCTAACTAATGGGTTCTTACATCATCCATGATGCAAAAATTTATGTATTTATCTTATAATGTTAAATACCGCATTTTATCGTATTTAACTATTCACAATATTTCAACTATTTTATAAAAATTCCAAAAATACACCCTAATGATTTATTGATTCTTATAATTAAATAATTAAATCCATTTTATGAAAATAATTTAATAAATATGAGAAATTTAATTTTTAAATAAAATCCTTATTTATTTTAAAAATATTGATTTTAATATTATGATCAATTTTATAACCCTTTGATAAATTACATATGATCTCATAAAATTATATTATTATTATTATTATAAAACTTAATATTAATTTATAAACCCATTTTATGAAAATATACTTTCTTTTAAATCATTATATTTGTTATAGAAATGAAAATAAAAAATATTTGTATTATAAAAATATTGCCCTTATTTTATCATTTAAAAAAAATTATTTACCTATATCATGATATAAATATTCCATATTTTCATTTTATATGATACAAAAATACTATTTTACACTTCCATATGTGAATATAATATTCTAACAATCATGTTACTATTCTTAATGGTGAGATTACTATTTCAATAGTCATGTTACTATTCTAATGGTCAGATTATTATTCGTCAAATTTTTAATGATAATATGTGTTTCTTACTTCCTATAAATACCTAATATTTCATTAATTCTTCATTCTATTACATTTTTCATCAAGGTTATATATATTTTCATTTTCAAAATTCATATCCCATTACCAATATTTTACTTCATTTCTATAGTGTTGTTCATGAGTGCAATTATCCCAGGGGATCGAGTAGATCCAAATTTTCATATTATTATTATCTTATTTTTTCCATTATAAAACTTTCAATTCATATGGCAATTTATTCTCTAATTGTAATTTTTAAATAATTATAATAAAGTTTAGTTGTTTTTATCATGTTGTTTTTGTGCATTATATAATATTATATTACTTAATATGAAACAACTATATAGTCATATAGAAAATTTTATTGATACAATTTTTGGTTGTTGCATTCTTCCCACATTAATAAATTTTACCCTTGAAATTTTGTTTTACATACTAAGGTGAAAATAGGTGAGGGTACTTCTGCTTCATTTCTTCCTCTGGTTCCCAGGTCACCTCTTCTTACTTATGGTTTCTATATAGTACGTTGACTTGGTGAGTTGTCTTATTGTGTTGAAATTTATAATTATGGTTAAAGATATTCACTGGATTATCTTCATAAGAGAGATCACTTTCCACCTATACCACCTCTGAATTCAGTACATGTGAGGGATCTGGTATATACTTCATCAGGAGGGATGCATCGAATATGTCATGTACTTTAGAATGGTTTGGAGGGAGTGTAAGTCAATATGCCAAAACTCCTATATGATCAAGAATCATAAAGGGAATGATGTACCTGGAAATTAGCATACCCTTCTTCTGAAAACTCATGACTCTCTTCCATGGATATATATGGAGAAATACATTATATCAAACTTCAAACTTTGGGTCTTATCAATGATTGTTATCATAGATCTTCTATCGACTTTGAGTATCCCTAATTCATTTTTGAATAGTTTTGACCTTTTCTATCATTTCCTCAACCATTTTAGGTCCTAAAAGATTGATTTCATCAACTTTATCCCAATATGTAGGTGTTATGAACCTCTTCCCATAAAGGGATTCATATAGAGCCATTTGGATTCTTGTGTGAAAACTGTTATTGTAAGAGAACTTGACCAGAGAAAGATGATTATCTCATCTTCCTTTTAAGTCCATAAAGCATGCTATCAACATTTCCTCAAGTTTCTTTATAGTATTCTCATATTGAACATAAATTTGGGAGTGATAAACCATTCTTAAGTTCAACTTAGTGTTTTTATAATGTTGGATACTTTTCTAGAACTTGGAGGTATACCTTGGATCTTAATCAGATACAATAGATAGTGGTGTTCCATGTAGCATTACCACATCTCTGATGTATATCCTTAAAACTTGATCGAGTTAAAATTCCTCTCAAATTACAATGAAGTGATAAGTGTATGTAAGACTATCTAACACAACCAATATATAATTATTTCCTCTTGAAATTTTCAGAATAACAGTGACAAATTCCATGGTTATGTTTTCCCATTTTAATATAGGTATGGGTAATGGCTACATTATCCCCTTGAAATTTTTCCTTTAAACCTTCACCTACTAACATAACATAAAATTTTATGTGTATTCTATGATATACTTATTTATATTGTCCCACCAATAGTTCTCTAAGATATCTCAATACATCTTTGGGCTCCCTATGTGGATGGAGAAGGTCGATCTATGTGAATCATTCAAAAACTCATTCTTTATCTCAGGATTTGATAGTATACATAGTTTTAACCCAAATTATACAACTCCTTCATCAATTTTTAACTCCATGTATTTCTACTTTCTTATAGCTTCCATCTTCTTCTGTATTTCTACATCATCACTTTGAGCATGCTTTATCTTTTCCATAAGGGATGGTTGAGCAATCATTTGAGAAAGGAATAATGATTTTCCTTCCTTGATGATTCCCATGTCAATACTTGGAAGTCTAAGATGATTGGGTCCTTCTCAATTCTCATCATTGATAGGGTTTCCAAATCTTTTCTACTTAGAGAATCTGAACTTTATTTTATTTCCTAATATGATAGTGGATTGACCATTCATAGTCCTTTATCAGATCTAACTATCTTCATTGGATAATAATTAGCTCAAACTATGTGAATATATATTTGAGGCTCTTATGATATATATATATTTGAAACTTATCTCCATAGAGATAATTATTCCATATTTCTAATGTGAAGATCACTATAGTCAACTCCATATCATGTGTTGAATAGTTTGGCTCTCTAAATTTCAACTTCCTTGAAGCACAGGCTATTACTTTTTCATTCTACATTATTAAATATCCCAAACACTTCTTTAAAGAAAAACTATATACCATAAAAAGTTCCCCACTTGAGGTAAATGTTATTACTGATATAGTGATAAGCCTATTTTTTACTTCCTTGAAGATCTCTTCATATTAATTAGTCTAGAAAAACCTTACTCCCTACTGAGTTATTTTGGTTAGAATGTTTGAAAATCCTGATAATTTTCTCACAAATCATTAGCAATACCCATCTAGTCTAAGGAAACTATGGATATCTATTATATAGATTGGTTAGGTCCACTTATCAATTTCCTTTGTCTTAGAGGGGTCCATAGATATCCCTTTTCTGGTGATAACATTCGAAATAATGGAAGTTCCTCTCTCCAAAACTCACATTTAATGTATTTTCATATAGCTTCTCATTTAACAAATTCTTTAGAATAATATTCAAATTCTTTTCTTTTTCCTCCTTACTTTTGGAGTATATCAGAATATCATCTATAAATAATACCACAAATTTGTCAAGGTAATATCAAAAGACTGTATTATTAAGTCTATAAATATTTATTTAGTGAGTCTGAAGGGTGTCAATATGAATTCATAGTATCCATACCTTGTTCAAAATTAAGTCTTGGGAATATATTCCTACTTCACCTTGAATTAGTGATATCCCAACTGAAGTTCCACCTTATATAAATATTGGTCCCCACATAGTTGACTGAACAAGTTAGCTATCCCTGGTAGGGGATACTTGTTCTTTATCATGATTTTGTTAATATCATGATAATCAATGTAGAGGAACATTAATCCATCCTTATTCTTGATGAAAAGGACCATCACACCCAATGATGAAGTACTCAGTTATATAAAACTATTTTCTAGATTATCTTGTAATTGATACTTAAGTTCTTCCAACTCAATGGTGGATATTCTATAAGGATTCTTGGATGTGGGTAGTGATATAGATATAAGTTCAATTGAGAATTCAACCTCTCGTTCATGAGGAAGACCTAGAAATTCTTTAGGGAGTACATTAGTATAGTCTCTCATAATGGGTATGTATTTATTCATTATTCTATCATTTGTATCAATAATTTGAGCTAGATATCCTTTCCCAAAAATCAATAATACCTGAACATGAGATTAATATTATAAAGGAGATTCATACTCCTCCTTACATATGTACATGATCAGTCGATGACTCAAGATGTGAATAGAGATCTCCCTCTCCCAAAATTTGATGTTGGATTTACATAAGGATAGGAAATCCATGCACATTATAAAATAAAATTCCACTAAAGTAAGTATGAGTAGATTTTCTAGGAGGTTCAGTCCTCAAGCATTGACTAGGGAATAATTTTATACTTGGGATGAAATAATTTCTTCATTTTTTGATCTCATGAATAGATCAACCCCCATGTTTTGTAGTGGTGTTTGAATAGTTCTACTATGCATGTATGATATGAAAGAATTTGTAAAAATGAATTCAAAAAGTATGTTTTATATTATTGAAGGAGTAATGAATATACCTATCACCACATTATTTTCAAGATCCACATCTGTAGTAGTTATAGAATATGCCCTTCCTTACTCTTTAGGTACTAGAGTTTGTTATTGTTGATTATCCATGATAACCCTTGGTTTAGGTAATCATATTTCATAATATCTGTAATCATTATAGTTGAAACATTGTACCAAAGGTTGAGTGTTGATCTTAACATTATTTTCCTCTATCACATTAGTGTGCCTCTTCATATCCTTTCGGCATTGATTAACCTGATTCCACTCTTTTACACACTTAAAGTATTTCCCAGTTCCCTTCAGACAGTTTCTAGGATTCTTGTTCTCACACTTTTGACATGTGGGATATCACGTTTTATTTCCACCATAAGATTTATATGTTGATACTCTTGAACAAAACTCCACCCTACTCTTTTTATCTTTAGTTCCAATATTCCACTGAGATTATTAAATCTCCATCTCAACCTTGAGTGAATAATTAAAAATATTTTCATAGCCATCAAGGTCTCGAATCGCTAAATATTTTCATAAAATTTACTTTAACCCACTAAATAAATGGTCCACTTTACCTACAGTGTTGAATAAAATTCAAAATTCATATCATGCAAGCCATATAAAGTTTACCTCAAATTCCTTGATAGACTCCTCTTCATTTTACTTTAGTCTAAGGAATTCACTATCCATTTTAAAATGGATAGTTTGGGGAAAATATTTATCAAAAAATATTTTATTGAATCCTTCTCATTTCATAGAATAAATATCCTATTTAGAATTCATGTTCTAGATTAGTGTCCACCACTGATTAGCTTCCCTTTCAATATGATAAACATCCAGTACAAATTCATCTTACTTTAAGCATTGTAAGATACAAAATATCTTCTCAATGGAGTTAATAATTTTTTTAGTGACGAGAGTATTATAAGAACCCCTAAAGGTGGGAGGCCTTTGTTTCATAAATGATTTAACCGAAACTTTTTCCTTCCTAAGATAAGGAGGGAATTCCACATTATTTGAGTTATTGTTCATAGTATGAGTTAGATAATCTAGTAATTACATGAATTTCCTAGGTCACACTCCCATAAGGTTAGGCATATAATTAGGTTAATAATCACATTACCAATCACATTGGCTATTGGCACGGTTACTCTTATTTCCCTTCATTAACTAATTTTTTTTAAAAAAGGGATGAAAATACTTTAAATGGTAAAGATATAAAAGGGAAACTATTAACTTAGAAAGAATAACTGATAAATGAAAACTATATCCTAATATATGGGTATCTATTTTTCAATATAGGTTATCCATTACAATGTTTCCTATTATATTTTATAACCTAATAATTTATTCAAGTCCATCATAATGGTTTATAAAGAGTTTGTGAATTTTCCAAAGTACATCACCCAAGAGTGTCAAGCTAGGTGCTCAGTAAGGGACCATTCACCATGCATTAGGATGATGACTGGGATATATCCAACTCAGTTTTTTATAGTTATTACCCCAAGATGAATTTGATTCAAAACCACATCCACTTGTAGTTTCAAGACAGGGGTGTATTTTCTTAGAAACCACTCACTATATACTTCAAAAAAATTCTTGAATATTTTTATATAATTATACTTAAACCTAGGGTTTTCACTAAATAAATCTAGTCCTAATCCCAAAAAATTACTACACCTTCCTTTTATACCAACTATAGTGACCCAAGCCTTTTACACATATTAAAACGTTATTTTTAACACAAATATTATATTAAATACCACTAAAGGATCAAGAGGCCTAGTATATTTGGAAGAATAGGTACATAAAACATCAACATGGAAAAAAATATTTATTTTAATCTCCATAATGATCTCTTAAAATTAATTTGAAATCCTAAAAATTCATAGGATAACTTGGAGAATACATAAAATAAAAGGGTGTTCTATAAAGCCCAATAAGGGAACAAACATGATAATGATGACTAACATGTGAGTCTAATGACATAACATGTTATCATAAAAGAGAATGATCATGAATAATCACATGGTAGAATAATATATATAAAATAGTATCATAATATTAGGTATACATAGGAAATTGGTAGTAATATAAAACCTGACATAATAATAAGTCAATGTTAACTCCCAAGACAGCAACACATAGTGGACATGGTTCCATCATGGATTATTTTTACTACCTAATCCCATACATAATATCTCGTGAGACAAAAACATTACCCAATTAATTGAATCACTATCTAGGTGCACCCATCATAACATGTACATGATTATGTGTGACACAAAAGGAAATTAATCATAAGTATTAAACATTATAATTTCCCATGGAAAGAAATGGGTTGTATAATCATGTCCTATAGCATAACCAGAGGGAATATCATAATGGTTTCCATGAATAAAGGGAGTAAATAGTTCATGAATATTCATGGGTGAAAAAAGAATAATATGACATGAAAATGAAGACCAATTAAATCGAATACATAAAAAATGAGTGGAGAATATACTTTGAAAATATTCCTTTTAAGTGGGGTTTTAGGAGAATAGGTTAAAGAGTCTTTAAAGAAGGACAGATCAGAATATTTTCCATAAAAAAGGTGAACTAAAATGATCTTACATATAAAATAACTGTTTAAAAAAACCATGTATGTGTTAAAATATTTTATAGAGTGTTATGTTAAAGGAGGTTAATAAAATAGAGAAGTTCCCTTTAATCAGATTTTCAAAAGAAATTGAGAATGGAGGCTTTAAAACATGTATATACCCATCAAGGAAAGGTTAATTAAACTAGTAATATATGTGTGGGAAATATATACATAATATAAAATAGGTAAATAATGATAATATAAATATAAAGTGAGGTAAAGATAGAAAAATCATAACCCAAAGGAAATACGGTGGTTTGAAGAGAAATTTTACCTTATGTTCCAGAATCACTCTACAATTGCTCTTAAAATCATGGATAATAAAATTAGATTAATTAATTAATTAAAAATATTTTCCATCTATATTTGATTTATTATATTTTTATTATTTTCATTTATAATCATTTTAATGAGATATAATATTTAATTTCCATTTTCTGAGGGTGTTTGTTTCATGGTTCCATGGTTGGATGACTTATGTATAATTAATGGAGTTATTATAAAATGAGATTAAAAATATATAAGTTAAATGAAATGGTATTCATATAATTATAGAAATTATAAGTTTCCCCAATACCCATATGTGTTCTAACAAAGGGATGATTCTTTTAGTAAAAAATGTTAACGTTAAATGGTTAGTTCATTTAGGAGGTTTTACTATCCATCACAAACTAGTTTCATCATATTTAATATTATGGATATACATTCATTATATATTGTTAAATAATTTCTAATATACTATTTTAACCCAATTTGTGTCACACCAGGGTTTGAAGAAATGGCCCGATGAATAGTGACCCATTATCTATTATTATGAAGGGTTCCACGTCTGGTACGATGTCATTAGATGGTCTCCAACTAGTTTTTTGTGGAGCCAAAAACACCCAAAGACCCTTGTATCCATGATTCATGGACCTACATTCCAAAGGAAGGCATTTGTTGGATGATTATTTGGCCAACAACACTTCAGGACTCCATTGGTCAAGAGGATGGGAGGTCATGATCATCACACCATTTATGGGGGGGATTATTTCCTACTCCGGGACTCTCTTATAGATTTAATCATTGTTCATATGTTCATAAATCCTTGGTTCTTTCCCAAGCATGTGTCTACAAATTACCCCTAGGTTTCAAGATCATCAAAAGGAATGAATTGATTTAGAATCATCTGTATGCATCCTAGGTTCTCCACTGATGATGATATCTATATGTATTTGAGGTTCTTCATCGATGTTACCCTTTTATGGACATATTAGAGATACCTTGGTCTTTTGTTGAGACGATGATGATTTAAGTCATATTATGAGATTGCCTAAAGTTTATCATCATCTATGGGGGAATAGAGATTGTTTTGATGTTAGGATCAAACCCATAATATATGCTTCATATGTATCCTGGCAAGAGGAATTAGATTCCACGTAGTTCGGTTGGGTGATGCTTACGTATGGAAGCTTCCTATTTGAGCTCAGTCCTTTAGATAATAATTTTACATATCCTTGTTAGAGAAAGAATTATATTTCTCATAGTTCATTTGGGTTTGGTATATGATTGGGATATGCACATAAGAGATACCCATTTGAGTTTGGGCCTTTAGAAAGGAATCCTACTTATCCTAGTTAGAGCAGGAATCAGAGTTCTCACAGTTCATTTAGGATTCTAATATGATTGGGACTTGCGCATAAGATCTACCCATTTGGGCTTAGCCCTTTAGATAGATATTCTGCATATCTCAATTAGATCAATAATTAGAGTTCTTGTAGTTCATTTGGTTATTGGACTTATATCAGGGAGGAGGCCCCTATTTCTGGAATCATGAGGAGGATATCGACTCATGATGATTTAGAGGTTTGGTTGGGGCTTGTACCTAGTAGGATGCCCATGTTTTGGGGCTATGTAGATGTCATGATCACCACCAACCTCTAAGACCACGTGAGTTATGCTCGGTGTGAGAAACAAGAGGAGGTAGTGGATCTGGATATTTTATGTCCCACTTCATCTTCTGATAGATGATACTGAAGCCCAAAGGGAGAGAGAGAGAGCATGGGTCTTTGAGTGCGCCAACATCCTCTCCCATTTTGATATCCAGTATAGTCACGTTTGGAAGTCTATCCACACATATCACGGGTTGAGCCTAAGAGGAGCAAGAGCGCCACTTACCATGGAAAGGTTAATGACTTACCTTAGGAAGAGTGCCCTAACATGAGAACCATATGGGTTATAATACAGTTTAAAGTCATATAGCTTGGATCATTATTAACTGGAGGATAATCATGTCGGGATGTTCCGACATGCCTCAAAAATGAGAGGGAAGGAACATGAAAACCATGATTCTGGAGGATCTCGGATCAGGAGAAATCATACGAGGCATGGAAGCCATTATGGTATATGGGGGTAGGAAAATCCTCTCTTGAGGAAAAATTTATCTCTAGTTGACATGCCATTTTTGTGGGCAACATATGCAGAGCCACCAGGTCATTATGTTCATAGTCAAAAAAATGTTCCCTCGGGACACTAGCCTTCCATTTCTGATGGTTGGGGATGTTTATGAAGACCCAAAATTGCCTGGTATACTACAGTTTATAGTCATATATCTTGGATGGTGGCATCACAGTTTAATTTTGTGTTTTAGGGACTAATACCATACAGTTTAACATCATGTGGTTAGGATGAATTGGGGTCTTGTAGTTTAAGATCGTATGATTAGGACCACTTGTTATAGAAATCATGATTTACTAGAGGATAATCGGGTCAGGATGTTCTGGCATGCCTCGAATATGAAAGGGAAAGAATGTGTTAACCATGATTCTGGAAGATCTCAGATCGGGAGAAATGATATGAGGCATGGAATCTAATGGGAGTACAAAGGTAGGAAAATCCTCTCCTAAGGACGAATATGTCTTTGGTTGATAGGTCTTTTTTGTGTGTAATATATGAAAATATGTCGGGGCATTGTGTGCATAGCCAAGAAGAGGTTTCCTCATGACACTGACCATCCTTTTTTGATAGACGAGGAGGTTTTTGAAGATTTGAAATCACCCTGGTCACATAGTTTTATGAATAAAAAGGATGTGTCCAGGCATGCGAAGAAGACACCTAGACTACGATTCTTCATGGAGTTATCAATCAACCTAGCATAGGAGGAAAGTGATAGGATTTTAGGATTCTCAAGAGGATTAGCTCAACTCATGCTATTGGAGGGATGAATGTCGAGGTGGTATAAGGTTGTAATATAAAATTTTGTTGACCCAGCCCAAAAAGTTTACAATGAGACTCTCTATTTTTCATCGGGGTCAGTGACATGTGTTCCGCATAGGGGATTCCATGTACTATCTTCTGCATAGGTGAGTTCACAAACTGTTTTCCGCATAGGAGAGTCTGTTAACTATCTTTCACATAGAGGAGACCCTGAACTATATCCTTTATAGGGTTCACAGTGTGGAGTGTTGCGAAGGGACACCTAAATATGGTTCATCAGATAGATTCCCACAAAGGGCCACCCACATATGGTTCATGGTATTGAATCTCACGAAGGGCCACCTGAATATGGTTTGTGGGATGGAGCCCATGAACTTCTTTAGGTGAGGGAAAAAATTCTCATGCACCCTCTATATTTTTCTCCCTGCTTTTCCCCTTTTCCCCCATCTTTCTGCCCATGTTTCATCACTCTTTTTTCCTCCTTAGAGTTCTCCAAGAGCCCATTTTTTAATCCCATTTGGGGTTTATTTATATAGGATATGAACGGGTCATGTAGCGCCATTTGTGAAATCCCATAATGGTCTCAGTCAACAGGGGGATTTATTTGCAGGCGCTAGAATTTCCACCTTATCCCACGAACTACTTAGTTAATGGGGTATATTTCACATGGGGGACATCATACACAGAGGTGGAATTATCCACCTCTATTTTTCCAACAACATAGTTCATTGGGGAGGGGCACCGTCTTCATCATTCTATGGACATCTTGGTTCACTGGAACTGTATGCGGAGCGGATTTCTCCATCTCATTTTAGAGAACGACCTCATTCACGAGATCCAGAACTTTCATTCTTCATTATGCATACTGCTCGATTCACGATTGATGCTTTTTGAGAACCATTATTGGAATTCAGTAGGTGGATGGATTATCTTCCTTTTCCGAATTTGGATTCTCTAATATTGTTTTTCAAATATTCCTTTAGTATTTTATTTCTTTCCTTTGCTGAGTTTGATTGAATTTTCTTCATCTTGAATATAGAATTTTCAGGAACTAACATATACTTATTATCATCTTATTTAACTATAATAATATTTTTATGAATAGTCTAGAAGGTAGTGAAGAGAAACGAAGTATGTTGTTCATGGCGGCGGTGAACTAACCATATTGTACATAATACTTTCATTTAAGAAACAAAAGAAGGGAAGATAGAAAATAAATATTACCCCATAATAATAACTTATAAATATATTTAGGATACTTATGTTACTATATTTTGGTGGATGGGGATCATATTTGGTGTGGTAGAAGGAGAATAAAACCGAAAGAGATTAGTTGAGAATCTTATATATTCCTTTGGTTGTCTTATCTTAGTCAACACCTTAAGGATCCTTGGAATGGTGTTTGGATGAGACCAAAAGAATTAGGAAATATGAGAGATTATTGTAAAGATATTTGGATATAAATTTGGAAATATTCAAGGCTTATAAAGTGTGAGGAGAAGGGGTTGTGAGGGGTGATGTTTATAAGAGGAGGAGAGGGGTGTTTTTTATTATTATATTCATTGGTTTATTATTTTGTCTCTAGAATATCAATAATATTGATTATTATGACTGGATAAAGTAAATGATGTATTTTAATTCAAACTAATGGGTACCTACATCATTCATGACACAAAAAATCATGTATTTAGCATAGTGTTAAATGCCATATTTTATCATATTTCACTATTTACAAAAAATTCAACTATTTTTGAAAACTTCCAAAAAGTTAATCATAACCATTTTTGATCTATAGAATCCGAAAAATGAAAGAAATTTTATTAAAATAATTTTCTAAATATGAGAATTTTAATTTTTTTTAAAATCATCATTTATTAAAAAAATATGAATTTTAATATTATGATCAATTTTCTGGCCCTTTGAAAACTTTATTATGGTATTATAAAATTATATAATTATTATTATTGAAATTTATTATAATTTAAAACCCAATTTTATGGAAAATAAAATTTATTTTAAATTTTTATATTTTTTATAAAGAATAAATGAAAAAATATATGTATTACAAAAATATGTACACTTATTTTATCATTTTTAAAACATTTATTTACCCATGTAATGATATAAATATGCCATATTTTTATTTTATATGCAACCCAAATACTATTTTACACTTACATAGGTAAGGATACCATTCTAACAGTCAAGTTACTATTCCTAACAGTCATATTACTATTCCAATAACCTTATTACTATTCTAATGGTTATATTACTCTTTAGCGGTAAGATTTGTAATAGTCATATGGGTTTTTTAATTACTATAAATACATAATATTTCATTTATTATTCATTCACTTACATTTTCTATAAATGTTATATATATTTTCATTTTCAAAATTCACATTGCATTACTAATATTCTACTTTATCTCTACAGTGCTTTTCATGAGTGTGATTATTTTGGGGGGATTGAGCATATTCAAATTTTCCTATTTTTATTATCTTATTTTTGTTTCCCCATTGTAATAATTTCAATTCTTTTGATCATTTTTTTCTCTAAATTAAATTTTTAAAGAATTATAATAAAATGTTGTTGGTTTTATCAGGTGGTGTGTGTGAATTATATAATATTATATTAATTAATATGACACAACTATATAATTAGAGGGAAAATCATATTGATAAAATTTTGGTCTATTATAGTGATTCATTATTGTTTTCTAATAAGGAATATGGTAGTATATGGATCTATGTGGGCTATATGAAGCTGAATTAGGTAATGGTGAAGAACATGTACTCTTTACCATAGATTGATGAATTTTTTGAACATTTATGATAATAAAAATGGTTTTATAAGATTTATCTTTATTTAGGATACCATTAGTCATGGGTTAGAGTGGTTGATATTTCCAAGACAACATTTAGAATTATGTATATACAGTATGAGTATCTTATTATGCCTTTTAGGTTAGAAAATGCTCTTATAGTTTTTATAGCTCTCATGAATAGGATATTTTATATATATCTTGACTCCTTTGTCATTATTTTCATGAATGATATTATAATATATTCAAATACTTCATATATACATGCTAGGAATCTTGATATTGTATTGAGTACAATTTGATCACATCAGTTTTATGCCAAAAAGTTAAAGGGCCACTTCTAGATTCAGGAGGTGTGTTTCCATGGGCATATTGTTTCTGAGGTAAGGATTCCAGTAGACCTAGAGAAGGTATAGGTCGTGATGTATTTGAAACATACTAGGAATTTTTTCAAGATCAGTAACTTCCTTATGCTTTCAATGTACTATCTATGCTTCATATAAGACTTCTCCCATTTTCCTACATAGTTGAAAGAGCTAACCAAAAAGGGGATGAGGCTTGAGTGGTTTGATCAGTGTGAGGATACCTTTCTTGAGCTAAAGAGTAGGTTGATTATGGACTTGCTTTCAAACCTTCTATAGCTTGATATTAGATACATAGCATGTTGTGAGGCCTCAGGTGTTGAGTTTGTAGTTGTGTTGAAGAAGATAGATTAGGTAGTAGCCTATGGGTCATATCAACTATAACCCCATTAGAGTAACTACCCTACACAATGAAGTATTTTAGTCACTATATCTTCAGTGAGAGTTGTTTTTTCCACATAAATCACAAGATATTGTGATATATCTTCTCTTAGTGGGACCTCAATATGAGAGATAAATATTAGGTGGGGTATCTACATACATTTAACTTTGAGATGGATTATGTTTCAGGGAATGGTAATGTCATTTCTTATTCTATTAGAAGGAATATGGTAAAGAAGCTAAATCTTGGTGAGAATCCTTTGTAGGAGGAATGATGTTTGATGTGTATGATGGATGAGTCACTTGTAGATGAATTAGAGGATCATGGAGTTATGAAATGTGAACCTTTGGTTGTCATGTCTTCATTAGTTGACTGGGTAAAGTCATACAAAAGTCAGATCCCAAGTGTGTGGTGATGTGAGAATGCTTGAAAAGGGAGGATTCAATTTCATTGTGGCTTTTAAACGATGGATACATGATCTACATTCATGGTAGGTTATTCATGACAACTTCCTTAAAGGAGGATCTAATTAGAGGCTCTCATTCTTCAAAGTGGGTAGTATATCCAAGGTCTATGAAAATGTATCATGACACTCGACATTATTTTTGGTGGTTAGTTATGAAGAGAGACATCGCTGGTTTGGTTTTTCGATACCTTACCTACTAGAGGGTAAATGACAATCATCAGCGTGTTGGTGGTTTTCTTCATCCACTTTCAGTGCCTATTTGTTAGTGGTATGGTGTGATGATGGAATTCATGATGGGGTTATCTAGGACCCTGAGGAGTAATGATACCATTTGGGTGGTATTTAATTGATTGATGAAATTTGATCATTTATTACTGGTTTGAGAGACCCTTTCTGTGGATGAATTAGGGAAACTATATATATGGGAGATTATATGCCCATATAGATCTCTTATGAGTATAATGTTAGAAAGAGACATGAAATTCACATCATAGTTTTGGTAGGGATTATATAAGGCTTTGGGTACCTTGCTAAAATTGAATTCAGTGTATCATTTTAAGACTAATGGATAGTCAAATAGGATGATCCATATTTTAGAGGATATACTATGGGAATGTGTTTTGGACTTCATTGGACCTTGGGGTGATCAAACATACTTGGTTGAGTTCATGTAAAAAAATAGTTTCCAGGATTCAATTTAGATGGTACCTTTTGATGATCTTTATGGCCGAATGTGTCACTCACTACTATATTGGCATGAGTTGAGTGAGGCAGCAATTTTAGGGACTAGTATGGTACAAGAGACCTTTGAGAGAGTTTAGTTGATATAAAAGTGGTTGGTCATCACTCTTACGAGAAAATTATCATAGGTCAACAAGAGGAGGATACCCTATGATTTCACTATGGACCACTAGGTTTTCTTGCAAGTGACTCCTTGACTAGGGCATCGATGGTTGTGGAAGAAAGGGAAATTAGCACTATGATTTGTTGGCCCATTCATGATTATTGGGAGTGTTGAGACAATGGAAAAAAGTTTGGATATTCATCTATTATATCGAGGTATGAACAATACGTTCCATGTGACTCAAATTCATAGGTACATTTCTTATCTTATGCATGTGGTTGACTATGAGGATGTTGAGTAGGATCCTAACACATCATTTGTCGAGCACCTGATGTGGGTCATAGACCAAAGTGAGAAATTTTTGTGAGGGAAGATGGTACCTCTTGTATGATTCATTTAGTAGTATGGAAGAATTCAATAGGATACTTTGGAGTGTGAGTGTAACATACCAAGACCTTACAATATATTTATTTTAGATCAAATTTAATTTCTTTGATACTTTTCAATTCACGCAACACTGGGTTTAAAGAAAACACAATAATTTATTATTATTTAAACATTACCATTATAACCTAATTGTTAAATTAGAGGGTATGGAAAGTACTAACTAAATTATGAAAATTATATGGTTTAAATATTTATAAATGAAATAAAATATATATATTGATAATATATAATATTAGAACCAGTTGAAACAAAATGAAATGTTTTCTAAAAATGCTATTTTTCTATAAGGTGGTCTAGTCACACTTTCTGCACATAATTTATAATTCATTTTTACCAATTATATAAAATTTATTTGAAAAAATAAACTTTATTTTTTAAATATAAAATTCAAAATTATCTTAGGGTAATGTTTTGAGATTTTTCTAAGAAGTTTCTTTTTTTGATGAAGAGTGAAAATACTGACTTTTAATTGAAAACTCCCTTTTTGTTTAAATTATTTGTAATGTTAAATTATATTTTAAATTAGTTTTAAAGTAAAATTATTTTAAATTTATATCAATTATTCCAATTTAGTTCATTGGAATCATTTTAATAATTACTTTTGATATAAAAACTTAGTAAACTTTTGAATATTTTCTCTTTAAAATCTCGCTTACACATCACATCTGTAGGATTAATTTTAAATTAAATTCTTCCAATCCTGTGAACTAAATTTTAAAAAATATATTCTATATTTGGAATAATCAAAAATTTTACAATATAATAAGTTCAAATTAATTTTTGTCCATAATTATTAGTAAAATAGTTAAAATTAATTATAATTATTAAGGTAAAAACGAATTTTTTGGGGGTTAAACTTAACAAATAAGCAGTAAAATGACCTGCCAACATGTCCAAAAACCCATTTTATGGACATAATTAAACCCTTATCACCTTATGATATATTTTTATTAGTTTTTAGACAATTTTCCATGAAAGTGACTTATATAATAAGGTAAGAAAAGAAAAGACAAAAAAATAAATCTTCCTTACCTTTAATATATTTAAAGATTTGGGATAGGGAAAAAACATCATATGTTTGGTTATAAATATTATTTTGAAAGATAATTTTTCTTTCATGATAATTTATTTTAAAATTTTTAGAGATCGATGTAGGAATTATTTAGTTAATAATTAATTAAAATAAATGATTCTAGAAATATTAAAATTGAATTAAATTGAATGAATTATTATATTAAATTAATTTTATAGATTATTATATCAAGTTAAATAGGTTTTAACATAATATTTTTTAATTACATCATTATATTGATATTTTTAAATTCAAATTAAATAAATATTGTTAAAATTGAAATTAATGTTATTTTATAATAAATGATGTTTTATTAAATTATTTAAAATTATTAAAAATAATATTTTATTCCAATTGGTTTTTAAATTTTAATAAATATAAAATATTTTCCATTAATGTATAAATTTTTTTATAATGACTATATTGGATGCTAAATAGTAAAAAGTTTGTTAGCACGGTTAGAGTTAAAATGGTATTTTTGTGCATTACATGTGTTTGTATTAAAATTAATTTTACACATGAATATAATTTTTATTTAATATTTATAATCAGTAGGTATAAATTATCTAATAATTATAATTATAATTTGATTCTTAAAGGATGTATTAACAAGGATAAAAATATTAGTTACCATAGTAAAAAAACTAAATGGGTATAATTGAGTGAACTTAAAGACTAAGGAATAACAGGATAAAAAATGTGTTTCTTTTGTTTTTTAGAGGTTTTTCTGAACCAAATAATCCTTAAAATAAACTATTTATCAATTTGGATTCACATGAGGTAAGAGTGGCCTCCCAATAGTGAATACTTTTGAGTATTTATAAAAATGCCACCCCTCCTCATAATAAAAGGGAATTCACTTCCCTCGCTTAATCACACCTATCAAGCCATTTGGCTCGAAAAAACCCTAAAAAAATCACTTCCCAAATTTCTCTAATCATACTAAAAGCCTTAGTTTTGGAATAAATCCTACTTAGGAAGGTTTTGTTGCAACCCTAAGGAGGTTACCCAAAGAAGTGGTAACGCTCTTCAATGAGCGTTTTTTATTTTATTCCTTCATACACCTACATTAATTATTATTAAACCATGATTATATAATAACCTCAATATCTTCCATATAATAAGATATTTTCATGTTAATATCATGACCTAAAACCATCTCCACTACCATCAAATGGGTTATGAAATCATTATTCATGTGTATGGTGGACTACCGTCTCGCAAACCAATTTTAAAAGTAAAATTGATGTAAAAATATGATAATTATGTCATGATTATTATTCTAGAGATGATTAAAATATGTAATATTTGTAAGAACCATATCTTTAATTACAAAACGCTCATAAAAAATATGACAATTAGCACCCAAAATAATGAAAATAATGAAAGATTAGTATATGATGGATATGATTATTGTGTAAATTGTATAACATTTTTTACATATGGTTTATAATTTGAATTTTATTGTATTAACTGAGGAAATATTGATAAATATGTATCTTTTACTCAATACATATATTTGATGATAATACATGATGTTTATGAATTAGATTTATTATTTGATATATGAGAGATTCTTTGGACATGAAAGACATGGGTGTGGAATATTTATAGAAATAATCTCAATTAATCATAAAGTATCATGAGACAAAATTATTTGGCTAAACCCTATGGGCTTGTGACCATTATTTTTAAACTATATTATGAAATGTCTTGATATTAGAGATATAGTTGGCCAAACCAGATCAGTTTTTACCCAATAGTTTTAAATTGTATTGTGAAAGTCCTTGATGGTATAGTTATCATATTCTAGATACATGGCATCAAATAATTAAGCATTTACTTCATTAATATTTTAGTTACTATTATCCATGATATTTTCATATTGATATTATCTATAGAAGAATTTTATTATTAGTTTAATGGTTAAATGGAATGTGTTTTCAGTTATTTACCTTTCCATATTGTTTATGCCTTATCTAATTATGATATCTAAGTTATTTATTAAATGTAATGTTTGTTCAGTTATTTACCTTTCCATATTGATTATTCATTATTGATTCATTATAGATTCCGATGTACCTAACCCTCAATTAGCATTTGAGATCACCATTATTATTCTGTTTTCTCAGGAATCCATGAATTGTACTATGAATGATATGCAAGAATATAAGAGAGGGGATATTGATATTCTAAAAAAAATTATGTTTTCATTTTTGTTTTCAAATGTAATGAATGAATAATGTATGTATCTAATTTACCAAGACTACTAAACTATTAAGTACTTTAGGATGTGATTCCTTATATCATATGTCAATTTAATAAAGAAAACACTGGCTCCAAGCTACTGAAGTCGAGGTCACTAGAGTTGGTATCAGATGAAGATTTGTAGAAATATCAGGAACTAGATTTAGGAAAACATTTATTAGGGAACATAAACCTATGATAAAAGTTAAGGATAAGTATAGAATAACATCTTAAAGTTTTAGTGAGATATTATGCGGTTTTTCTTAGAAAACATATCCTTGTATGGATACTACAAGTGGATGTGGTTCTAGCATAGAGTTACATAGGGTTAATAACTCTGAGAAAGGCATATTAGGCTAGACCCAATCATCACCCAGTTCATAATAAAAGGCCTTACTGCGTACTTGGTTTGACACTCCTTGGGGATATTCTTAAGATAATTTATATTTTCTTTACAAACCATTATGGAGGATTTGAAAATAAAGATATCCCTGAAGAAACCAATTTCATGATTTTGAGATTAACAATGCATAAATTTTAATTTATAGTGTTACACTATATTTTTAATTATATATTATGATTTAAAATTCATAATTTTATAAGTTAATCCAGTATATTCCATTGTTTAAAAATGGAACCTATAACGATGAATGGTATCAATACTCATGGATAATATAGAGATTGACCTCATAAGTAATAAAATACTTCTAGTATTAAAACTAGGAAAATTATGGATATATTAAGGAAGCTTAGTCAATTTATGATAAAGAAAATCACTCAGATAGAGCATCCTATTCCACAAAAAGATTCTCCTATGATGGATCACTTTATGCAACTAAATACCTCATCATTTAGCGGCACTAATAATATAGTGGTAGTCAATAAATGGATTAAGTATTTAAAGGATATATTTATGGCATTGGGATGTGGTGAAAAGGATAAGGTTACACTTGAAGTGAATTCTCTCAAAGGCGATGTCGATAAATAGTGGTTGTTGATCCAAAATACTAGGGAGAAATAGGAAATATAACTCATGGAATGGAAATCTTTTAAGGATACATTATTCAAAAGATATTTCCCTTATGAGAAACAAAATAAAGGGAAGTGAATTTTCCTTATCTTAAAGTAAAAGGAATAATAAAGTGTTGTTGAGTATGAGGCTACCTTTACATTGTTATCTAGGCATGCTAAAAATTATATATGCAATGCAGAGTGGAAGATTGACTGCTTCTTTGAATGTATTAAGACAAGTCTTTGAAGGTTGTTGGTCTCTCAAAAATTTTCATCATATGATGAAATAGTCTTATATACATAGAATGAATTATCTAAGTATTATGGATTTTAAGGGAATCTTGAGAAGAAGAATATGATAGGTCAAAAATGGATAAGGGGAATAAGAGAAATAAGGATTTTTCCACATGTGATGATTGTGGAAAGAAACACCCGGGTAATTTCTTGAAGTTAATGAGATTTTTCTAAAAGTGTAGAGAGAAAGGACACCATAATAATGATTTTAAGTGAAATAAAGAAGTTTCCAATGTTAAATGATTTAACTGTAAGAATATGGGGACTTACATAAATGAATGTCCCAAGTTTCAAGGGAATATACCTCAGAAGAAGCTAAGGGATCAAGGTAAAACTTATACTACTTATATAGATAAAGTGTAATGATTAATTTGATTTATTATTTGTATCCTTAAAAAATATTGTAAAATTATTTTATTGATTATATTATGGTTATAATAATTATGAAATATATAATGATTCTACGATAACACTATTTATTAAAGGATTTTAAATCATGTGTCGAATAGTACTAAGAAAATTGATTCAGTGTAAAGTTGAAATTCTTGTAAAACAAATAATTTAGGAAAATATATACCTTGATATGTTCCTAATGTTAGGATAATGATGTTTGGATAAATAGATGAATGATATGGATAATGTAAATGGGATAGTACTAAATACCTTGGGATTTATAAATGAGTTTTTGACAAAGTGGTTTATGCTTGATGGAGCTTACAACATTTTTGGATTTAGGTAATATATCCAATAATCTATGATTTAGTAAATGAATAAGGAATCATTCAAGTTTTCAATAATTTTTATGTTAATTCACGTTATTACCATGTTTCAAGAGAAAACATGATAAATGTATTCACATTTTTTGTATGTGATGATTAAGAGATACTTCATATTGTTTAAGGGATTAATGATAAGTTCATTTTGGAAATTTAGTGACCTTATTTATAAATTTTTGGATCTTAATATTTTGGAAGGGATATAATTTTAACCATTTATGAAATGGTTTAAGTTTAACTTTGGATTAGGTTTAAGTGATTAATGTATTACTTCCCTATATGAAGATTTATGAATATTTGATAAACTGTTCTAACCATTATGATATAATGATAACTAGAGAACAAAGGAATGACTTATCATTATAATATGAATCTTTTGATCTGTTAGTGCATTAGGTATAAAAAATAATCTTCATTTCTTAGAGTAACAGATGAAGTGGAAATTTATCAAGGAATAACCAAAGGATGATATTGTGCTTATGAAATGGAATGAAATAAAGTAAGTATATCTTCTCATGAAAGTTCATCAAATTTAGGAAAAGGATATTGAAATAAAATTTTATCATATTACCATTATTTATTATGATATCAATGAACCTTTTCACACCTATTTGTTTTATGGTTTTTTTTAGTCTTTAACCTACTCTGGATCACCCACTTTCTTGTGATCAATGTCCTCTATCACTCAATATTAATGCTTGGGTGTTAGTATCTTCTTCCATATCCAGGTTTTTACTTCCCACCTATGTTCTCCTACTTGGAAACCGAGTCATGTGATTATTCTAGATAACCTTCATACTTCCCATTCTCTCATATTAATAGCATGTTTTATTAGCCTTTTTACGATGTGGGTTTTTCAATAATGGAATTTCCTAATATCAATCCCTGGATTGCAAAAATCAACTTTAAATTGAGAGGACATAATTTATTTAAGGTTAGAGAATATAACACCCTAATAATTAACAATATATTTCTTTTATAGTAAATTTAATTTCATTAATAGCTTGTGATGCACACAACACCTGGTTTGGATGATATTTGATACATTATTATTATTTAAACGTTACCATTATAACCTAGAAATTAAATTGGAGGGTATGAATAGTACTAAATAAATTATAAAAATTATTTAGTTTAAAAATTTATAAAATAGAGAAAATGGATATCTATTTATTGTATATAAAATTAGAACCATTTGAAATAAAAATAAATGTATTCTGAAAATGGTATGTTTCTATAAGGAAGTCTAGTTGTGCTTTGCACACATAATTTATAATTAATTTTTTCTGCTTTTAGAAATTTTATTTGAAAAATTAAACTTATTTTTTAGAATCTAAATATAAAAATTATCTTGGGTAAATCTCTAAATTATTTTTTAGAAGTTTTATTTTTTATGAATAGTAAAATACTGAATTTTAATTGACAACAACATTTTCATTTAAATTATTTATAATATTAAATTATATTTTTAGTTGGTTTTAAAGTAAAATTAGTTCAATTTTATATCAATTAATCCAACTAATTTCATTTTAATCATTTTTATTTTGAATTTTCATATAAAAACTTAGTAAACTTTTAATCATTTTTTCTTTAAAAACCCGTTTTCTCGTCATGTCTCTGAGATTAATTTTAAATTAAATTCTACCAATTATATGAATTTAATTTGTAAAAATGGATTTAATATCTATAATAAGAATAATTTTTACTATATAATGCGGTCAAATTAATTCATATCCATAATTTTTAGTGAAAATAGTTAAAATTAATTTCTGTGATTATGGTAAAAACTAGTTTATCAGGGTTAAACATAATCTATAATGGGTAAAATAACCTACCAACATCTCCAAAACCCATTGGATGGAAATATATATACCCTTATCACCTTATTATTTATTTTTATGAGTTTTTAGGATGTGTTTCCATGAAACTGACCTATATAATAAGTTAAGTAAAGAAAATTCAAAAAAAGGAACCTTCCTTGCCTTTAATATCTATAAAGATTTGGGATAGGGAAAAAATAATATGTTAGGTTATAAATATTATTTTCAAATATAAATTAGTTTTTTAACATGATAATTTATTTTTAATTTTTTAGAAATGAAATAATTATTTTAAATGCTTAAGAAACACCAATGCACAAATTATTCAATAAATAATAAACTAAAATGAATGATACTACAATTAATAAAATGAAGTAATTTGAATGAATTATTATGTTCCATTAATTTATTAGATGATTTTATCATTTTAATAAGGTGTTAACATAATAATGTTCAACATTTTCTTGATATTTTTTAATTCTAATTAAATGAATAATGTTAAAATTGACATTAATGTTATTTTATAATTAATGATATATTATTAAGTTATTTAAAATTTCTAAAAAAACTATATTATTCCAAGTTATTTTTAAATATTAATAAATATAAAATATATTCAATTTATGGAATAAGTTTTCTTTTATAATGAATACATTGACCTCTAAATAGTAAAAACTTTGTTAGCATGGTTATAGTTAAAACAGTATTTTTGTGCATTACATGCATTTGTATTAAAATTAATTATTCGGAAACATATGATTTTTATTTAATATGATGGATTTAATATTTAGAATCATTAGGTATAAATTATCTAATAAATATCATTTTAATTTTATTATGAAAGTATTAATTAACTAGGTTAAAAAGATTATTTATCATGTTAAAAAACTAAAAGGTTATAATTGATCAAACTTAATATCTAAGGAATAACATGATAAAAAATATGTTTATGTTGTATGTTGGTGGTTTTTATTGACCAAATAATTTTTACATTCTATTATTTATCTATTTTTAATCACATGTGGTAAGAGTGACTTCCCAATAGTGAATACTTTTGAGTATTTACAAAAATCTCACTCCTTCTCAATTATAAAAGGGCACTCACTCCCCTTACTTACTAACACATCTCAAGAACTTTGGAACAACCAAACCCTACCCAAATAACTTTTAAAATTCATCATACCATCCTATATGAATTATTTTGGGAATAAAGACAACCTAGGATGGTTTTGGTGCAAACCTAAGGAGGTTAAATGAAGAATAGGTAATGTTCTTAAATAAGAATTTTTATTTTATTTCTTCCTAAACATCCTTTGATTATTATTAAACCATGATTATATAATAACCCCATAATATTACATATAACAAGATGTTTTTATTTCAATTTTATGACCTACAAACATCTCCACTTCCATCAAATGGGTTATGAAATCATCATTCGTGTGTATGATGAATTCCCACCCTGTGAATCGATGTCATTAGTTTTTACATTACCATGCCTCATTATAGGGAATTATTATGGATATAAATTATATATATGATATTTATAAATTAATTATATCTATGGATTCATTACACCATATATACCTTTTTTACTTTACATTCTATAGGGGATACGATAATGTCGCTCGTGTGTATGGAGGAATACCATCTCACGAAGCGATGTCATTTATCTTTCACTAACGCTTTACATGGAAGGTGATAAATATAAATTTAATGATTTTATATGATATATATGAAATTATAATGATATTAATGACATATTTATAATTTTTTAAAGATAATATATATATATATATCATTTTCTTTTTTACCTTTTCACTCACTTAAAGATGATAACATCGTTCATGTATGTGTGGACTACCGTCTTCATGAAGCGACCTGACACTCTTTTAATTACCAAAAAACATAGATGTTATATATAATTATATAATAT
Source organism: Viscum album (assembly GCA_963277665.1). Taxonomy (NCBI): domain Eukaryota; kingdom Viridiplantae; phylum Streptophyta; class Magnoliopsida; order Santalales; family Viscaceae; genus Viscum; species Viscum album. The sequence goes on along the minus strand of OY728138.1, from coordinate 955,995,397 downwards.
TTTATATATTATATTATTATCATTATGTAAATATGATATATTACTTAACTTATTTCTATAATGATCATTAAAAAATGAAAACGTTACTCATGCGTATGTACAACCTACAATCTTCATGATCTTAACATACTTCATTTTTCATAAACATCCTTCATGATTGGTTTTAAAAAGTACAATTGGTATAAAATATGATAATTACATCATTATTATTATTCTATAGATTATGAAACTACATAATATGTCCAAGAACCATATCTTTAATGAAAAAACACGCATAACAAAAAAAGGCAATTAACACCCAAAATAGTGAAACTAATGAAAGATTATTAATTAACGGGTGATAAGATGTTATAAAATGATCATATATGATATTTTAAATAATAATTTGGTTCTATTTTAAGTAAATAACATGTTTAAAACCACTATATAGAAGTTTAAATAATGTTCAATCAATATGAAGTATATGGTAATTCATTTCATCTTAATTTACATTTCGTTGAGACTTATTTGTTATTATGCACTAATTCAATTTTATGTGTTTTATATACTACCCTTATGAAATTTAATATCATGATTCATTCATAATTCATACTATTTTAAGTTTCACTTTGAATCGTTTCATCCAAGGGGATTTAACTTGAAAATTACTATGTGGTAAAAGTTATTGTATAAACTCACTTTGTTTTGTGATTGTTAACTTTATCTAGAAAAAATAACTTTCTTATGATAATTTTTCATTTATAATTAAATTTTTATTAAATATATATATTATTTTATGATGGGTATTATTTTTTCTAAATAATATACAATTATTACATATAGTGCATACATTGAAATTTATTAGATTAATTAGGTAAATATTGATAAATCTATATTTTTTAGTCAATAAGGATATTTAATGATAAGACACATTTTTTTATGAATTAAATCAATTATTATATATATGAGTAATTATTTGACATGAAATTCATGGGTGGGGACCATTTATTAAAATCTCCTTGATGCATTGATAGGTCTCATGAGAAAAAACCAGTTGGTCAAACATTATGAGTTTCTACCCAATAGTTTTAAATTTTCTTGTGAAATGTCTTGATAGTAGAGATATAGTTGGAAAACCCAGATTGGTTTGTACCTAGTAGTTTTAAACCATTTTTTGAAAGGTATTTATGGTAGATTTATCACATTTCAGATACATGATTTCCAATAATTAAGCATTTCATCTATTAATGTTTCAACTATTATGATCCATGATATTTTCACAATTATATTATCTCTAGATGAATTTAATTCTTAGTTTAATGATTAAATGTAATGTGTTTTTAGTTATTTACCTTTCCATATTGTTTATACCTTATCTAATTATTATATCCAAGTTATTTATTAAATGGCCTATGTGTTCAGTTATTTACCTTTCTATATTGATTATTCTTTATTGATCCATGATAGATTCCCCTATACTTAACCATTACTGAGAATTTGAGTTCACCCTTATTTTTTTCCTTTCTCAGGAATCCATGAAGTATACAGTGAATGATATGAAAGAATATGATAGAAGGAATAATGATATTTTCAAAAAACATTATGTTGTAATTTGTGTTTTCAAATGTAAGGAATGACTCAAGTATGTATCTAGTTTACCAACACTAATAAACTATTTTCTCCATCATGATGTGATTCCATGTATAATATGACTATGTAATAAAGTGGACATTATCCCCAGGATACTAGGTTTAGGGTTGATACAGTGATCCAGATGTTTGGGAATAATGGTATAAATTGTTTGATCATACATCTGTAGATACTTCTCAAGGATGGTAAGTCCTTATTGGGGGATATTTGTAACATCCTTAATTTTATGGTTAGACTCATTTTAATATTTGACACATCTTAAGGGTGTAATTAAATGAGTTGAGTCATGTTAGGTGTGTTCAGGGAAGTAAATAACTAAAAATTTAGAAACTAGATACATGATCCATTTCACTCCATGAGTGGATATTGATGATGTGAATGACATTTGGGAAGAATACATGATTTTTCATTCAGGACAAGAAAATATGTTCATGATGTGAATAGAGTTTTTTATAATTTTAAGATGAGGTGATTTTATTTTCATATTATTGTCCATTCTAAAAGTTCATGATGTGAATCCATAATTCACTCCCTAAATGTTATCCATTCTAGCATATTAAATGATCCAACACTCATTTATTTTCTCATTAACCTTATCCCTTCTTCCCTTGAACCCGAGGCCTTCTATAAGAATTTTTGGGTGTTCCAACTCCCTTCAGAGTCCATTTTCATTGGATCATTAAGCACCAAATCTATAGGTTTAGATTTTGATTCTTGTCTGTACCTATACAATTTATAATGATACTTTTTTGGTAAGTTTATGTGCATTTCTTCTTTTGGCAAGACCTCTTCCTGAAATTATAAATCTATAGACTCTATGATGATGTTTTGGATCTTGATCTAGTGAATGTTGTTTTGCAAGCATGATCTAGGTATTGTTCCTTAGAAAATATTGGGATTTGGATTTGTCTCACTAAACGTATGAAGTTATTACCATATCTAGCCCTTGTGTATGATTGTTGGCATGATATGATGGTATATTCTTTCATGATTTGAGACCCATGCTTGATTTTGATTACATTTGTGTGAATGTGTATCCCATGAGACCCACATTTAATGATGATAACATGTGTGTGTGTGTGTGGATATAACCATGGAACCCCACTCTCTGGGTCTCCACCCTCTCCTAGCGCTAGGATTTCCTTAGTCCATTGCTTCCTCCCTCTTGTCACCCCATCACAGTGAGAGGTTTTCTCCAACGTGCTTAAACTTATCCCATTCTCTTCCCCTTGTCTTCCTTCTGGGTCTCAACCACTATTGCCTTATCACTTGTTGCTAGAACCATCATCAATAAACCCCATCACGGTTTAACTCGATGAAACTCTTGTGGATTTGGATTATGTTAGTGGTGGAATCCGGTGGGCCTCTTCCTCTTAGTTTTATGTTTCACTCACTATTGGAAAATGGACTTATACCCATGGTTTTTGGGAAAACCATGGGTATAGGTCACCCTATCCCCACAGTTTTGTAAAAACCAAGGATATAAGCATTTTTTGATATCCTATGCCCACGGTTTCCCCAAACCGTGGGCATAGGCTACCCTATACCCACGGTTTTCTCCAAACCATGGGTATAGGGTATCAAAAAATGCCTATACCCACGGTTTTCCCAAAACCGTGGGGATAGGGTGCCCTATACCCACGATTTTCCCAAAACCATGGGTATAACCGTCAGATAAAAAAACTTATACTCACGGTTTTGACAAACCGTTGGTATAGGTTTCCCACGTGTGCGCGGAAAATTTATTTTTTCCATGGGAACAAAAAAAATTGGCGGGAGTTCTATAACCATGGTTTATTCCTCTATACCCATGTTTAAAAAAAATATATTTAATAATAATATATATATATACATACATATATGTGGTGATGGGGTAGTGGTAAGGCCGCTCGTGAATGGAGAAGTGGTCGTGAGATCGAATCCTACGGGCTGCTATTTTGTAAAATATGTTATACCCACAGTTTCCAAACTGTGGGTATAGAGTTATGACATGGTGGAAAAACCTATACCCATGGTTTTTTTAAACCGTGGGTATAGGTCGTGGACCTATACCGACGCCACCAATGACCACGGATCCCCAAACCGTGGGTATAGCCTATACCCATGGTTTTGGGGTCTATACCCACGGTTTTGAACTGTGGGTATAGGATCATTTTTCAGTAGTGACTTTCTTGGTTTCATTTCTATTAGCTCTCAAGTCTCTGGACACTTTTATTTCTCATCAGTGCTCTTCCTCTACCCTTATTTCCTTATACACCATGTAAGACCCCATTTTTGGTCTATCATAATCATGTTTTAGGATGGTCTGGGATGGTGGTGGTTGTAAGGATAAAGGTGTTTTCATTTTGGTTTTCTTCATTGCCCCATTTTTCCTTCTTTTATTTTTTTATTTTCCTTTCATGGTCTCAGTTTGTTCTTGGTGGTTCTTTTTTGTTCTATGGTTTTCATTTCCAACTCTCTTTGATTTTTTCTTTTTGGTTGTGTGTCCTTCATTCTGTGATAGAGCTATTTTGGGTTTTGGATGGTGATGGTGGTGTCCCTAAGGTGAATGGTTTCAGTGCCTTATCCATGAAGATGATGGTGATGATGTTTTTGTTTTTTTCTCATTTAGTTCATGATGGCTGATTTATTTTCCATCTAGTTTGATGATTAGTAATCGTGAAGATAATGGTTTTTTATTCTAGGTTTGAAAGTTTTATTTAGTGATGGTACTCTATTTTTTCCACAATGATGATGAAAGTTTCAGTTTTGGTAGTCACAGTTCTCCAAGGCACTGGTGGTGAACTATTTTGGCTTCATATTCTTGGGATTTTTGGTGATCAATGGTCTCTTTCGACATTTTAGACTCTAGTGACGACTTTCATTGGCCTAGTTGATGGCTGATGTCTACACAGGATGGAAGAATCTCAGCTCAAGACCTGGTGATTTACATCTCATCCTAATCTTTTTTCATGTTTTAAGTTGGAATTTGTTGTTGTGTTCAGTTTGTAATTTTGAAATCCCTAGATATCTGTGAGGTTACCACTCAACATAAAAGTGGATTTTAAAAATATAAAAATAATGTATTTGGAGGTTGTGTGTGTGTGTGTATTGATACCCATTCTTGGTATGTTGTTTTGTTCCCTATTGTATATGAATGTATTTCATTTATAATATTTTCTTCTGGTGGAGAATAACATGTGGAACATTGTGACTTGGTTAACCATTAGAGGGGAAGCATGTATGACATGAAACAATGATGACAATGGAATGAGACATAGGGAAGGGGTAGTATGGCCTTGTGACCTGACTTGAGATACAATGTTGGGATATGATGGCCTTGTGGATGGACATGAGGTAGTTTTGGGGTATGATGTCTTGTGGTCTTACCAATGAAAGAGGCAGGTCATAAAGACCTTGGGGATTGACGTATGATTCATTAGCCTGCTGGGTACTCAGAGATATATGAGGTTTTCATGTGGTCAACCCATGATCACAACTATTTTTATGACTATTTTTCCATCATGAATCTGAAATAGGTATAGCCAGAGTTCATAGTGGCTTTGTTAGCACATGATCTCTTAACAGATGATTTATTGTTGTTTATTTATGGATTTACATATTACCATGGAATACACTCTTTTTCATGTGCACTTATAAGAAGTATGCATTGTTGGTCTCTAACTGGCTTTATACTCTTACCCTATATGGGAATCTCGATGTGTGTGAAGACTTCATGATCAAGGATTCAAAGAAGGGAATAGTCCATTTTGTAGGTTACTGAGGAGATTAGAGTTGGGAAATGGGCATAATATTAGGAAAAAATCCATATGGTTGTCGCAACACTTTTATTTACTATCATTTCCAATTGTACTAAAATACTTATTGACCAGTCATAATGGGGGTTCATTTATTACATTTGTATGACCATACCTGACATTCATTATGGAATTTAATCATGGTATCATCTACCATTCTATTTGGTTGGATTATGGTTATTTTTATTCTTCTAGTTATGGATATGATTACCAAGGGTATAGTCTCCCCATGTTACATTATACCCTTACCGCTGGTCAAAAACCTATTGTGTAAGGGGAGGTACTCTTGAGGTTATGGAACTTTAGCTCAAATGTGATGATTCAGGCTAGAAAATTGCACTTTAATAAGACATTGAAGTTTTTGAAGTTTGAGAAATTAAATTCTTAACTTGAAAAAAAGGATATTTAGTTCAAATTTACGATTTTTTAAATTTTTATCACTATTTTAAAATATGTTATCATTTAATCATGTTTGTTTTAATTTTAATATTATAATTTAGTAATGTGGCTTAGTTTGAATTAAAGTTTCTAATATCTAAAGTGTGTTTAATAATGGGTTAGAGTTACTTTGAAAACTATTTTTTTCAATATTGAGATTTACCTTTTGATATATTTTAAAAAAGGGGATATAAATTTATAAAGTGAGATTAGTAAGTAATTATTAATGTTTTAAATATTTATAAATATTTAGTTTTGTAATTCACAAAATGGGTGAGATTATTAGTGTTTAAACTTGGGGAGTTAATATTTTAATATTGATAGTTATTAATTTATTTTAATGGTTTGATAAATTAAAAATAATTTTCATTTAATTGATTATTTTTTGGTTAATCATAATATCATATTTAACCATATTTGTTTAATTTTTATTATACTGAGAGTATATTTATATTGGTTATAATTTAAGTTTGTAATGTTTAATTTTTTCTCTATTTATATTTTATAACTTGGTTTTTGAGTTTTTATTTTACACATATTCAACCAACCAAATGGATCTCTAAAACTACCAACTGATGACAAGATGTATGACCTACCGTAATACTTAATCCTTTTAATCGAATATATGAGCAATTTTGACAGCCAGTCAAGAAACTGCAAGAAATTTTTTTGAACCTAATCTACCTCATGAATGAATCCTCATCGACCACATGTAGGGAATCTTATATACTTTTTTTCATTATAATTTATTCTATTATGTTGATATAGTATTAACACTACTAGAAAAACAGGTATTTGCGACGGGCTATTTGCGACGGGATCCCGTCGCAACTACACTTATTTGCGACGGGCCCGTCGCTAAAGCCTTTTTTTGCGACGGGCATTCTCCCCGTCGCAAATAGTATTCCGTATTTTTGTAAAAAACTTTTAAAACAGTATTTGCGACGGGACCCGTCGCAAATCTCTTTTGCGACGGTCCCGTCGCAAATCTCTTTTGCGACGGTCCCGTCGCAAAAACTGTTTTTTAAAAAAATAAAAAAAAATAATACTACTAGTATTTGCGACGGGAGTAGTATCCCGTCGCAAATACTTTTTTAAAAAAAAATAAAAAACTATTAATAATACTAGTATTTGCGACGGGTATAGTATCCCGTCGCAAATACTATAAAAAAAATAAAAAAAATAAATTATTAATAAATTATTTTAATTAATATAATAATAGAATTATAATTTACAAATGAAAATAATAAATTATTTTAATTACTATAATAATAGTAGAATTATAATTCAAAAATAAAAACTAATAGAATATTAATAAATAATTTAATTAATATAATAATATTACAATTATAATTCATAAATAAAAAAAATATTAATAAGTTATTTTAATTAATATAAAAATAATAGAATTATTTTACATTCAAATATTAAAATAATTCAAGTATTACAAAAAAAATAATTAAATTATAATATTATAAAATTTTAATATATATATATAATTTAATATTATAAAATATAAATAATATTATTATTCATATTAATATTGTTATTTAAAAATATAATATTATTAATATTTTATAATGAGACAGAAACTACGAATAGAAAAAAAAAATTGATTTCACAAATTTTATAACTGAAATACAAACTCTAATCTGAAGGAGGGGGGAGGTGGGGGATCTGCAGATGGTGGTGGAGGAAACTCCACCCCTAAAGCATGAGTGAGTCGGCGCATGTACTCCATCTGCTCCTGATGCTTCTGCTGCCACCGACTCGTCTGCTCCTCGTACAGCTGCTGCTGGCGTCGACGCTCCTCCTCATGCTGCTGACGCATCTGCTCCTGCTCCTGTCGGAGACTCTCTATCTGTACAGTCTGAGATCGTAACTGATCCTCATACTGTGTAGAAAAAGATGCACGAGCTCCTCTCGAGCTGGACGCCGACATCGCAGCACTGCCATAATAATCTCCGGGAGTCAGTCGAGAGCCGATACCAACTACCCGGCCCTTCTCGAAGGCATACTGGGTGGCCTGCATCCATGCCGCCTCATCAAACTGACGGGCAGTGGTCTGATCTGATGACTCGGCCTGACTCTCAGGTCGAGCCTGTGACGCTGCGGCCTCATATGACTCCTATAGTTGCAATTTAAAATTAAAATTGTGAATATATTATATGCAGTTAATTTTTAAACTTGAAAACAAATAATACTGACCACGATGTGATGCTGACGATCACCTCTGAGCTCCCTAGTAGCAGGATCACTATACATCCTCCGATATACGTCGTACTCTGTAATATCGGGGTGCTCGACAGCCTATAAGAATAAAAAATAAACTGTTAATATTTATAGTTATATAAAATATTTATAAATAATGTACGTACCAGATGCTGTCTATGAGTACTGAAAGAACGACTCCCAGCTCGATGAGTCACCTCCTGTCTCCCCCGATTCTGCCTCCCCAGCGATGATCTCCTCTGAAAGGCACCACTCAACCAGTGCGCACATAATCCATCCCATACATGGGATGAAATATACTCTGGTCGGTGTGCTCTACATGACTCCTCAAAATCTGACACTCCTGCTTTCTTCATCGCAGCTTTTCTTAAATTGTGAAAAAACTGACGAAGGCGATCACGCATGGCCACCTCCCATGCCTCGTGGATGGCTTCACGCATGGTATCCTCGATCGGATACCATAAACCCTACAAAAAAAATCAAAATATCAAGTTAGAAATGAAATAATTTTCAAAATAAAAATTATTTATTTACGTACGTACCAACCAATGGCCGAACATGGCCTGCTGCACATCAATGGGAATCTGCTCCCATGTGGTCCACGGTTGAGAGAAATAGTTGCGCAAAATAGCGCTGCCCTGTCCGACTGCTATATGCGGAAAACTGAAAAAAATAATAAACATTTATTATGTGAATAGATTAATGAAATCTTAGTCAAATCCACAGGTTATCACACAGGTTATCACACCTCCGGGTGCGCGGATCAAACCCAAGACGTGGACGTCGCTCGGGGAAGGGGTCAGGAATCATCAATCGTGCAAGACCGCGCCCCCTCCGCGTACTCCCTGAAGCGCCTGCAGGCTGAGGGTCATCTGCCAGCAACTCATCCGCATCGAAAGGCAGGTCAGCATCTGTCAACTCACGAAATGTGGCCTCGTCCATCTGAAACAGAAAATGTTAATGTTAGCAAATAATTGATAATTACTATTATATATACATATATACATATTATGATTGTATATAAATACCATGGAATTCTATAAGTGTTCATCTTCATCATCATCTTCATATATGTCAATGTCATCTTCATATTCCTCCTCAACATCATCGATATCCATTCGAGTTGCAGTTGCTTCATCTCTTACCATTTCAAATTCATGTGTGACATCATTAACATCATCGTCATCACCGACTCTTAAATGTGGGGTGTCGTCATCGATACTCATGTCTCTTTGTAAAAAAGATTGATTTTGAGTACTCTCTTGAAAAACTTCAATTCTTTGCACATCAGTGAAAGCACATTCACTTTGACTAAACTGATTGTCTCGAATTTTGATTTTTATTACACTCCACCAATCAGTCAAGTCTCTTGATGTTGCACAGTACTTTGCATAATAAACTTGATATGCCTGTTGAGCCAATAAGAATGGTTCATTTACTGTGAGAACACTTTTACATTTAATATCGATGATTCCATGAGTCGGATGAACACACACGGCTCTCTCTGTATCCAACCACCAACATTTGAACATGGTTATGTAATGTTGTCCAAGATAACAGAGTTCAATGATTTCATCAAGTATGCCATAAAAGTCAACTTCATTTTCTCGATGATGAGATCCTCTCAAGCTAACTCCACTGTTCATTGTTTTTTTTTATTCCCCATATGCATGTGTGTGGAATCGAAATCCATTCATCACATATGCATTATAAGTTTTAACAAGTTTGGAAGGTGGGTTACTCAATACACACAGCCGTTTGTCAATTTTATCAGCATGTCGAGACACCTGAAAATTTGTGAAATAATTATCAATATAGTAAACTATACATTGAATGAGTTTCTAAAAGATAAAGAATTTATGTTACCAGTTTTTGAAACCACTGAGAGAAATTTTTCAGTCGACGTTCTTCGAGAGCAGCTGCTGTAATTTGTGGAATTTGTTTCTTGATATGATTATCATACAACCTATAAAAACCAAAGTTATTTATTGTAACATAAATGATAGAATAAGTGATATAAACACTTACAGTACAACTGATGTCATCTCTTCACAGTTGAGCAGAACATACGTATGAGCTGTATGATGTTCATCATCTGAAAGCCAGTGTTCAGAAACTCCACCAAAACCAAGCTCTGACTGGTTGAAAACAGATAATTGATTGTCGATTTCATCAATATTTCTCTCATTCCATCCCATTTGGTTGTGTTTTGAAGGATACTCAGATTCAAAATAATGGGAGCAGAAAAAAGATATTTCCTCTTGCAAATAAGCTTCTGCAATAGATCCTTCAACAAATGCTTTGTTGCGTACTTTTCTTTTCAATTTTTGCATGCATCTTTCAAATGGGTACATCCATCGAAACTGTACCGGACCTCCACATTTGGCTTCATATGGCAAATGTAACATCAAATGTTCCATTGAGTCGAAGAAAGACGGCGGAAATATTTTTTCCAGTTTACATATAATTACAACAACATCTTTTTCAAGTTTGCCTAGAGCATCATAATCTGCCGTAGCCGCACAAATTTCCCGAAAAAAATGAGACATGTCTGTTATGGAATCCCAAATCATAGAATTCAACAGACCTCTTAATCCAATGGGTAGAAGTCTCTCCATTATAACATGACAATCATGACTTTTTAATCCAGTAATATGACCATTCTTTACACATCTACCCAAATTGGAAGCACAACCATCTGGAAGTATCAAATCTGCAATCCACTGACAAAATAATAAACGGTTTTCTTTAGACAGTGTATAAGCTGCTTTTGGTTTCAGTAACCTTTCTGTTCTGACATTCTCAAATAGTTCCAATTCTGGATGCCTGCAAATTTGGGCAAGATCTAAATGTGCATTTACATTGTCTTTGCTCTTTCCTGGCGTATCCAAAACTGTATGAAACAAATTATCAAAACAGTTCTTCTCAATATGCATGATATCTAACATGTGTCGGACCAACAAATCAGACCAATATGGCAAATCCCAAAATATGCTACGTTTAATCCAATTGTGTTCTTTCCCAAAACCAGAAATTTTCTGTTGGTTTATTGTGGGACCAAAAGTGATGGGAGGTAATGAAAATACAACCGATTTTAACTCCGAACCTGATAGCATTTTTGGAGGTCCATCCCTTTCAGCTGTTCCTTTTCTGAAATGAGATCTGTTTCTGCGAAAAGGATGATCAGCTGGAAGAAATCTGCGATGACAGTCAAAATAACAAGGTTTCTTTCCATGAATGAGCATAAATGCTTTGTTCTCTCCCATACAGTAAGGACATGATTTCTGACCATGTGTACTCCAGCCAGATAACATCCCATAAGTCGGGAAGTCACTTATTGTCCACATCAATGCTGCTCTCAGTATGAAATTCTGTTTCGTTGCAACATCATATGTACTGACACCAGTACTCCACAATAAATTTAATTCATCAATCAATGGCTTCAAATAAACATCAATATTTTTCTTCGGATGTCCTGGAATTAGTAAAGTCAAAAAGATATATGGCTCCTTCATCAACATCCATGGAGGTAAATTGTACGGAGTTAAAAAAACAAGCCAACATGAATATTGACTACCATAAGATCCAAACGGACAGAAACCATCAGTGGAAAGGCCCAGTCGAACATTTCTAGCTTCTAAAGCAAAGGATGGATGCACTCTATCAAAATGTTTCCATGAATCACCATCGGCTGGATGATTCAAGCTTTTATCGGTTGAACTATTCTCTTTATGCCATGACATCATTGTCGCTGTATTCTTAGACATGAATAAACGCTGAAATCTGGATGTAAGCGGAAAATATCTCAACTGTTTTACAGGAATCAAACCAGACTTCCCGTGTTGTCCTTCTTTATATCTCAGTTGCCCACATGTGGGACAACTATCCAACGAATCATTTTCCCCAGAATATAAAATGCAATCATTTGAACATGCATGAATCTTCTGACAAGTAAGTCCCAAATTTCGAACCAACCTCTTACTTTCATAGTAATTTGCAGGTAAAACATTTCCTTCGGGTAACAGTGTTTTCAGCAAAGAAAATATCTGGTCAAAACAGGTGTTTGACATTCTGTTATCTGATTTGATAGCCATAAATTTTGCAACTGCTTCTAATTTGCTCATCTTGCAGCCAGGATATAATGCATCCTCAGCAGACTTCAACAACTCATAAAATTCAGACGGTCCCAACTCAGGATTTTAAGCTATATCAGCTGGAGTTTCTGTATGTTGAACAGATGAACCTGCAACATCATGTACTAAATCTTGAAACTGGGATGGATCCAGAATCAAGTTGGTATCACCTACTCTGGAACTGCGTTCACCGTGTTGATACCAAAAAACATAATCTGCTTGAAAACCAAAACGCAAGAGATGTTCCCCCACTTTGTCAAACGTGTCAAACGTTCTCAATGCACATTTTCTACAAGGGCATTTTATCTTTCCTTCTGAAACAAATTCTGGATTTGATGCCGCAAATGATAAAAAACTCTCCACACCCTCTATATATACTGGATTTAAACCAGAACCATTTGGATTTCTACGTTGATTTATCCATATACGGTCATCTAATAATGACTGTTGACGACCTCGTTGTTCCATATTTTTCTATAAAATATAAAAGCATTACTGTTTTTGAATAATTTGTTAGAAAAAACACAAGCAAGGATTGAATATATTGAGAATAAAGAAAAACCTGTTACAAATATTGATAATTTTAATATTATATTGATTTTTTATTTTTTTTAATAATACTAATATAATTTTTTTCATAAATATTAATTATATAATAATAACAACATTACATTATTAGTATATTTTATTATTAATATTAAAATAATATAATTTTCTATATTATATACAATTCTCCTTTCATCTGTGTGTTTCACATTCTGTCTCCACATGTAATATTGGCATTCACTTTCACCTCTCCATTGGCGAGTAGGTTGATAATTTTGAAAAAGAATGCCAATATTACATGTGGAGACAGAAAAAACACAGAAGAAAAGAGAATTGTATATAATATAGAAAATTATATTATTTTAATATTAATAATAAAATATACAAATAATGTAATAAGGTAATTATTCCAAATTATTGGTAATTATTTCAAATTATTGGTAATTATTCCAAATTATTGGTAATTATTCCAAATTATTGGTAATTATTCCAAATTATTGGTAGTTATTCATAATTTTTGGTAATTATTCCTAATTATTGGTAAATATTGGTAATTATTGGTAAATATTGGTAATTATTGGAAAATATTGGTAATTATTGGGAAATATTGGTAATTATTGGTCATTATTGGTAATTATTGGTGATTATTGGTAATTATTGGTGATTATTGGTAATTATTGGTGATTATTGGTAATTATTGGTGATTATTGGTAATTAATACTAATTATTGGTAATTAATACTAATTATTGGTAATTAATACTAATTATTGGTAATTAATACTAATTATTGGTAATTAATAATCATTATTACTAATTATTGGTAATTATTACTAATTATTCCTAATTAATACTAATTATTCCTAATTATTACTAATTATTACTAATTATTGTTAATTATTACTAATTATTGTTAATTATTACTAATTATTACTAATTATTACTAATTATTACTAATTATTTCTAATTATTACTAATTATTGCTAATTATTAGTAATTATTACTAATTATTACTAATTATTGCTAATTATTATTAATTATTGATAATTATTAGTAATTATTGATAATTATTAGTAATTATTGATAATTATTGGTAATTATTACTAATTATTGGTAATTATTACTAATTATTGGTAATTATTACTAATTATTCGTAATTATTACTAATTATTGGTAATTATTGGCAATTATTGCTAATTATTGGCAATTATTGTTAATTATTACTAAATATTGGTAATTATTGGTAATTATTAATAATTATTGTTAATTATTGGTAATTAATACTAATTATTGGTAATTAATACTAATTATTGGTAATTAATACTAATTATTGGTAATTAATACTAATTATTGGTAATTAATACTAATTATTGGTAATTAATACTAATTATTGGTAATTAATACTAATTATTGGTAATTAATACTAATTATTGGTAATTAATACTAATTATTACTAATTATTGGTAATTATTACTAATTATTCCTAATTAATACTAATTATTCCTAATTATTACTAATTATTACTAATTATTGTTAATTATTACTAATTATTGGTAATTATTACTAATTATTGGTAATTATTACTAATTATTCGCAATTATTACTAATTATTGGTAATTATTGGCAATTATTGGTAATTATTGGCAATTATTGTTAATTATTACTAAATATTGGTAATTATTAGTAATTATTGTTAATTATTACTAATTATTGTTAATTATTGGTAATTATTACTAATTATTGTTAATTATTCCTAATTATTATTAATTATTGGTAATTAATACTAATTATTGGTAATTAATACTAATTATAGGTAATTATTACTAATTATTGAGAATTTTTCCTAATTTTTCCTAATTTTTCCAAATTTTAGGTAATTATTGCAAATTATTGGTAATTATTGGTAATTATTGGTAATTATTGGTAATTATTGGTAATTATTGGTAATTATTGGTAATTATTGGTAATTATTGGTAATTATTGGTAATTATTGGTAATTATTGGTAATTATTGGTAATTATTGGTAATTATTGGTAATTATTGGTAATTATTGGTAATTATTGGTAATTATTGGTAATTATAATTAATTACAAATAATTATAAATAATTATTACTAATTATTACTAATTATTACTAATTATTCCTAATTATTCCTAATTATTACTAATTATTACTAATTATTACTAATTATTCCTAATTATTACTAATTATTCCTAATTATTACTAATTATTCCTAATTATTTCTAATTATTCCTAATTATTCCTAATTATTCCTAATTATTTGTAATTATTGGTAATTATTGGCAATTATTACTAATTATTACAAATTATTCTTAATTATTGATAATTATTGATAATTGTTCCTAATTATTACTAATTATTCTTAATTATTGATAATTATTGAATTTGTTCCTAATTATTCCGAATTATTACTAATTATTGATAATTGTTCCTAATTATTACTAATTCTTGATAATTGTTCCTAATTATTCCTAATTATTACTAATTCTTGATAATTGTTGATAATTGTTCCTAATTAATCCTAATTATTCCTAATTATTCCTAATTATTCCTAATTATTCCTAATTATTCCTAATTATTCCTAATTATTCCTAATTATTCCTAATTATTCCTAATTATTCCTAATTATTCCTAATTATTCCTAATTATTCCTAATTATTCCTAATTATTCCTAATTATTCCTAATTATTACTAATTATTACTAATTATTACTAATTATTGGTAATTATTGGTAATTATTACTAATTATTGTTAATTATTGGTAATTATTCCAAATTATTGGTAATTATTACTAATTATTGGTAATTATTACTAATTATTGGTAATTATTACTACTTATTGGTAATTATTACTAATTATTAGTAATTATTACTAATTATTAGTAATTATTACTAATTATTGATAATTATTACTAATTATTACTAATTATTGGTAATTATTACTAATTATTACTAATTATTCTTAATTATTGATAATTATTGATAATTGTTCCTAATTATTAGTAATTAAATGAATAATTAGCAATAATTAGAAATAATTACCAATAATTACAAATAATAACATTATTAATATATTTTATTATTAATATTAAAATAATATAATTTTCTAATTTATATACAATTCTTCTTTCATCTGTGCGTTTTCTATCTCCACATACAAATAATACATGTGAAGACAGCAAACACACAGATGAAAAAAGAATTGTATATATATAAAAAATTATATTATTTTAATATTAATAATAAAATAAACTAATAATGTAATAATGTTCTTATTTCTAATTATTGGTATTTATTACTAATTATTAATATTTATTCTTAATTATTAAAAATTATTACTAATTATTCCTAATTACCATTAACTATAAACAATACTAATAATTTAAATTTATTAAGTAATAAAACAATGTAAACATAATTAAATTACAACTAATTAATAATAATTGAAACTAATAAAAAATTAAAAATAAATAAAAAATTAAAATGAACATAAATACCTTGAAAATTTATCTGTCCTGATCGTTCTTCAAAACTTTAATATCAGCTTCGGAGAAAAAAATTAAACTGGAGAAAAACTCAACTCTAGAAATATAATTTTGAGAGAAGGAGAAGATAAGAAATCAGAATGAAATGAAAAAAACGGATGGGGGTATTTATAGGTTAGATTATTTGCGACGGGCCCATTTGCGACGGGTATCCCGTCGCAAATAGTATTATTTGCGACGGTACCCGTCGCAAATACCTTAGCCAACATTTATTACGGTCAACCGGTAAATAGTTATTTGCGACGGGACCCGTCGCAAATAACCCCTGCCGACATAGTATTTGCGACGGGGGAATATTCCCGTCGCAAATACCTTTTACCGCCGCCGGTTATTTGCGACGGGCAATAACCGCCCGTCGCAAATAAGTTTCCCGCGATTTGGCGCGCATCGCGGGAAAACTATTTGCGACGGGGAAAGCAATCCTGTCGCAAAAGCCTAATTATTTGTGACGGGTAAATACCCTCGTCGCAAATAATTTTTTAACGGGACTATTTGCGACGGGATTTATTCCCGTCGCAAATAACCCGTCGCAAATAACCCGTCGCAAATACCCATTTTTCCCGTAGTGTAAAGAAAATAATTTTTTTGAATACAGACAAGCAGTTGAATCTAGTCCACAGTGAATGAAGTGGTCCATTGAATGATGAGAGGTTCATTGACTGCATATGGGAGATTGACCATGAGGAGGGAGGTTTACTATAAATACTCATACAACCCTAATTTAATCAGTTTAGTTATATCATATAGTTATGATCAGAAGCTCACATGCAGACTTGCACATACACCAATCTATTAAGCACGCATTTTATAGGAACTCAGAACTCAACATAGAGTATGCATGAGGAATTGAATCATTTGTACCAATAATACTGATGAACTTCATGAAGAAATGTCTAATAAACTGTGAGAATTCATACTTATCATAACCTCTCAACTAACCAATTTAATGAAGTTATTGCACCAATAAAGATTGATTGTAGGAGTAAGATATCTCCTAAAAAAATCTCCATGAAGCTTCATGGAGTTTTTAAAATATTGATTTTATAGATTTAAATATTTTATGTTTTTTAGTTTTATAGTGAATCTATGAGTTGTAAACAAAGAAGAAGACAACCTTGAAACAAACATAAATCTTGATCAACCTTGAAATGAATATAATGATAATTTTCGTATAATGTTTTATTCTAATACATTATGATGTGAAATATTACTCTTCTCCCATGTCGATAAAAAATAATAATAAAAATAATTCTACATTGTAGAACATGGGAGTGGTATATGAAGTTATAGCTTGTTTATAATGCTCAGTTTTATGATTGTTTTATAATTTTTAATTTATGTAATTATATTTTATTCTTTCTTAATAATTTTATTAATATATATATTCAAATGATGCAATGAAAAGGGTTTTCTAATTTATTTAATGACAGAATGAAAGAGAGAAATATTTTTTTAAGAATTAGATTGATATCTCAAATAACATAAAACAAATATATTTTCTAATTTATTATTTTTTTAATGTGGAACTATGTGATTTTATCTCAATAATATCCTATGTACTCAAGAAGATCTTAAATTTAATGAATGCGGATTACCTGTTGGAATGTGTTGATTAAAAAAACTCAACATAGTTTATTTTATGGTGTCAGAAACACAAAAATGATATTCATGTGAGAACTATTAAGTGATGAATACTTATTGTGACTACTATTTTATTAGTATGATCATTATGGAAGTTTAATGTTTGATAATATACTACTGAAGTGATTGAAATTCATTGATCCACATTATTATTCTTATCATCTTCATCACTACTAATCTTTATTTCTTTCAAGTTTTAATTTTTGTATTTTTTTTTCTTTCATCTGTTTGTGAATTTTGAGTCAGTTTAAGATTTTCCCATATAAAATTTAGTTTTTCTATGTTATTCCTACTTTTAAAAAGTAATTTTGAGTTGTGACTCCCAAAAAAAGGTAGGTTTGGTGTGGGTTTTGAATCCTGTAAAAGTCGGTTGGGTTGCACCTCTAAGTGATAAAAAAAAGGCATGTTTGTAATTGGGTTATCAATCCCTATCAAAAGTGAGTTTCTTAGTGGGTATGAGTATTATCACTAGGTAGAGAAAATTGAAGAGTATATGTAGGATCTTGATGATATGAACTGCTATAAAATATCATGTTTTCTTTTTTTTATTTCCCACTGTATTATTTTTTTTCATCATTGGATTTTCATAATCTGATTCATTCATAATATTCGTATTATTATTTTCTCTGATGAATAAATTGTCCCATGAATTTTATGAGAACTATTTATAGTTTCATTAATAATTGAAGTTGTAATAATCATTTATTTCATAATTTTAATTTAATTATTTTTTAAAAAACTATTATTTACCCCCTCTAGATCATATTTTTATTTTAGTGGGACCTAACACATGACATCACTCTATCAAATTGGATAGTGTTATTGAGATATCTATATCCTTTGAAAATAATGAAATCATATACCCAATGGAAACTTCCTTAATCATCACAAAGAGTCACATGATCCATCTTATTCTATGTACTCCATGTGATTCTATATCCTCAAAAATTTCTTCATGAGCTAGTTAAGTCATGTGTTCTTCAATTAATTACATCCAAAATATTTCAATTTGTATCCAATAATCTCCATCATGATCCAACCAAGGTGTGTTATGGACTCCAATATCTCCCTTGATCCTCATAGACAAGTTGTAATCTCTTTCCATATTCATCTCTTGGGTGGTGTAGGAATATCAAATGAATATATTCTATGTCATTCTAATTCACCTCATCTTTATGATGATATTTTTCAAAATTACATATATCCTGGATAGATCCAAAACATAATAAAATGAACATATCAATATCCCTTGAACACTACATTTCCCTCATGATTATAGAGTCCATAATTCTTATCAATGATTGAACATGGAAAATAAATCCAAAAAATCTCCAGTATCCCTTAAGCATATAAATCTAAACAATGTATTCCAAATCCATCATGTTATAATGGTATAAAAAACTATTTACAACAAATATTAAATGATATAAAAATTCATACATATACATCATATTCATGAAAATCATGGGCACATCAATATCCTCATTTTGATTTTCTAGAAATAAAATCATCATAAATCTTTATCATCAAAACACACTTTTTAATTTTAGTAAAATAACTTTGTATTTATTTATTTTTTTATCCCCATTTGAAAATATTATCCAAATGAAAAATAGAGAGTGAGTGATTGGGATTGTACCTCAGCCTCTCCCCCTTGATGGGTTTTAGAATTTTCTTCACAATTTAATGAGGGTGACTTATTCAAATTTAAAGGTATCCAAGGACCTTGCCCCATATATATTTACTCCATCTTAATTAAAGAATAATCATCTTTTTTCTACAATTTTGACAATAAATAATGTATTTTAAAATGTAATAAATGAAAGAGATAATTGTTTTACAATAATGAGGAGTAATCCATCTTATGATCTTCCGTCAATAATTTGTCCTCTTTACAGTCCTACAAAATAATTTAGAGAATAAAAACACTAAATAGTTGAGAATAGTAATATAACTCAATCACTTTAAGCCTACATGAGAAAACTCATTGTAGGAAATAATATTATACAAACAATAAAACTGTGTAGTCCATAATAAATTCTCTTAAATTTTTTTATTATAATACCCTATTTTATTTAACAAAGTAATAATCCATTTTCATGAAAAAATTTTATCAAGAAATTAAATAAAAAATTAGGGAATAGGGTTCATTATCTCATACAATAGTTTTTGAGAGGAGGAGGTTGTCCCACTTGAAACAAACTAGGGTTTAAAAGATTTAGTATTTTACCTTTAATCCTTTTCACTGCTTTCCATCTATCTTTTTGATCAAGAACATTATGTTATTCCTTATGCATATCAATAGTATGCTAGTGTCCTCCCTTGATCAATCTAACCATAACCTTTTTCTTCTAAATACCTTTGGAATTTTGAGAGGTTCCAATGGATTTATCCATGTATGAAGTTGTCTCATCACTCTTTTTGGATTTTGAATATATACATACACTTATAATATCTCTATATTTTTTCTTAAAAGTGTATTGAGTACTTTGATCCATAAGATATGTTTTAGTTACTCTTCAAGTCAAGAACTTCTTATTCTCATTATGGTTCATAGAAAGATTGATGATATCCTATTGATTTTACTCAACCACATTTATAATAAAATCATTGTAAGTATAATGTTTTGAAATCACCATTTAACTCCAATTTCATAAAAAGTAATCTGAGACAAGTTTTAGTGGCATGCCCTAATTTTTTACACCATCCACAGTTCTCCTTGAGTGCACCAAGATTGGTAGGAACTTTCTAATTCTAATTAAACTACAATACTTTCTTCTTATTATTATATTTCACCATTGTAACTTTTTACTATAAGTTCCTAAATTTATAGATAAATAAACCACACCATGAGAAACATCCGTGTGTCTCTGATTCATCCATAAAATGACTGTTTTTATAAAATTTCATGAGTTTATTTCCTTATTTTTGTTTCTCCTTAACATCAATTCCTTATCCTTTATTTAATAATTTTATCACCTCCCCTCATCATTGGTGAATCTCCCCCTAGTATCTTTCCCATTATTTTTGTAGAGATGTGTTTCCCAACATCATATTCTTCCACTTCTCATGATAGAAAGAAGTGGTTTTTCTCAAAGATGATATCTCCTTCTTCTCAGCCAATTCACCTTTGGGTTTCTTCCTTATTGGGTTGTCCATATTGGATTAAATCCATCTTTAATTAATAATTTTACCACAAATTTGAATAATAAAAGGATACTTGATAGTTTCTCTATTATAGGTATCTTTCTTCATTCTTTTAGTGAACTTGGTTTTAGAAACCAATGCAAAAGTATCATTTTCTTATGATTTATCAACAATCTCTAGTTGTAATATAAATATGAAAATTTCATGAGACACTAAATCCAAAATATTAGAATTAATATCATTTCTCTTAATTTAATTAAAGTTATCCTGTTTCTTAACATCTTATAGGGTGATGTGTAAATTTTTATTGGCCTCCTTGAATTCATCCCATAATCCTTAAATTATGTATTTGGGAGTCATCAATTTAAATTTATAGGAATCTACTTGGTTTTTTATTTGTGAGGCATATCTAGTTATGAAATATTCATACCCTTGATCCATTATATCCTCTAATTGATAGTTTAAATTTTAGTTTTAAGATTCTTATTTTCATTCTCAAGCTCCATATAATTTTTATAAGGAACCACATGAGAGTTTTCAATAGTTCCCATCAATTTTCTCAACTTATTTTCCTCACATTTCTTTGATTCCTCAATGAATTACTATGTATAACCCCCCACTTATCCATTAGAAACATTCTCTAAAAGAAAATTGGAAATCTCATTTAAATTTCACTTCATGGTGTAAAGGGGTAAATAAAAAATCCTTGATAGAAATATGATAAAACCTTGAGAGAAAACTTTATCAAAAAAAGATTTATAAAATAAAAACCTTTAGAGTAAATAAAACTATAATATTAACACATGTTTTCTAATTTCTCATGGTAAAGAATATAAAAATGAAAATTATTCAATCATATAAAGATATATTATTATCCAAATTATGAAAACAAAATTTCTTTAAAAAATCATGATCCTATGGGAGCTGAAAAAGAATCTTAAACTTGAAGAATAATTATGAAACCAATTGTTATCTATATAAGTACTACAGAGGGTATATAGTTTATGATCTATAAAGATAAAATAGTTTTTATAAGTATGTATTTTGATCCATGTGGGTACACTAGATTTGATAACACTTGTAGGTCTCAAAACGAGGGGTGTGAATCAGTGGTTGAAGTATAATATGATATTTTACCTATTTTATAACTTGCCACACATCTTTCACACATTTTTTTCTATGAATGGATTATGTGATGGATAAATATAATAATTACGATGAGATATGAGAGATTAATCATACATGATATAGGGGTTATAAGGACCACAACACTATTTTTATTAAGTGGTTAGATCCTTGGTGTGAAATGGTTATTATCTCATTATCTAAATCACCATCTTTTTATTAATGATGAATGAAGTAAAAATTAGAGCATAAATGTATTCCTAAAATCTTATGATAATTTCAATGAAAATTAAAATAAAAATAGATCATTGAAAATAAGTTCTATGGTGTGTGTGATACTTCCTCTATCTTCTTCATGTGCCTCCAAAATTTGGACTAAGTGTGCACTCGTGTTCTTACCTCAAGCCTAACCTTAGAGAGAGACCCTCTCATAAATTAATCTAAATAAATTTTTTGTCAATTAAATCATATTTTCCATAGTGTAATATATGATCCTATTATAAATATATTTAATATTTCTATATCTTGATAGAAGATTGTGATTGATCCATGAGTTCCAAATATCCCCATCATTATTCATGTATTATCTTTATTAAATTTTGATTCAAAATAATCTAGTGTACTGGAGATGTGTATATTTTTATCCTTATTTCATCCTTAAAATGTAGGTCATGCAATTTTAAATATTGTAAAATTTTACTTAGAACATAATATGTGTGGGAGGCCACCATGGCATGGTGATATCTCCCCCTATTTTTCAATTGCCATTTTTTTATTTAATCTCAACTCCAATAGATTCCATGATATGGTGGAATGGATAATACCATAGTGTATCTCAACTACATAACTAAAAATATATATTTATGTGGTTGTTTTCATTTTGGGTGTGGTGGTTAGGGAAATTTTCACATCACCACGGGGTCCAAAATTTCGGTCTTCAAACTCCTCATCCCGTGGTGCATCTATAGAATCTCCCCACAAAATCTAAACTTATTCTATGTAATTTTAAAACTTGGTCCATGAAATAGTAATCCTATAAAATTATTTCTAATATATCCATTTTAAGAAAGGTGTAGAGTATAGGAAATTCCTCCCCACAAAATGAGTAACAGGATGCCTATTTTTGAGCCTTCTCCCCATGGTCTCTTCTCCTTCAATCCTTACTATACTCAGGCACACTAACTTGATGCCCCAACTATTTTAACTTTTTATATGACATAAGGATGATATGGACACATCATTTTTGGTCATGGTATTCTCATGGTGCATTGAATATTGCTTTAAATCTCTAAAACTTCAAAGATTCTTCTATCATGGGTATTTTCTGCCAACATACATAGCATAAAGGCATTCCAAAAGACCTATTTTTCCTTTCCCATTTCATTTTAGTCTATACTAATAGAATTGAGAACATATGAGTTTTATATATAGTATTGACATACTTCTTATCACAAAGTAACTCAATATCATATATCATTAAGTGGTGATGATCTAAGGAGTTTGGGGCATGGCCTCTAGAAAAGTGTCCATACTACTCATAGAATTGAGAACATATGACTAATATATATGAGTGGTTTAGATAATTATTTTATGATGATATGATTAGTTTTAATATTCAAATTAATTATTTAAACATTAAAAAATCAATCATAAATTAAGAGTAAAGAGTTAAAATAGTTTTAACCCTTGAAACATTTATCCAATTATTCATTTAGTATAGTTAAACATTTGATATCTAAATGATATATTTGTATTTCAATATAATTCAATTCTTAGTTTTTAATGTGGTGTGATCTAATACCATATGAAACTCCTCAATGAAAGTTCTATCTATATCACATTATATCATTCTCTTAAACACTAGGGTTCTAAAAAGTTGTGAGTAAGTGAGGGTTATTCCCTAGCATTGAGAGATTCATCAATCCCATGGATACCCTAGGAATATAGTGCTCATTTTATACTTATTTTTTATCTCCATTAATCAAATAGTTAATATCCTAGAAAATTTTATATCATCAAAGAATAAGGTATTTAATTCTTCATTTATTTATTTAGAATAATATGAATGGAAATATTATATGGTTTGTGGGTTTTGATTGATGTTTTCTACTATATTTAGATAAGTTTTATCTCCTCCAAAACCCATCACCATGAACTTTCTTACTTTTTATAAATTATGTAGTCTTTTAATTTCATATACATATGTATCCTTGCATATTATTTAATACTTATTTGTTTATTCATTGGAATTCATTTTATAATGGAAATTTATTATACTATTAGTTTTTTTATGCCACCCAATTATGAATATCCTAACTATAGGTTGAATCACCAATCATTCTTGAGAACTATACCCAGTTTAATAAGTGTCAATTGTCATGTTTTTATGTATTTAAATTTCATTTTATTAGTTTTATTATGTTCATGCATCAATATTGTGGTTTTACTACCTTTGATGTTTGGGATTCATGATTCTCTTATTTTATTTGAATTGAACTAGCCCGTTTTGCATCTCTAATATGCTTTATTCGTCATAAGACTAATCCACTATTTTGATTTTTGTTTCTATTTCATGAAAAAACTAAAGTTAGTATTATCATGTTAAAGGATAATAAAGGAAAGTGACAATAATCAAGAGAAAAAATTTATAAAAGTGATAATGTGGAACATGGAATTATCTATAAAAAGTTATCAGGGAGCTTTATAAAAGTAATAGATATAGAATATAAGGACAATAATTTATGAATTTTTTTACTTTAGAGGGAGGGTTGATATTTGGAATTTTGGATTTGATTAATTTTTTTTATCTCAAATGGTGATTTTTTTGACATAACGGGTCTATATATCGTATTATATAATTTATATTTTTAATATTATTTCCTTTTATTTGATCAATTTTAATTTTTAGCTTGAGTTCTAAGTACCATTCTTGAGTTTTAGTGAAAATTATAGCTCAATTTTGAATAAAATTTATGATTAATTATTTTAATTTATCCTAATTGTGTAAGAATGAATAGTTCCATTATAAATTAATGTCAAGTTCAAGTTTGATCATAATTACTAAATTGAGTTTGAGTTGAGTATTTAGTATCAATTTTTTTCAATCCTAAGTTCAATATTGGTATTACTAAGCTCAGATCGACTCGTTTACACCCCTAGTAACCCCTTAATTTTTCTATCTTGGATATATTTTCTTATAATAATTTTTTAGATGAAAATAGTATTTTTTATAAAAAAAATTATAGGTGATTCATGGTCTAGTGCATGATATAAGGACCATGCATTGTGAATGTGCAACATAAAATGTTAAGGCAATGAGAAATTCACGATTTTGTGAATAGTCCAAAGACCATGAATGGTGACCATTGCTGGAATGGACCAAAGACCTTAGAATTTTATTTTTATTTCTAGATAAACCCATTTTTATCTAGGTTGAGTGAGAACCTTTACATGACTCATAGGCCTAGAGGTACAAGGTCCACTATTTAATGACCTAGAATTTTATCAATGGAATTTTTCTTTAAAATATATAATTATGTTTCGTTTAGTAATATAATATTATATAATGCACACGTACTATATTATTAAACCAACAATATTTTATTATAATTTTAACATTAAATTTTGAGAAAAAATATGTCCATATTAGTTGAAATTATTACAATGAGATAATAAATAAAAAATAAGACAATAAGAATAAGAAAATTTGGATATGCTCGATCTCCCAGAGTAATCGCACTAATGAAAAACTCTATATAAATGAAGTAGAATATTAGAAATACAATGAAAATACACATAACCTTGAGAGAAAATAAAAGTGAATGGATAATGAATGAAATATGATTCATTTATAAGAACTAAAGATCTCATATAACCAATAAAAATATGATCATTGGAAAAGTAACATGACCATTGGAATAGTGACTTGATTGTTGGAATAGTGATCTAACTGTTAGGAATAGTAAACTAATTGTTAAAATTGTAACCATGCCTATTAAGGTGTAAAATAATATTTAGGTGTCTTATAAAATGAAAATATGATATATTTATATCAAGGTATAAGTAAATAAATGTTTTATAAATGATAAATTAAGTGTTGGTATTTTTGTAAAAAATAAATGTTTTAATTTCATTTTTATAATTAATATAACGATTTAAAAAATATTTATTTTTATAAAATGGATTCATAAGTTAATACTAAGTTGTATAATAATGGTAAGATAATTTTATGAGACTATATATAATTTTTCACAGATTCATAAAAATTATCAAAATATTAAAATTGTTATTTTTTCAATTAAATGAAAAATTTATATAAAAATTAAATTTCTAATATTTAGAAAATTATTTTCATAAAATGGATTTTCATTTTTCTAATCTACACATTGAAAAAAATTTAGGGTGATTTTTTTATTTTTCTAAAATAGTTGAATTTCTGGGGAATGGTGAAATACAGTAAAATTTGGTTGTTAATATTATAAGATAAATAGTTGAATTTTTTAGTCATGGATGATGTAATAACCCTTTGGTTGAAACTAACATGCACTGTTTAACTTATATAGTCACAATATTCATCACTATTTATATTATTGAGCTAAAATAATAAACTAATCAATATATTATTCAAAAACACCCCTCCCTTCCCCTTATAAATACCACCCCTTCTCTTAACACCTTATAGTCCTTATATTCTTCAAATATTCTACCCAAATATCTTCTCAAACAAATATTTCACATCCAAGTGCTTATTATATCACCAAAATACCAATTCCAATTACCTTAATGGGTATTTCAAAGGGGCGACATTCAAGAGGTAACATTATCAATTAACCTCTTTTAAAATCTTTTCTTCTTCAGCCTTCTATTTTCCTCCATCATCCAACATGGAATAATAACTCCAGTATCATATATATAATTTAGTTTTATATTTATAATGTAATATCTACCACCCAACCCTTTCTCATCTCCTCTTATTCTAAAAAATGATATTGTTGTCCATATTATGTCAGTTCACCACCTTCATAGTTGATGGGATTTAAGTTTCTATTTATGAATTCTTAGAAGGTTAAAATTAACTTATAATGGTTCATAATGAATTAATTATGTATATTATATATTTTTTTACATTATATAATTAATATATGTCTATAATATTAAATAAAAAACTAGTGTGTAATGGTCAATAAAATCGCCAAAATGAACTAACTATAAAATGCTAATGTTTTTACTAAAAGAATCATCCCTATATAGAAACACATATTGGTATTTGGGAAAATTATAATTTATATAAGTTAACTAAAATTATTTCATTTCACTTATAGAGTTTTAGTACCCTTTAAAAAGAACATCAATAATTATCCACAAATGATTCGACCTTGAAACCATGAAATGAATGGCCTCGGAAAAGTGAAATTAAGCATTATATATCATTGAAATAATTATAAATGAACATAATAAAATTATAATAAATAAAATATATTTTTAAAAGGTTATTAATTAAATAAATAATGAATCTAATTTTATTATCCAGGATATAAAGTGTAAGTGAAGAATAGATCCATACATAAAGTAAGGGATCTCTATGAACCATCTTTTTCTTTGGGTTATGGTAATTTTATCTCTAAATAACCCTTTCTATCTATTTAATGTTATGTAATGATTGTATTATATATATATATATATATGTCTCATGCATATATAATTTTCTTATTCTACCTTAATTTGATGTGGTAATACATACCATAAGTTCTTTTATCAAATTCTTTATAATGGATTCTCTTTTGTGGTACACGTAAACAAGAACATATTATGATAGTTTCACCTAGATAGAGCTCCAATGTGTTGGGTAATATTTTAGTCTCATGAGATTTCATGTATGGGATTAGGTAGTAACCCTAATCCATTATGGGACTTTTTCCACCATGTTATATTGTCTTGGCAGTTAGCCTTGGCACATGTTTATGTCATGTTTTATGTTGCTTCCAAATTCTTATGTTTCTATGATATTTTGATACAATGTCCTTTATATCATTCTTCCATATGATTATTCATTATCCATGCTTATATATGATATCATGTTATTCTTATTTATATATATATTATTCCTCACCATCATTTTTATTCCCTTACTGGGATTTATAGATCACCCTATTCTTTTATGTATTCCTCAATTTATCCTATGTAGTTTTTGGAGATCGAAGGGATTTTAGGTGGTCATTATGGAGAATAAAATATAAATGTTATGTTTTATTTTCCTTTTTTTATTATATACCTACTCTTTTAAATACACTAGGATTTATCGATCCTCTTTTTTTAATTAATGGAAATTTATGTCAAAAAAACATGTATTAGTATTTATAAAACGTTTGGGTTTCTATAGTTGGTATCAAGGGATGATCTAGTTATTTTTGGAGATTAAGACTAGAATAATTTAGTTAGAACCCTAGAGAAAATTATAATTATAGGAAAATAACTTGATTTTTTTAAGTATAGTGTGATTGGTTTCCAAGAAATTACATCCCTATTTGGATACTACATGTGGATGTGGCTCTATCATGGATATACCTAGGGGTACTAACTCTGAAAAGGGTGAATGAGATAGACTCTATTATCACCGGGTGCACAACAACATGCCTTTCTAAACACCTTGTTTGACACTCCCAAGGGATATGATTTAGAAATTAATGAACTCTTTATGAACCATTATGAATAATTTTAACAAATTGTTAGGTTAGAAAACCAAATAGGAAAATTTCAATGGATAACCCATATTAAAACCTATAGAATTATAATTTATGATATACTTTTCATTTATAAGTTATTTCTTCTATGTTTATAGTTTTACTTTTATATTTTTACTATTTAAAGAATTATCATCTTATTTTCCTTTATTTTAGTCAACAATGGGAAATAAGAGGAACCGTTCTGACACGTGCCTGTCATGGGGGTTGGAAAAAACAATTATTTACTAAGTTAAAATATTTTATAGTCGTTAACCTAGGTATTCTCTTGATGAGGAGTTCACACAAAATAGTTTTTCACTTTTTAATTAGAGAAAAATTTAGGTGTTTTTGAAATTGTTTGGTTTTGAAATCAAAGATAGAAACATAAAAAAAGAATAAAATAAGAAATATATTCAAGAAAAATATTGAATAAAAGTGATTTAAAAACTATTTTATGAGAAGGGTGGTCAAGTCGAGGTTGGTTTTATAGTTTCAATATTATCCTTGTTCCATTTTATTCAATCCTCTTCTGCTAAGTTGATTTAAGTGAGATTCCATAATTACTTCAACTCACTTCTTTGGTTAAATGGTTATGATAAGGATAGACCTTAATAAAATTCTATTTTGGTCTACACTTCTTCTGGTGTGTTATAGAGCTTTAGTGAATACCCCCAATTATCTTAGGCAATTCCCAATCGGGTATTTTTTATCCAAATAATCATGAATATTCACCACCCCTCTCACATGTACCAATGATCGCCAAGTACTTCGCCACTAAGCCCTAATCTTATTCTATCGAATATAGACAAGAACCTAATGGAGGGAGAAAAATTATCATTTATAAAAGCAATAATAACAATAGAATATAAAATCTGATATGATCACATAAGATAATAAATACTATTTTTAGAATTCGAAAATAACTTCGTAGAAGAGAGAAAGTTTTTATTCAATCAAATGTAAGAACTCAAAGAATTAAAAATATAAAACCTTCCCTCCCAAATCACCTCATATGTTTACCCCACCATGGTAAGGGTAATTTAGAGGAATGTGGAAGATGGAGGCATTAAAAAAATAAGAAGAAAAGAGTGAAAACAAAGAACAGAATTTTCTCCTCGAGATTCTTTCCTCTAGAAGTTCAGCTTAGGTTATCCCACAATCGCATCGAATCAAGCTAAGTTACCTTCTTATAGAAGGAGATTAAAGTAGATTTCCATCTTCCCATGAAGTTTCAAGGAATTTGGATTCTTTTTGAATGATTTATGGCCGAATTAGTAAACCTAACTTTTTCTGGCCACCAACCCTACTTTGACCGGTTGAAGGGCTGCCTTAATCAAATAATTTCTCCATGAAATTTAATTTTAAGCTTCATAATATAGTTTTATTTCGAAACCAGCTAGAATCACCCCATTTGGTAGTCGGTAACCTGAGATATGCCTCATTGAATGAGTCATGGTCTATTCTACTGGCCAGAATAAGTGTTCACATTGACCAATTTTTTTTTTATTGTTGGAGTTATAATTAGCTTTGGGTCCTGAAGACTTATATGTAGCTCACAAACCATTTCATCCTTAAAAAAGTAATAACATGAATTGGATGAATATTTTGGGAGTTATGATCTAAATACTGAGGCAACATAAAACTGTTAAATGTCCAGAATTAACCAATTTTCACACTTAAGCTCAAAACTCACCAAAAGTCACAAAATGATGAAAATAAGATCAAATTGATTAATGGGAAGGGATTGAATAATTTAAAAACATATGTAGAAATATGAAAATATGATCTCTTTCAATTCCCCAACATTTATCACTTGGAATTCTGGACTTGTAAACATCGATATCAAATCATAGAAAATTTAAAACACATATCCATGAGATCTAACTATTTAACACCAATAAGTAAAAGATATCAAGCCTCATCAACAAACGTTATTAAAAGTTCTAAATTCAGTTCATTAAATATATTTCTTCTTTATTTCTTCTCCCATGCACACAAAACACTTACCTAACATGCATTTTCTCTCATCACACAAATATCAATTTTCAACAATGTATTTCTCATCCAATACTTAGGCAAGGGTCACCATAGGCTTGATAAATTACTACATCTCCACCCGATGTGATTCAAGGACATATGTTTATCATGAGGAATTTATAGGGTTTTTATGTGGCTTCGGGTTGTTAGGATTTAGATGTGAAAAATTCTGAGGCTGAATAAGGAGTGCTTGACTCTTTTTGAAGAAAAAATTCATTATTCTAATTTTTACTCAAGTACGGTCTTGAAAGCTCAAACATGATTTTTATTAAAAGCTCCAGATAGGCACAACTTTCTTTTTTTCATTGGAAGCTCTAAAAAGGCACACCTTCTTTTATATGAAATCTCCAGATAAGGCACAACTTTCAAACATAATGATTTTTTTCAACAATAATCACATTTATTCAACATTTGATTTTCCACCCAAAGTATCTCCAAATGAGGTATCACAACACAAGTCAACCTCCCCCCACACTTAAGTTCAATTAGATTATGAAATTTCACTTCAGGAGCAGGTTGGATTGGGAAAATTCGATTATGATGTGGCTAACCTAACAGGAAGTTCATGGATTTTATGGGATACATGTATTAAATGTACAAGGTGGGACATTATAAAAAGGATTCATATGAAATAGGGGATTTAATACTAAAGAAACACCTTAATCATTTAAAACACATGTTCCTCAAACCCTCAAGTTTTTATAGGAATAAATCAAATTCTGGTTAAATCAAGAATGATATGGTTCTCTCAAGAAGTGAGGTCAAATAAAAGATTATGAAAATTAGGTTTAGAAGCCTCACATGAAAGTGATTTCAATATAAAGATAGTGAATTGTGGAATGGAATTCAAAAAATCAGATTACTTTTCATGAAATTTCCAAATATTTGAACTTTAAACAAATTCAATTTCATCATTCATTTAAGATCAGTTTCATGGGATAAATTTTTTCACACATTGACATGGGTTTCAAAATATGTGATGATAATAATTTCAGCTCAAAATTTTCAAAAACACACAAAAATTTGAAAAACACACAATTGAAAATACTAAACTATAAAGGTTCCCTCCCCCACACTTAAATGATGTAGTGTCCTCAATTAATTCAATTAGATTGAATATATAATTATATTTTAAATAGAATCATAGAAATAAATAAAGTCGTAAGGAGAGGTATGACTTGATGGATTTATTGATAAATGGGTTTGAGGAGTGTGATCTCCTCAATTGGCTCTGATGGTATGGTCCCAAGGAATTTCTTCAACCGATGACCATTAACAGTGAATGGATTCCACTCTCCATCCTTCACAATCTGTACAGTACTAAAAGGATATATACGAGTAACTATAAATGGACCTTCCATCTGGAACGAAGTTTACCTAACATCAGCTTGAGTCTTGAGTTGAATAATAGAACCATGTCTTCAGGATGGATGTTTTTCATTTGGATCAACTTTTCATAATCCACTCTTGTTCTCTCTTTATAAATCATGGAGTTTTCAAAAGCTTCCCTTTTAATTTCTTCCAGATCCTGCAACTGTAATCTTCTCTCCTTCACAGCACTTTCAAGATTCAAATTTATCTTCCTCACAACCGAGCATGATTTATGTTCCAATTCCACAGGTAGGTGACATTTTTTTCCATTAATCAACCTATGTGGACTCATTCCAATCGGGGTTTTATAGGCTGTCAAGTAATCCCATAACGTGTCTTACAACCTTTGGCTCCAATCCTTCCTATTTGGATTAACAGTCTTTTCTAAAATTCCTTTGATTTCCCTATTAGACACTTCAGCTTGACCATTAGTCTTTGGATGATAGGGAGTTGATGTTTTATAATGCACCCCATATTTATTCATAAATTCCTCCATTCACCTATTTCAAAATTGAGTCCCTTGATAATGAATTATTTCTATAGGCACTCCAAACCTACAAAATCTATTAGTCCTGAAAAAATCACAAACAACTTTAGCATCGTCGGTCCTGGTGGCTTTTTCTTCCACCCATTTGGAAACATAATCAACAGTAAACAAGATATAATAATTTCAAAATTACATTGGGAAAGGGCCCATAAAATATATTACCCAAACTTAAAAAATTTCACAAAAATTAATTGGTTTTTGGGGAATTTCTTTTCTCTTTGAAATATTTCCAGAAAACTGACATTTTTCACTCCTTTTACAAAATTCATGAGCATCTTTAAAAAGGGTGGGAAAATAAATTCCATATTCTAAAACCTTCCTTGCTGTACTTTGAGGTCCAAAGTGGCCTCCACAAGCTAATGTGTGAAAAAACTCAAAGATAGAATTAATTTCACTTTCATGAAAACATCTTCTTATTACTTGGTCCTTGAAAATCTTCCAAAGAAATGGATCATCCCAGATGTAATATCTAGATTCAGATTTCATCTTTTAAATTTGGTGGTATTTAAATGAGATGGGACTTGAGATGTTACCATATAATTAAACATATTGGCATACCATGGAACTTCACTGTTGATGATTTAGAGTTTTTATCTAGGAAGCTTATCATTAAGTGGGTTCTGGTTTGGAATTTCTTCTTCAGCGGTGTGGGGTAGTCAACTGAGATGATCAACAACCTGATTTTCAGTTCCCTTTTTATCTTTAATTTCCAAATTGAACTCTTGTAAGAGTAGCATCTATCTCATTATCCTGGGCTTTGCATCTTTCTTTTTTATTAAATACCTGAGTGCGTCATGATCAGAAAAAACAATAACTTTAGTTACAAGAAGATATGATCAGAATTTATCTAGTACAAAGACAACTACGAGAAAATCCTTCTCAATGGTTGTGTAATTTATTTGTGTGGAATCAAAGGTCCTTGATGCATAGGATATGATTTAAGGCTTTTTCTCAATTCTTTGTGATAGAGCAGCTCCCACTGCTTGGTTGGATGCGTCACAAAGCAACTCAAAAGGGTAATCCCAGTTAGGTGGTTACATTATTGGAGGTGTGGTCATCCTTTACTTTAGTTCATCAAATGACTTTATGCATGCATAATAAATATTAAAGTCAGATTTTTTTAGTAGTAATCTTGAGAGAGGGAGAGAAAACTTACTAAAATCTTTGATAAATCTTTAGTATTATCTTTCATATCCTAAAAAGGATCTAACATGTTTTAAACAAGTTGGATATCAAAAGGAATTTATTACTTTAACTTTCAATTTATCAACCTCTATCCCTTTTTTGAAATTATGTGCCCCAACACTATTTCCTTTTCAACCATGAAATGACATTTTTCAAAATTTAAGATGAGATTCTTTTGCATGCATGTTTTCAAAACTTTTTCCAAATTTCCTAAGCAATGATCAAATGAATTACCAAAAACAATGAAAACATCAGGAAATACCACCAAGTAGCCCTCAATATGATCTGAAAAAATACTCACCATACTCCATTTAAATCTACCTGGGGTGTTGCATAGCCCAAAAGGCATCCTTTTGTAGGAGAATGTACCAAATGGATGGGTGAAGGTTGTTTTCTCCTGGTCTTCTAGTGCAATCGGTACCTAAAAATATCTTGAGAATCCATCTAAAAATAGTAATTGGTTTTTCTAGCTAACCTTTCTAGCATTTAATCGATGAATGGAATGGGGAAGTGGTCTTTTCGGGTAACTTGATTTAGCTTCCTGTAATCTATACACACTCTCCAGCTATTTTTTACTCTCATGGGGATCAATTCATTTCTTTCATTTTTGACAGTTGTTAGGCTAGTTTTCTTTGGGATTACATGAATGGGGTTGACCCATTGAGAATCAGAGATTTGGAAAATGGTGTCAGCTGCTAGCAATTTCTCTATCTATTTCTTAAAAACCTCCATGATTGTGGGATTAAGTCTTCTCTGAGGTTGTCTAACTAGTTGGGAATCACTTTCTAAAAATATTCTATGAGAGCAGACCTTGGGATTTATTCTTGGTATATCACCTAAACTCCATCCTACAACTTGGAAATTTCTTTTGAGTAGGTCAATTAGATTTTCCTCTTGTGAATGGGATAGGTTATTGGCAATTATTACTAGAAATTTATCTCCTTCTATTAGGTAAGAATACTTCAAATCACTTGGAAATGGCTTAAGTTCCAGACATGAGGTTTGTTCAAGGGATGACGTTGAATTAAGGTATCCTATTCCTAAGACTGGAATCTCCGGTACCATCTCATTTTCTTTTAATAAATCATCAGAAAATTCATATTTTACCACATTCTCTAACATGGGTTTAGGATTTTCAGGTTCATGGGAATTTTAATTTTCAAATGAGAAATGTTATCCTAATGATAAGAAGTCAAGAATCATACCCAAATCTTCAATTGGTTTTATACCTTCTTCATGGGAGATCACATAAAGTGAGTGATTACTGGAAGGATGTTTCATTTCATCGAGAATGTTGAAGTGCAGTGTACAATCTCCAAGTTCCATTGTGAGTGTTCCTTTATAGAAATTGATGATATTCCTTGATTTTTTTAGGAAGGGTCTCCCCAGGAGTATAGGAGAGTGTCCTGGAGCTCTGTCTTCTTCCATGGTAAGGACATAAAAGTCTGTTAGAAAGATCAATCCACTTACTCCAATGAGTACATCTTCTATAACTCCATATGGGAAAACAATGAATCTATTTTCTAATTGTACCACCATTCAATTTGGTTTATGTTCTCTGGTCTACAATGATGAAAATACCAAGTGAGGCATAACATTTATTAAAGCTCCTAGATTACATAGTGCGTCAGTAAAATTTAAAGACCCCATAGTGTAGGGAATAGATAATTCCCCTAGATCTTGACATTTTTTTGGTATCATTGGTGTGATCAGTGCTGAGACACTTCTTCCTAAGCTTATTCTCTCATTTCCATCCAACCACCTTATTTTTGTGCATAACTCCTTCAAAAATTTTGCATACTTAAGGATTTTTTTTATTGCATCTAGTAGTGGGATATTGATCTCAACTTTCTAAAAAGTTTCCTGAATTTTTTTTGAGGTCTCCCTTCTTAAAACTTCTTCAACTCAACTAATGTAGATGGTAATGGTGCTTGGAAGTCCTTTCTCTCCCTTTATTGTTTTTTCAAAGGTGTTTCTAGCCTTTCCTTTCTAAACCTGATTCTTTCTCCTTTGTTGTTCTAATATCCTTTTTTTGGATGGATGTTTTGTGGTTCATTAGGTTTCTTATAATCATCATATTCACCTTTTTTAGGTGACATTAGCTCTTTTACACTTCGTGTTGTAATGACACTCGCACTTTCCTTGGGATTTGGAACTGTTTTTGCTGGGAGTTTTCCTTGATTTTTGGTTAGAATATACATAAGGCTGTCAAATTTATTATCTAAATTTTTCATTATCTTCTTTATATATTCAATATCCATTTCATGGTGGTTTCTATGAGAACTTTTTGAAGGTTGTTCATATGGTTTCTGTTGGTATGGCTATTTATAGGGTTTTTGGAATGGTGGAGGATTCTAGTATTGCTGCTTCTAGAATGGAGGTTGATTTTGGTATTGATTTTTAAATGGAGTCATATCCTAGTTATATTAGAATCCATATCCTTTTTGGGGTTGACATGGTTGATTTGACTGGATTTTCCTTTCTTGATAGGAATCTGCACAATTTTTAGTCCCTTGCACTTCTGGACATTGATCAGTGTAATGATAACTTGAAGACAAAAAAACAAAATATCTGATTCAGGCCTTGTTTTTCTTTCACTTTGTTCACAGCAAGTTATCTCATCACACTTGTCATTTCCTTAAGTGATGCTTCAAGTAAGGGTGAGGATGAATCAGAAGTCATTACCTCATTAATTACTCTAGTGCTCGTACCACTAGTTCTAAATTGCTGTGAGTTTTGTGCAATCTTCCCAATCAGGCCTCTGGCATCTGCTGGTGAATTGTCGATCAAGGCTCCTCCAGATGAGGCGTCTAGTAAATTGAGATCATTTTTGAGAAATCCTTGGTAGAAGAACATAAGAAATTAGTTCTCTTCCATTTCTTGGTTTGGGCATCTTGCACATAGTTTCTTGAAATGTTCCCAGTATTCATAGATAGTCTCTCCAGTCGATTGATGTATGACATAAATCTCTTTTTTAATTAATGTGCTCCTAGATGTAGGGAATAATCTCTGGAAGAATATTATTTTTAGATCTTCCCAATCATTTATCTCTCTTGGTTGGATATTTTACATCCATTATTTTGTTTCTCCCTCAAGTGAGAAGGGGAATGCCCTCCACTTTACTTGCTCTTCTGTGACTCCTTGGGGTTTGAAGCTGGAGCAGACATAGGTAAACTCTTGGATGTGTCGATTTTGGTCTTCACCTGCAAGACCATGAAATTTTGGTAGCACTTGAATCATATTAATGTGTAGTTAAAAATCATTTTCTATGTCAGGGATAGTGAGTTGGTTATTTTGATTAGAAAATTGAGGTGTGCATAGATCACACAGAGTTTGGTTGGGATTATTAGCCACTATTGTAGGTTCAGAGTGATCACTGAAAGTATCACTTGAATCCATGAGGTATATTTCTTAAAAATCTATTTGAAAATTTTCTTTTATCAATTGGGTTATTTTACGATCAATTTCAGGATCAAATTCAATTAAGGGGTTATTTGAACTACGGATCATTCAAGAAAGTTTTTTTTAGTTTTTGTGTTTTGAGGCACTTCCTCCCTGACAATAGTGCCAAGTTTTGACATGTGCCTGTCGTGGGGTGTGGAAAAAACAATTATTTACTAAGTTAAAATATATTATAGTGTTTAAACTAGGTTATCTTCTGATGAGGAGTGCACACAAAATAGTTTGTCACTTTTTAATTAGAGAAAAAGTTAGGTGTTTTTGAAATTGTTTGGTTTTCAAATCAAATAGAGAAACAGAACAAAAGAAGAAATTAAGAAAGAGATTCAAGAAAAATATGTAATTAAAGTGATTTAAAAACTATTTTATGAGATGGTTGATCAAGTCAAGGTTGGTTTTATAGTTTCAATACTATCCTTGTTCTATTTTATTCAATCCTCTTCTGCTAAGTTGATTTAAGTGAGATTCCACAATTACTTCAAATCACTTCTTTGGTTAAATGGTTATGATAAGAATAGAACTTAACAAAATTCTAGTTTTTTCTACACTTATTTCATTTTGTGATAGATTTATATTGAATACCCCCAATTATCTTAGGAAATTCCCAATCGGGTATTGTTTATCCAAATAATAATGAATATTCACCACCCCTCCCACATGTACTAGTGATCGCCAAGTACTTCACCACTAAGCCATGATTTTATTCTATCTAATATAGACCAGAACCGAATGGATGGATAAAAATTATCATTTATAAAATAAATAATAACAACAAAATATAAAATCGAATACGATCGCATAAGATAATAAATATTGTTTTTAGAATTTGAAAACAACTTCTTAGAAGAGAGAGAATTTTTAATCAATCAAATATGAGAACTAAAAGCATTAAAAATATAAAACCTTCCCTCTCAAATCACCTCATTATGTTTACCCCACCATTTTAAGGGTAATTTATAGTAATGGGGAAGATAGAGTCCTTACAAAAATATGAATAAAATAGTGAAAAGAAAGAACAAAATTTTCTCCTCTAGATTCTTTCCTCCAGAAGTTCAGCTTCATTTTTTCCACTATCGCATCAAATCAGGCCAAGGTTCCTTCTTATATGAGGTGAGTAATGTATTTTTATATCTACCCACGAAGTTTCAAGGAATTTGGATCCATTTTGAATGAGTTATGGCTGAATTAGTAGACATGACTTTTTCTGGACACCAATCACTATTCCACCAACCCTACTTTGACTGGTTGAAGGGCAGCCTTAATCACATAATTTCTCCATGAAATTTAATGTGCATCTACCTTGTATAGTTGTATTTATAAAAAATATAGAATCACACCATTGGGTGGTTGATATCCTGAGATATGCCTCATTGAATGAGTCATGGTCTATTTTTCCGGCCAGAATAAGTGTTCACATTGACCAATTTTTTTTGGCTTGTTGGAGTTCGAATTAGCTTTGGTTCCTGAAGACTTATATGTAAAACACAAAACATGTCATCCTAAAAAAGGAATAGAATGCATTGGATGAATATTTTTGGATTTATGCTCAAAATACAGAGGCAACATCTACCCATGAAGTTTCAAGGCATTTGGAGCCGTGTTGAATGGGTTATGGATGAATTAGTAGACCTGACTTTTTCTGGCCACCAATCCCTATTCCACCAACCCTAGTTTTACTGGTTGAAAGAAGGCCTTAATCACATATATTCTATATGAAATTTAATGTGCATCTTCCTCATCTATTTAGATTTCGAAACCAGCTGGAAGCACACCATTTGGTGGTCCGTAGCCTGAGATATGCCTCATTGAATGAGTCATGGTCTATTCTTCTGGCCGGAATAAGTGTTCACATTGACCGGTTTTTTTTGGCTTGTTGGATTTAGAATTGGATTTTGGTCCTGAAGACTTATATATACCTAGGGGTACTAACTCTGAAAAGGGTGAATTGAGCTAGACTCTATTATCACCTGGTGTACAACAACATGCCTTTCTAAACACCTTGTTTGACACTCCCAAGGGATATGATTTTGAAATTCACAAACTCTTTATGAACCATTATGAATAATTTTAACTAATTGTTAGGTTAGAAAACCAAATAGGAAAATTTAAATGGATAACCCATATTAAAACCTATAGACTTATAAGTTATGATATAATTTTCATTTATAAGTTATTTCTTCTATGTTTATAGTTTTACTTTTATATTTTTACTATTTAAAGTATTATCATATTATTTTCCTTTATTTTAGTTAATGGTGGGAAATAGGAGGAACTGTTCCAACAACTAACATGATTGGAAATGTGATTATTTCCCTAATAATATAACTAACATTATAGGATAATGAGCTAAGAAATTCATGGAAATAATGGACCAGCTGACTCATGCTCTGAATAATAACATAAATCATGTGAAACATCCTCTTTCTCCTAAGAAAGAACAAGTTGTAGTTGAGTCCTTTATATAATGAATTCCTCCTAAATTTAGTGGATCTTTTAATACCCTAATCACAAAATAATTCATTAACTCCATTGAGGATACATTCTCTATCCTCTAATTCTTAGAACAAGAAAAAGTCATGCTAGTTGTCTATCTCCTTGAAGGGGAAGCCAATCTGTGGTGAACACTGATCAAGAACCTGAATTCCAAAGAGGAAATTGGTTCCACGGAATGTAAAGGATTCAAGAAAATATTTTTCAATAAATATTTTCTAAGAAATATCAATCTTAAAATGGAGAGGGAGTTACTTGGACTGAAGAAAAAGGAATATGAGTTTTCTAGGGTGTATTAGGAAAACTTCATGAGGCTTGCATGATACACCTCTATATTTCTCATGAACACTAAATTAAATTTTTTCTAATTCATTAGTGGATTAAATTTTAGTCTACAAAAATCCTTGATTATTCAATACTTTGAAAACTATGAGGATATTTTTCATTGTTCCCTTAAGGCTGAGATGGATATTGGAGACTCTAAATAGTCTTGTAGGGATATATAAAAAACTTGATAATAGAGTTTTCTTCAGGATGATCAATAGATAAATCCCATTGAGAAAATAATACCCAACATCCCATGTGTCAAAATTTTGGAAATAAGCATCCAGGAAACTATCTAAAAGGAACCGAGAGATGTTTCAAATGTGGAAAAATGGGCATCAGGATAATTAATGATGAAGGGAAATGAAGAAATACACTAATGTGGAAGATTAAAATAAGGTATAGATCAACAATAAACATGATATATTTTGTTTCAACTACAAGGAACATGGTAATTATGCAAGATAATTCCCTAAGACAATGTCTGTCATAGAAAATCAATGACAACAACCACTAATGACTAGGGATAAAGAAAGGGAATATGCTATCACTACTATTGAGGTGGATCTTGAAAATAATGTAGTGATAGTTATGTTAGTTATTAATTCAATAATAATGAACATACTTTTTCATTCTTGTTATATACATTCCTTTATATCTTAAAATTTTAGTAGAACTATTCAAACACCACCTCAAAACATGGATGTTGATTTATCTGTGGGGACAGAAAATAGAGAAATCATTGTAACCTAGGTATATAACTCCTCCCTAGTCAATGTATGTGGAATAAACCTTATATAAAATCTTATCTTACTTATTTTAGTGGTTTTTTATGTTACATTAGTCATGAATTAGTTATACTTATATAAATACATCATCAACTATCGGGAGGGGAAGTTCACTCTTCACATCCCGAGTCATTCTCCATTTCTGTACAAGTGTAAGGAGGGGGATGAATATATTTTGGAATATTCTTCACAATTGTGTATATTTATACCTTATGAGAAATAATATCTATCCCAAATGATTTAAATAAAGGATAATATCATGCTCGAATACATTCCCATTATGAGGGGTTATACTAATATATTCCATGAAGAGTTTCATAGTCTTCCTCCTAACTGAGAGTTTGAGTTCTCAATTAAACTTCTACCTGGGTATCCTCTTATATCCAAGACTCCCTATTGAATGGCCATCATCTATTTGGAATAACTAAATAAGTAGTAAAAATGGAATCTAGAAAAGGGTTTTATATTCTTGAGTGCTTTACCATGGGGTGTGCTAGTCTTATTCATTAATAAGTATGGTTCAATGTGCCTCTAAGTTGATTATCATGAA
Source organism: Viscum album (assembly GCA_963277665.1). Classification (NCBI taxonomy): domain Eukaryota; kingdom Viridiplantae; phylum Streptophyta; class Magnoliopsida; order Santalales; family Viscaceae; genus Viscum; species Viscum album. The sequence goes on along the minus strand of OY728138.1, from coordinate 955,953,674 downwards.
CATAAAAAATTACAATAAATAAAAAAGTATCCCCTTATATGTATAGACTACTTGTGAGATAAACTAAATGGGGACTAGTATTTCTATAAGGTTGATCTTCAGTCGGGATATCACAATTAAAGGTGAAGAAGGATGATATTCCCAAGACTACCTTTTGAACAAGATATGGACACTATGATTTCATAGTGATGCCAATTGTACTCACTAATGATCCAGTAATCTTTATATACATAATTAATAGATTCTTTATATATTAGCTCAATAAATTTGTGGTAGTATTTATAGATGATATCCTGATATATTCTAAAAGCAAGGAGGTCATGAGGAACATTTGAATACTATTATAAAAACTTTTTTAAAGGATAATATATATGAGTATTGTAGTAAATGTGAGTTATGGATTGTGGAAGTATCATTGTTGGGGCATGTTATTTCTAGTAAATATATATACGTACACCCTTCTAAGATGAAGTAAATTGAGGAGTTTCCCAGAAAAACATTTGTAATAGAGATCTATAATTTCCTTTAACTAGCAGTGTAATACCAAGGATTTGTGAGAAAATTCTCAAGATTGTAAAACTTTATAACCAAGATTATTCAGATGGGGGTATTTTTTTCCAGACTAATGAGTGTAAAGAGAGATTTAAAGAGTTGAAAAAGAGGTTTATCATTCCAACAGTCCTCACAATGCCCTCAAGTGGATAAATATTAATGGTATACATCGATGCTTCAAATAAGGGATTGGGTTGTGTAATAATTCAAAATGATAAAGTGATAGCCTACGCTTCAAGGTAATTGAAATTTCATGAGAATAACTATCCAAAAAATGATCTGGAGTTGGTTGTAGTGATCTTCACATTGGAAATATGGTGGTATTATCTCTATGGGAAGAAGTGTGAAATATATATGGATCATAAGAGCCTAAAATATATATTCACATAAAAGGGGATTAATATGTTCCAATAAATATGGTTAGATCTAATCAAAGAATATGACTACTCAATCCACTACCATCCTAGGAAAAAAATTGGTTGATGATTTAAGTAGAAATGATCCAGAAACCTTATCAATGATGAGAATTGAGAAAGATCTAATATTCTTATAATTTAAAAGTATGAACATGTGAATCATAAAGAAAGTAACATCATCATTCCATTGTAAAATGATTGCTCAACCTTCACTTTTGGAGAAGATAAAGTATTTTCAACGAGATAAAATGAAAATAAAGAAGGAGAAAGCTATAAGGAAAGGTAAATCCTTGGATTTTAAATTTAAGGAAGAAGGAGTTGTAATATTTGGGTCATAACTATGTGTACCATCAAATCCTGAGATAAAGAATGGGCTCTTGAAAGATTCATATATCTTGACCATGTCTATCCACCTAGGGAGCATGAATATATATCTAGATCTCATAGAGATCTACTATAGAGAAAATATGAACAAAGAGATCAAAGAATATACATTAAAGTGATTGGTATGTCAGAAAGTGAAGGATGGATGGAAAACATATAAGGGGATGATACAACCATTACCCATACCTATATGGAAATTATAAACATCACAATAGATATTTTAACTGGTCTTATAAACAAATTAAGGGGAAAATTATATATGGGTTTTGGTGTATTTTCTTACAAATACCCCACACTTTATTTCAATTCGAGAGGACTTATCACTTGATAAACTTGAAATTCTATACATCAAATAAGTAGTGAAGCTACATGTAACACCACAATAAATTATATCTAAATAATATATAATATTAACCTCAAAGCTCTAAAAAAGTCTCCAACATGATCTAAACACTGATTTGAAATATAGTATAGTTTATCACCCCCAAAATGATAGCCAATATGAGTGATCTGTCTATATAGTGTAAGACATGTTGGGAGCATCCTCCATGCCCTTCAAGGGAGGATAGGATCATCATCTTCCTCTACTCGGGTTCTCATACAATAATAGTTTCACTCAATCATAAAAATGGATTCATATGAATCCCTTTATGAGAAGAGATGAAGAACACCTGCATGATGGGATGAAGTTGGTGGATGCAAGATTCTGGAACCTAAAATGGTCAATGAAATGGTAGAGAAGATGAAGACCATTCAGAAGCACATTAGGGATACCCAAAGTCTATAGAAGACATATGAAAGCAATCATCGATGGGAATTGAAGTTTGATTTTGGAGATAATTTATTCCTCCATATTTCTCCATGGAAGATATTCATGATATTTGGGAAGAATTGAAAGCTAAGACTAAGGTACATCGACCCCTTTGAGATTCTTAATTATATAGGAGTTCTGTATTATTTAATAGAACTCCTAACATCCATTTCTCAATTACATGATGTATTCTGTATATCCCTCTTGAGGAACTACATACGATATCCCTCACATGTACAAAATTCAGAGGTGGTACAAATGGAAAATGATATCTCTTATGATGCATAGTTATTGATTATCTTGGACAGTCAAGATAAAGTTCTACATAATAAGATAACTAACCCAGTAAAATTTCTATTGAAAAAACATAAGTTCATGGGGCTAACATGGGAACCATAAGAAGAAATTAAGGAGAAATACCCTCCCCGTTTTTCACCAAAGTGTGTAAAATGAAATTTCGTGGGTGAAATTTATTAAGGGGGAAGAATGTAACAACCCAGAACTTTATCAATGGAATTGTAATTCTAAATATATAATTGTGTCACACTTATTATTATAATATCATATATTGTTGAGGTGCCACATGATTAAACAAATAAAATTTTATAATAATTTTAAAATTACATGTAGAGAACAAATATGGCCATAATTATTGAAATTATTACAATGGGATAAAAATATAAAATAATATAATAATAATAGGAAAATTTGGCTCTACTCAATCCTCCAGAATAATTTCACTAATGAACAACATTTTAAAAATGAAGCAGAATATTAGTAATGAAATAAAAATATATTTAACTATGAGATAAAATATAATTGAATGAATAATGAATTAAATATGAGGTATTTATAGTAAGTAATGATCCCATATACCCACTATAAATATGGTCATTAAAATATTAATCTAGCCATTATAATAGCAACATGACCATTAGAATAGTAATGTGACTATTAAGAATAGTAAATTGACGCTTAGAATAGTAACCACGCATATGAAGCTCTAAAATAATCTTTAGTTATCTTATAAAATGAAAAAATAATATATTTATATCATGGTACAAGAAAATAAATATTCTAAAAATGATAAATTAAGTGTTGGTATTTTTGTAAAACATAAATGTTTTAATTTCCATTTTAAAATGAATATAATGATTTAAAAGAAAATTTATTTTCATAAAATTAATTTTAAGTTGTACAATAATGTTAATATAATTTTATGATACCACAATTAATTTTTCAAAGAGTCACGAAATTACTTGAAATATTAAAATTGGTATTTTTCAATTAAATAATAATTTTATTTAAAAATTATATTTATCATATTTAGAAATTTATTTTTTAAAAAATTTATTTTATTTTTGTAATCTACACATAAAAAATGTTTAAGGTTAGTTTCTGGTATTTTTATAAAATAGTTTAATTTTTGTGAATAGTGAAATGTGATAAAATATAGTATCTAATATTATAATCTAAATAATTTAATTTTTGAGTCATGGATGATATTTTGGACTCACATGAACTAGTTACTTTATATAGTCAAAATATTCATCGTAATTTATAGTCTTGATCTAAGATAATAAATTAATGAATATAATATTTAAAAACACCCCTCTCCAACACTTATAAATACCACCCCTTATCCACACACATTATAATCCTTTTAGATTGCCAATATTCTATAAAAATAACTTAAAAACATCTATAAAACTTCCAACTACTTCTAGTATCAAAAAAAGACCAATTCCAAGTGCTTTAAGGGGTATTTCATGGAGGCCACATTCAAGAGGTAACATTCTCAATCAACCTCTTTTAAATTATTTTATTTTTATACCTTCTCTTCACCTCCCTCATCCAAAATGGACTAATAAATCTACATAATATATATAATTTATTGTTATATTTATAATTTAATATATATTATCCATACCTTTCTCATATCCTCTTATTATAAAAAATGAAACTGTTTTCCATATTCTGTCAGTTCACCACCTTCATGGATGATGTGTTTTCATTTTCCATTACCACCTTACTGATAGGTTTAAATTCAATTATAATGGTTTAAAATGAGATAATTATGTATATTATATTATATTTCACATTCTAGTATTAATATATGTCCTTAATATTAACAAAAATAAAACTAGTTTGTAATGGTCGGTAAAACCACATTAATGAACTAACCATAAAACGCTAATGTTTTTACTAAAAGAATCATCCCTATATAAGAACACATATGGGTATTTGTTAAAATTATAATTTTTGTAAATTCATGAATATTATTTCATTTCTATTCTATAGTTTTAGTTCCATTTAACAAGAAATTCAATAATTATCCACAAATTATCCGGCTTGGAACCATGAAACAAACACCCTCGGAAAAAAGAAATTAAACATTATATCTAATTGAAATGATTATAAATGAACATAATAAAATTATAATAAATTAAATAGTTTTAAAATGTTCTAAATTAAATAATTAATTAATATAATTTTATTATCCAAGACGTTAAGTGAAAGTGCATAATGAATTGGGACATAAGGTAAGGGATCTCTCTTAACTGCCCTTTTATATGGGTTATGGCCATTTTCTCTCTAAATCACTTTATATATCTATTTAATGTTATTTAATGATTATATATTCTATATATATGTCTCTTAAATATATTTTAAGAATACTATATCATAATTTTATGGGGTAATACATTCCATAAGTTTTTTTATCAAATGACTTATGATTGATTCTCTTTTGTGGCTCACATAAGCATGCACATGTTATCATGGGTATGCCCAAATTGTGATCCAATACATTGGGTAATGTTTTAGTCTCATGGGACTTCATGTATGAGATTATGGATTAAACTTAATCCATTATAGTACTTTTTCTACCACGTGATATTGTCTTTGAAGATATCCCTGACTCATGTTTATGCCATGTTTTATGTTGTTTCCACTTTCCTATATTGTCATGATCTCTTGATATCATGTTCTTCACATCATGATTCCATATGATTATTCATGAGAAATGATTATTTATGATATTGTGTTTTTCCTATTGATATATATGTTATGCATCTCCATCATGTTTATCACATACTAGGTTGTATAGCTCACCCCTTTCTTTTATGTATTCTTGATGTTAATATATGCAGATTTAGGAGATCAAAGGGATTTTAGGAGATCATTGTGGAGAATAAAATAGAAAATCTATGTTTTAGTTTCTTTTTATCATATTATGTACCTAGTCTTCCAAACACACTTGAATTTCTTGATCCTTTGGTTGTATTTTATGTATATTTATGTTTAAAAAACATGTATTAGTATGTGTAAACAGTTTGGGTCACTATACACTACATGAGATGAAGGATTAAAGACCCAACTATATTGGAACTACCCCTTCCTAGTTTCAACTTTATTAATTTCATGTAGCTTCCCACCTTATGTGGATTATTTGATAACATTTCCCCCATGCAGATATTCATGGTGCTTAGTGTTAGTGGTGTAGTCTTCATTGTCCCTATCTTTATTCCCAATCCTATTAGCTCAGCTCTGGTGGTTGTTACTTTACTATGATTCCTCCTCTGAGGAATTCTCCTATGTGTTCTGACCTGACTACTTCATGGCTCATAGAACATGTGTCCTGGATAACTATTGATGGCATGAAAACCATTATCTCAAAGTCTTATTTTGGTCAGGAGGCCTTCGATGTCCTGAAGGCCCTGTGGCCTGAAGACAAGGACCAATTTGGATGAACAGTTCTACTGCTACAGTATCTTGTATAGTAACTACTACATTAACTGCTACAATACTTCATTAGTAACTTGGAAAATTCACTCCACCTAGATTTGAACAAGGGTCTGTTTTATTCCATGAAATATCCTACACAACTTAGTTATAGGCTCGTTGGAGATGGTGCCTATTCATCCTTGAAAGATGACCTGAAATTTCATTTTTCTTTTCCAAATTTCTAAGTACATTACATAATTGATTTTTAGATTTATGTAATGATAATATTTTTTATTTTTTATTGATAAATGATTTAATATTTTTTTTAAATATCTTTATTATAAATTTTATTGAAAATAAAAGTGTGACGAATCAACCAGCGTCAAATAGACAAGTCACCCAAGGCGGTTCGCCATGTGGTGAGGTGAAACAAAGGATGGGAAAAAGTCATTAATACAACCAAAACAAGACATACAACCAAAGTAAAATGTGGAATAAATATATACAACAAGATCTATACAAACCAATCCAAATAGTCTAAACCAGAAAAGTATGAATCATATAAGATCAACAAGTCTCCATGTTACCAACTATCACCTCTAAATCATCCCTCTATAAAGTAAACAAATGACAAGGGAACCAGGAAAGCTATAAGATTCCCTTCCCTTTCCCCGAGTCCTAAAAAACATGGTCCACAACCTCCTAAAGGCCAAAGTAGGGTGTGATCACAGAGCCGAATAAGATATTAGAAAAGAATCTATACAAGCTATAATATCAAAAATGCATAAGTTATATATTTTAAACAATAATCGGGTTTATGAAGAATTTTCATAAATAAAACCATTTGTAAAAATTTTCTTTGAATTCCATAAATGTGTACCATATTCACCAAATCTAATAATATATTAGGTATAAAAGAAAATATGTAAATTAAACATGTGATAAAATATCAATGAAATAAACCATCATGTGATAAACTAGGTATAAAAGAAAAAGGGCACCATTTTGTGACCTAGCCTATGAGAATAGATAATATACATACAATAAGCCTAAATTAGGACTAAAAACAATATCAAGTATTCCTATAGTTTTTAGATATCACAAAAGTAACCCCTAGTGATTCCAAACACACTAAAGTCACCAATGTATATTTCTTGATGCACCCAAGGTTCTCAATGTGCCATGTTTGTTCAAAAAACCATTTCCAAAATCCATTCTCACATTTAATAAACCATCTTCCATCAAAAAAAGTCCAAACATATAAAAATTAATGACATATAAAAACATTCATAGATCCACCAAACTCATGACTATGGAAACCTATCCACCCTCGACAACAGAGATCAACAAACCACAGATTGGCCTTTGAAATGTGAGGCATGAAAAGAAACCAGAGAGAATCACCAAAAAAACCATGATGATAAATCACTGAACGAGCAATCTGGAAGGAGTATAGATCCCCAAAATCTCTTGGTATAGCTCCTAGGTCTTAAGAGGGAAGGTTGTAGTCGAATGAACAAGGAGTCATGCATACAACATGTTTAAAACCATTGCACACAATAATTTCACATTATGAATCCCTTTCACAATGTGAAATCCCAAGGAAATAGGGTATGATGAAAAATACATTTCCTCAAATTAAATTTAATCTCAATCAACTTTTTCACATAATATAAAGGTTTCAAGGCCTGTCACAACCTATATGGGATTCACAACATCCACTCAACAACAAATACACGATGTGTAACCATTTTACATTGTGTAAATTCACTATATATAGTGAAACATATATATTATTCACAAAAAACCCAAACAAACTATGGTATTCACTTTACTAAGGTAGGACCCCATAAATAACTTGACATAATTATACCCAGACTCCATTAATTTAAACAAACATACATCCCTGAATTTTAGGTCATTTTCTCCTGTAAATGCTACTCATTCTTAAGAAGCCTGTAATGCACCCAAATAAAAATGGAAACCAAAAAAAAGGCAAAGAATACTTGAAGAAGGATAATAGGGTGTTATAGTATCCCAACATAAATTATTTATTCCCTCTGAAATTCCTCAGGATCCTGGACTCAAAAAGAGTAAAGGTCATTGTTGCCTCATCAATAATTCCCACCCCCACGTCTTGTGGCTATCCCATATGCACTTCATAGTACATGGTCCAAAGAAATTGGTTTACCACCAAGTACCTTCTCTTAGAGATCCATAACTTAAACTAACTTCCTAACCATAGTGATGTCAGGCTCAATATTGACATCCTCCCATCCAATCACATGTGAAGGATTCGGTCGATACCTCATCATATAGGAAAAATAAAACACACAATGGATGGAAGTCAAACTATGAGGTAAGACCAACCAATATTCCACCTTTACCAGTCGTCCAATGATCTCAAAGGGGCCCACAAACATTGGTAAAAACTCACCCAAATTACCTAATCGATGATTTCTCAAGCAAGGTGAAACTCTAAGAAAGACCTGATCACCAACCTGAAAATCTAGTGGTCAGCGGTGATGGTCCACATAAGATTTATGAAGACTATGTTCCATAAGCAATCCCTTCCAAATCAACTACATGATTTCTTTAATCTCCTAAAAAAGACTCATCCCAACCAAGTACTACTTTCCCAATTCTTCCCAACACATGGGATATTTACATGGCTTCCTATAAAAATCCTCAAAGGTCACCATATTTATCAAATCATGATAACTATTTTTATAGGAAAATTCAACCTCAGGGAATTTTTTCCCCTAATATCCACGAAAATCAGGCACACAAGCCAGGGGACTATCCTCATAGACCTAGATAGATCTCTCTATCTATCCATCTATTTTCAGATGATATATTATGATCAATTTCAATTGGGGACCCATAGAATCCTAAAACCATCTCCAAAACCTGGATAAGAACCTCGAGTCCCTTCCAGATACAACTACATAGAGATCCCCATGAAGTCTCACAATATCTTATACATATAATTCCCCAAGTTGTTCCACCTTCTTCATCACCTTGATAGGGAGGAAATGTTCAGATTTTATGAGCCGATCAATGATCACCCAAATCACATCCTTACCACTTGGAGTCTGTAGTAAACCAATGAAGATATCCATGAAAATATCATCCCATTTCCATATCAGAATGTGTAAGGGATGAAAAAAACAATGGGTCTTTGGTGTTCTACCTTGATTCTCTAACAAGTAAGAAATTGTGATACAAAACCCACAATCAACCATCTCATCCTCAGCCACCAATATCGATGTCTAGAAACATGATAAATCTTGGCAGAACCCTAGTTCATAGATCATAAATAATGATTTCCATTATCCATCAAGTCCTTCCTTAGAGAATAAGGAAAAAATTACCTATTACAAAAACACAAAGCATCATTAGGAGACTGAGACCACTCACTCGACCACCATAAAGGATTTTAATAAATAGTTCTCCCTCAGTTTCTATCACCTTCTTGAACCAAACCCACTCATCAAAATATGATTCAGATTTCATTGAAGTAAAGAACACTTTTCCGCCAACTTATTCCACTCCCAAGATCATCTAAACAAAAAAACTCATCAAAGTAAACTTCTTAACCAATTCCTTTATGAATTATGTTAGTAATTTTATGATCAATTATTCAGAAAACACATTCCCTTCCCTAGGAGTGTGTTAAATATCAAAATCAAACGTCTAAAGATAATCCATCCAGCATCTCTATTGCAAGTTCAGATCCCTCTGAGTAAAAATATATTTCAAGCTCTTATTATCAAAATACACTATAAACCACTACCCAAATAGATAGTGACACAAATTTTTGAGTGCATGTATAATGGTTTCCAACTCAAGATCATGGGTAAGGTAATTATTTTCATGAGGGAATAACTTCCAAGAGTTATAAGCTACCACTTATCTCCCCTACATCAATACACACCCCAAATTTGTACCAAAAGCATCTTAGAAAACATCATTACCTAAAATTGGCTATAAAAGAACCAAAATTGGATTTGAATTCAATATCATGTTTAGTTTCTCAAAATATCTCTGACACTTATAATTCCACTCAAACTTTACACCCTTACAGGTTAAATCTATCAATGGAGATGCACGCTTGGAGAAGTCCCAAACAAATATCTTGTAACCAGCTAACCTGAAGTAGATTCAGATCTTAAACAAATTTATGTGCCACTACCAAGAAATAAATACTTATACCTTTTCAGGATCCACTTAGATTCCACTCTTAGATACAACTTCCTCGAAAAACATTATTTCTTGAATCCAAAATTCACATTTTAAAATATTACCATATAGATGATGTTCCATAAAAGTTTGAAGAGTGATATTAAAATGGACTATATTCTCCTCCTATGACTTGGAGTAAACCAAAATATCATCCATGAGCACCACAAAAAAAGAGTCCAAGAACCCATGAAAGATCTAGTTCATCAAATCCATAAATACCACGGGGGAATTAGTTAGTCTTAATGGCATAACCAGCAACTTAAAATGACCATACCGGCTCTTAAAAGTTGTCTTAGGTATATCCTATTTTCAGAATCTCAACTAGTGGTACCCTGACCACATGTCAATCTTTGAAAACCAACAAGCCCCTATAAGTTGATCAAGGAGATCATCAATCCTAAGAAAGGGATATTTGTTATTGATAGTCACCTGATTTAACTTCTGATATTCAATAAAAAGTGTGAGTATCTCATCTTATTTTTTAGAAAAGAAAAATAGATAATCCCATGGTGACACGCTAGTACAAATAAATCCATTACCATCGATATCCACAAACTAGACCTTGAATTGGACCAACTCAGTAGGTTCCATTTGATAATATAGCACAAAAATGGGTATCATACCAGGGAGCAGTTCAACAGTGAACTTGACCTCTCTCTGTGGTGGTAAAATAGAAAAATAAGCAAAAAATACCTCATGGTATACACACACTATTGTAGGTAGATATCTACTTAAACAAGGTTCAAAACATCAATAAACATCTCTGAAAACTGTATGATATCACCCCAACATAAGAAAAAACATGCCCCACCCTTCCCGATCTAGAGTCCCACTCACCCTAAAAAACATGAGTGATCACATCAGTAGATAAAAACTAAAATAAATGGTGATAATAGTATATTAGGTCCTTAACACTGATCATCTAATCCATGTTGATAATCAAGTTGAAGATGTCAAGATAAAGTACTAAGAAGTCCCACTCTATCTCAAATTCGGCTATCATCACCCGACATGTATGACACTTGAAACCTTGTTCAGACCTCTTTCTCAAACACGTGGAAAGATCCAAAAGAAATTCATAAGATATGAACAAAATCCCAAAACATAAACTAAAATCTATGATATTAAATATTGAGAAATACCCATATCAAACAAATTTATCACCATAGAAGATGAGATAAACATCGTACCTATAATTGTGGTCATCCTTGCTTTAGATTCCTTTGGTGTATACTCCATTTCATAAAGATATCATGTCTCAACTCCACCTTGAGATTTATTATATGCATGAATAATTCTCTTAGCCTAAGGATACGACCCAACACCCTTTGAATCATTAGTATGAACATATGATACCTTGGTAAATGTGGATCCAACCTTACTACCTCAGGGAATCCTGTCACAAAAATGTTTCAGATGGCCATATTGTCTATAATGATGATAAGTCATGGGTGTCTCCACACAATTAAGCTTGGTATGAATATACTACCCACACTAATAGAAAGAAACCTTCTACTTTCTATATGAATCCCCTAAAACTGGTGCTGAATAAAATGGGCTACCTTTGCACTTCCCTTTCTGTCTAAAAGATACACCCCATCTAACGACAACACCAATAGAAGCTCCAACCAAACATGTCTTACCAGCTACTTCTACCTCAGAAAAATATACTTTTTCAACTACCTCTACAAAGGTCATAAAGTGCATTAGAATCAACATATACTAAATATCAGGCCCAATACCAACTCAAACCTATGATCCTTTTGGTACTCATTAGTGACAGGCTCCAGTGTTGGATTCACCATTGTAGAAAAATGTGTAGAATACTATATAATGGTACGCCCCCTTACTCTAAGGTCAATGACTATTAGGTATTTTCTACAAATAACATCTTAGGATAAAAATATAAATTCAATACTTTCTCAAAGGAATCCCACGTAAGATCATCATTTAACTTAGTTTTCACAATAGAGTCCCACCATCTCCTTCCTGGTCCCTCAAGCATGTACTTAGAGGAACCCACCTTTGAATCCTCATGAGTCTCCAAGGAGTTAAAGATCCTATAAATCCTTTCAATTCATTATTCATATTCCTACGATCCTTTTTATGCATGTAAGTTAGGTGGATGATACTTTGTAAATTATGTGTTGTGATCTACTTCCCGTCACGTGTTCTCAACACCTATTTGACCCAGAGACTGAATGGTATAGATTATAGATTCTACCAAAGAAGGGTCCACTAGAGGATTCTCCTTCAGATCCTATCTCACTTATTCCACTCTTAAATTTGGATGAGCTCTTCTAGGATTCATTATCTAACAATCACAATACAAAAACTAATCTTTCATGAGAAGATTCCATAATCATAGGACCAACTTCAGGTATTAATATAAAATCTTTAAAATCATAAGAATTTAATAAAATATGAATTCTTAAACAAGGAAGATTCAATAATAAAATAATGGGTCCATTTAAATAAACTTCCCATATGGTTCATTCAAATAACCTCAAACACCAAGTCTCAAACCTAGTCAAAATTTTCAGACCACCCATGGTAACTCAGATTCAGTCACAAAAGTGAGCAAGCCAAGTCCCTTCCCACACATACTACCCAAATTCTAATGGTACTAAATCTAGTCTACCCAAGACACAAAACCAAACTTAGGTGGTGTAAAAAAACTTCAGGTTGATCATCCCTATGATGCCAATTTATAACGAACCAACTAGGGTGAACTAGGAAAGTCACTCAAGGTGGTCCGCAACATGGTGAGTTGAAACAAAGGATGAAAACTATTCTTGAAGACAACCAAAATAACACATACAACTATAGTACAATGAGGAAGAAAGATATGAGAAAATATATATACAAACCAAGCTAAATAGGATAAGCTAGAAAAGTATGAATCAGACAATGCCAACAAGTCTCCATGTGACTAATAGTCGCCTCTAAACCATACTACTACTAAAGAAATAGACAAAAAGAGAACTATGCATGATACAATATATCCTTCCATTTCCCTGAGTCATACAAAACAAGTTCAACAACTATCCAAAGGTAGAATTAGGGTGTGATAATATATCATAGTAGGATACCACCAAATAATCTATACAAGTTATAATATCAAGAATGCACAAGTTCTATCTTAAAATTCATAATCTAGTTTATCATGAATTTTCATAAATAAAACCATTTGTAAACATTTCTGTTAAATTCCATAAATTCATAACATATTCACTAAATCTATAAATATGTTAGGTATAAAGGAAAATAGGTAAATTAAACATGTAAGAAAATATCCACGAAATAAACCAGCATGTGATAAACTAGGTATAAAAGAAAAATCACACCATTTTGGGTCCTAGCCTATAGGAATATGTACTAGACATAAAATCAGATTATACTAGGCCTAAAACCAATATTAAGTCCTTCCACAATCTATCAATATCACAAAAGCAACCCCTAGTGGTTCCACACACACAAAGGTCACCAATGTCTATTTCCCAACACACCCAAGGTTCCCAATATGGTAAGTTAAAAAAACCATTTTCAAAATCCATGATCACATTTAATAAACCATTTTTCCATCAAATAAAATATATTTTGACAATAAAATATAGAAATTCATGAGATAGAAACACTTTCATAGATCCAAATGCCTCAAGATGATGGAAACATATCCACCCTCAACAATGAAGATCAATAAACCATGGATCAACCTTCTAAACAGAAGGCATATCAAGAAAATAGAGAGACACACCACAACAACCATGATGATCAATAATTGAAATAGAAATACAGAGGGAGAGAATATCCCCAAAATCACATGGGAGAGCTCTTACGTCTCGAGTGGTAAGGCTGCGAATGAATGAACAAGGATTCAAGCATGAAGAATGTTTAAAACCATTGTATGTGATAATTTCATAGTGTAAAATCCCATGAAAAAATGGTATGCCAAAAAATAAATATCCTCATATAAAATTTAATCCTGATAAACTTTTTCACATCATTTAAAGGTTTTATAGCCTGTAATGTTTCACACCCTGCATGGGATTTTTAGAATCTACTCAAAAATCAATACCCTACATGTAATAATTTCATGGCATGTAAATGCATTACAGATAGTGAAAAACCCAGAACCTACATAGTAAAACCAAAATTGAATATGGTGTTCTCCAAACTTGGGGAGGACCCCACAATTTTCTTGACATATTTATACCTGGAATCTATTAATTCAAAAAAACATACATCCATGAACTTTAGGTCATTTTCCCCTACAAAGTCTCTTCATTTCATAGAAACCTGTAATGCACCCGAACAAAAACAGAAACCAAAAATAAAAGACAAGGCATACCTGAAGGAAGATAACGGGGTGTTACAAAAAGTGTCATATGTTATGTATTCTTAGATTCTATTTTAATTATTATTATTATTATTATTATTATTATTATTATTATTATTATTATATTGTTGTTATTTTTATTTATTTCATGTTTAAAAATAATATGGGATTTGGATAAGGGGATTACTATGAGATATTTCTAGGAAAAAGAATTTAGTTATTCTAATAACTATTATATTTTTATTATTAATATTTAGAGGTCTTAACATAAAATAAATGAAATCCTTTCATTTATATCCATTTGGGGATAATATACTATGAAGGGAAATATCCCTCCTCTTCCATCCTTCTTACCATGGAAGATTCCCTAGAGAATTAAAGGTACAACTTTCACTTTTATTTTATTTCTCTTCTTCCACCTCTTATTATTATTCTTTTATCCTTATATTTATCCCTATGAAATTTCTACATCCAGGGTTCATGAAATATTTTATGTTTTCCATTGTAATCTAAAACACATATAAACCCTTATAATTTTAATAATTTATGAAATATGAGTCTTCTATTGGTTTTTTGCACTCAATTGGGATTCATAATGTCACTTTATGGGTTATCTGTAACTGATCATCACTCTAAGTATTTTTTAGATTCTATGATTTATATGTTTAAATTTTTATAATTCATTTATTATGATTCTATAGGTATAAATGAGGATTATTGAATTGTTAATATTTAGTTGAATATCATTGAACACCATAAAGGTAAAATATTCTATTAATTTTTATTTATTTGATAAAACCATAGATGCTTGAGTGTTCTAAGTTTATTTCATATCTAAATAAATCTTATTTGTGATATACATGATGGATTTTTAAAAGAGTTGATTCAAGAAGTTTTTTTATGTAGTATGTTTAATTTTTAATGTCTTATAATTCTATAGAAATTTCTTTCAAATTTAAATGGTATTTTTACGAGACCAGGCTCTGAGACGGTACGTAATTCCGAGACTCGAAGTGGCAGGAATGGATTTTTGAACTTTTTTAAAGTTTGTTAATTAAAAATGAAAGCAGGATTTTCTATATTTTGAACCAGTGCTCGGATCAAAAATATGAGGGCACCATTGAACTCAAGATGGTGAGATTCTCTTATAAAGGACCTAACCTCAACCGGATCGAGTCGAGGGAAGAAGTTTTTTTCAGACTTTTTAAGAAAAAGTTAAAAATAAAATAAACTTGTTTTCTTTTATTTTTTTGAATTTTGAAGTCATTGCATCCCAACGGTTTTCCAACTAAGAGAAACTAAATACGTTGTTTCATTAAATGAAACGGTGTAACGACTTCGTAACAGAAATTTAATTGAAACACTGATTCATGTTTTGTCCTTTAATGGACAAGAAGATAGCGTAGGATTGTTGGCACAATATTGGTTCTACTCCGAAGCTCTGTTGGGTGACAATGACAAATGCCACCCCCCCCCCCCCCCCGAACAGATCGTCACCAATGACGATCTACCAATGACTGTAAACAAAGGATCGCGGAAGGACGAATGCAGTGACATTGTTCATTTACAATGAATGATATGAATCAATGTAGGGGTTGTTATTTGAATTTATCTTCCCCATTATTGGTATTAAAATGACGAACACATATCAACCCATGAATAGGTTGACCCACAGTTCGGTCATTCTTGAGGGAGGGTTAATTTTGTGGGGCTTTAATGAGATATCTTCTTGGTGAATTTTTTGTTAACCCCTTTAATAGCAACAAACCCAATCGACACAAACATCTATCAAGGTTCATTCAATATTTGTTGATTTGTACATATTCCTCCCTCCATTTTATGTTCGCCAAGGTAGCCTTCACTTGGCCTGTAACTCAATGCTTGGAGATCGAACGGTCATTGAGAAATCAATCCTTAGCACAACGATCTGATATCGTGGATTCGAGATGGTAATGGATCAATGAAGGTACGATGGTAGTGGCAGTGACTAGAATGAGGAGGTGCGGGAAATATTGCTGCTCGAATGAATTTGTGTTGGGATGGATTACAACAAGGTTTTGAGCCACAAGAGATTAAAAATGCAACCTGAAGATTCTAGAACACCCTCCAGATCGAAGAACGGACCACCGGAGCACGTCTTGTGGTCTGTGGAAAGTTCTGTCAGGCTGCAGGCACCAACGGCAGCACGCGGTGGCACCAGCCGTGTGTCGGACGGTGGGGCGGTCCACCATAGTGGATCTGGGGGTGGCAGCTGCTCGGCTGCTACATAGAGGAAGACGCGACCCCATGCTCTAGTGTGATCTGGACCTGTGGGTCATGCCAGAAGACCCAGTGCACTACGTGGACTGGTTGGCTAGAGTAGCGGAGCCAGTTGGCGCCGCCTAAGGAGAAAACATACAAAGCCTTTTCTGCATCTGATCTGGGGAAATCGACACGCCGTAGCGGGCCAGGATGGTTCTGGCGGGTCGAGCCAGACCCGTGGCCCAGTGGGTTGGACTCGTGACCCAGCAGGTTGGACTTTTTCCCCAACGGGCTAAGCCCAAAAGGTCAGGTCGGGCCCATTAGGCTAGACCAAACCCAGGTTGGGTCAGACCCAAACCCAACCAGCCCCTGTTCACAAAAAATCCTATAACTTCTAAATAGGTCATTTGTTTGATGATCCATCTATGGCGTTGGGACCCTTATAATGATAATTTCCTTTAGATATACTTCAAATGAGTTTTTGAGAATGTTGTAAGATTCCCTTTTGGTTTGAATATTGGGCTCTCCCAGTACGGGCATACTTTGGGTAGAATCAGGGTGTTTCTTATGATGAGATATTAGGAGGGTTACTCCCTTGATGACTCAAGGCTCGGGTACTCCTTATCCCTCTACTTTAGTAGAGAGATAACTCCCCAAATTTTGGGTGTGGGTTTGTTTTCCTTTCAGTGGTTAGCTCTGATAGTGTTACTCCCCTGTAGGATTAGGGTGTGGGTTCTCAGAGAAGTTCGTAAAGGAAGATTCGGCACTCCCCTACCATTATAGGGAGTGGGTCCTCTATCCTTGGATTCAGTACTCCCCTATTGGACTAGGGAACGAGTCATATATATCTAATGCATATAGAGTAAGTACTCCCCTACTGGGTAGGGAGCAGGTCCTCTATTGTAGAAGTTAATACTCCCCTACCTTTCCAGGGTGTGGGTCCTCCTTACACAGGGATACGATAGATTCAGTACTCCCCAACCATACCAGGGAGCGGGTCCTCTAGCTAGGGGTCGATACTCCCCTAACGTACTAGGGTGTGTGTCCCCCATAGCAAACAAACTGACAGAGTTGGTACTCCCCTATATTACCAGGTTGTGGGTCCTCTAGTCATTGAGTGGTACTCCCCTACTAGGTAGGGTGTGGGTCCTCGATATACGAAGTTGTAATCCCCTACCGATTTAGGGTGTAGGTCCTTCATGAGTAGTACTCCCCTGTTGGAACCAGGGTGTGGGTCCTCACTTACAGAGTCGTACTCCCCCATATTTGAGTACTGGCAGGGAGTAGGTCCCCCATAGGAGTTGGAGCTCCCTAGACTGCAGGACATAGTTAGGAGGAGTGGGACCCTCCACTTAAATAGATTGATACCTAGGTAGAAGTTATTACTCCCTCGACAGACTGAGGCGTGGGCCACTCCTTACAGGATCGACTGAGGTACCGCAGGTTAGTCTAGAGCAGTGTTCCGTCAACTGAGTGCAGTGATGAGGAGAGAGCCTCTTCACTTGGATTTTCTTAGTCTTTCATGGGGAATAAGAATGTGATGACTAGACCTCTAGTGTCATGCACTATATTTGGACCTAGTAGAATGTTCCCGATGGAGCACATTCTCTCAAACATACCATTAGGGATGGTAGGATTATACCCGATAGAGTGTATCTCTCAAACAGGTTCCATCAGGGATGGTGAGCTCATGGAGTGTGTAATCTTGGTTTATGTGTTATTCTTTGAGCCTTCCTAGAGAATCCAGATGTTGGCTATGAGGTTGGACCATATTCTCCTTAGTGGCTGAGATGAGTATATCTGGATGTTCTTGGTATATGTATGGGCATATACCTTTGTAGAGATGACTGTGCATTTCTTTGTGGTTTCCCTCTTGTGCTTTACCTTTGTGGTTTCGGGATCCCCTATTGGGTATTGTTTTACTCACCCATTCATGGGATTTTCCCACACCAGTCTTGTATTGTTTAGATGACTGATGCTTTGACGGAGTCCAGGGAGGATCGGGACCAAGTGGTGTTTAGTGAGAGCGGACAGATGAGGCATACCCCTATGACTTCAAGCAACTACCATCCACCTACCCTTCAGGTAGGGTTCTCGTAAAACGAGTTTTAGAGACCTTGGTTTGTACTTGTGTTTTGTTTGTTTTTTCCTTTGGTGGGCTTGTATACTAGCCTAGTTTTCCACCTTGTACTTTACTTTCTGTTGTACTCTGGTTGTGGTTTGCTTAGTGGTTGCATGCAGTGTTTTAATTTTCAGCTTGTGGGCTGGGGTTGTGAGTGTGTATGTGTACAAGTTCTCGTAAAATGGATACCAATTGTATTATAATGCCTTCAACACTAGTTTCCAGCCCATGGACTTTGGGATTCGGGCTTGGGTTAGTCATGGCATGGGCCCCGGGGGATGGTTCATGACGAATTGGTATCATAGGTGGTCAGTTCTACCTTAAATACCAAGGGATTTTTTTTTGGTTTTGGTATGTTAAGTGTTTCAAGTTTGGGTTTTAGGACAGGGACTCCAGTGTTGGTGTGGCATCCGACGTATCCATACACTAGGACTCTGGACACCTATTTTCTGACTCGGTACATAGAAACACTTATTGTAGGAAAATAAAGGGTACATGCATCATGTAGTAATTTTTGTTCTTTCCATGTCCTTATTGAGTTGGATCTCCAGATATACTCTTTAACTATGGTTCATCTTGATATACTTCAGGATGCCACCATGACGACATCCAGATAGGATTTTATAGCGTGATTGTAACGATGATCCGCCCTGAGTGGAGGCTTCAGTTCAGGGAACTGATTCTGAGGCAATACCTCCGGGTGGTGCACCAGTGATGCCACCACCCATCGATTAGTAGTTACTACCAATGCTACTAGTAGAGGGTGCATGTAGGATGAGATAACTATACAATTTCCAGAGGTAGAGACCTCCCAGGTTCTGAGGTGAGATAGATCCTCAGGTAGCTAAGGATTGGCTTGAGGCAGTTACATGAGTCTTCCACCTAGTGAGGAAACCTCTCGACCAAATTGAGATATTAGCTGTGAGCCTTCTTCAGGACTCAGTGGGGAGATGGTGGATCTTGACGATCCATATGCACGATGAGGCGACCCTCACCTAGTTTGACTTTGAGCACCTCTTTAGGGAGAAGTTCTTTCTGGTGAATTTATGCTTTATGCGTATACAGGATTTGTTGCACCTATGGTAGGGAAGCATGACGGTAGCATAGTATTCGGAAAGATTCAAAAATCTTTCTTTCTACTCTATAGACATGGTGTGTGACCCTTACTTCAAGGCCCAGACCTTCGAGCAGGGACTACGCCGGGAGATCAGGGTGTCAGTGTTACACCTTAGTATTATGATGTATGTTGGGGTAATGGAGAGAGACCTAGTGGTTGAGAACTTCCTAGAGGAGGAGCATATGGATGTGACCTAGAGTAAAGGTCGTGAGGTAGGGGTATCTGATGGAGCTAAAAGATGATAGGCGACAGGATCATGGAGTTGGAGGCATACCCATGCCCGAACACAGACATGTGGGTCTGTGGTGCAAGAGCAGCACCAAGGAGTAGATCAACCGTAGGAGAGGTGGTGTTACACTTGCAACAGTCGGGGGAATCTATACCAAGATTGTCTGACCCTCCATTCCACTGAGAGGGAGCTGGAAGATGACCCTCCTTGGAAGAGACATCACTTGGAGCAAGGAGTTCCTCAAAATGGCGGGCAAGGTAGAGGAGTTGGATGAGTAGCAGGAGGTGGCAGTTAGTTTGTAGCCTTGACACCACCACCCCAACGTGGTTCACACCAAGATTAGGGAGCTAGATGATGTGGGTGAGGACAACTACATGAAATCTTGTCTTATGACCAATAATCTCTAGGAGAAATTTGAGGTATGATCTATGTCTTTTCTTTTGGATGCCTTTTTAAATAGACACAGGTGCTAGTCATCCTCCTTTTTCTATGAGTTCTGTTTGAAACTTTAAGGTACTGGTTGGACCATAGACTTGACCTTCATGATTAGAGACTCCTATTAGAGGAGACACATCGATCACACACTGATGATGATAGTGTGACCTGAATCTTGGAGGTGAGAGTTTCGGTTGGGATCTCTAAGTTATGGCGTCGAGGCCTTACAAAGTCGTTTTGGGTATGGAATACTACCATTCATACCTAGATTGACTATATTAGGAAAATGATGCAGTGTTTCCATGATACTAAAGAAGTTTTTTCCTTTACGGTGAAAGGGAAACCCGAGAAGCATAAGGAGGAATCTCGTAAAGAGTCCTGTTTTGGATCGTTCTGTAGTGGAAGAGTTAGACCCCATGAAATTTCCATAGTATTAAATGATTGTTTACCATCCATACTTAGTTGAGAAGCCACTAGTGAGTGTGGAAGTGTTCCAGTTTCTTCAAGTTGTGTAATCGCTGGCAGTTGTAAATATAGGTCCTAGTAAGACCCAACGTTCGCTCGGGGGAATACCTATTTCATTCGTAAATACCCCTACATGTTCACCATAAAACCGAAACATGTAATTATTGTGGAGTATTTAGCGTAGTTCTTCTAAGGGTGGATGTGAACTAGGGATTTCTGTCTGTATCTTCATTAGTTTAGTGTGAAGGTGAGCTTCTAGACTGAATGATTATAGATGGATAGTAGTGTTTGGTGCTTTTTCCCACTTGTCACAGCTAAAGAAACATGTGCTCGTCATTGCACAATGCTGAACTAGAAAGAGAAAAACATGAGATTAGTTGATATCAGGGGTTCTTAGAGGTGTGTGTTTATAAGAGGCATTGATACCCTTGATAAAATAAATTTTCTTCCCTTGAGTTTAGGCCTTTTCTTTTCAGGGACGAAAATCCTTAAGGTGTGGAGAATGCCATGTCCCAGAATTCCATTGAAATTTTTTAAAAATTTAAATGGGATTTTTACGAGACTAGGATCTAAGACGGTAAATAATTCTGAGACCCAGAGTGTCCGAAATGGATTTTAGAGGTTTTTTAAATTTTATTAATTAAACGTGTGAGCTGGATTTTCTATATTTTGAATTGGTGATCGGATCAAAAATACAAGGGAGTCATTGAACTCAGAATAGCGGGATTCGCCTATAAAGGACCTCACCTCGAACGGTGTAGGTTGATGGAAGAATTTGTTTTCCAGACATTTAAAGAAAAAGTTAAAAATAAAATAAACTTGTTTTATTTTATTTTTATGAATTTTCAAATCGTTTCATCCCAACGGTTTTCCAACCAAGTGAAACTGAATATGTTGTATTATTATATAAAACAACATAACGACTTCATTACAAAAATGTAACTGAAATGTTGATTTGTGTTTTGTATTTTAATGTCCAATAAAATAATGAAGGATTATTAGCACAATCCTAGTTCTACTCTGATGCTTTGGTGGGTGACGATGAAGAATGATGACCCCCCCCCCCCCCCCTTGAATGGATTATCACCAATGACGATCGACCAATGGCTGTAAACAAAGGATCGCAGAACGATGAACGCAGCGATGCCGTTCATCACCAACAAATGATTCAAATCGAGTTAGGGGTTGTTATTTGAATTTATCTTCCCTGTTATTGGTTTTAAAATGATGGATGCAGATTAACCCACAAACAGGTTGACTTGGGGTTCAACCGTTCTTGTGGGAGGGTTCGTTTTGTGGGGTTTTAATGGGAGATTTTCTTGGTGAATTTTTGGTTAACCCCTCTAATGGAAATGAACCTAATCAAAATGAACATCAACTGAGGTTCATTCAATCTTTCTTGATTTATGCATATTCCTCCCTTCATTCTCTTTTCATCATGGGCAGCCTTCACTTGGCCCATGACTCAATGCTTGGCAATCGAACTGTCGTTTCAAAATTAATCCTTAGCACAATGATCCAATGTCATGGATTCAGGATGGATAAGACATGATGAAGGTGCGAAGGTAGTTGTGGTGACCAAAATGAGGTGGTGCAGGAAATATCGCCTCTTGAAAGACTTTGCATCGGGATGAATCGCAATAAGGTTTTGATCCCCAGGCGATGAAGAACGCAACCCGAGGGCTCAGTAACACCCTCCAGATCAAATAACAGACCACCGGAGCATGTCCAAGGGTCCACGGAAAGTTCTATCGGGCCACCATTTCTAGCGGCGCTGACCATGTTCCGGACGGCAGGGCGGCGCGCTGCGGTGGAGCTGGTGGTGGCAACCACTCGGCTGCCGTGTGGAGGAAGCCGCGACCCCAGGACATGATGTGATCTGGACCAACAGATATGTTGTGGTTCATGATAGAAGACTTGGTCTACTACGCAAACTAGTTTTTGGAGTAGTAGTTCCATCTAGCGCTGCCTGAGGAGAAAACAGACGCGGCCTTTGCTGCGTCAGAGCTGGGGAAACCAACCCATCGTGGCGGGCTGGACCGCCTGGAGGGTCGTGGGTCCAGCCCGGCCCACAAGTTGATTTGATCAGGCCAGGTTGAGCCCATCCATTCTGGTCTAGGCCCATTGGGCTGGGTTGGGTCAGACTCGAGTCGGGTCGGGTTTGTCTGATCGGGGCGGACCGGACCCAGACCACATCGACCCCAATTTCACAATAATGCTCGTAACTTCTAAACGGAGCATCCATTTGACGATCCGTCTGTGGCGTTGGGACCCTTGGGACAATATGGTCCTTTTGAGATAATAAAAATGAGTTTTTTATAAATTTGAAAGACTCCCTTTTGGTTTGAAGAGTGTTCTCTCCCAGTACAGGTAGACTTTGGGTAGAATCGGGGTGTTTCTTATAATGAGATATTAGGACGGTTACTCCCTTGATGACTCAAGGAACGAGTAATCCTTTTCCATATGAATTTATAGAGATGGGACTCAAAACTTTTTGGGTGGGGGTTAAATTTCTTTAATGGTTTTCCTCCGATAGTGTTACTCCCCTGTAGGATTAGGGCACGGGTTCTCAGAGAAGTTCATAAAGGAAGATTCGGTACTCCCCTTCTGTGCCAGAGAACGGGTCCACTATACTTGGAGTAAATACTCCCCTATTATACTAGGGTGTGGGTCCTCTATATCTAATTCTTGTAGATTCAGTACTCCCCTACTGGGTAGGGAGCGGTTCCTCTATTTTAGGAGTCAGTACTCTCATATCGTTCTAGGGTGCGAGTTCTCCATAGGCAGTGCTACGGAAGAGTCGGTACTCCACTGTCATTCCAAGGAGTGGTTCCTCTAGCTTGGGGTTAGTACTACCCCAATTTACTAGGGTGTAGGTCCCTCATAGTGAACAAACTGACAGAGTCGGTACTCCCCTATATTATCTGGGTGCAGGTCCTCTAGTCACTGAGTGGTACTCCCCTATCGGGTAGGGTGAATGTCATAAATATACAAAGTTGTACTCCCCTGCCGATTTAGGGTGAAGGTCCTTCATTAGCAGTATTTCCTTGTTACAACTAAGGTGTGGGTCCCTACTTATGAATTCATACTCTCCCATCTTCGAGTAGTGGTGAGGAGTGGGTTTTCCATATGAGTTGGAGCTCCATAGACTACATGAAAAAATTACAAGGGGTAGGCCCCTTTACTTGAAGAGATCGATACCTAGGTAAGAGTTAGTTATCCCTAAATGGAAGGAGGTGTGGGCCACTCTTTATAGAAGTAACTGAGGTATCGTAGGTTAGTCTAGAGTAGTGCTCCCTCAACTGAGCGTAGTGACGAGGAGAGGGCCTCTTCACTTGGCTCTACTTAGTCTTTAATGGGGTGCAAGATTGTGATGACTATACCTCTAGTGTCAGGAACTATAGTTGGACCTAGTAGAATGTTCCCAATAGAGCATGTTCTCTCAAACGTACCATTAGGAATGGAAGAATTATACCTGATGGGGTGTATCTCTCGGACAGGTTCCATCAAGGATGGTGAGCTCGGGGAGTGTGTACTTCAAGTTTATGTGTTACGCTTTGAGCCTTCTGTTAGAATCCTCATACTAGATATAAGGTTGGACCTTATTCTCATTAGTGGTTGAGGGGAGTATATTTGGATGTTCTTGGTATATGTATGGGAATATACCTATGCAGATCTGACTGTTTATTTCTTTATGGTTACCCTCTTGTGCTTTGCCTTTGTGGTTTTGGGGTCCCCTACTAAGTATTTTTTTTACTCACCCCTCCATGGGATTTTCCGACACCTGAAGTGTCTTGTGCCAACAATCGATGCTTTGAAGGAGTCCAAGGAGGACTGGGACCAGGTAGTGTTCAGTGAGATCGGACAGATGAGGCGTACCCGTACGACTTCAGGCAGCTACCCTCCACCAACCCTTCAGGTAGGGTTCTCAACAGACGAGTTTCAGAGACCTTGGGTTGTACTTGTGTTCTGTTTTTACCTTTGGTGGGCTTGTATACTGGATCGGTTTTCCACCTTGTGAAAGGACCAGTTTGGGATATACCTAACACTGAGAGGGGGGTGAATCAGTGTTGGGGACTTTTTAAACCAATTCCAACTTTTATCCCTGTACCTCTTGACCTTTTAGGATCTTGATTCTCTTATTCTCTTTTCCATATCGCATGCAATAATAGAAAGCAGTAAAAATATGCACATGATATTTTTACAAGGTTCACCACTCAATAAGAGTAGCTTCATCCTTGTCATGCATGGGTATGACTAGTGCATGGATTCTCCATTATGATGTGATATTCAATTACAGTGGAGTGGCTAGGAAAACAATCCTCTAGCCAGTGTGAGTCCCTACACTTTAGAGGGGGTGGGAAACAATCCTCTTCCCTGGACTGGTGATGACCTAGCCCAACTTGCAATGTCTAGCTAGTTCTTTATACTGCCTATGGAGACAGTCTTCTTCCTTCTTCAAAAGGCAGGTTCGGCTCTTGGTCTTATTTAATGTTCTTCACTTGATTACTTACAAAGCAGTAGGCAATCAATTCTTCCTTCTTTCCTTCTCTTATTTTCTAGTGCAACACAAACTACACTAGTCTTATTCTTTCTTCTTCTTAGTGCAACAACCAAATTCACTAAAACTTCTTCTCTCTTCTTGGCTAGAATCACATATACCAATGTGATTATTCAAGCAGTGGAGATCGGTTCACTTGGTATCATCTAAATTAAACTGCCCTAAATAATTGTAGGCTTCAATTGGGCATACTATGTTCTTCTTCTTCTTCTTCTCTTCTTTCTATGCAGCAAACCTGTAAGTTGCACACTCTTCTTCTTCTTCTTCTTCTTCTGCTTCTTCAATGCAAAACCAGCTAAACTGAAACCTACTCTTCTTCACACGTTCTCTTTCAGTGCAAAACCATCTACACCGAGCTCTTGTTCTTCTTCTTCTTCCTAGAATCACAAGTTCTCTTTGTGATTGTAAAAAAAATGAAGTCTAGATCAACTTAGCATCATCACAGTTGAACAGAAGCTAGTAATAACTTCTAGAACAACACATAGTTTTCGCGCCAATCCTTACTTGTGTGCCACCCTACTTGTGTGTCTCCCTACTTGCGCGCCTCCCTACTTGCACACCATCTTACTTACGCACCATCAAATACTTGCGCACCACAATTTTTCACAACTCACAACTTTCACGCCACCTTTGGCTTATACACACACCCTACTTACGCACCTCTCACAACTTGTACGCTAAAACTTGCATGACACAACTTGTGTGTTACAACTTGCACGCCACCCTACTTGTGTGCCTTATAAATAACCCTCAGCTTGCGTGCCACTTCAGCTTGCGCTCCTCCCTCTGCTACTTGCACGATCAGAGCACCCTCTAATACTTGCGTGATCAGAGCTCTAATTTTCTCTTTAAGTGTTGAGCCTTAAAAAATTAGGAGTCTAGTCGTCTATTTATAGTAATTTTGGTGACTTGCGCACCACATACACCTGCGCGCCACTCCAGCACTTGCACGCCGCTCCAGCACTTGCGCACTGCTCCATCACTTACACATCGCTCCATCACTTGCATGCCGCTCCAGCACTTGCATGACACTTTATTTCCTTTGTCATATTTTGATATGATGATGTTGAAATATGACTTGCACGCAACATACACTTTCGCACCACATATACTTGCATGCCACAATTGCGCGCCACTTTTGACTTGCGCACCAATCTTTAACTTGCGCGCCACTTTATTTCCTTTTTCATATTTTGATGTGATGATCTTGAAATATGACTAGTGCACAACATACACTTGTGTGCCACATATACTTGCACGCCACACTTGTGTGCTGGTTTTGACTTGCGTGCCGCTTTCTTTCCTTTGCCAAAAATGCTTCTTTACTCTCCCTATCCTTCATAAGGATTTCATCACAAGTTCTTCAAACATATGATATTTGTGAAATACAGATCAGCGAAGCATCGTATGGTTTTGTCCATTCTTTTTGGAATATGAATTCCAAATTACTTATTTTATCCTCACTTCAAATCCTCAATTCCTTTTGGAGTGTTAATTCCAAAGAACTCCAATCGTCTCTCTTCATCCAAAAGTGGAGGCTTGAAGCTTCTTCAAATACCTTCAATGTTGCAGACAATGTATCACCTTTGATACATGTATTTTGAACTTTAATAATAGTGTAACAATCATCTGATTTCAAGGCAATGTGTAATTCATGACCTTCTTAGAATTCCAAGCCCTTCCACAAACTCTCTTCTTCTTCATCCATCATTCTCTACTTCATTAAAATCATATGATTCTTTTCTTAAAGTAATCTCGTTTAGGGTTCTCATGCAATCGTGAAGCATTGCATGGTCTTCTTTAAATCCTCATTGTTCTTAAATCATCCTTAGATGGATGATACTTCACCATTATTCATTTTTGTAAACAATGTGTCACCTTTGACACAAGTTCTTTGAACTTAGTATCAGTTCAACAATCGTCTAAATTGATCTTCTTATAGAATTGCTCAAGTATGAAATCCAATGCTATGATTACATAACAATTCTCTAGGAAACCTCACTTCGTCCAATCTCCACTAACTTTTTTAGTCCTTCTTCATATCCTTATTCATTTTGATGAGTATTGACAACTGTTGACAACAAATACAATCTTCATACACAAAGTGGTCCCAACAATCTCCCCCTTTGTATTTTTTTGTCAATACCTTAAAGTCTCCTCAGATGAATGTGTCAATGTCAAAATGAGAATCTTATATCTCCCCTTTACTTCTTTCCCTCCCCTAAACATTCATTTCATTGAATCTTATCTCTCCCCTTTACTTCTTTCTCTCCCCTAAACATTCATTTCATTTCTCTCCCCCTTATTGAAAAGAAATACAAAGTTCATGGTAGAGAGGGTGTCATTCCATACTTAAGAAATGTGCCATCAATCATTTCACTCTAAGTCTACTTGATCAATGCTCGGTGTAGAAAAAAAGAGGATTTGATTTAGACAACAAAGTTTTCCATTACCCACTGAATATGATGTCTCATGAGATGAGAACTCACACACTTGTCTTCAAGGGTTCTCCACTTTCATTCCAGGCCGAAGATATTGAATTTGATAATAAATAATCAACCTGAAATTCCTGTACTCACTTCAATAAATGGATCAAAAACATTCAAGTGCAATTGAAAGGATAAGAGGCCTTAGGGAACTTTCATTCTTCTTATGTCACTGATTAACACTGTTACTCCCCCTATGTAGAATGATATTTATTTTGAGTAACCAAGGATGAGAGATTTAGAAATAACATACCTTTGGCAATGACATGATTTTTAGAAAATCTTCAGAGTAATTGAATTTTATACCAAAAAATGTTGATACTGATTGAGATAATGACTTTGGTATCTTCTTGATATGTCTCCCTCTCAAAGGAACACTTCTCATAACTGAATCTTAGGTACTCTCCCTGAGATCTTGCTTCACCTTCAATTCCCTACATTTAAAGAAAAAATACAACACACAATGATTTAAGGGAATAAGGTGGATCCTCTATGCTTCTTCAATGAGAACAGGAAGGCTGAGATGATTTTCTCAACCAAGATGCTCCATTTTCTCCACTACTCACACTTTCACATTTGATATTTAATTTTGAATATGGCTATGTGGATCTCAATACTTCTTCTATCTCTTTGTGTGTGAATCTTATTTATTCAAGAGATTTCCAAGAACTAGAATCTCCCGGTGCAACTTCCATCATCTTTATGAATTCTTGTTGGGCTGGAATAAATTCAAAGAACTTTCTGACAGTATGACAAGCCTTGTTGCACCTCACACATAGAACTTCTTTGTCTTCATGTAGAATCTTCTTCTTGTTTTTAGCACAATTCTTAGCCTGTTCATCTTCCATATTTCTCATTCTTTCCAAATATTCTAGCCAAACCACCAGTATATCATTAGGGAATAAGGCATCAAGATTGGATCTTCTACATGGTTTCTTATGAGTGGAATCCTTATTAGTAGTTCTTTTGGATGCACCACCCTTCACCTTCTTGGATTTAGAATCCAAGGACTTCTCAACTTTACTCCTTGTAATCTTCTTGAGAGCATTTTCATTTGCAACATATTTCTGATTGCTTCCCAAGATAGCTTCTTCATTCTTCTCCATATTATGTGGTCTTCTGTTATTATTAGCTTTTAATACATTCTGAGAAATTCATGCACCATTCTTGTGACCACTCCCATTGCATACATCACAGATGTTATCAAACATTCCAAATCTGTTTGCAATATACAGATGCTTCTGGATCTGTGGATGTTTCTTCTTCTTATTTGGTTTTCTCCCCCTTGAGATGGGATTTCTATGTGCTTTTAAATTTAAGGGATTGTACCAGCAATCCAGTGAACAATGCACAAATCTATTATAGCACCAGCATTGACCAAAAAACCTTGAATTTTTTCCATCTTCTTTATAAGGTTGTTGAGTCTTCTTCTTGGTATGTTGTGCTTTCTGTGGAGATATACCTTCCACACTATTTCCCCTATCCACCCTTTCTATGGTGGTAGGTTTCTTTTCATTATTCTTCATCCATACTTGCTTAGAATTTTTCTTCCAACCTGCACTTTTGGTAGAGGCAATTTTAGAGACATTAGTACAAGTTGGTATGGATGGTACCTTTACTTTCTCAGCTACTTTTGATAGATCAATGAGTGAATCCATGATATTCTTATCAAATTTTGGAGGTCTTTTGATAGTAGAATCCTCCAGTAAGCATTGAGTACAAGGAGCAATTGTTTCCTTGTTTTGTGGAGACTCAATATGTGTCTTCTCAAGATTGGTCAACTGAGCTTCAAATTCTAGACATCTCTTATTGAGGATGACTTCCCGGTCTTCAATCATAGTTATTTTCTCTTTACAAGCTTTCTTTAATCTTTCAAATTCATCTTCATGCATCCTTACTTTGTTTTGTAACAAAGAGTCAAGTTCTTTGATCTTCTTGGAGTCATCTTCCAAATGTAATTCCTTGACATCATTGCTTCTTTTCAGCTCATCTTCGAGTGCATGTATCTTCTCTTCTAGAGCCTTATTGACTCCCTCTTTCTCTTCAACATCTTTGATCCACTTTGAAGAACTTATTTTAAATTCCCTCTTTGTTTCTTCAAAGGTTCCAACCTGTCTGGAGAGCTTTAGACATTCAACAATTTTTTCTTGTAAGCCTTTCTCCAAAACATCAGTTTCTTCTTCTAGATGAGTGATATTTTTCTACATGCATTGAAATTCTCCACAAACCAGGGATGCACTTTCTTCAGGAATACCATGCAGAATCATTCTATATCTATCAACTGATATTTCTTGAGATGTTTTAGAATGATCATCACCACTTGTGCTTGCATTTTAATCATGAGGATAATTTCCAAATGTACTAACACATACCTCTTGATAAGTTGAGGTAGGAAAGTTTTCCATATTCTTGGTGGGGACTTGAGCCACCTTCTCATTACTTTCCAAGTCTGGTGTGTCTTTAATGTCAGCCAGATATGGAGAACCAGATGCTTCCTCTTCTTTAGATAAGAGGGAATTCTTATTCAAATTTCTCTTCTCTTTATTTTTCTTGTTCATCATGGTCTTGGTAGATATATCTTTCTGCTCGAAGATAGATGAATCTTTACAAACACTGCCCTTCATTGTTGACTCAGGAAAGGAACTCATGTTTTCAAAAGAGAATAACTTCACTGTAGATAATCCAACAGAGGTGAACCTCCCTCTGATACCAATTGAAAGGACCAGTTTGGGATATACCTAACACTAAGAGGGGGATGAATCAATGTTGGGGATTTTTTAAACCAATTCCAACTTTTATCCTTATACCTCTTGACCTGTTAGGATCTTGATTTTCTTATTCTCTTTTCCCTATCGCATGAAATAATAGAAAGTAGTAAAAATATACGCACGATATTTTTACAAGGTTCACCACTCAATAAGAGTAGCTACGTCCTTGCCATGCATGGGTATGACCATTGCATGGATTCTCTACTATGATGTGATATGCAATTACAGTGGAGTGTCTTGGAAAACAATCCTCTAACTAGTGTGAGTCCCTACACTTTAGAGGGGGGTGAGAAACAATACTCTTCCCTGGACTTGTGATGATGATTCTCACTCAAATTTATCCAAGAGATGAAGGTAGAACGGTCCTTGTAGTCTAGCTTGGGTTATCGAATCCACAGAGACCTAAGAAGTAACCTATAGACATGCACATTCTAAGGAATATTTTGGCTATGAAGTGGCCAACATTGGGTTGATTTTAGATGGGTTTAAGTGAACTCTAAGATACTTAAGTGAATTCAAATTAAAAGAATGAGTTGATCCTAGGTTATCGCTCGGGGTGGATTGGACGTATTTCCTTTTTAATGATTTCAATTTCTTATATTTGAGATGGGTTCATTTAAGGAGATAAAACAACATCATCACTTACTGGTTTAATACCTACACCCTTTAATACTAATCACCTATACACTTGAAGGATCAAAGTTTTGAGCACTTCAAGGTAAAGGATCGTATTAGCACTTGAAGTGTGTGGCCTTAAATTCAACAAGGACGGTGGAGTTTAAAAATCATCAAATAAAAATCTCAATTAAAGAAGTGATTATACATTAATGAGGTGATAAATAACATCCAATACAGCCCCTTTCTACTCCCTTGGATCAACCCATAAGTGGGTTATCCCTCCATTGATTCTATAGTTTCAATGGAAGCGGAAAGTAGACTCATGAGGGAGGAAATGGAGAAGTACAAAAACGCAATAAAATAACAATCACTCCACCGTTGTGTGATAATCTCACAAGGTTTGGTATGAAAAAGTTCACACCATGAACCAATGGTATCAAATTGATAAGGAGAAGAACAGAATAATAAGAGAAGAAGAACTTTTATTAAGAAACAAGGATGAATTAAAACAACTTACATGTGAAGGAAGAACATTATAAAGAGAAATTGGCAGCATAACATTAAGATAAAAACAAGCTCAAAGATTCCTAAATCCTCCAACACCACTGCCTTAAAATAGGTATTTTTGATCCCTTGGGTCGAGCCTCCAACAGTACAAATCATCTCAATTAATTTTGGTAGGCCATAGGTGGTGGAAATCTTGTGGAATTTGGACTTTTCCACATTTGACCCGAGGTGGCAGCCATCTTTCATCCACCGAACAGACGCATTTGGATGACCTTCTATATGGACTAATCATAGTGGGTCATAGAAGAAGAAAATGGAGCTCCGGATGTATTCTAACCGCCTATAACATTTGGGCCCATTTGTAGTTTTTGATTCCGAGATATGATCAAATTAGTGGTCTGTTTTTCTGCGCCGCAGAATCTGGCCCAGAATTGTATCTCTAAATTGGGTCGCCTAAATGACCACCATAGAGGCCGAATTAACATTGGATCATGAAGGGTGATTTGTTCCTATAAATTTCTTCTAGAATATCACGAAATTTGGGATTAATTGAGCCTTTATGTTGGTCCCCACAGTCTCATCATTGGGATGATGTCCAATCTGCCTTCTCCAGAATTGTTTCCTTTCATTGCCAAATATCTCAATCATCCTCCATGAATTATCCATTGATCCTTGAATCAAACATGTTCATATTTAAGTGTAGATCAGTTTCAAAAAATATAAAATTAAAATATGTATAATTATATTCCTTAAAATTAGATGAATCATTGGGTACTTTAAATGATGTTCAAAAATGTACCACATAATAGTGCATTTTAAGAAGTAATTACAATCATAATGTGAAATGATGTTCAAAGTGTAAAATGCACCAAAATGGTGTTTATTAATAAAACATAACATGAATATTATGTAAATTAACAATGAATATTAGCCTCATTTAGTGACTAATCACACCCCCCAACTTGAGTTTTGCTAGTCCCGAGCAAAATATATCTCAACAATATGAA
This sequence comes from Viscum album, assembly GCA_963277665.1. Lineage (NCBI taxonomy): Eukaryota > Viridiplantae > Streptophyta > Magnoliopsida > Santalales > Viscaceae > Viscum > Viscum album. The sequence continues at coordinate 955,920,645 of OY728138.1, read as the reverse complement.
ATTCGAATTCCCTTTTCCAAAAACATTTTAATACACAATGATCACTAGAAATCCATATACCAAACAATCATGAAACCCATCAAAATATTTTAATACAAGATAGTTTCATAAGAAGATCCCAATCCCAAGCCCATTTCTTTGTTTAAATTCATTGCCATATTTCATCCAATATCAATTAAGTATGAGGATGTGTTGTGCATCACAATAGACATGGGGGTTTATCTTTATTCAAGGGAAAAATTACTGAAGTGCTAGGTGGAATCACATTTCAATATTAAGATGAGTATTCAATTTTTTTCTGTATTATTTTTTGTTGTTTTTTTTTTCAATTTTTCCATGGTAATTGAAATTGCACTCAAAAGAGTCAACCCCTGTAGGCGAGACTTTGTCGATGACTCCCAGGCTCAAAGACCTTAGGGCACCAAGTGAAGCCCACATACTCGGGCATCATCTCGAGTTAACTCAGTCAAAAACAAAATCAAATTACCATAAATAGAGATAAAATTACTAACTCTGGGCCAGACAACTATGGAGTCACGATCCCCAAGTGCCGAAAGCCACGGATTAGCTCATTTCATTGCTCTACGCGCAAATTTTTTTTTTAATTTTTTTTTGAATACTCATATTAAACTAAAATGATCACCAAACCTATGCTATTTATTTAGGGGACCCCATGAACTCAAACTAATACCCCACTATCCAAAGGACGTGCATTGTGATCTTTTTTTTATTTGGATGAAAATATAAACGATGAAATATCACATTGGACAACCACACTTTCCAAAATCAATGCTCATGAAATTATACAAGGATTAAAATCAGAATCAGGGTATGCAAAATTATTTGATATTCAGTTTCAAAGTGTGATATTTTTTTTATTTGGATGAAAATATAAACGATGAAATATCACATTGGACAACCACACTTTCCAAAATCAATGCTCATGAAATTATACAAGGATTAAAATCAGAATCAGGGTATGCAAAATTATTTGATATTCAGTTTCAAAGTGTGCAATGCGTATTACCATGTTTAAAGTTAAAGGAATTTTTCCTTCCATTTTCACAATTTTTTTTCAAATCATTTATCATTTTTTTACACACAAAAAAGAATTTTATATTTTATCTCCCCCCCAACTTAAAATAACATTGTCCCCAGTGTTTAAAGAAAAGAAAATTTAGAAGGGAGTAGAGGTAGAGAATGAAAGTTCAAAAAGGAAATTGAAAATGAGGGTCATGGAATGAAGTCACCTGGTGGTTGAAGTTTTATGTTCTTGTTTCTCCAATTTAGTCCTTTGATATCCATGTCGCTTGTAGAGTTCCCTAGTGGAAAAAGGACAAAAAACAAACTAAACAAAAGAGTATATATATATAAGTAAAATATAAGTATATATATAAAATAAAATAAACTGATGATACATTGTCTTCTTTTTAAATTTCTGGGTAAGGTATTACTCAAGGATCACACCACGTGACACAGATGAATATGGTGCTCCCCTTTCATACCCATCCATACTCATAATAGAAGAACAGGTCAACAATCTTTTTTTTAAATATAAAAATGATTAATTAAAATATAAATTTTATTAAAACAAAAAAAGGATAGGAAACTTAAAAACCATGGGTTGCCTCCCATGCAGCGCTTTGTTTAACGTCGTTAGCCCGACATGGACCCTAAATCTATTAATTTTTTCCTGGTTCATAGGTTGGCTCAGTTAACTCAACCTCTATTTCCTGTTTATTGAATGATTCAATGAATGGTTTTAACCTTTGACCATTGACCTTGAAAATGTAACCACTTGTGGGATCTTGAATCTCTACTGCCCCATGGGGGTACACATAATGCACTATGAAAGGTCCTGACCATCTAGACCTTAACTTTCCCGGGTGTAAATGAAGTTTTGAACTATACAAGAGCACAAGTTTTCCCGGTTCAAAATGTTTGACCTTGATATTCCTAGATTTGTAGGCTTGAACTATAGCTTTATTGATCCTTGAATTTTCATAAGCCTCCATCCTTAGTTCCTCCAGTTCATTGAGATCTAATTTCCTTTTTGTTCCAGCCAATGAGAGATCCTAATCCATTTTCTTGATTGCCCAAAAGGCCTTATGTTAAATCTCCACTGGAAAATGGGATGCTTTACCATAAACTAACCTATATGGGGACATTCCTAAAATGGTTTTATATGCAGTTCTATAGGCCCAAAGAGCATCTAAGAGTTTCTCAGACCAATCTTTCCTAGAGGGGTTGACAGTTTTTTCAAGAATTTTCTTAATATCCCTATTCGCTAACTCAGCTTGACCATTGGTTTGAGGATGGTATGCAGTGGAAACTTTATGAGAAATACCATACTTAGACATGAGTGAAGAGAATGGGAGGTTGCAGAAATGGGTTCCTCAATCACTGATTATAGCCCTAGGAATTCCAAATCGAGAAAATATTTTCTCTTTAAGAAATCGAATAACAACTTGATGATCATTGGACTTGGTGGGAATGGCCTCAACCCATTTTGAGACATAATCAACAGCTAAGAGTATGTAGAGGTATCCCTGAGAGTTTGGGAAGGGACCCATGAAATCAATTCCCCAATAGTCAAATATTTCAACCACTAAGATGGGAGTGAGTGGCATTTGATTCCTTTTTGTGATGGACCCTACTTGTTGACACCTAGGATAGCTTTGACAAAATGTGTAGGAGTCCCTTGAGAGGGTGGGCCAGAAAAGACCACATTGAAGAATCTTAGAAGATGTTTTCTTAGAGGAAAAGTGACCTCCACATGCCTCACTGTGACAGAATTTAAGGATGGACTCTTGTTCAGATTGTGGAACACACCTCCTAATGACTTGGTCAGGGCAGAACTTATAGAGGTATGGATCATCAAACACATAGTGTCTAACATCAAAAAGAAATTTCCTTCAAGCTTGAGTCCCTAAGAATTTTGGAACGACTCCTGTCACTAAGAAATTTTCTATGTCAGCATACCAAGGGCAGTCACTCACAGAGTATAGGTGTTCATCAGGAAACGAATCAGACACAGAAAGGTGATTTGAGTTGTCTTTGAATTCCATCCTAGAGAGGTGATCAGCTACAACATTTTCAACTCCCTTTTTATACTTGATTGTGAGGTCAAATTCTTGTAAGAGAAGGACCCACCTAATCAGTCTAGCCTTAGCATCTTGTTTTTGGAAGAGGTATTTTAGTGCAGAATGGTCAGTGAACACAGTGATGGGGGATCCTAAGAGGTAGGACCTAAACTTCTCTAAGGCAAACACAATAGCAAGTAACTCTTTTTCAGTGGTGGTGTAGTTGATTTGGGCATCATTTAAGGATTTTATTTCATAAGCAATGACATAAGGATTTTTATCACAACGTTGTCCTAACACAGCTCCTACAGCAAAGTCACTGGCATCACACATAAGTTCAAAAGGAAGGTTCCAATTTGGAGATTTCATAATGGGAGGAGAGGTGAGAGAGGATTTGAGGGTTGAGAATGAACCCTCACATCTTTCTGTCCAAACAAATGGAGCATCCTTTACTAGGAGAGCATAAAGGGGACGGGATATTTAACTAAATTCCTTGATGAATCTTCTATAGAAACCAGCATGTCCTAAGAAAGACCTCACTTCCTTGACAGTTTTGGGTGATGGAAGGTGAAGAATGATGTCAACCTTGGCTTTATCAACTTCAATCCCCCTACCTGAGACCAGATGGCCTAAAACTAGTCCCTCTTTAACCATAAAATGTCATTTTTCCCAGTTTAGGACTAGATTCTTTTCTTCACATCTTGAAAAGACTCTCTCTACATTCCTCAGACATCCCTCAAATGTATCCCAAAACACAGAGAATTCATCCATGAAGACCTATAGAAAATACCCTACCATGTCTGAGAAGATTCCCATCATGCACCGCTGGAAGGTTCCAGGGGCATTGCATAACCCGAAGGGTATGCGTTTGAAGGCAAAGGTACCGAATGGACATGTGAATGTAGTCTTCCCTTGATCCTCTAGGGAGACCTCAATTTTATTGTACCCCGAGTACCCATCTAAGAAACAGTAAAAGGCATGACCTGCCACTCTCTCAAGGACTTGGTCAATGAATGGTAAGGGGAAATGGTCCTTCTT